>OX463234.1:38730925-40029736 GCA_949820135.1 Sylvilagus floridanus | reverse complement strand
GAGAGAGAGGAGAGGAGAGAGAGGAGAGAGGAGAGAGAGAGAGAGAGAGAGGAGAGGAGAGAGAGAGAGGAGAGGAGAGGAGAGGAGAGGAGAGAGAGAGAGAGAGGAGAGGAGAGAGAGGGAGAGGAGAGAGAGAGAAGAGGAGAGGAGAGAGAGAGAGAGGAGAGAGAGAGAGAGGAGAGAGGAGAGGGGGAGAGAGGAGAGGGGGAGAGAGGAGAGGGGGAGAGAGGAGAGGGGGAGAGAGGAGAGGGGGAGAGAGGAGAGGGGGAGAGAGGAGAGGGGGAGAGAGGAGAGGGGGAGGGAGGAGAGGGGGAGGAGGAGAGGGGGAGGGAGAGAGCGAGCCGGGCCTCACGCTGTCCCCAGGTGCTCATGCAATGACGGAAGCAACCCCTAGGTCCCTGGGAGGTTCGGCGGCCTGTCCCACCAGGACCGGCACCTTCTCCCCAGCTACTTGGGGCTTTTCCAAATCCCCGTGGAGCAGGGTCGTGGCTCTCGCTCGCTCCTCGCATCCTCGATTCGGGCCGTGTCCCCTTTTCACCTGTCACCCTCCTGTTCCGTGTATTTCCAGCTTTGCAGGCCCTACGGTCTCTGCGCTGGAGCACAAGCAGCCACGGACGGCAAGAACCCGAGTGCACATTTGCACGCTTAGCGAGGCAGAGGCGGGTGCAGGCCACACGGAGCTGAGTTTTCCTCTTGAATCTAGCCGTTGCACCGGGCCTAGAACCCAGGTAGGCACAGCCCCAGTGGCTGCTGGGGGAGGCTGGGGGACTCCTCACTCTTCCCGGAACTGTGTTCTCCTTCTCATCCTCCTCGAAGCATCGGGGCGCATTGCTTGGCCTGTGGTTTCCCTGGTGGCGGGGGTCTTGGGAGCAGGCGCTCCTCCCCCTCGGCTTCCCTGCGCCTCCATTGTCCCGTGGCTAAAGCTGTAACACTTCCCACTTCTGGACATGATTTTGGTGCGATGCTGCCTGTGTTTCAGTTTTATGTTTTCAGAAGTGTTGGCCGCCAAGGCCAGTCTCTGAAGGGGTTGGGGTTGGAGGCTCAGGCCTCATGGCTGGTGCCCATTCTGGTCCCCGCACCGCAGCCTGTGGTTATCAAGGTTATCAAGCCTATGCACTCACTGGCTACGCGGAGATGTATGACACCACTCACAGATCACCCAGAATTATCAACTTAAAATGAGTCTGCTTGCGGGGGCCAGCACTGTGGCCTGGCCAGTTAAGCCACCATCTGCATCACTGGCATCCCTTATGGGAGCCAGTTCAAGTCCCGGCTGCTCCCCTTCCAATCCAGCTCTCTACTATGGCCTGGGAAAGCAGAAGAAGATGGCCCCAGTCCTTGGGCCCCTGCACCCACATGGAAGACCCAGCTGAGGCTCCTGGCTTTGGCCTGGCCCGGCTACGGTGGCTGTTTAGAGAGTGAACCAGTGGAAGGACGCTGTCTGTATCTCTGACTTTCAAATAAGAGAGGGAGAGTTAGAGAGGAGAGACAGAAATCTTACATCATCTGGTTCATTTTCCAGATGGTCACAAGGGCCAGGCCAAAGCCAAAAGCCTGGAGCTTCTTCCAGGTCTTGCACGTGGGTGCAGGGTCCCAAGGACTCGTGCCTGGGAAAGCAGTGGAAATGGCCCATCAGCAGGGAGCTGGATGGGAAGTGGAGCAGCCGAGACATGCACCTGTGCCTACGGGGGATGCCAGCACTGCCGGCGGCAGCTGAACCTGCTGTGCCACAGCACCAGCCCCAATAAAATATATCTTAAAAAGAAGTGAGCCTGCTCTGCACTTCCTGGATGCCGAGTGCCGCGTGCGGTTGCCTGGGCAGGGCCAGGCGTTCCCCACCCCTGCGTTGGACACTTGCCCCAGATGAGCCGGGGGGAGCTCTTTTTCTTAAAGATATGCCTTTCAGGTCTGGACAGCTGAGAGCTTTGCCTCACTGGCAGGGCCAAAGAGAAAGGGCCCAAGGCCCCAGCTTACCGCACTGGGGAAGTGGGTCGAGGGGCACAGAGCTCCGGGGCGCACAAGTGGACGTAGGCGGCCGCCAGGGTGCAGGCAGCGTGGCGCTCCTGGGGGCCACAGGATTCCTGGAGGCACAGGCTCAGGAAGGGGGTGGGGTCCACCTGGAATCAGTACCACAGTCAGCATTCTCGCCCTGCCCACCCATGGGAGCTGCCCGGCGAGCAGCGGGCCAGGGGCTGTCTTGTGTCCCGTCGCCCAGCAGCCTCCTGCCGGGGCACGAGTCCAGCCTCTCACTCACCACCTGAAAGCAGTACCCCAGACTGGACCTGGAGTCCTGGAAGAAGGCCTGGCAGGTGGGGCTCTGGCCCGAGCACGCCGGCTGCGTCTTCTCTGGGGTCTCGCAGTCCCCACCCACCTGTGGAGACGGAGGCAAAGCAGGCCTCGGTCACAGCCCCCAAAGTGCATCAGCTGCAGGGGGAGCCAGGGGAGGCCCCTTGCTCCACCCTGGTCTCTGGGACCCGGCTGCTGCCCTCCCATGAGCACAGCCACCGGTGGAGCCCAGCCGAGACCTGCCAGGCACGTGTGAGCTCCCCCAGGCTGCTGGCCGTGGTGCCGTCAGGCAGCGTCAGCTCATCGCCGGCCTCGTTGTTGTTGGTGCCCAGAAGGCCTGCGGAGGCACCTGCAGGGCCGAGGGAAGCAGGAGAAGCGCGCCGTCAGGGCCTGCTGCGTCCCCAGAGGTCCCCACCCTGGCCTGGCTCTGAGCTCTCCTCGGACAGGCCGCCCCTGTGCCCCTCCTGTCCCCAGCTCACAGGGCTTCCCCCGCTGGGCCTGGGGCCGCCCCCTGGCTGATTCACAGCAGCGCGGCATGGCGTTGTCCCAGGGAAGGGGGCCAAACACGGGGTTAGGGAGCCCGGCCCGGCCCCTGCTCTGCAGCTGGGAGCCAGCAGAGCAAGGGCTAGTGACTTAACCCCTGCCGGCTCGTCTGCAAACAGGGGCCAGAGCTGAGGAGGGGGACGCCGGTGTCACAAGCCAGCAGTCACTCTGCACTCACATTGGCACCACCCCTGGAGGAGGGGCGGTGGCAGCAGAGAGGTGACCGAGGCGGGCACACAGCCTGGCTGTGAATCTGGCCCCAGGCAGCTTCCCTCCCAGCTGCTTGGTCATAAGCACCCACGGATGGAGCCACTGGGCCTCCCGCCCACAGCCCCAGGGTCTGGCAGGGACAATGGGAATGCCGCCCACCGGGGACGCGCTAACCCTTGGCTCTGGTCCAGCAGCCCTAAGAGGCTGCGGGGGCCGCACCCACCATGGTGCCAGAGGCCCAGTGTCAGGCTGCAGAGGCCGGCTCGCAGGTCACAGGAGACAGAGACGCCATCCTCGCTCAGCTCAATCCGGGGGCCGTCGCGCCCCCTCGTGGCAGGAGGCAGAGCCGGGTCGGGACAGCTGCCCCCAGGCAGCGAGGAGTGGTAGAGGCTGTAGGTCTGTGTGCCACACAGGGGCTGAGCCGGAAGTCCCCACAAGCCAGTGACAAGCTCGACGGGCCTTCCCTGGGCACCACCCGCCCACTCACCTTCAGAGTCGGATAGACAGTGAGCGTCGTGTTCTGCAGCTCCACAGACAGGGCCGGGAGGCCGGAGCCATCCCAGCTCAGCGTCAGCAGGAACGTGTGGTGAGCCAAGTCCTGGGCCAGCACGAGGCTGCCGCAGCGGGCACGGAGACCCCATACCCGGCCGTCGAAGGTCACCACGTGTCTGGCCCCGGCCACTACGGCATGGTCTGGGGAGAACAGGCCCCCGGGCCAGGTGAGTGAGCCAGCTGTGCCTGCTGCAGTGCGGGCTCTGCCCCCCAGGCACAGGCAGCCCAGCAGCCAGAGCCCCAAGGACCCCATCCTGGCATCTGGAGACCTCAACTCTCCGGGTGCCCCAAGTCTGCCGCCGACTGAGCAAAACACAGGAAGTCAGCGCTAACAGCCGCTGTGACCCAGGCAAAGCCTGGAACCTTGGTGCTGACGGACAGCCTGTGGCCAGAGGCCTCAGTTCTGACCGCAGGTGTGCATGCGGTGTGGAGTAGGCAAGGCCGTGGCCACCCAGAGTCTGGGGGTTGCCGGGGGTTGGCAGAAAGGAAGGGGGCGGGGCCAAGGCTGTAAGGGCGATTTTTGAGGTGATAAAAGCATTCCAGACTTGCTGGTGACGGACAGCTGCCTCTAGGAGTGGAAATGTAGCCAACGCGTGTGCACTGAGCATGGCGTGGGGGCGGGGGAGGGCAGCTCGAGGAAGCCGCTGGGAAAGACGGGCTCCTTTGTCTACGTGTGTGGACAAGGGCGCCATTGGCCATGACGCAGGTGGCCTGGGGACCCGGCTCTCATCTCTCCAGGGTCCACAATCAATAGCCCAAGAAGGGTGTCTCCGACCACCCCGTGGGGCGCTGCGGAAGCACCGCCTTTGGCGCACACACACGTGGCCTGTGGCGGCCTCATGGTGGCTCACGGGGGAGGTGCTAGGAGCCCCTTGCTCAGCTGCGGGAGCCCAGGGGCACAGGTCAGGCCACAGGCGGGCATCTACGGCACCCACCTCCCACTGAGACCCAGACCCACCCATGAGGCTCAGTGTGAACCCCGCAGCTAAGCCACTGCTGACCGAGCAGGGATGGGGGGGGTGTGGCTCAAGCATGGCACCTGCTCCTTACCTGCAGGAGGCACTCAGCGCCACCTGGACTTCACGGGGTAGGGCGGCAGACAGTCCAAAGAGAGCAGCCCCGCCCATCCTGCAGCAGGCACCAGCCAGGCACAAGCTCCCCAGGGGACCCGGGCCCCCCCATGTCCGGTCCCAGCACAGCCTTGGCTGCAGGCCTCCCCCCCCCCCAGTCTGGACTCAATTAGCAGCTTTCCGGCCGCAAGAGGAACTCTGCCCGCTGTTGCTCCAGCAGGGTCCTGGGGGACAGAGCTGGCCGGGAGCCCTAGCGCCTCTCCCCCATCCCTGTGTCCCAGACACAGAGCAGAGCCGGGGCCCCAGACAACCTGAGCAAGTCCACTAAGCCGCAGGCCAGACCTCAAGAAACCTACAAGGGCTTCCCTGGGGCACTCTCGGCCACGCCCCTCGGCGGGCAGGGGGCAGGCGGACTCACACTCGGAGGGACTCCCCAGCAGGCGGTGGCGCAGCCAGTAGAAGGTGGCTGGCACGTTGGCCCCGTACAGCGCACGGAGCGGCCGCAGCAGCTTCTCCTCCACCAGGTAGCTGGCCACCCGGGCCGCGTCCCAGGGCTCGTCCCGCGCAGGCAGAAGTGGAACCATCACCAGCACCGAGAAGCTCCTGCAGGGAAGGTCCAGGAGTGCCCGCCTGTGCCGCACTTCCTGCCAGAGGCCCCCGTGCAGGGAAGGTCCAGGAGTGCCCGCCTGTGCCGCACTTCCTGCCAGAGACCCCTGAGCAGGGAAGGTCCAAGAGTGCCTGCCTGTGCCGCACTTCCTGCCAGAGGCCCCCGAGCAGGGAAGGTCCAGGAGTGCCCGCCTGTGCCGCACTTCCTGCCAGAGGCCCCCGTGCAGGGAAGGTCCAGGAGTGCCCGCCTGTGCCGCACTTCCTGCCAGAGGCCCCCGTGCAGGGAAGGTCCAGGAGTGCCCGCCTGTGCCGCACTTCCTGCCAGAGGCCCCCGAGCAGGGAAGGTCCAGGAGTGCCCGCCTGTGCCGCACTTCCTGCCAGAGGCCCCCGTGCAGGGAAGGTCCAGGAGTGCCCGCCTGTGCCGCACTTCCTGCCAGAGGCCCCCCAGCAGGGAAGGTCCAGGAGTGCCCGCCTGTGCCGCACTTCCTGCCAGAGGCCCCCGAGCAGGGAAGGTCCAGGAGTGCCCGCCTGTGCTGCACTTCCTGCCAGAGGCCCCCCGAGCAAAACCCCAGTTCACAGCAGTGAGCCCCGAGCTCCCCCTCGACGGGCTGCCTCCATGCAGACAGGCCTGGGGCAAGGCTCAGCGCTGGGACCTGGCACAGGTGCCCACACCCGTGCCGCAGGGGCCCAGGTGGGCCAGGGCACAGAGGGAGCCAAGGTTCACTACGTCTGGGCTGGGGGGCCCTCGAGGCAGCGAGAACAGCGCCACGGCAGGGGATGGGCACAATCCAGAGCCCCTGGAGCCAGAAGGTTCTGGAAGTTTCTACCACTTAGGGGAGGAAGTCTCAAGATGTAGAATGGCGGCCAAGTCAACCTTGCGGGGCCTCAGAGAACAGGGAAACCCTGGCTTACGCTGGCCCCCGACAGCAGGCAGGTGCAAGAAAGACAAGGGAGCAAGCAGCCTCCAGGCACCTGGGCCCGCTGGTGGTGACGAGACCCCGCTCCCTCTGCCATAGCCCCAGCCGGGGAGGCCATCCTCCCCCGACGGGAACCCTGGCCTCTGCTGCCTCTGCCCTATACTGTGTGCACCTGCTTAGGGGCGGGAACCTTCCATGGCACCGAGGGCTGAGGAGGCAGGGCAGGCGCTAATGCAGAGTCCTGGTGAGAGGGGAACTGCACTCACACCACGATTCAGGGCCCAAGCCCTCCACCGCCCCCAGTGCCCTCACAGCCACCGCCCCACGCCTCCTGCCCGTGAGGGGAGCGACGTGGCCCCCGGCCCATGGCCCGGCGCCGAGGCCGCTACTCGGCCAGCAGCTTCTCACACGTGCAGCCCCCAGGACTCCTGCCTGGCCCTCCCGCAGGAAGTCAGCCAGTGCCCCGAATGGGCCCACCAGGGAGGAGTCACCATCCAGCACAGGCGCTGGAGACCAGGCCGCGTCCCAGGGAGAAGAGGCAGACCGCAGACCGGGGTGGGCAAGGAGCCAGCCTCGCCCACACCTTCAGCCCCTGAACCTGACCTCGGCCTTCTGACCCCAGGGCTGGGTGACAATCCACGTGTGCTGTTCTCAGCCGCTACAGGTGGGGGTGTTGGGGAGGACAGCAGCAGGAGACGGAGAGACCCCCTCCACCCCACCCCCACCCCCGGCCAGAAGCCGGGGAGCCACCCCCAGCTCCTGTCTGCCACCAGGCTGGACTCTGCCCACTGCCCCCTCCCCCGCTGCCACCACGGTGCCCTGTGCTCCCCTCCTTTCCCCCTCCCCCAGGCTTCATTCTCAACGCAGGTGCAAGGCACAGCACACCCAGCCTCGGCTCCAACTCTGCATTCTCACAGCTGGTACCCGGGGCCGGCCGCCCCCATCCAGCCCGGGGCCTATTTCTGGAAGCTCAGAATCACCTTCCGTGGTTACAGCCTTCTTAAACCAGACCATGCAGTGTGGTCTAGGAGGCCAGCGCCACGCACCACCAGGCCCCAGATGGGCGGTCAGCGAGCCAGGAGGGGATCCCTTCTGTGTTGTGCTTTGTGTCTGCCTCCCCCACCCCAGCAAAGCATGAGGCTCATGTGGGTACAGATCCATCTCATGCCCTTTATCTGCAGCCCCTAGCACAGCGCCTGCCCAGAGAAAGCCCTCCTAAAATACCCAGGAGTGAAGCAGCAGCCTCAGTGTCCACATCTGTAAAATGGGCACTGGGAGCACCTCCGTTGCAGGCTGTGGTGGGAGTCAGCGACCGGGGGCAGGGTGGGTAAGGCCATCAGCAGGGCGCAGGGTGCCTTACCTAGCCGAGAAGCTGTAGAGGCGCAGCAGGGGGCCACATAGCCGCCTCAGTGCCCGGGAGACGGTGGCCTCGGCCCACGTCAGGCTCTGCTGGCCGGCCTGGGGGAGGGGCACGGGCGCCGTCAGGGCTGTCCTCAGCCAACTGGGTGCCCTCCCTCCCCTGGCCCCGTCTCACCAGCTCCAGGGCGCCCTTCACGGCCCGCAAGGCCGCCTCGACGGGCCCTGGCACCCAGGCCCGCAGGTGTCGCACGGCCTCCTCAGCCCGCTCCCGCCACACCTCGTCCAGGGGCCGCAGCGTCACCTCCAGGTAGGCGTCTCTCAGCGTGGCCAGGGGGTCTGCAGCGGGGAGGCCGCCACACCAGGCAGGGGAAGAGCAAACAGAAATAAGGCAGCGGTGCAGCAGACCCAAGGCGTGGTCTCCCGGCAGGTGCCTGCAACCCTGGATTTGGAGAGGGTTCCCGCCCACCCTGGAACCGATGGAGCTCACAGCTCCTACACCATTCACAGCAACAGTGTAGCTGAGGCCGGGGCAGCCATGTATCTGGGAAGGCAGCCCAAATATCTGCCCATGTGGGAGACCCGGATGGAGCTGCAGGCTCCTGCCTTCAACCCAAGAACACGCCCTGGAGTCCCACAGCAGAGCCCACGGGAACGAAGCTGTACACTCCATGGAAATCAGGCACAGAGACCCGAGTAGACAGCGGGCAGTGGGGCCTGAGGCTGCAGGTCCAAGGCAGGCAGGGGTCTAAGGGGCTGAGGCTGGGGGCTCCCAGGATAGGAGGCGCCCATTCTGACACCAACAACCCCAGGGGTCTGGAGGGAGGGCCGCTCCCACACTCACGGTCCAGCTCCTGCCGCAGCTGGTCCAGCGCCGCCTGCAGCCGCTCCAGGTAGAGGGGCAGGGCCTGCGTCAGCGCCCGCCTGGCCTGGCTCCGACCCCACAAGTCCGCCGCCACCTGACCGCTCACCTGCACCGCCTCCAGCCCCGCCCGTGACAGCTGCAGCAGGAGGCCTGGCACGCCGCCCAGGGCCCTCGCCGGCCGTGCCTGGGCAGGGAAACCGAGGCAGGGTCAGCGAGAGGGGCCGGACACAGGTGCTTTTGCCTTGAGCCCTGCACAGACACCCCGCCCCCCCAACCCCGTGTCCAGAGCCTACCCACCGGGGGCTGGAACCTTCTCAGGTAGGCAGTCAAGTCTCGGACCCTCTCCTCCAGCTGGGCCCGCACCCGGGATCCAACCGCAGCAATCCTGGACTGTGGGGACAGGGGGACAGGCCGGGGCTCCTGGGCGTCACAGGAATGAAGCAGGCAGGGGCCATGTACGCCACGGACTGCACTGTGTGCTCAGGACTCCTGGGCCTGGGGGGCTGGGGGCTCCCAGCACCACTGCGGCCTCAGCAGCACCCACCCCCAGCCAGGGCCCCCTCACCTCCACGTGGCCCAGCAGGGCCCCTGGGCAGCCGCGCGCCGCCAGGAGGAGACTTTGATTGGCAGCCTGCAGGGTCAGGCGGCCCAGGGGCTGCAGCCGCCCACCATCCTGGAACTGCGCCTCCGCTTCCACCGCCCTCCCGTGGGTGCACGCCCGCAGCACCAGGCTCTCGTCTCTGCTCCCTGGGGCCGGAGGGGACCTGGTGTCGCCCTGGGACTTCCCCAACCGCCTCAAGCGCCCACTCCCCCCACACTCCACAGCCTTCCATGGCTCCCATCATCCCGGGCGAGCCCCAAGGCCCGAGCATTTGAGGGCCTTGAGTTTTTCCCACCTACGTCAGCCTCCTGCCCACCCGAGGTCACCACCCTCTTGCCCACCTCCTGTGGGCCGTGGGCCCCGGGCCTTCCTGACGGCACGCCAAGCTCGGAGCAGCCTCCACTGCCCCTGTTGGGGTCCCATCAAGTCCCACCGGGTGTCTGGGAGCTCTCAGCACCCCGATCCCATCCCCGGGGGCCTCCACTCACCCTCCTCGTGGGCCACAGAGACCTGCAGACAGCGCGGGGCGTGGGATGTGGCCGCGGACAGCCTCACGTGCTCTGCTCTGCCGCCCGTGGTTCCCTCCAGCATGACCAGGCTTCCGGCAGCCGAGGCGGAGACACGGCCGCGCAGGCCCGCCCACTGAGCCAGGGGCCCTCGCAGCTGGAGGAGAGGGGGGGAGGGGCTTGAGACGGGGTCCCGCCCCTGGCAGCCCCAAACCCCCAAAGGGGCTGGCTCTGCAGACCTAGGCCCAACCGCACCCCCCACCAGGTGCAGAAGGTACCTAGGAAAGCACCCATCTGGGTGTCCGGCAGCTCCAGGCACCCACTGAAGCCAGGCCCCACCCCCGAGACCCTGAGTTCATGGGCCCGGGGGACCCGAGGCAGGGGCACCTTGGTCATTGCTGGTGCCCCAGCGCTAAGTCGGCGTGCAAACCAGGGCCAAGGTCTCAGCAAGTTCACAGAGACGCCATCGTGGGTCACCTGTGGCACGAAGCCCCGGCGGCTGCTGAGCAGACGCCCGGCCACTCGCTGGCCCCCTGTGCACGGGGTCCACTGGTTCCGAGCAGGCAGGGGGGGCCTGGCCACCAGGCCTGCAGATGTTGGCACAGCCCAGGCCCCAGCTGGCACACCGAGAACCGACAGCCGCATCCCTGAGAGCGAGAATGTGGCAAAGAAAAGCTCCTTTGACACAGCCGAGGCTGCAGTGAACGCCAGCCCAGAAGCACCGTCCTCATCTGACCTCGACCCCTGAGGGAGGGGTGTGCCAGGAAGGCAGCACCACCTCATGGGCACCTACTATGCGCAGACACTTGGGCAAACGCCTCTTGCACCTAACAGCTCTGAAGTAGAATTTGTTCCCATTCGACAGAGGGGAAGACTGAGGCTCAGCGAAGGTAAAACCACAAGATAAAAGTCAGCCAACCAACCAGGAAAGCTGAGACAACATGGAAGGGGCGCTCACCACGTGCCTGTGCTAGGCAGGCAGAAGGAAGGGTGCCCAGTCTCCCAGGAAGCACCTGTCAAACACCTGTTCTCACACAGGCGAGCAAACAGGCTCAGAGAGGGTCCTTCCCCAAGCTCGGGGGTCAGGGGAGAAAGCAGACTTTACACACAGCTCCGCACCTGCACCTGCTCAGCTCCCCAGCCACCAGGAGACGAGGGTGGAGGCCGGGGCCAGGGCTGGGGCCAGCTGACCCTAACAGGGGCCAGTAGCAGTCATGGCTAACCGCAGCTGCTTTCCCAATCAGGTCCAGCTCTGGGCCACAGGCACACCCTGGCCACACGCTCCCGACAGCAGGGATCCTGCCGGGAGGAAGGAAGGTCAAGGGCCCCCTGGGAGCCGACTCAAGCCTCCCACCACGCTGGGAGTATTGCTGGTTATGGGAGCGGCCGGCGGCGTTGGAGCAGGGAGGAGCCTCGGTCTCTGGGCCAGGCCCAGGGGGTCAGGAACCCTTGCCCCGTCCCTGGCTCAGGGAAGCAGTCACAGGCTTGCGCTGCCTGCAGTTCCGAACACAGCCACTAGATGGCGGGGCCGCCCCGGCGCGGCCTCTGGTCCGGGCATCTTCAGGAGACGGACCCCGGCACCCACCTCCAGGTCCCCGGAGAAGTCGGGCGAGTGGGGCCCGCTGCGGTTGCGGAGGGTCAGGCTGAGCTGCAGGCCGCGGTCTGGGTCTGGGGCCAGGCCTCGCTGGCAGGGGGAACCCAGGGGCAGCCCAGCGTGGTCCAAGGTGAGCTGCAGGGAGACAGTTAGGGGTCAGGGGTCAGGAGTGGGGGGGGGACTCGCACTGCCCTCGTCCTTCTCGCCAGGAGTGCAGCTCCCCCCTCCCCACGTGGCAGCCGTCCCGCAGCTAAGACACGCACAAGCTCCGCTCCCCAGGCAGTCCAGGAGCTGCCAAGGTCGCCTCGGCTCTCCCCCGGGCCTGCACAGGCCCCCTCCCACCCTGCCCTACGCCCGGCCGCACACTCCGCGGCTGGCCCTCAGTGCCCTGCTCTCCTCTGCCCACAGGCAGGGGGCGCTCGTTCCCGACCCCGCACCCAGGCCAGTGCCCAGGCGAGGAAAGGCAGGTGCATCTGTGAACCAGAGCCTGTGGGCCGAACCCCCATCGCCGCCACCCCACCCGGCCCCTCAGCCCGCACCCAGCAGAGCCACCACGCACAGCCCCGCCACAACCCCTTCCCCAGCGCACACGCACCGCAGGCGGGTCCGGGAGCGGCGGAGGCGGGGAGCCGATCCCCGCACCTGCCCAGAAGCTCGGCTCCGCGCAGGGGGCGGTGAGCACGCGCTGCAGCCCGGCCTCGATGCGGATCGTGCTCGCCCCGGACGGCCGGGGCACCTGGAAGGAGGGTGCACCGTGGAGGCGGGGACTGACCCCAGTATAGCCCAGAGCGCCCGTGCCAGCTGCAGTAGACCCCGACCCATACAGCGGAGGGCCAGAACTCAGACACCCGCGCCGCAGGACCTCTGCCGGGCCCGGGGGTCCCAGGAGCCCACGGTGGGCGGCTCAGGGAGGGGAGGGGCCCTCCAGGCCCAGCTGCCACCCTTTCTGCCCATCAGGAGCCCCAGGAGGGCAATGTTGCTGGGGAGCACCCCCTACCCCCAGCCAAGAAGTCCAGTGAGGTCACCAGCGCCGCCCCGCCCCCAACAGCAGCCTGAGCCTCCACCCCGGCCAGGAAAGCAGTGTGGCACCCATTAAGGATCCTGGGGGCAACGGGTCACCTTGGGCCTACAGCAGAACTAATGGGATCTCGGGACCACGTGGCCCCTGCGCCTGGCACTGTCCACAGCGTGTGGGAGCACCGTGGGTACCTGCCTGGGACCCAGCCTGCGGGGCCGGGCCTCACCTCACACGTCACGTTCTGCTGCACCCGGGTCTGGCCCCAGGCCAGCTGGAGCCACTCGCTAACCGCAGCTGGGGTCTGCGTTAGGGCCCCGCAGGCCCGGAGCTGCCAAGGAAGAGAATGGGGTGCGTGACTGTGCGGGCCAGCACACGGGAGGGAGAGCCCCATCGGCTCGGCTGTCCAGCCCGTGCCTACCTGTCCCGGGGAGGCGGCCAGGCAGCCAACCCAGGCCGTGCTGTGTGTGGAGGACCTGTTGGCCCAGGTGAGCTGCAGGGTCACAGGCGGCCCTCCGTTCCAGGTTAGCTGCACCTGCATTGAGAGGGGGCAGTGGCTGTGGGTGGGGAGGGGTGGGAGGAGAAGCTAACACTCCCTCGTCACCCCCTGACTCACCTCCCCGTCACCGGGCCACCCTGGCCACTGGCTCAGCTGCAGCCTTACGCACCTCTGGCTTCTGAAGCTCCCGGCTTGTTGCTGCCACAGGGCCTTTGCACTGCACCCCCTCCTGCAGATCCTGCCCCCCTCCTCCCTGAGCCCTCCATGCAGGAGCCCCTCCCCCAGCAGGTCCTCACCGCCCCCTGACCCCAGACAGCCAATCTCAATCTCAACACCCTCTTTGCTCTCCTCACCGCATCTTGTTTTTTTTTTTTTATTCATTCGTTGGCTTAAATTTGGGGGTCTTTTGGCCTTTTCCAGGCACACAGCTGGGCTACTGTCCTTGGAAACTTGAGGGCTGCCTGAGGCCACTGAGCCAGACGGGGCCCAGCCGCCTGTGCACCCCACAGCCGCCCGCTAAACAAGCGGTCGTATGAACAGTGCGTCCGCTTACAAACCATCTCCTCCTTAAAATGTGAGCACCACAGGTACAGGCAGCTGTCCCTGGCACACAGCAGGCGCTTAATACGGCACTGATGACCCCGTGGTCTCCAGGCCGCACCAGGGCTCAGCCAGGCAGCTCCCCACCTCCGCCAGGGCTGCCCGGGCCGCCCGCTCACCTGACAGCTCTGCCTGCTGCCCCTGCTCTCCGCCAGGCCCCCGAGCCCCACTTGCTGCCAGGCGAGGTTGAAGGGGTGAGCCAGGTCCAGGCGGGCGGCCAGCTGGCCCCGCCCCAGCCACAGAGAGGAGGAGACCAGCACCTGCGGAGGCACAGGCTCAGGCACCCCAGCCCCAGCTGCACACACAACCGTCCCCATCCATCAAGGGGGGGGGGAGTGGCTCTGAGCACCAACTCCCAGCCCCTAGGAGACCCTGGGAGAGCGCCAGCCCGTCTCAGAGGGGCAACTGAGGCTCGGAGACGTGACGCCCAATGCACCACGGGACGGAGACGGGACAGGAAGCAGTGGACACAGGGGGTCATGTCAGAGGCGTCCAGGGCTTTGAATCCCAGCCCCGCCTCCCACCAACTCCCAACAGCAACATGGTGGCTGGGGTGCTCACAGCAGCACCGGGCATGGAGGAGCCCCCTACATGTCAGTCACCCACAGCTGTCACCACCGCAGTGGGGCTGGCACCCAGAATCTCCAGCCAGTGCCTTGGCCCTTAATAGGGCTCCTCAGGCAGGGCAGAGCCCAAGGGTCCCCCCCTTAGGCTGCAGGGCAAGGCCCAGCTCCACCTACCCCCAGGGCCTCGGTCCAGCCCCAACGCCTACCTGCTCCCTGCCGTCCCAGCCGACAACCAGGCGGTCCCAGCGGCCGGCGCCTGGGCGCTCGGAGGACAGGAGGAGACTGCAGTGCCGGGGCAGGGGGAGCGGCAGTGGGTGGACAAGCTCCACTGGGCAGGGGGCACACGGGGTGGGGGTAGGGGGGAGTGTGTGAGCTGCGGCTCAGGGGACTCGCAGCCAACCCCGCCACCGACCTGGCAGACCACTACTCCCATGAGCCCCCAGACCACTCAGGACACCCCAGGGCAAGCCAGAGACAGCACCGCGCTGCAGACTTCCCTGTCCCTCCCTCAAGCGCTCTCAGCTCAGCCAGGAGGGGGCAGCATTTGACACAGCAGCTCCCTGCTAATGCACCTGGGAAAGCAGCCGCAGATGGCCCCAGTGCGTGGGTCCCTGCACCCATGTTGGAGATCCACCCTCTGACCTGCCAGCTCCCGGCTCGATAATAGCACCGGCCATAGGTGGCTCTGCACACACGTGCGTCCACACACACCCGCGCACCTGCCCTGCTGAGGACACACCCACTTCCTCTGCCCCCAGGCACAGGCACAGCACAAGTGGCTTCGGGGAGGAAGCCGTGAGACCGGCTGCACACCCGTGCTGGAATCTGCGCTCCTTCCCTCCACTTGGAGGGACAGCAGGTCGGGCTCGGCTCCCTGCCCAGGGGCTCCGCACACAGTGACAGCCGAGGGGGGCTGCACAGGCCCCCATCACAGCCCTGCAAGGGCGCCTTTGAGACTCGGGATGTCCTGGCACAGGCCTGCGACCCCCACACCCTCCTCCTCCTCTCTCCCCTGCTGCTGCCTCCACAGGATGCCAGCCATCCCCAGACCCCTGCACCTGCTCTTCAACCACAAGACAGCCCCTCGCGGCACCCGATCCCGCTCCGGTTCCTTTGCCCCCTATTTCCCGATGGACTCCACTGCCTGGAACAGCACCCAGGCTAAGCAAGTGCTCGGTGACGGTGTGTTAATGAGTGATGGTCTTCCCTCCTGCAGCCCCCCTGTGCTCACCCTGCAAGCTGAGGTTCCTGGTGGGCTCAAGGAAGGGCCCGGAGAGGCTCCCGCTGAGCGCCACCTGCTGGCCATCCCACAGCAGCGTCTGGCGCACGGTGCGGGTGCCCTGGGCTCGCTCATAGGTGGTCTGCAGCACCAGCTCCCCTGGGAGGACCTGGAGCTGGAAAAGGACAGAGCAGGTGTCTCTGGGCAACTCAGTCCACACCTCTGTGTGGGAAAGAAGGTTCCAGAAGAGGACAAAGGGGGCATCGGAGGGTCACCGATGGTCCGCTGGGAGGTAACACATCAGTGCACCCACAGATAACCCAGGTGGACAGAGACGCCATGTACAGCCCTGTGCAGCCTGGGGAAGTGATGGGCTCCAGGGATGACTGTGGAAGGGGTGTCATGGGAGCGTCTGACGTCAGGGACCCCAACCCCGTCCTGAGAGCAGGGCACAAAGATGACCAAGCCCTGCTGCTCCGTCTCAGGGGCTCCCAGGCCGGGGAGAGACAGGAGGGACGAGGTGCAGAGCACACAGGGAAGGAGCCTCTGTCCCTGGCTGTCACGGTCCAAAGGTGGCCCCTGGGGGTGTGGCAGGGGCCTGCTGTGTTACAATGTCTGTCCTTAGGTGTCTCTCCTCCCTCTCTGGCTGCCTTTCAAATAAATAAATATTTTTAAAATGGCATTGGTGCTGTGGCGTAACAGGTTAGGCCACTGCCTGCAGCACCAGCATCCCCTATGAGCATTGGTTCAAGTCCCGGCTGCTCCACTTCTGATCCAGCTCCCTGCTAAGGCACCTGGGAAATCAGCAGAAGATGGCCTGAGTCCTCGGGCCCCTGCCACCCACGTGGGAGACCCGGAAGAAGCTCCTGGCTCTGGACCAGCTCTGCCCCGGCCATGTGGGGAGTGAACCAGCAGATAGAAGCACTCACGCTCGCTCGCTCTTTCTCCTTCTCTCGCTTTAACTCTGCTTTTCAAATAATTAAAATCTTAAAAAAACTCTCAAACCCCCCTCACCACCGCCCCCTGCTGGCGCAAGACAGCAAGGACAGCATGGTTTCTTGCCCTGCCCACTGGAGTGCCTTGCTCACAGGTGTCTCCGCTGACACACAGGGCCCCAGGCCCAGACAGAACAGAGCAAACCGCTCCCTGCGGTCAGCGCACTGCTGGCCACTGTCCCCTCACCCAGCGGCCTGGTCACTCCTGCCACGTGGAGTTCATTCCTGCGCTCCGCCCCCCGCCCCCCCAGGATCTTTGCACACGCTGTTCCCACTGCCCAGAGTGCTCAGCACCAGACTCTGAAGCTTGTCACCCGGGACTGGCTCAGCGTGTCACCTCCTCCTCGGGGCGCCTTCCCTGGTCCCCTCAGCCACTTCCCCCAGCTGCTTTTCTCCACTTTGAGCCACACCCAGGGTGTTTTCTCATTTGTGAGTGCACACGTGTGTGTGCATTTGTATGTCTATGCACACATGTGTGCCTGTGTGTGCATAAACCATACACATGAGACTGAGGATTTACCAGCACCGATTCAGGCAGTGCCTCAGCGTCTGGAATAGTCTCCAGCACCTAGTATTGGCTCAGTCAACAACCCACGACCAAGGAAGGGCGCCCAGAGCAGGCAGGAGGCCAGGGTGGTGCACGCCGCCCCCACAGCCCCGCCTGCCCCAGGTGCTCACAGGGCTGTCCCCGGGGGTCCCCGGCTGCCCCGCACACACCTGGGGGAAGGTCTGCTCCAGGCTGACAGTGCTGGCGACAGTGGCTCTCGTGGTGTCCAGCCTGCCGCTGACGTGGAAGTGGCGCTCCTCCACGCCGACGCCGAGGGTGGCCTCGGCTGCGCCCTCAGCGCCCCGCAGCTGGCACAGGAGACAGAGCGCGGCGGGGGTCGGCCAGTGCGGTCAGAGCCCCATGCTGGGGTGGCACCCGCCGCGCACAGGCAGCCCGGACCTCAGGCTGAGCGAGCACCGGACAAACCGATCGGGGGTGTTCTGGATGAGGGGCAAATGCGGGGAGTGGAGTGGTGGGGAGAGGTCTCGGGGGAGGCGTGGCGATTCCCGCACCTTGTTTTGAAACGGATCCAGAAACAAGAGGGGAGGACAGCGAGGAGGTGACAAAGCAGACAGGACGTGAGCGGGGACGCAGGTGCTGGCGCAGACACACCTCTCGCCTTTGGGGTCTCTGACGTCTCCCAAGGCCCGGGGTTGTGGACCCTCAGTGCAAAGGGCCAGAGGGTGAACTGTACCCACTCCCCTTTGTCTCTGAATGCGAGCGCAGCCTTGGGGGCCGGCGCTGTGGCACAGCAGGTAAAGCCGTCGCCTGCAGCACCTGCATCCCATGTGGGCGCCGGTTCAAGTCCCAGCTGCTCCTCTTTTGACCCAGCTCTCTGCTAACGCACCAGGGAGAGCAGCAGCAGATGCCTAGATCCATGGGCTCCTGCACCAGGGCAGAGGGTGGCGGCACAAAGGGAGAGAGGAACAGGACCTGCGTGGAGCGGGCCCCCATCTGCACCCGGCACCCCCAGGCACACACATAGGGGTGGAGGGGGGCTGGCTCAGCTCCAAGGGCTCTGTCATCTGGCCCAGCTGTGGGGACCATGCCAGACCAGGGAGGCCCGCGCGTGGCGCCAGGCTCTGCCTCCCCCAGCTCCTGGGGGTCTCGTGGGCGCACCCGGGAATGTAAACCTGCCTGTGTTTGCGCAAGCTGGAGCCAGGGGTTTCTGAGGCTGGCGGCGGCCAGATGTGGCTGCGTTCGCACAGCTGGCCAGGCCCAGGCCCAGCCGCTCCCCTCGGGCAGGGCATCTGGAAGCGGTTAGCAGCGGGCGGCCGGGCACGGTTACCTTGGCTGTGGCGGAGGCTGCGCTGGGGCAGAGGCCCAGGAGGGCAGGGAGGCGGTGCCAGCCGGACAGCACCAGCTCTTTGCTGCAGGACAGAGGGGGAGAGAGCCTGTAGCTGGCAGGAGGGCACCTGCCCAGCACCCAGCACCCATCAGCGGCTCCACCACCCCGCCAAGCTCCCTCTCCGTCTTCCAAAGGCCTCTGACTCCCGATGGCTCAACTTTCCTAACTGACGGCTGGAGAAAAAAACAGGGGCTCCGGGGGGCCGCACCTCGGCTTCTGCTCCTGGGCCGGCCCTGGGCTGCGCCCAGCTGTAGGCCCACCTGTGTCCCGAGCCCACTGAAGGCAGGCGGGGCTAAGCCAGGAGGTTCAAGGGCAAACGTAGCAAATACATTTCTGACTTGAGGCACCCGGGACGCAACGTGGGATTATCAGGACGGAAGTCTGCCGAAAGGCAGGGAGCAGCCATGCTCCGATGATGGGGGCAGCTGCCCAGTGCACAGCAGGACGCTCAGTGGCTCCCCGGCCCCTCCCACCAAAACCAGCTGTCAATCAGAAACGTGGCCACCTGCTGGTGTGTGTCCCGGGGCGACCCTCGCAGCCCGGTGAGAACCACTGGTCTTTAGTGAGTGGCTCGCTCACGGCTCATCGGCTCATCAGCCTCCCTCAGCCAGGAGGTCTGGGCACTGGAGCCTGGCCGGGGCCCACCGGCCGTGCACACAAGAGCTCCCAGCTCTGTGCCCGGCCCCCAGATGGCCCCCAGATGACAAAGGCTGTGAGGCTGTCTACGGCAAGACCTGGAGGCCTGGCTTGGTGAGACCAAGAACTCACCCACGCTCCAAACCCAGAGGCTGGGGTTGGTTCTCGCTCAGCTGTGTGGCCTTGCAAGCGCTGCTATGCCTCTCTGCGTCCCCCCTCCACAGCGCTTGTGTCTGACGTGGCCACACGAAGGCACCCAGACGACGGGTACCGCCCCCAGCTCCTCTCCTCCCGCCAGCCCCCAGACGCCCCGCTCACCTCACCGCGCGGTTCTGGCCCCGGGCCTCGAGGCCCGCACAGGCGTGAGCATCGCAGGTCAGCCGCAGGGAGGCGCTCAGCTCCTCGGCGGCCCAGAGGCCCCGGAACAGCAGCTGGGGAGGAAGCAGGGGAGCGCAGGGGCTGCAGACCCGCAGGGGCGCGGTGGGACCCCAGCCAAGGTGTGGCCCGGACAGTGAGGTGCAGGGCCTGGGGCGGCGTGAACACAGCACTCCCTCCAGCGAAGCACTTAGGCGAAGTCGGGGGACAGAGGGTCCCCACCCACCCAGCTGTGGGGTGCAGGGGCTGCCACCTTGACCCCCAGGCTCCCAGGGAGAGTCCCCTCCCCCACAGCAGGTGCATGGCTGGGTCACCCCAAACAGGGGTGCATTTCCACAGCCATTTCTCTGTACTCTCTAACTCTGCCTTTCAAATAAAAAAAAAAAAAATCTAAAAAAAAAAAAAAAGGCTGGGGAGGGCAGAAAGGCAG
The DNA here is from genome assembly GCA_949820135.1 of Sylvilagus floridanus. Lineage (NCBI taxonomy): Eukaryota > Metazoa > Chordata > Mammalia > Lagomorpha > Leporidae > Sylvilagus > Sylvilagus floridanus. The sequence continues at coordinate 40,010,400 of OX463234.1, read as the reverse complement.
GGCTCAGGGCCCCTGTCCACGCCAGCCCCCAGGGGCTGCTGGGGTGCTGGCTACAGCTGGCAACAGTACCGCGTACACGGCAAAGCAAGGACAAACCCAGGCGCAAGCATCCCCAGCATGATGCCCACCCCGGGTCCTCTGCATAGCAGACACTGGAAGGGAGGTGACACAGACCACAGCGGAGCGAGCCCCGCCCCGTCACACCCACTCACCTGGCTGGCGAGGGGCAGGCCCAGCCTCTGCAGGGCGGGCACCGTGTGGCTGGCATTCACCGCCAGCTCCAGCGCGCCCCCCTGTGGCCGAGCCACCAGGGCTGCCGCGTCTATGATGACCACGCCGTCGCTGCCACGGAGGGCCACAGTGGCCAACGTCTGGGTCTCTAGAGGCAATGGAAGGTTTGGGCGGCTGGGGACTGACTCACGTCCACCCCAGCACAGAGACAGCAAGCAGACCGGGCCATGCGCCTGCGGACGCCGGCAACACACTGTCACCCGAGCCTCTACCATATCACCTGACACAGCACGGGGCTCCGGCCAGCTCGGCTCCTCCTCTTACTGGGGAGACCACCGAAATGGCACCTCCTCCCGGAAGCCTCTCCTGACTGCTCATCTGAAGTCCCTCCCAACCCTTCATTGCCACGTCCCCACTCCCCATCCATGTCAGATCCCTGACCCCGACCAGAGCAGGCCGCTAGCCAGCATTAGCGTCCCCTGCACGGCAGGCAGCCAACGTCCCGACGACAAGCAGGAAGGGCTGCTTCTCCAGCAGGCTGCCCGGGTCATTCCGGGCTCTCACGCACCACGGTCTCTGCCTGCCTCACCTGCCCCGCCCCTCCCACCAGCACCTCTATGGCTCCGCCCCCTCCGAGGCTGGGACTAGTCCCCAGGAGAGGAGACCGCAGGGCGGAGGTCTCACGGTCAGTTCCTGGGAACAGAAGCCCCAGGGAGACAGAGGACGCCTACTTGCCTCAGAGACCAGTTCCTGTGGACACGGCTCCGTGCACAGGCCCCGGCCACGCTGGGCCTGTCCCATCGCTGCCAAGCCTGGCGGCTCTGAGCCTCGATTTCCATATCCGCGCAGTGGGCACAGCCCACCGCCAGGAAGACCAAGTCCCGAAGGGCCCTGCCTATGTGGCACACGGCCACCCTCGGGAAACACTCGTTTCCTCCCTTAGGGCTCAGCCGTGAGCACCTGCCGTGTGCCAGGCAGAAAGGGGTGGCTCAGTCCCCAGGCCTGGACACTCCCCGTGCTCAGGGACATCGCAGGGCGGGGGGCGCCCTAGGGGTAGGACAGCCAAACAGGGATCTGATGGAGAAGGGAAGAGTCGTTCCCAGCTGCCGGCAGCCACGCCAGACCCCCTGGGGCAGAAGGTCGTCATCTGCACCCCACCAAACCCCAGGACCAGTTCAGACTGACCCTGCGGTCCCCACGTGATCCAGGCCCCCAGCCACCCCACAGGAGGGTGAGGCCGAAGATGGCAGAGCCTGAGGCCAGAAGATGACGACACACGGGTATGGGGGAGCCACCCAGGGTCCCGATGAGGCCAGAGCCAGCTCCCCACAACCTACAAGGGGCCCAGAGGGTGGCTCAGGCACTGGGCTGCCAGGGTTCAAGTCCCAGACGTGTCAGTTGCCAGCTGTGTGGCCTGAGTCAATAAACTCGGACTCTGAGCTTCCCCAGATGGAGAAGGGGGGTGGTGCTCCCGTGGCCTACCGGGCTCGCCCACCCCTTCATCTGGCAGCTGTCTACTGCACACCTACTGCGCGCCCCTCAGGAGCACAGAGAATCACCCCCGCCCACAGAGAACCCACTCCAGCATGGGGTGCCCAGGAGGCTGATGATAACGAATAAAGATTCGATCAGGAATCTGCACCCTCAGCCACAGTGACAAAGCAGGGGGGGGGGAACGGAGGGAACCGGAGGTGCAGGCAGCAAGCCCAGTGGGTATGTAGGGAAGAGCGTTCCCAGCAGAACGACCAGCCCGAGCAAAGGCCCTGAGGCCACAGCAAGTCTGCCCTGGTGCACACTGGCAGTGGGGGAGGGGCCACAGACAGCTCCCTCGTGCGAACGGGCAGGTTTGGCCGATTTTTCTTCCAAGCACCTGAGTGCAGAGAGCTTGGGCAGGTGCGCTGTCAGCACCCAGTACCCTCTCTTCCCCCGTCCTCTACTGCGGGCTGGACCGAGTCCCCCAAACCAGGAGCCGCGAGGCCGACCTCCGGTGCCTGTGATGTTCCGTAGGCAGGGGGTCCGCGCAGGTGCCAGTGAGAGCAGCCAGGTCACGCAGGGGCGGGCAGGCCCCGAACCCAGTGCAACGCAAGCGACAAGAGGAGGAGCCGGCCGCGGACAGAGGGGAGACCGAGGCAGGGGCTGGCACGACGCCTCCCTAGCCGAGGACCATGAAGCCAGGGAACAATGGCCCCTGGAGCTGTGGGGTGTGTGGGTGCTGCCCACAACGTGGTCTGGACTCGGCCCCCAGCGGGTGAGGCAGTGACTTCCCGTCAGGCACAGGATCTGGTGGGCTGGGGCAGCCCCTGAGGGCAGGCCTATCCTGGTTGGTCCAGGAGCCCAGAGCTGAGCCTCATTAGGGGCCCAGGGCCTGCCGGGGTCGAGGCGGGCGGGCACAGGCGTGGGCGAGGCCAGCCTTCTTACCATGCACCTGCAGCTCGGCGGCCAGGCGGGCCTCGCCCGGGAAGCCGGCCCGCAGCAGGGTCTCACTGTTGTGCTGGCTCCAGCCAGAGAGCTGCAGGCGCCCGTCGTGGGAACTGCCACTCACAGAGAGGTTGAGAGACGCGGGCCCCACGGCGAGGCACCCGGAATGCTCAAAGCCAGAGCCGCCATCGCGAAGGTCCACGGAGATCTGCAGGAAACCCAAGGAGTCTGAGGCCATTGCAGGCCGAGAAGCCGGCCCCCGCTGCCCTGGCGCTGTTCCCAGGCTGAGGTGGGGGCTCCAAGCCCCTGGGAGGAGGTGTGAGGAGACAGGTGACTGTGGCTAAACACACATGCACCCAGGGGCCCGTGGAGACCACCAGGGGAAACCCTTAAGGAGGTGGGGTCGGCACAGGGCGGGGGCTGGGGCACAGTAGGGCGAACATGGCTGGGGGGGAGGTGCCCTGGAGGCTGGCAAACCGCAGCCTGTGGGCCATCTGGGCCCGGCAGCTCTTCTTCTAAATAAAGCTTTATTGAGACACAAGCCCACTCACAGGGCCTGGGCGGGACCCCCACTGTGAGCTTCCGGGGCTCCCTGCTGGGGGCTCCCACAGACCTTGCGCTCAGGCCAGGATGGGCATCGCAGAACCAGAAACCCCTCCGAACTCCTCCCCCAGGCAGCCCTCAGGGCTACGCTGACCAGGCACCTGCCACACCCAGGCTGGGCCGTGCTACCCATCAGGTGGCACTGCCCAGGCCCTGGCCCTCCGCACAGTTCACCCCAGCACGGGGTTCAGGAGGCACCAGACCAGGCTGGAGTGCGGGGGGCTAGGGCTGTGCTGTGGATCCGGCTGTGTGTTCCAGTTTCCCCAGCAATGCTGGGGCCTTGGTCAGGGAGCACCCGGAGCCACCCGAGCCTCCTGGTCCACCTGCGCCAGCTGCTCCACGCAGAGCAGGTCCAGGACAGGCGTCTACCTGAGCTGCAGGGGGCGCCCAGCTCACCATCAGGCTGGGCGGGGCCCACTGGAGCCAGGAGCCCAAGCGCATGCGCCAGGGCCAGCGGAGGAGGGGGAGGCTCTGGGGAGGGGACTGCGGGCATCCGCCTGGCCTAGAGCTCAGCCCAGGCCTGCTGGTCAGGCTGTGCAGCCCCACAGACCACCACACCCTCGCCGCCCCGTCCCCAAGAGACCCCCATACCTCGAGGGGCTGCCCGGCGACAGCCCCATGACACAGCCCCCACAGCCTGGTGGGCACGGCCTCTCCGCTGCAGCTGACCTGCAGAGACCAGCGGGGTGGGGAGGGGCTGCCTCTTCCCACCTCCCCCTCCCTCACGGAGCTGCCCGTCACTGCCCTGGCTCCACCCCTCCCTCTATGGAGGCTTTTCCTGAGCCTCAGAGTCGCAGGAGGTATCCCACGGGAGGCTGGGAAAGAGGACGTGACCGTCCCAAGGCCACATGATCCAGGCTCACACAATGGCCTAGCTTCACCCCCAGCCCTGGTCACCACGTCCCACACATTCTAGAAGGTTCAGTCTTCTAGGAAGAGGGGGGAGAGACTGAGTGCCTGGCCTCAGGTGGTGCCCATCTGGGGGCAGCCCCCTCCATACGGGTACTCCTGGCTGACTCATCTGCACACCCCCACTCACCCTGCCCATCCACGCAGGTACTCCCGGCTGACTCACCTGCAGCCGGGCAGGCAGGGCGCCCAGCAGCCCGGAGAGGCCCCGGTGCAGCCCGAGGGCCAGGCCCTGACTGCCATTCTCCATCATCCTCTCCAGGGCCGCGTGAAGCTGGTCGCCATCCAGGACCACGGCCAGCCCAGCTCCCAGACGGTGTCCCACGCTCTGGGCAGAAGCAGCCAAGCTGTAGGTCTGCTTTGCACCAGCCGCCCTCTGCGGGGAGCTGGGCCCAGCCCCCTCCTCACCCACCTGGAAGTGCCCATGGCCGTCCACAGAGAAGGAGAGGCCCCAGCGCCGGGGGCCTGGGGAACCAGAGGCGGGCTCCTGGGGATCCAAATCGGCATCCGGCCGACCCCGCGGGCTCTGGAGTGCCAGGTGCACAGAGCCATTGCAAGCCACGTGAGTGAGTGACAGAGGCAGCCCAGCCTCCGAGGGGTGTCCTGGGGGCAGGACGGCCGGCAAGGGTCAGGCAGAAGCCAGTACGGTCCAGACCCAGCCACCCACTGTGCCTAGAAGGAGCCAGACCCCAAGGCAGGCCAGCGGGCACCAATGCCCCCAGACACACAGGTCGTGGGTCTTCCTTGATCTTTATTGAGCCGGGTGCAGGGGTTCAGAGCACTGCCCCCCCAACCACGCGGGGAGCAGCCCCTGTGTCCTGTGGAACCCTGACTTGACCTTGCCTCTCGGGGACAAGAGGATGGAGGTGCTGGGGGCGGCCGCAGAGCAGGGCACGGACCTGGGGCCGAGGGGCCGCCTCACCCCCAAGCCCCAACCCCAGGATCTAGAGTCTGGGGCACGGAGGCAGGCACCTGAGTCCCTCAGCGTGCTCACGTTGGGTCTCAGGCCACGCCCAGGGCCCCAGGTGCAGGCCCCACCCACGGCCAGGCGGACCCTGTCGGCTCGGATGCTGGCCTGGCCCCGGAGGCCCTCTGTCTGGGCCCGCAGCCGCCCTCTCAGCCGGAGCTCTCCCGGCCAGGCCTGGCTGCTGTTCTGGCTGAAGATGCAGGCGACGCTGCGCACACTGGAGCTGTTCCCTGCCGTGCCACGCTTGTCCCGCAGCAGGAAGCTCAGCGCAGCCGAGTCGGCAGTGACCGCGATGCTACCTGCACACGGGAGGGAAGAGACAAGCAGACGATGACCCAAGGGGCTGGGGAGGAAGGGAAAGAACCCTAGGTGGGAAGCGGCTAGATCCTCGACGTCCGGACCCCAGCCCGTGCAGGAAACGGCATGTTTGCACGATGGATCTGATTATGCCAGCCCCCTCCCAGGATGCTCTGAGGACCCAGGGAGCTCACAGAACACGGAGTCGGGGGGAGGCAGTGGCCCGAGCAGGTCTGTTTGCCACCTGGAAAGCAGTCTGCAGACCAATGTGCCTTCCATGTGGCCAGGTTCCACTCACAATCAGTCCACGTGTCTGCTCTTGTCAGACTGTTGAGGTCGTGCAAGCCTCTGTTCTCTATGGGCTCTGAGGGGGCCCAAGTGGGCTCACCTACACCTCCCCCTCTGCCATTCAAGATTTGACTCAGAGTCACCACCTCCAGGAAGCCCTCAGCCCAACACCCTTGCTCTGTGCTTCCCGCCACGTAACTCGTGTTCAACTCCATCACAGGGTGAGAGCGCCTGGGGCCGGTGCTGTGGTGAGCAGGCGAAGCTGCCTGTGCACGCCGGCATCCCACATGGGCGCCAGTTCAAGTCCCGACTGCTCCTCTTCCAGTCCAGCTCTCTGCTGTGGCCTGGGAAAGCAGCCGAAGATGGCCCAAGTCCTTAGGCCCCTGCACCGGCATGGGAGACCCAGAAGGCTCCTGGCTCCGGATCAGCTCAGCTCTGGCCTTTGTGGCCATTTGAGGACTGAACCAGCAGATGGAAGATCTCTCTCTCTAACTCTGACTTTGAAATATATAAATAAATCTTTAAAAAAGTATTTTATTACAAAATTTGATGTGGCTAGGATCTAACCAAAAATGAACTAGGATGATCAGTCATTGTCAATGTCACTCCAAGAGTCACACGGCCCAGAGGGTGAAGGAGACACCAGCCTGTAGCCCCCAGGTCTGAGACGCAGCCCCCGGCAGGGGCCCAGCTCAAGGGTGGATGTCGTGGCTCAGCTGCCACTTGCGGTCCCCCCGTCCCCTGTGTGAGTGCTATGGAGGTCCGGGCTGCTCCGCTTCTGGTCCAGTCCCCGCTAACATACCCGGGAAAGCAGTGGAGGATGGACCCAGTGCTTGGGCCCCTGCCACCCACGCGGGAGACCCGGATGGAGTTTCTGGCTCCTGGCTTTGGCGTGGCTGTTGTCTGCAGCCACTTGGGGAGTGAAGTAGGGGACGGAAGATGTTTCTCTCTCCCTTCATCTCTCTCTGTTGCTCTGCCTTTCCAATAAATAAACCTTTTTTAAAAGAATCATTTTAAAAAAAATTAACTCAACAGTTAAACACTAAACATACAAGCAAGACATAAAACCTCCAGAACAAAAAATAGGAGGATCTCTGTGACCTGGGGAAAGGCAAAGTTTCTTAGACAGGATACAGAAAACAACAACCATAACGAAAAAAAACCCAGAGTCAGTCTTCATCAGAATTAAAACTAATGTTTGGCTGTAGCGGCCACTTGGGGGTGAACCAACGGAAGGAAGACCTTTCTCTCTGTCTCTCTCTCTAACTCTGCCTGTCCAAAAAAACAAAACAAAACTAATGTTCATCAAATATATAATTTATGAAAAGATAAATAAAAGCCAGCCATCAAGCGTGGGGAAATATTTACAAAACACGGATCTACCAGAAGACGCACATCTAGGAGCCGGTGCTGTGGTACAGTGGGTAGGGCCTATGGTACAGTGGGTAGGGCCACCGTCTGCAGCGTCGGCATCCCATATGGGGGGCAGTTCGAGTCCCGGCTGCTGCAATTCCGCTCCAGCACTCAGCTATGGCCTGGGAGAGCAGTAGAAGATGGCCCAAGTGCTTGGGCCCATGCACCCGCCTGGGAGACCTAGAAACTCCTGGCTTCTGGCTTCAGATCGGCACAGGTTTGGACATTGCTGCCAACTGGGGAGTGAACCAACAGAAGGAAGACCTCTTTCTCCCTCTAACTCTGTCTTTCAAACAAATAAATAAATCTTAAAAAAAAATCAGTTACTCTGAGAAAAAAAGGCATGTTTCCAAAATAATTCAGTGATGACTCACACCCCAATAAGTGGGCCAAAAAGGCCGACCCGACAGCTCACAAAGTAAATGCACGTGGATTGGCTGTTATCACCAGAGCCCAAGCTGAGGCTGCCAGAGAGATGCCACTGGGTCCTCCCAAGATGGCCAGTATTTATCTGAGAGGCCAGGGCAGGGACCACACAGGGAAGCGCGTCACTTCGATGCTCCAGCCTCATCCGGGGTGGCTGTGTGGGTACATACAGCTATCCCCGCCAACGCACACCTGAGACTGCATATCCCGAGTGTCTGCTTTTAGCAAATCAACACTGAAATGTTTAGGGACGAAGAACTATCGTGTGTACAACTCAGGAAGACGCAGTCCAAGAGTAAGAGACTGTACATGCTTATTTCGATGTCTAACACAGTTGTATCTGTCATTGATTGTCTATCACAGAAACACCCAGTAGAGCGGATGTGAGAGTGAGGATACAGCTCATGTCCAGTGTTAGTCACCGGTCAAGGTAGGCCCAGGGCCTCTGGGGGTCTTGTTACTATTCCTGCACCTTTACTCTAAGCCCTCAATGAGGTCAAAATAGAAAGTGCTAGAAAGCGTTTGCTTGGAAAACACTGCCGCCCAGTCCCCCTCCTCGAGAGGGGCAGCGTCCATTAGCAGGTGAAAGGCCCTCCCGAGTACTGCACAGGAAAATCATCCCAGGGTAGCTCGTGGGAGGGGATTCTCCTTGTCAGGGTGCAAAGAGGAGCATGGTCCATGACACAGGCAGGGCGGTGGCAATGGCAGAGAGAAGCTGAGGCTCGACAGCCCCGGCCAGCCTGGGCAGCACCCCTGACCCATGCGGCTCACACCACCCCTCCTCCACCCTCAGTTCTCTTCCTGTGCACTGCCCAACCACAAGTTCTGCAGCCCTGCAGCTTAGAACCAGTGCTGGCTAGAAATACCCAGCATGGCCCGCAGGCTGCATCCTTCAGGTCATTATAATAAAGTTACCAACTCCCATGGTGCATCTGACGCCATGACACTTCCAAGTGTCGGGGCGGGGGGCGGGGGGAGGCACAGAAATGGGCGGCACTGAAGCCCACCCACTTTGAACATTTAATGAAGTCCCGCCCCAAAGTCACCTGCTTTGACTATTCAATGAGGCCCCGCCCTAGCCGTCACCAGCCCCAGGTAGCAGAAAGGACAGCCCAAGCCCTGCTGATGGCCTCTCATTCACTCTGCTTGCCCACGTGTATTCCTTGTCTGCTTTCACTTTAAAGACACCTAGCGTCCCCACTCACCTTTGTCTATGTCACTTCCGTAAATTCTGTCTCGTGTAGAGCCAGCAGCAACCCACAACAGCCCAGACCCCCTCTGTCCATAGCCACATGTGCGCCAGCATGCGACCCTGGACCACAGCTCCAGTGGATGTGGGCAGAACATAACCTGCCCCGTGGCTCCACCGTCAGTGTGTGGCCATGACCACTGCCAGCACCCCGGGCCTCACCCTCGCGGACTGTCTCCTTCCACTTCAGCGAGCCGTGGAGCCCCAGCAGGTGGGGCAGTGCTGCCCAGCCAGCCCCAGTGCGCTGGGCTTGGCCCCGCAGTGTCAGGACATGGCCTCCCCGCGGGTCCTCCGATGCCCGGAGCAGCAGCTGCGCCGTGTCCTGGTCCAGCAGAGCCCTCGAAAGCAGCCAGATCCTGGGGAGACAAGGGGGCGGGGGTGACGGGCGGCACCATCCCCAAGGGAGTGGGCCAGGCCCGGGGCGGTTCCGGAGCCCACTGTGGAGACCAGGGCCAGGCCCTCTCCACCGGGCCCTCCGCCCTCAGGGAGGCAGTGCAGGGAGGGGGTGAAGGTCACAGACTCGCATGGTCCAGTAACCTAGCTGGAACCCCAGGGGGCCCACTCACTACCTGTGTGACCCCAGACAAGCACATAACCTCTGTGGGCTTACGACTCTTCTTCAGTATAGTGGGCGACAAAATGGAGACCCCGACGCTGAGCTGACCCTGACGCACTAACACGCGTGACAGCTGTCTGTCCGGCCAGGCACTCGCCTCCACACCCTGCTCGTAGTGGGACTTTGCCACTCTCCATTCAACGCTGAGGACCCGGGGCTGGCGCTGTCGTGTAACGGGTAAAGCTGCCGTTCACACTCATGAGCGTGCTCCGAGAAGCACCCTTAGGCGCACTGCCCGGCCAGAGGCCCATCCGTGTGTCTGCAAGGGACGTGCAGACACCAGCTGAGAAGCCTGCTGTGCCGGGTGAGGGTTTCCCGCACCCCACCGTGTCCGCCTCTGACCCTGGGGGAGATGCTTCCGGGCCAGCACCAGCACCAGACGGCGCGACCAGCCGGGCGTGCCGGGGTGTGTGCTCCTTAAGGCCCCTGCAAATAATCCCACTGGTTGGCCTCTCTTTTTGCATTGCTACTAGGAAGCTCAGAGCCAAATACTCTGCTCAGCTCCAATAAACAAAGGGACCTCATGGCTTCCACTTTGTTTCCTGATGCCTGATTTATTGTCTTCAACCTCCTCTCTGGTTTCCTCACTTTTTTTTTTAATCCAGAACAAACTACGCACACTACAACCAGTAGGGCTAACACCGCCCACTACTTGTGCTTATAAATAAAGTTTTATTGAAACACAGCCACGTTCACTCACATTCATGAATTCTCTCCCCTGTGCTGTGCCATCTGGTCCTCTCTGGGACTGTGCCAGCTCCTGACTTGGAGCAAGCTGCCTCACATGCTTCAGCTGGGGATGAGGAAGGGCAAGTGGACAGGCAGAGGGACAGACAGAGGGACAAGATCGCCTACAGCCAGGGGCCTCAAGTCCATACCAAGAACGGGAAAAAGGCCGGGATGGCAGAAGCCACTTATAACGGGGCATGTAGGGCTGGGGGGAGTGCTGGGATCCTGGGACACAGCACACACTTGGTCTCTGCCCCCCGTTGCTCACGCAGAGCCCCTCTCCCGGCAATTTCCGGGTGACAGGAGCGCCTTTGGTTCCAAGGGGGCGTCCCTTCCAAAAAGACCAGGCGATGATCAGACACTCGCAACCTTCAGCCCAGCCCCACCCTCCGAGTGGGTGCTGAAGCCACTGTACAAACCCGCGACCGTCGGGGCCCCAGGAGCTCCAGCAGGGTGCTGATCCCACAAGGGCGGCGCGCCCAGGAAGGCCTGGGAGCTGCCCATCTCCTCCCCTGGCCACCTCTTCCATCGGCCCTCCCCAAGCTGCACCCCGTGAGAGTGAATGGGTGGGAGATTCACGCACGGGTGGCAGCCGAGGGCCCGCGCCAGAGCAGGGGTTTGGAGGAGCAACAGCACTCCAGGCCCACGCTGTGTCCGCCACAGAACACAGAGCTCCCGGGTGCAAAGTGCCCCCCCCCCCGCCGGCCAGCGCGTGTGCAGGACTGACCATCCTATCACATGCAAGGACTACTGTAGAGCGCTCATGTGTGCAGCGCCACCCGGGAGGGTACCACTGTATCCAGCGGGTCAGCCCCTACGCCAGGTGTTACTGCGCTCTTTCGTCGAGAACGAACACTCTCCCAACAACAACGAAAATGCAAATAAATAAAAGGTAAAAACAGCAAACACGACACCGCCCCCTGAACCTGTCCCTCAACGCCTTACAGGGAGGAAGGCGCTGCTGGGTGACCGGGGCTGGGTCCCGGGACGGCCACGCCGCGTGGGCACCGTTACCTTGTGGGGGCGATTCTGCCAGACAGCTGCAGCCGCACAGCCCTGGGCGCTCTGAGCGCCGCCTGGCGCAGGAGGACGGCCACGTCCCCGCCCCGGCCGCTTCTCCGGGCGGCCAAGCTCCCGGCAGCCTCCAGCAGAAGCAGCTCACGGCCCGACGCGTGCACGGCCAGCGACACGTTGAGGCTTCGCTCCCTGTGGCGCCCGGCAGCCACCTGCACCTGCAAGGAGGCACGGCAGGGCTCAGGAGCGGGGTGCAGTGGGAAAGGACTCTGGGGGCCCCCTCTTCCAGGACGCACTCCTGGGCCTGCCCTGAACCCCCACCAAGCCTAGCAGAGAGCAAGCAGGAAGAGAGACCAGACAGAGGACAGGCCAGAGACAGCCTCATTGGCCCCAGGTCCCTGCCCACAGGTGAAGTGGGAGCCTCCATGCCACAAACGGGGAGACTGAGGCGGCCAGGCACACAGCACCTGGGCCACGCGGGCCTGCCCGGCTCTCAAACTGGCAGTGGTGCCAGAAGCCAAGGACCCTCTGCGAAAGGAGGCCCCAGCGAAGGCCCCGGGCCCTGCCTCCCCTGCTCTGGGCCTCGGTTTCCCCTCTTGCAAGGAAAGTGCTGGTTCAGCCCCCAGAGCTCTCACACCAGCCTGCGCGTCAGGATTACCCAGAAAGCTTTGAGAGGCACTTCTGCCCCCCTTAGGAGACTGCAGCACAGGCACATACGGGGATTATTCAGCAATGACCTGCCGGGGCTGGCGCTGTGGCTTAAGCAGGTTAAACCTCCACCTGCAGTGCTGGCATCCCATGTGAGCGCCGGTTCGAGTCCCAGCTGCTCTACTTTTTTTTTTTTTTTTTTAGATTTTTATTTATTTATTTGAAAGAGTTACAGACAGTGAGAAGGAGACAGAGAGAAAGGCTTCCATCTGCTGGTTCACTCCCCAGATGGCCACAAACCGCCGGAGCTGTGCCAATCCAAAGCCAGGAGCTTCCTCCAGGTCTCCCACACAGGTGCAGGGACCCAAGCATTTGGGCCATCTTCTACTGCTTTCCCAGGCCACAGCAGAGAGCTGGATCAGAAGAGGAGCAGCCGGGACTGAAACCGGCACTCATACGGGAGGTGGAGGATTAACCTACTGCGCCACAGCGCTGGCCCATGCTCCACTTCTGACCCAGTTCCCCTCTAGTCGCCTGGGAAAGCAGTGGAACATGGCCCAAGCACACAGGAGACCCTGAAGAAGCTCCTGGCTTTGGATCGGTCCAGCTCCAGCCGTTGCAGCCATTTGGGGAGTGAACCAGCGGATGGTAGCCTTCTCTGTCTGTCTGTCTGTAACTCTGCCTCTCAAATAAATAAAAAATCTTAAAAAAAAAAAATAGAGAACTGCCATCATAGCAACAGTTGGCCACGCCCCTCTTCTGCCCACACCACCCTGCCCAGTCCCACGGGTGCACCTGCCACCTGCTCGAGGAAGCATCAAACCCGCAGCCCCACCTCCTGGCCAGCAGAAGGGAGGCTCGGGGAGTGGGGCTAACACAGCGGGGAGCAGGGGCGCTGGGGGCTGCACTTGAACTTCTGCATTTGCAAACGTCTCCAGGAACCAGGGCGGCAGAGCCCGGGGCCTCCCACCTGTGTCTTTCTCGGCCCTTTATTTCCTCCTGGGGGAAACCCTCGAGGGTCCCCAGCCCACACTCCACACTCTGAAAAACCACAGGCTTTCTCCAACCCCGCAAGCGGCAGACGCTGTGGCTCTCCATCTGCAAGGGGAAGGGGACCCATGCCCCCGGGACTTCCACACCCTTCTCCCCCCCCCCCAAGAGTTCCTGACCCACAGGGGCTGCCTGGCTCAGCACCGCGAGTGTGGCCCCGTCCACTGCCTCCCCCCACCCTCCCCGCCCAGCGAGCCGGCTGCTAGAGACAGCCCCTTGGCGGCCAGTCACGCCTACCCCCGAGGGAGCACCGTGGCCTCCGCACCTCTAAGTCTGCAGGAGCCACAGGGGCCTGGGGACGGCTGAGCTGGAAGAGCGCTGTGCAGTGGGAGTCAGACCCGGTCAGCCGGACAGACACCTGCTGTGATGGGGGTGGAGGAGGAAGGGGCTTCAGCGGGGGTCGGGAGCGAGCTCCTGCCGCTGGGAGGCGGCCGGCTGGGCACTGAGCAGTGACAAACACCTGGTGTATGCCCCCATCTCAGTGCCAGAAGCCTCTACCCTCCCGACAGCCTCAGCCCTCAAGCCCAGGCTGCTGCATGGAGGAGGCCCAGATGTGGGATTGGGGAGATGCTCGGGGAGCACCCCCAACCACTTCCCCTGACGTCATGGTGCTGGCTCAGGCAGCCACCTGCTTCCGATCTTGACTATGACCCGGACTCCATGCCTCGGCCCTGACAGTGGCCTTTGGTGCCACTCGGTCTACCGCTCCTTGAGTAAACCTGAGGCTCAGGGGTCACGTGAGTCACCCAAGGTCCTGCAGCAGCTGAGCTAGGCCCTGAACTTGAACGTACAGGAAGCAAAACATCCAGATAGATGGAAAACTGCTTACAGACAGCAAGGGAGACGGAGTCCCCTCTGCTCCCCTAGCGGCTCGCACGGAGCACGGCACCAGCGAGACGTGTCCCACACATGGCAGTGGCTCTCACGGAGCACGGCGCCAGCAAGACGTGTCCCACACACGGCAGTGGCTCTCACGGAGCATGGCACCAGCGAGATGTGTCCCATACACAGCAGTGGCTCGCACAGAGCATGGTGCCAGAGAGACATGTCCCATGCACAGTGAGTGACAACAGACAAATGAACCCAGGGCGCTGCCACGTATTCCGCAAACCACACTTCCAGCCGAAACTACACTTCCCAGCGCCCTTTGCAGCTCCACAGGGCTGTGATGAGCTCTGGCCAGAATGGGGGGCTGGGCTGACAGGTGTGCCTCAGGGCCTGGTCCCTAAAAACCTCCACTTTCTCTTCTCCCATCTGCCAGTGGGGGCAGGGCCCCAACAGGGGAAGCCTGGATCCCTGCGTGACTGTGGGGAGCAGTGCCACACTGAACCACGGCAGACTTCCACAGAAAAGCCGGCCCTGGCTGGCGACGCCCTGGGCGCATCCTGACTGCCCCCATGCCCACGGCCAGGACAAAGGCTGCACTGCTGGCTCTCCAGCATCCCCCTCAGCCATCCTGAGTTCAAACCCCTCATCCCTCAGTGAGGGAGCCGAGTGCAGCCTCCCAACCTGGGACGTGGCGCTGTGGTTGACGGCAGCTTGTGCTCTGAAGCTGAAGTCGAATGCTCCTGGGGGCCTCCGTCGGTAAACCACGTCCCCATTCAAGCTGAGGGCCCGGGGGAGCCTCGGCTGCAAAGAGACGGATGGCATCATTAACGCCCACCCCAGCCAGGCTCTGCTTGGAGGGCACCAGCCGCCGACAGCACGGCCTGGGGCAGGTACCTGGTAGGACTGGGCCATGTCCAAGGCCAGGCTGTGCCGGATTTCCTCGCGCTCAGATGCATCACGGAGCAAACCCTTCACGTGCAACACGACCTTCCGGTGCACCTGGACAGTGGCCTCGACCTCCTTGTTCTTAGCCTGAGAGAACGAGAGCCAGGGGCACACAGAGAGGTCACCTCCCACCCCCACGTGCATGCAGAGGCCACCTGAGGATTGCAGCAGTCAGAACGAGGTGAGCCCAGATGAACGGGGAAAGCCTGGTGCACACTCTTCCACCCGCACGGCAGGAAATGGGGCAGGTGCGCGTGGGGCCTTGGGGACCGGGATGGTCCCCTCCAGTGCTCACGGGTGGGGCAAGCCTGGGTGCCTGTGTCTCATCCCAGGGCATATGTCCATTTTGTTCACTGCTGTCTTCCTAACACTGTGCTAGGTCCCCGTGCATAGTAGGTGCTCAGTAAATATTTGGACAAGGGCAGAATCCCTGTTGTAGCCTAAGACCCCCCAGGTTAAAGCCAGGCTGCAGCACACCAAATGTTTAACTCGAGGTGCAGACCCCCTAAGGGCATCCACGCCCTAACCCCGGATCCTCGGGCCAGTGACCTTCCACAGCACAAGGGACTCTACAGACCAGATGGGGCTAAGGCCCCTGGGCCTGTGAAGGCAGCCTGGGTTATCCAGAGGGCCCCGTGAGCCCACAGGGGTCCTCAGAGGAAGCTGAAGTTCAGGGTCAAGGTCGGAGGTCAGAAGATGCTGCTCTGTGGGCCCTGAGGGCAGTGGAGGGGCCAAGGGGTGCCAGCGGCTTCTAGAAGCTGGGAAAGGTGAGGGCAAGGACGGCACCTGCTGGCTCGGGGACTTCAGCCCAGTGAGGCTCGCTGGGGACTTGCAGCACACAGACCTGTAAAGTGAATCCGCAGGTCTCAGCTGCCCCCGGTCCCCACATCCTCACTCAGTGCCCATGCAGCAGCCACCACGTGCCCAGCACACAGACGCAGGCTGCCCGCTTCACCTTAACTGAGAAGCCAGGGCTGCACGACCTGACTAGGGCTGGGCATCCCGAGAGGAACACGTGGCTTTCTTTGAGCACCAAGATGGAGGAGGGAAAACAGGGCGCAGGAGAAGAGAAAAACCTGCCGCCACTAAACAAAGATGCCCTTGGACAAAGGGCAGAGTGCTGGGTCACATTGCCAGGAAGGATCCCTGCCCGCTCTGACTTGCATCAACAGCAGAAATCCGCGTTTTACCCAAAACCTTCTGATGTGCGATGTCGGCAGTTAATTCAAGATTTCAAGTGCTAGGCAGGCCATACAAAACACGCGCAGGCTGGGCTGGCCCAAGACGCCGCTCTGCAGTCTCCAGCTTTAGGAGCAGCAGGCTCTGCGGGTGGCCCTGCAGGTGTCCCAGTGTTACCTGGTCCTCTGTTTACTCTCCACGGTTCTGAGTTCACTTCCAACCCCCCGGGGAGCCACTGACAGCCAACTGCCGGGAAGGGGGCCCTTCCTTCCAATAGGCTGTTGGGAATCTCTCAAGGGAGCCGCAGCCACTACAATTCCTGGGGACCTGGCACACAGCAGGGGCCCAATAAGTATTCGTAGTGAGCCCCCAGAGCTTCTACCCCTTCTAGAATAGGCTCAGGAAGGGGACTTGCGCGAGGGCCCTGGAGCCACGTCCGATTCTCCGAGCCACTGCCTATGACGTGAGTATTGCTGACCCACTTTGTAGGTGAGGAGACTGAGGCCCAAGACATGCACTCATCTGCCAAGGACACGCAGGCAGATGTGCCACCTTTAGGAAACCAAACATCAGGACCCTCTGAGCCAGGGCTCAGCAACCCACAGACCCACTGGCCTGCTCTGTCGAGTTTATTGGAGCACAGTTGCGCACATCCACCTCCTACCTGGAGGTCATGCCTTCCCAATCCACCAGCAGAGCCAGTCATGGGCAGAGAGAGCATGTGGCCCACACGGCCTTCCAGGGTTACCTCCGACCCCTTACACCATGAGCCTGCTGACCCCGGCTCTGGGTCACGGTATACCATGGGTGTCAAAAAACACTCAGGCAGGCTCCTGCTCATTAGGCTCCTGCTGTATACCAGCCCCCTTGGCTACAGCGGGAAAGCAGACCAAATCTATAGGGAAGAGAGCAGCAGAGGAGACAGCGTCCAACCTAACTCACACAAATGCACAAGAGGGACTTGCGGAACGTGCCGGAAGCCCAAGGGTACCAAGCATGCAGAAAAGGGCACGTGTGTGTGTGGGTGTGTGGGTGTGTGTGGGTGTGGGTGTATGTGTTTATGTGTAGATGTGTGTGTGTGTTTATGTGTGTGTGTGGGTGTGGGGCGTGAGGGTGGTCTGGGCTCTGGGACAGCATCCAGGAGACACAAGGCTCGCGTTTGACCCTACATGATGAGTAGAAGGGAGGGTGGCAGAAAGTGGAGGGAGAAGGCACAGACACAGACACACATAGAACATGCAAAGGTCCTGAGGCAGCAAAGACCCAGGCCAGCAGAGGAAAAAGGGCCGGATGAAGTGGCAGCAGGGATGGGGGGACAGGCTCCCAAGACCAGAAGGATTTGGGTCGTGATCCCAAGAGAGTTGTTCGCCATGGGCGAGGTGTGAGCACACTGGCCTGTAACACAGCCCCCTGGCTGTCCACAGCTTGGCGGTGGGAGGACGCATGGCCCGCCCAGCTGAGAGGCAGCTGAGCCTCTCACTCACCGTGTGCTGACTCCACGTAACCACGCAGCCCTCCAGGTCCCTGGGGATGGCCACACTGTCATATGGGTGGGTCAGGCCCGCACAGATCTGGGGGACAATTGCACATGTGCATGGACGGCTCGGGAGCAGAGGGGGACCCCTGCCCGGCGGCCCCCAGGAGCCACTCACATAGGGGTGTCCAGCCTGGCGGCCCAGGACCACGGTCTGTAGCGTCTCCTCCCGGCCGTGCAGCACGAGCCTGGTCTCCAGGGAGTAGCGCTGCTGGCGCTCGTCCACCGTGAACACCTCCTGCACGAGGAGGCTCTGCGGGACAGGCAGGTGCCAGGAGTGCCTGGTAGGTGGAGGGGCAGACAGCTGGGGCCGCCACAGCCGCAGGCAGGGCCGGGACAGCCCCGCACCGCGCGCTCAGACTGGGCACGGCACGGCCAAGGCATGGTCACCGGGAGCGAGGCACAGCAGCAGTCCTGCACCCTACGGTCGTGCCACTCGCCTCTCACTCTGCCGGCCAAGACATGTGCAGCTGGAACCCGAGAGACCGGCAAATGGGGCCGGACTCCAGCCTGGCCTCTCAGGGGCCACACGACCTAGGGCAAAGGACTCCATCAACTTCTCTGAGCCTCAGTTTTCCCCATCTGTAAAATGGGCAGTGGTCCCGTCCCTCTTGCTCCCTACTGTTTTCCACAAGCCCGAGAGACAGCCTGGCACAGAGCAGCTGCTCATTAGAAAAAGCAACGCACACACAGGCGAGAACCCCGCCAGCAACAGCTGCTGGGACATTCCTGTTACTGGGGACATTGCCAAGGCCACACGGCAGGTGTCCACAGCCTGGAGCCCAGGACGGGCCCTCGTGCTGTTCCCCGCGTGCCAATCAGCCGTGCCCCTAGGGAGTGAGAAGACCCCTGGAGCTGCCCCCACTCCTGCTCCCACGCAGCCACCTGACGGTGGGTCTGGGGCCGTGGGGCCTGCACGGGCGGTGGCTTTGCCTGGGGCTCTGGGTTCCGTCTGGGCCCCAGCAGAGCAGCAGGGCCCCTATGGGCAGCCCTGCACGCAGGCTCCGCAGAGCCCCGGGCAGCCACCACATCTGAGCAGCACTGGCCCGGGGCGGGCGGGGGGCGCACGCACCTGAGGACCAGCGACCCCCGCTTCTGGTGGAGCCCCGTGCCGTGCCGCAGCTCCTCCAGCTCGCCCTCCACCTGCAGGCCCCGAGCGCCGGGCCCCAGGGCTGCCAGCGACACCTGCGTCTTTGGGGGCTGCAAAGGGGCCAGGCTGAAGCAGGGACCAGGCTGCCACGGCCCCTTCCTGTCTTCAGGGGTGGGGACAGGGGGCAGAGGGACAAGGGGACAAGGGGCAGCTCCCCACCCCCCACCCCGAGAACAGCAGCTCAACCAGGCTCTAGCCACACCAGATCGGACCTCCAGACCCCAGGGCGTGTGTCAGGCCTGAGCCACGCCTGGGCTGGCAACACAGACTTGGGCTTCCTGGTTTGAGAAATCCAAGGTTCACTCCAGGTCTGAGCTAATGAGACTTGGGAGCATTTCACAAACCCAGAAACTGGGGCATGAAATCCCTTCCCATTCCAGGCAGGGATACCAGGGACCCAGGTAAGGGGTAGGGGGCTCGGGGTCGGCCGGCTGCGCAGCCCACCAGACGCCTACCCCCCGCGTGTGTCTGTAGGCCGCTGTGAGGTTGAGCTCACGCCGGGGGCCCTTCACCCAGCAGTGAAGGAGCTTCCGGTCCTGGCTGTCCTCGGCGTGGATCTCGCTCCGCACTGCCCCAACCCAGGCCGACTCGAGTTCATTCCAGCTACGGAAAAGGCTGGGTGCCAAGCTTGTCACCGAGGAAACCTGCAAAGAGGAAGAGGAGGGTGACAAGGCTTTGCATGGCCCCTTTCCTCCTTGATGAACTCCTACTCATCCTTCAAAACCCTCTATGCCATCTCCATGAAGCGCACCCTGATTGGCGCAGGTGAGCTTGGTCCTTACAGGGCCTTGAGGAAAGAAGACAAGCATCCTCACTCAAGTCCTGAAGGAGCAAACTTCTTTTCTTCCCTCTTCCTCCGTCTAAGGAGGGGCCGTGACCTCCCGTCCTCTGCAGAGCCCTGGAAGAGCTGGGGGAGACTCTGGCCTCTCCTGGGGCTGGGGGAGGCCGAGCACACGTGGCCACCGCACTGTCCCCGTATTCACACAGCCCTGTCACCCACCTGTCCTGCCTTCTGCATGCCCCTCTGCCTGGTCCCCACCCTGGAGCCACCCAGCCCCAGCGCTGCCCCCTGATGGGCCCCTCCCCTGTGTCCACACATTGTCCCAAGGCAGGGAGACAGCCGCGTGCAGGCCCTGAGGCAGGATCCGTGGGCAACGGGGCCAGTTCTGGGCCCATCCCTGTCGCGCTCCCTCCCAGCACGGGCCAGACTCTGCCAGTCTCCATCCTGATTTTCTTTTTTTTTTTTTTAATTTTTGACAGGCAGAGTGGACAGTGAGAGAGAGAGACAGAGAGAAAGGTCTTCTTTTGCCGTTGGTTCACCCTCCAATGGCCGCCACGGCTGGCGCACTGTGGCCGGCGCACTGCACTGATCCGAAGGCAGGAGCCAGGTGCTTCTCCTGGTCTCCCATGTGGGTGTAGGGCCCAAGGATTTGGGCCATCCTCCACTGCACTCCTGGGCCACAGCAGAGGGCTGGCCTGGAAGAGGGGCAACCGGGACAGAATCCGGCGCCCCGACCGGGACTAGAACCTGGTGTGCCGGCGCCACAAGGTGGAGAATTAGCCTAGTGAGCCGCGGCGCCAGCCCTCCATCCTGATTTTCAGCAAAGGCCTGACCTCCACCTTTCTCTGAGCGAACATCCCACCTGCCTATGGACTTGATGTCATCAACGCCAAGCAAGTAGACGGGCAACATAGGCTCGACTCCCCTCTCCTGAATTCACAATGAACCCCGTGGCTGGAAACGCAGGATGGGCCACACATCGCCCGTCTGTGGCCTGGCGTGGCCTACAGCCTCTGGTTCTCCTATGCACAGGAGGATCCTGAGGGCAGCCAATGGCGAGGGAGCAGGGGCGTGGCCGACACTGCCTACCTGGAGGTGGATGGTGGTCCCAGTGGAGACTTTGATCTTGGCCTCCTGGTCTCGACCCTGGCTCCTGCAGGCCACGCTGACGACCAGGTCCTTGAGGGTCCAGGCCTTGCCCAGCGTCAGCTCCAGGGCCGACTGGAACACGGCTCGCTGCGGCCAGTACAGTCTGTGAGCCGCAGAGACGGCCAGCCATGGACTCTGCAGGTGCCAGGCTCCTGCAAGGGGTGGAGAAGGAGACGCTGGCTGAGGACCAGGCAGGGAGCTTCCGGCAGGCAGCAGGAGGCCCCTGCCATCTCACCACAGCCCCAAGGGGCAATCGCCAACGCAGAATGACCAAGTGGGCATCAGGGAACTTTCTAGAACTTTCTAGAACCCTTTCAGAACCTACACAAGGGCCCTGTACGGACGGCTGCATTTCACTCTAGGAAATCTGCCTGTGTATCCGTCTTCCGCAAAATGGGTGTGATGGGCACCAACACTGCAGGTAAAGCCGCCTCCTGCAGTGCCGGTTCAAGTCCCGGTGGCTCCACTTCTGACCCAGCTCCCTGCTAGTGCACCTGGGAAGGCAGTGGAGGACGGCCCCAGCGCTTGGGCTCCAGCCACCCATGTGGGAGACCAGGATGGAGTTTCTGGCTCCTGCCCTTGGCCTGGCCCTGGTCCAGCCCTAGCAGCTGTGGGTATCTGGGGAGTGGACCAGCAAGTGCAAAGTCCGTCTCTGTCACTCAAAGGTACGCAAGAATGAACGAATGAACAGAAAATAAATCTTTGAAGTGGACGTTCGGCACAACCTCAGCCCCTCCACGGCAGGCTGAGCAGCTGCCGCGTACGACGGTGAGCCAGCAAGCACTGCCGCCGCCATGGAACTGCAGCCGGGGCTCCCAGGGGCAGGGAGGGACCCGCCATGCACGCACACACACGTATACACATACACACACACACAGTCACACACATACACTCATACACATACACACTCACACACATACACACACATACACGCACACATACCCATACACATACAAACACATACACACACACACATGCACACTCATACACACACATGCACACACACACACACATTCACACTCATACACACACACGCACACACACACATAGTGAGACCGAGCACAACCTGCTGAGGCCTAGGAAGCCAAATAACAAGAGCGTTCCGTGAAGACTGGGCAGGGTGCAGAAGCCCCCAAGAGGGCAGAGAACTGAACCAAAGATTCATTCACGCATGCATTCGTCTGAAAGCAGAGAGAGAGGGAGAGAGAAAGAAAGAGGGAGAGGGGGAGAGACAGAGAGATCTCACATCCTTCGGGTCACTCCCCAAATGCCCACAACAGCTGGGGCTGAGCCAGGCCCAAGCCCAGAAGCAGAGCCCAGAATGGATCCCCACGTGGGTGGCAGGGGCTTAAGCACTTGAGCCACCTTCTGCGTGTCCCAGGATCATAAGAGGGAGCTGGATTAGAAACAGAAGAGCCAGGACTTGAACCAGGGACTCCCAACATGGAATGCAGTCATTCCCACCAACGGCTTAACCCACAGAGCCGCGATGCCCGCCCCAGGCTAAGAACCAAACTGGGGGCCGGCACTGTGGTGTAGCAGGTAAAGCCGCCGCCTGTGGTGCCAGCATCCCATATGGGCGCTGGTTCAGGTCCCAGCTGCTCCACTTCTGACCCAGCTTTCTGCTAAATGGCCTGGGAAAGCAGTGGAAGATGGCCCACGTCCTCGGGCCCCTGCACCATGTGGGAGACCCGGAAGAAGCTCCTGACTCCGGATTGGCACAGCTCTGGCCACTGTGGCCAATTGGGGAGTGAACCAGCAGATGGAAGACCTCTCTCTCTCTCTCTCTCTCTCTGCCTCTCCTTCTCCCTGTTTAACTCTGACTTTCAAATAAATAAAATAAATCTTTAAAAAAAAAATAGAGCCAAACTGAAGACAAGTGGGAGTCATTCCAAGGGCAGAACAGCCCAGCCCTGCTGGAGACAAGGGATTTACTGTCTGGGGAAACTGAGGCAGAGACACAGGGCACAGAGTGCTGCCGAGTGCGAAACAGGGACAGTTCCCTGCCTGGGTGCTGCCCCTGCCCCCAGCAAACAGGAAGAGAGCTCCACTGAGGACGAGGAGGCAGAGGAGGGCAAAGCGATCCACAGACCCGGTCCTGGGGTCCCAGGGAGAGCCAGCCCCCTCCCCGTCTCCGGCAGGGAAGCCCCCGTCAGCACCCAGAAATAGCTCGGAGCAGCCGACTGTTCTACTCCCACTTCATTCACGTTTATTACACAGTGATAATGGTCTTCTCCCACTTTTTGGTTCCCAGCGGGGCAGGGGGGGTGACCTCTGACCCTACAAACACCCGGTTGCTTATGCTAAGCTTTATGAAAAAGGTTTTAGGGAGAAAAACTTGGGTGAAGCAAACTTCAAATTCGGTTCCAGAATATCAGATCCCAACTTTGCTACGGGGCTGATTTCAATTCCACCCTCGAGCCGACCGTGAGCACGCTCAGAACAGAGCCCCCTGCGTCGGAACGGGGTGTCCCACTCGGAGCAGCCGACCCCAGGGAAGCCCGTATCCACGGCTCGTGTAGCACGCGGGCAAAGACGCCAACAGGAAATACAGACGCCGAAAGGACAAATGCAAAGGGAACAGATAAAACCCCCGACAGTCTCCAACTTGCGCTCCCAGGAAAACGAGGAGATGCCGTACCCACGGGGCAGAATTTGCAGGAGCCAGGGTGCCTGATCACGCCGCAGTCGAAACCAAGATGCTGGCTCAAGTACGGGCAGACAGCAGAGGAATTCCGCCCCAAAGCAGCGAGCAGGACCACGCGAGAACAAAGCAAGCGCTCGAGACTCGGCTTCTGCAGACCAGCGTCGGACCCACAGGCGTTCCAGGATGCGGACAGACGGAACCGCCAGAGAAACAGCTCCCAAAACCCCCGGAAACCACCCAGAATGCTCCACTCCAAGCACCCAGGTGGGATGCGTTCATTTTCAACATTCAGGGTCTCACAATGCTGACGTTGTCTTATGGGTCAGGCTGTGTCCTCCGAAAAGATCCACCCCAGAATTAGCCCCTCGCCCCAACCCCCGTGACTGAGACCAGGCTCTGGTGACCCTGGAGGGGGTAGCCCTTGCAATCGGTGGAACCAGAGGGAAATTGAGACCCAAAGACACACAAGGAAGGAAGTCTCAGGACCACAGCTACCACTGGAAGCTAGGAAAGGTTCTTAAAAAAAAAAAAAAAAAGATTTGAGAAGCAGAGTTACAGAGAGAGAGAAGGATAGGGGACAGACAGACAGCAAGGTCTTCCATCCGCTGGGTCACTCCCCAGATGCCCACAATGGCCAGAGCTGGGCCAATCCAAAGCCAGGAGCCAAGAGCTTCTTCCAGGTCTCCCATGTGGGTGCAGAGGCCCAAGCACCCAAGCCTTCTCCACTGCCCTCCCAGGCATCAGCAGGGAGCTGGATCAGAAGTGGAGCAGCTGGGACTCTAACTGGAGCCCACATGGGATGCCGGTGCCACAGGCAGAGGTCCAACCCACTATGCCACAGTGCCGGCCCGGTGGGAAGAGTTCTAACCAGGGCCTCCCGGGGGGACGTGGCTGTGCCGACTCCCTGATTCCAGACTCCCACCTTCAGCCGATGTCAGCAGCCACCTAGCGTGTGGTCATCCTCACAGCAGACCTAGAGGACAGGCCCCTTCCCCCACAGCGTCCTCTCTGGAAGCTGCTGGAGGACTTGCTCCATCACAACCATGAACCAAACCACAAAAGAGGACACAGGTACGAGAAACAGGGGCTGTGACCTGGAGGAGGCGGCAAAGGCGGCCCCAGGACGACGGCCATGAACTGAGCTACGCCCCAAGAACAGTGTCTCTAAACACCAGAACCGATTCAAGCTGACACATCATCTGATATGCCTATCCATCCAGAGAACAGTGCTTCTCTGAAAACGCTGGGAGCCACTAACAAAAAGCAAATGGAAAACTAACCACGGAGAAAAGCAAAAGCAACTCTAACTCCAGGAAACACAAGGAGCCTTCAGCCCCGCTCACAGGTGCCTCGGCTACGAACGTGAGTCACGGACTCTGTGAGCGGAGAACTGGCAGAACCTCACCTTCCGAGGGGTGGGAGGAAAAGGGTTCGTGTCACAGCAAGCCCTCGTCATCTGTAGTATGAGTTCTGCGGAGAGTGCCGAGACGGAAAACCCGAGACACGAGCATGACTGCGTACTAACGATGGGATGCCTTCACACCACCGACGAGGAGGGCAGCGTGGAAGAGGATTGATAGACGCCACCGACTGAAGCCAGATGGCGGGAAGACGCAAGGCAGAGACTTCAACTTTTTAAAGACGAGTTTCAGAGCTCACCCTGGAGCAGAGATTAATACGTGAGCCCCCATGGGACCTCGTCCAGCTTCAACAACGCCCAGATCATGCCGCAGACTTTTTTAAGATTCATTTACTTATTTGAAAGGCACAGTTGCAGAGAGGCAGAGAGAGAGGTCTTCCATTTGCTGGTTCACTCCCCAGTTAGCCGCAGTGGCCAGAGCTGCGCTGATCAAAAGCCAGGAGCTTCCTCCAAGTCTCCCACATGAGTGCAGGGGCCCAAGGACTCGGGCCATCTTCCACTGCTTTCCCAGGCCATAGCAGAGAGCTGGATAGGAAGTGGAGCAGCCGGGACTCGAACTGGCACCCACATGGGATACTGGCACCGCAGGGAGTGGCTTTATCAGCCATGCCACAGTGCTGGCCCCACTGCAGCTCACTATTTAAATCATGCGCTGCCTAAGTAAGAATAAAAACGAATTGGTGCCGCTGACTGGACACCCACATCCCGCGTCGGAGCACTGGGATCAACCCCACCTCTGCTCCGATCCAGCCTCCTGCTAACACAAACCTTGGGAAGCAGCAGAGGACGGCCCAAGTGCCTGAGTCCCTGCGACCCACGTGGGAGACCCAGTTGGAGTTCCAGGCTCCTGGTTTTGGCCCTGTCCAGCCATGACTGTTGCAACCATTTGGGAAGTGGAACAGCAGATAGAAGATTTCTCTGTCTCTGTCTCTCTCACTCTCTCTGTACCTGTCACTCAAGTTAATATTTTTAAAAAATTTTAAAAATGAATTCAAGGCTAAGCTGTGGCCAATATATTTTTCTAAAGTGAGAGAGCGTCTTCCAGGGAGCCCGAGCAGGTAGCATCCAGGCCCTGGGCTATGTTTGGGGAATGGAACACAGGCCTGTGGGGGCAGGGGGTACAGGCAATGGGGAGTCTGGGGGGAGACAGGCCCAGAGAGGGGTGCAGGGTCTCCGCGACGTGCATGTCAGTGGTAAGGCCAGGAAGTCAGGGCGTAACGGGAAGGGTCACAGACACACCAAGGTTCCAGCCGGAGTCAGCCCAGCGAGCACTAGGAGAGGGTACCCCGTAGGGGGCGTGGCTTAAGGAAAGGGGCAGAGGCCAGGGTCTCAGTCACTCCCCGGGGAGGCTCCCCAATGGCCACTCACCTTCCCACCTCCACAGGGAGGCCCGGGACGTGTCCGTCCACTGCCAGCCGGCCACAAAGGGCAGCCGGCCGTTGAGCTGCACCTTCAGGTGGGTGCTGCTGTCCACGTGGGGCTGGCGCAGGCTGGAGTGGGAGAGCTGCACACGGCCATCCAGCTGCCTGGCGGGCACCTGCAGCACAAACTGGAGAAGTCCCACCCCTGGGATGCCCATCAGACCACGCCCCTCCCAGGAGAGACCCGCCCTCCCGCTGGCTCCCGGCTCCAGCCCAGGGCACCCCTACCCTTCCTCCCACCCCAGCCCCCCATGCACCATCTGCTCAGGCGAGGGAGGAAAGATCCGGCAGCCCAGGAACCAGTGGACAAATGTACTGGTCAACTGGACCACACCTGCGGTGTGAAATGGAGACTGAGAAATGGGAGAGAATAAAGGGCTGACAGCCACAATGTCGCAAGAGCTCCTACGGTTCAACAACAAAAATACACCAACCCGATTCTCTATCAGGAAATGCTCTCCGACAGACATTTCCCTGAAGAGGATAAAAGAGTATCAGCGAGGGGCCAGCGCTGTGGTGTAGTGGGCAAAGCGGCTGCCTGCGGTGGCGGCCTCCCGTAAGGACACTGGTTCAAACCCTACTGCTCCTTTTCTGATCCAGCTCCCTGCTGTGGCCTGGGAAAGCAGTGGAAGATGGACCAAGTCCTTGGGCCCCGGCACCCATGTGGGAGACCTGGAAGAAGCTCTTGGCTCCTGGCTTCCAATCAACTCAGCTCCGGCCGTTGTGGCCATTTGGGGAGTGAACCAGCAGATGCAAGACCTCTGGCTCGCTCGCTCTCGCTTGCGCGCGTGCTCTGTGTGTGTGTGTGTGTATAACTCTGCCTTTCAAATAAATAATTAAATCTTAAAAAAAAAAAAAAGAATATCAGCAAGCACATGAAAAGATGGTCAATATCACAAACCACGGGAGAAATGCCCATCCAAACCCCCGCAAGGTGCACTTCCCATCAGGCAGCATGGCTGTCAGGAGAAGCCAAGGAACCCGAGGAAGCGCAAACAACAAGCATGGGTGAGGACGTGGCACGACCGCCATGCCGACGGCACCGGGGCCCTGCAGACACCCAGAGCTCGCAGGACGTCACTTCTGCTGCTGGGTGTTTGCCCACCAGAATCAACAGCAGGTGCCCCCACTCACGCATGGCTACTCAGCCGCGACAGCCAACACACGGCAGCAACCGTGTGCCCCTGGGCGGACCAACGGATAAACGAAACCATGGCGCCTGCCAACAGCAGAGTAACTTTCATCCTTAAAAAGGAAACGGGCCGGCACCGTGGGATAGCAGGGTAAGCCCCCGCCTGCAGTGCTGGCATCCCACGCGGGCGCCGGTTCCAGTGCCAGCTGCTCCACTTCCAACCCAGCTCCCTGCTACGGCGCCTGGGAGAGCAGCAGAGGACGACCCAAATACTTGGGCCCTGTCACGCTTGTGGGAGACGTGGATGGAGTGCCAGGCTCCTGGTATCTACCTCAATGAAAATCGAAAAATTTTAAAAAATCAACCTTAAGTAGTAAATAAACACACACACACAAGTGTGTGCCCTTGAAGGGAACATCATCTGTTCAGCCACTGAGCGCTTGCTCATTCCTTTCAAAAAGAACCTTCCAGAAAATCCTAGAAGTGAACCCATTTCCATAGTACATTTTCCCAGGTGGGATTCTGTGCCCCAAGGCCTCTTGGCAACCCTGGCATCCCAGGAAAGGGTGGACACCCCGGGGGACCAGGGGCTGGAGACGGGAACTGTGACCTGGCCAAGCCCAGTCTGCGCTCTGTTACCAAGGCCTGCAGGGACGTGCGGGGCCCCCGCCGCCAGGGCCCAGTGCTCACCTCCAGGAAGTAGTTGCTCAGGGCCGGGCCCGAGTCATTCCTGAAGGTCTGGCTGAGTCGCAGCCACCTCTTGCCACTGTCACTCCATTGCTTCCCATAGCTCACCTCCATCTGTGAGTGCAGGTGGCCCGGGCCCTCCTGGTGCCGCAGCTGGACCTGGGGACACAGTGGGGAGAGCCCCGAGGCAGCCCTGTCCACAGAGTCCCTGGGCCACCCAGCCGGGGGTGTCAACTTACTGTACAGGGAGCTCCCGCTGTAGGAAGCAGGGGAGGGATTTTCACACAGATTTGATTTTGTAAAATACAGCCTTAAAATAAGACTCATCCTGATGGCTGAATTTTTGTTACCCCCTTAAATGTGGGGTTCAAACTGCCTCACCCTGGCCGATGCCCTGAGCAGGGGTCAAAGAGCCAGCAGCAGCCGCAAATCCATCTCTCCAATCACCCCTCCCTCAGCCCCGGGGCTGTCCCCAGACGCCCACCCAGCTGAGCACCCACCTTGTGGCTGAAGGCCGGGATCTGCGTGCAGTGGAACTCGTGGTCCAGCTCCAGCATGGACACGGCCACGGCCACGGAGCTGCTCTGCACCTGCAGCTTCTGGCTGCTGCTGCACTCGTGCGCCGGCTGCTCGGCCTGACCTGTGCACGTAACCAACAGCCCCCTGCCCCTCTCAGCCGGGCAGCCCTCCGCCAGGCAGCCAGAGGGAGGCCCGGCCTGGCACGGGCTCATCAACGCCACCTCCCCAGCTCTGTGCCAGCCATCAGCACCACCAGTGGTTGGTTTTAATAGACAGGTGACTGTCCCCACCCACCCACACGTGCACACACTCACACACACACACACACACGCTGCTGCTTCAACCCGCGGGTGCTCAGTCCATCAAGGGCACCATCCCGGGGATCCCCCCGCGACCCAGCCCGTGTCGTACCCAGGAGGCCGTATCTGATCCTCAGAGCGCTGCTCCGGAGGCGGCCCCGCTGCTGCAGCTGGCCCCGGACGTGCAGCCCCAGGAGTCCCGGTGCCAGGAGCTCGCCTCTCACGGCCGCCACCTGCAGCCCGGCTTCCGCCTTCTTCTCCAGCAGCACTGGGGGGACAGCAGGCAGCCCAGGGACAGGCATGGGTGTCCTGCACCCCGGGGATTGACTCCCCCAGACCCAGGCAAGGAGGGGACCCTCAAGGGCCTGGGCTGGGAGGGGCTCCCCCAAGAGCCCACACTTGGGTCTTGGCCCAGGGATACGGACAACAGGTTACAGATGACATCACAGGCCCTGTTCGTGACAACGGCCCAGTGTTGCTCACTGCTCTGGGTCCCAGTCGAAAGATTTAAAGGAAGCAGAATGTAACAAAGGCCAACAGGACTGAAGAGAAGGCCAGAACCCCACGAGGTGGGGGCGGGGAGGCTGCACCTCTGACTTGTGCCCCTGCGACACTGCTGTCAGCCGGGAGGTCGGGAAAGCCCCCAGAACACCTGGGCCAGGTGGCCAGCAGCCATGCCCTGAGTGCCCCCAGCCCAGGGGCCTACCTTCCCTCGGAATCTTCCAGAACACCACGGGCTAGCAAGGCCCTGTCAGAATCTGTGTTCAGGATTTTAAACAATGCCCTGTATGTTTTAGGGCAAAATGCAGAAGAGGTTTCTTACTGAGGAGTCAGAATCAAAGCAGCCCCCAAAAAGGACCGGGGCCGGTGCTGTGGTGTAGGGCATGAAGCTGCCTGCAGTGCTGGCATCCCAGGTGGGTGCCGGTTCAAGTCCCGGCGGCTCCACTTCCGATCCAGCTCTCTGCTGTGGCCTGGGAAAGCAGCAGAAGATGGCCCAAGTCTTTGGGCCCTGGCACCCGTGTGGGAGACCTGGTGGAAGCTCCTGGCTCCTGGCTTCAGATAAACAGCTCTGGCCATTGTGGCCACTTGGGGAGTGAACCAGAGGATGGCTCTCTGCCTCTGCCTCTCTGCCTTTCAAATTAATAAATCTTTAAAACAAAACAAAAACTGCTCCAAAGCAGCTCCCCTAAGGTTCGTGGTGCACAGTGGGCAGGCTGGGGGACCCTTGGGGTCTCCAAAATAGGCTGTGAGAAGAAACAGGGCCTGGAACTTTCTTTAGACGGGACGCTAATATTAAAGGGGGGGTGGGGTGGGGGTAGCCGTGGGTATGTGGGGGCCCCGCCTCCCACCTGTCACATGTGCAGGGTCACCCAGCAGGTGGCTCAGCGACGCCAAGAAGGCCAACTTGCTTCCCGCCTGCCACGTGAGGTTCCCCGTGACGACCACGGGGCTGCCGGCCGTCACCAGCTTCGCCTCCAGCTGGGCCTCCAGCTGCCGGGCCCCGCCATCAGCTGCTGTCCGCAGGTCACTCCAGCCCTGTAAAGGCCCCCATGTCACTGGCAGGGCCAGGCTTGGCTGACCGCACACGCTGAGACGGGACAGAGGGCAGGAGATGGCTCTGTTAACGCTTCCAGCCTGAGCCTCATCCGGGTTCTTCAACAGGGAAGACAGGGAGAACGCCGCTGACGGCTGAGGGCCCCAGTGCTTCCAGAAGCTTCTCCCTCCTGCCCTCACGAGGAACCCACGGGC
Source organism: Sylvilagus floridanus (assembly GCA_949820135.1). Classification (NCBI taxonomy): domain Eukaryota; kingdom Metazoa; phylum Chordata; class Mammalia; order Lagomorpha; family Leporidae; genus Sylvilagus; species Sylvilagus floridanus. The sequence continues at coordinate 39,980,102 of OX463234.1, read as the reverse complement.
TGCATGGCCACGAGACAACCGGGTGAGGCCACCCACCATGGTGTCCCCGCCACAGCAGCCCTGGGGGGCTAACCCAGGCGTCTGCGTGTGGGGATCGGGACGCCCCGTGGGGAGCCCAGGAGGGGCACGCTGTTGCTGGCCATCTCGTGCCTTGCTCTGCTTGTGGTCAAAGTTTCTTCCTGGGGCTGGCGTTGCGGCGTAGTAGGTTAAGCCTCTGCCTGCAGCGCCTGCATCCCACATGGGTACCGGTTCAAGTCCCAGCTACTCCTCTTCCATCCAGCTCTCTGCTATGGCCTGGGAAAGCAGTAGAAGATGGCCCAAGTGCTTGGGTCCTGCACCCAAGTGGGAGCCCCGGAAGAAGCTCCTGGATCCAGATTGGCTCAGCTCCAGCCATTGCAGCCATTTGGGGGGTGAAACAGAGGATGGAAGACCACTCTGTCTCTCCTTCTCTCTGCCTCCCAAATAAATACATTTTATAAAAGGTTTCTCCCTGTCCTTCACATCAGAATCTTTCCCATCAGTGGGGGTGGGACGTGAGACTGTTTTGTTCTTGGTCCTCTTGTACGTGACCAGGATTGAGAAAGACCAGCGGGCAGAACTGGAAGAACTGATCCGATCCGATGCTGGCCGGGGGCGCCAGGGCCAGGCAGCAAACGCCCGGGCGGCGGCAGAGGACGCAGGACCCACCTTGACATAGTAGACGTCCCTGTCATCCAGCACGAGCTCCAGGTGACCCACGCGGGTGCTCCCCATGGCCTCCATCTTGCCTGGGGAGCAAACCAAGGCTTTAGAGACCAGAGCCCCACCCCCACCCTGGCTCTGACCCTGCGGCTGCCCAGGGCGGGGGAGGGGCTGTGCTGCTCTCCTCTCTGACCCTGGCGTTCCTCACGCACAGAGCGGGACTGCACTCAGTACTGGAATCCACAGCCGAGCTCAGGGTCTGGCACGTGGCTGGGGCCTGGGGGACAGGGGGGCGTGGCCGTTACCGTCCAGCTCCATCTTCTTCCTGGGGTGCAGGAGTTTGAACCGGAGCCGCCCCCCGGGCAAGCTGTAGCTGACGTCCACCCCGACGTCCCTCGGCACTTCTGAGCCGGGCGTGCCCAGGTAGAGGTGGGCGGTGGCCACCTGCGGGAGCCAGCTGTCCTGCAGGAGCCAGCGCACTGTCCTCAGGGAGGCAGACACCCCTCCTCGGCCCTCCACCCGCCCTTCAAAACCTCAAGGTCGCAGCCTTGTCTCCTTGACCTTGGAAGAGAAGGGCCCCGGTACAGAGCTCTCGGGCTCCAAGGCGGATTCCCGGGGAAGGGCAGGGCTTGCAGGGTTCATTTACTGGGAAATGGATGCAGAGCCGCCACCACGCTGGGCACGCCTCCTCTGGGCCAGGGGCGAGCGACACAGGTGAGCAAAGCAGGCCCCAGACCCCCTGAGGAACTGAGTGATTAGAGGGGAAGACAAACGTCGACCAACTAATTGTTCAAACAAATATAAAAGTGACCAAGGAGCCGGCCTGTGGTGTAGCGGGTAGAGCTGCCCCCTGCAGTGCTGGCATCCCATATGGGCACCAGTTCGAGTCCTGGCTGCTCTACTTCTGATGCAGCTCCCTGCTATGGCCTGGGAAAGCAGAAGATGGCCCAAGTCCTTGAGCCCCTGCACCTGCGTGGAAGACCCGGAAGAAGTTCCTGGCTTTGGATTGGTGCAGCCCTCTGGGGAATGAACCAGTGGATGAAAGACCTCTCTCTCTGTGTCTCTCTGCCTCTAACTCTGTCTTTCAAATACATAAATAAGTCTTTTTTAATTTATTTTTGACAGGCAGAGTGGACAGTGAGAGAGAGAGACAGAGAGAAAGGTCTTCCTTTTGCCATTGGTTCACCCTCCAATGGCTACTGCGGCCGGCACACCGCGCTGATCCGATGGCAGGAGCCAGCTGCTTCTCCTGGTCTCCCATGGGGTGCAGGGCCCAAGCACTTGGGCCATCCTCCACTGCACTCCCGGGCCACAGCAGAGAGCTGGCCTGGAAGAGGGGCAACCGGGACAGAATCCGGCGCCCCAACAGGGACTAGAACCCGGTGTGCCGGCGCTGCAAGGCAGAGGATTAGCCTATTGAGCCACGGCGCTGGCCAAATAAATCTTTTAAAAACCAAAGTGGCCAAGGAGCCAGCGTTGTGGCATAGCGGGTAAAGCCGCCCCTGCGATGCCAGTATCCCGTGTGGGAGCCGCTCCAAGTCCCGGCTTATCCAGTTCCCTGCTAACACAGCAGCAGGTGCCAAGTCCCTGGGCCACTGGCACACCTGGAAGAAGCTCCCGGTTCCTGGCTTCGGCCTGGCCCAGCCCTGGCTGTTGAGGCCACTTGGGGAGTGAACCAGTGGATGGAAAGCCGATCTCTCTGTCTCTCCCTCTGTCTATAACTCTGCATTTCAAATAAATAAAACAGACCTTTAAAAAAATGATCAAATGATCAAATCAGAAACGTGGTCCTATGAGAACAAGGAACAAAAGAAAGACTATGATGGGCTTCGAGGTAATCAGAGCAGGCTTCCCTGAGGAGGTGACCCCTGAACTGAGATCTGAAAGTCTCCAGGATGAGTGAGATACAGAGCCTCCGTGAGAACCACATGCACAAAGGTCCTGGGGCAGGAAGGAGCCCACAGCACCAGGCCAATCCAGAGGCTGCAGAGACGAGCCCCACGGCCTTGCCAGAGGGCCCCAATACTGACCAAGATGATCCACAATCGGCTGGGAGGGATGGGGCATACCTGGGGGTGGAGGGTGGAGGCGGCTTCCAGAACATACTGGCGGAGGCCCCGGTCCTGCTTCCTCAGCGTCACAGCCACAAACACTGGCACCGAGAGCAGGAAGGGCCGGCCAGGCGCTGGCCAAGTCACTGCCGTGCACAGCTGCCAGCCCCAGGCGCGGGCCACTGCGGAGAGAAGACAGCGGGAGGTCGGCAGGGGGCAGCAGAGAGCCACAGGGCAGGGGCGGGGCTCAGCACAGCTCCCAGGCCCAGGAGAAGCCCCTCTGACTTCTAAGGCACAGCACCGGGTGGACCACAGTTCACCAAGCTCAGCAGCACAGACGTGGGGGCCAGGGGGCTCTGTGCGGGGGTCCACTGTGTGTGTGGTGGGACGGTGAGCAGTGCCCCGGTCTCCATCCCCCCACCTCAAAACCAGCTACGACACCTCAGCCTGATCTCCCGTCTGCAGCCCAGAGCCCCCGGTATATACGTATCGGAGAGTCAGGAGGATGCCTGTTGAGAACACAGGCTCCGAGTTCAAGTTCTGGCTGTGCTGTCTCCCGGCTGTGTGACCTTGGGCAACTGACTGAGCGTCTCTGTGCCTCACGCGGACCAGCATCAAGCACAGAGCTGGCCCGGGGCTGCAGCTGTGAGGACGGACAACTAGGCGAGCATGTAGGGCAGGGCCGGGCCTGTTTGCCATGGGAGAGGTAGCGATGTTCTCTTCCCACTTTGGGGAAAGTTTTCTCGAAGCTCTACAGCTGTTACACCTTCAGAGGTCAATTTATGATTCTGAAGGCGACTTCAATGCAAAGGGGGGGGGCAAAGTCAACCCCTCCACCTGCACCAAAGGGCGCTGACCCCACACCCAGCTGTGGAGCCTGCACTGGGTAACCCCAGCAAAGACTTTTTTACGTGGCTCAGAATGCTCACTCGTGACAAGGTTTCAAAGTCAGGACCTGGCGGGGGAATGAATTCAACCGGGAGGCAGCAGCTGCGACCAGGAGCTGATTCTGGCTGGGGCAGGGGGGCGGAGTCTCCTCCCGCTGTCCCCTGTCACACACAGCCCCCAGGGGCCATCGCCCGGGGCCAGGCCGCGCCCTAGCTCCACTTGGCCTCTGGACGCGGAGTGTCCCTGTCACACAGCTTCACTTCCTCCACCTGAAGGGCCAGTGCCGTGGCACAGTGGGCGGAGCCACCACCTGCAGTGCCCACATCCCATGTGGGCACGGGTTCGATCCAGCTCTCTGCTGTGGCCTGGGAAAGCATTGGAGGATGACCCAAGTCCTTGGGCCCCTGCACCTGCGTGGGAGACCCGGAAGAAGCTCCTGGCTCCTGGCTTCAGATCAGCGCAGCTCTGGCCATTGCAGCCATTTGGGGAGTGAACCAGCAGATGGAAGACTGACACCTCTCTCTCTCTCTCTCTCTCTAACTCTAACTCTCTAACTCTAACTCTGTTTTTCAAATAAATAGAGAGACAGACAGACAGACAGAAATACCACAATAGAGAGCTGGCATGGCCCCGCGCCCGGGTAATAAGCCATCTGGTCTACCAGCAGTAATCTGAGTGACTTCCTAGGTTTTGCTCTTACAAATGGCAACACCACGATCAACCCCACACACACACACACACACACAGGACATTTAAGGGGCTTTGGTGGGGCTGGTGCCACACAGCAGCGGGTTTAAGCTGCACGTGGGATCCCACGTCCCACACTAGAGCGTGGGTTCGAGTCCTGACCGCACCGAGCTCCTGGTCAGCTTCCTGCCGACGCGAAGGCCAGAGTCCATGGCCTGAGCGCTCCCGCGGGAGACGCGGATGGAGCTCCTGGCTCCCGGCTCCAGCCCACGCTGGCCGCGGCCGCTGGGGCCACCTCAGGAGTAAACCAGGGCATGGAAGACCCCCGTGTGTCTCCCCCTGTCACTCTGCATTTCAGATAAGTAAATAAAATAAATGTAAGTGACTGTGGTTTGAATTCACAGCATAAAAGTCCAGGACCAGAGTCACGAGCAAAGGTTCACGTTTCTTAGAAGACTAAGTGGTTTACAAATGCAGAGCCACAGAGCGAGGGAGACACGTGTGTGGCGGGGCGGTGGGGCAAGGTTCTCCCACCCACAACAGCCGAGGTGGGGCCAGGCCAAAGGCAGGAACCAGAAACTCAACCTGGGCCTCGGCCATCCCCCGCGGCTTCCCCAGGCTCGGGAGCAGGGCACTGGGCGGACGGCACGCGGGAAGTGGAACAGCTGGGATGAGAACTGGCACTCCAGCAGGGGACTTGACCCACTGTGCCCGGCACCTGCCCCCCACGCATAAACCAGGCAGCGCGCAGAAGGGCAAGACTGGCACACGGAGCTTCCACCCCCGGCTCCCTCCCGGGACGACGGAGCCCCCACCTACCTTCCTCGCTGGTGCAGGACTGGGCCTCGGGCGGGCTGGGATGGTGTCTGAGGCTCCGCACGCCGTCCCCAGTGACGAGATACAGCTCAGAGCTGGACGGCGACAAGAGAGCGCTTAGCAAGGCCACAGGTCAGCCCTTCTCACTCGCTCATCGCATGGACGGCACCTTGAGCCCTCCCGGCCAATCCTAGCTGGAACAGGGCAGGCCTTTACAGGCTTGTACTCCCCTGGGAGACACCCCACAAACACACCAACAAAACCAAGCACCACAGACAGTGACAGGGGCATGAGAACCCCAAACGGGGATGGCTCAGGCCCAGGGTCTGTCTGGGGGTGGGGTGGACCCCCGTTAGCTCTAGAAGCAACATGTGCACACAGACCTACAGCATGACAAGAGGCCAGCACACATGACAGCGGGGGCAACAAGTGCAAAGGCCCTGGGGTAGGAACGAGGTCACCTCTTCAGGCGCAGAGAAAAGAGGTGGGTACCGAGGAGGTGGGCAGCAGGGGAGGAGATCACCTCCCTCACAGGTGGGGACAACAGGCCCCAAAGGGACCCAAGGCAGAACGGATGAGCAAGGGAGTTCCCCTCCCCCACCCATCCCTCATCCCAGGCACAGCCTCATGCACACACACCTGCACACACGTGTCACATGCATGTCCCAGCTCCCACACTCTCAGCCCCCCCCCACACACACACACCTGAAGCCGAACAGCTCCGTGGTCTCCGGCGCGTTCAGATGCACCTTGAGGTCCTGGCCCTTCCTCGCCTGGATCCCGCCGTCCAGGCCGGCAGTGCCCCGGATGCTGGTCACCCACCTCAGCCCGGCCTGCCCCAGGGCGCCCGCCGTGCCCATCTGGGCCGAGATCCGGAGCAGGGCGCTGAGGGAAAGGCGAGCCGCTGCGTCTCGGCACCCAACCCCTGCCGGCCGTCCTCAGCAACCCCGAGCCATGGCACCTCTGCACAGCCGGGCCCTGCAGCAGACAGGCGGATGCACCTGCTCGGGCCCCCTGCTGGGGCGCTCCTGTTGTCTGGGCCCAAACCGCGCTCTCCCTTGGGAGCACAGCTGGCGTAGGACACCCAAACTCCACGACACAGCCAGAACCAGAGGGCAGCTCCACTGGCAGGGGGCGCAGATGCCCAGCAGGGGCTGGGGCGGGCTCCGAAATGACCCACCCACAGTGGGAATCATGGCGACCTCACTGGGCACCTGTGCGTGCGCAGTCACTGGGGGAGCCGGCTCCTCCCCTCCCAAGAGGCAGAGCGGGCTGTGGTCAGAAATCCCAGCCGCCTGGCTCTGCTGTGTGACCTCGGGCACGAGATCCCCGTCTCTGAGTCTCAGTCTTCCCACCTGCAAAGTGGGCTCAAGGCCCAGGCTTTCCTCACAGCCTCCTAGCCCCAAAACACAACAGGAGGATGGGATGTGCAGGGCAGGGGTCCCCTCCGGCCCCCAGCCCCGAGGCCAGCTACCTGGGCTTGACGTAGCCGCTCAGAGAGAGATCCGTGTGCTGCTGGAACGCGGCGCTTCCTCGGACGCTGACACTGACAGCGGCTGAGACATTCAGGGTGAGCCGGGCCGGGAGGCCAGACAGGGTGGGGAAGACCAGCTCTGCCATGGCCAGGCTCAGCCTCCGGGTCATGTGCACCTCCTGCCCCTGTGGCCAAAGAACCCGATCGGGCACCGAGAGACCCCACGTGGCCTCAGAAGCCCCTACGCCCACTGTCCAGACAAGCAGACTGAGGCCCAGAGGTGGTAACGGGGAGCAATGGGGAGCCCAGGGTGGCCAGGTCGGGAGTATGGCCCTGGCCAGGCCTCTAGGGAGCTCCGTGCCGCATCTTCATGACACCGGCACCTTCAACCCCACAGCCCCAGCAGGGCAGGGCTCTGCTCTCTCCATTTCAGATGGAGAAACCACGGTCCAAGGTCAACAACAGGACTGAGGAGGTAAGCGGTGGGGCTGGGGTTCGAACTTGGGCGATCTGGCTGCAAACTGTGCTGAGTGTGAACGGGGAAGCAGCGGGGTGGGAGAGGGAGAACAGGCGGGGTGGGGGAGGGAGGACAGGTGGGGGGGTACCTGCAGGAGCTTGGTCCCCAGCTCAGCCAGGCTCAGGTGCTGCTCCGCCAGCCGCCCCAGGGCCCCGCAGTTCACCAAGCTCAGCTCGTGCCCAAGCACCTTCAGGCTCAGCTCGCACCGCAGCCCCTGCCGGGCCCCACGCCTCTGGGCCACCTGCGGGAGACCCCAGACCAGTGACAAGGCGCTGGGCTGCGCTTACCATGGGGCAAAGTGGCCCCGGGAGAGAAAGACTAGGGACTGTGGGACCCGGATCGTGGCTGGCAGAAGTCCAGGGCCACGGACCAAGCCCCACGCCCACGCCGCCTTCCTGGGGCTGCCTGGGGCTGCCGACACCCAGTGCCACCATCTGTGTCTCAGGTTTTGGAACTCATAACTCGCACATAGTAACTGGACAAATTTAGAGGATACACGGCGACACCTGAGCAGCCGTGGAATGCTACCGTCAGGTAACTGGCAGATCCGTCATCTCCAACAGTTTCCGTTTGTGTTGCAAACACTTGCAATCCTTTCTACCAGGTATTTTCAAATATATGATTTCAAAGAAATGCATGGAAAATGAATTCAGAGGCAAGTTTATTTGGGCGCAAAAAATGAATTTCATGTACATGAGGCGTCTTCAAAAATTCACGGAAAATGCACATTATGCAAAACTCTGCAGGAAATTCAAAACTGTAAAAGAAATTCACCTTTTCATTCCACCCGCCGACTTGTTACAGCTCCTTCGCACAGCTCGTGGCTGTGGCCCACAGTTACTGTACAAACTGCTTCCTGGGGTGGGCGTGTGGCACAGCCGTCAAACAGCAGCTGGGGTGGGAGTCGGGGTGGCGACGCGGTGCAGCGAGTAAAGCCACCACCTGTGATGTGCCACCCGCTACAGGCTCAGATTCGGGTCCCAGCTGCTCCACTTCAGATCCAACTCCCTGCTAAGCCCCTGGGAAAGCAGGGCGAGGATGGCCCAAGCGCGTGGGCCCCTGCACCCACGTGGGAGACTTGAATGAAGCTCTTGGCTTCTGGCTTGGACCTGGCCCAGCTCAGGTGGTCGCAGCCATTTGGGAAGTGAACCAGCGGATGGAAGATTTGTGTCTCTCCTTCTAACTCTCTCAAATAGATTTTTTTAAAAAATGGAGGAGGAGAAAGGAGGAAGAAGGAAGAAGCCGCCACTGGGGATTCGCGTGTCCCCCATCAGAGTCCCTGGGTTCAAATTCTGGCTCCACTACCACTCTGGCCTCCTGCTGATGCGCACCTGGGAGGCGGCAGGTGATGGCTCAAGTACCTGAGTCCCCGCCACCCACGTGAGAAAATGCCAGTATCAATTCCAGGCCCCCGGATCAGGATCCAGCCACTGCGGGCACCTGGGGAATGAACCAGCAGACACTGTGTGTACGTCTGTCTCTGCCTTCCAGATGAATAAAGAAGTAATTCCTCCTACCATGTTACCCATCCTCTCTCCTTTCCTTGGTGTGTTTCATAAGGGTTTTATTTTTCAATAATTTTAGACTCACACAGGAATGGCAAACACAGTGCAGAGTTCCTCTCCCCCAACTCCTCCCAAGTGCAGCGTCCAGGGTGAGCGGCCGGCACTGGTTTGCAGCTGTCACCCAAGCCCCATGCCTCCCAGGGACCTCAGCGCTCCTCCCATCAACGTCCCGGCTCGGCTCCCAGGCCCAGCCCAGCAAACCCCATCCTGTCTGGCTTCCGTCTCCCTATCACTACCTCTCACACCGAACACACTTTCGACAAACTGAATTTTATTCTAAGGTTTCTAAACTGGGAGCCTTGGAATGAAATTCAAATCTCTGGCTTGTCTACATAGAGCAACCAGTGGCCAGAGCTGAGCGGCGCTGCCACCTCTCCCCAAGGCGGCGCTGCCTCTGGCTGTGACCAGCTGCTCCAGCCACCCGCCTTGTCCACGGTACTGACAGCTTGTGAGAGCCAAGAGTTACCAGCTATGTGTGCCCACCAGTGGGAGAAGACGGAGAAGGCCGGTCCCCATGCACGGGACGGCTATCAATCTCTCTCCTCCCCTCCTTCTCTGCCTCTCAAATATTTTGAAAGAATTAAGGCCCAGGGCCTGGCACTGTGGCATAGTAGGTAAAGCTACCACCTGAGGTGCCGGCACCTGATATAGGCACCGGTTTGAGTCCTGGCTGCTCCACTTCCGATCTGGCTCTCTGCTATGGCCTGGGAAAACAGTAGAAGATGGCGCAAGTCCTTGGGCCCCTGCACCCACGTGGGAGACCCAGAGGAAGCTCCTGGCTCCTGGCTTCAGATCAACCCAGCTCTGGCTGTTGCAGCCATCTGGGGAGTGAACCAGTGGATTGAAGACCTCTCTCTCTCTCTCTGCTGCCTCTGCCTCTCTGTAACTCTTTCAAATAAATAAATTTTAAGAGAGAAAGAGAGGCCAGTGCCATGGCTCACTAGTCTAATCCTCCGCCTTGCGGCGCCGGCACACCAGGTTCTAGTCCCGGTCGGGGCGCCGGATTCTGTCCTGGTTGCCCCTCTTCCAGGCCAGCTCTCTGCTGTGGCCCAGGAGTGCAGTGGAGGATGGCCCAAGTGCTTGGGCCCTGCACCCCATGGGAGACCAGGAGGAAGCACCTGGCTCCTGATCGGCACAGCGCACTGGCCGTAGCAGCCATTTGGGGGGTGAACCAATGGAAGGAAGACCTTTCTCTCTGTCTCTCACTGTCTAACTCTGCCTGTCAAAGAGAGAGAGAAAGAGAGAGAGAGAGAGAGAGAGAGAGAGATTGAGAATTAAGGCCCAGAGGTCCCACTTCCCACGAGGGGAACAGCTGAAACAGATAGATGGCGAGGAGATGGGGGTGGGGGTTTTGCGCCCTCACTCATGGCTCACGGAATGCAGCATGGTACAAGCGCCCGGGTGGACAATTTAGCCATGTCTGAGCAAATCAAGCACGTACTGACCACACAATCCAGCCACTCCTACAAAGTCATCCCAGAGAAGGAACACACACATGCACACCAAGGCCTGGACACCAGGGTTCACAGCTGGGGCCAGCACTGTGGCACCGATTAGCCCCATGTGAGCGCTGGTTCGAGTCCCGGCTACTCCACGTCCGATCCTGCTGCCTGCTAACGTGCCTGGGAGAGCAGCGGGAGACGGCCCAGATGCTTGGGCCCCTGCACGCACATGGGAGACTCAGATGGAGCTCCAGGCTCTCAGCCATTTGGGGAGTGACCAGCAGATGAAAGATCTCGCTCGCTGTCTCCCCCTCTTTGTAACTCAGCCTTTCAAATAACTACATCTTTAAAAAAAGCTAAATGATTACCAATGCCAAGAAATGCCCTGGTGTTCTCTCCCAGTTCCCCACCCAGTAAAAGCAGAGATAAGTCACATCTAAGCAACAGCTTAACTTGAAGCCCATAGGTTGCACCAAAAAGCCAAAGTTCACGGTTGCTTCGTGTGTGACAGCCGAGTGTGTCAAACAACTACCTCCAGCTACAGACGGAGGATTGGCAGGGCGCATCCGTGGGACCGAACCCTGCTCAGCCAGCCACAGGACCCCTCTGCAGCGTCCACAGCACAGGCGCACGACGACCACCCTCGACGAGAAGCCAAACCCCAACAAAGACCTTTTCCTCGAAAGCACCTACCACGTGACCCAGTTAAGCGCCATTCTAGAAAATTCCAGCTCATTTCTGTTGGCAGAAAGCCACGAGCACCCCAGGGATGGGAGCAGGGTGCTACGGACGAGGACGCCCTCGGTGGGAGGGGGGCGCTCACAGGCTTTGTGGCAGTGACGGCCTCGTGGTGCACACGTGGGCAAACGCTCACGACGCAGGCTGCAGGCCCAGCGTGTGGCACCGCGGTTAGCACACCCAGGGCCCACACCGGAGGATCTGAGCCCAACTCCCAGCTCCGGCTCCCGACTCCCGCTTCCTGCTAGTGCAGCCCCTGGGAGGCTCGAGTGGACGGAGTCCCAGGCTCTCGGCTGCGGCCATCGTGGGCACTTGGGGAGTGGACGAGTAGATGGGAGATCGATCTCTCTCTCTCTCTCTCTCTCTGTCAAACACTTTTTTAAAAAAGATTTCTTAAGTCATTTGAAAGGCACAGTTACAGAAAAAGCAAAGGAAATAGAGAGAAGGAGTGGGGGGGAGAGAGAGAGAGAGAGAGAGAGAAGGAGTAGGGGAGAGAGAGATCTTCCATCTGCTGGTTCGCTCCCCAAATGACCGCAATGATCCGGCTGGGCCAGGCCAAAGCCAGGAGCTTCCTCTGGGTCTCCCAGGTGGGTGCAGGGACCAAGCACTTGGCCCATCCTCCAGGGCTTTCCCAGGCCATCAGTAGGGAGCTGGGTCGGAACTGGAGCAGCAGGGACGCGAACCAGCGCCCATAGGAGATGGTGGTGCTGCAGGCTACAGCTTAACCCACTGAGTCACAGCACAGGCCCGAGAAAACCATTGACTAAAACCCTTTAAACACGTGCTGTTCATCTCGCGTCAGTCCCACCTCTGCAGAGCCGACCTGTGCAAGGCAGAGCTGCAGCTGGCGGAAGTCGGCCTCGGGGAGGCGGGGACACACGGCCGGCTACGTGCTTCGGGCTGAAGTCAGCACGCGCAGGCCACTCACTGGCCTCTCAGCTCCAGAACAGCAAGCAGGGGCAGAGGCCAGGGACCCCTCTGTGCCTGACCATGCCGCAGCGTGGCTGTGGTCATGGCCGTGGCCCTCACCTTCTGCTGTGCGTCTCTCATCCTCCTGGGTCTCTCTCCCGGACACTCAGGCCCGGTGGCCGGCCCCGGCTGTGGTCCCGGCGGACTCTCCGGCCGGGCCTCTCTCTGCTCTTCCTGCTCCCAGGATGGCTTCTGGCCGAACAGCCTGCGGACGACGTCCTCGGCATCTTCCAGCCGGAGCCCCAGCTGGGAAGGAAAGCCGGGACTCAGGGAGCTGACCAAGAGCTGCAGGGCCGGGGGGCTGGGTGTGCTGAGGGCTCAAGCACTCTAGGTCCCCAGGGTCCACCTGGGGCACAGCCCTGGGGACTATGTCTCATACTCCATCTGCTTGGCAGAGGCCAGCACAGTAAGCACTCCTGCCATTCTGGTAGTCGGTGCTCCGAACGCCACCACCTCCAGGAAGCCTTCCTGGAATGCCCTCACCCACCACCCGCAGGCCAACGCTCACTCCTCCCTACAACTCCAAGGTCACAGCTAGACACTGCCGTTTGTGTTGAAGTGACGTCCTGACAGTAGGGACTCCATTTTCAAGACAGACGAGACTCCATCTTGTGAGACTGGTCTAAAACGAAGACAATAACCCCACACCCCATCCCCCTCGGCAGAACACAGAAAACCCCCAGAGGATCACGCAAGCCGACACCAGACAGGAATGACGTCAAGACTGTCATCTGTCTGTCCCACACGGTACCTGGACTGATGTCAGGATCGTAACCGATCTGTTTCCCTTGGGCTTCAGGTCAGCATGACCCTGGCAACCACATAGACCTCTCCCCTCCCCTAGTTCCTGCCTTCACGGACCCTGTCGCTCTGAGTTTCTGGGTCGGGAGTTTTTTAGGGTGCAAGGGCCCACCCTCAGCCGCCAACAAGGGAGGAGTCCCAGCTCATCAGTATGGGCGCCTCTGCATGAGCCAGTCCAGGCTCGGCCGTGTCCCCCTTACAGGACGCTGGGGGAGGGCAGACTCAGCTCTCCCACACTGGGCACCCAAGGCCTGGCCGCCTGGGTCTCGGAGCCCAAGCACTGACGGAGCCCTGTGCTCCTCCCTCCCCCCTGCGCCCCCTCCCCTTTCCCTGGTTCCAGCCCCCACTGTCGGACCCCATGGACCTTGCTCCTGCCCTCCACCCACTCCTCCCTCCCTCCCTCTTCCAGATGCTCAGACAGCCCCAGGAGAAAAACCAGCCCAGGTCCAGGCCTCGGCAGATCTGAGCCCAGGCATGGACGCCGGCTCAGTGCTCCGCAAACCAGGAGGAGCTGGGCCAGGACACGGAACAGCCCCCTCCAGGCCCATGGTGGGGGTCTGGGGGCAGGAGCAGGAAGGGCCCCAGCACGTGGGCCCTCAGAGGTGGTCCCTCTCCCACCATGGCCCTGCAGTCTGCTCCCCACACCCCAGCTCAACGCTCACATCATATCACGTCACTCCCCAGCCTAAAACCCTGCCGTGACCTGGCCCTGCGGCCTCTTCCCCCTCCCACTCCATCACCTGCTCTCCCTGGTGCTTCAAACACACCAGCCCCTCCCCAGCCCGGACCTCGGCACTCGCCGATCGCCCCCTGCACCCAGCACCACGAGCCCACCCTTCGCTCCCTGAACACGCTGCTCACAGTTGCACTGACCCGTCTGTCTACTCGTTCCTCATCTGTCTGCCTCTCCAGGCTCTGAGCAGCAGGGCAGGGCCTGGGTCTCCCCTGGCCATCATCTGATTTCTAGAGACCAGCACGGCACCCGGTACAGCGTCAGCGAGCCGTCGAGCGCTGGTGCAGCGGACGGCAGGTGGGTGACCAAGGACAGGAATGAGCGGAGAGGTTAGATGGACAGACTGATGAGCAGGAGAATCAGTGAAGAGATGGGGTGGGGGAGGATGGACGGTCAGACGGATAAGGAAGGAGGGAGGGGTGCAGGTGCAGAGATGAAGCGGGTGATTGGACGTGTGGATATATCTGGGTATGGACAGGGGAAGAGATGGGTGGATGGGCTGAAAACTCAACAGAGGTGGGGCCGGCACTGTGGCACAGCAGGTCAAGCCTCTGCCTGCGACACTGGCACCCCACAAAGCCTCTGGTTCAACTCCCGGCTGCACCACTTCCGATCCACCTCCCGGCTAATGGCCTGGGAAAGCATCGGAAGATGGCCCAAGGGTTTGGGTCCCTGCCAAGCTCCTGGCTCCTGGCCTTCGCCTGGCTCTGCCCTGGCTGTTGCGGCTGTCCGGGAAGTAAACCAGAGGATGGACAATCTCTCCCTCGAACTCTTTCAAATAAATATTTAAGAAGGAAATAGAACCCAGAGCAGAGTGATGGATGCCGAGGGAGGACGGCGGCAGCAAGGGTGGGAGGTGGACGGGGGACCACCGGTGACCGTGCAGCCAGGAGAGGCCCCGAGGACCTGCACAGGGCGCTCCCTACCTCCAGCACGTTGAAGGCACGGCCTAGGGCGTGGACGGTCAGGTTGGCCGTGGCGGCCCGCGGCAGGAAGGACGAAGGCGAGAAGAGGAGGCTCCTCTCCAGGTTGGCTCCCAGGCTGCCGGACGCTGGGACAAAGGGACGAGGGTCAGACCCTCACAGGGCAGGGCTGGCCATCAGGGGTGCACCCCCAGGCCAGGACAGGCAGCAGCCTGAGCCTCACTGAGGCCAAGGGAGGCCCGGCCAGGAGGACCACAGCTCAAGAGCCAAAGGGGGGCTCCTGAGCTCACGCCACACACACCTCGCTTCCCAGCACGGCTGAGGCGGAACCCCCAGCCCCAGTGGAGTCTCAGTTCAGTGACAGCCAGGAGGCCGCTGGGCCGTGCTCTCCTCAACACAAGGAAAGCCTCGTCTCCAAATTCAGCAATCAACAGAATTTAACAACAGGGACTGGGGCAGCGCTGTGGCACAGCAGGTTAAGCCGCCAACTGCAGTGCCGGCATCCCATGTGGGTGCTGGTTCGAGCCCCGGCTGCTCCACCTCCAATCCAGCTCTCTGTGGCCTGGGAAAACAGTAGAAGATGGCCCAAGTGCTTGGGTCCCTGCACCCACTTGGGAGACCTGGAAGAGGCTCCTGGCTCCAGATTGGCTCAGCTGCGGCCATTGCAGCCATTCAGGGAGTGAACAGCAGATGGGAGACCTCTCTCTCTACCTCTCTGTAACTCCGACTTTCAAATGAATAAACAAATTATTTTTAAAAAGAGAGGGGCAACTTAAAGAGGAAAATGAGAGGCAGGCAGGAGGCGCCTCCCAAAGTTCATGGGGAAAAGAAATCACAAGGCATGCTGATTTAGAAACAACCAAACTTAGCGATCCATGCTGTTTTCTCCTCATTCTCATCTCCTTTTCCTCTTTCCCTAAAGCCAGGAGCTCCTTCCGGGTCTCCCCCAGGGGTGCAGGGCCCCAAGCACTTGGGCCATCTTCTACTGCTTCCCCAGGCCCATAAACAAGGAGCTAGATCAGAAGTGGAGCACCCAGGACCCGAACCGGCACCCATCAGGGATGCCAGCATTGCAGGCCGAGGCTTTACCCGCTACGCCACAGCGCCAGCCCTGCACCTTGGCTGACGCTGGGCGATCCTTTTTCTCCTCCAACAGAAGCGGCAGGGGTGCGGGGGAGAGGGCAGAACGCCGAGCTGAGGGCCCACATGCACCTGACACCTGGAGGACAGCGGCCGTCATCTATCCACTCGTTCCCTCGAAGCGGTGCTGGCACTGCCCGGGGCGGCCCTACCTGAGCGGAAGGTGACGTCCGAGTAGGACGAGTGCTTCCAGCCATCGGGGCTGAGCTCCTGGCTGATGATGTCCTCGGGGAGGGCGTCACGCAGCGCCTGCTTCAGGGGGTCGTCCGTCTCCAGCAGCTGCAGGAGGTGGCTCCACACGAAGGAGCCCACTGTGGGGCAGCCACGGCCGGGGCAGAGGGATGGTGAGCAACGGCCCGCAGCCCGTACGCCCACGTAAAGACCCTCTGAGCCTGACCTGGGTCCCGCTGGCCCCACATACAGGGGCTGCTCAGGAGCCTGACACCCGGTGATCCAGGCCACATGTGGGGTGCTCCCATGCTTAGAGGGAACGGGGAGGATGTGGGGAGAGCCTGGCAGAGTCATTCCTGGGGAGGGCTGGGGGCCGCAGGTCAAGCCGCCCCTCGGGACACTCGCATCCCATTTCAGACAACCTGGGACACAGTCCAGCCTCTGCTTCCAACCCAGTGCATGTGGGAGGCAGCAGGTGCTGGCCCGAGCGCCTGGGCCCCTGCCCCCCAACGTGGGAGACCCAGACCGCGTGCTCTCGGCTCCTGACTTTGGCCTGACCCAACCGTGGCTGTTGCGGGCATTGGGAGCGTGAACCAGATGGACAATCTCACCCTCTCCTGCTCTCTTAACAGAGCAGAGAATCAGACCGGAGTCTGGATCCCAGCTGCAGGGCTTACAGGCTGGGTGACCTCAGGATGGCCACGCCACTTCTCTGAGCCTGTTTCCCCGGGTGCAGAGCGAACTCGGAACCCATGCACGGGGCTCTCTGTGGAGCTCGCTCAAGAGTGGAGTGAGGACTTCAGGCCTGAGGGTCTGAGCTGAGCAAGGGGTGACGCACAGTCCGGGCCGGGGACTCTCCTGGGGAAGAGAGCTCAGACGAGGGCGCCAGTGGGAAGGGGGCACCCCCTGCCCTCCGGGTCATCCCTGGAGGACTCACAAGGGAGCTTCTGGAACAGTCCACCATGGGACAGAGTTGGCTTTGGAAGGACGAGGGACCTACCCATTGCCACTGGGCAGCACAGTCTGGTGCCCGGGGCCTCTGCTGAGGGCAGTCCCCTCACTGGGGACACTGGCTGGGTTGAGTGGCCAACACAACTCAGTTCACGACAAAAGCAGCCCCCTCTCCAGGCCACACCCCTGGCCTGAGACAGCCGGAGCAGGCGGCTGCATCTCACACGCCATCGCTTCAGACGGCGCCAGCGCAGGCCACATCCGATCTCCAGACACACACAGCCTCGCCTGGGCATGCTCCCTCCTGGGAAACCATCGCAAGGCCGGAGCAGCACGAGGACCCAGCACACATGTGCAGGGAGGGCCGCTCCCAACAGCCAAAGACCACGAACAACCCAGGCGCTCATGGTCAGGGCTGGTGAAACGGGTGAAGGCTCCAGCCCCAGGGGGACCCCACACAGCCACAGACAAGAGGCCGCCTGCCCCGGCTCCCATAGTGCTCCCAGCCACGGCCAAGGAAAAAGCAAGGGGCACAAGAGCACGTGAGACGTGACCCTGCGTCGCTGCTTCACGACAGACACAGGTGCGCTGGTTACAGTAACATGATCAAGGGCACGAGCTGACAGCTCTCACGGGAACACGGTCACAGCCATGGTCCCTCAGCAACTGTGGTGTCATTGTGCAGGCGCGCAATGGCCCGTGCATTGCAAGCCCGGACCCACACACAGACAGCTGCTCACAGCGAGCGGCTCCAGGCCACGGGGGTGAGCAGCAGAGAGCTCAGTTTTCCACTCGTCCCTCGCCGTTGGCTCGGAAACCAAGAGCACAAACCCAGAGCACGTGGCTCTGCCTTAATGGGAGCGGCAGTAACCTGGGTGTTAAAAGCAGCAGTCCCAGCGCGCTCGTCCAGGGCTGTCTGTGTCCCCGTGTCCCCAGCACACTCGTCCAGGGCTGCCCGCGTCCCCAGCACGCTCATCCAGGGCTGTCCGTGTCCCCGTGTCCCAGCGCGCTCGTCCAGGGCTGTCCGCGCCCCCGTGTCCCCAGCGCACTCATCCAGGGCTGCCCGCGTCCCCGTGTCCCAGTGCACTCATCCAGGGCTGTCTGCGTCCCCGTGTCCCCAGCATGCTCGTCCAGGGCTGTCCACGTCCCCGTGTCCCTAGCACGCTCATCCAGGGCTGTCCGTGTCCCCGTGTCCCCAGCGCACTCATCTAGGGCTGGCTGTCCACGTCCCCGTGTCCCTAGCACGCTCATCCAGGGCTGTCTGCGTCCCCGTGTCCCCAGCACACTCGTCCAGGGCTGTCCGCGTCCCCGTGTCCCTAGCACACTCATCCAGGGCTGGTTGTCCGTGTCCCCGTGTCCCCAGCATGCTCGTCCAGGGCTGTCCGCGTCCCTGTGTCCCTAGCACGCTCATCCAGGGCTGTCCATGTCCCCGTGTCCCCAGCGCACTCATCTAGGGCTGGCTGTCCGCATCCCCGTGTCCCAGCGCGCTCGTCCATGGATGTCTGCATCCCCGTGTCCCCAGCATGCTCGTCCAGGGCTGTCCGCGTCCCTGTGTCCCTAGCACTCTCATCCAGGGCTGTCCGTGTCCCTGTGTCCCAGCGCACTCATCCAGGGCTGTCCGTGTCCCCGTGTCCCCAGCGCACTCATCTAGGGCTGGCTGTCCGTGTCCCCGTGTCCCAGCGCACTCGTCCAGGGCTATCCGCATCCCCGTGTCCCAGCGCGCTCGTCCATGGATGTCTGCGTCCCCGTGTCCCAGCGCGCTCGTCCATGGATGTCTGCGTCCCCGTGTCCCCAGCACGCTCGTCCAGGGCTGTCCGCGTCCCCGTGTCCCTAGCACGCTCATCCAGGGCTGTCCGTGTCCCCGTGTCCCAGCGCGCTCGTCCAGGGCTGTCCGCATCCCCGTGTCCCAGCGCACTCATCCAGGGCTGTCCGCGTCTCCGTGTCCCAGCGCGCTCGTCCATGGATGTCTGCGTCCCCGTGTCCCAGCGCGCTCGTCCAGGGCTGTCTGTGTCCCCGTGTCCTAACTGCTTCATGCTCACAACACTCCCCGGGGAGGGTACCATGTGCACAGGGTTTGAGGGGCCACCAAGGACCCCGGGTGTCATGATTCCACCCCCACCGTGAGATCTAAGAGGAGAGAATTTAATCTGACTGTGCTACCTCCAGGGGGCCTTGGGAGGTGACCAGAGGTCAGGTCATCAGAGCATGCCTCCGGGTAAACCCTGGGGCTTCGTAAGAACAAGAGGCCAGACAGCCACCGGCGCAGGCACACCCCTCCCTAGCCCCAACACCACACGGCGCCTGTGCCACCTTGGAGCCCTGCCAGCCAGGAGGCCATGGCAAATGCAGCCCCTTCACCCTGGGCCTCAGAACCCGGAGTCCCCCCAATTCTCAGATGGGACAACTGAGACCAGAGAGGAGAAGCAACTTCTCCGGGGTCACCCAAAGGCACAAAGAATGGGATCTGGGATTATGCGTGGGGACACAGGGCCACTTGGGCGGTGTGGCAGGAGAAGAGGGGAGACAGGGGAACACTCGGGGACGGAGGGAGAGGACACCCCTGGACTCCTGCCCCCAGCCAGAGGTGCCTGGGCCAGATTCACCCCTGCCCATCCCCTCCCACCCCCACCCACCCCCGCACCTGTACTCACCCTGGGTGGACTGCTCGGCAGCCTGGGTGAGCCGCACCTGGGCAAACACCTCTGCCCCAGGACACCGCATCAGGGCCAGGTAGGCAGTGATGCGGATCTCTGCATCCTCCTCAGGGGCCCGGTACAGGCGGGAGAGCGCCGAGCGCTGGCTTGGACAGAGGGAAGGCTGTCAAGGGAGTCCGCCTGCCCAACCCAGAGCGAGACTCGCAGCCACCACGGGTCACCTCACTGCCTGGCCCCCGCCTCCACCCCAAGAGGCCTCCCCGAGACCCTCTCACCGGGGCCAGGTTGTGGGGGTGCCAAGGACCCGTCTCCCCCAGTCCCCATCCATCAGTAATGACATGCAAGCAAGTGGGCATGGCTGCACCTCAACCAAACCTTCCCAGGGGCCTTCCAAAAGCTCACGGGAAATTAATACTATGAAAAATCGTGCATGGTTCCCAAAATTTCTTTGGATCAAAATGAACTTCTCTAACCTCGTTTCTGCAAGGTCATCCTGAAACCTCAGGGCTGCCCGAGGGGAGGCGTCCTCTCAACAGCCCTTCCTCCTAGATGCCCCCCCCCCACAGCCAGCCTGCGATCCCTGCCCCCAACACCTACCGGCTTCCTGTATGGCACAGCCTCCCCCCCCAACACACACACCCACCGCTCGTGCATCAAATAACGCTTACTTGAGCACCTACTATGTGCCTGGCACCAAGTCAGGCACCAGCCATGAGCAAGCCCCCCCAGACCCCACCCACCCAGTGCCGGCATTCTGCAGAGACAGCAAACAAAGTGAACATGGACACACGACAAGCCCCTGGCGGGGGGGTGGGGGGGACGAGAACGAAGCAGTGGGGAATGACGCAGGGACGCAGGACCCGAGAGGCTCAACTCCTGACCAGTCGGGAAGAGATCGAGACGTGCAGTGACTTTCAAGCAAGCACTGAAGGCAAAGGGCTGAGGCGTGGGGACACCGGGGCAAAGGTTTTCCCGGAAGGGGAGAGAGCTCATGCAAAGGGCCTGAGGCAGGAGCGGGCCAGGGGTGCTGGAAAGACCACAGAGCTACGGCTGGAGACGGGGAGTGACAGCAGGAGACAAGGCGGGGTCGCTGCGAGCACTGTGAGCGACAGAGGGGCCACGACTCAGAGGACAGCAGCCGCTGTTACAGCCCTTACGGACCACACGGTCCCTCCAGCACTAACTCAGCCCCACAGCGAGCTGAGGATAGCAGCTAGGTAGGTGAGCGGACACGGCTATGTGTCAATAAAACTTTATTGACAGAAACAGGAAGCTGGAGGTGACGTGTGGCCTTAAGTTTGCCAAGCCCTGCGCTAGAGGGTTCAGGGGGCACAGTGGCTCTGGCAGCCACAGGCCCGTGGGTGTGCTGAGCTGACAAAGAACCCACTTCGTACACAGACACAGCTTCTACACCAGCGTAGACACTTAGTAGGTGCTCAGTCAACACCACGCACAAGCCAACCACGCAGAGAATTAGCAGTGGCTCCAAATCCCCGTCACCGCCACCTCCACCCCGCAGAGCAGCGCGTGGGAGCTCACATCTGCAGAGCAGGGGACCCTCCGGAAGGCCTGGATGGCCGCCAGCCGGAGCTCCGGGCGGACGCTCCGCAGGGAGGCGCAGGCGCTCAGCACAGGCGTGAGGGCTGTGGCTGCCAGGCCTGCGTTGCCGATCGCCTTCAGCACGACCTGCAGCTGGAACCAGAGGGCAGCAGGACCGTGAGGCCTGGGGGTGGAGGGCTCCCGGCCCCACCCGCTCAGCCTGGGCCCCGCGGCAGGCCCCCGAGGTCAGAGCCCAGGACACCAACGGTCCTCACCTGGCCGGCGTCCACAGGTTCCGTAAAGGTACAGTTGGCACCCAAAGCCTCTCCCAGGATCCGCACAAGGGAGCCGACGCCAGGCAGCTGCCCGCAGGGCCCGTCCAGGGCAGCGCAGAGGTTGTGCACCAGGGCTGAGATGCCAAGGAAAGCACTGGGGCCAGCCCCCGGGGTCTGCAGCATCGGCTGAGGACAGAGCCAGCCCCGCCCAGGGTGGGGGGGGAAGACGGTCAGCCTGGCCCTGGCCGTACACGGGGCCTCCCTGGCCGCTCACAGGGCCACCCGGGACACCCACAGACGAGGCTGAAGAACTCGGCTCCACGTGACCCCTCTCCCAGCGCCCAGGGCGTCCCGGTGGAGACCACCATGGGGTTCAAGTGGGACAGGGACACTGCCGACGTCACAGCAGGGGCGGGGAGGGGCGCTGCTGGCACCGACTGCATCGAGCCCAGGGCCAGTGTCATCCCCCCTAAAGAGAATCACCCCACCCATGCCAAGAGTTACCCAGCCCCCACGCCACAGTGCCAGGGTCCCGGAACCCTGGGCCGAGCCGCCAGCTCAGGGGTCACGGTGAAGTTCTCTAAACAGAACGTGGTAGAGAATCCTGGACAAAGGGCCAGACCCCCACCCAAATGGCGGATCGGCTTCCTCTGCCCCCGCAATGCAGGAAATGAGAAATAACACTCTCAGCTGTGATGCCGCTGGCTTCTGGAGCCCACCCACCGGCTTCCTTCCTGCACGAGACCCCCAGGGAGGCCACCATCCCTCTGCCCACAGCAGGGAGAATGACGCCCCAGGGGGCAGGGCCCACCCAAGCAGCCCCGCCTCCCACTGCAGCGGTGAGGGGGTGGAAGGGGGCTCCCAGGCCACAACGCCGCCCCCACTACCAGCAAAATCGACCTCGAGAGCTCGGGAGAACACAGTGAGATGATTCAGAAGCAGCGACTTCTGCATTGCTCGTGTCTGTTTTTAATAAAATTCCTTCGATTGCAAGCTTGCATCAATTGTTTTAGACTTCGTTACTTATTTGAAAGGCAGAGTGACAGAAAAGGGCAAAGAGACAAGTATTGAAAGGGGAGATTTTTGAACCGCTGGTTGGCTCCCTGAAAACCTGCAGCAGCCAGAGGCTGGGCCGGGCTGAGGCCAGGAGCCTGGGGCACCATCTGGGTCTCCCCACGTGGGTGGCAGGAGCCCAAGCATCTGGGCCATCGCCGCCGCTGCCCTGGCACGTTAGCAGGAAGCCAGATCGGAAGCTTCTCGAATCGGGCGCTCTGAGCCAATGCGGCGTCCCAGGCAGAGGTTTAATCCACGGCGCCACCACGCCCGTCCCCCAAACACGTGATCTCTGAATTGGCGTGGCCCACCCGCACATCAGCCACTGCACAGGACCCTGCCCTGGGCGCCAAGGCCCTGCTGCCCTGCTCCTGGCTCTGAAGCACAGGTGAGACCCCCCACCCTCCATGGGAACCCACTCCTCTCCCCACACACCACAAGCCAGGCCTGTCTCTCGGAGGGCTCACAGAGACAGTGACCCGCCCGGGCAGGAAATGACCACTTGGGAGGAACCCCCAATGCAGTCCCTAGCCCCCCTCACAACCGAGTGTCCTATTTAATAAGCACTCCGAGGGCGCTTGCCCCATGCCAACATCACAACCTCGCCTTCCCCTCATTTCATTCCACAGCGGAGACACAGAGAGGTGCAGGAACTCCCCTCAGGTCACACAGCCACTAAGCGGTGGGGCCAGCACTTGCCCAGGGGCCCGGCTCCCAGGCCTGCACTAGCCCCACACTCACTGTTTCTCTAACAGCACACTCCGGGCTTGGTCCCCAAGGCCTGGCCCCAGGGCCCCAGGTTTGAGTAGTGGCCTGCACTCGGCCCACACCCACACGGGCCAGAGCAGGGGCCACTGTCCAGCTCCACTTCTGCCCTGGAGTTGTGATTCTCAGATCTGAGAGCACAGGAGGGCGTGCAGGCAAGCATGTGCCATGCGTGTCTGTGTGCACACACGTGTCTGGGGGTGCATTCCTGTGCACACACGCGCACCTTATGAAGGACTGGTGTGCACCTCACATGCCTGGTTCCGTGTGTGTGTGTGTGTGTGTGTGCACATGGACCCAGCCTGCTCCAGTGCCTGGGTCTTGGTGTGGTGCACTCCATGTGTGTGTATGGCATGCACACACGCCTTGTAACGGATTTGTATCTCGGTGCGTGCATCTCCACACGCCTTCTCTTTGTAAAAGCGCAGGGGAGTGTGCAGCCTAAAATAGCACATTCCCAGCTTTTCTATATTTGGCCAAATAAAATAAATCTTCCTGTTGTTAAC
Organism: Sylvilagus floridanus; assembly: GCA_949820135.1. Taxonomy (NCBI): domain Eukaryota; kingdom Metazoa; phylum Chordata; class Mammalia; order Lagomorpha; family Leporidae; genus Sylvilagus; species Sylvilagus floridanus. Next base: position 39,956,763 of record OX463234.1, on the reverse strand, counting down.
ACACAACAGGGAAAGCAAGGCTCGACGGGAAGGGCAAAAGCCACGCTCAGAGGACAGCCAGGGTCAGATGTGGGAGGAGGGGTCCCGCCTCGGCCCACTGCTCCCCAGCAAGGCTGCTGGCTCAGCAGAGCCGGCTCCAGCCCATCCGCCAGAGCTGGAGCAGACGCCAGGACAGGGACAGCAGGACCTGCAGGGCCAGCTGGCGCCACGCAGCCTCCTGGGAGCCCAGGTCTCAACCCCGATCTGTGGCCCCGTCAGGGCCGCTGGGCGGCTGCAGGCCTGGACCCGAGAGCGGTCAGGATGGCAGGGACCTGACCGGTCTAGGTGGCTGCCCTGGGACACGCCCCAGCGGCCAGCCTCGGGCACCTGTCCTCAAGGATCAGCACACAGACCTTTCAACAAAAACCCGAACTTAAAAACATCTGGCCGTGCATCAGTGTCTATTCAAAGGAGGTCATTTTATTAAAAACATATGAAAAATAAAATAATGCTCCAATCTGTGGCCCCTTTGCAGCCGATTTCGCTTTTCCAAGGTGGCTTCCAGCCTGTCACCTCGCATCCCGCCTGAACCATGAGTCGATGGGAGACGAGGTCTGTCCTGATCCCGGGAGGGAACGTGCTAGCAAAGCTTGGCAAGCTGGACCTCACCGAGGAAGCGCTTCTGCCCAGCGGGCGGGCTCAGCCGCCGACACCGCCGTCCCACATAGGGAGGCCGGTTCAAGTCCCAGCTGCTGCACTTAGGATCTGGCTCCCTGCTGAAGCAGCTGGGAAAGCAGCAGAATGTGGCTCGAGTACCTGGCCCCTGCCACCCACATGGGAGTCCCAGATGAGTTCCTGGCTCGCACCTTCGGCCTAGCCCAGCCTTGGCTGTTGCAGTCATCTGGGGAATCAAGCAGCCGATGGAAGATCTGCGTGTGTGTCCCTCAGCCTTTCAAATAAGTCAGTCTTTGTAAGACTACGGGCTAGGGGCTGACGCTGTGGCATAGGTGGTTAAACCATGGCCTGCAGTGCCGGCATCCCATATGGGCTCCAGTTGAATGCCATCTGCTCCACTTCTGATCCAGCTCACCGCTAATGCACCTGGCAAAGCAGTGGAAAATGTCCCAAGTGCTTGGGCCCCTGCACCCGTGTGAGAGATGAGGCAGAAACTCTGGGCCCTTGGCTTTGGCCTGGCCCAGTCCTGGTCCTTGTGGCCATTTGGGGTGTGAACCAGTGGATGGAAGATCTGTCTCTCCTTCTAGGTATCTCTGCCTTTCAAATAAAAAAAAATCTTTAGAGGTTTGCTTATTTGAAATACAGAGTTACAGAGAGAGGTGGAGACAGAGAAAGAGGTCTTTCATCCGCTGGTTCACTCCCCATGTGGCCACAATGGCCGGAGCTGCACCGATCCGAAGCCAGAGCCAGCAGCTTCCTCCAGGTCTCCCACGCAGGTTCAGGGGCCAAGGACCTGGGCCATCTTCTTCTGCTTTCCCAGGCCACAGCAGAGAGCTGGATCGGAAGAGGAGCAGCCGGGACTAGAACTGGCGCCCATACAGGATGCTGGCACTGCAGGCCAAGGCGTTCACCCACTGCACCACAGCACCGGCCCCACAAATAAGCCAATCTTTACATAAAAACCAAACTGTGGTGAAAGCAGACTCCAGGGCGCCCCTGAGCACCTGTGTGTAATCAACAGCGGTGACCGTGCGAGAGGAAAGGTCAGGAGCGGTGACCTTCAGAGGCCACCGACGTGGAGGGGCCCGGGGGCTCAGAGCCACAGCCACCCCAGGGGCGGTGGCACAGCTGCATGAGCCCAGGAGTAAAGAGGCACCCCACTGGAGACTAAGGAGAGCCCGGACTCCTGCCCACCAAGCCTGAAAGGAATGAGGACCACACCCCGCACACCCCACGCACCCTGCCAGCTGCACGTGGTGCCCAGGGGACCCCGCGAGCAGACAGGGCCACACTGGAGCTGGGGCGAGCTCCAGCCTGATGCCACCAAGCAAATACATGGTGAATGCAAGCAAGGAAGAGTCAGGGGTCGAGGGGGAGGGCAGGTGCTGCGGTGCAGGGGGAGCTGTGGACGGGCCGCCTGCATCCCCTAAGCGCCTGGGGTCCGGTCCCACTTTTACCTCTGATCCCGCTTCCTGCTCACGGGCATCTTGGGATGCAGCAGGTGACGATGGCTCAGGTGCTGGGCCCCTGCCACCCACGTGGGGAACCTGGACGGGGTTTGGGCTCCTGGCTTTGGCCTGGCCAGCAGAGAAAAGATCTCCCTCTCTCTGTGTGTCATTCTGCCTTGCAAATAAATCAAGTTTTTCTTAAAATGATGTTTCCAGGGAGACCAACGCTGCCGGCACTGGCTGAGGCTGGGCCGGGTCTTGGATGGGACCGGCGTGCCCAGCGGCAAGCGTGTCATCCGCTGGGTCATGAACCGTGGGTGATGTTCCCAGGGCCCAGCTTCTCATGCTAAGCAGAGCCAACACCAAAGCCTGCCGGGGCAGCCCTTCTCCCACCCCTGGCTCAGGGGTCAGGGGTCAGGGGCCAAGGGATCCCTCTACTCCATCTGGAGCTAGCGTGCCACAGCCTGGCCAGCTCCAGAGGTGAACAGACCCCGCCGGACACCCCTCGGCTAGTGCAGGAAGCTGCTGTTTCCGGGGGAGTCTAGCAGGCCCCGCCCCCGCCATGAGCTCCTCCTATCCTGCTCTCTGCCGATGCTGTCTGCAGCCTTGCCCACCACCAGCCCGAGACAGCCGGAGGGACAGTGACACATCCAGCCCCCGGCCAAAGGAACACACACAAGGCTGGAGGGAAGGGCAGAGCAGCGGCACCACTGTGGGCAAGCTGCCCAGGCTCTCCGAGCCACAGTTTGTTCATCTATAAAATGGGGATAACACAAGCCTATTTCACAGCGGCATCGCGAGACCTCCACGCACGGGAGTAAAATGTTAGGGTCCGTTGCAACACCCACATCTCAAGACCACTCAAATGGGCTTGTTACCGACGGCAGCAGCGCCAATACGCTTGGATTTTGTGCCAGATTCCAGGGGAGTGGCCTTCAAAGGGAACCCCGCTCTGCTCCTCAACCCCAGCTGCAAGGTGCCTGTTCCCTGTCCTCCGTACACGGTAGCAAACAGGCACAATGACAATACGCCACGTGCCCAGACAGGAGGCACAAGGCCACGCCTCCACCATCAAAGCCTGCCTCGAGCCCCATGTGGACCCTGAGGTCCGTGTGCCCCCCCAAGGCAAGAGCAGGTCACCCCGCCCCCGCCCCGTCCCATCAGCAGCTTGGTGGGGTGGGCACTCACCAGCAGCACGTGGACCATGGCATCCGTGGGCTGCGAGATGAAGGCCAGCGACCGGAGCCACGCCTCTGCCTCCCCCGCCTCCACCTCCCCGGCTGCGATGAGCTCCGTCATGAGGCGCACGCAGGGCTCGGTGCCACAGGAGGGCAGGGCGTCCACCAGCGGCTGCCTGAGACGGTCGCCCAGGTGACCCACACGCTCTGCGAGCATGCAGGTCTCCCCTCGCTGCATCTCCCGCCATCCCGGGAGCAAACAAGGCCCAGACAGGAGCGGCAGGGCCCATGCTCACACAGCCGAGGGGACCCTCTGGGGCCACGGATCTCGGCAGTGGGCTGGGGCCGGGGGCTGCAGCAGCCCAGTCCAAACCCAGGCAGCTCAAATCTAACGTGCGAGGTTTCGCACCAGCGCCCGGGTCACTGTGAGCCTAAGATCGCCCACTAGCTCCATCCCCGTTCTGCACCCGAGACCAGGGAGGCCCACAGCAAAGACTCGCACTCGGATCTGACACCTGAGCCTGGAGTGCATCTCCCGGGAACCTGGAGCCCCCTGCACAGCCCGGGCTCCCGGGGGTCACTCTCAGGCTCTGCCCTCCGGGCTGCAGGGGGTCTCTGTTCTCTAGCTCCACAGGTCTGGGGGGGGCGGGACCCTGTCCTACCCAGCATGCCCCTCCCCAGACTCCCCCACTCACAGAAGGGGCGCCGGGGCCACTGGAATACCAACTCCAGCCGGCAGAGGTGCTCATCCAGGGCGGCAAACAAAGAATGCCTTCATCCACCCGCCTCCTGCCCCACCCCAGAGCCCGGCCCCGTGGGAACCTCACTTAATCTCCCGCTTCAGCGCCTTGTTGGCACACAAGCCTGAAGGCCAAGGCCGAGTCACAGGGGGAGACAGCGGCATCCACCCCTCGGCGGGGGACCTGGCACAGCGCCAAGACCACCCAAGCACGCCCACGCCCCTCCCACCACACGGAGAGAGCCCTTACCAGCGGCCTGGACATCTCGAGGATGAGCTGCGCCAGAGATCCACCAGCTCGGGGACAGCCAGACCCTGCAGCTCAGACACCAGCGTCAGGAACAGCTCCGAGGCCTGGGATCAGAGGGGGCAGTGTGAGAACCCCCAAGGTCATCTACCTATCCCCAGGCTCCAGGCACCCCGGGGACAAGCGGGAATAATGCCAGCACCTTCCCCCAAGGTCCCAAGACCCTGTAAGACGAGGCTGCGTGTCCCGCTTCTCCCTCGAGTCCCCGGCCTTCATCACACAGGCTGGGCCATCCTTACCCTCCAACTGAACACACACTTCCCGAGCACCTGCTACGTGCCACGCCCAGCACTGGGATCTGGCAGTGAAATATTAGACGAGGTATCCGCGTCCGTGGGCTTCCCGTCTCTCCAGATCTCAGCACTGTTGGCTGCTATCATAGCTACTGAGTGTTAGCATAGTTCACCTGGTTAAGGCAGCAATTTTTCCCAAGATTTCTAATTAAAAACCTTCAGGATTATTAACAATGATGCCAAGTACACCTGTCCAGTGCTCCCAAAACCCACAGAGAAACAAGAGACACCATTGAGAGCAGGTGCCCCTTGGGTCTCAGGAGATGCTGGACCGGCCACTGGGCCACCACTCTGCTAGTGTCCCCTTAGCCCCGGGTTCACTGCCACTGCCTCCACCCAAAGCCACAGAAAGAGCATGGAGATCAAAGCCGAGCCAGCAGCTGCCTCCAGCCTGGGGCCTGTGGGTGTGGCCTGGACCCTGGACCTCCTCAGCTCCACCCAGCCTTGACCGAGTGCACCCCCGTGCAGCTCGGTCTCAGTACCTTGTCAGCCAGCACGGCCCATCCACGGCTGTCCCTGCCTCCCGCAGTCCAGGCAACCTTCCAAGGAGTACCTTCCATGGGCAGGGCCAGCAGTGTCGTCTCCAGGACACGTGGCCACCCCCCCCCATGCAGGCTACAGGCTGCAGGCCCCGTCCCCACTGGCCCACACCACTCCTGGCATCCAACGCCTGATCACCCCCACCTGGGGCGGCAGCTGTGCAGCCTCAGCTCCAGGCCGGCTGCTCCCTCCCTCCTCTCGGCCTTAGCCAGGGGTCTCAGGGCTCAACACCACCAGCCAGGACCATACGCCCTCTCGGGCGGGGGGGGGGTCTCTAGCCGCAAGCGGTAGCCTCAGCAGCAAGCATGGCAGAGGGGAACGTGGGTGGCCCCAGCTGGTTTCCCCTCCAGCAAGGAGAAGAATCTCAACAAGGGATGAGAGAGGCAGAGCCAGGAGGACTGCTCGGTGGAGGCAACAGGTGCAAACTTTCTCCCTGACACCTGGGACAGGCAGCTGCCACCCCCACCTCCACCAGCAGGGACACAGTGGTCACTGCAAGCCCACGGGCTACTCGGCGGGAGCTTTGCTGTGCACCGGGCACTGTTCTAAGCCCCTCACATCACCACAGCATCTCAGCCTCACACGCCCCAAGAGGGACTGCCGTCTTCCTCAACGACAGAGGGAAAGTGACCCGCAGACCATTTAAGGCAGGGGCCAGGGGCACGCTGAACAGCCCAGGCCAGATCTGAAGCTGAGCTACCCAGCTCCTACATCCACGCTTGTTAAAACTTGTCTTGGCGGGACTGGCGCTATGGCACAGCGGGTTAAAGCCCCAGCATGCAACACTGGCATCTCATACGGGTGCTGGTTCGAATCCTGATTGCTCCACTTCCAATCCAGCTCCCTGCTAATCTGCTTGAGAAAGCAGCAGAGGATGGCCCATGTACCTGGGCCCCTGCAGCCCCATGGGAGACCTGGAAGAAGCTCAAAGCTCCAGATTGGCTCAGCTCTGGCTGTTCCAGCCATTGGGGAGTGAACCAGTGGATGGAAGATCTCTCTCTCCATGTCTCTATCTTGCTCTGTAACTCACTCTTTTGAATAAATAAAATAAATCTATTAAAAAAAAAAACTTGTCTTGCCTTTTTTGTATTTATTTACTTGAAAAGTAGAAAAAGCCAGAGCCCATCTGCAGATTCACTCCCCAAGCGCCCGCAACAGCTGAGGTTGGGTCAGGCCAAAGCCAGGAGGTGAGAACACAACCCAGGCCTCCATGTGGGTGGGGGGGACCAAGTGCTCAAGCCACCACGTGCTGCCTCCCAGGGTGCACGCTGGCCGGAAGCCGGAATCAGAATCAGAGCCAGCATGCAGGCCCAGGTACAGCGACAGAGGACACGGGCGTCACAAGTGTGTGTTAACCACTGCACCAGACGCCTGCCCTAAACCACCAGCTAACCAGTGTCCATCATCCATGGCCAAAAAAAAAAAAAAATACTCTGGCCAGGGGTGCTTGCCGGTCTCCATGGCAACCACTCCAAGGTCGCCAAGAGGTATCCCTGCAGACTTGGAGAGAAACACGCCGTAGCCACCTCCACCACACACAGCCAAGAACACCATCCACCGTAACAAGTAGGCAGGCGCGGTCCTGGGGACCTACTGCCTTTCACTGGAGTGAACCTCACTCGTAACAATGGCCTCAATAATTAATTAATTAATGACCAGCTTGTAGGATTTCTGGAAATGAAACCGCCTCACTACGCATCCATTTCGGCACACCCCCATCCGTGCCATCCCTAAAACATGTGGCTGTACACAGTCGCAGCTTAGTAAGTGCCTGCCTGTGATTCGGGCTCCCCATTCTTGGAACACTCGGTCACGGTTGTTACCGCACTGCCCCTCCCCCAGACACCCCGGCTGGCAGCCAGGAGGAGCCCGTCAGCCGGCTTGCCCCGCGTCTCCCACCCACACTGCCGGGCGGATGTCTTCCGCCTCTGCTCTGACTGATGGCCCCGGGCCCCCCACGCTGTAGCTCCAGGGGTCTCGGCCTGGGTTGTGCCCACCACGGAGCGTTCATTCAGCCCTGGTTTTGTTACTGGACTGAAACACAAATTCTGTTTCCTGCCCACAGTCAATGGCAAGGACAAAGACACCTCGCGGCCCGTCCCCCAGGCAACGCGGCAGGAGCTGCTGTGCCAGGGATCGGAGCCTCAGTACCGCACCTCGCGGCCCCGACGTCTCCCACCCCCCGCCCCTCCCACCCGGGAATAACTCGATTCCTTTCCAGGGCCGCTACACACGGGACTCCAGGAGGGAGACCCAGGCCCACAGAGCACCCGCCAGGGAGAAGCAGCAGGGGCCGGCGGGTCCAACGTGTGGCTTCTGTCCATTGAAGAGACTGAGCAGAGCCACGGCTAGGGACAGAGCAGGGACTCAGCGGGGACACCCGGCTGCCTTGACTGATGCTGGCATCAAGCAGAGGCCAAGGACGCTGCCACACGCCCCACAACACACCCGACAGCCCCCTGCCCCAACACACACGCACGCACATGTGTGCACACTCATACAGACAAGACAAGGAGCGATCCGGCCCCAGGCACCACTCACCCACGCCAAGAACCCCAGGCTGCCACAGCCCAGCTCTGCCCCTTACCAGAGGCAAGGCATTCACTGCCCTTCCTAAGCTCTACGGAGATCAGGCAGCAAGAGGAGGGGGTCCCAGGCAGACCCCGCCGAGGCTGGAGAAACCACTCACCTCAAAGCTCACACTCTGAGCCAGGCACAGCTTCCTCACCGACTCGGCCGCTGAGGCCGCCGTGACCTGGGCCGGGGTCTCCTCCCACTCATACAGCAGGCTGCGTGGGGTCCCGTGCCCACCGTCTGCGTCATCTGGATCTGGGAGGGGGACAGTGGGGGGGGTGACCACAGGGCAGAAAGCTTCAGTGACACAGAAGGTCTCCTGGGAGCTGCACCCAGACCCCCCCAACAGCACATCTGAGACAGCAGGAGGTGGGGAGCGGTGCGGGTGGAAAAATATCGACAGCATCGCAGCTGGCGACAGAAGACGGGAGACAGCCGAAGGACCATCAGCGGGCACAGTCAGGTCAACGGCGGCCTGCTCACGCCAGGGGGCCGAGCCTCCAACTGGGCCAGCTGGACGCACCCAGCAACAGAAAGACCCCAAGCCTAAAGCAAGTGAGATGCGGACAAGCGTACGACGATAAAACGCATCCACATCGCAATAAAAACCAGACGGCCTGAACACACACAGCAGCCTCTGCACAGACTCCAAGAAGTGCATGGAAAATGGAATTCAAAGTAAGTTTACGGGCTGGCGCCATGGCACGACAGGAAAACCCACAGCCTGCAACGCCGGCATCCCACATGGGCGCCAGTTTGAATCCCCGCTGCTTCGCCTCTGATCCAGCGTCCATCTCGGGGCAGGGAAAGCAACAGAAGGTGGCTCAAGTCCTTAGGCCCCTGCCGCTGCATGGGAGACCCGGATGGAGCTCTGGGCTCCTGGCTTCAGCCTGGCCCAGCCCTGGCCATTGCGGCCATTTGGGGAGTGAATCAGCAGATGGAAGATCTGTTTCAATTGTCTCTTCAAATCAATGAATAACCTTTTAAAAAAAATTCTGAAAATCAGAGTTAGAGAAAGAGAAGGAGAGACGCAAAGAGAATCTTCCATCCACTGGTTCTCTCCCCCTGATGGCTGCAATGGCCAGGGCTGGGCCAGGCCAAAGCCAGGAGCTTCATCCAGGTCTCCCACACGGGTGACAGGTGCCCCAGCTCTTGAGCTGTCCTCTGCTGCTTTCCCAGGCCATAGCAGAGAGCTGGATCAGAAGTGGAGCAGCCAGGACTTGTCATGGTACCCAGACAGGATGCCGGCACTGCAGGTGGTGGCTTAACCCTCTACACCACAGCACAGGCCCCAAGAGTAATTCTTCACACACACACACACACACACACACACACACGCAGAGGACTAGTGTTGGCCAGCGCCTGGGGTGCAGGGAAGGAGCAGGGGGCGATGCTAATGGGGACAATGAAAATGGTCTGCAGGTGATCACGTCTGAGTGTTCCAGAAACTACACTGAATCACATCATGTTTAAGAAAGATTTTTTATTTGCTAAGCAGAGTGACAGAGAGAGGAAGAGACAGGGGGCTCTTCTATCTGCTGGCTCACTTCCCCAGTGTCCACAATAGCCAGGGCTGGGCCAGGCCAAAGCCAGGAGCCAGGAGCTCCACCCAGTCTCTGCCACGAGTGGCAGGCACGCAAGTACTTGAGCCATCACCTGCTCAGGAGCGATTAGCAGGCAGCGTGATCAGAAGCAGCGGGGTGGGGGGCATCGCTGCACAGTGGGTTGAGCCGACTCCTACAACTGGCATACCATGTCGGAGCAGCAGTTCGAGTCCCGGCTGCTCTACTTCCCACCCAGCTCCCTGCTAATGCACCTGGAAAGCAGCAGAGGATGGTGCAAGTGCTTGGGCCCCTGTCACCCATGCGGGAGACCCGGATGGAGTTCCAAGGTCTTGGCTTCCATCCGCCCCAGCCCTGGCTGTTGTGGCCATTTGGAGAGAGCAGCAGCGAATGGAAGATCTCTCTGTTTATTTGAAAGGCAGAATGTCAAACAAAAAGAATCTTTCAAAAGAAAACAACTGTCAAGCACCCAAGACTGAGACCAGGCACCCTGCTGTGAAACACAGGCATCCGAAGCCTGCAGTGCCGCCCACGCCCGCGCCCCACACTGTGCATGGATCAACCACAGGTGCCCGACTTGCGTCTCAACAATGCAGCTGACAGGAAAATAAAAAGCTCCTCCCCCCACCCCCGGGAAGGCGCAAGGTCCCAACAAGCATGGATGCCTGCCCTCGGCCAGGTGAGGGCGGTGAGGGACCAGGGCCGAGGACCCCAAGGGGATGCTGGGAAGCCCCAGGCCTTCAGCCCCGCCTCCTGGGCTCAGCTTCTCCCTTGGGTGGCTCAAGCGCTTGGCCCCTGCCACCCATGCGGGAGACCCAGATGGAGCTCCTGGCTCCTGGCTCCTGGCTTTGGCCTAACCCAGCCCTGGCTGTTCTAAGCATTTTGGGAGTGAACCAGTAGATGGAAGATTCTGTATGTGTGTGCGCGTGTGTGTCTTTCTCTGCATTTCAAAATAGCTAATTGTTTTTTAATTCAAAGGAAAAACATTTTCTCACAGCCGGGGACTCCCTTGCTTCTCTCCATGGAAACCAGTAAGAAAGAGCCAAGTTCCAGGGGCATTAGCAGAAACTTGCCAGAAAACCAAGAGATCTCAGTCTGCTCCCAAAGTGGGCAGCCCCGGGGGTCGCGGAACTCAAGGCAAATCCTCCCACAAACGCTGGAAGCTAAGGAGTTCGCCCGCATTGAGGGCAGCCCAGGGGGAGGAGACAAGACCAAGCCTCAGCAGCAGATAGGGCCCAGAGAAAGTTCTAGAAGAGGCAGACTCTGGCCCACATTCACAAACAGCATGAGGGCGTCCAGGCTGGGACAGGGTAACGATGCCGGGTGGCTGGGAGGCTCCTCTGAGAACCCCCTCTCATGCCACAGCCAAGGCAGCAGCCATGGACATGGTCACAATTACCTGGGGCGGCCGGATCGCGGGGCGCCTGGCTCAGCAGGACCAGCGAGGACAGAGTGCGGGTGTGCACCCCGGCCGCCTTCTCAGAGAGCGGTGCCATGGAGTGCAGCTCCTCGCAGGATGCCTCCTGCAGGGTGCCCGCCTGGAAGCTCTGGAGGCAGCTGAGGCTGGAGGCCAGGCCGGGCTGCTGGGGCAAAGCAGAGGGGAGCCTCAGGACAGGGCCCAGCTGGGGCAGGACCCCCACCCCAACCCCGCAGCCGCCAGAACCAAGGTGGTGCCTGGGCCACAGGACGACTCCCAGACCCCTCCCTCTGATCTCAACAGCAGCCCCAGCACAGGCGATGGGAGGGAGAGGCCAGGAACCCCAGGAGAGTGACAAGCAGGGGACACTGGCTGCAGCCGAGCAGGCGCTGGCCTGCCGCAGCCTCCAAGCTGACCCCTGCTGATGGAGTTACCTTAGCAACGACCATCTCATCCTTATACTCACTGTACACATATCACTTCCATCTTCAGGGAGTAGGGACCCATGAGGAGGGGAGGGGAGGGGAGGGGGGCTGGCTCAGCACTCACCCCTCCTGGCACAGCCTGGGAAGCCAGGGAGGCGCGCACCCTGCGCAGGGAGCACCGAGCCAGGTCCTTGGTCTTGAGGAGCAGGTGCCCGTGTCGCTGGTACATGGTGGGACACCGGCCTAGGACGTCCACCTGGGCGGGCAGGCAGGAGAGGACCCCTCAGCCTCTGCCGCCCAGCCCACCCCCACCTCCCCGCTGTGCTCGGCCTCACCTCCTCCAGGGTCTCGGAGCTGTGGGCACCTGGATGGCCCTGCAGGACACTCAGCAGCGCCCGCTTCACATTCAGTGCCCAGGGTGCCTCGTCTCGATGGGGACACAGGTGGGCCACGCGCCCAGCACGCAGGACAAAGCGCAGTGGGTGGTGGCCCAGGGTAGCGCTGCAGGAGGCGGTGGAGGACAGGGGTTGGGTGGGGGCCTCGGCACCCCTGTCCTCCTGCAGGTCAGCCCCCAGGGGGAAGCCCCCAGCCCCCTCGCGAGGTCGCTCTGGCCAGCAGGGGCGACAGTTCCAAGTTCATGAGTCAAGTGCAAGGCCCCCAGAGGCCGCCTGCCCTGCCTAGCTGCTCCCTCACCCCAGACAGGAGCTGACGGCGCTGGGGTCATGCACCCCATACACGCTGTTTGGGGGTACTGGGTGCTTTGAAACCGTTCTGCTTATTAATATTTCTGAATTTAATAAGCTGTGTGGGCTCTTGTCTTGTATTCAAGAATTCTGAATACTGGCTCAGATAGACCAGGCAAACGTGCCAAGTTTTAAGGCTTTTATTCGGTGAGAGAGATGCATGGGAGAATGCATGGGAGAATGTTTCTCCAAGGGAGAAGCACAAGTCTAGAAATTAAGTTGGGGTCTGTACCAAGCCGAGAACAGGCCGGGAGCCACGTGCATCAAGTGTTTGGTTATGAGCAGCTTAGCACAGGACAGACAGAGAGCAGAGAGGAGGGGGGCGGCCCAGAGGCCACGCGTCTTGAAGGCACGGGCAGCAAGTGCCACAAACGACAATAAGGGTGGGGGGAAAAGGGCAAAAAAGTAAGGGCCCACCATGTTCCAGCCATTTATCCACTTGCCAAGGGGAGTGGCTACATAGCCTGATTGGCAGGTGGGCGTACAGGCGGGGCCAGGTAGGGGCAGGAGATCACAGGCGCGGTGGAGGGCGTGGTCCCCCAGCTCACAGATCTAATCCAATTCATCCACCAGCCTGTCTTCATCACCTTGAGCAGGGAGGGGGCTCTCCCAACCCCATCACCTGAGACAGAGTCTGGAAATGGAGCCGGGGGCAGCCAGCCGCCCCCACCCCCGGACCCTGATCACAGATGAGACAGGAGATGTTCACACCACACCCGGTCCTCGCCACACCCCAACAGCCATGGCTACAAACTATCCCCTCCCCCACCCCTTCCCCAGGCCCATTTGTCTGTTCTAAAAATAGCCTGCCGGTGCTGTGGCACACCAAGTTAACACCCTGGCATCCCAATGGGCACCAGTTCTAGTCCAGGCTGCTCCACTTCTGATCCAGCTCTCTGCTGTGGCCTGGGAAAGCAGTGGACGATGGCCCAAGTCCTTGGGCCCCTGCGCCCACGTAGGAGACCTGGAAGAAGCTCCTGGCTCCTGGCTTTGGATCAGCACAGCTCCGGCCATTGCGGCCAATGGGGGAGTGAACCAGGAGATGGAAGACCTCTCTCTCTCTGTCCTCCTCTCTCTGTGTAACTCTTTCAAATAAACAAACAAACCTTTAAAAAAATAGCCTGCTGGCCGCTGCCTTGCCCACATGGCTCCTTCCCTCCCTCCCTCCCTTCCTCTGTGAAGGGGACGCTGCTGTGGGGAGCTTACCCCGTCTCCGACATGAGCCCAGGGTAAGGGGTGAAGGGAGACCTTCCTTCCCACCCGGGCCAGCCACGGGACCCAGAGGAGGACACGTGGCAACTCAGGGAAGGTGCTGGCACCAGAACTTGGCCAGGGCCTCCATGCCCGGCCTCACCAGAGGGAAAGCCGGGGTCTCCAGCGGTCTCCTGGGTCTGCAGCGGGTGGGAGCTGGGGGAGAGAAGTCCCCCACCCCACACGGAGGGAGAAGACAGGCGCTCCAACGCTCCAGCCAGCAGCAAGCCAGGCAGAAGCTCACCTCCCCAGGGGGTCCCTGTGCCCGCCTCCCCGCCCCCCAGCTTTGTCTGCGGTCTGGGGGCCTCCAGGGTGGCAGCTCCCATCCGGGCAAGAGAAATGCTAATAGTGCCATTCCAGGAATAGCAAGTGTCAGTCTGGCCTCAAGGGCCTGCCAGCCCCCAGCCCCCAGCCCCCAGCCCCCAGCCCCCAGCCCCCAGTCCCCAGCCCCCGACTTAGCATTTCTGATGAGGAGCAGGCACAATGGCCCCTTGGAGGGACCCTCCCTGGCCTTTCAGCAGGGAGCCATCTGCCCCGGACAGCGGCCCCCACCCCAGCACCCCTGCACAAAGCCTTTATTTTTTTTTCAACAAATGAATTTGCAATAAAAAGGAAGAGGAATCGGAGGTGGGGTTGTCTCCAGGCTGCCCCGGGCTGGGGGCCACTGAGGCACGGGCAGGCAGTCCTGGGAAAGGCAGTGCGGGGAGAATTCCAGGCTAGGTCACCAACGGGGCGGTGGGAGAGGACCGGGGTCTCCTCTGTCTGGGCAGAGTGGGGGAGGGGAGGAAGGGACAGGCTTCCCTGGGCTCGACAGCCCCACACCCGCTATCTTCCGGAAGGTCCTCAAGAATGGAGGCCCAGGTGTGACTTGGGCACCTGTGAGAGTTGAGGAAGGCGTGGCGGGGGCCCCTGCTGCTGCTGGGGGACACTCAAGGCCCCCGTGCTCTGGTCCGGGCGCTTGGCAAGGCCAAGGCCACGAGACGAAGCCCCCTTTGAGCTTTGGTGCAGGTGGCGTCTGTGTACTGGGAGGGAGGGGTCACCGCTGGGTTTTCCCTCTCACTTCATGTAGCCAGAGCCTGGCAGCCACAAGCAGGGGATGGGGCTCCCGCCCCCACCCCAGGGCCAGCGTCTTACCCCAAACTCTGCGAGTCCTGCAGAAGCCGCGCTTCGGACCCCAGGATGGACGTCACCCGGAAGTCCCGGAGCTGAAGCAGAAAGCAGAGTGAGCCAGGGACGGCCCAGCACCCCCACCCACAAAGGAGTTCTGGGGAGCGGCCCAGTGTGGGGGACTGAGCAGAGACCCCTTCCCTTGCACAGAAGGTTCTAGTTCCTGGTAGCAGATGCTGACCTTCTCCAGGGGACAGGGGACAGGGGACTCAAACAGCCGAGCTCCCATGGCCCCTTGCTATCGGTCTGCAAAGCTCTCATTCTGCCAACCAAGACCCTGGAAGCCTGCTTCAGGGGCTCCTGGGACTACGCAGCACACACAGAGCACGCCCCAAACCCCATCCAGGTCTCACACGTGCATGGCAGGGCCCCAAGCCCCGCAGCCATCACCTGCCGCCTTCCAGGACACACGTTAGCAAGAAACCCAATCAGAAGCGGAAGAGCCAGAACTTGGACCAGGCACTCCTACAGGGGATGCGGGCACCCCAGAATGTGACATAAGCCCTGCGGTGAACACCCACCCGACATTATGTGTATCTCACCACAGTAGGAAAAGTAAGATTAGCACAGGGGCCGGCGGTGTGGCACAGCAGGTTAAGCCTCAGCCTGCAGTGCCGGATCCCATATGGGCGCCAGTTCCAGTCCTGGCTGCTCCACCTCTGATCCAGCTCCCTGCTAATGCATGTGGGAAAACAGAACATGGCCAAGTATGTGGGGCCCTGCTGCTGTGTCGGAGACCCGGATGGAACTCCAGGCTCTACCTTTGACCTGGCCCAGCCCTGGCTATTATAGCCATTTGAGGAGTGAACCAGCACATGGGGGACCTCTCTGTCTCTGTGTGTGTGTGTGTGTGTGTGTGTGTGTGTGTGTGTGTGTTTCTAACATTACCTTTCAAACAAATAAACATAAAAAAAAAAAAAAGTTCAGCACGAAAAACATCTTGGTTAATTCTATTCAAAAGAAAGTCAGGGGCCAGCGCTGTGGCACAGCAGGTTAACGCCCTGGCCTGAAGCACTGGCATCCCATATGGGCACTGGTTCTAGTCCTGGCTGCTCCTCTTCTGATCCAGCTCTCTGCTGTGGCCTGGGAAAGCAGAAGAGGATGGCCCAAGTCCTTGGACCCCTGCACTAGCGTGAGAAACCCAGAAGAAGCTCCTGGCTTCAGATCGGCGCGGCTCTGCCGCTGCGGCCATCTGGGGAGTGAACCAGCAGATGGAGGACCTCTCTCTCTGTTTCTACCTCTCTCTTTCAAATAAATAAAAATGAATCTTTTTAAAAAAAGTCAGGAAAAATTCATCTATGGTGACAGAAGGCAGGTGGTGGTTCCCCCAGGAGAAGGGGTCAGGAGAGATGGGGCCGAGTTAGTTCTTGTTTCTTACTCTGGCAGTAACCATACAGTGGGTCCAGTTAAAACTCACTGTTCTGAGTCCTTAGGATTTTTATTCTTTGCACATTAAAAATCCATGATTAGATGACCTCAAGTGGCTGTGAAAACTCCATTTTCACCAAAAATCATTGAAATAAGCTACCACTTGGCATTATCAGCTCTTCTTAAATGCTAAAACCAAAGAGAACCAATGAGTTCAACTGTAGCAGTACATAATTTGCTTTGTGAAAACCGGCCCGCAGGGGGAGAAAACCCGTTAATGTTCTGATGGATGTGAAGATGGCCAAGACTCCAATACAGTGGCAGCTCTGGTTAGAGCGCAGGCATTTTGGACAGTTTCAGAATTCAGAGACCGCTCCGTCACCCCGTGGAAGACTCCATCCTGTGGTCTACATGAAAACACAACGAAACTGTTTTGAAAAACTGTTGCTGGCGCCGCGGCTCACTAGGCTAATCCTCCGCCTAGCAGCGCCGGCACACCGGGTTCTAGTCCCGGTCGGGGCGCTGGATTCTATCCCGGTTGCCCCTCTTCCAGGCCAGCCCTCTGCTGTGGCCCAGGAGTGCAGTGGAGGATGGCCCAGGTGCTTGGGCCCTGCACCCCATGGGAGACCAGGAGAAGCACCTGGCTCCTGCCATCGGATCAGCACGATGCGCCGGCCGCGGCGGCCATTGGAGGGTGAACCAATGGCAAAGGAAGACCTTTCTCTCCGTCTCTCTCACTGTCCACTCTGTCAAAAATTTAAAAAATTAAAAAAAAAAAAAAAAAAAACTTGTCAGGAGGCGCTCCAGTCAGTTCAAAGATGCTTCACAAGTACAAGACTAGACCTTGGCGGACACTAACAGGCCATTTACCAGCAGTGGGAGGGATTGCCCAGGAAACCCATGGCAGTCACTGGAAACGGGACAGGAGAATGGGCGGGAGCTTTGGGAAAACCTTGATGAAAGGAAACCGGTGACCACCAGCTGAATCCAGCTCAAGATTTGCCAGACCAACACCACTGCACCTGAGCAGGCACCTTTAACTGGAGCCTGTGGACCAGGCACTTCCAGTGGGCAGGAGGCCAGGGCAGGCCTGCAGGCCCATCCAGGCCTCGTTCTCCAGCCCACGCTTTCCTTGGCCTAAAGCACAGACTTAGTTCACCTTTGCACCTGCAGGCTCACCCCCTCCATCCTCCCCATGACACACCTTGTCCCCAGCTCATGTCTCTTCTCACTCTAATGAAACCCCTCTCGGTGCCGGCACTGTGGTGTAGCGAGTAAAGCCACTGCCTTCACGGCCAGCACCCCATATGGTCGCTGGTTTGAGTCCCAGCTGCTCCACTTCCAATCCCACTCTCTGCTATGGCCTGGGAAAGCAACAGAAGATGGCTCAAGTCCTTAGGCCCCTGCACCTGCATGGGAGACCTGGAAGAAGCTCCTGGCTCCTGGCTTCAGATCAGTGCAGCTCTGCATTGTGGCCAAATGGGGAGTGAACCAGCAGATGCAAGACCGACCGACCCCTCCCTCCCTCCCTCCCTCTCTCCCTCTCTCTCTGCCTCTCCTTCTAACTCTTTTAAATAAAATCTTAAAAAAAAAAAGCCCTGCCCCACGTATTCACACATACACACACTCACACACACTCACACACACACACAGCTTCCTCAGCCCCAGCACCACACCACTGGGTCACTGTAGGAGATGGCACCATGTTCTACCACCACTGTGACGCCATTTTTCCTATTCCTATCCCTAGCCCTCGCCTGTTGAGTACGAGATTCCTCAGAAAACCCAGTGTAGCAGACAGATTGGCACGTGGGGACTGTGGCTTCCCTTGGCCCTCCCTGCAGCCAAGATCAGTGCCAACGTCATCTCCCCATTGCCCGGAGACGCTCACCCGTAGAAGCATCTGGCACGGGCCAAGCACGTCGATCTCCGCCAAGCCTTGCAGACCAAGGCCACTGCCCTCCACGGGGGCCCCCTGCAGGCCGGTGCTGGTGTTGGTGGCAAAGCCATAGATGTATCTGGTGCCCACGGGGAGGTGAGGTCCAGCAGACCCTGGAGAACACACAGAAGCACCAGCTCACGGTGGCAACCTGGCACCCTCTGGGACCCCAATCCCACCTTGACTATCTGGGTGCCCTTGCCCCCTGTTCTGTCTTCCCATCCAGACCCTTGGGGGAAGGATGGGCAGTGCACAGCCCCTGAGGGTGAAGTAGTAAACGCATACAACAACAGTAAGTACTCAACATGACCACGCGACCACGAGCTGGGCCGTGACGGAGCGCTTTGTACTGGCCACACCTGCTCAGTACCACGGACTCTGTGGGCTGACACCCCGCTGTGGGTGTCCACGGTGTGCCATGGAGAGGTTCGGCAGCACCCCTGGCCTCTGCCGATAGCCACTGGTAATGCAGCCCAGTGTGAGCACCAGAGAAGTCTGCCGACAGTGCCAAGTAGGGGGTGGGGCAAAATCGCCCCCCAGCAGCCCACCACTGATGTACGTTTTGCATTCGCTCACTGAACCGCACGACCAGTTCTGAAGCAAGTATCCTTTATTTTCTCTATTTTACCAAAGCAGCAGCTAAAGCTCAGAGAGGTTAGGGGATGTGGACACACAGCCAGGGTCACACCTGGGCAGTCGGACTCCTCCCCAAGAGTTGGACAGACATCGGGTGGGGGGTGGGGGAGCGGTAACCACGAACTCTGTAGGAACCACGGCTGTGAATCTGGCTGGGGCCAGGCCCGGGGTGCGGGGTGGGGGGTGGGGGCAGCAGGTGCTCTGGAGAAGAGCTGATTGCAGAACACGGAGCCCTAATTCTAGAACCTTCTATCCGGGCCACAGGACCAGTGGAGAAGCCTGGGGTCCGGGCTCCTCCCCACCCGCCCCTCACACTGTGCTTTTTGGACTGAGTCCATTTCGAGTCCAATTTCCGGAGACACAGCCACACCCCCAGCCCCCAGGGTGCTTCCTTCTCTCCAGAGTCCAACCGCCTCCAGGATCTTCCTCTGTTCCACCCAAGAGGCCAAGGGCAGCATCTGGCCAGAGCAGGTAACCCCGGGGGGCCCGCGCCTCGGGGACTGGGATGGTGGGGCTCACTCTCTTCCTCCCCTCCCACCCATGGCCCAGGCCCTCAGGGGCCACCCCAATCACCCCTGGCAGTGAGCCTACTCCACCCCAGTGCACCCACCCCACCCCCATCCCAGCTGGGTCGTGGAGACTCACCCGCACACCCTGTCATGCAGGAGGCTGCCTGTCCCGACGATTCTTCAGTTTCTGAAATCACAAACCCAATTGAACCAGGGTGACATTAGGCAGAGGCAAGGGACAGGCCCACCCTGGGGGCCACTGGCCTGCTGGTACAAGAGGACAAGGAAGGGCCCAGGAGACCGGGGAGAAGAGACAATGCCAACTGTCCCAGGGCCGGAAGCCATCTCCCTGCCCTCGGCCCATCCCGCACTCCCTGTCCTGGTACCGGCACCCTCACCTCTGGGCGGCTCAAGCTGGTACCCTGAGGGCCACTCCCACGTCCATCCTTGGTCCCATCACCACTCCCAAGTCCAGCGCATCAGCAAGATCTGCCAAGACCTCCTTCCCTCCCTCCTCTGAGCCAGGGTGGCCGAGCCACCTGCGGGCAGTTCCTGTCACCTCATGGCCCCTCTGCTTCTGGAGATTCACAGAGCCCCTGTCTGAACCCAGCTCACGGCACCTGGGGGCACGGAGGCTGACCCGGAACCTTCCAGTGTTCCTACCCGCCAGCCGCCCAGGCAGGAAATGAGAGGGGTGGGGCCAGGGGCCAGGAAAGCTCCACCCACCTCCCAGAAAAGCCCTGAGCACCCCCTCCCTTACTGGAAGGCACCTTCCCTTTCACTGAGCAGCCCACGAGAGGTCACGCTCAGCTGGGACACGGGGCCGCTCCCCTCCGAGCGCGTACCTTTGCCATCTCAATAAAATGCTCGCACCCACCACTCGCTCTTCTCTGATCCACCCGGATACCTCTCTAGCAGCCAAGTCAAGAACCTGGTACTGGCCAGCTCCACTGTCTCTGTCTCCATGACAACGGACCGCTCTGGGCAAAGCCACACCCTCTCCTGCCTGAACTGGTCTCGGACTCATCCCCCACCCAGCAGCCAGAGCCGTGGTCACACACATCCACGTGGGGGCCGGCGGTAGCTGGTTAAGCCCCTGCCTGTGACAATGGCATCTCACGTGTCCCGGCTGCTCTGCGTCCCACCCAGCTCCCCACAATGCACCTGGAGAGCAGGAGATGATGCTCCTGCCTGGGCCCTGCACCCACGTGGGAGACCGGGATGAAGTTCCGTGCTCCTGACTCCGCCCTCGCCCAGCCCCGGCCGTTACAGCCATGTGGGGAGTCAACCAGTGGGCGGAAGACCTCTCCCTTCCATCTCTCCCTGCCTCTGTGCCTTTCAAGTAAATAAATCTTTATAGAAAACAAACCAAAAAAAAAAAAAATCTGAGAACTCCAGGTGCTGACGACCCCTGCTGTAAACCCTGCAGCTCCGCAGCTGAGCCCGCCAGGCTCCCTAACTCCCCCCAGCCCCACCCAGCCTTTAAAAACCACACCTGCTAATTAGCAACACAAAGGAAGACACCTGATTCCACCCCGCCCCACCCCCACTAGCCTCTAGAACAAACTTGCTTTCTCCCATCAACATGCTCTCTGATCAACCGGCCACTCAGGAACGTAGTAGCCAGGCTCATTAGCAGCTTCTGGCAAGAGCCTCAGCAGAAACCTCTGTCCAGGGGCCACCCTAGACACCCCCGCCCCGTCCACTGTAGGTCTCTGTCCAGGGGCCACCCTAGACACCCCCCCGCCCCGTCCACTGTAGGTCTCTGTCCAGGGGCCACCCTGGACGCCCCTGCCCCGTCCACTGTAGGTCTCTATCCAGAGGCCACCCTAGACGCCCCCCACCCCGTCCACTGTAGGTCTCTGTCCAGGGGCCACCCTAGACACCCCCGCCCCGTCCACTGTAGGTCTCTGTCCAGGGGCCACCCTAGATGCCCCCGCCCCGGCCACTGTAGGTCCCATTTCTGTGCCTCTCTCTGATCCCCTTCTGCTCTTGCTAAGCCCTGCAAAATGTTAGTGATTCCATTCTTTGAACTGTCTTCTTTAACTGTCTCTGTATCACCTTGAATAACAGCTGCTTCTCCAGTAGAGACAAGATATATCGAATGAATGAATGAGTGAATGAATGACACATTAACATCTGGCACTCACGGCAGCCCAGCAGTCCAGATTCAACTCATTCCAACTCCCCAGCAACCCCCAGAGCAGGTGCTGCTATCACCCCCATTTTACAGACTAGGACGCTGAGACCACCCAGGGCCTCCGTGGCTGGGGTTTGATCCCAGGCAGCCCAGCTCCCCAGGGCACAGCCCCTCCCAGTGCAGGGGCGAGGGAGCCGGGACCTGCTTCCAAGTCTGACTTGCCTGGGTCATCTCCGGGCACCGTGAGCCGGGCACCCATCTGCAGCCCTCTGCACCATCACCATGGCCATGCTCCCACGCCCGACCCCGCCATGCAGGACTGGGGAGGGCGGGCTCCCCCTCTGGAATCCCTGGAGACCCAATCACCTCCCCACCCCACGCGGGGAGAGTGCACTCCCACCACCTCGCTCAGACCTTCGGGAACCACAGGGCACGGCCCGGCGTGGGCAGGGCTTCTTTCTCCATTTTGACCTCATCTGACAAAGGCATCCTTTAAAGTGCATTCACGTGGAATAGCAACGGATAAAACCACACTTAGAAGACACGGAACCTCGCCACGTTCCCTTCCGGCTTGCCTTCAACTCCACGCTGGGCAAGCGGCGCTACTCACCTATTCACGCCCAAGCACCAGCATCCGCCTCTCGCCCCAGCAGCCTCTTGGTCTGCTTTTACCACCCAGCGACTTGGCGAAGCAGCTTCCACCTGGGGGGGTTAGGCCTCTATCCTCCCCCATTCAGGCAAAGGCTGCAAAGTTCCAGGTTCCTAACAAATGGGCGGGGGGGGGGGGGGGGCACTCCGCGTGCTCCGAGCGGTGACCAGGGAGGGACCTGCAGCCCAGCCTCGCTCAGCCGTCTCAGACGACGGCTCTGACGGCTGCTCACTTGGCCATTCATCCCGCGTGGACTAACGAGCCCGGGCCCTCCAGGCTGCAACTCGACCAGTTAAAGCGCTGAGACCCTCCCCTTGCACTCCAACACGACCGGCACCTGAGGTTCGGAGCACCTGGCAGGTGGGCGGCGTTCAGGAGAACCTTTCCAACGTACTGAACGACTTTAAAGCGGGGCTGGGGAACTTCCTCCAGCAGGAGCCCTTTGGGTATTTACATCACTTGGGGGCCACCTGAGAGGACACTGCTGTAGGTTCATTGTCAAGTCCTGCCTGTGGCTGCCTTGGATTTCGCAAGCCCCCGACCGCCTGCGGGGCTGCGGTCCCTCACCCCGGCTTGCAGTGACAACGGGACCCTCGCCCCATTATCCCAAGGCCGGCCAGGGTGTTACAGGCACCCTGTACAGTCTAAAGAGGAGAATTGATTATCCAAATCTAAATGTGCTCTGAGCAGAAAAAATGCAAACCGGATTTCACAGAAGGCAGAACTATCCCATTAATACTTGTACTGATTACATTTTCTAATCATTTTTTTTTTCCACATGGGCTTAAGTAAAACATGCTGTGGAAATTATTTTCACCTTAAACATTTTTCAGCCCATCTACCAGGGGCTTCACTCCACCCACAGCAAGACCAAGTTCATTTCCAAGTTCCTGTTCCTGTGTGTCCCAGGCTCTCAGTGTCTTCCTACACCACACCTGGACCAGCTAACTCAACGCTCTGGCTCAGCCAGCCCAGAAACCAACCCTCCACCCTCAGAGTCTGAAATCCGGTCACCGCTGCGCCCCTCTGCCGCCCACCCCCAAACCCCACCCTGCCTCAGGTCCCAGGAGATTTGAATAAGAAATGAGGGCTCCAGCGAAGAGCCTTTTTTTCCCCCAGGACAAGAAAAACTGAAGGTGGCAGGGTTTGGGGACAGCAGGTTTGGGTACCGCCTCCCTCCCTGCTGGAGGGATCTGGGCTCCCCCCCCCCCATGCCAGACAGAACCAGGACAGAACCCAAGAGAAGGCACAGGCTCTACTTACTCCCCGAAGTCCGTCCTGCCATTGTCCCAAGTAGGACCAGAGCCAGAAGCCCCACGGGCGCCGGCATCACCGCAGCCCGAGGCACCCCCGCACCAGCCTCACGCCCCAGAGGAGCTCTGCCCAGCCAAGAACGGAGCTCTGGGACCCCACGAGGAGCGCTCAGCCTCCATCCCCTCGCCCAGCCCCGGACATCGGGAGGGGAGGAGGGGGCTCCAGGCCAAGTCCCAGCCAATCAGAAGCGGCTATTGAGCTATTGGTGCCCCACCCAGGAGGCAGGGATGAGGGAGGGGGTGGCTGGCTCACAAGGGTGCAAATCCCTGTTCAGCTTCGGGAAGGGACGAGGCGGCTGGCCTGCCTGAGCCTCAGAAGCGGGGCATCTCAGGGCAG
This sequence comes from Sylvilagus floridanus, assembly GCA_949820135.1. NCBI lineage: Eukaryota > Metazoa > Chordata > Mammalia > Lagomorpha > Leporidae > Sylvilagus > Sylvilagus floridanus. Next base: position 39,933,574 of record OX463234.1, on the reverse strand, counting down.
AGGACAGCAAGGCTTGGACTTGAACAAAAACCGGGCCACTCTAGAGGCCGCGTGCGGTTCAGGGGCACGGGGACACTCACATCCCTGAGCTGCCACCAGCATGCTCTAGGTCTGTGGCTTGACATTGGCTCTGTGGGTCCCAGTGCTGGGAGGACTGTAGCGGCTTCGGGAAACCACTCAGGTCGGCTGGGTGCTGGGTTCCAGTCCCAGCTCTGCTTCCGATCCAGCTGGGAGGCAGCAGCAGGTGGTTCACCCACTTGGGTCCCTGTCACCCACGTGGGAGACGTGGTTTGAGTTCCTGCCTCTTGGCTCTGGTCTGGTGCCTATCTCTCCGCCTACCCCCCAACCGAACCCCCCCTCGTGTCTCTGTCTTTCTCCCTCTCTCCCCCCCTCCCCGAGCCCCCCACGTCTGTCTCTCTCCCCCTCTCCCTCTCTCCCTCTCTCCCTCCCTCCCAGGCCATAGCAGAGAGCTAGCTTGAAGTGGAGCAGCCAGGACTCAAACCAGCGCCCATATGGGATGCCAGCACTGCAAGCGGTGGCTCCACCTGCTATGCCACAGCACCAGCTCTGTCTAACTCTGCCTTTCAAGTTCATTAAAGGCAAAGAAAAAGGCCCTTCAGCTCCCAGCTCCTGGAGGCTAGGAATGCAGTTACAGCTCCAAGACCAGCCAGGGAGAGCCCAGCTCCCAAGTGGGAGAGGAGACGGGGAGACACACACACACACCAGAAAGGAGAACCAGTGCTCCTTGTCCACCAAGGAGGCAGAGAGACCCTGGGATCAGAACCATCCCCGGTCCTGCTCAAGGCACACCCATGGATTAACTCATTCAGTCCCACAACAGCCCTGCGAGTGGGCAGGCACCAGCCCACTGCTCAGAAGTCGAGCAGACACACACAGCAGTCACTCACGCAGTCGCCCAGCCTGCCTCCGGGCCCCTGCTGTGTTAAGCCTGCTCATGGCCGGTGAGTCCTTTCCCCACTGTCCCTCAAGGGAGGCTCCATCTGCCCAGGCGTGGATTCCCCACCCATGCAGTCAGAAATTGAGCCAAACCTTACTTTTTAATTTTATTTTTGACAGGCAGAGTTAGACAGTGAGAGAGACCAGAGAAAGGTCTCCCTTTTTCTGTTGGTTCGCCCCCCAAGTGGCCGCTATGGCCGGCGCGTTGCACCAATCAGAAGGCAGGAGCCAGGTGCCTCCTCCTGGTCTCCCATGGGGTGCAGGGCCCAAGGACTTGGGATATCCTCCACTGCCCTCCTGGGCCACAGCAGAGAGCTGGCCTGGAAGAGAGGCAACTGGGACTAAAACCCCAGGGTGCTGGCGCCACAGGCAGAGGATTAGCCAAGTGAGCGGCGGCGCTGGCCAAAACCCTACTTTTTAAAAATATTTATTGGATCAGCGCAGTGCGCCAGCCATGGCGGCCATTTGGGGAGTGAACCAACGGAAGGAAGACCTTTCTGTCTAACTCTGCCTGTCAAAAAATAAAAATAGGCCGGCGCCGTGGCTCAACAGGCTAATCCTCCGCCTTGCGGCGCCGGCACACCGGGTTCTAGTCCCGGTCGGGGCGCCGGATTCTGTCCCGGTTGCCCCTCTTCCAGGCCAGCTCTCTGCTGTGGCCCAGGAGTGCAGTGGAGGATGGCCCAAGTGCTTGGGCCCTGCACCCCATGGGAGTCCAGGAGAAGCACCTGGCTCCTGGCTCCTGCCATCGGACGAGCGCGGTGCGCCGGCTGCAGCTCGCCGACCGCGGCGGCCATTGGAGGGTGAACCAACGGCAAAAGGAAGACCTTTCTCTCTCACTGTCCACTCTGCCTGTAAAAATAAATAAATAAATAAATAAATAAATACATACATACTTATTGGAAAAGCAGAGTGGTAGAGAGGGAGAGACATCTTCCATCTGCTGGTTCACTCTCCAGACAGCCTCAACAGCCAGGGCCGGGCCAGGCCAAAGCCAGGAGCTCCATCCTGGTCTCCCACGTGAGCAGCAGGGGCCCAAGCTCTTGGGTTATCTTCTGCTGCTTCCCAGAGCACATTAGCAGGGAGCTGGATTGGGAGAGGAGGAGCCCGGACTTAAACCAGCACTCATGGGCTGCAGGTGTCGCAAGCGGCGGCTTAACCCACCGTGCCACACCTGGCCCTGCAGTTCTAGGGCAATTCTGGGAGCACAGGGGAAAAAAATGCGAGGAAGCTGGAGCTCCCCAGTACCCCTGCCGCATACACGCACGGCCCCCCACCGAGTGCACGTGTGCTCCCAGTGTTGAACATACGCTGGCACGTAGGTCTACATGAGGCTCGCTCTCACGGTGGGGCCAGCGCGGAATGACATGGGTCCATCGTGACTGAGCCATGTGGGATGACACAGCTCCGCCGATTCAACCCTGCCCCCGCCCCAGCCCCTGCCGACTGTCCCTCTAGCTTTTTGCCCTCTTCAGAAGGTCATGCCATCAAAATGATGGTGCCTGGGTCTCTCAGAGTGGAGCCGCTTGCTTTCTTCGACGGAAACACGGTATCCCCAGGATGGCCACGTGGCCCCACGGTGTCCCACGTATCAGAGGACCTGGGTTCAAGTCCTGGCTCCACTCCCGGTGCCAGCTTCCTGCCAATGCAGACCCTGAAGGCAGCGGACGGCTCACACATCAGACGCCTGAAATGAATTCCCGGCTCCTGGTTCTGGTCTTGGTCTAACCCCAGCTGTTGTGAGCACTTGGATAGTGAACCGGCACAGGGAAGCTTCCTCTGTCTCCCTCTTAAACTAGGAAGTTTAAAAAAAAATAAAATAAAATAATGGGCTGGTGCTGTGGCTCAACAGGCTAATCCTCCGCCTTGCGGCGCCGGCACACCAGGTTCTAGTCCCGGTCGGGGCGCCAGATTCTGTCCCAGTTGGTTACCCCCTCTTCCAGGCCAGCCCTCTGCTGTGGCCCGGGAGTGCAGTGGAGGATGGCCCAAGTGCTTGGGCCCTGCACCCCACGGGAGACCAGGAGAAGCACCTGGCTCCTGGCTTCGGATCAGCGCGGTGTGCCGGCCGTGGCGGCCATTGGAGGGTGAACCAACGGCAAAGGAAGACCTTTCTCTCTGTCTCTCCACTCTGCCTGTCAAAAAAAAAAAGATTAAAAAATGGGGCAGGTACTATTTTTGCAGCGCCCTGGAGGATTGAGGGCCACCGCTACTCCACGGTAGAGAAGAGCTGACCAGGAGGGGGCGCCGTGAGCTTTTCCTGCCTGGCGGGAGGCCTCACGGAGGACCAGGGCCTGGTGATGGCCTGCTCTGTATCTCATCTTTGAAACACGCATTTAACTCTGAGAGCCCTACTCCGCGTGGCTCATTTCCAAGGTTAACCAAGGCTGGGGTGGGGGAGGGGGGCGCAAGGATGGCCTCTTTGTTGCTGCCTTGTTCAATTACCTGTGTGACCTTAGGAACGCACCTGACCTCTCTGGACTCTGCCACACATCGACACAATGCAGAGGCCGGCGGTTACTCCCCGGTGTCACACTTGGCTGGAGCACAGAGAGGCCGGAAGGGAACCAAGAACACACAGGAGTTGTCGCACCATAAGAATCCTATCTGCTGGGGGCCGACGCTGTGGTGTAGTAAGCTAGGCTGGGACTCCGCCTGCGGCGCCGGCATCCCCTATGACTGCAAGTTCAAGTCCCGGCTGCTCCTCTTCCGGTCCAGTTCCCTGCTCTGGCCTGGGAAAGCAGTAGAAGATGGCCCAAGTCCTTGGGCCCCTGCACCTCGGAGACCCAGATAGAATTCCAGGCTCCTGGCTTGGGCCTGGCCCAGCCCCAGCTGTTAGGGACATTTGGGGAGTGAACCAGCCGATGAAGACGGATGTCTCTTTGCCCTTCATCAAATCAATCTTTTAAAAAGTGGGGACCAGAGTCTGGGGGGCGGGGCCGTGGTCGCATTTTAGCCAGGGAACCCCAGGAAGGACCTGGAAGTGGAACCCCAGGCAGAGCCTCTCAGAACGCCCATCTTCGCCGGGACACTTTCCGACAGCCTCCTTGTGAATCTCAGGGACAGACGCACCCTGCCCACCTCCCACTCAGCGAGGCCCAGCCGCTGCCCTGGTACGGGGCGTGGGCGCCCCGGAACGCCCGACGTTGCCCTCCCGGCCCACAGACTCACTCACTCACTCATTCCCCATGGCTGCTGCCTGCCCGGCGTCACTCCCCCGTCAGAGCAGCTCCTGCACCCGCTGTGGTCAGGAACAGCCAGGCGGGACCAGGGCCAGCTGAGAGGCAGGTGTCAGTGTGGGCCCAAAGGCAGGCTCCAGCCTGTGACACCCCCCCAGCCCCTGGTCAGCAGTAAGGGGTTCTCCCTTTCCCCTCACCCCCAACCTAAGGCGGGCTTCTTGGGAGGCATTAAATAAGAGCCCAGCCCCGCCTCAGTAGACAGCGAGGCACCAGGCTAGGGCCGCAGATGGGAAGAGAGCAAGGAGAGCCCCCGCAGCCCCCCAGGGAGCACCCAGTTCCCGGCAGGACGCAGCTCACCCCAAGACCGGCCCCGCCAAAGCTTCGCAATCCCCCGAGGTCAGCGTGAACTCGCGTGGGCGTTTAAGCAGGCGCCTGAGCCGCAGCTGCGTGCCTGACCCGGGCCTGAAGGCAGGAGCCGGTCCACTGTGCTCACCTGGCGCGCAAGCGCCCTGCATTCTGCTGTCTGACAAATTCAGTAAGGGCGGCTTCCCAGCTTCCAAAGTCCCTCGCTAGATCTGCCAGGGAACTAATTGTGGAGAAAAGCAGCTGTCGAATCTTTGCCTGGAAAAGGGGACACAGCTGTGCTGTTTTCTGCAACGGCCAATCACAGAATCAGGAACTTTTCCAGAGAACAAAGAAGAAGGGCGGGTGTGGGCCTGAGGCCCCCATCAGAGCACCTGGGCTCCGTACACGCCTGGGCTCCAGGTGCACCCTGGGAGGCACAGCGATGGTACAAGCCATGGGGTCCCTGCCGCCCTATTGGGAGACCCGAATTGAGTTCCTGGCTCCCGGGTGGCCCAGGGTCAACCAGTAGATGGGAACTGTCTCCCAAATAAATTTAAAACAACAACAACAAATAACCAAACAGGAGACTATCAACAGATGAGTGAGCAAACACAAGGAATAACTAAGATACACTTTCCAAAATTTTTTTCTGCACAAGGAAATTTTTTCTTGCCCTAAAAAGGAATGAAGCACCTGCCACAGCACAGACTAAACTTGGCACCAGCAGGCTGAGCGGGGGAAGCCAGGCACGAGAGCTGGGTGACTCTTGACACAAAACGTCTGGAACGGGCGAGTCCACGGGGACAGGGAGTAGATGCGGGGCCACGGGGAATGGGCAGGGGGCGGGGAGGTGCGGACACGCAGATCCGAGGGTAAGCGGTGTCTGGGAAGTGATGGAGATGCTAACACTGACCCTGAACGGCACGCTTTAGTCAGGTGAATTGCAAGGTGTGAGAATTCCGTCTCCATAAAGTTATTACCCAAACCGCGGCAAAGTCCTCACCATAAATCCTCTGGCGGCGTCTGTGGACAGGGAGCCTCCGGGATGGGGGGGCGGGGGGCATCGTCTGTGCTTGGTGCTCGGGAGCCCAGTACGGCTGCCGCCTCCCTCCCTGGGCCTCTGCTGCCAGCCCCCACCTCCTCCGGAACACCTGTCCCGAATCCATACCCAAGGTCATACAGGACCCCCTGTGAGGGCTGAAGGCCCTCCCAAACATTCATTCAGGACCCAGGAGGGCCGTGCGGTCCCAAGTCAGTGGACACAAGACGGTGATGGCCTCCCATCTTGTGGTGGGAGGCAGCCCCATGGCCCACTGGGGAAAGGAATGGGGTGGGAGCTTTCAACCTACCTGCAGAGGCGGCCACGGGCGCCAGGTGTGCTAATGGGGACACCCACATGTGGCAGCCGGTGGTGGGAAGGGGACCTGGGTGGCTGGTTCTTGCAAAACTGAGCCTCACCTGCTCGTCTTGTTCTGGTCCTGTCAGAGCTGAAAATTCCCCAGTCCTAGGTGACACCTGTCAGAGCTGAATATTCCCCAGTCCTAGCTGACACCTGCCCATAGATGCCAAACGTGTGTCTAAGGGGTTTCTTCATTTACACCTGAGATGGCCCTGACAAGCTGAGCCAGGCCCTTCCATGTTCCAGCATGTTTCTAGCACCTTCTGGAATGTTCCAGCATGTTCTGCGGTCTCTCTTTGGACTTGTCTCTTTTCCAATCCAAATGTTGAGCTGGAGGACTCAGCCTGCCTCTCTCGGGACAGCAGAGGAGCCCAGCCTGGGAGGTGGCTGACACCCCCACCAGCGGACAGGCAAGGGTGGCTAACTGTTCCTGTTCCTTCCTAGCATCAACACTGTGTACCCCTCACGGACTTCACCCTGAAGTAGACAGGCTAAAACCGATTAGGTTTGTGGGCTGGAAGACCACGCCTTCGCCACGCCCCTGTGTGACCTTATGCCCCTACCTGGCCACACTTGAGTGCCCACGGGCCAATCAGGTTAATTACCATTCCCCTTTGGAAGTGGGCTAAAAGCCTGGGGCAAGGTGTCTCTCATGCTTATTTTTGCTGGCTTCTTGCCAGGAGGGGCCTGGAGGTAGCCCTGCACCTAGATGATGCTCCTCTGAGTGCTGGTTCCTGGTGCTCGGTGTGAACCCAGATTGACCCCTCTCTCTTAGATAAAGCTCTCACCCAGATTTACCCCTCTCTCTCTTAGATAAAGCTCTCACTCTCCTATGCAGCTTTCTCACTAAATAAAAGCCTAAAATGTACCATGCTGCCTCGTTTATCTGTGCCGGTATTTAGAATTCTTTTCTAAATATTAGGCAAGAATCCTCATGGGCTTATTAATATTGGGGATTTATTAATAAGCATATGGTGATATCGTATGGCACCCCAAATTTCAAGAACATATGCGGTACCCCAGGTGGGACCTCTGGGGAACTCCAAGGGACCACATTTTCACATTTATTTTAGGGGGTCATTTCCGGTATCAACCCCAGCCTCGTGCTCACTCCCAAGACAGCGACCCCGAGGTCCTGCTCTCCGATTCTACACTTTGCTTTTAGACCAGTACTTAAACCTCGGTTGTCGTCTTATTACCCCTGCCAAATGCTTACCACCTCATTTAAACATCCACGTTGATCTATACTGCATTGCCGTGCCTCCATTTCATTTTACCGATGTGTACATGATACTGTTAGGTAGGAAGTTAGTTATGAGCTTATGTGTGTGTGACATAAAGGCCTAAGGAAAAGACATCTATGTCCAGCGTATGCATCTGCACCTCAGAGTCATCCCGGCAGCCCGGCAACATTCCAGGGACAGTCAGGCCTCCGCATCCTACCCTGCCCCCTTCTACCTGATAACCTGCCTGGTGGGGGTCCCTGCCCCTTCTCCCAGGTACAGCCCAGTATCTGCATTTCAAACACCCTGCTCCGGATCCCCACTCTCCAGGAGGTCTTGCTTACCCTTCCTCCAAACCCAGGGTGGCACCAGCTAGCCTTCCTCCTGTCTGATACCTTCAGGGAAAAACTCAGATAGGAGTTTTTCTATTTACATCCAAAAAGCCCTTTGTTCCAAGAGGAGCAGAGGTGGGAAGCAAGAGCCATCTCCTTAAAAACCCCCGGCCTCAACCGGACTGCGCGCTCAGCCCCTCTGCCTGTCCGTTGAGCCGCCCGCCTGACCTGGTCAGGTGTACTCTCTCTCCACTGCCCCCCCCCCCCCGCACTCTCTCTCAGGTCCTGTCTGGAGAGGTGTCCATCCATTTTCACGGATGTCCCTTCCCTAATAAACTTTGCTATTTTACCTCCCACTCTTCTCTGTCTCACGCCTGAATTCTTCCTTGCGCGAAGACAAGAACCCTGCAAATTTCTCCGGTAAAAATACAAACTCGAATTTTTTTCCTGCAGTGAAATTCACATCACAAAATTAAACAATGTACTGTTCAAGAGGATTTATTTATTTGAAAGGCAGAGAACAGAGAGAGAGGAAGAGAGCGAGCGAGATCTTCCATCCACTGGTTCACTCCCTCAAATGCCTGCTTCATCAGGGCCATTTCCCAACATCCATGTTCCTGGGCCCCTCCCAGGCCTTCTGAATGCCAACCTGCAGGCGAGGGGCCTGGAATCTGGACGCGAAGGCGCCTGGGTGAGTCTCCCCCGGCAATCCCCGCTCCGCGACGTCCCTCCTCCAGGCTTTCCCTTGTGTCTGGAAGAGTTCCTGCCAGGCAGGACGGGCAGAGACCGAATTCCGTGAAGCTGGGGTGTGCAAGATCGCTGGATCACTGCACGTGCATTAGCGCCTACTGAATGCAGAGCGTGCTGCAGCTTCTCTCCCATTAGCAACAGAACCGCGAGCACCGGGGGGGGGGGGGGGGGGGGGCGGGCGGGCGCAGGGCAGGTCTTCCCTGCCTTAGCGCCTCCAGACAGATACACTTATAAGGGGATCTGAGAACAGTGCTGGCATAAAGAGGATAACCTAGGCTGGATTCATTGCAGCTAGATTCCGGCTCTTTCCCAACTGATTTACAAAACAATGCAAGTAAAGCACTTCCGAGGGCCCCTGGGGGGCTGGGAGCCCAGGCCGTGGGAGCTGTGCCCGGGGGACGCTGGCTGCACGCCTGGGGCTCCAGAGAGACTCAGCCCCTTGATCTGGGAGTGGCCTGAGCAGGGAGGCTTTTACGTGCTCCCAAAGGGGGCTCCCCGGGGTGGCAGAGCCCAAGGACCACCCCGGCCCCATCGGAGGACTGGAGAAGTCTCTGACCGCAGTACCTGCCTGACTCACAAGGCCAGTGCCACAGGTGGTCTGTGTGTGCTGTAGTCCAGGGACAGAAAGGATCGATCTGTAGCCCCTGACATCAGCGGGTGACTCATTTATTTTCCCAAGAGGCGGGGTTGGCCTTCAAGTCCAAGGAAGCCGCCAGGAGAGTGCGGCTTGACGCAGCTCTGTCGTCCCCCTCTCCCCAGCAGCTGGGGGTCACCGCCCAGCTCTGCCTCCTGCCAGTGCAGACCCTGGTGCCTCAGAGTCCCCACCCACTGAGAGGTCTGGCCTGAGTTCCTAGCTCCTGGCTCCACCTCCAACCAGGGGCCATGGGGGCACCTGCAGAGTAAACAGCAGGTAGGAGCTTCTGTCTCTCAAATCAAGGGAGGGAAAAACACCTCAATGACATGACACAGAACAGCAACAAGCGTTGTGGCTCAGCCCCTCTCGGAGGGTCCCCCCACAGGCCCATGGCATCGGATGGTGCTGGGATCAGCCCCCTCCCCCGCAGGCCCATGGCTCCAGGTCCAGCTCCGTCACTGACGGGCTGCTTTGGAGCAGGCAAAGTCCTCTGGGCCAGGGTGTTTGCCATCAGGAAGCCTCACGGGCGGGTCCTCCAGAGCCTAGGCAGAAAGGCCAGGGAGCCTTCTCCTAGGCACACAGGCAAGGGATCGGAGAGCGCAGGGCTGCACGCTACAGGAGACATCAACGGGAGCCTCATTCAATCAGCCTCAAGGCAGAGACAACCCAGGAGGAGGGGGGTGAAGGAGCTGCGGTCCGTGCACACAGTGGAGTATTAGTCAGCCCCGAAAAAGGAACAGCACCAACACACACCGCAATGCTGAGTGACACAGACCAAAGATCACGCGTTGCAGGACCCCATGCCTGAGAAATGCCCAGTGCGGGTGAACGCAGAGGTGGAGGGAACAGCGCTGCCCGCCCAGGGGCCTGGGGTTTTATTTTAGGGCTGAGGACGGGGTACTGGAATCAGAAGTGATGGGTGCACAACACTGTGAATGTCTAAAACCCAGGAGATTTGACGTTGTCAAGTTGGTGAATTTCAGATTAGAAAAGGAGAGGAGGAGGAGGAAGAGGAGGGAGGGAGAGAGGGAGGAAGGCCAGGGGCGGTGCTGAGCCTACTGCCCTGGCATGCAGCGCCTCACACAGCACCAATCAATGACAGCACAGAATCCACACTGACCAGAGGCTACTTTGCTTTCTTTAAAAAGATTTATTTAGTTTGAAAGGCACAATGAGAGGAGGGAGAGAGAGAGAGAGAGAGAGAGAGACAGAGAGAGAGAGAGAGAATCTTCCAGACCACTCCTGGGTCACTCCCCAAATGGCTACAAAGGCCTGGGCTGGGCCAAGGCTGGAGTCAGGAGCCTGGAGCTCCATCCAGGTCTCTCTCATGGGTGCAGGGCCCAGGAACGTGGGCCACCCCCTGCCACGTCCTCAGGCGCGTTAGCAGGGAGCTGGATGGGAAATGGAGCTGGTGCCTCAGCCGACAGAGTCACCCACTGTGCCACACGGCCACGCCCAGCGGCTCGTGCAGGGTATTCACGTTGCTCCGGGACCCTCCCCCCAGCACACACCATCGTGTAACCGACAGCTCCACCACCAGTGCCCAACCAGGACCCCTGGAGTTTTACAAGTGCCCAAGCACGGACTTGACCCCAGGCAGCGTGCAGGCCGCAGACCGGGGCCTCCAATGTGGGAACAAGTAAGAGACCCCCAGGTGAAGACTGCGCCCCCAACTGGGTCCACACAGGTTCCTCCGCACGGTACCCGATGCACCGCTGGCGGGGGGGGGGCAGCCTTCCAGGGAAGCAGGTGGGAAGCAGCAGTTGGACAGGAAGGCCGGCGGCACACACACGGCAGCCACGCCCGCCCGTGATCTGCACTGTCTTCTTATCGAGACCCAGATCCTCGTTTCTTGAAAATTTACAGACTAGAAAACAAACAAAACAACACCTCTACCACTCCTGGTCTGCTTTGGATGGTTCCGGCTGAATCCGCCTCCAGCTGGCTCCCGGGCTTCACGTAGACACCACAGTCCTCAAGACAGATCACTTCGCGAAGGGCCCACAATGCACATCGGCCTGCAGGCTCCCTCCTAACCACAGCCCACAGGCAGGGCAGGATGTCACCAAACAGGGTGCGGGCCCAGGCAGACGTCCATCAACAGGATACAACGGGAGGTGCTTGAAAAATCCCAAGGAGAAACGGAATTCAAGGCAGGTTCATTCTGGTGCGGGAAATGGAAATCCGTGCACAGCTTTTTCACAACGCGAGGCTCCCAAGAACTCTGTGATGACCCCATGCGTAGGATGCATGGTCACTTCCGGTTTGAAACTGTTGACAATCCTTCCCGGAGGCCACAGCAGGTTGGGATAAAGCCTTGCCATGCGTTGAATGTGATCCAGTGTCTGCAACAAACTAACTCCAGTCCCCAGCGAACAGAAGAGACTTTATATAATGGACAGGAAAATGTGCACCAGCCCATCCATCCTGTGACCGATGACATGGAAGCGTCTGGAAGACCACGCAACACGGACACGTTCACCCTGTAGACTGCACGGACGACTCAGTAACCACAGCTGGGGATCACTTAGGCACCAAGCGAGCAGCGGTGACCCCGGGAGCCACACTGGCGACAGTCAGGTGGGCAGGGGAGGGGGTGGTGGCGACAGATTCCTGGCCTGGGACAAGGCCCTCCCCCCCCCCCCCCCAGCATCTCACAGCCTCGGGATCAATTAACAAAGCACGTTTTGTTCCCAGAGAATGAAGGCCGGGCTCTCTCCTGCGCATTTGATTAAAACTTGAGAGCCTAGGCGGCTGCAGTCTGGGGTTGGCCTCCACCTTGCCACTGGCCACTCCACAGCGGTCATCTTGGTGTGGCCGGACTGCCCCACGGCGGGCCAGGGGGGCTTTATCATGATGATCTCCTACCCTAACCGAGCGAACAGAGGGTCTTCATAGCCGTGGCTGGCCACGCTGTAGGAATGGATCAACAGAGAACCCAACGCTTTTATTTGTTAAAAGCAGGTAACACCGAAGTACTGTGTGGTATCCGTAATTCGTTGCAAAAATAATGACTGGCATTTTTGAAAACATCAAACTTTTCAAAGCGTACACTGGGCCAAGGGTTACCACGATCGTTTTCAACCAATACACAGATTTCTGCTCGAGGTATGGCCTATTATTTCCATGAGTTCCTGTGCTCATTCAGTGTTACAGTAGGGGTCTCTGGAAAGCCACGCCTGGGGTGGGTTCCGAGGCTCACCACAAACCGTGTCTGAGAAAGGCAATCGGACTTTGGATGCCTGGGAGGAGGGGCTTCCGGCTCAGCCTCGCGGCACCCAGACAAGCAACGGGCTCCCTCGCCTCTCCACGCACGACCCGTGCTCCCCCCAAGTGAAGGCAGCAGGTGAAATCTCTCCAGCTGTTACATTAAAAAAAAAATAAAATAAAAGAGTGCGCATGGGCAAACGAAGCGCACCATTAATTGAAGGAAAATGACTCAAACTGAAGTCCACCGGTGCCAAAAGGGGGTCACAGAGACCGCAGCCATGAGGACCGCCAAGTAGGCGGCAAGGGGGGTTGGGCGGGGTGTGGGGGAGGGGGCGACCGCCCCTCCTTGCACTTCGGAAAAGGACAAGGAAATTAAAGTGAGTTTTTGTGCTAATGAAGTCTGCAGTTACAGAACCTGAGAGCCGAGCCCCCAGCACGACTATAAGGCAAGATCTTTGTCATGGGGCGGGGGTGCATGGGAGGCACAAAGGCTGGTTCAGTGAGTTCAGGACAGAACAGTCTCAAAAAATAAGGCAACCTGTGGCTTCTCTGCTTGAGACCACCCCCCAGAAGGGGCCCCCAAGGCAGGCAGAGGCAGCGGCCAGAAGACACAGTCAAGGGAAGGTGGTGTCTCTGCAGGTCCCGTGCGCGACTCCAAGCAGCAATTTCTGGGAGTTGGAGGTGTGTGACTTTTGCGATATTTCCCCCCCACCCCGACAAGCAGACGCAGGTGCCCCCCCCCCGGGGGGGGGAGACAGACCACCGGAGGAGCGCCTGTGCTGGGGCGGGCTGGGCGAGAGTCGGCCCGCGGCTCTCCCCCGCGGCCGGCCGAGTCCTACAAGCGCTTGTAGGTGCCCAGCAGCGCCTTGCAGTTGGGGCAGTAGTGGTCCACGTCCTGCAGGGCATCCACGCAGAAGGGGATGAAGCAGCAGCCCGCGATGCACCTGGGGGAACAGAAACAGCCCTGAGGAGCACGTCGCCCGCTGCGGGGGGCCGGGCGGTGCCCATGGGCCACGCTTTCCCGAGGGGTGCTTGCCAGGCAGGTTCCCTGCACCCAGCGAAGGGTGTGTGCGTAAGGAGAGGGTGGCCCAGGGCGCAGAGGGCAGGAGCGGGCCAGGACGGGTCTCCCCGGCGGGGGTGCGACCCGGCTCACCCCTCCAGTCTGCACCTGTGGCACAGGAGTGAGAAGACACCCCCGATGGTCTGTGGTCATTTGCTACAGCAGCTGGAGCAGGTGAAGGCGCCCCCTGCACACTGTCTCAGGTTCACATTCAGGTCTGGGTCACTGGGCGACCTTCAGAGTCACAGGCTGCGGCTGCTGAATTTTTTTAAAGATTTATTTATGTGGTGCTGTGGCGAAGCGGGTAAAGCCAACGCCTGCGAGGCTGGCATCCCATGTGGGCGCCGGTTCGAGTCCCGGCTGCTCCATTTCTGATCCTGGTCCCTGCTAATGCACTTGGGAAAGCAGCAGAAGACGGCCCAAGTGTTGGGCTCCTGCCACCTACGTGGGAGACAGAAATGACGCTCCTGGTTCCTGGCTTTGGCCTGGCCCAGCCCTGGCTGTTGTGGCCAAAAGGGAGTGAGCCAGCAGAGGGAAGATCTGTCTCTCCCCATCTCTCTGTAACTCTGCCTTTCAAATACATAACGAGAAAAAAAAAAAAAATCCAGTTGCACTTCCTCAAATCTCTCTCCCAGAAGGGAACTGTTATCTCTTTAAATCTAAGGCAGCCCTCCCGCAGACATTTCTACGTAATCTTTCTGCAGGGCAAGGCAACGGGAGAGACGCCCGCCCGAGGACCCAGAGGCGGGAGACCACCATGAAGTATCTGAATGTGCAGAGTCTGGGCAGGCAAGCACTGTGACGGAGGTCACGAAATTCTAGAAGGAAAAGTCCCCCAGGGCAGCAGCCTGCACAGCCACAGGCGGGGAGGCGCGGCTAGAACTGAGCGAACAGCCACTTCCAGACGCCCCTATGCCCGCTCGCCCGGGAGCTGGGGCTGTCAGCCAGGGACACAGGGCGGGGCACACACCCCCCTGCCCACCCCGTGAGGCACCGTGAAGGCATGCCCAGAGCTCGGGGCCGCGGCACTCACCCCAGCAGGCACAGGCTCCCGCACGAGAGCCAGGTGAGCGCCCCGGCGTTGTAGGACAGCTGCGTCACGATCATCTTATTGCAGGACGGACAGCACATCTGCACCGGTCGGTCGAAAAAGGAGACGGGCTGCTGTACGTACACGGTCTGCACGGCGACTGCAGGGGGCGGGGGAGACGGAGGTCAGGGAGGGGCAGGAGGGCCGAGCGCTCAAGTCCACGTTCACGTGGATTCCTGGCTCCGCCCCCAGAAGTCCCACTCAGCAGGCTGGTGGCAGGGCTCAAACCTCCTTTTTAACGAAAAACATTCTTAATTGAGTTGAGGGCCGGCACTGGGGCCCAGCGGGCTAAGCCACCAGCTGCGACGCTGGTGTCCCATGTGGGCGCTCCACTTCCCGTCAGCTCTCTGCCGATGCACCTGGGGAAGCATCCGAGGATGTAAGAGACCCAGATGGAATCCCAGGCTCCTGGCTTTGGCCTGGCCCAGCTCCAGCGGTTGCGGCCATTTGGGGAGTGAACCTGGGAATGCAAGACCTCCCTTTCTCTGTAACTCTGCCTTTCAAATAAATGAAATAAATCCCTCCCAGCGGGTGCCTGAGCAGGAAGCCGGATCAGAGGTGGAGGAGCCAGGACCCAGGCGCTCCGATGTCCCCAGTGGCACCTTAACCACTGAGCCAGTCCCTGTCTGGTTGTGTCTTCGCAGCTGATGCAGGTACGGGAGGGAGCAGCCAGGCGCGGGAGGCTGCGTGACCCCAGGCCGGTCTGGTGGGGTCTCCCTCTGACATTTCCTCCTGAGCTGCAGGGACCAGGAAGAGGTGGTGCAGGGGCAGGGGCAGGGGCAGGGGCAGGGGGCGGCCTGCACTGAGGCTCCGCCCCCAGCTCCATTTCACACTCTCAGCTGAGCCTCCATGAGGAGCACCAGATGCAGAGGCAGCGTCTGGGGGTGTGGGGGAGACCCTGAGCCTCCCCAGCGTGGGACCTGAGCCCCTGCACGCAGCCTGGGCGCCTGGTGCAGCCGTGAAGACGCCGCCTGGGGTACCTGCATCCTGGATGGGGCAGCCCCCAATCCCGGCTCCCTGCTCTGTGCACCCTGGGAGGCAGCAGGTGAGGGCTCAAGGAGTCTCCCCGCCACGCACGTGGGAGACCCACACTGACTTCCCAGCTGCTGTGGACACTGCAGAGGGAACCAGCAGGTGCAGGCTCTGTCTGCTCAGAGCAGACACCAGATACCCGGATGTGACATTTCAGGGCAAGGGGGTCAAGACTTGCAGGCTCGCAGGCCGTTGCTCAGGTCACCCTCCCGATTCTCGGGGTCCATTCCAGCATGCAGGGCCGTGGGGCAGGAAGGGGGATGGGGGGCAGGGAGCAGCACGTACTTGCATTGGCGTTGGGGACGGGCACTGGCTGGGTGTAGTACGAAGGGGGGTTCATGCCCTTCCCATCCGGGCCTGTCATGAGCCCCGTGGCAGGCCCCGGCACGGGCGCGGGGGGCGTGGGGTAGTAACTGTTGACGGCCACCGTCTCTTCATAGGAGGGCGGCGCGGTGGGCACCGGCGAAGGCCCCACAGCTCCCTGGTAAGGTCCTGGAACCGACATTCTGCCTAAAACAGAAGCAGAAGACACCGGGTAAGAAACACAGCGGATCTCACCTGCGATCGTCCCCAGCAGTCTCCCACGTTCACACGCGGCAGGAAAACACGAGGAAGCCACACCGGTCTGGAGAGGAGGGCGCCGCCCTCCGAGGCCCAAGAACCTCCAGCTTCCTGAGAGAAGTCCTAAAGGCAGAGGGAAAAGGTTCGATGCCCGGAAGCCCCCAGAGCCCAGGACACCTCGTGAGGACACACAGGGACACATGGGAGCACACAGGAGCAGTCAGTCCTCCTCTTCGCATCTCGAACCACGAACCACAGCCGGCACGACACACACCTTCCAGCACCAGCGGGTTTTTTTTTTTTTTTTTCAAACCACTGCCATTTTTGCTCATCATTTTAGGTGTCACAAAAGACAAAAGCAATCGAACACCCCCTTCCTGTACAAAGCATCACCAACAGAGCCCTGAGCAAAAGGAGTCAGACAGGAAAGCACGCACGGCCGATGCCGGCTTCGAGGGCGGCCGCCCGGCCTGCCATGCCACACCGCCAGCCTTATTAATTTTTCTTTTTTCTTTTTTTGCACCAAACTAAACTCCTTTAATGTACTGAGAGGCAAACCAGGCAGAGAGCGCACCTCTGCTGGTTCACTCCACAAGTGACTGGGATTCAGGAACTCAGCCACTATGTCCCCCATGCTGCTTCTTGGGGCTGGCACCCGGGCCTCCAAGGGGCATCTTATCTGCTACCCCAAACACCCCAAACACCGGCCCTTAAGCCTGGCTTTTCATTGGATTCTCCATGAACTTTCTGAAGTACCCATTGCAAGGTGTCTGGCGCGTAACAAATCTTCCCAGTGAGAAGAATCAATTAATTCACAAGCTTTTATTATGGTTCTGCGTCCAGGTATTTGTCGAAGTCCCGACAAATTCTACTCCTGGAGCCACCAATGAGACAACTTTTCCCTTACTTACTAATCTCCCTCACCCAAAAAAACCTACACCAGCGCTTCAATCTAACCTCGTCATCATCTCCTGACCCACTATTCCCCAACCCCCTTTTCAACTCCCCTCTCTGTAACTGTCCTCCCAGAGGTCTCTGTGGTGCCCCCAAACCACTCTCTCCCGATACCGGTGCTGCAAAACACCCGTGCTAGAAGGGACATAATTATCCTTCCCTTTCTAGCAGCCCTAGGTGTTCTAACGCGAGTGGGGACAGGAGTAGCCAGCCTGGTGCATGGTGCTACCCAGATACAGCAACTGGCAAACACAAAATGTTGCAGCTTCCATGATAAAACTGCGAGACCGGATGACTCCCGGGCTGATGCGGCCCTTCAATACAGGGGGCATTAGAGCTCTTACTAACAGAAAAGGGGGAACACGCGTATTTCTGGGGGAAGAGTGATGGTTTTTTACTAACAAATCTGGAGTGGTCAGAGACGTGGCACAACAACTTAAGGAACGCATTGCCAAACGACAATAGGAGAACCAGGGACAACAAGGATGGGATCTATTTTCCTCTGTTCTCCCTTGGGTACTGCCAACCCTGGGACCATAATAACTGTAGGGATAACTGTAATGATCGCTCCTTGGAAGCCTCCAGAGTAGCGGTCAACCAGATGCTTCTCCATCCATACACGCCTGTCCCTGCGGAGCCCCCAAGATACCCCCAGCAGACCCCTGTAGACGACGTCCCCAGTCAGCAGGAAGGAGCCAGAGAGACTCATCGGCGCCCCTTTTCCTATCACCAAAAGGTCGGGATGGTAGCTTTGGGATCCGCAAGGAGAGAAGGCCTACACTTCCGGGAACGAAAAGTCCTTGTCCAGGTCTCCACGGGTGCCTAAAGGTCAACCAATGAGGATCAGACCCGCCTCAACCTTTAACCCCCATGCTCTGTATCTATAAAAGGAGCCCTCCCAACCTCTGATGCGCGACTTCCCCAGTCCCCGCTCTGTTGGGACCGGTGAACCTCGCCCGGGAGTGGAATCCCAATAAAAGCTTGTGAATTAACTGATTCATCTGCCTGGGAAGATTGTTACGTGCCGGACCCCTTCCATCCACACACAGCACGGCCAGGGACGGGCAAACATGAGCCCACGGCGGCGAAGCCCAGGCAGGCGTGACCCTGGGAGTGGGAGCACGGCTGGCAGGGGCGGCCCCGAGCCCCGGGGCTGGCTGCACAGGTGCCTGTGCGCATGTTCACCACGTGTGTTACACACACCAGTCCCACTTCACGAAGGGAGTCCCAGTGCGGCCGGGCGCAGATCTTTAGTGACAGCAGAAAAGCTTCCCTCCCCGGCAGGGCGAGCCCTGGGCAGCGGGGGCGGACACAGTGCCTCCTTTGTGCGCGGTTTCTCCAAGCGGGCAGGGCCCCGGCTGCGCCAGACCAGCCTTTCAAACCTGTCTCTGGAGAGCTGGCAGCGGGCCCCAGGGCGGGGGCTCGGTGGCCCCAGATCCAGAACTGGGCGGAAACAAAGGAACCTGCTGAGGGGGGGACCCCTCGAGGAAGCCCTGAGCAGCACTGTGGAGTCGAGCCCCCAGCCCCAGGGAGCTTTGGAGGAAAATACAGGATCGCCCGGGGCCCGGGAACTGCCATGCCACACACACACACACACACACACACACACACACACACACCGGCATGCAACCTGGTCATGGGGCCAGGACACGGGCCCAGGGCCCGCTCAGGAACACGGCCCTGCTGGTCCAGAGCCACAGGAGCAGGGCAGGGCCTGGGGCTTCTGCTTCGCCCCTGTCAGAGGGGTTTCCCAACGCAGGCAGAGGCCCTCCATAGGCAGGCTTTTACCCACGGCCGGACAAGGGCCTTCTCAGTGCCTTGGACACAGGGCGCCTCTGGGTGGGGCCCTGGCGGGTATACTGGTTAATAAAGGAGTAGAACGCATTTCTGCACACGACCAGGTGTGCCACCTGCACCCGCTCTCTCATCTGTGTCACTTGGAATGTGGGGTGCTTTCCAGCGAAAATGCCCCTCAATCCGCACTTCAGGCACCTGCCCGGGGAGTGGGGCTACCACACTGCTGGCTGCAGCAGGCCCTGGGGACAGTGAGGCAGGCGCCCCAATGAAGCCTACTGGACAGCACCCATCGGCCACTCTGTTCCCATGACGGCGGCCTTGGCCCAGGGAGAAAAAGCACTTCAAGGTCTCATGTAATCTCTGCCCAACAAGGGGAATGAATACGACTCCGCTGGGTGGGTGGGTGGGGGATGGGGATGGGGGCAGGGCTGCCCACCTTACTCCGCCCCAATTTCCACTCCCGGACACCCAGCTGAGAACAAAGGCATGTGGAGGGTGGCCTGTTCCAGATCACCAACACCCTGCTCGCGTGGGCGCTCAGCACAGCGTTCAAGCCCCAGCTCCACTCTGGAGTCCAGCTTCCTCCCACGTGCACCTGGCTCAAGGGCTTGGTTCCTGGGGGAGACCCGGCTTCAGCCTGCCCAGCCCCTGCTGCTGTGGGCATCTGGGGAGTCAAGCAGTAGGTGAGAAATTCCTGTGTCTTTGCCTTTCACATCAAATAAACAGGGGGCCCAGTTCTCTCTCCCTGCCTCTCTCCCTCTCCCCGCCCCCAACTGCACCCTGGCTTCACACGGCACTCAGAGGCGCCTGCATGGGTTCCTCTGGGGTCCCCTCTTTTGCAGGAGGCATCAGTGCAGGAATTACCGTCATCCCAACGCACAAATGAGAAAATGGAGCCCAGAGAGGCTGAGCCACTTGTCCACAGCCACCCAGATGCCAGCGGCAGAGCTGGGCTTCGACCCCACGCCCACTGGGCTCTGTAGCTCTTCAGGGCTCGCCCACAGGAGACCCTGACACAACCCGCACGGCTCACCCCGAAGTCTAACGAGGACGGAACACCGACCACGGCAGCCACATCTGCGCTCATGCCCGCCGCGCCTCCTTGCTCCAGCACACCCCCACTCAAGACACCAGGGCAATGCCAACCACGGGTTCCAGCCCACTGTGTCACCAGGCACTTTGCAATTCAAAACAGCCTGCTGCCCGGGAAGCTGGGGCCTGGATCCGAACCAATCGAGAGGAAGGAGCATTTATGAAGCCCCTCCTCCTCATTCTGGGAAGCAGCACAGCAGGGACCCAGCTCTTCTCTTAGAGCTGCATGTCTAAGGTGTAAGGCAACCTGCTCCACGCTGGGAGAAGGCCTGGGAGGGCCCGGCCAGCAGCCCTCCCTCAGCTTCTCAGTAGCCTGCACTCGGGCTGTGCCTGCACACGGGCCACGCCAGCACCCGGGGCTGTGCCTGTGCAGGGCTCCACCGGTGTCTGCAGAGCCAATCTGGCTGTCAGGCACCCAGAACCCCAAATCCAAAGCAGAGGCTCTGGCTGCAGGAAGCCACCGGCTTCACCCCTGGCCTCTGGGCTCCACTTTGCCGCAAGGAACCTCGGCAGCACCAAGCTCCAGGAGAGATGCTCGACACGAAGACTCTGGAGCCCAGGGTTCCCCTTCCCAGAAACGTGCAGAACTGTGGAATCCACAGAGGTGTAGGGCAGACCAAGGTGGGTGGGGGGCGTTGGTAGGAAGCAGGAGGCAACTGCTATTGGCTATGGGGCTCCTTGGGGAATGCCGAGAATGTTCTAGAATCAGTGATGGCTGCCTAACACGGACAAGATGTCCTGACTCCTTCATTCTACAATGGCTCACTTTCTATCTTATGCGAATTTTGCCTCAAAAACAAAAAACGGGGCAGGGGAATGAAACGAGATGCCGAATTCTCTCTCCTGCTCCCAGCTTCAGCTCTGCCCAGCCGGGGGGCCTCCCTGGCCCCTCCACCACGTCCTGGACGATGATGGTCCTGGTTGCCACACACACTGGTCCCCTGAGCGCACTCAGTCTCACCGCAACTCCTGCCACGACCAATCTGTGCATCAGCAGCCCAGGCTGACCGCCCAGTCAGCAGGCTCGTCCCACAGCATCTTCCACTTACCCCTTCCAGATAAATCTGGCAAATTCTTCCTCCCCTATCCTATCCGGCTAGGGCATGCCCCCTCCAGGAAGCCCTCTCTGGCCTGCCCCAGGGGAGACGCACCCTTTCTGGACCCTCTCTGCAGGTGCAGAGGTCCGGGGCAGAGCCTGGGGTCAGATGAGCTGGGCTCACACTCAGGCTCCCCTTCCCTATGGCAGGACGTTAGTGACTCAGTTTCCCCATCTACAAAATGGACGCGCTGGTAGCTACGTCCTCTTGGGACTCTCGGGAAGATGACACAACCCACTTGTGAGACACAAGTCCTCAGCTCTGCCCAGCGGCAATTCGCTCCCCTCTCTTTCCCAGACTTGTCTTTTTGCTTTTTTTAAATGTTTCTTTGTTATTTTAATCTGCCTGAAAAGCAGAATGATGGAGGCAGAGATAAGAGAGGAGTTTCCATCTGCTGATTCACTACCCCCCCACCCCCGTCCAGCCAGGCCAAAGCCAGGAACCCAGAACCGCACGCACTGGGCCTCCAAGTGGGGGGCGGGGGCCCGAGCACCTGTAAGCACCAGCAGGAAGCTAACGGGAAGCAGAGCACCCAGGGCTCAACTCGAACGGGAACTCTGGGACGTGGGCACCCGTGGGAGCGGTCTCCATCCCAGCTCCTGCTAAAGCACCTGGGGGGGGGGGGCAGAGGTGGTCCCAGTGCTTGGGCCCCTGCACCCACGTGGGAGACCGGGATGGAGTTCCTGACTCCCGACTTCAGCCTGGAACAGATCTGGCTGTTTGTGGCCATTTGCAGAGTCAACAAGTGGATGGAAGCTCGCGCGCGCTCGCTCTCTCTCTCTCTCTCTCTCTCTCTCTCTCTCTCTCTCTCTCCTTCCCTGTGTACGTATCTATATCTCTGCCTTTCAAACAAATAAATATGAAGAAAAAGAAAAAAAAATTACATGGCCATGAAAAGGGCACCAAAACCCATCTGGAAGGCACCAAGAGGCGGAGCAGACGTAAAGGGAGGGGCTACCCCACCCCAGCAGGCTTGACTGCACCTGAGGAGGCCGGGGTGGGGGTGGGGGTGCTACACAGCCACAGGCCTCCGGGGTGGGGGGGGCTCAGCATCACAGGCCCCATGCCAAAACCTCACCCCAGGCTCTGGGGCTGGGGTCCCCTGAGAGTCTGGAGGTCTTCCTGTCCCACCTGAGTCTCTTGGAGACAGCCCCCTGCCTGGACGTCCAGCAGGTCAAGATTGGGGGACAGAATTCAAGAAGGGGGGAGGGGACGCAGGAGGTGTGCAGGAAGGAAAGCCAGCCGTCACCAAGTCCCGGGGCCACCTCACTTTTCCTCAGTGACCAGGTTCACGGTGCTGGGGGCGGCCCCGCCGTGCAGGAGCGGCACCCCCAGGCTTTGCAACGGCGGCTGCCAGCTCTGGCCCCCATGACACTGAAGAGCAGGGAGTGGGGTGGTGTCTCGGTGGCAGGGCGGGCATGGGAAAGGTACAATTCCTTCCCTCCCAGTCCCACTGGACAGGTCAACCGGGGGAGAGCGGTTCAGGCCACAGGGGCCCTCAGAGGCCAAGACCCATGGAGACTGGCTGGATGCTGGGTGTGATCACGGACGGCATGGCCTCGGGTGTGGCCCCCATGCATCCAGGCAGGTGGGAGCACGGGTTCACAGCCAGCATCAGTGGGAGAAATCTTCAGTGTCAAGTCCTCTACACACCCGGGCACACACTCTGAACCTCACACTCAGAAGCACCGGCCACTCCACGCTCAGGGCCTGGTCCCTGGTGTGGCCCTCAAGCCTCTCGATGACGGGGACAATGGGTCAAGCACTCTCCAGGGAGGACGCGGTCTGTGGGTGCCGGGTAAGGTCTGAGTCTCTAACTTGCTGGAACCCCCAGATGTCACCAAGGTCAACGAAGCCTGATGAAGGCTGGGGGCTCAGGGAGGACAAGGCGGACCCCTCAGGGTCCATTGCCAGCTCCGCCCTCAGGGCTGCTGACCAGAGATGAGTGCCCTCAGCCTCCTGACCCTTGCACCTGCCCAGTCCTGTGCCTTGCTGGCAAAACAAGCAGCTCCAGGAGGGGCCCAGGAGAGAAGAGGGAGGACAGACAGACAGATGGACAGCACCCAGGGCTGACTTCTCCTCCCCAAACATACAGGACACATGAGGCGAGACAGCAGAAACCCTGAGCAACTGGCCGGGAGGGAAACTGAGGCACTGAGCTGCGAGATGACACAGGCGGTGTTGCTGTGGACTCATTCTGAGAGGAGGAGCACAGTGGGGGCAAGAGGCGCAGAGTCACCACACAGACACCAGGAATCAGGAGAAAGCGGGCCAGAGGCGAGCAGCCTACAGACTCGTTTATTTCAGTTGGTGCAGTAGCTTATATAGCCGAGGCAGCCAATCCGGTCAAGGGGCGGTTATGCCCTAACCAATCACAGCCTGTTGCCATCTTCTTATTCCACCACAGGGCGAGACTGTCCTGCCTGTTGCCCCAGATATGGTTCACGGCCACTTGGGGCTTTTACACTGGCCACTTGGGGGACAGCACACAGCGGGTAGAAGAGCAGGAACCGGCAGGACTCTGTGTAGTGCTCAGAGGGGTCAAAGTCCAGATGTTTACACAAATTCTGGGACTGCACCTGCTCGGCGCAAATCCCAGCCCTGCCGCTCCCAAGTGGAGCCAACCGGGGAAGCAGCCAGTTTCCCTGGGCCTGGAACGCGGGCTCACAGCTCACAAGCTGCTGGGCCGACCGGCACTACACAAGTGAGGGGCCGGTGCGGCGGCACAACAGGCTCAGGTCCTGGCTGCTCCGTTTCTGATCCAGCTCCCTCTACTGCACCTAGGAGAGCAGCACAGGACGCCCAAGTGCTGGGGTCCCTGCGCCCACACGGATGGAGCTCCAGGTTCCTGGCTTTGGCCTCGCTCAGCCCCAGTCACTGCAGCCATTTGGGGTATGAACCAGCGGGTGGAAGACTTCTCTCTCTCTCTCTGTAAGTCTGCCCTTAAAATCTCAGCTCTGCCTCTAATTCCAACGTCCTGCTGATGCGCACTCTGGGAGGCAGCAGGTGCTGGCTCAGCTCTTGGGTCCCTGCCCCCCATGTGCGGAGACCCCGACTGAGTTCTGGACTCCTGGCTCCCGCCTGGCCGAGTGTCTGTCTTTGCCGGCATCTGGGGAACGGCCCAGTCGGTACATGGAAGGGCTCTGTCTCTCTGTGTGTCGCACAGTAAAGCCCGTAGTCATGCGAGCGCTCACCGGGAGCAGCAGGAAGACCACGCACACACCCCATGGCCACACCTCTTATGGCTCCACAGACATTCACACATTTGCCCACAGCCCAGGCAGACCCCACCTAGCGTCCCCTGGTGGCGAAGTGGACCGACCCCCAGACCCTGTGAGCAGTCTCCATGACAACCAGTGACAGACTCACGGACCCTGAGACAGCGAGGACTGCTCCCGCTCCAGGCAGGCCCCGTGGCACCCCAGGGACCCTCCCGAGAGAAGCAGCTCTGCCAAGGGCTTGGGGTGGGGAGGATGAGCCAAGGTGGGCAGGCGGCCTGGGAAGCCAGAAAAGCCACAGAAACAGATTCTGCCCTTGAGATGCCAGACGGGGCAGAGCCGGCTCATGGCTCGATTCCAGCCCAGTGGGGCCTCTGCAGGTGCCTGGCCTTGGTACCGGGCCTCCCGGCGTCCAGAACAGAGGGCTGGTCCATCTCTACTCATGAGAAACGACTCGGGGCCCAGCAGTCTCTAGAGTGTCAAAAATGACCTAAAGGTGGAACACTGGTCCCCAGGAGTGGGTGTGGCCACAGCAAAGGGTGGGACACAGGCAGGTGGCCGTGGGAGCAGGCCTGGGACAGCCAGCTGGCCCGGATGGGGCACTGGTGAGGGCCTGGCAGAAGAGCAGAGCTGCGTGGGTGGGGCCCAGGTATTTGGGTCATCGCCCACTGCCTTCCCAGGCCCATGAGCAGGAAGCTGGATCAGAAGCAGAGCAGCTAGGACTCGAACCCACACCCATCTGGGATGCTGGCACTGTGGGTGGGGGCTTAACCTGCTGCACCACAGCACTGACCACTGTGAGAAATTTCCAAGTCAAGTATTTGAAAGCACTGTCTATCATTCTGACTGCATATAGCAAAACGAGAGAAAGGAGAAACAATGTGAAAAATGAAACTTCAACAGTAAGAGGGAGGCAGAAGAGAAAGGCGGGGAACCCAGGCAGCCCGGGCACGCACAGAATGAAAAAGGAGGTTCAGGGGCAAACCCAGGCACTGCCAGGAGACCAGCGTGGACAGAAGGGCAGGTGCTGGCCAGCAGGACACCGGGGGAGACCCCAAGGCATTCCCGAGAGTCTGGGGTATGTGAGGGCCCCCCGAGGGCACCTGTGGGACCCCACATTTGCTGCTCCACACACACACCCTCACTCTGGCACAGCACCCCGTGGCACACACATCATGGCCCAGGCAGGCCCAGGTGTGGCTCCACCTGGTGCTCTACAGGGCTAATTCTGCAGGTGCACAGAACACAGGACCTGCAGGGCATGGCTTCCTGCACCTGGATGCCATTGTGCGCAGCCTGGGGGGTCCAGGCAGAGACCCACCCGGCGAGTAGCACCTGTGGGAGCTGCAGGCACCAGGCTCCAAGCTGTTCGTACCCTGCAAAGCTAGGGGGCAGGGCAGCCGGTGGGCCTGGTGGCTAAGACGCCCCTGGAGTCAAGGCCTGGCTCCTGCCACCACACGGCTCCCAGCGCCATTCTCCATGGGAACGTGAGGAGGGAGCCAGCAAATGCAAGTGCTTCTCAAGTAGTTTTTAAAAACAAGCCACAGTGGAGGTGGGGCTGCCCGAGGGCTGGGGTGCCCAGCCCGAGCCCCGGCATACCCAGGAGGTACCCAGAGGGAGAGAGGAGTCTTCCGATTTTTCTTGGTTTTGCGCTTGGGGCCTGTTACCCCTTTCTGCTTGCCCATTTCTCCCTTGGGGGATGGGAACGTGAATTCGATGCTGCCCCACCTCCGCACTGCACAGCTGGAAGGAACCTGGCTCAGGATGATTCGTGCACTGATAGGAGACCGCACTTTGGAATTTTGTAAAACTGATTAATTGATTAATTAGGGTAACAGTTACTGTGATCTGCTGGTTCGCTCCGCTAATGCCCCTGGGGCTGGGTCAAAGCCAGCAGCCGGGAGCCCATTCCGAAGCACCTGAGCCATCACTGCTGGGGTGTGCACTGGCGGGAAGCTGAATCAGAAGCAGAGCCAGGACTTGAGCCCGGGCTTCTCTGATGTGGGACACAGGCGTCTTAACCGGCACACCAACCACGAGGCCCGACACCGGCCCTGGACTTGGAACTCCTCAGCGGATGTGGGGAGCACTCGACCCTGCCGGGCTCACGGGACGGAGGGATCGTAGGAACGATGGGGCTTTGGGGGCCAGGTGGGGCCTCAGGACATGTGACCCACCCTCGCAAACAATCAACATTGGTGTCACAAGGCCTAGTTCTGGGGGGTCAGTGCTGCGGAGCAGTGGGTTAAAGCCCCAGCATGCAACACCGGCATCCCACATGGGCGCCGGTTCCAGTCCCAGCTGCTCCACTCCGACCCAGCTCTCTGCTGTGGCCTGGGAAAGCAGCGGAAGATGGCCCAAGTCCTTGGGCCCCTGTACCTGCGTGGGAGACCCAGAAAAAGTTCCTGGCTCCTGGCTTCAGTCTGGTCGTTAGAGGAGTGCACCAATGGAAGATGTCTCTCTCTCTGTCTCTACCTCTCTAACTCTAGCCCCCAGGGGGAAGGGCAGGCCCCAGCCCCTTGGTGTCCCCCTTAGCCCAGGGTGTCCTCGGGGTCCCTTACCAAAAGGGACTGGAAGAAGAGAGCCAGGGGCCTGCGGGCCCCGATCACCACACTCCAGGAGTCCTCTGCGTCTCCACCAGACGCCACCCACCCTGCTGGCTGGCAGTGTCCCGAGGGGGCCACTCAGGCCAATCCCAGGGCCAGGGTCCAAGGTGACCGCCACCTCCCCGTGACCCCAGACCAACTGGAGCCGACCTGGCCTCACAGCAGGTTGGCGTCGCCAACCAGTCCAAGGACGGCCACGAGCACCCTGACCAACCAGGACCCGAGCTCATCACCACCTGCTCCAATTTCGATCCAGGAGAACCTTCACCGCCCCCACCCTGGGCGGCCCCGCCCCTTGCTCTGCACTCTAATGAACACCCACTGCCTCCCTCCCCATCAGCGCCCCACTTTCTGTGAGTCCCTTGGGGGAACAGAGCCAGGAGGGTGTTCTGCAGCCCTGCAGGCAGGCAAATAGGACTCTGACCAAGTGGGGGCAGAAGGGAAACTGAGGCTCACACGGCGCAGGCACACACCACGGTGGTGCTCAGTGGCTCGGGTCTCCCTCCTCTCGGGAGGGAAGCCCACACGTGGGTGACGGGGCGGTCACCACAGACAGCGTGGCGAGGGGAGGGGCTGACGAACGCGGCCACCAGAATGCACAGGGAAGTGTCACCTGCAGAGAGCCAGGGAGTGCCGCCCGCGTCACCATGGGCAAAAGGCCAGAGCCGGGTTCACGGGTGTCCCACTGGGGTACAAGGAGACGGACAGTGGTGGGGGTTTGGGGCGATGGGTAAGGGGCCACCATGGAGCCTGTGCCCAGAGAAGCGCCCGGATTCGAGTCCCTGCTCCACTTCTAACCAGCTTCCTGGGGAGGCAGCAGGTGATGGCTCGGGTATGTGGGTCCCTGCCACCCACAGGGGAGACCCAGGCGGAGTTCCTGGCTCCCCGTGAAGAGACACCCTGACGGCAGGGACTCCCCTTCAGAGCACCTGAGACTCTGGTCTGAAACTAGCCACGGTCTAGAACTAAGACAATTCCAGGACTCCGCATCCCGCGGGCAGAACACAGAAAAGCCCTAGCAGGACCCCTCAGGCTTAGAAGGGACAGGATGTACCCGGACTGAAGTCAGGATCCTAACCGATTCCGTGTGCTTTAGGTCAGCGTGACCCTGGCAACAAGGCAGTCCCCTCCCCTCCCCTCCCCTCCCCTCCCCTCTCCATGGTTTCTGCCTTCACAAACCCTGTGGCTCTGAGCTTCGGGGTCGGGGTCGGGAGTTCTCTAGGGCTCGAGGAGCCCGCCTTCGGCCCCAGCAAGGAAGGAGCCCAGCTCATCATCGTGGGCGGCCCAGGGCAGCTCCTGGCTCAGGCACCACGCCCCCTTCAGCCCCACCCAGTCCTGGCTGCTGCAGGATCGGCAGATGGAGAATCCATCTCTGTCTCCTTCTGCCATTCAAATCAAAAATTTTAACAAACAGCACACGGAAGAGATGGCTGGAACAGTGCCTGTGTGTGTGTGGGAGAAGGCAGCCTCATTTCCCCAGGTGACGCACGGGAAATAACCCCACAAACGACCGTGGGGGCAATGCCTACCACCGTGGGATGGAGCATCCGTGCTGACCTCCTGTGCACGAGGCCACAGCAAGGCCACCAACTCCAAAAATAAACGAAGCCTGTTTTACAATGAGAAGGAAAACATAAAGCTCTCTCCGGCAGACCTGCCATCGGCGCCGTCTTCCTGGGTCCTCCTCTGTCCTCCCGGTGCCGGCGACATCACCAAGCCCTTTGCCCCGGCCCCTCCCTGTGTGCACAGTGACTAAGGCAGGTGTCTAGTCTAAGGAGGACACTCAGGGCACCACCCTGGGGCCACACACCCCCAGTAACACCTGTACAGGATGCTTCCTGTCGCCCTTCCCCACCAGGGTGGGGGCCTCACTCCGCCCAGCCGGCTGCAGATTTACGACAAAGTGATCAGCTTACAAATCCACCTGCTACCAATCGAACTTCGAGTCCCGCCCACTACTGCCTTGGCAGGGCCAGGCCAAATGGTTCTGTGGGCGTGGACTGGGTGTTCCCCACCCCTGCCCCAAACACCACGGCTGAACTCCCACTGCGCCAGGTATCCTAAGGGATGCAGACAGTGTTCCGAGGACGCGTGCGCTTCTACATGGCACGTAAGGCACTCGAGCACCCGTGGATTCAGGCATCCAGAGGGGGAAGACACGGAGGGACGAGTGACGTCCACTGGGGGGGATCCTGCGACCCTTGTGCACTCCATCCCCACAAGGGGTCCTAACAACACAGCCTGCTTCCTGGCAGAGTTCTGTTGTTCACATTTTGTGCTCTGATCCGTTCTTCTGAAGGCCAGGATGGACAAAAGGCAGGAAGACACAGGACCCCCCGCGACGCAGCATCGTGGACAGCGGGCTGTGCAGGACCCAGAGGGGGAAACTGTGGCACTGGGTGAGGACAGAGCAGCAGGTGGGCACACCTGCCCTGCAGGCCAGGTATGGAGTGGGCGTGGGTCCCACAGCACCACGGGGCCTGCTGGGAACTCCACCCGGGGGCCCTGTTCAGGAACCAGCAGCTCAAGAGCAGGTGCCCCAAAGCACCCACCTGCCAAGGAGAGCTCAGATTCCACAAGTAATCAAAAGCAGGATGGCAGAGGAACCCCGCACAGCAGGTGCACAGGTCCCGCAGAACTGCGGGTCCACACGGGGCACCTGTGCTCATTCTGAACAACAGGAGGCAGGGAGGGAGGGCTGGGGCTCAGAAAACAGCACCCGGGGCGGGCGCGGGGGCCCTGCCGGCTAGTCCAGCACTGGCCGGGCTGGCACCACTATCGCAAGCTCCCTGCTCTGCTCACGGCCTGGGAAGGCAGCAGAGCCCAAGTACTTGGGCTCCTGCCACCCACACAGGATACCCGGATGGGGCTCCAGGCGGCTGTGCTGACCATCTGGGGAGTGAGCCAGCCAATGGAAGACCCCTTTCTGCCTCCCTCTCTCCCTCTGTCACTTTGCCTTCCAACTAAATAATACAGACATATTTTAGAACACACACACACACACCCCAAAGCACAGTGCTAACGGACAGCCAAGCTCTCAGGCCCTGCTCCTCCCGCACCCCACAGCCCAGGGAGGGGCATTCTCTGCATTTCCGGGATCTGCCTGGAGACCGGATCCTCCGGGAAGAACTGCCGGGGCCGGATCTCCTCCCCCGGGTGCCATCCTCGTCATCCATCCTCCTCCTCATCGACGTCACGGGCAGTGATTCATCTCACAGGAGAGACCCAAGGCCTCGGCAGCCACCTGTCTGCAGGTCCACTCACTCTCCATGCAAGTCGCCACTGCCCCAAGCTCCTCGCCCCCCCCTCCGCCCCAGTGCCCTCTGTGTCAGCCTCCCAACCCCCGCTCGGCTGCTGGCTGACGTGTCAACGCCGTGTGCGGAGCTGCAGGGGTGGAGGCACCCCCTGGAACACCGGGGAGAACGCTGGTCCCACCTCCAGGCCTGGCCCAGCCCCAGGCCCCCCACCTCCAGCCCCACCAAGGGCTGCGGAAGGCACCAAACGCTCCTGGGGTCTGCCCCACCCCATGGGAGCCGGCCCCCCCCCCACTATTCCCCCACTGCGCCAGGCTGTGCCCCGGGGGAGGGGCCATACTCTGGATTTCTCTGGATTCCCACGGGGGCCTAGGGAAAGTTCTGCACGACACACACAGCCCAGGCACAAGCACATTCATAGCGTGCACGCCTTACAGGTGTCTACCTCTTGTAAAAAAGTTTACTTATTATATTTAGTTAATAGGCAGAGAGATCTGCCAGCCGCCTGTTCACTCCCCAAATGCCTGCAACAGGCCAAACCCCAGAGCCAGGAGCTACATCCGGGTCTCCCACGAGGGTGGCAGGGGCCCAAGTCCTTGGGCCGTCACTGCCGCCTCCCAGGGTGTGGGGTGCATACCAGCAGGAAGTTGGTCACACGCGGAGGAGCTGGGACTTTTGACCCAGGCCCTCCAGATGGCGTTTTAACCGCTAGGCCAGGAGAGACTGTCCTCAGACCGCGGGGTGCCCCATGGAGACCCCCCCACCCTGCCCTGACCCAGGCTCACTGGGGGCAGCCGCTCTCATTGGCGCTGCGTCATGGTGACACGGCAGTCTTCCACTCGTGGTGAGCGGTGTGGCATTTCACGCATGGGCACAGCCTGTGCCCACCACATCCCCGCACCACTGGGCACACTCCTGACCTCTCGCCGGCTTTTCTGAGGTCTTCGCTCGGCTGCCGCCGTCAACCACAGCTGGCTCTCCAGGCTACGGACCGTTAAGATACCACCCCCCCCAACCTACTGACCGCCCCCTTCGCACACCCCTGGGGCCTCTCACAGAGCAGCATCCAGGACAAAGAGCAGCTAAGGGCGGGCAGACACCAGCAGACACCACCCGGATCCTGTGTGCAAGGGTCCCATCATGGAGTGCCGTGCGGCCACCGTGTCCCCTCTGTCCCCTCTGATGGGGCAGGATGAGGAGGCCCCTTCCCCAGGGCAATGCAGAGCAAAGCAGAGGGATGTTCTACAGAACCCCCCACCTGCCGGGTTCTCGGGAGAGCTAATTTTTTTTTTTTATAATTTATTTATTTGGAAGGCAAAGGTACAGAAAGAGAGAGAGAGAGAAAGAGGTCTTCCATCCACTGGTTCACTCCCCAAATGGCTGCAACAGCCGGGGCTGGGCCAGGCCTAAGGCAGGAGCCCCAGAACTCCATCTGGGTCAGCTATGTTCGTGGCAGGGCCCAGGCTCTTGGGCCATCCTCCACTGCTTTCCCAGACGCATTAGCAGGGAGCTGGACGGGAAGTGGAGCAGCCGGCACCTGTTAACCCTAGGCCGGCCTGACGGATTCAAAGCCCTTCTGCTCAGAACCAGCTCCCACAGCGGTAAGGCCTCGCTCCTCCCGAGACCCGCAGCTCAGAGCTATCGGGAGAAGCCGGCAAAGTGTGGGCGACCCTTGGCCCAGGAGGCTGCGGAGACAGAGGGCGGCACAGCTTGGTCCCTGGGCTCCGCCCCAGCACAGGGGTATAGGGAGATGGGCAGGGAGAAAGCATCAACCGGCGCTTCCTGGATGGAGCGTGGGTTCCGGTCACGGATTTGTTTCCAGCGTGACGATGGAGGGAGACTGAGGCGAGGCACAGGTGTGTGGGCGAGGAGCCGTGACCAGGACCACCTTGGGCGGGCTGCACCCAGGGCTTTCAAGTCCGGTTTTAAAAATCCAAACTTCTGTATAGCTTGTTTTCCAAAAGCACATTCTGGCTACGTGTTGCAGATTAAGTGGCCTGGGGGTCGGAAGAGGGAGTTGCTGATTTCCTTGGTTGAAGCAGTGAGCAAGAAGCAAGCGAAATACTCCAGAATTTGGGCAAAAAAAAAAAAAAAAGGACGGGTTTTCCAGGACGGGCCCAAAGCCACCCAGCTGAGGGCCCCTCCTCTCCGATGCAGATTTCCAAACCCTTTTAACCACAGGTGGGTGGTAAATCTAAAAATACACTCTCGCCCCTGGCTACAGCACTGGGTTCCCCCAGTAGGTCTGGGCTCAGCCCAGCGGCTTAGGAACCAGCAACTTAATCCCCTAAAATCACTTGTTTCACAAAGAAAAAGGAGAATAATTCAATTCCAGGCAGACCCCCCCCACAGCAAAGCAGCCCTGAGCAGGGTTCCCCAGGGACCGGAGGGACCCGCACCACGCTGACCCCAGGAAAAAAGTGGATTCCTTAGGCAAAGCTCACATGCAAACGGTCCTTCTCCAAGACAACAGCCTGCAAGACAACAGCCCGGTTTGTAAACACGGCCGGCAACCAGCCAGCCGTGGGGGCTGGAGGAAACCTTCTAGAAGGCTCACGGCTGTCAGCCCTGAGGCACTGTCCTGAGTGTTTATTAACTATTAAGGCGAAGACTGCTTAAAATTCTTAGACTAAGGGCTACCGGCAGGCCTTCCTCAAAACACAAAGATTTCACAACGCCTTTTTGTTGTACTGAAATTTAACCTGCACACAGTGCTAGAAAATGGCCCTGTGAATGGCGTTTTTTTTTTTTTTAAAAAAAAAAGACAGAAAGGGAGCATTCACTCCCCAAATGCCCACGACAGCCAGGAACTCCACCCGGGAGCCCAGGGACCTAGGCCATCTTCCACTGCCTTGTCGGGGCATCAGCAGGGAGCTGGTGGGAGTCCGACTCCAGGACCCGGATGTGGGAAGCGGGCAGCTGGACCACGTGCCAAAAAACACGCCCCTCAATGGCACTTCGGAAGGCTTAAGAAAGGATTTGGACAAAGTGAGAGGGGGCACTGAGACCTCCAGTTCTCTCTGCGAAAGGAAGGCAGAAATTAAAAAATTCCTAGTTAGCATTCCTCGGCGGCGGGGGTTGGGTGGGGGCACCGAGAGTGAAATCCACCAACCAGTTTCATCCTGTGACATCAGCCTGCGTTTTCAGGGGCCCTCTGTCCCCCACGCGAAGCTCCCACATCCCAGCACCAGGTTCAGACACAGCTCCAAGCTACAGATCAGAGCAGACGACAGCCCCCAAGTCAGAGGGCTGGCCACGGCGGTGTCTGGGCTCTGTGCTGGGCCCAATGCTCTTAGCTTCCATACTTTCTGCCACACCACTACTTTTCAATACAAAATTTTAGGAATCAGCACACTGTCTATGAGCAACCTCACTGGGCGCAAGATTAAGGCAACGGGGCCGGCACTGTGGGGCGTGGTGGGCTAAGCCTCCATATGGGCGCCGGTTCGAGTCCTGGCTGCTCTTCTCTGTCATGGCCTGGGAATGCAGTAGAAGGTGGGTCAAATGCTTGGGCTCCTGCACCCGCATGCAAGACCTGGAAGAAGCTCCTGGCTCCTGGCTTCAGATCGGCGCAGCTCCGGCTGTTGTGGCCATCTGGGGAGTGAACCAGCAGATAGAAGACCTTTCTCTCTGTCTGTCTGTAACTCTGCCTTTCAAACATTAAGGCAAGGCAATGGTCAGCTCGAACACACCCGGGGAACATGCTCAAGTCCAAACCCCAGTGCTGCGTGGCGGAACTTCCCATGGTCCCTTTCTCCCAGAGCAAGGCGCTCCAGCGCAAGGACTTTGAACAGGACCTGGAAGGCCCCAGCAGCAAAGCCTTGGACCACCCCCGGGGGGGGGGGGCTGCTCGCAGAAACTCCAGTTCCCTTTTCATCATCGCAGTCAGCCAGCCCAGGACCCCGCTCCCCAAACCAGCCACTGAGGCTCAAAGCAGTGATCTCACTGTCCCCGCCTTGGGGACACACGGCACCACTCTGAGACTACACCCCAAGTTCCTCATTCCCAGCGCCTCTGCCCTTTGCAAGAGGAAGGGGTGCGGCCCGGGGAGGCCACAAGGAAGGGGAACAGCCGAGGGGCACTGCGTTCCCCCGAGTCCGCCACCATTAGCTCACACCCCCTGGACCCACCACAGCTCTGCACAGCTGTGTCTGTCCACACCCATCAAGCCTAAACCTGGAAGTGCACTCTCTTCCCTGGGTCCCCCGTGTCACCCAGAGTGGCAGGGAGACCTCCCAGCCGCTGGTCCACTTCCCAAAGGCCAAGAACGGACGGGGCTGGTGCAGGGCCAGAGCCAGGAACACAACCCAGGTCTCCCAGGCGTATGGCAGGAACCCTGTCCCCCGGTCGGCCCTGGTGGGAGGCGGGAGTCAGGAGCCAGAGCTGGGTGTGGACCCAAGTCCTCTGACGTACAGCACCCGTGCCCCCAACAGTAGCCTGAACCGCAGGCGAAATGAAGCGTTCGGCTTCTCTCTGGTTAGCCTTTCGTAACGTGGACCTTATGAAGAACGAGGAAACAGAGCCACCCACCCCTGCGAACCCTGTAAAAATCAAACACATTTCTAGAAACAGCTCCACCCACTACAAACAGAAACACGAAACCGTGAGGACCCAGGACACACTCGTCAAGTCCAGAGCAGGCCCCGGCTGGCCAGAGGGGCTGTGTGTCCGGGCACAGCGCTCAGGAGCTCTGTTTACCTGGCTCCCCGGGCTATGTTCAGGACAGCAAAAGGAAAAACAAACAGAGGCCCAGGCGCAGTGCCAGGTCTCTAGGACTTCCTCTTAGGGACCGGCTGCTTCCACTCTCTCTGCGGCTCTGCGGACATTCCTCTCTGAGCCCGAGACGGACGCCTGCCCGCTCTCCCAGTGGGACGGACAGTATCTCGGATCAACGGGGCGAAGCCTAGGCTGTTCCCTTCTTGAGAACTAAACCTGCGCAGACAGCGTCTCCCTGCGGGCGCCCCTCGCTCGGTCCTCAACCTGGGCCTGGCTGCACCTCCTCCACACTCCGCCCCCCACCCCAGATCCTCTGCTTGCTTGAACCCCTCCACGTGCCCCTCCCGCCACAGGGCCAAGCCTCACCTCCCCCACGAAGCTTCCCCGACTCACCTGGCTCCCTGCTTTCCACTCCTCCCAAGCGCCTTCCAGAGTTACCAGGGCAGTGCCAAGCCCTGGCCTCCTCTGCCCAGCCCTGGCGTGAGCCCCTCGGGGCCGGGAGCCATTGCCCACCTAAGCGGGGCAGAAGAAACAAAGGCAAATGGATGCGCCGAGCACAGCTGATGACCTCAACCTAGTGTTCTGTTGGAGAGGCAGAGAAACCGACGCCGAACCTTGAGCAGTCCCTGAGTCACTATATCCGTGGTAACAATGCCGCCGGAGAGCTCTTCAAATGTGAATGCAAGGGGCCCTTACGGACGGCAGGGACGGCGGGCACGTCCCAGGCCAGCTCTCAATCACCGCTTCTCCTCTGCTGCACATTCACATCCGAGCGCCAGAGCAGGCTGGCTGCGAAAGCCAAAGGCACAAGGGCCGTTCCGTGCGGGCAGAGCAAGTCCCACACCCTCTGTTCCTGATGCAAATGATAATACCGAGCACTGGAGGAGGGCCAGACAGCAGCCCGCACCTCTCTCTACAGCATCTGGGCTGCTCCGGGAAGGCAGGGGTAAAACCGAGCACTGGAGGAGGGCCAGACAGCAGCCCGCACCTCTCTCTACAGCATCTGGGCTGCTCCGGGAAGGCTGGGGTCGGAGATGGGCTCGGTGGGCAGGCGGCCGGTCAAACACACGCTGCTACAAATCAGACTTCTCCTGGGAGGAGCCCCGCACCCAGCAGCAACAGCGCGGAGGGGCCCCAGGAGAGGACCCGCAGGCACCCAGGAGGCCCTGCGCATTCCAGACACTGGACTTCCCATCCACCCACACAGCTCAGGCCGGCAGCCGACGCCACCAGCCCCACTCTCCGGAAGCACAGAAACGACCAGGAAATCACTCAAAAAGATCCAGCCGGCCGGATCCCGGGAGCGCGGCCCACCCGCACACGCCCACTCCCCACCCCCACCCCGACTCTGCCCAGGCGGCTGGCCAAACAGGACCACCGCGATGACAGCAAAGCCCAGGTCCGCCCTGACCTAGGAACCCGCGGGCAGCGCCGTCGGTCCCGCGCCCGTCCCGCATCTACCACGCACCGGGCGGCATCCGCGGCGGGACCTGGTGCGCCTGGCCACCGGCGGGCCCCTGCCTGCGCTGCCCCGCGCCCACCCCGCGCCGCTGTGTCCCCGACTCTCGCCTCTCCGGGCACCCCAAGCCCGCGAGGGTCCACAGAGGCAGCCGCTGGGGGTGGTCCCGGATCCCGCGTGGGACCCACGGGAGCAGGGGCAAAACCGTGGCCAGCCGGCCCCCGAGAACCACGGAAACGCAGTGGGTTTCGTCTTTGTTTCCGAACCCCCGGGTGTCGGTTCTGCGAGGTTCAACTTCGGGCTCCGCGGCCACGGCGGCGAAGCGCGCCTTTTCCTGCAAAACCCCGGGGCGCCCTCTCCCAGAGTGGGGGTGCACCGGCCACCGGCCGCTGCCGGGCCAGCAGCCGAGCCCAAGCTGCCCCGCGGCCCAACGCCCACGCCCGCCGCACGGACCCCGGGGGCCCCCGGACCAGGGCCTTGCGAAGGTGCGGGGGCCACAGGGCCCTGCCTCCCCGGCCCCGCCGCCCCAACAGCCCTCACCCCGGGCCCGGCAGCCGCCGGCGCCTCACTTACCGCCGCCCGCGCGCCTGCCGAGCCGGGAGGTCTGAGCCGCAGGAGCCGGCGAGCGGCGGGGTGGGCGGGGGGAGGCGGCTGGGGGCGGGGCCCGGGGCGGGGTCGGGGGCAGAGGCGGGGCCGCCGCCCGGGCTTCCGGCACCTCCCACCGTCG
Source organism: Sylvilagus floridanus (assembly GCA_949820135.1). Taxonomy (NCBI): domain Eukaryota; kingdom Metazoa; phylum Chordata; class Mammalia; order Lagomorpha; family Leporidae; genus Sylvilagus; species Sylvilagus floridanus. Next base: position 39,896,888 of record OX463234.1, on the reverse strand, counting down.
CGCGCGAGCACACGCCGCGGCCCGTCGACCCCCGCCTCCGGGGGCACCCGGAGCCCACCGCGGGCGTATCCCCTTCCCGATCCGGTCCTGGCACGCGCGACCGCCCGGAGCCCCGACCGCCCCCCGGGTTTCCGACCCCCCAGCGCCCCACCTGCCAGCCTGGCGGACCACCTACCGCGAGCCGGAGACCCCCGCCCCTGGCGCTCGCCGCCGCCTGGGGGGCAGTCCCTGTCCCCCCCCCCCCGCTCTCGGGTTTGGGCGTGCGGGGGCAGCCCGGCCGCCCACCCTCTGCAGGCTCGGCCTCCGAGCTCCTGGGGCCGAAGGGCGGGCCACGGAGCTGCGCGAAGCCGCCCTGCGCCGCCCCGGGTTGGCCTCTCCCATCAGGGGAGCCCTGGAGTGGGTCACTCCTGCTCCCACATCTGCCCCTGAGTGGGTGCCGCCTGCCGACTCGGCGGGGCTCTCCGGGACGGCTCTCCAGGGCGTGACCGAGTCCTGGCCGTGGGCAGGGGGCCTGCCCGATGCCCGGCGGACTCACAGAGCTGGTCCAGACCCAGGGGACGCTGTCCCGCCCTGTCTCCCTAACCTGATCATTCACGGGAACTCCCGGCCTCCAAGTGGTGGCAAGTGTGGGAAGTTGCCTGGCAGATTCTTCTTGTTTTATGATTTATTGATTGATTTTCAAAGATTACAGAGAGGGAACCCACTCTCCAGATGGCCCCAGTGGCCAGGGCTGGGCCAGGCCGGAGCCAGGAGCTTCCTGTGGGGGGCAGGGTGCAGGGCCCCAAGCACTTGGGCCATCTTCTGCTGCTTTTCCCGGGACATGAGCAGGAAACGGGATCAGAAGTGGAGCAGCGGGGGCTGGAAACCGCCTCGCCGTCGGTGGCTTACCATGGTAGATGGAATTAGCGGGTGCCACCTTTCACTGTTCCGGAAATAGACAGGAGTGGCTTAGGCCCAGCTGCCCACCTGCGTTCCCCAACCTCAGGCTACAAGGAGAGGCATGGGGGATCCTGGCCTGAGTCCAGGAGGCCCGCAGATGCCAATGATGTACACACTACTGCCTCAGCTTCCTGTCTCCCCCAGGGGCCGGCTCCCTCCTCCCCCAACACCCACCACACGGCAGCCTGTGCTCACGGATGGGGAGAGCTGTACAACTCTCCCTTAATCTCCCCAAAATTGCAGAGACTGAATTTCCAACCCAAAGCTGCTACGCAAGGAATAGAAGGAAACTCGGGATCATCTCTCGACAGACAGACAGAAAGCGTTTGCTGTGAGCACCCTGCGGCTGACATGGCTGACATCAGGCTGGGCGGTGAAAGTCTGGATGAGGAAGTTCTGCGTGTGTGGCTGTCAGGAAAGAAGACAGAACAGGGAATGGGAGGAGATCCGTGCGAGTCGTGTATCTAATGAGCGCCTGGTATCCAGACTGTGGAAAGACCTTTTCCAGCCCAACAAGGAGAAAACAGACCACACCGTTAAGAAATGGACACTTGGGGCCGGCGCTGTGGCGTAGCAGGTAAAGCCGCCGCCTGCAGTATTGGCATCCCCTATGGCTGCTGGTTCAAGTCCCGGCTCCTCCATCTCCAATCCAGCTCACTGCTGTGGCCTGGGAAAGCAGTAGAAGATGTCCAAGTCCTTGGGCCCCCGCACCTGCGTGGGAGACCCGGAAGAAGCTCCTGGTTCCTGGCTTTGGATCAGCACAGCTACAGCCATTGCAGCCATCTGGGGAGTGAACCAGCACATGGAAGATCTCTCTCTCTCTCTCTCTCTCTCTCTCTCTCTCTTTCACATAAATCTTTAAAAAGCAGACAGACAAGGCCGGCGCCGTGGCTCAACAGGCTAATCCTCCGCCTTGCGGCGCCGGCACACCGGGTTCTAGTCCCGGTCGGGGCACCGGATTCTGTCCCGGTTGCCCCTCTTCCAGGCCAGCCCTCTGCTGTGGCCCGGGAGTGCAGTGGAGGATGGCCCAGGTGCTTGGACCTGCACCCCATGGGGAGACCAGGAAAAGCACCTAGCTCCTGGCTCCTGCCATCGGACGAGCACGGTGCGCTGGCCGCAGCGCGCCGACCGCGGCGGCCATTGGAGGGTGAACCAACGGCAAAAGGAAGACCTTTCTGTCTGTCTCTCTCTCTCACTGTCCACTCTGCCTGTCCAAAAAAAAAAAAAAAAGCAGACAGACAGACAGACATGGCTGCTGGGAACGGACAGTTGTGCCACCATGGTCCAGAGAACCGCTGACCTGCTATATTTCACTTACGTCCACTCCACTGAAAGATTTGGTTAGACTGTCCTTAAAATGGACAAAGGACTGATTCAGGTTCCCAAGATTGAAAAAATGTATCCAAAGATCAAAAACAAACGTTCAAAAAAGTGTGTACAGGTATGTAGCCTTATTCACAGCAGTCACAAGTAGAACTCTTGAATGCCCATCAAGAAACAAGTAAGAGGGCCAGCGCTGTGGCGTAGTGGGGAAAACCACTGCCTGCAGTGCCGGCATCCCATATGGGCACCGGTTCTAGTCCCAGCTGCTCCACTTCCAATCCAGCTCTCTGCTATGGCCTGGGAAAGCAGTGGAGGATAGCCGAAGTGCTTGGGCCCCTGCACCCACGCGGGAGACCCAGAGGAAGCTCCTGGCTACCAATCAGCAAGCACAGCTCCAGCCATTGCAGCCAATTGAGGCGTGAACCAGCAGACAGAAGATTCTCTCTCTGTTTCTGTCTCTCTTTGCCTCTCCTCTGTGTAACTCTGGTTTTCAAATCAAATAAATAAAACTTTAAAACGAAAAAGAAACAAGTGATTGGGGCCCACGTTGTGTGGGGGCAGGTAAAGCGTCCCATACGGGCACCGGTTCAAATCCCGTCTGCTCCACCTCTGACCCCGCTCCCTGCTAATGGCCTGGCAAAAAGCAGCAGGAGATGGACGGCCCAGGTGCTTGGGCCCCTGCCGCCTTCGATGGAGTTCTGGGCTCCTGGCTTCAGTGTGGCCGAGGCCCAGCAACTGTGGCCATCTGGAGAATGAACCAGCAAACAGAAGCCACCTCTCTCTCTCTGACGTTCAAACCAATAAATAAATCTTTAAAAAAAAAAAGGACCCAGTTGGTACAAGCAGCCTCCATGGAAGGTGCTACGTTAACACCTAGTGCTGGTGACCGATGTTTCCACAACAACTTTCTATTTCCAAAACATGTGCCCCGCCCCACTCCCTTCACCACGGAAGGTGCCCGTGCTACAGAGACGCTGACCGCTGCCTTCGCACAGGGCGAGACTGAGGCCAGGAGGGGAAGAGGCCTGCCGGGGCTGCCCCTGGCCTTGGCCCTGGCCCAGTCCTTTCTCCTGGGGCCGCCAAGATGGAGCTGAAAGGGAGTGTGCTCAGGCGGGGGGAGAGGGAGGCGAGCCGGGTAAACCTGCAGACAGGATGCCCGGTTCAGCCCGAGCGTCAGATACACAGGCAAGAATGGTTTCGGGTGGGTGTGTCCCAAGGCCACAGACTGTCACTGAGCCGGGGTACGGCACAGTGAACTTCAGGCCCCCTGGGCCTGCTGCTACTGGTGAGGCACCCAGTGCGCCAGCCGGAGGCCAGGTGAGCTCCCGGGAGCTACAGGAGACTGGCCGGGGACGCCTCCATCTCACCAGGCCCAGGTATGCGGCCCTCTGCCTGGTGGGGGAATTCCCCTCTGTGGGGACATTGTGTGACAGAAACCTGACCCCCTTACCCGTGACAGCCACGGGTCCTCCATTGGGCCCCGGGGGTCCCCTGTGCACCTGCGTTTCTGTTGAACATAAAGTGCCTCAGTCCCAGCCGAGGGGGAGGCGGGAAGCCAAGGTCAGGGGCGGAAGCAGAAGCGAGCGTTCGGGGGCTGGGCTCCTCACCTGGCTTCCTTCTGGCCACAACGCACCTGCTCCACCGACCAGGACACCGAGCGCCCAGAGAGGTTAAGCCGCAGACCCAGGGGACACGGCGAGAACAGGACTGGAAATGAGATTTCAACCGTGTCTGGCCGGAGAGAAGGAGAATTCATCAACTACCTGTGACTTAGGAACCCTCCTGGGGCGGGGGCAGGGGGCGGGGTGCTCCGGCTGTATGTGGCCCAGACCCCCCCCCCCCCCGCCGCATTCCATGAGCCAGGCCGGAGCAGAGTCACCCGGTCAGCACTGTCCGGGCGACTGTGAAGTCTGCAGATGTGGCCACAGGGGCCCAGAGGTCCAAACCCAGGCTGGGAAGCTCCAGGTGCGAAGCTTAGAGCGCTCCAGGCCTTTGGGCCCTTCAGAGCCTTGGCCCACAGCCCGCACACACATCTGGAGCCCCAACCCACAGGCCAGGAAGCGGCAGTTGCCCGGGGGCTAAGTGAGTGGTCAGCCGACTTCCCCCAGGCTGACCCCTGTTGGACAGCTGAGGCCGCCCGCCCGTCCCTGCCTCTCGGCCCCTCTGGCCAGCCTTGCCTAGGGCACCCGCAAGCCAAGGAGCCACCTTCCCACGCGCCCTCCTCTGGGCTTGGCTCCCCTGCTGGGCTGTCTGTGTTTCCTGGAATTTGAACCCAAACACCAGTGTTTGTCCATCAGCTCCGGGGCGCCCGGCAGCAGCTGCTAGCCCCTGAAGTTCAAGGTCAGTTTCTCTCCCCGGGGCCAGGAGGAGAAGCACCGGCGGGGCTGGGGGTGCGGGGAAGGCCCTGGATTGCCCAACCTGCTGAGGGTCTGGGGGGCGGGGGAGCCCCCTGCCTCCAGGAAGCTGTCTAAGTGATGGCATGGGAGTCGCGAGCCCCTCTGGTTCCATTCCCAGCTGCAGGCCCCTCCCTCGCAGACACCCCTCCCTCGCAGACACCTCCCTTTCCCTCCGCGTTCTACCTTCCCAGCGTGGCTTTGGCGATGGTGTGAACCTGAGAAGGGCGGGCTCCGGCACACAGCTATCACTGGGTTGCTGCTCGCTGGTAGCTTCCCTTCCACCGGAACAAACCACCACCACCCCACCCCTCCCGCCCCAGGCAGGACCTGTCCACTTCCTGCTGGAGCTGTTAGCCTAGCCACACAGCTCCCTGATAGGAAAACGGTCCCAGACAGCAAACATACTGATGACACCCACTACCAGCACCCCTTCCTGTGCTCCTGACTCAGTTTCCCCGGTCTAGAAAGGCATCAGAAGCCTCTGGACCCTGATATGATGTGAGCCGTGGTTCTCCTCTGCCCCCATCTCCAAATCACGCTCCAGCTCGCTCGCTCAGCTCCAGCCGCACAGGCCTCGCTGCTGCTCCTGTACCTGCCCCAGGACCCTTGCACTGACTGCTCCTGCTGGCAGCCCAGGTGTCGCCATGGCTCGCGCCCTCCAGCAAGCTTTTGCGTGAACATCGCCTTTTGAAGCAACCCCCGGGCACCCTAGGAATATCTGAAGCTGCACCCCATGTCACTCACCCCCTTGTCTTATCACCTCTGAGACAACTACATCCCGGCTGGCTGTTACCCCACATCTGTCCCCCTACCACCACCTAGACTGGCAGCTGTGGGAAGGCAGGGCTCCTGGGTGCAGGTCACCAGGGTGTCCCAGACGCGTAGCCCACGCCTGGCCCAGGAGTAAGTGAACAAGGACGGCACACGCGCCTGCCACCAAGCCCACAGTGCCATCTAGCAGGCCTTGGTCCCCACAGGGCGAGCCCCAAGGAGGGCAAATGTGCAGGCTCCCCTTCCCACTGACCTGCCCTGCTGAGAGCGAGGCTGCCCCCCTAATTAAACACCTGGGGGCCTCCACAATGAGACACCCTGGGAACTCCTCCCCTCTGGGACTTCGCTCTCTTTCTCTCTTTTTTTCAATTTATTTATTTGAAAGGCAATTACACAGAGAGAGAGAGACAGAGAGAGATCCTCTGTCTGTTGGTTCATTCCCCAAATCCTGCAACAGCCAGGTCTGGGCCAGGCTAAAGCCAGGAGCCGGGAACTCCATCCAAGTTTCCCACGTGAGTGCCGGGGCCCAAGTACTTGGGCATCTTCCGCTGCTTTCCCAGGTGCATTAGCAGGGAGTGGTTTGGAAGTAGAGCCACGATGCCCCGGTCGCAAGCGGAGACTTAACCTACGGTGCCACAACTCTGGCCTCTGGGCAGTATCTTAGCTGCTGCACCAAACAGGCTGTTTCTGAAGTCTTCTCCCCCTGGTAGCTGGTACGGTTCTCATCTCACGAACGGAGACGCATCCCCAAGCCAGACCCGCGGCAGGTCCGTGTCAGAGAACTCACAGGCCAAGCAGGACAACCAGGAAGTCCCCAGGGCCCGGCAGAAAGGGAAGAGCTCGGGCATCAGGGCTGTGGGGCCTCTGCCCCAAGCCCTCCAGCGACAAAGGCAGAAACCGAGGAGCAGAAAGGAGAAGTGACCGGGCCCAGTTTGTTTCTAAATCGCAGGCAGGCTTTTCCCGACATCATAAGCAAGTTGTGAAACCAAACAGAAACAGAGCTGCAGGTCTTGGGGGCAGGCACCGCAGGGAGCAGCAGGTGCCCTGGGCACCCCCGTCACCCGTCCAGGAACCCAGGCCTGGGCAGTCCCAGGTGCACCCAGGGCGTGTGAAGGGGAATTCCGCGCGGGGGAGGCACTGCGCGTGTCCTTGAACCTGGGCACTGACGGGCTGTTCATGTGACCAGACTCCTGACAGCCGGCAGTGGAGACAGCACCAACGGCCATTATGAAATAGCTGGGGGATGGGGCTGTGGCCCAGCGGCTCCGCCGCCCCCTCGTTCCGTACGAGTGAGCGCTGGTTCCAGTCCGCCGGCTGCTCCACTTCCCAGCCAGCTTCCTGCTGATGAGCTGGGGAAGGCAGCGGAGGGTAGCCCAGGAGCTTGGCCCCTGCACCCATGTGGGAGACCCGGATGGAGCGCCCAGCTCCTGGCTCCAGCCTGGCCCAGCCCTGGCTGCTGTGGCCATGTGGCGAGTGAGCAGTGGATGGAAGATCTTCTCTCTCCGTCTTCCCCTCTGTCACCCTGCCTTGCAGATAAATAAATTAATCCTTGTTAGACAGAAAGAGCTGGGAGCAGGGAAGACACCCGTGCCCCCCCCCCCATGCCCGGGTTTGATTCCTGGCTCGGGTTCGAGACTCCGGCTTCCTGCCAGTGCACCCTGGGACGCCGTGGCAATGGCTCAAGTAATGGGAGAAGTGGATCGCATTCCTGCCTCCCCGCCTGGGCCCTCAGCCTGGCCTGGGACCCCTGTGGGCATTGGTGGGGGGTGTGGACCAGCAGATAGGAGCAATCTCCCTCGCTCAGTCACTCACACACTCTGTCTCTCTCAACCTCCACCTCTCGAATAAAGAAATTACCACGCACATCCCCACACACACACATATCCACAAATACACACAAGCACATCCACACACACATACATAAACACATGTGACAAACATACATACACACATACATACTCATACACACACACACAAACTCATACACACATCCACACACACATCCACACACAGGCACAAACTCATCCACACACACGCATACACATGAACAAACTCATACACACACATATCCATACACACAAATCCACACAAACATACATACACACACAAATCCACATACAAACACATCCACACACATTCACACAATCCACACACATTCACACATACACAAACACCTCTACATACACACATCCACACACACACAAACTCATCCACACACACACATACAAACTTATACACACACATCCACACTCACACACACATGCACACACACACATGCACACACACACAGGAGCTGGACCAGCAGTTCCTGGAAAACCCCTCCGGGGCTGCCACACTGCCCTTTGAGGAGGAAGGGGCAGGACCGGGACGTTACAGGAACCTTAGCAAGACCCCTCAGTGCAAACACGCAGCCGTACGACCACGGGAAGTGACAGACGAGGGGTCCCTGCCAGGGTCATGTCCAGAAGCCCTTCTCCGTGAATGCAAAGGGACTGCCTGGAGGAGGCGGCCCAGGGGAGTGCGGAGCCATCCGAGGATCATCCTACAGAGCTCATCCACACGTGTCCGGGCGCCAAGCCGCAGGGAACAACCTGTTTTTCACAGGAGCTGTGGCTAAAATAAACTTTGGAAACACTTGATGGGAAAAAAATCTAAAAGAAAAGCCAGGCACGGCCAAGAGTGGCCCGACCAGGGGCGGGGGTGCAGACACGGCTTTGTTTGATGCAATTCGGGGCTTTTTTTCTTTGAAAACAATAAGCATGTATTTATTGCTTTTGCATTAAACAAAGGCCTTTTTTAAGTCTCTTAGAAAAATAAACATCCCTGCCTCGTGTCCAGGAAGGGGTTCTGGCTGGCCGAGCTGCCAGCGGCACCTGATGGGGAGAGACCAAGTCCCCAGGGGCCTCACGCGGACCTGTGGGTTTCCTGTGTCGGTCTCCGGCAGGAGCCCACAGGCCCAGGCCAACAAGGACGGGCACCTGCAGACGTCAGTTTCCAGTGTCAGGAGTGGAGCAAGCGTGTGGGTCTCAGCTGTGAAGCACTGGCAGAGGCGTGGGGGCACGGCGTGTCACATGTCACATGTCGCAGCACGCGGCAGTGTCAGCGGGCGGCTGGAGGACCACAGAGCCCGCCCCAGCTCAGCGGGGGGGCAGTTACACCCACAGCTCAGTGCTGTCTGTGCCCGCCCGCGCTGGGAGCCACACGCACATCACGCCCGAGTTGTTCCTATTTTAATCGGTGGCCTCCCTCGTGGCCTTTCTTTGCTTTTTTTAGGATTGCCTCCCTTGGGCAAATTCCCGAAGGGCTGGGACCCAGCCCTTCCAAGGCACTGTCTGCCCCGGTGACGGGGTCTCGGACGTGAGCTGTGGTCACGGGACCGGAAGCAGGGCCACCATGGCACCCGCGGGCACTCGGGTGGGACCTTCAGCGGGAACCGGCCCCCCAGGCTCCTGGCCACGGGAAGGATGCCCCTTGCCAACCACCGTGAAAACCTGGAACCCAGCATTGCCCAGGCAGATCTGGGAGGACGGCCATTTCCGCCCCATTTCCCCCATGCGTGACAGGTGCACCGTGAACCTGCCCGGTGGGCTGTGACAGGTGGCAGACTTCCAGTAAGACGATGGCCCCAGCACGTGCGCATGGGTGGGTGGGGCCAGCTCAGTGTCAGCCCTGCCTCTGGGGACTCCTAGGGATCCCCACGTGGCCTGGGGTTCCTTGTGGCCGAAAAGCTGTCCCTTCCGGTCCCAGGCAGGACCCTGCATGCTTCGGGAGGGCTGGCCAGAGAGAAAGGAGCCTGGCCAGGGCTCTCCCTGGGCCCCATCTGCTCCGAGCCCCACGTCCCTACCACCTGGGGCAGGCAGGAGGGAGGGAAGAAGAGGAGAGCCCGTAGCAGCCTGGCGCTGGCCACTTGGGACGCCTGTGTCCCACTTCAGAGCACCCAGCACCCCGGCTCCACTTCTGACTCCAGCTTCCTGCTAATGCACATCCCGGCAGGCAGCAGTCTGGGCCCCCACCAGCCACGTGGGAGACCTGGATGGAGCTCCGGGCTTCTGGCTTCAGCCTGGCCCAACCTGCCCCAGCCACTGCGGGCATCTGGGACGAGAGACAGTGGACCGGAGATTTCTGTCTAACTCTGTATCTCCGTCTTCAAAATTAAAAAAAAAAAAGGATGAAAGGAGGAGGGAAAAGAGGGAGGAAGACAAAGAGTAAGAAAAGAGAAGACCCGGCTGGGGAAGGGCGGAGAAGGGGAGGAGGAGAGAGGAGAGAGAATCGCCCAGCTTCGGGCTGATGGGGAACCCTCACAGCCATGCCCAGGGCCAGACGACACTGTCCCCACGGAGAATGCCCCAGCAGCCCGGAACCCCATCCAGGTCTCCCACCTGGGTGCAGGGTCCCGGCGCTTGGGCCCCCCTCTGCTGCTTTCCCGGCCCATTAGCTGGGAGCTGGATGGGAAGTGGAACAGCCAGGACTCGAACCCATGCCCACATGGGATGCCGGCGCTGCAGGCAGCGGCCTCACCTTACCCCTCCCCAGCGCTTCTTTCCAGCAAACCTTTTCGGGGACTAGATTTTCCCGTCTCAGTGATGCTGACGCAAGCCCCTGACAGCACAGCAACACTTCGTCTGGAAAATTCTACTTGGAGCTTTGAGAGATAAGGAATCTTTCTTGATGAGTGTAACCACAGAAGTGCAACACGCCAAGAAAAGGGAACAGGAATTCCTGAATCCCACCCCGCATCACCAGCCTGAGCTTACGTTTCCTGACGGCCTCATAAACATGGTTTTTAAAAATCTGGTTTATTGAAAACAAGCAGCGTTCGGCCGGCGTCGCCCACCCTGGGGCTCACAGCAGGTGCTCTGTAAAGACCTTCTCTCTCCATTTTTTTTTTTTTAAAGATTTATTTATTTGAAAGGCAGAGTTACAGAGACAGGGACCTTCCACCTGCTGGTTTGCTCCCCAGATGGCCGCGATGGCTGGGGCTGGAGCAGGCAGAAGCCAGGAGGCTGGAGCTCCATCCGGGTCTCCCACGTGGTGGGAGTGACTCGGTCAAGGCCATACCCAGCAAGGAGCTGACCCCTGAACTGAGCAGGCGAGAGCCAGGTGCCACACTCCACGTGACGACGTGAGGAGCAGACACACGCCTCCTGGTAGGGCTGGGCTGGCCTCCCCTACACCCACCTGGACAGGAGCAGTGTGAAGACAGATGGCGCCTGGCACAGCTCCCGGGGCTGGGGTCCGGGGACCTCACCAAGCATCTGTGGCCCCATCGAAGCCTGCAAAAGACCCCTCAGCTGCTCCCCCTCCCCGAGGAGTGGCCTGGCGCATGTGCCCACTCTGCACCTGCTCTGTCCCTGCTCAGTGACACAAGCAATATTTAAGGATCATGACCCGGTGCCAGTACCCACAGCAGGGCTTGGAAAACAAGCCGTAGCCAAGACTAACTTGGAGGTCAGTGGAGAGGCAGGCCTTAGACAAGCCTCCACATGCCATGTCGGTAACCGTCAACAGGAAAAGGGCAGAAGGCAGTGCAGGGCCCTAGGTGCAGTGAGGGGGCAGTGAGGGAGGGCTTCCTGGAGGAGGTGAGGCCAAGTTGATGAATATAAACTTCTGAACCTCTTATGTTAAACAGTAATAGTTAATGTAGAGCTATTAATAGAAATAACTGAGTATGAGGGACAACAGCCAATGAATGACTGTTTGCTTGTTTCGTGTGTGGTATCTCTGTTAGTGTTTACAATAACCCAATGGGCAGACATTATTTTTTAACAGATTGATTGATTGATTGGTTGATTTCAAAGGCAGAGTGACAGAGAGATCAGGAAAAAGAGATCTTCCATCCACTGGTTCACCCCCTAAATGGCTGCACCAGCCAGGGCTGGGCCAGGCTGAAGCCAGGAGCCAGGAGCTCCCTCTAGGTCCCTCCACCGCTTTTGCTGATGCATTAGCAAGGAACCGCATGGGAAGTGGAGCAGCCGGGACTCGAACCGGCATTCACACGCCAAGCCCTAGCTATTACTGCAAACCCTGTGCTATAAAGTGAGAACCTCAGGAAGGTGGCTGACGTGGCCCAGGCAGGGACCTAGCGACAGACACCGAAGCTGGGCTGGAGCCCAGGCCACTGACCACAGGCTGCAGCCTCCGGCCACAGCCTTCCTGCTGTGTCACCAGAACTTGTGATCCTGGCGGGCTGCCCGCTGGACCCCGGCCAGGGGCATCTCCCCGCTCCAGCAGCACCCCTGACTCACAGCCTGGCCACACGACCTCGCTGAGCCCCTGCCACCAGCAGCCGCCCATCAGCTGCGAGGGGTCTTCCGACGTTCACGGCAGGGGCCGTTATGAAAATAACGCAGGTGGATTTAATTTGAAAGGCAGTTTGACAGACAGAGAGAGAGGGGTCTTCCATCCGCTGGTTCGCTCCCCAAATGGCCACAACAGCTGGAGCTGCGCCAATCCGAAGCCAGGAGCCAGGAGCTTCTTCTGGGTCTCCCACGTGTGTGTAGGGGCCCAAGGATCTGGGCCATCTTCCACTGTGTCCCAGGCCATAGCAGAGAGCTGGGTTGGAAGAGGAGCAGCCGGGACTCGAACTGGCGTACACACAGGATGCTGGTCTCACAAGGGGGCGGCTTTACCAGGCAGTCTGGCTCCAGAGCCACTCTCCACCCTATCTGGAAGCTGCCCGCGTCCCTGCCTTCAAGCTGGGCCCCTGCCACCCACGTGGGACACCCAGAGGGCGTCCCAGGCGTTTGGGGGGTGAACCGGCAGATGGGAGAGCTCTCTGTTTCTCTGTCTTCCTCCTGCTCTAACAAATACGATTTTAGAAAAGACGACAATGGCCGGGGGGTGACAGCGGCCAGCCGTGGAGGCTGTGGGTGACATGGCTCCACCCACAGGAAGTGTCCAGGACAGGCTGAGTCACAGAGACAGGAAGTGGGGGGCCAGGAACTACAGGCGGACAGAACGTCCTCCTGCGGCCCCAGGACGGCCGCACTGGTCCACAGTGGCCTTGAACTGCATGTCGGTGGCGCTGGTTTTGGAGAGAGACTGGCACTGAGGGGACCCAAGGGTGTAGGCTGCAGCTGCATGGCCACCCAGAGCCTCAGTTTGCAAATCCATTAAATGGGTCCATCCCTGGTTGCCCCCCTCATCCAGCTACACTCGGCCTCCGAGTGCGTCCCAAGCAGGAGTCAGTGCGTTCCAGAAGTCTCCGGGCAACCCTTTGATATCTGAGAAGACTGGGCTCTCCTGGCCCAGCCGGGGGAAGGAAAAAAAAAGGTGTGGCTCTCCCCCACACCCCCACGCTGCCCTCCTTGGGCTCCTGGAACCCCACCCCACCCCCTGCAGCCGCCATGCAGCTCTGAGACCTCAGCTGACCCCTGGGACCCTCGAGCCCATGCCCCCCCCACCCCGCACCTTCACCACCCCTGGGGGCTTAAGGGGACCTCGGGAGAGGCACAGAGAAGTTGGCACCGGACTTGCAAAATAATCCAGCTGGGCAGGCCAGGGCGGCGGGGTCCCCACAAAGAGGCAAGTGTGCTGCGGCTCGTCCACACACAATGGCCCCTCAGAAGGCGGCCCCGCGGAGCACAGAGGCGCTCTGTCCGTGGGCCGAGACAGACCCGGCCGGCCCCCCCAGGCGCTGGGCCAAGAGCCCGGCCGTGCAGCCTCTATTAAGTTTCTAAAATTATGCCAGCCTGGGGCTGGGGGTGAGAGCTGGGGACGTGCACACACGGCGGGCAGGAAGTCCCGACTTGGCTCCCTGCACCCGCGGCCGAGCCCCTGCGGCAGTGGGGGGGCGGCCCGGCCAGGGAGGCTGGCGTGGCTCCCCTGGAACCCGTGGGAAGAGTGGGAAGGCGTCACCGGGCAGTCAGGACTCGGTGAAGGAAAACTCCTGGGGGAACAGGGCGGCCCTGTGGGATCGAGCACTCTACAAACCAGCGAGTCTGCCTCTCCAAGATGGACCCAACTGTGGACAGCGCACACAACTTCCCGACGTGACCCTTGACCTCAGCCACAAACGGCCGGCCTGAGACAGTCCGGAGCTCCCGGCCCCAGGAACTAAATCTAAGGCAAGAGAAGGAGGAGGGAAAACCTGAAGGGGAGGGGCCTCAAGTCTGTGAGCTGCCCCGCCCCCGAGGTAACCTTGAGCCATCAGTCTGTCCTGACTGAGAAACCCTCTCTCATCGATCCAGGGAGCGGTGGGTTCCGCAGCGAACGCGAGAGCAGGTGTGGGGCAGCACCAGAGCCCACGCGGGATGCGGCCCTGGATGCGTGTTCTATACTCAGCCCCGCGTGCCCGCAGGGACCTGCTCCCTGAAACCCCCCGCACCGTGTGCCGGCTCCTGCCCTCCCCGCCTCTCCTCCCCGGGGGCTTCTGGGATCCCCTGGGACCCTTGTCCTGGCTCCTGCCCTCCCCGCCTCTCTTCCTCAGGGGCTTCCGGGATCCCCTGGGACCCCGGTCCCGGCTCCTGCAGGGTGCGGGTGAGAAACCAAGATCCAGAGATGCCAGCAACATCCCCCAGGCTGCCGCTGCCCGCTCAGATTAAACAAGAGAAAACAAACACATCTGCAGCTGGCCCGCCAGGAGGGGCGCGCAGAGCTAGAAGCAAGGGGATGAGGTCAGAGGGACACGCAGGAGCCTGGTGGGGGGCAGGGGACAGCCTGGAGGAGGCGGCCGGCAGTGAGCCCGCTCGGGGTGGGGGGCAGCTGAAACCTGGGGGGGGCTGGGCACCGTAGCTGTCAGGGGACGAAGAGTAAAGAGCCACGCTCGCAGACCCCAAGCCGCCGCTCCAGCCTTGGGAAAAGAACTGTGGGGGTCCGGAGGAGGAGGAGGCGGTGCTGGGCCCTGCCTGTACCGATTCTGCGCACACGGCAGAGGCATCCTCAGACTTCTGCCTCCCGCGCACCAGGAAAGCTCACTTAATTAGTTCACTTAATCCTCATCACGACCCAACGCAGTCGAATGGTTCCGTGTCACCAAGCTGACTCTGAGCTGCGAGGACATAAATCCACATCAAAGGGAATTTATTGATTCCCATTATGAGGAAGTCCCTGGTGAGGCTTCAGGCATGGCTGGATCCAGCAGCACAAATGCCATCATTCAGAATTTCTCTCTCTCCATCTCTCGATTCTGAACTCCTGTCTGATGGCAGCATTCGCAGACAAGCACCTCCGTCCCGTTCCGCCTGTCCACGTCTGTTCCGGCATGGCCACCGGGAGCACCGGGCCGGGCTTATCCCCACCACGTACGTGGTCCCCAGGGAAAGAGAACACGCAGAAGGCACAAGACTGAACCAGTTCACTGGGCCCTGTGCCCATCTGGGATCAACAGCTGTGCTTACAGGGACACAACCCCTAGCACAGGGACAGGGAGAGTGACTGTCCCAGCAAGGGTGGGAGGACAGACGCCCACCAGCACAGGGCTCCTGAGGAGCAGAGACGAACCTGTGGCCCCCGCGGGAGCCTCAGGGTGGTTGCACAGGATGCGCACTGCACATCTCTGTGGGGCTCCCTTCCCATTCATGACGGTCGGGGGGGGCGGGGGGAGACAGGAATCAGCCTGTGTGTGCGAGACGGGGCCCACACGAAGCTAAGCCTCTGCAGAAGACACGCAGCAGCCGGGAAGCAGCCCAGGATTGCACACCCCTCCCCCGTCTTGCTGTACCCCAGCGACTTCAGGGGTGGGCCCAGCTGTGCCCCAAGGAAGGCAGCCCAGGGACTCCTCTCTGCCCAGGACCAAGAGGGCTATGGGTAATAAAACCTCGGGAGGGGGGCCGGCGCTGTGGTGCAGTAGGCTAATCCTCTGCCTGCGGTGCCGGCCGCCATACAGACACTGGTAATCACTGGTTCTAGTCCCGGCTACTCATCTTCTGATCCAGCTCTCTGCTGTGGCCTGGGAAAGCAGAAGATGGCCCAAGTGCTTGGGCCCCTGCACCCACGTGGGAGACCGGAAGAAGCTCCTGGCTCCTGGCTCTGGATTGGAGCAGCTCTGGCCATTGCAGCCACTGGGGAGTGAACCAGCGGATGGAAGACCTCCTCTCTGTCTCTCCCTCTCACTGTCTGTAACTCTACCTAACAGGGTGGGCAGGTAGCCCCCTCCGCCTCTGCACCCACGTGGGATACCTGGGGCCCCGCATAAACCCCAGTCTGACAGCAGCCTGCGCACCCAGCCCCCTCTGCCTGGCCATGTGTTGTTCCCACCGTCCTATGGGACCCGCCTGTCCACGTCTGTTCCGGCCCTCAGACTGTGTGATCGCGCCTCCCCCTGGGGGACAGGCTGAGCCCCCTGCGATCCCACTGGCGAGGACACCCCACCCCCAGCACGAGCGCTGCCCCGGCTCAGCCCCCAGTTCTCTGCTCGGGGAAGCCGAGCCCCGTGTTCAGCCAGCTCCACTCACAGAAGGCAGGGTTGCAAGCCACGGCCAGCATCTCCCAGCCGTCCCCACCACGAGCCCCGTTTCCTCAGCCTGCGGGCACTCGCTCTCACCCACACAGCCGACAGACACCATGTGCAAATTCAGAGGCTAAGCCTCCGTGCCACTTCCACCCTCTCCCTCGTCACAGGAGCTGTTCGTTTGAAAGGCAGAGCTGAAAGCAGCAGAAGACGGCCCAAGTCCTTGGGCCCCTGCACACGCGTGGGAGACCCGGAAGAAGCTCCTGGCTCCTGGCTTCGGATCGGCACAGCTCCAGGTGTTGTGGCCATCTGAGGGGTGAACCAGCAGATGGAGGACCTTGCTCTCTGTCTCTACCTCTCTCTGTAACTCTTTCAAATAAAATAATAATAATAATAATAAAGAAAGGCAGAGTTAGAGAAAGAAGGAGAGATACAGAGAGATCTTCCACCTGCTGGTTCACTCCCCATAGGGTCACAACAGCCAGGGCTGGGCCGGGCTGAAGCCAGCTGCAAGTGATGGCATCACCCGCCCTGCCACAGCGCCGGGCCCTCCAGCGCGACCCCCTTAGTAGGCTGAGACCCGCACACAGGGAAGCCAGCAGCCCCCTCTAGGGTGGGAGGGAGGAGAACCGGGAAGACGGAACCGAGGCTGGGAGGCGCTCGCTGGGCTGCGTCAGCCATTTCTGCAGATCGCGCTCCCTGTGGGACGTGGCCAAGAGGAAGGCCCTGGCGATGTGGGGGTGGGAGGGAGGAAGAGGAAGGCCCTGGAGACGTGGCCACACCCTGGACTCTGAGATGTGACCACCATGTCTGCTGGGACCACCACCCAGGGCACCACTCGCAGCCACTTCCCCGTCTCGAGGTCGGCTCCTAGGGAAACCAAGTCTGAGCCAGGAAGCCCCGAGTTCGACAGCGCTGTGGGCTGAAGAATCACGCTGACGGTGCTCAGAGCAAAAGACAGACACTCGCCCTCCTAATCATCCAATCACTCAGCAGCGGTCAACAGCTCCTACAACATGCCCAGAGCACGGGGGCCGGCTGTGCACAGTGGCCAACATGAGCCACGGACCTGACCTCTTGGAATGCCATCGGATCCCGACCCTGCGAGGCAGGAAACGCCGTGACACCCATCGTACAGATGAGACGATGGAGGCCCAGAGAGGGTACACGAGCTGCCCAGGGCCACACAGCTAGGCAGTTGCCAGGCAGGATTCAAACCCAGGACTCCAGGTCCCATGCTCTTCGCCACTTCCCCAGAGACGAGGCTGAGGGACCACAGCCCCAGAACAGAGAGCTGGTTCCCATAAATGCAATGAAATAGCGTCCCAATACCGGTGAGAGGGGTCCATGACTGTCCTTTTTTTAAAGGCTGATTTCCTTATTGGGCCAGTGTCGTGGCATAGTAGGCTAAGCCACTGCCTGCAATGCTGGCATCCCACATGGGCACCAGTTTGAGTCCCGGCTGCTCTGCTTCCAATCCAGCTCTCTGCTGTGACCAGTGGAAGATGGCCCAAGTCTTTGGGCCTCTGCACCCACGTGGGATACCTGGAAGAAGCTCCTGGCTTCGGACCAGCCTAGCTCTGGCTATTGCGGCCATTTGGGGAGTGAACCAGTGGGTAGAAGACTTCTCTCTCCCTCCCTCTCTAATTCTGCCCCTCAAATAAATAAATAAAATATCTTTAAATATTTATTTATTTATTTGAAAGGCACATTTACAGAGAAAGTGGTCTTCCACCCGCTGGTTCACTCTCTAGATGGCCACAATGGCCAGGGCTGGGCCAAGCCAAAGTCAGAAGCCAGGAGCTTCTCCCGGGCCTCCCATGTAGGTACAGAGACCCAAGCTCCTGGGCCATCCTCTGCTGCTTCCCCAGGCACATTAGCAGGGAGCTGGATCATAAGTGGAACAGAGGAGACTTGAACCTGCGCCCCTATGGGATGCTGGCATCTCAGGCAGAAGCTTTACCTGCTACGCCACAGTGCTGGCCCTGACCCCAAGAAGAAGGAGAATTCTCTACCAGGCTGGTGAGCCGGGAGCCTGGGGCTGCAGGCACCATCTTCACCAGCAGGTGGATGGAGCCCACCCGGGAGGAAAGCCAACACAGTGCCAAGCAGAGCTAAGAGATGGAGAAAACTCCCCTGCACCTGTGCCGGCTCCTGGATCCAGCAATGCCTGAAGCTGTCACACTGCCAACTCTCCAGTGACACAAAGCAACACATTCTGCTTTGACTTGAGCCCAGCTCGGTTGGGTCCCGTTAGGTTCAGTCTTCTGTTATCAGTCCTGACTAATGCAGCAGACTTGGGATAAAAAAGAAAAACCCAAGGCCAGTGAATTCTGCGCTGGCCCAAGGCAAACACAGCCCCGAGGAGCAGACACAATCGCTCTTTGAGGGAGGCGGAGGGAGGGGAAAATACTTCCCATTCCTCGGTGGTGACTCAGTGGGCAAAACAGGGCCAGAATCTTTTCTCAGGCGCTTATCCTGCCTGGCAACCGTGACTCATCCCAGCCCCGGCCAGCCTGAGCCTGCCAGGTCCCCTGGTGCTCCACACTCCCCAGGGCTCAGCATCCCCCCCCCCAGCATGCGGTCCCTGCAGCGGGGGTTTTTCTAGTGTCTTGGGGCATCCAGCCCAAGTCGGCACGCCACAGGCGTGTGCACCGCGCCAGCAGGTGTCCTGCTCCCGTCCCTCCTCACCCAGGCCGGGCTGGCCCGCGGGAGCTCAGGGGCCAGGGGAGGCAGCAGAGGGCCGAGAAGACGGCCCCGAGGCTGAGCCGAGGAAGCGAGACTTTTTCCGCAGGACACAGAGGACAGCCGGGAAGACACGAAGCTGGAGGAGTCAGACATGACCTCATCCCAGCTCCCGTGCTGCGGAGGCACAGTCTGAGCTGGCGATCCGGCTTTCTGGAAGGGAAGGCGTGTTCTCGGGGGAGCCACCAGGAAGTAAGATGGGGTGGTAGGAAGGAGTGGAGCAAGCAGGGGTCCCCGCGGGCCAGCGGCTTTGCTGCATCCCAGGGCAGTTCTGCATGGGACCCGGGCCCTGGCACCCCCCCATCTGCCCCTCTGGGAGGCTCAGCAGCCACAGCCACAGCCACAGCAGCCAGCCCCTCCCTGCTCCCTCTGGGCCGTGCACCTGCGCACAGGGAAGTAACTCAGCCAGGAGGTGCAGCTGGGGGGCACTGGGAAGCACTGTGGGTGGGCACCCAGGGCTGGGGGAGGGCACCTGGAGCTAGCTGAGCGTGACCCCAGGCTCCCATCCGGATCCACAGGTGCACAGCTCCCGGGGGTAAGAAGAATCCAGGGGAATCCTGTGCCCAGAGGAGCCCAGCAAATCCTGGTGTCTTCCTGGACCTGCTCTGCACCCACGGATTCGGGCTGGCTCCTTCCCACGGAGGCTGGGCGGGCACACAGGGAAGTCAGCCGAGACCAGGTATACACCAGCTCTGTGTCTGAGAGCCCTGGCTTCTCCTGCCCCTCCCCCCAGCTCCTCTGGGAACAAGAGCACCCCGCTGGTCTTGACAGTAAAGTGGGGGTCCCTCCTGAGGAGCAGCCCGGTAGGAGGTGGGGTCCGGCCTTGGCCTTGCGCAGAGGCACTGCTCTCTCTGAACTTGCTGCAGACACTTGAACTCATGGCTGCTGAAAGTGAGCAGGCAGGCTTGAAGGAGCAAGGGCACTGGAGGAGAGGCTGGCTGTGGGTGCCATCACAGCGCCCCCCAAGGCCTGGCCGGAAGCTTCCTGGGTGCCACGTGGCCTTGGGGGGCTGCCATCACAGCGCCCCCCAAGGCCTGGCCGGAAGCTTCCTGCCTCCTCCCGCTTCCACTGACTCCAGGCCCCTCTGCCCCTCTCTGCCTCCCTGCACACAGCCCCTCCTGGCTGCTCACTGCCTTCTCCCACAGGCCACCTGTCACTGGATGGAGGCCCCACCCCAGTCCAGGACGACATCCTCGAATGTGGCCCTGTTCACAGCGGCCGGCGGCTGGGACTGCAGGTGTGGGGGTAGGGCGGGGGCAGCTGGCCGCTGACCGCTGGCCACTGGGTAAGAGTGACACGGAGGCCTGGCTTGATCAAGTAGAGGCATGCAGGTGACAGAACCGGGAGACAGGGACAGGGTGCCTGCATCACCAGCCCAGGGCAGACCCCGCAGCCCCGCCTGGAGGGAGCCGTGCCGAGGCAGGTGAGGGCTGCTGGCCAAGCTCCAGGCCCCGGCAGAGCTGCTCTGCTTCCGGTTCCGCCCCCGTGCAAGGAGCTGCAGGGACCTGGCACCCTGGAATCTTCCATGTGCCTCCTCTGCCCTTGAAAGGCCAAATGCCTAGAATTCTGCAGGAATTCCCAAGGAGGTGCCCTGCCCGCCCGCCTGCCAGCCCGTGGGGGAAGAAGCAAAGCCAGGCTCTGACGTGCGAGTAGGTGGCTGCAGGAGCTGTCACTCCAGAACCGGGCATGGGGTCCCACACGCACAGGACCCTCAAGGAGCCCCCCACCATGAGTGCATCCCCACACACAGCTATGCGCCAGAACCAGACAGGCCTGGGCACACACACAGGTGTGGAGGCGCCCCTCCCCTTCCTGTGCACACCTCCCCAAGGTGCCTCCCGCCCACGGGAAACCCAGCGGCGCCCCACGGAAGCAAGCCCGCAGGGTTCACACTGTGGCTCTGCAGCCCCAGGCAACCAACTCAGCCTCTCTGGGCCTCCGGTTCTACATCTGCAAAGGGGGCTGACGACGATGCCCACCGGGTGCCACGCACCAGGCGAGGCAGGGCTGCCCGAGTGGCTTTCTCTTAAACTGTGTGTATCTGAGAGGCAGACACGTGGAGGAGCTCTAATAAAAACTCACACGCAAACAGACGCGTGGGAACACGTGTGCAGAGACACAGACATGCGGGCACCTATGCACACGCTCACACAGATGCGCACACACACGCAGATGACAACACGCACGCGATCACCCGTGGGCACATGCACGCAGTGAGGCGTGCAAACACCACCCGCCGAGCGCCGCGCAGACCCTCGGGCCCCCAGCTCAGAGCGCTGTTCGCGGCTCCCCCCTCCCCACCTTAGCGCTCAGTGGGTCCAGAACACGTACGGGCACAGCCGTGGGGAACAGAGCCGCGTCTCGTTCACACACAGGCGGTTTCTGTCTGTCTCACCACAGACCACCCATAGCACCCACTTCAAGGGGAAGTGAGGCTCAGCCCCCCCCAGCCACTGGCCGAGGGGAAAAAGCTCAAACCCAGATTGCAAAAGCCCCTTGCTCAGGGCCCCCAGGGACCCCTGCCGGCCCATCCCCCATGCATCCACAACAAAGAGCGCTCCTTCTGCCTTTTTTTTTTTAATCAGAAGGCTCTCCCCTCTTCTTTCCGTTTATTTGAGAGGTGGGGGGGGGAGGTGCTCCCATCTGCTGGTTCACTCCCCAGACGCCCACGACAGCCATGGCTGGCCTGACCTGGCCTGAACCTGGGAGTCTGGCGCTCCACCTGGGTCTCCCATGCAGCTGGCAAGGGTGCACCAGCCCCCACCCGCAGCCTCCCAGGGGTGCTCAAGCGGAAGCTGGAGTCGGGGCCAGAGCCACGTTTTGAGCCCAGGCAGCGAGACGTGGGCATCTTAACCACGAGGCCAAATGCCAGTCCCAGGGAAGGACACCTCGGACCCAGGACCGGGGCCCAGTTGGAGTCTCCAAGCCGCTGCCGCGGGCAACCAAGCCCCACCTGCAGCTGGGATTCAGAGCAGCACAAGTGGGCGAGGTGAGAGGAGGCTGGCGAGGGCAAGGCCGGGTCCCCATTCCTCCCTGGGAAGCGGCTCCTGGCTTCAGCCTGGCCCAGCCCTGGTTTATTACAGCCATCTGGGGAACGAACCTGCAGACGGAAGATCGATCTCTCTCTCTCTCTCTCTCTCTCTCTCTCTCTCTCTCTCCCCCTCCCTCTCTCTCTCTGTAACTCTGCCTTTAAAAAAAAAAAACAAAGAAGGATAGATGGTTAGAGGGATGACTGAACATAACGCACAGGTGGTTAGGGAGAGGGACACAGGGCTGGGGGTGGCAGGATGAGGGGCTGGACGGGTAAATGACTAAGCAAAGACGACACTATGCTATCCGGAGGTGGGCACCTGGGTGCTCACTGCACAGTTCTTACAATGTGCCTGCACGCTTGGATATTTCCACAATAAAAAAAAATCATTTCCTCCACGTGTTAGGAAAAAAAGAAAACTGCAAAACGACGTTCAAAGTGTAGGCAAAGACAGACTCGTCGGACAGAATCTTTACTGTTGAGTCCTAATCACACCCCATTATCCAAAGGAGGAAGCAAAAGATCGCACGAAGCAGACGCAACCCAGGTGCGAACGCCGCACCGCGACACTACACTGGGTGTGCGTTCGGCACGGCTCTGAGGGTGCACCCCCACTCCAAAGCCAAGGGCCTGGGTTCCAGCCCAGACTCTGCTTCCAGTCCCAGCTGCCTGTAATGCACGCCCTGGGAGGCAGCAGGAACGTGGGAGACCCACCCTGAGCCCCTGGCCCCCTTCGGCCTGGCCCAGCCTCAGCCGTGACACGCGCTGGGGGAGTGTACCAGCCAAGGAGACATCTCTGAGCGTCTGTCTCCTCTCTCCGACAAGCAGGTAAAAAAGTTTCCTCCAGGAGGAAGTCCAGCGCCCACCGCCGCGCGGCCCCCTGGGAGGAGAGGTGAGGTTCTGGCCCGGCCGCAGCACTGGCTTTCTGCACCCCGCCCCCAGGGCTCCAGGGTCACCGCTGCTGCTGGGGGGCCGGCCAGCGCTGCTGCCTGTGGGCTCGCGTCCCAGGGACGGCACGGTCAGACCCTAGACCTTTGCAAATAAAATCGAATCTTCATACCCTACGTATTTTTAGAAGGACTTCTCCGTTGCAAATCAACAGAAGTGACATCCAGCTATGTCTTTACAAATACTGCTGAAGGGGTCCGGGGGGTCCCTGGGAGCTGGCCCCGCCCTCCTGCCTGTTAAGGGTCTTTGGCTCCTGAGCAGGGCTTCCTGCTTGTAGACGAACCCCAGACACGAGGCACCACATGATGCGCCATATGAGCCAAGGCCCTGGCGGGGATGGGCCTGGGGCACCGTCTCCGCTCTCTCTGCTCCCGACTGACGAGAGAGGAGACCCTGACTGGCAGGCCTGAGCCCTTGTCGGTCTTGTGTGCATATCTCAAACACGTCCCAGGCGCTGCCACTGAACAAACAGCGTCTTGTCTCATCCCACACCACCCCAGCAGGCCAATAAGGAAATCAGAACAGAGAGGTGAAGCGACTGACCCAATGTCACACAGCTCGGAGCCCAAACTCGGAAGCTGGGGCAGCAGCCCAGCTTCGGACCCTGGACCCTGCGCCACCCCAGGAACACACTCAGGGGGTGCTGGGCTGCCGGCTGGCACACTCCCGCTTCTACCCAGGGGCCTGGCCCCACATGTCCCCCACTGGGAGGGGCCACAGACCCCACCAGTCACCCTGGAAGCCCCTCAGCTCCCTGGCCTCGCAGCGCCCCCCACCTCTGTTCAGACCCCAGCCTCAGGCCCTCGGTCTGTAACTGGGCCCTTGCTAACAACTGGCCACCTGGGCCAGGTCACGTGACTGCTCTGTGCCTCAGTTTCCTCATCTGCACAGGAGGTCGGCCGGCTACTCTCTGTTACAATAGCAGGGCACTTAAACAGGCCACGGGCAACATGCACTTCCTCTCATTCTGTTGTCCACGAACTGTTCTCTCTCCTCTCTCACACACATGCACACACATATACACATGCACACTCATGTACACATGTGTGGGTGCACACAGATACATATGCACACACACATACACATGCATACTCATGCATGCACACACATGGGTGCACAACACATATACATATGTATGCACATGCATGCACACATATACACATGCATACTCATGCATGCACACACATGGGTGCGCATGCATGCACACATATACACATGCGGACATACATATATACATACAGGCACACATACACATGTATACACATGCATATATACGAGTAAGCACAATATATACACATACATGCCACACATATACACATGCATATACACACATAGGCACATATATACACATGCATACTCACACATACACACACGTGGGTGCACACATATACACATGCATGCAATGCACACATGTGCACACATGATACACATACATATATTCATGCAGGCACACATGCAGACACAGTATATGCATGCATGTACATGCACAGGCACACATACATACACATGTACACACATGTGTATACACTCATAGACACACGTACATATACACACATGCAGATCACATATACATATGCATGTACACACATAGGTACATACGCATGTGCACAATGCACATGTACACATGTGTGTATGCACTCAGGCACACAATACACATATGTGCATACACACGTGGACACAATACATGTATGCATGCAGGCACACACATGTATGCACATGTGTAGACACACCTACACGTGCATACGTGTATACACTCATAGGCACACACATGCAGCACACATGTACATGCACACATGGACACATACATATACACACATGCACACACTCCCGCACACAGTGACAGAGCAGGTGTCCAGAGTCCCTGGCACAGACTGAGCCACGTCCAACACTTGCCGTCGTCACTGTCCCTGTGTCCCGAGCTGAGCACAGTGCACAGGACACACCAGGCCCACAGCAAATGTCTGGGGGCCCAGAGAATGGCTTCATGGGTGGATCCGACCCAAACCTTCCCTGACCATGGACCCAAGACGGCTCTGAAGAGGAAGCACAGACTTCTGAGGCTGCCGCAGGAGCCCAAACCCTCCGCCAGCCCTCTGAGCTCCGTGACCTTCCTAGAGCTCAACCCCATCATCCACATCATGCCCCAGGGCCTTTGCACATCCTGTCCCCTGCCCGGAATGTTCCTCCTCCAAAGCCCTGCGCAGCTGGTTCCTCCGCACACTCAGCCCCTTGCGACCTTCTCACGAGGCCCCCTGCCCCCCACCGTCTAGGGCAGGTCACTGCACGGAGTCCTCACCCCTCCTGCCCTGCACAACCATTTGCCGGCTCCCTTGCCGGCTGACTCCCTCCCTCTGGAATGTGCACCACGCAAGGGCCGGGGCCTCTGTGGATGCCCGTGGCCAGCACAGCGCCCGCACCCCTAGGTGCTCACCCCGTGTTTGTGGAGAGACTGCATGTGCACCTCAGTGAATGAACCAACAGAGGAGCGAGCTCTCGTCCTGACACTCGCTCCACCGCCTGGGAGATGAGGTGACATCACTGACCTGAGGGTGGGCGGCAGGGCCGGAGCCGCGCCCGCGACGGGTGTTACTGCTGGGAAAGATGGCACAGAGACTCCAGCGCCTGCCGGAAGCTCCCTCTCTGATTTGCCACAGCAGCCCAAGGAGCCACCAACCCCAGCCATCACAGCCGTCACAGCCGTGGCCACCCTCGCTCAAGGCCCCAGAGGATGCCGGGATGCAGGCGTGTGACACGGATCCCAGCAGCCGAGTCACAGCCACAGCTGGGCAGGTCTTGTGCAAGCCAGGGAGGGCCTCGTCCCTTGTGGGGAGGGGAGAAGGCAGTGACCCCCACGATAGGAGACGGTCTGGGCCAGCCCGGGGAGGCCGAGGTCAGGTAGAGAGGAAGTAGGGTGGAGGGGGCAGTGCGGGGTTCAGTGGCACAGGCGGGGTACAGCGTGGGGTGCAGGTGCAACCTAAGGGGGTGACTCTGAGCCGCCGAGATCTGAGAGGAGGGAGTGAGGTGTGCGGACGCCTGGGGCCGGCAAGAGAGGTGGGGAGCTCGTGAGCCCAGCCGCAGACAGAGGAGACGCGGGGAGAGGGTGAGCGCAGAGCCCTGAGCCTCTGACTCAGGACGCACGGCCAGGCGCGTGGCAGTTGCCCCCTAACCCACTCCTAACCCTGGTGGCGCCCCTCCCACCCACTGTGCCTCCTCTGGGACCTGGGAGCTTTGTCACCAGCGGCACCAGGAAAGCAGTGGCATGGGACTCCTCAGCAAAGCCACACAAAAGCCAGGTTCCTGTGTGCTGTGAGGAAGCCCCGGCCACACGAGGGGGGTCCTGGCCCTCGCTACGGTCCCTGTCCCTGCATCACACACCCCCCCCCCCCAGTAAGTGAACGGATTCAAAAGGCCACCCAAGGGAGGAGGGCTCAGCGGAGCGCAGCCGACACCCAGAGTCCTGGCGCGACCGACATGGCCGCCGCGTTGTGGGGGCCCGGGAAGCAGCAGGACACAGTGGCACCGGCAGGACCCCAGCGCGTCTTGAGCAGAGGGGTGAAAGTTGAGGCTTCCGGGCCTGCCCCACTGGCCTTTCTCCTCCCTGGTTCTCGTCCCCTGGGACCCTGCCCCAGTGGGGGAGGTCAGCGTGGGGGCCAGGGCAGAAGGGGCGAATGGCAGAGCCAGGTTCCCAGCAGGCTGGGCCATGCTGTCATGAGCCTGGGCGTCCAAGTTCCTGTGGATGCACGAGGGGCCTGCAGCAGTGCAAGCTGGGGGTGCACATGCATACACACCACACACACACGCGTGTGCAACACAGACATACTGGGGGAGGATGCCTGGAGTGCGAGAGACAGAAATGCACCCTGAGCCCGTGTGCACATGAAAGGGTAGGGTCTGGGGCACTCCCACCAGGCCCTGGAGGTCACGTTTCTCCCTGGTGTCAGCTCCACAGCCAAACCATCCAGCCCCACTGGCAGCTACACCTGCGCTCATCCTAGCCCACCCCCCTTTTTGGGTCCTAACTGGCAAAAATCCCAGGGAAGCCTTCTGATTGGCCTGTCTTGGGTCACATGTGTGCACCCCTGAACCAATCACTGCATGCCTCATGGGCAGTTACCCGGAGCTGAGCAGCCATGTGCCAGCGGGCTTAGAAATGTGTTGCCTGACTGGCAACTTTGTAACTCAGTTTCCTCATCCACAGAGGAGGAATAACAACAGAACTACAAGTGCCTATGCTGTTAGCTGTCGTCCCATGCTGGAGCGCTGGTTCAAGTCCCACTGCTCCTCTCTGATCCAGCTCCCTGCTACTGTACCTGGGAAGGCAGCTGAAGATGGCCCAGTGCCTGGGCCCCTGCCACCCACATGGGAGACCCAGATGGCGCTCTAGCTCCTGGCTTCCACCCCTATCCGGGAAGTGAACCGGCATACGGGAGATCTCTCTGTCTCAGTCTCTCTGCCTTTCAGATCAATACATCTTTTTTAAAAAGAACATGTTCACAGCCCGAGAGAAACTCCACGTCCATCAGCTGCTGCCCCCACCCAGCCCCCCTCCCTCCCCCAAATCTCCCAGCTCCTCGGAGCCACTGCGCTCCCTCCTGTCTCTGTGGGCCTGCCTGGCTGCAGCCGTGGCACATGGATGCAGTCCTAGGTGACCTTGTGTGCTGGCCGCTTCCGCCCAGCCTGGCCTCTGTCAGGGTGGCCCCTGTGGGCGCTGTCACCACTCTGGAGCAGCATCCCACCGTGCGGGCTGCTGAGGTACCACCTTGACAGCAGGGACTCCAGGTGGAGAAAGCACACATACACCCCCACACCACCACCGTGAGACTCTGGGCTGAAACCATGACCTAAAGCCCTCGGACAATACAAGTCCCCCGCATCCCACACGGCAAAGCAGAGAAGCCCCCTAGCATGACCGCTCAGGCTGAAAAACAGACAGACTGCACCTGGGTTACTGGTAACATTGCAATTTGTCTCTGTCCTACATATGATTTAGGCCAATACCTGGAGTCATGTCAAGATTATAATTGAAATTGTTAAGATTGTAACTGGTATTGTTAAAATGATAATTGGTATTGTTAAGGTTATAATTGGTATTAATTTCACAAGGCTTAAGGTTAGCTTGACCCCAGTAATCACGTATTCCTCTCCCGATTTGTGGTTTTTGCCTTTATCAACCCTGTTGCTTTGGGCTTCGGGGTGGAGAGTTCTTTAGGGCAGGAGCCTGCTCTCCACCACGGCAATAAAAGAGCGTCAGATACTCTCAGAGTGTGTGCACTCGCTGGGGTACAACACTGCCACATCCTTTATCTAGCCCCGGCAGGCAGCAGGGGCCCACGGCCCCTCCCCCAGTCTCATGTGAGTGTGGTGCACCTGTCACCATTGGGACAAACGCTGGGAACATCAGAGCTCAGGAGATAAAGCCCCTGAGTATGGCGCGGGGACAAGCAGAGGACTCGGAACGGGGGACATCGGAAGGCGGCGGAACAAAGTCTCTCTCTGGGCACCTGCACCCCCATGTCTCCTGCTTCCCTGGGGCAGGGCAGATAAACCAAGAGCCCTCTCCCCAGTGCCAGCCACAAAGCCTTCCCGCCTCCTCCCACGTAAGAAGAAATTCTCCAACGTTCCTTGCTTGATAGAAAGTCCCAGCCCATGCCGGGCACAAGGGCTGCCCCTCAGAGGGGCTAAGAATCCAGACAGGCAGGGGCAGCTGGGCCTCCTCCCTCAGTCTCTCACCACCAGCCACGCCCTTCTGTCAATCACAGTGCTACAGCACCGTCCATCATCATCAAACCCACTGGGGAAAAGAAACACGCCCCCGGGTCTTCACACCTGGCTTCCTGGAGGCTCCCAGGCCACGCTCAGTCCCGCTTCTCCCTTGGTGATCCATCTTCCGTCACCTGAGTGTCAGCCACGGACATGGCACCTGTCTGTCCCACGTGAGGCTCCTCCGAACAGAAGCCCAGGGTTTCTCCAGATGGCCTCGGCTTGTGTCCAGGGCTGGGTTCAAATCAGAGGCAGAAAGCTGGCCGCTGGTCAGGAGGGGGCCCCTGGGTGCCGCCTGCGTTCCCACAGCCGTCACCCGGGCACCCCATGGCACCCGCTCCACTGAGAAGCCTCGCTACATTGGCGGCTGCACCCTAAGACTCACTCCATCACCCCCGCCCCCGCCCCCAGTCAGGGCCCGGCTGGGAATGGTGAAAGCAGGCGCCTGTTCCTGAGGGGCACTCCGAGGACCCCAGGCCCACACTCCCGGCCTCTGCGGTCTCCCTGCACCCGCTCAGACCCTGGAAGCTCAGGTCCCTGGGGAAGGCACTGCACTGGGCGGGGTGCAGACATGCAAATGGCCCCTGGGGCAGTCCGTTCCTGCTCTCTGGGCTTCCGAGCGCCTGACTGTGTTAGTGAGGTTAGAGCAGAGCCCAGGCCAACGTCCCAGCTTCTTTCCGAGGCCGCTCCCCCCATCCGCTGTCCCCTCCACCCCGCCCCGTGCCCACTGCACGGCAGCAGCGCCCCCTTCCTGACACTCAACTCTTGCGCCCGGCGCCGCCCATATCCTGCTCTCTGCCTCCCCCTGCAGGCAATTGTGGGAAGGGTGGGTTGACTGAAACTGGTGGCATCAACAGGGACATCAATTTCTAGACCTGGGTCTTGTCTGTCCTAAATCCAAGCATTCACTGCTCCTTTGTGCATCCTGGGTTCCTGCCCACAACAGTTCCTGCATGCATGGATTCGGACAACCACAGGGCAAGAACAAGAAAGCATTTTAATTGCATCTGTACTGACTATGCACCTGATCAGCACACTGAACTAAAATATTCACTATATTAGCAATTATAAGTGATTCTGAGACGATTTGCAGTACATGGGAGGAAATGCACAGGTTATTTGCAGATACAATTTTTTTGAAGACTTATTTGGAACTCAGCGTGCCAGCAACACAGGGAGAGACAGAGACAAGAGATCTCCCATCCTCCCATCTGCTGGTTTACTCCCCAAATGGCCACAACACACAAGGATGGGCCAGGCTGACCCCAGGAACCTAGAACTCCGTCTGGGACTCCCAGGTGGGCGGCAGGGGTCCCAGTACTTGGGCCGTCCTCTGCCGCTTTCCCAGCTGCATCCTCAGGGAGCTGGATCGGCAGTGGAGCAGCCAGGACTCAGCTGGTGCCCTGATATGGGGAGCTGGCATCCCAAGGAGCAGCTCACCTTACCACAGCATGGCTGGTGCCTGTGATGCAGGTTTTTAAAATATTTATTTATTTATTTGAGAGGCAGAGGTACAGAAAAGAGAGGGGGAGACAGAAAGAAAGGTCTTCCACCTGCCGGTTCACTCCCCAAATGACTGCAATGGCTGGAGCTGGGCCAATCCACAGCCAGGCACCAGGAGCTTCTTCCAAGTCTCCCACGCAGGTACAGGGGCTAAACATTTGGACCATCTTCCACTGCTTTCCCAGGGCACTGCAGAGAGCGGGATGGAAGAGGAGCAGCTGGGACAGGAACTGCAGCCCATATGGGATGCCGACTCTGCAGGCGGAAGCCTAGCCTACTATGCCACAGCATCGCCCCCGTGATGCTGTTTTATACAAGGAACTTGAGCATCCTTACAGTTTGGTATCCACAGGAGGGGAAGGGTCTCCTGAACAAAGCTCCCAGGGAAACTGAGGCACCACGGTTCTAACGTCACGGTAACCCTCTGCACTGCCCGCTTTGCGCGGATTCTGGGCTGGGTGTTCATCTGCTATTCCCGCTGCCTGGTCTCTGTCCAGCGCTTGCCCGAGATGCAGCCAAAACACCCCACCCCTGGGGAACCTTCTCTCCTTCGCACCCCTGTCCAGCCCAGAGAATGGTTCCTCCTCCTCCTCCAGGAAGCCACCCTGACCACATCCACATTCCCAGGGTGCTTCCTGGAGTCCCCACACTTCCTGTGCTGGGATGATCTGCCTCCTTCTGTCTGCCCTTTCGGACTGTGAGCTCTGGATGTTAGGGATCCCTAGCGGACGGCCAGCTCCTAGCCCAGTGCCAGGAGCCAGGGCCTGGTGGGTGCAGGAATGAGTGAATGAACAAACAGGAATGAATGACGGGATTCAGACAAGCAAACGAGAGCTGGGGGCACAGGGAGGATCCCGGGGCCTCTCGGCTTCTTGCGGAGTAGAAACGGCTTGGACCTCATCTGAGCCTTGGTTTCTCCGTACGTGAACGGGGCTGACACAGCTGCGGGCTGTGCAGACTGAGGGACTGCACTCGCATTGCTACCATTCGCATCATCACGTAACCTCGGTCCACCAGAGCCAGGCGGATCTTCCACCTGTCAGTTTACCCGCAACGGCCGGGGCTCGGCCAGGCGGAAGCCAGGAGCCAGGACCTCAATCCTTGTCTCCCAGGTGGGCGGAGGGGCCCAGGTTCCTGAGCCATCACCTGTGGCTCCCAGGGTGGGTGAGCAGGAAGCTGTGTCAGGAGTGGAGCCTGGGCTCTGACCAAGCATTCTCATCTCCGGGGTGGGCAAAGGCTCCCTCGGAGAACCCCATTCTTTGCTGTCTCCACCCTGGACGGGAAGCGCACCCACGCATCCCGGCTCTGCACGCATCCTGCCCTCCCACTCAGAGACAGCTGTCCTGCCCCTGTGCCTCTCCCTAACTCAGAACGTGCCCCACTCCGTAGCCTGGGCCCTGCCGCCTGCACGCCCTCCCAGGGCGGCCTCCCCAAGACCCGCGGGGTCCGGCGGCAGAGGCTCGCTCCAGGCCCTCGAGGCTCTGGGCGGCAGAGATGCCTTGTCCACTTTGCCTGTCATAAAAAAAAAATAAAGAAAATAAAAAATAAAGAAATCAACTGCATGATACTTCAACTTGGCATAATGATGCAAAAGGATTATTGCAAGTGACTTTATTGTTTTTTTTTCCTAAGATTTATTTATTTATTTAAAAGGCAGACTTATAGAGAGGCAGAGGCACAGAGATAGACAAAGGTCTTCCATCTGTTGGTCCACTCCCCAAATGGCTGCAATGGCCAGAGCTGAGCCGATCCAAAGCCAGGAGCCAGGAGCTTCTTCCAGGTCTCCCACACAAGTGAAGGGGCCCCAGCACTTGGGCCATCTTCCATTGCTTTCCCAGGCCATAGCAGAGAGCTGGATCAGAAGTGGAGTAGCCAGGACTTGAACCTGCGTCCCTCTGGGATGCTGGCACTGCAGGAGGCGGCTTTACCCACTATATCACAGCAATGGCCTTGGAAGTGACTTTAAAATAGCATTTTGTGGGGTAGGGTGCTGTGGCATAGGGGGTTCAAGTCCCAGCTGCTCCACTTCCAATCCAGCTCCCTGCAAATACACCTGGGAAAGCAGCAGAGGATGACCCAAGCCTCTGGCCCCACGTGGGAAACCCAGAAGGAGCTTCTGACTCCCGGATTCGACCTGGCCCAGGCCCAGTCATTGCAGCCACTGGGGGAGTAAACCAGCAGACAGAAGCACACACACTCGCTCGCTTGCTCGCTCTCTAACTCTGTCTCTCAAATAAGTAAATATAGCACTTGTTTGTACATCCTTAACAGGCTCTACCCTAAGGACACGAAGCCACCGAGACACAGGCCCACAGTGAAGACAGAAAGCCACACTGTCGTCTCACAGCAGGGATCCTGTAGGTCTCGCCATGTTGAGAATATTGGATTTGTAACCCAGAATGTAAGAAACGATTTTAGTAGCAACCAAGATTCTTGGTGTAAGAAAAAAAAGAAGACACACAACCAAACCAAAGCAGCAGCTCAGTAAAGTCTGGCGATCAGGACTGTGGCCCCTCGAGGAAACACACTGCCAAACACATTGCCGTAGGAAACGCGCACAGGAAGCTGGGACATGCCCTTCACCTTGCGAGGCCGTGGCTCTGAGCTCGCTTCGGGAAACACCTTAGCCTCACTGAATCCTCACAACAAGCCTATTAGGAGGGTGTGTGCGGGAGCTCGCCTTCCAGACGGGGAGAGGCGGCCCAGACGGCGCAGCTGGTGGGTGCAGGAGCCGGGATGCGAACAGGCAGCCTGACGGTCAGCTCCAGCCCCGGAGCTGCCTCTTCATGAACGTGGGGAGAAGGAGAGACTGCCCCAGGTTTGGCTGAGGTCAGCACGGGGGGGCGAGTTCAGACCACGGACAGCACCCCAATCACTGACTTCCCCCCCACCCCCATTTCAGCTGTCTGCAACCACGGCCTTCAGAGGCTGACGATGGCAGGAATCCCACATCTCGTCACCAAGCTCCCGCGATGCCCAGCTCCCCTGCCAGCCCCACCATGCGCCCTCCTGCCTGCCTGAGGGCCACACTGAACACCCACAGCAGGAATCACCATCTAGTTCCCACGACCCTCAGCCAGGAATGGGCATGCCCACTTCTCAGACGGCAAAACGGAGGTCACGCCCCCTTCCTCCCTTCTGCTGGCAGGCGTGGGGTGCGCGTGGCCCATGCTGAGGGGTGAGTCACCCTCACTTTGTGAGCTGCAGCTGGGAGGGGGCGTCTGGAAGAGCCAGAGGCAGGAAGGCGCCAGCTCTCCAACGCACCCCACATCTGCTGCCTTCCTGGGCACCTGACTGGGTCTACTTCCAGAACACTCCTGGAACCCGTGCCCAGAGCCCTCACCAGCTCTCGCTTGGAGGGGGGGGGCTGCACGGTGCCTGCTTTGTCCCTTCCCTCAGGGGCAGGCGGGCCCCACCTGTGCCCTGCAGGTGGCCGGGACCAACCCTGGCTGCAGCAGGAGACCAAGGTGGTCCTGCGAAGACGGCCGCCCACAAGACCACACTCCAGACTCCCACGCAATCTGCAGCCACGCAAGACTCGGTGTGGCCAGGCGCAGGGCCTTGCCTCGTCCCTCGGCGTGAACCAACCAGCCGTGAACAGATGCTCCAGCGACAAGGGAGCAAGGCAGGATTTTCCGAGGAGCTTACAAAACCATGGGGGGTGACAGGACGTCAGGGATCTGTGCTGGAACAATCCAGCAGGGGGCAGGCAGGAGCCAGGAGAGGGCAGGGCTGAGCAAGGTCAGCCCAAGGAGGCGATGAGGCCGCACCCTGGGGCAGGATGGCATCCGGGCTTCAGCTTCCGGTGCCCACACAGAACACGGGTGACGCCGGGTGACCAACACGCGATCTCTCTCCACTTTGTCGACGCTGGGGAGGGGGCGCGGAGGGTTTTAGAGCTAACCACCCAGTTCAAACCCCGCCTCTGACCTGTGACCTTTGGCAATTCACGTTCCCATGGTGTGCCTCAGTTTCCCTTTGTTTCTCCCTCTCTGTAACTCTACCTCTCAAATAAACACATATATCTGTTTTTTTTTTTTTTAATAAGCAGCTCTGATGACTGTTCAGGGTTTTCATGACTTTTTTACTTCTCATTTATGTGAGCATTTCTGAACCCCATCTTTTTTGCGGAGTAAGCCAAGGACACCCAGGATGTGTGCTGCTTGGCTGATTACTAGACAAGCAGAGAAGTTTTATTTTATTAAAGATTTATTTATTTTAAAGGTAGAGTTACAGAGAAAAAGACAGAGAGAGATCCTCTGCTGCTTCTCTACCCAAACGGCCACACAGCTAGCACCAGGCCAGGCCAAAGTCGGGAGCCAGGAGGCTCATCTAGATCTCTCACGTGGGTGCAGGGGCCCAAGCAATGGGACCGTCTTCCGCCTCTTTCCCAGGTGCACTGGCAGGGAGCTGGGTCAGAAGTGGAGCAGCCGGGACTCAAACCAGCATCACCCAGGCAGCAGCTTAACCACGATGCCTCAATGCCAGCCTGCAGAGAAGAGACAGACATCTCCCATCTGCAGGTTCACTCCCCAAATACCTGCCGCAGCCAGAGATGGTCCAGGCTGAAGCCAGGACCCCGGAATCCAACAAAGGTCTGCTACCTGGGCGGCAAGGCCTGTTTCCTGAGCCAAACACTGTCCCCGGGGCACCCCCCGGCAGGAAGCAGGGAGTTCAGGTGAGGATGAGCCCAGGTACTCGGAGGCGGGACAAGGGCTCTTACCTGTGGGCTACAAGCCCGCTCTGACCTGTTTCTAACAGACTTATTCAGACAGGATTCACACACTGAGTGATTCCCCCATCCCAGGTGTACAACTTAGTGATCCATTTAAAGTAATATTTCTTTGAGAGGCAGAGATACAGGCTGGGGGAGGGGAGAGAGGGAGGGAGTGAGAGAGAGAGAATGAATGAATGATCTTCCATCCACTGGCTCACTCCCCAAATGGCCAGGACAGCCAGGCTGAAGCCAGGAGCCAGGAGCTTCCTCCAGTCTCCCATGGGGTGCAGGGCCCAAGCACTCGGGCCATCCTCCACTGCTTTCCCAGGCCACAGCAGAGAGCTGGGTGGAAGTGGAGCAGCTGGGACTTGAATCGGCGCCCATATGGGATGCTGGCGCTGGAGGCGGCGGCTTAATGCGCCACCCACATGCTGGCACCACACCTGTGGAGCTGCGCACCCCCATGGCCATCAGTTTGGGGACACTACGTGCACAGGGGCACTGCTTCAGGAGCCATGACGACGAGCCGAGCCCTCTCCTGACATCTCTCGAGGCAGGTGTGGGTCACGGGGGCCACGCCTCCCAGGTCCCCTGGCCCACACAGGGTGTGGTTAGCACCGGGAGCCGCAGGCCTCGCTTCCACACACCCAGCGCCCCCCAGGCCCCAGTGCGGCTCTCCCTAGATCAACAATCACCTGCCACCACTTCATTCCCTCCTCCTCTCTCGAGAGGCAGGAACGCTCGCGACTCACACACGGGGCTCGGGTGTGTGGAAATGTGCACGACGTGGATTTCCAGGAAGGTTTGCACCAACTTCTCTCTCCACTCCATTTTCCATGAACTTTTTTTTTTTCAAGATTTATTCATTGATGTATCTGAACGGCAGCATTTCAGAGAGAGAGAGACAGAGAGACAGAGAGAGGGAGGACCGGGCTCCAGCTACCGCTTCACTCCCCAGATGGCTGCAAGAGCCAGTACGGGACCAGGGTGACGCCAGGAGCCTGCAGCTCCATCCCTGGGTCACGAGAGGAGTGCTCCTATGGGATGCCGGCTTAACCTCAGACTGGGATGGTCCAGCCCTGACTCCCACCTTCCCAGCTGCGCTGAGCCCAGGGTCTCCTGTCTTTGCAGCAGGAGTACTTCCCGTGGGTAGGCCGTGTGAGTCTGAGGGTGCAGGCTCGCTGTGGACTTGACCGTGGACTTTCAGCAGCTCCACACGCGTGGGGGAATTCCAGCGCTGAGAAGACCTGCCACAGGGCCGCGAGAGGCCGCCGCCCTGGAAAGACCCCACAGGGAGCTGTGGCCGGGGGGCTTCCCGGGCTGCAGGCAGAAGGGAGATTCTGGCGAGCCTCCCCTGGCCCCTGGGGCCCCTTCCCTACTCTTCTCCCAGCCCTCCAGCCTCCTCCCCTGCACAGGCCGGCCTCTCCCCCAGCACTGTTTCCTGCTCCAGCCTCAGCTCTGCCTCCTAGAAGGGCCGCCTGGCCCCTCTCTCATGCAGCCCTCCACCCCTTGGCCAGTGCGTCCCCATGGTGCCTTGCGACACCTGTAGGAATGAGGGCACTGAGTTTAGCAAGAACTTAGTCCCCCATGCCCCAGCCCCTTCCAGAACATCAGCCCCAGGAAGGCTGCTGGAGTCCAGGCTTCCCAAAGAGCCCCCAGGAGGTGGCCAGGCTGAGCGGGGGCACGGGGGGTATTTCCTGCCTCTTCCCAGGGAGGGAGAGAGAGGCCTTGGCTCCCAGAATGTGCCTGCCTTTGTGTCTGCCCTGGTGCTCCCAGGTCAAGAGCCAGCCCGTGGCTTGGCGGTTATGGGAGGCCAGGGACCCAGAGCCCTTCCTGGGATGGCTGCTCCCGCTGGCCTGGCCCTACCCTGACCCCCTCTCTCATGGCACTCTCTGTTGGCTCTTTGCTAAAAGGTCCCTGCACCTGTATTCCGAACCCCCACCATCTGTGTCCTACACAGAGCTACACAGCCAGCTTGCCCCATCTCCCCAGGGAAGCCACACCCCTTTAAGGTCCTCTCCCTGCTCTGAGGATGGAGCTCAAACCCCTGCTGCCTGCCCCAACCCACTCTGACCCCTATGGCCTAGGGTCACAGGTTCCCCTCTGGCGTTCCTGGACCACGGGGCTTTTGCACATACAACTCCCTCTGCCTGGAGAGATCCCGCGTTGTTCCCTGTCTGGGGAGTTTTTGTTTTTTTGTGTTTTTTTTTTTTTTAAGAAAGATTTACTTAATAAATATAAACTTCATAGGTACAACTTTTGGAATTTATCAGTTCTTCTCTCCCATACCCACCCCCCCCCACACACCTACTCCTGTCCTACTTCCCACTCCCTGTCCCATTCCATCTTCATCAAGATTCATTTTTAATTATCTTTATATACAGAAGATCAACGCTACACTAAGTAAAGATTTCAACAGTTTGTACCCATGCAGACACACAAAGTATAAAGTACTGTTTGAGTAGTAATGTTACCATTAATTCGCATAGTATAACACAGTAAGGACAGAGATCCTGCATGGGGAACAAGTGCTCAGTGACCCCTGTTGTTGATTTAACAATTGCCACTCTTATTTATGGCATCAGTAATCACCCAAGGCTCTTGTCATGAGCTACCAAGGCTATGGAAGCCTCTTTGAGTTCACAAACTCCATCAGTATTTAGACAGAGCCATAATCAAACTACAAGTTCTCTCCTCCCTTCAGAGACGAGTACCTCCTTCTTTGATGGCCCATTCTTTCCACAGGGATCTCACTCACAGAGATCTTCCACGTAGGCCATTTTTTTGCCACAGTGTCTTGGCTGTCCATGCCTGAAATGCTCTCATGGGCTTTTTAGACAGACCAGGATGCCTTAAGGGCTGATTCTGAGGCCAGAGTGCTGCCTAGGGCGTTTGTCATTCTATGCGTCTGCTGTGTGGCCTGCTGCCCAGCTCTCAGATCAGGCTCAGTCATCATTTCCTCCCACAAACCTCAGAGCCCTGGCTGGGCCGCAGCCCCTGCTACACACTCCCTTGAGCCTCCTGCGGTGCTGTATCCACCTTCAGCGACCGCACAGGGCTCACTATGTAATTATCTGTGTACTGTCTGCCTCTGACTACAAATGCCCTGGGCATGGGAACCGTCGCAGCCCCCACCTCGTACACCTGCCGGGCCCTCTCAACAGCTGCTGATGGAGGAGAGGCAGGAGGCTCAGTGCACAGATCTGGGTGTGAATCCTGTCCTGTGTGACCCTGAGTAGATCAAGTCAAGGATCAGTGTTCCCATCTGCAAAGTGGGGCGGACATGGGTGTGGCAGTTAAACCCTGTGACATCACACACCGGAGTGCCCGGCTCAGCGCATGCTCACGGCAGACGCCCACACGCGTTAGGTCTCCCCTGCTTCTTAGGCAAGGGGCACCTCCCCAGTGGTGGAGGGGGGCACTTGAGGGGCTGGGCCACAAAGCCAGGGCTGACAGCTCCTGGGGGCCCCCCGCCCGCCCCACTCCCGCCGCCCAGGGCCTGCCCCCGAAGAACTCCCCCAGTGCAGCCACAGGAGCCGGGAGGGCCCATGACTCCCCACGCCCAGCCCTGGCAGGAGCGGCCAGCTAAACACAACCCACGCTCCCTGGGCTCAGGCTGTGGGCATCACTGTGTCCAGAGATGGTGCTGTCATGTGGGACTGGGCCAGAAGGGGCGGGGGCTCCCTGCCTTCAGTCAGCACTCACTGCAAAGCCGACTCCCAGCCCTCGGGGCCTCTCAGCCTCCTGGGGAGGAGTCTGACCCCGGGAGGAGCTGGCAGGGAGGCCCAGGCCGCAGGTCAGCTGGTGCAAAGGTCACAGCAGGGGACCAGGACGCCAGGGCGAGTGGGACCGCCGAGGGCAACCTCCGGCATCCTGGCAGGATCAGGGGACCCGAGTGGGGCCTTGGCCACTCCCTGCTCCCCAGCCTCCAGGCAGGGCAGGTGAGGGCCTGTTGCAGACAGCAGGACAGGGCCCGGCAGGGTGCAGGGCTCGGGCAGGAGCGAGCGTGCCCCAAAGGCACTGGCTCTGCTCCAGGTTCTCACTGTCCTGCGTGCTCACTCCTTGTGCCCACAGCGCTAAGCAAGGGGGCCATGCCTGCGCCCCAGCGGCAGAAGTGAGGCTCAGAGGTCTCCGAGCTGGGAGGAGCAGGGCTTGAACCTGCGGGTGGTGGGGCTCAGGCACTGAGCAGTGCTTCCCGGACACTTCTCCCAGCTGGGCAGGCCTCTCCCTGGGCCTCATGGGGCCTGTCCCCGCTCCTTGGGAGTCCAGGGGGATCCCAGGGGGCATCAGCCTCCTGTGGGGCTTTCCCAGCCCTGCGCCAGCACCATACTCCCTGACCCCATGTGACCTGCCACAGCCTAGGAGGCAGGTGCAGCGGCAGCCCCATCGGCCTGCTCCCCACCATCAGGGCAGCCCGCCTGGCACCCCACCCAGCATGGCGGGCACCCAGCGCTACCCAGTCACAGAAGCTTCTGCAGCCTGGAGTGTGGGTGGGTGGGTCGGAAGCTGCCCTCTGCTCATCACAGGCCTTATACACGTGGAGGCTCTCAGTGCCTGGCACCACTTTCCCTTCTAGAAGTTTCCCCGTAC
This sequence comes from Sylvilagus floridanus, assembly GCA_949820135.1. NCBI lineage: Eukaryota > Metazoa > Chordata > Mammalia > Lagomorpha > Leporidae > Sylvilagus > Sylvilagus floridanus. The sequence continues at coordinate 39,857,775 of OX463234.1, read as the reverse complement.
CCGGAGTGAGATCTGCGGGGTGCACTGTCCCGCTCGGACTCCCAGGCTCCAGAGCCTGCTGCCCCACCCCAACCCTGAGGGGCCCCTCCCCGTCTGTTCCCCCAGGGTGCTTCCTCAATTTCTTTCCTTTTATGTTCTTATGTTTATATATTATGAACATATACTTAAATCTGTATATTATAAATTAACACATGACTACATCACATTGCTATATACTTACACTACATACTGAGTACTATGTATTAATGTAACATTATAGGACTGTATATAGGTATTTATTTAACTTACTTTAATTTGAAACGTGGGGGACACACAGATCTTCCATCTGCTGGTTCACTCTCCACACGCCCACAAGAGCTGGGTCTGAGCCAGGCTGAAGCTGGGAGCTGTGACCATCACCCTGGTCTCCCGCGTGGCTGCCCACGCGGGAGACCAGGGTCTGCAGCAGCAGCAGCAGGAGCTGGGAGCAGACGCTCCGACGTCCCGAGCGGCACCCTAACCGCTGCGCCGCACGCCCGCCCCTGTATGTCAGCATTTTGCGGTTCTGTCGTCCTCAGCAAAGAGTCTCACAGACGCCGTTGTGCTAGTACCAAGCCCAGGGCCTGACGCTTCTCGGGACAAGTGTCCACCTGTTTGCCACACTGTCCATGGGCTGGACTGGCCTTTTGGAAACAGCCCCCACCTCACAGGGTTGCAGTGAGGGTCGGAGGTCAGAAAGACCAGCTCCTCTTATCCTAACTCAGCAGGACTGAGTCGTTTTACGTTTCAAATTACTCACTAAAACTAAAATCTAAGGGCCAGCGTTGTGGTGCAGCGTTAAGCTCTGCCTGCGATGCCGGCACCCCAAACCAGTGCTGGTTTGAATCCTGGCTGCTCCACTTTGGATCCAGCTTCCTGCTAAAGCACCTAGGACAGCAGTGGACGGTGGCCCCAGCGCCTGGGCCCCCGCCACCCACATCAGGGAGCCAGACAGAGTTTCAGGCTCCTGGCTTTTGGCCTGGCCCAGAACTGGCCATTATGGTGGTTATCTGGGAAGTGAACCAGCAAATGGAAGCATTCTCTCTCTCTCTCATTCTGCTGTCAAATAAAAATATTTTTTAAAGGCAGCAGGGGCCAATGTTGTGGCACAGCGGGTTAAGCCCCCTCCTGCATTTCTGTATGGGAACATTGGTTCTAGTCCTGGCTGCTCCTCTTCCGATCCAGCTCTCTGTTATCACCTGGGAGAGCAGCAGAAGATGGCCCAAGTCCTTGGGCCCCTGCTCCCACGTGGGAGACCCAGATGGAGTTTCATGCTCCTGGCTTCGGCTTGGTCCAGCTCTGCCAAATTAACTTCACGTGAGACCTTTTACTTTAATGTAGTCACTGTTAAACGCAGGCTTTCATACACAGCTCTCAGGGGACATCAGGGGCCTGGCACAGGCAGCAGGTGCACAAACAGACTCAGTGGCCGAAGGTCAAGAGGGAGGGTAGGAGACCGGCTTTGCACTCTATGCCCTTTGACATTATCACGCGCAAGTATCCTGGGAAAAGGTTAAGACACATCTACTGTGATGAGTTACTACGTACATGCGCATACGTGAAGGCCACACAGGCAGCCACCAGGTACCCACAGATATGTGAACGCTGCAGCCCAGGAGCCAGGAGCCCCCTGCAGGCTGGGAGTCCCCGGGGAAACCGGTCCCAGGCACAGGGAGGAGGGGGAGCAGACCCCAGGGTCCCCAGCGAAGGCTCCTGCCCCAGCACAAACACAGCAGAGCACCAGGCCCGGGGCAGCTGCTGAACATCCGGGATTTAGGACTCCCCTCCCCCTCCAATCACCCTGCTTGCTGCTGGGGTTTGCTTTGCCCATCTGCAAAATGGGCATGTTGGGTTCACTCCACCCTCCCTCGGGAACTTTTTACTACGGAAAATGCCAAACAGGAGCACCGAGCACAGCGGAGGGAGCCTCCCCCCCTCCCCCCGCCGTCACCAGGGAGCACCAATGCCTGGCCACACACTTGGTTTCACATATGCCCCTCCCCCACCAGGATGGCCCGGAAGGGAAGGCCCAGCGTGGAGCATTTCGCCGTGAACGTTCCGACACTCCTCCCGAAGACGGGGCCGTTTCCGAAGCAGAGCTGCACTATTGGTCCCCCCCCCCCCAGAGGAAAGGCACGGGCACCTGCACCGCACGCGGCAGGCACCTGGTGTCTACACTGCCCAGATACCCGCTTCACTAACGCAGCTCCTGTCCTCAAATCCGGATCAGGCCAGGCCAACACACCGGGACCACAGCTGCTCCTGGTTTCTTCTCTCTGCTTAGACACAGACTCGAGCTCACTCTAGCAGGCCCCTCCCCCATCGTCTCAGTTTCTGTGGGTCAGGAGCCCAGCAGGGCTTCCTCCTCCCGCTCAGGGTCTCATGACGACGGGCTCGAAGCCCCTGTCGGCCGGGGCCGCGGCCCAGAATCATCCGAGGCTTGACTGGGGCAGGCACGGTTTGCAGGCTCTCCCGGAGACACTGCCAGCATGCGGTTCCGAGTGGGCTGCCAGACGGAGGGCTTTGCTTCCTGGTCACATGGGCCTGCCAACACGCAAGGGAAGCTTGCGCCATCAAAGGGAGCCGAGGAGAGGGCGGGGGTGAGCAGGTGTCTCACGCCTGAGCCTGCTCAGACTCACCTGGGAGCGGTTAGCACAACCTGCTGGCTCCAGCCAGAGCTTCTGACTCACCGGGCTCGGGTGGGGCTGAGAACTCGAATTTCTAACAAGTCTCAGCTGACCCCAAGGCCAGGCTTTGAGACCAGCTGAGCTGCAAGGACCGCCTCCCCCTGCCCCTGCCCCCCCTTCACTGCATTTCACCTGCTGGTGGACAAGAATTTCCGGGTGAGGACTGTGCGTGCGTGCCACCCAGGCTGCGGGTAAGAATCACTGACGGCTTTAGACAGCCCACGGCAGGGGAGGCGCTGTGGCCGCCACCTGCAATGTTGGCATCCCATGCGTGTGTCGGGGCAAACCCTAACTGCTCCTCTTCCAGTCCAGCTGCAGTCCCTGCTGACATGCCTGGGAAGGTAGTGGAAGATGGCCCAAGAGCTTGGGCTCCGCTCGCCCATGTGGGAGACCCGGATGGAGTCAGGCTCCTGGCTCAGCCCCGGCTGTTGTGGCCACTTGGGGAGTGAACCAGCGGATGGGAGACCTCTTTTCTTCTCTCTCTCCCTCTCTGTCACTCTGCCTTTCAAATGAGTAAATAAATATTTCAATAAATAAACATAACATAGTTGGAGGCCTGGGGTTTTCTGGGCTTTTTTTTTTTCCCCACGTTTGCTGGTTGATTCTAATGTGTGCCAGGGTCTAGAACGACTAGGCTAGGACGGTCTGGCCTGCGTAATCTATTCTGAGAACCCCTGATAACACCCCAGGTGTTAGCAGGATTAACCCACCTGGCAGGCCCTGCGCCAGCAATCACAGCTCATCACCCCATCTCACAGATTAGTAAACTGAGGCACAGAAAGAAGGGACTTGCCCAAGGTCACCTAGGGTGGGGATTGTACTTTTATTCTAAATTTTAATTTGCTTTATTTGAAAAGCAGAGGGACAGACAACTAGAGAGAGCTGTCATCTGCCGTTTCACTCCTCAAATGTCCCCACACCTGGGGCTGGGCCTGGCCAAAGCCACGAGGCAGAAACCCAGTCCAGGCCTCCCACACGGGTGGTCGGGCCCGACCTCCTGAACCATCACTGCTGCGCCCCAGGGCGGCATTAGCAGGAAGCCGGAGGCAGGAGCCCGAGCTGGGGCTCGGACCCAGGCGCTGTGCTGTGGGATGCGGCATCCTCACGGCTGGGCTGAATTCCTGTCCCTGATGGGCCTCCTGGCTGCCGCCGCCGCACAAGAGACCCAAGCCAGACCCACACCCGGCGAAGGCGAAGCCACTGGGGAACTCCTGGTACGAGGAAGAGAAACGAGTTGTTCTCCTTAGCTGCTGAGCCCTGGGGTCACCTGCTCGTCAGCCACACCGGGTTCTCCTCTCACTTCTCTGCGTCAGGCCCCTCCCACGGGCAGGGCTTTGAAGAAGTTTCGGGCGCGGTGTGCCACACCAGCCCTGAGTCTCCCAGCACGCCTTCATCCTGGCAGGTCTCCTTCGATAGCCCCAGCTGTTCCTGGGCTCCCGGACACAGGGGGTGCCAGTTGGAGTCCTGGCTGCTCCACTGCCCACCACAGTCCCCTGCAGATGCACCTGGGCACACAGCAGAGGAAGCTCAAGTCCTTGGGCCCTGCACCTGGGTGGAGACCCGGATGAAGCTCCTTGGCTCCTGGATTCGGCTTGGCCCAGCCCCAGCCATTGGAGCTGTTCAGCAAGTGAACCAGCGGGAGGAAGATCTCTGTCTCTCTAACTCTGCCTTTCAAATAAATAAAAATAAATCTCTTTTGTAAAAAGTCATTTGGAGAGTGAATCAGCAGATGGAGGACCCCTCTCTGCCTTTAAAATAAATTTAAAAAATAGCTGTTGAATGAATAGTCACTTTGGTGGGGGGCACTGGCTTATGGGGAGCCCTTTGTGCCGCTAATTCACTGAGGTGGCATCTGCCCCCCCAGGGAGGGTTCAATTCCTGTAAGGGTCACCCCGTCTCCTCAGCCCCAGCAGTGTTGTGGGGGCCCGGGACAGGCGGGGAGTTAGGGAAGTCTCCCCCAGTTTCCGTCTCTATCCCTGCACCCTAACTCCCCCCCTTTTCATGCCAGTCCAGCACACCCACCACCCCATGATGCCCCTGAGTCTCTCCCAGCAGGAGGTGGAAGGCAAGTCCAGGCTGAGCACCTGGGGCTGGGCTCCAAGAGGAGCCACTGGAAACTTTCCCAGGAGGCCTCACTGCACCAAACCCTGCCCAAACTCCACCCCTTTTTATATTTAATTAGGGCACCACCCCTACCACCTAAAGGGGCCCCTGGACAGGGAGCGCCTTCTGTTGGAGCCTCCTGGTGGGGGGTTCTCCCTGGGGAGGGTGCTCGCTCTCACTGCATCCGGGTTCTCACTTGGGTCGTTTCTAGCAAAAGAGGGGTACAGAGTACTTCATTCCCACATCCTCTCAACCCTTTCTTCGTGGCATCTGCCCTCTCCTGGCTTTCAGTTCAGGAATCTTGTGCGGTCCTCGCCCAGTCTCAGCCCGGCGGCAGCCACCTTGCTGGGGAGAATACCCGTGCAGGTGGCGCGTTTCTTGTGAGCCTGGCCCAATGTCCTCGCACGGGGCGGGAAGACCCAGCCTGCTTCGGTCAGAAGAAACAAAGGGGTTCAACTTCATTCTCGCCAAAGGCTAAAGGCCCACACGCTGCTTCCAGCTCTCTAAGCTTTCCGCCCGCTCTCCCGCTCCTTATCCCTCTGCTTGGAATTCTTACCTGAGGCACAGCAAGGGCCTGGAATAAAACCTGGGGAACGCGCTGTCACGAGACCGGGGCCTGGGACAGGACGGCGGGAAGAATGATGACAGCCACTTCCACCCACGCCGGTCGAGTGAGTGACCGAAATCTGCTGCGAAGGGGAGGCCAGTGACTCCCACTTTCGAGGAAGGGAAACTGAGGCCCAGAGACAGCCACTGGCCTCCCCAAGGCGGCAGAGCTGCGCCCAGAGCCCTCAGCTGAGGGGGCTTCTGTGTCCCCTGCTGGATGCGAAGCCCCCAGCCCCGGGCCTAGGCTGTGCTGAGGCTCAGCTGTGGGTAACAGCTGCTGATGGACCGATCTGCCAAAGCGACCGTGACTAACTCACTTCATCTCCGTGCGGGGCCAGCTGCCCGTGCGGGAGGCCTTGAGGGACTTGACCAGATCCCTGGCCACACACACACACCCCCCCCCCCCCGGCCTCGTCCCCTGCTGCTGTGTGAAAGGGAGTTGGGGTCAATCCCCACCCCTTCATGGCTGTCCCAGGGCGGGAGGGCGTGGGTTTGCTGAGCCCAGCCCTGCCTCTTCACCACCTTCACGGGGTTAATAACCTGCATGGCGTGCTCAGTAAACACCAGCATGCCACGCCGTGCACCCGGCAAACTGGACGGCACCCGTGTATCATGAAATCCTCTCGGCACCCAGGGGCAGCAGCTATTCGAATCCCCATTACAGACGAGAAGACGGAGCCCATGGGCGAGCCCATGGGAGGCACAGTTAGAACTCAAAACCCAGTGCGCAGTGTGCAGTATATGCCCGAAGCCTCCACGGAATAGCCGGCCCCACAGTCTCCAAGACACGCCCGTCAGCCTAGGAGCGCTTCTACGATTATGTGACCCATCCCTACCTCACACTGTAGACAAAAAGCAACTCCAAATGACACCACTTCCATTTCAGCAGAATGCACACGGAAATATCTGTTAGACTTCCACGTTGGGAAAGATGACAAACTATGCACACACAGAGCTTCAGGACACTGAGTGGAAAGTATGGGGGGGGGCATGCTGTGGCGTAGCAGGTAAATCCACCGCCTGTGACGCTGGGACCTCCGGGTGGGCCGTTCTCAGCCATGGACAAGCACGAATGCATGGAGAAGCCAAGACCCACCAGAGTCATGCAGCGTAAGTAGCTGTAGCCACAAAATGACACATCGAAATCCTAACCCCTACCTGAAAACCCACTCTTATTTGGAAACAAGGTTCAGTCTCTATGAGGTCACCCTGGATGAGGGCCCCTAAATCCTTGTGTCCTTGAATAAGAGGGGAGGGCACACGGGGGGCGATGCTCTTGAAGACAGAGGCAGAGACCCGGGCGACGTATCTGCCAGCCGAGGACGCCCAGAGGCTGGGGAGGGGCGTGGACCAGATCCCACCCAGTGCACTCAGGGGCACAGGCGCCTGTCCACACTTGGGTTTCAGGCTTCCGGCCTCGGGGACCAGGAGAGAACATCTGGCTTGTGGTCATTTATTGCAGCGGTCCTAGTGATACGGGGGAAGCAGGCGGCACTCGAGTAGGAATACATGAGCTGGAAGATTTTCCCCTAACTTCTGTGCAGCCCTGCACTGTCACTCCACCCACCTACCTGTCAATCCAGCACAGCCAGCATCCCATGAGGCACCCGGGCCTTGTCTGGGACCAGGAAGGAGGAGCCGATGACACAGAACTCCCAGAAAGTCTCATGCCCAGACTCCACCCCATTTGCATACTCAATTAAGGGGCCACCCCCTACCCCACAAAGGCTGTGGGAGTGGCCCTTCTGGCTTCCCAGGCTGTTGGTCCCCCCCACCGCCCCTTCCCAGGCTCTGTCCTGGTGGGCAGCTCTCTGGCCCACTCAGGACGGTGCCTGTCCGTGTCGGGTGGCTGCCCTCATGCGTGCGTGTGTATTCACTCTCTCACTTCAAATAAACGCTGCCCCCATCTCTGCACCTCGCAGGTGCTCTGCTTTCTTAACCGCATGGGGAAAAGAACTTGGAATAAACGCTGAGACACTGGTTGCCATTCCCAACACTGGGAAGCTCATAACCCTTTTCATGTATAGGCAGAAACTAAAGGAAGACACCCTTTCTAGGACAGAGGCGTGGTAAGGAGGTACAAAAAGTGAGCCGCAGCTCGGGGCCACAGGGACCCCAGGCGGGGACGGAACAGTGGGATGGGGACCTCGAGGTCGGAGGAGGGTCCTCCTCAGGTACCTGGTGCCTACTGCGTGACCAGCAGAACTGCAGCAGGGGCCAGCGTGGTGCACAGCAGGTTAGGTGCTGCCTGCCACACCAGCATCCCATAGGAGTGCCGGTTCGAGTCCCGGCTGCCCCACTTCCAATCCAACTCCCTGCTAACGGCCTGGGGAAGCAGCAGAAGATGGAGCCCAAGTGCTTGGGCCCCTGCACCCCCCTGGGAGACTCAGATGAAGCTCCTGGCTCCTGGCTTTGGCCTGGCCCAGCCCTGGCCATTGTGGCCATTTGTAGAGTGAAACACCAAATGGAAGCTCTCTCTGTCTCTCCCTCTCTTTCAAATAAATCTTAAAATACAATTAAATAAATAAAAAGGCTCCCTGCCCAGCGCCAGCTCATCGCCTGCCCCGTGTGCGCCCGTGAACTTCCCTGGCTTCAGGCTGAGGCTACATTCCTGGCAGCCGGCACCCATCTTGGAGGCCCTCCCCACCCCACACCGGCCGGCTGCACCCAGCACTCACACCTCCCACACACCATTCGCCAGCCCCTCCTCTCACTGACACCACGACCCCCAGGAACGAAGCCCTGGGCCGACCCGGGCTCCACTCAACCACAGCAATGCAGACGGACTTCCACAGGGGCCCCTGGGAGGGCTCTGTCGCAGACCCCCCGTGGGATGGGCCTGGGTCCCCTGCATCCGTCACTGTTCCCATCCCAGCTCTGTGATGACAAGTTTTATAAGTTTTAAGATGCACTTGCATCTTAAGCAGCAGGTTTTAAAAGGAAGAGGCATGATGGCACTGTCCCGAATGGAAAGCCAACACCTGTGGTGGTGCCGTGGCAGAGCAGGTTAAAGCCCTGGCCTGAAACGCTGGCATCCCATATGGGCGCCAGTTTGAGACCCAGCTATTCCACTTCCCATCCAGCTCTCTGCTATGGCCTGAGAAAGCAGTGGGAGATGGCCCAAGGCCTTGGGTCCCTGCACCTGCGTAGGAGACCCGGAAGAAGCTCCTGGCTCCTTGCTTTGGATCGGTGCAGCTCCGGCTGTTGTGGCCATTTGGGGAGTGAACCAGTGGATGGAAGACCTCTTTCTCTCTCTCTCTCTCTCTCTCTCTCTCTCTCTGCCTCTCCTCTCTCTGTGTAACTCTGACTTTCAAATAAATAAGTAAATCTTAAAAAAAAAAAAAAAAAGCAACACTTGCCATGAACAGGAGAGAACCGACGCACAAGCCGGGACACTCCGGCTCCACAGCACAGTCCTGGAGCTGGGAGGGCTGAGCCAGCCTGGGGAGCTGTGACAGCTGCATTAGTTAGCTGCGAGCTAGCGAGGTGGGAGGCGTTACCCCCTGGAAAGAGCAGGGCAGGGCTTCCCAGGGCCCCTGCTCAGCCCATGCTGCTTGCCCTTCAGGGGATTCCTCTCTGGCCCCAGGGTTCTTTTTGCTTTCAGGCCTGGAAATCCCTGGAGCAGACGCCTGGGGGCTGTAGGGAGCTCCCCTAAGGCTGGCTGAGTCCTCTTCACCCCCCTCCCCCCACAAGCCCCTCCAGCACTGGGGGGGGGGAGTGGGCACAGGGCCAGGCTGGCACAGGGCAGGGCCGACTGGGGTGAGCTCATCCCCCGCCCTTAATTATCCTCCTGGCTAATGAGCAGCTGGGAACCTGCAGCCCAGCCCACAGGGAGGACCCTGGGGACCCTGGGCCAGATGTCACCCGCAGGGACCAGGAGGAAACTGTTCTGGGGGAAGGGACTTAAACTTCCTGCCTCTTCCCAGCCAGGGATGACAGTGGGGCGGGGGCCGGGGCAGGCAGGACACTGGAGGGGCTCCAACCCCGGGCTGGGCACTGCTGTTTTGTGGTCTTCAGCAAACGACTCGGGCCCTCGCTGTTTTAAGTGTGGGGAACACTGCCCCACCCTGGCCCCGCCTGGGGTGCTGGTGAGACATGCAGACCCACAGCCAGGGCCTGCTCTGTGGCACCCTCCCCGGGTGCACACGCACCCTGGGATGCCTCGGCTCCTCTTGTGTAGAATGGGTGTGAAATGTCTGTGGTGCGCGAGAACACTGCCAGTTCCCAGCAAATGCCACCGGTATTATTCACAGTGACTTAGCATTACTGGAACATTCTAGACAAGAGGGGCTCAGAGGGCTGCTGCAGCCCACCCCCGAGGTGGGTTTCATGGGACCCACCGTGAAGACGAGGCACCCAAGGCTCTGGGAGGTGCAGCAACGGGCCGGGGAAGTTCACGTTCGCCGGCCGACCTGTTCACCCTAGCACTGACGCCGTCCTTGACGTGCTCACAACCACGTGGTCTACGGCACTGTTGTCCCCACTTGTCAGAGAAAACAGCGCAGAGAGGTCAGGCTGCTCTTCCAAGGCCACACAGCATACACAGCTGGACTTGAACCCGGGCAGTCCGCCAATGCCATCACCACTTTCCCCCCAGAATCTTTTCCCCCAAGTGTCCCTGCCCGCCCTGGCATCGCGTCGCCAGCTCCGCCTCTGGGGTTCCAAGCCTGCCCTGCCCAGCTCTTACCACTAATGAGGCTTTTGCTGGCTGCAGGCTGGGACCACAAAGGCCGCTGGAACTGGCTTTGTGGGAAGAACCTGTTTCCTGCCACTCTGGACTCCCAGGTGTGACGGACAGCCAGAGCGCGGGGCAGCCAGCCTGTGTGCCTGGCGCTCCTCTGCAGAAAGGATGGAGAATGGAGCAGATCCAGCCCTGGGAAAAACAGAGGAAAAGCTCGTCACTACCCCCAACTCCCAAGGCCCTCCCTTGCTCTGCCCCCTAAATGTTTAATTTCACAAGGGGCAGGACAGATGGGGAGGTGGGGGGGAGGCTTAGGAAAGCCCCTGCCAAGGAAGGGCCATTCAAACTGAGATCAATGAAGTGGAGAAGTGGCACGGACAAAGGCACTGGGAAAGGAACAGCCTGGTGCTCTGACGGCTCGGGAGGAGAGCCCAGGCCGTGCAGGAGGGAGCGAGGGAGGCCCGACACCCTGGCCTGCAAGCTTCTGCCAGAGACAGGCCAAGAAGCTACCGGCGGACAAGCCGCCCAGCTCCCAGGAGCCCCAGGTCCACCAGCCCCTCTGGGCTCACTGGCCTTGCAGCACCCACCCCTCGAACGGGCCTCACTGGCCACGGCCAGCGTCCACCTGCAGCGACCCGCTGCTATGCCCACACTAACTGGGGCCTCTCCCAGCCGGGGGCGCAGGCCTGGAACCAAACCCTGGGATCCCTCCCCACCTCGCAGCGGTAAGCGGGGCTGGCTCCGTGGGGGTCTTGAGCTAAGCGTGCCCACTGGTAGGACAGGGCTGGGCATTTGGTGGGCAGGGCGCCTGACCACCGCGCTGTGACGGTCAAAATGAGCAGGATGACACACTGTCAAGGCGGTGGAACTCTCTGGCTCCCGCTGCGCTGAGGCCTCTGGGGCAGCAGGTATGTGGCCGGGGTTTGATAACCCTAACGAATGAGTGAACGACCAGCTGGCTCCAGTCCCAGGCTCTTACCTGCCGGGCGCCTCAGTTTCCCCGTCGGTAAGCGCGCGGGAAGAGGACAGCCCGTGGGGCTGGGGTGAGGCTGGCGGAGGCACGGCGCTGACGGCGCGGCCCCAACCCACCGGAGCCCCCAGCCCCGCCCGCCGTCCCGCCAGCGGCCCGGAGCCCCCGCCCGCGCCGGCCGCCCCGGCCCCGGCCCCGAGCGCACGTGACTCCGCCCCGGCCCGGCCCGCCCCGCCGTCCCAGCGCAGGCGCCTATTGGCCACGCCGGAGGTCCCCGCCCCCGTCCGGGGCGGAGCCTGAGGCGCCCCGCCCGCCGCAGAGCGGGGTTCCTGCGTCCCGACGGTGCGCGGCGGCCGGACCGGGCTGGCGGGCTGGCGGGCGGAGCCGGGCCCGCGGGGCTGCTGCGGGGCGACCGGGCCGGGGCTGCGGGCTGCGCCATGGTGAGCGGGGCCGGGCAGGCTGGGCGGTCCGCCAGGCGGGGGCTTGAGGGAGGGGAAGGGGCGGCCCCGGACGGGGTGGGGGCGCGCGCGCGGGGCGGCGGTGCCCCGGGCCTGGGTGGGAGGTGGTCTTCGCGGCGAGGGAGGGGCGGCCCGGGCGGGGGCGCGGCTGGCGGGAGGGAGGGTCTGTCTGTTCCGGGGGCCGCGCCCGCGGCGGGGGCTCTTTGTCCGCTGCGCTGCGGAGAGATCGGGACAAAGGAGGCGGCGGGGGGCGGAGGCCGCCTCGCGGGGAGCGGTGCTCCAGCCCCCTGTGCACGCCCCCCGCCCAGGCCCGCAGCTCCGGGGCTCCCTAGGACACTTCGAGGATTTTCAAAATTGCTTCCAGGGCTTGGGTCCGGGCAGCCCCCAGCGCGGTCAGGCGGATTCCGGCGACGGAATCAGGCGGGAGTCAGGGGTCCGGGCGACGTCCGGCGCCCGGCGCGCGGCTGGGGAAACTGAGGCGGGCGCGGCTCCGTCGGCGGTGACGGCGTGGCGTGGGCAGGACTGGGTCTCGTGGCCGCCGACCCCCGCCCCAAGGCGGGCCGGCTCCAGCCGCCTCCAGCTGTCGTCCCCTCCCCAGCTGTCGCCCCCGGGCCGAGCCCCTGCGTCCCTGGCACCGGGCTTGCTGCTCCGTGCGGCGCGGGGACGCCGGCGGCCCCGCCAGGGTTAATAAGAGGGTGCGTGGAGCGCCTGGCACCCAGCCTGCTCGCCGCCCGCGCTCGCTGGCGCCTGGGTGCTTGTAATCCCGAGTCCCCAGGGCGACCGCCCTGGGGTCAGCTGGTCCCAGGCCCCTCGGGCACCGGGGAGAGGAGCTGGGGGTGGGTGGGTGCGGACTGTGACAGTTTAGGGTCACAATTGGGAGCTGGAGTTCCGGCTGCAGGCCACCTGGGTGTTGGGTCTGTGCGCACCTACTTTTCAGCTGTGTGACCTTGGGTAGCTGACTTGACTTCTCTGAGCCTTAGCGCCTCCGTCTGCCACCCGCGGGGTGGTTTGATGTGAAAGGAGACATCTGCCCAAGGCATTAGTGCTGGCACACGGCGACTGCGCCAACTTTCCTCCAGCATCCACTGTTATTCCCAGAGTTGTTTGGCCTCTCAGGCGGCAGGTGATTCACAGGGCGGGGGCACGGGACTGGGGCCCGGGCCACAGGAGCCCCTGGCTGACCTTGGTACAGTCCCTGAGGTCTGTGGGCTCCAGCTTCCTCTTCTGCTGCGGGAAACCAGGGGCTTCCTCCGGGAGGGGCAGGGGTGAACCAGCACCGGCCGAGAGCCACGGGGCTGCCCTGGGCTCCCCCTGGTCCTGGTCCTGGCTCGTGGACGGCCGCGGCTGCGCGTGATGCGTCCTTGTGCCCAGTGCCACAGAGCCGGTGCGGCACAGAGCAGATCTTCCAGCTGCGTCCTGGCGGTGACCCGCGGAGCCCTGGGTCCCCGCAGCCCTGTTTTCCCAAGGGACCGGGGCAGGAGACGCTCTGGTTTGTGAACTGGGACCCCTGGAGAGGCAGAGCTTGGTTGGGTGGCGGCCTTGGCAGGTGGCTTGTTAGGGCACGAGGGGCATGGCTCCTGGGGACAGTCCCCAGAGAGCCAGCAAGCCTCCTGGCTGCCTGGGTGAGCCCCGGGAGCTGCAGGCTGAGGTGGGGCTGGCAGGCTGGCGCCCCGCTGAGCCCAGCAACCTGGTGATGTGCCCGGTCAGCGATGAGGAGGAGAGGAGGCAGCGAGTCCCTGGGGAAGGAGCTGTTTGTGGCACTGGGCCTGGGCCCGTGCTCTGTATCTTTCTGGTCCTGAGCACCCAACTGCCCTCCTGTGGCTCCCACGGAGGCGTGGCTGGCGACATGCGAACTTGGAGGCCCCGGGCCCTTCTCACTCACCCACCCCATAAGGTGGCCGGTGAGGCCGGGGGCTCCACACTGAGAAACTGAGGCCAGCCCGGAGCAGCTTGGTGGGGTCCCGACGTCACCCGGAGCGCGTGCAGGGCTCAGGAGGGAGAGGACTCGGCCACCCAGCTGCTGGCTGCGCCCACTCGGCCTCCAGCATGTGCAGTGGGTGAAGACTTAGTTGCAAGATCCCAAGACAAGGCAGAGGGAGCGGGCCCCCGGCCCAGGTGGGGCGCAGGCCTGCAGGAAGGCAGGGGCCCGCTGGTGGGCAGTGCTGGGCTCGGGGTCGCACGCAGCTCCCCCTGGCTGCTCTGGGCTCTCTTGGCCTCCCCGGGCGTGGGAGACACGGGCAGGGAGCGGCCTGGGTGGCGGTCGAGCGGCTTGGGGCCGGCCAGTGCTCACTGGGGCTGCTCTGCCTTGCTGCTGTCACCCCAGGGGACACGGCCTGCCCTGTGCTCCAGCCAGTCTCTGGTGGTGTCCACGGTGCTGCTAGGACCCAGGGGTCAGGCTTGCGGAGCGGGAGGGGACAGGTAGCCTGGAGGTTAGCGAGGTTTCCGGGCCGGGTGGCCTTGGCTTTGAACACCAGGCTTTGTCCTACAGAGGGAGCCCGTGAGCGGGTGCTGCAGAGCAGCTGCCCCGGTGGCCCCCGGCCTTTGAAGGCCGCTCTGCTGGGTGGGGCTCTGCTTCTGGGTTCCCGTCTCCTGCTCTCTGTGCCTCAGTTTCCCCTTCTGCAAAGTGGAGTGTCGGGGCAGCAGAGCTCCCCTAGGGCTGCTGGGCGGCTGTGTGCTCATGGGGGAAGTGGCCCTGACAGCCCGGAGGCGGCCCACGTGGCCCATGGGCCGTCCTGGGGGCTTCCAGGGGGGTCCCAGGAAAGGTCCAGCCGGGCAAAGGGGCTGCCGTCAGCCGCCTTCGGGCTCTGCTGCCCTGCCCTGCCCCCGGCGTCCAGGCACACAGCTGCCCTTCTGTGGGCTGAGGCCTCCCACAGTCCACTGGCACCCGAACTTGGCCCGCTGCCCGGCCTCCTGCCGGCCCCTGGCTTTCTGGAGTCTGCAAAGTGGGCGTGGGGACCCCCGATTGGGATCCCTGTGCGAGGAGGGTGTCCTCTGCTTCAACGCTGTACCCCGACTTGCAAACCTACTGTGTGCCGGCCAGGGCGGGGGGACGGTGCCCACCTCCTGCGGACTCAGCGTCCACTGCAGGAGGGAGACGGCAGTGGGGGAAAGGCACCGTGTGTGTGTGTGTGTGTGCTGGGAGGGAACTGCGGGAATAAAGTCGGGAGGGCAGCCTGTAAGAGGCGCCTTCTGACACAGGTGTGAAGAATGGGAGAGAGCCAGGGAGGAGCCCTGCAGGCAGGGGTGCAGCGCGGGGGCCCAAGGCGGAGTTGGCTTTGCAGGGCCGGGTGTGCAGAAGCCAGAGGCGCTTGGCTCTTCTCCTGAGGCCAGGGAGTGACAGGAGCAGAAGTTTTTAAAGATCAGTTCTCAGGAGGTAGCTGCAGGGTGAAGGAAGGAACAAACGTGCCCACACACGGACCGAGGGGGCGCCTCGGGCCAGGGCCTGGTGCCCCCGCCTGCCTGGGAGCCGCAGACAGGGTTGTACGGCCATCACAGCTCCCACAGTCTCCGCATAGCCCCGGGACCACAGGCTTCCCCCCGGATCTGTGGGTCCCGCCTGGGCTCCGCAGCTGGCTGTGGCCCCCGGCTGCCCCTCCCTCCAGTGCCATTGTTCAAATTTCCCACTTCCTGCCCCCGAAACGCCCCCAGCCCCCAACACACACACACACTTCCCCTTCTGAATTGATACTGCCTTGTCTTCCTGTCCAGAGCCCCATGGGAGGGCAGGTGGGAGGGCAGGCGCCCCAGCAGGCCGCAGCGAGCTGAGGTCAAGGGGCAGGGCGGGGTTCTCACTGCAGGAGATGGGAACACGTGAGACAGTTCCGTGGAGGGGGAAGCCCCTGTCCTGTGAGGCCGTGTACTGAGGCAGGGGCAGGGGCAGGGGGCGAGGAGGAGCTGGTCAAATGGCCATGCATGTTCCAGGAGCCGGAGCTGCAGACCCGGGCCGGCCCCTGCACGCTGTGCTGCCCATCCCCCCTCCCCACCACACATGGCTCTGGGCCTGGGCTCAGAGGCCCCCAGGGTTGTGAACTGCCTGGTCCATGGAGGGGGACACGGCGTGGGGCGCAGTGGGCCTGCCCAGGGGGACAGGGAGCCTGTTGCGTGGGACGTGCGGCTTGGTCCCTGCAGGGGGCAATGAAGCGGCAGACCCAGGGTCCGGCCCCTCCTGCCAGGGCCTCCCTGCCGAGGTGGGCAGCATCGCCTGGCCCCCGGGCAGCGTCGGGGCGCTGCCTTCAGGCGAGCCCGGCCTCAGAACCCCGGTCGAGTGAGGGTCGTTTCTAAGGCAGGCTGGCCTTGCTCAAGGACACGGCAGGTTCGGTCCCGTGGCCGAGGGAGAGCCTTGGTCCAGTGCCTGCCTGCGCCGACGTCAGTGTGAGACGGAGGGAGCAAGCAGTGACCTCATCGCGCCCCTGCTGAGTGTGGCCTGCCCGGCCTGACCCTTTTATTTAGTTATTTTAAGATTTATTTATTATTTGAAAGTTAGGGAGAGGGAGAGACACGGAACGAGAAAGAGGTCTTCCATCTGCTCGCTCACTCCCCACACGGTCACAACGGCTAGGTCTGGGCCAGAGTGAAGCCAAGGGCCAGGAGCTTCATCCGGGTCTCCCACATGGGTGCAGGGGCCCAAGCACTTGGGCCGTCTGCTGCTGTTTTTTCCAGGCCATTAGCAGGGAGGTGGAGCAGCCGGGACTCGAACCGGTGCCCGTATGGGATGCTGGCACTGCAGGCAGCAGCTTTCCCGCTGAGCCACAGCGCGCCCCGCCTTCTTGATAAGTCACTGGGTGCAAGAGGGGAGGAGGTGCAGGGACACCCAGGGGGCCTGCCAGCTCCAGCAGCTGTGGGTGGCACCAGCGGCAAAGCCTTAGCCTCAGTGGGTGTCGCTGGCCACTTACGTGGGGTGTCACCCACAGTGAGCCCTGGAGGGCTGCTGGGGAGGCTGGTGTCAGGGCTCCTTGCTCCTCACGGGTGGCCCACAGCCTTGCTCCTGTCCCCATCAGCCCTGGGCACCGAAGCGGGTCTGGAGGTGGCAAGGTGAAGGGCGTTGTCTGGGGTGTGTGGCTGCAGGAGGCGGCCCTGTCCCTGAGTTCCTGGCACGGGTTTGGCCCTGGGGGGCTCCCTTCCCGTCTGCACCTGAATCGGCCGATGCCGCAGCTCCTCGCACTTGCAGAGGGTCTGAGCAGCCCCCGCGCCCACCAGCAACGCTCTTCCCCAGCAGCTCAGCTGCCCTGGCCCTCTCCTGCCCCGCCCAATTGGCAGCGCTCTCCCGCGGCCGTGGCTGTGGCCGTGGCCATGGCCGCCGCTGCAGTCTGCCCTGAGGCCACCTTGCACCCCGGCCCGGGCTCCATTGCATTCCCAGCTCTCGGGCACCGCTGTCCTGTCCACGGCCTGCTCCCCGCAGGGGCTGATGTCACGTCCTTGCTTTCCAGTCCCTCCTCTCAGTCCCTGAGTGGCTCCTGAACACCTCTCAGGGCAGGGCCGGGCTTCTAGACCCTACACCTGCAGCCCGCGGGCCACGGGCCCTGCCAAGGCGACTGCAGGTGAGACTCAGAATTCGGTAAACCTGTAGCAGGCTCATTTTTAAGTCGACGGTTTTGCGTGGCCCCGTGACTGATGCTGTAACTATCCAAATGGCCCTTGGCAGAAAAAAAAACTGCCCGCCCGTGCCTTAGACCAGAGCCGGCACAGCGCCCCAGGCTCCTGCTGCTGCCCTCCCATGGCTGCAGGGGTGACTTGCGCACCTGGCAGAAGTGCTTAGGTAGTAAATGCAAACGAGACCTTGGTGCTCACCAGCGGACAGAGAGAAACAGCAGAGCCTGCCCCGTCTGGCCAGCGAGGGTGGCGCTGTGGGCTTTGGGAGCTGTCACAGACGGACCCCTGTGGAGTGCCAGCCCAAGTCCGTGACCCCCCCCCCCCCCCAGCCCTCAGCGGAGTCCCTGAGGTAGCCTCATCTTGCTTTATCTTCCAGGACTCTCGTGTCCAGCCTGAGACCCAGCCTCGCTGAGCCGACTGTCCCCAAGAGCTTCCTGCCAGGGAAGCCCCCAAGCACTGACCATGTCTATAATGGACCACAGCCCCACCACGGGCGTGGTCACTGTCATCGTCATCCTCATCGCCATCGCCGCCCTGGGGGCCCTGATCCTGGGCTGCTGGTGCTACCTGCGACTGCAGCGCATCAGCCAGTCTGAGGATGAGGAGAGCATCGTGGGGGATGGCGAGACCAAGGAGCCCTTCCTGCTGGTGCAGTACTCTGCGAAGGGACAGTGCGTGGAGAGGAAGGCCAAGCTGATGACCCCCAACGGCCCGGAAGTGCACGGCTGACCGATGATGAGAGGCTCCTGGTCCAGTTTGCAGCCCGGCAAGAGGCGCCGGAAAGGGCGGAACCACATGGACGTGCTGCCGGCTGAGCGCAAGGGTTGACACCTGCTGGCATGGCCTCCGCGGGCTTGGTCATCGCATGCACTGACTCCCGGGGGGCCCAGCCGTTCTGGGCTCCCCGTCAGCCTCCAGGCGGGGCTGCCCATTGCAGGCAGTGGGCAGGCCTGACCTTGCTGGGGCTCACGGCCCGGTAGCGCTTTTGTTACTTGAATGTTGAGCTGAGCCTGTTTCTGACGGAGCTACTACTGTAACGCGTGAACTAACCAACCTGTGAACTGTACATAGCCCCCCCCCCCCGCCCCCCCCAGCCTGTGCTTAAGCCTCGCTGCTGCTTTTCAAAATTCCACACGGAGCACGCGGGACGGGTTTGACGAGGACTGCGGCAGTGATGAGTCAGGCCCGCCCAGGCCTGGGTTGCGCTTGGTGGGGAGGTAGGGAGGGAGCCCTGAGGTGTACCCCATGTGTGTGTACGGGGCGTGACCAGCTGGGCAGCTCTGGTGACCCCTGCTTGGTTAGGAAGGGATGATGGGACGCCCCCTCCCCTGTTCCGGAGCAGTTCCTGTTATGGTGGAGTTACCGCAAGGAAGCTACGCAGCCGCCTGGGAGCCGGTGACGGACAGGGAGTCCCGAGGGCTCCAGGCACCCTAGTAGCAGAGCGGTCTCTGCCCCTGTGGTCTTGAGCGTGCTGTGTGCCGCTTAGCGCCGGCTTCGCTGCAGTCACGCCGGCCCTCATACAGCCCAGGGCCCCGAGCCACCGCTCCAAGTCTGAAACCCAAGCGGCCCACAGAGGGAAATTTTGTTTTCTGCTTTTGTACTGAGTATTTTCTGCACTGGAGGGGCGGGGAGGGTCTGTGAACTTCTCTTCTCTTCCCTTCGCAAGTCAGCTTCCTGCCCACCTGCTGGGCTGGGACTTCACTTCCCCAGGGCTTCTCTGTAGAAGGCTGACGCTCTCCCACCCCCCAGTCTGGCGCTGAAGGCACCGAGTGTCCACAGCAGCTCATTTCTGTGTGCACACTCTCAAGAGCCACCAGACTGTTCCGGCCAGCCTGTGCGTGGTGCGTGGCTGGTCCCCACATGGGCTGGTGGCCCCTCGTGTGCACTCCGGTGAGCTCACCCTTCGACTCTGAGTCCCACCGCTGTAAGCACGTTGTCAGCTGTTGCCATGACCATGCGATGGCGTCCCCATCGAGTAATAAGCTGGAGACCAGCCTGGCATGGCGGCCCGGCCCCACCACGGGACGCTGGCCCTTGGCACTTGAGCCACCTGCAAGCGGTGTGGGCAGCGAGCCCAGCACTCTGGCCTCCTGGCCAGGTGGCCCCATCTCAGGCCCTTACCCAGGCCTCTGCTAGGAACCATGTCAACCTAAATCTACTTTCTAGAACCCCAAGGGGGAGCTGCAGGAACTGCTCAGCGGCTGGTGAGGCTGTCAGAGCTGGGGGTAGTGAGGAGATGCCACAGGTGGGCTTCCTGGGAACCCTGGGGGAGAGGCCCTACAGGCTGGGTGGGCAGATCACGTGGTGTGGGGGGGGGGGCTGGGGGGAGAACAGTTCCCAGGCTGCCAACCGGAAGATGGCTTTGCGATCAGAAAAGTGTTGGTTCGATCCGTCCCCCTTGGGTTTCATGACTTCGGGCTCGCTACCTCTGCTTACCACAGCCGAGGCTGCTGCTGCGGGCTCGGGGCCCTGACCGTGCCAGCCCCTGGAACTGACCATCGCCAGTAAATCCGATTCTGGAATGATTAAAGGCTGCTTTGTCGTCAGTCTCACTGTGCAGGTTTCTTCGCGCCCTTCCTGGTTGCCGGGAACATCCTTGGCACTTGCGTGGGGCTCCCGGGAGCGTGGTGGCGGCGCTGGGTGTGGAGCAGGCGAGCCAGGGCCCTGGTGGGAGGGCCGTGGACCTGCTGTGGAAGTCATGGGCCAGCTGCAGTGCGCATTGTTTGTGTTTATCGACAGCTCCTTTAACAGACACCAGAGCCACACTCAGGTCCCGACCTGAATTCTCGCACAGCCCAGCTGTTGCGTTGGAGTTTTCTGACTTGTCCAGAAGTCACCCTCGTGCTTCCTGTCCTCGCAGAGGCAGTGGTGGGGGTGGGGCGGAGCTGACAGCCGCTCCACAGACTGGCCTTTCAGAGAGACCTCGCAGGGCACCATGCCACTGCTGTCTCAGCGCGGCCGCGTCTGCGGTCAGTGGGAGGGACGTCGCCCTGCGGAACAAGCTAAACGGTATTCAGTCTGATTTTGCAGACCACTGAGAAAATCTTTATTTACAATAAATTTCAGTGAAATTTGCATAAATAGATTCCCAGTGTTCAGTTTTCACCTCTGATTTCTTCGTGTCATTTAAAAACGCTACTCTGTCCTGTTCTCGTTACTCCTTTCGGATGCCAGCGTGGAGCTGACGTTGGGAGGTGGAGGGGGGCCGCCAGCTAAGTGGGGGGCGCCTGCGGGCTGGGGAGGGTCAGGGCCTCCCTGTCGCAGGGCAGCCGCGTCATCCGCCCCGTCCTTGCCCTCCAGCTTCCTCTCCATGGTGGCCACCAGGAGCTTGAGCCACGCGTTCTCGGCCAGGAGCGTCTCCGAGGCGGCGGCCAGCTCCTGCAGCTGCCGGGCCAGCGCGGCCAGCTCGCGGCTCTTCTGCTCGTGCAGGGCCTGCAGCTGCTGGCTGTGCTGCCGGAGCACGTGGTGCTGCTGCTCCAGGGCCTGCTGCTCCCGCTGCAGCCTGTGCTCGTCCCGGCGGGCGCGCGACAGCTGCACCTCCACCTGCACCTGCGCCCGCTGGAGGCTGCCGATTTCCGCCCTCAGTTTCTGGATCTCTCTCTGCAGCTGGGAGATGTGCCCCTGCTGCAGGGCTGCCTCGCTCTGGACACAGTCCTTGGTAGGAGAGCTGGCCACGTCCTGGCTGGAGGAAGCGGGGGCCGAGTGGTGCAAGATGAACCTCAGCAGATTGGGGAGGGTGATGGGGAGGTCTTCGGGGTATTTCACACTGAGGTCCTTCCTGGGGAGACAGGGGGAGGAGTCAGAGGTCAAGTCTGCCGACACACCCTGCCCTGACCTCAGCTCTCCCAGGAGGCGGACCATCCGCTGATGGCCAAGGAAAGGAAGATGCTGCCTTGGCAAAGAACCCCCCCACCGAGCTGCGGACAAGGCCCTGCGCGTGTCCTGCGGCCGTGGTTCCCTAAGGATGGAGCTGCTTCTGGACACAGCATTTCGGGAGAGGGGCTCCCAGGCCTACGGACACCAGCATTGTGTGAGCGGGATCCTTTGTGCCCTGGGAGGCCCCATGGCCGTGTCAGGAAGGGTGTCCTGGGGCAAGACTTGTCCATGACACTCGTGACCATGGACAGTGCAGGGCGAAAAGAAAAAAACCCGACACACGGCCCGTCCTTAGTAAGCATTTACTCCCACTGTGCGGCCCTGGGCAGCGTGATCTGGCCGCAGGCCAACCGAGGTGCTCTGCGGAGTTAAGGCTGCTGCCCTGGGAACACAGCAAGGTGGCGTCCGAGTGGCCCCCTCCCCCAGCTTTGTTCCAAGTCCTTTTAGAACTGGTCATTCAGTTGTCAGCTGGTGAGTCTCACAGATGTACGGACGGGTGCGGGCAGCATCTGGCCACTGGTGTGCGTTTCTGTGTGAGCTGGGCCAGTGTGCACGCGTGAGCCGGCCAGGACCACGGAGGCGCAGGCAGGAAGAACACCTGTGCCTCCTGCACCTGCCACTGCTGCTCTGCAGGCCAGGAGTCCCGCCCCGTAAATGGGGACCTCCCGCTGAAGGAGTGCATTTCCAGAACTCCGCTGTTCTTGGGAAGCCACTAGTTCCAGCTCACCTCCCTCTGCACACACAAAGCCAGAGGCCAGACACCTACAACCCACCAAAGAGGTTCAGTCCTGAGTAGCCCTTTTCCCACCAAGTCACAAAGAAGTAAACGTCAGGTTTGGGGGCTGGGGTTGTGCGCAGCGGGTTAAGCCGCCACCCGTGACGCCAGCCTCCCGCATCAGAGCGCCAGTCTGAATCCAGCAGCCTACTCCTGCCTGGGGAGGCAGTGGGCGATGGCCCACGCGTGGGAGACCTGAATGGAGACGTGGACAGGACGAGAACAGTGTGGAGTCTCCAGCGGGCACGCTAGAAGGCACTCCACCATCTCTAAGTTGCAAGGACATGGTCGCAACCAACTTTCCAAAAGAGGAGTCATTTCGAAAGTGTGGTGTTAAAAAGCCCCACTGCTGGGGGCTGGCACTTAGCCTAGCAATTAAGACACTGGTGAGGGTGCCCACGGCCCACGTCAAAGTGCGTGGGTTCAATTCCCAGTTCCAGCTCCTGACTCCGGCTTCCTGTTCCTGTGCACCCTGGGAGGCGGCAGGGTAACTGGGTCCCTGCCACCCACGTGAGAGCACTGCCTTCAGTTTCTGGGTCCCAGCTCAGCCTCAGAACAAAGGCCCCTCTGTCTCTGGAGCCTCCTGTGGCCGAGGGAGGGGCTGTCGCAGAGCACGCTGGGCGACTGTGTGCTGCAGTGTCCCCCAGAGCCTGGCGCTGGCCTCTGGCTGGGAGAAGTGGCTCCAGTGCCCCTCTCCCCCAGCCGCGGAGGAGGACAGGCTCCTGCGGGCTCTTCGGATGGGACCTGCGCCGTAAAAACAACCTGTAGGACGTCAAGAACCTCCAGGCACCTGCGAGTCGCTCACAGTCCCACGCCAGGGCCCTGACCTTCTCCCTTGCGCACACGCGTTCACCCGGTGCACGCACAAGTCTGTGCTTTATCTCAGTGCCTGTCTAACTTTATGGTCTCTGCACTAAAAATAGCTCACGCAGGCGAGCTGTGAGAAAGGTCTCGTCACACGTGATCAAGCGGCCGTTCTCGCTTCCTCTTTCGCGAGCTGTCAGCTCCCGCCGTTTGCTCGTTTAGATTTGAGTAAACCCAACGCGCTCGTCTCACTCCTGACTACAACTGATTGTCAGGGACGAGAGAACCCCCCTCCCCAGGCGGCGAGGCTCTGGTTCACTGAGCGCTGTCCGTTCACACGCACTGGACGTCTTCCCATGCTCCGTGTTCCCCTTCCTGACCTTGACCGCTCATGGGCGCAGAGAGGCTGCAGGGCCACCGGCAGCTGTCTCCAGCGTCTCAGGCTGGCTCCCCCTGCAGCGTTAGCGGGAGTCGCCGCACACGCCACGCCGCACCCTGCTCTGCCTGGGCGTCTCTCCATCTCAGTGCGCGTGCACTGCCCACTTGCCGAGAGCCTCTATGCAGAGGCACGTGCTGGGTGCTGAGACGCGAACACTTCTTTGAGCGATGTTTGCAATTCAGCAATTACGTGTCATTACACTGCCTGCCCGGCTGCTGTCCCACACAGAGGAAGCTGCTGCGTTACTGTCCACGCGTGCGTGTACACGGCAGTGTAGACACTTCTGAGCAGGAGAAAGGCTCACGGCGAGGCAGCCAGCGGCGGGCTGAGTCACGCTCTTCCAGTGTGCGCTCGGACAAGACCCCACCCCCACAGCAGGAACTCCAGCAGAGCTGCTCTGAGACAATGGGCGGATCCAGGAAGCTCTCTGGGAGGATCAGGACAAGTGGAGCAGCGGCGGGGAGGGCCAGTAAAAGCAATGGCTTCAGGTCACCCCCGCCACATGTGCCAGTCGCAGGGGGCCTCCCGAGGGATCCTGCAGAGAGGGCCAGAGCCCAGGGGTCTCCAGCACTCGTCCTAACCACCAAAGGGGGTCTGTGCAAAGACAGCAGGCCTTAAAGGGCCAGGAGTTCCTTTCCCTTCCTGCCTCAACACTGGCATCCATCTCCACCAACTACCAAGTCCACTGCCCCATTGCCAGCATCCGATCCATCTTTGCTGGGGCCACCGGGGAAGCTGGTGGAGTAAGGGGCCCTGGCATATCAATGTGAAAAGGTCAAGGTGACGGTGGACGTACCTAGGATAGAGACGCGGGCTGCTGGGAGGGCCAGACGGTGAATGCTGTGTGGACGTAGGGCGGCTGCAATTAGCTCTCGCCTTGCCCCATACAAACATAGGCTCTCTCCTGTCAAACTCTGGTGCTCCCACAGGCCATGAGAGCTAAGCAATTTTGACGGCCACATTCACAATTGTGTACGAAACAAAGAGAAGAGCCAACTTGTTAAGAAGAGAGCAGCGTGCGTGGCGTTCTGACACTGCCCTCCCGCCTGTGGTCTCCGACCGCACGTGCTCTGAACAACCCTTCGGCCCCAGTGAACGGCCTGCACCTTAAGCTCACTTTACTGTCAGCCTTCAACAACAGACTCCCACCTGCCCAATACAGAAAAAAAGTCAGCAGTACCTGTTGCAGGGGAAAAACAAGACAGTAGGAAGACGATCAACCATGAATTCCCAAGGAAGGTCATTCTGTGACACGTCGATCCTGGGGGAGACAGGCGGAGAGCAGAGAATGTCAGAGCGCGGCCCCGCGGGCTGCAACCTGACACAGCCACTCAAGTGATGTAGGCACTGGTGCACTCCTGCTCCCCGCAGCGGCCCAGCCCTCCTCCACGACGGCACTGCCTGCTGGCATCGGGTACTCGACTTCCAGGAACCGCAGCTGTCCCGGAGCTAAGATCAGCTTTCCCCAAAGGCCTCACTGCACCGAGGGAGCAGCTCACGCACGGCACCTGGCCAGGTATGTTAACCCTGCAATTAGCTCACCAAGCATCTCTGCGAAGGGGACACTGCACCCTCTTCTCTACACTCCAGATCTGGAGGGACACAGAACACAGCAGGCCTCAGATCAGCCTCCTAATGCAGGAAACGCAGGAGCCTGCGCTGCTGGGTGTGGAGCCGCCTGCAGTGTGCAGCAGGCGCGGGGCCGACAGCATCCACAAGGCAGGCGCTGCGCCTGTGCCAGTGCAAGGGCTGCACACGGAACAGAAGGTAGGGGTGCCCTGACAGGAGTTTTCAGAAAGTTGAGGGCCGAGGGGAGGAGATCAGGGCCCTGCATTCACCCAAAAGGATGACATCTACTTTGTGAATAAATGGCGTAATCGGGAGCCGGTGTTTAGCCCAGTGGGGGAGACACCTATGCCCAACACAGTGCCTGGGTTCAATTCCCAACCCGGCTCCTGACTTCAGTTTCCTATTAATGCAGACTCTGGGAGGCAGCGTGAGGGCCCAAGTGATTGGGTTTCTGCTACCACCCACGTGGGAGACCTTGATTGAGTTTCTAGCTCTCAGCTTCAGATCTGGCTCAGTAAGGAATATTATGGGCTTTGGAGGAGTGAACCAGCAGATGGGGAGCTCTTTGTCTCTGCTTCTCAAACAATAACAATGATCTTACAACAACTGCAGGAAGAACGGGACTCCTGCTGCTGCCATGTCAGGCACCTGAAACATGAGAGTCCCATGCTTTACACAGGTGCTGTCAGACACTACAAAACATTCTGTAATCAAGCTTTTTCTTGATTTTTATTTCTGAGGAAGAGAAACTATAAAATTAAAAAGAAAAACTTTGGGGAATGGCGCTGTGGCATAGCTGGTAAAGCCACTGCCTGCAGTCCCATATGGGTGCTGGTCCAAGTCCCGGCTGCTCCACTTCCCATCCAGCTCTCTGCTATGGCCTGGGAAAGCAGTGGAAGATGGATGGCCCCAATGGTTGAGCCCCTGCACCCGTGTGGGAGACCTGGCTGGAGTTCCAGGCCTTGCCCTGGCATTGTGGCCATTTGAAGAGTGAACTAGTGGATGGAAGATGTCTTTCTCTGTCTTTCCCTCTTTGTCACTCTGCCTTCCAAACAAGTAAAAAAAAAATTAAGACGGAAAAAAATCGTTTTGCCGAGAAAGGGGCTGGCTTTCTTGGCCCAAGGTGTTAAGCTCACAGCATCCCTGTGAGTGCATTTGAGTCTGGCTGCTCCACTTCCAACCCAGTTCCCTGTTAATGTACCTGGTAACACAATCAAAGATGGCCTGAGTGCGTGGGCCCCTGCACCCACATGGGTGGAGTTACTGGCTCCTGGCTTTGGCCTGGCCTAGCCCTGGGCCTTTCGGCCATTTGGTGAGTTAGCCAGCAAATGAAAGATCCTTCTCTCTCTAACTCTGTCTTTCAAATAAACAAGAAATAAACTCTTAAAGGAAAAAAGAAAAATATTGTAAAAGCCCACTCGGAATTCCACTCGCATTGGAGCCTTTCGCTGAAGCTTGGATCGTGCACTTAGGTGTTTTAAGAGCAGTTATCGTGTTTCCTGCTCTAGTCTTCACTAATCGTACAGAACACACTGCTTCAATGAATGGGTGTGGACCCCAGCGGACGCCAAGCCCTATTTACTTAACCATCTTCCGCTACAGGACCCCCAGGCTCCTCTCGAACTGCTATTTCCTTAGCTTCCCAACGTGAAATGAACTGGGTAAAAAATAATTTTCTTGCCAAGGTTGCCAAAATGCTTTCCAAAAGGGTTACACCAATTTGTTCATTCCATTAGCTACATCTGACTGTGCCAACTGCAGTTTATCAGCACAAGACTGTCACTTAAGAGCACCTATTAACTTAATAAGTGTAACTGACACTTTGTTAGCATTTTCATTTATACTTATTCAGTTATAATTTCCCCACTTGCTTATCTACTCTGCCCTCTAACACAGCCGTGTTCACAATGGCAGCCCTCAAACTGTTCTCAGTCGTGAACACCTGACTCGGAATCCGGGCCCTCGTTTGTAGGCTGTGTGACTCTCGGCAAGTCACCTAACCTTTCTGTGCCTCTGTTTCCTCCTCAACCCCTCGTGGTAACCATGCGAGCTTCACTCAGTCCTGAATTTTGGAGGATGAGGTCAGATAATCCGTATTTTAAAAACCTCTCAGCAGAGCATCTCCTTCCACGTGGCTCTGGTCATTACTCAGACCACAGGTAACAAGTGTACAACACACTGACGGCCCCTCTTGTCTCCACTGCGCATGTCTCCAGTGGAATCTGCTCATCTCTCGTTATTTCAACTGCTTCTGCTTTGCAAAGGTTCCATCTCTCCAAGGAACTAGCAAATCTGACATTCTCTCTCTCGCTTCTTCCTGTGATTCGACCTTTTATGTTTAACTCTAATGTATCTGCAGTTTCTTGGAGGAAGGGAAGACGACATAGCTTAAACCATTCCCCTCACAAAACTGCTTACTACCTCATCTAAGAACTATGCCTGAGCCCTCTGCCCCTTCCCTCTCCGTTTTTTAAAGTGTTTTATTTACTCAAGAGCCCACATACAGTAGCTGTGGGATAACAAACTGGAACACGTGGTTACCAACCAACTCCTCCTCTTAATTCCACAGAGGAGGGAGATCTGCACTCAGTCCCTGTTCAGACTGACAGATCTAGGGCACCCTTTCCCTGGGATTCCGAGGAGCTGGCCCCTGAGGGCACGCTGGGGACCAGGTCAGCACTGTCCCACCAGTCTCGTGGGAGACATGAGGCACTCAGCAGAGCAGGCCGATGTCAACGAGGCTTTCCTCCTGGTTTCCGGCAGACCCTGGTAGGGGGAACCGAAGACAAGCACAGTGCCTGGAGCCACGACAGCAGGCTTCCTTACCTGGCCACAGTGAACGTGTCCACCGGCAGGAGCCGAGCGAGCTGGATGAAGACGTGATTGAGGGATGGACAGAAGCCGCACCACTGCGCGTAGTAAAGCAGCAAGACGTCCTGCGGGGAGGGGGAGAGGCTCGCGACTTACGCCCGGAAATGGCTGCCGCCTCATCCGACTGCACCGAGGATCCAGCAGGCATTCCGTAAAGGCTGCCGCCCATGCAGAAGTCGGTGACCAAAATTCCACCTTTACATCGCTCCGACTACGTGCTTCTGAAGGGCCTCCTGAGTCAGCAGCCAACTACGTAATGCCTGCGTGTGCTCCACTCGGGCTGTCACACGGTGAACCTTCCGGACACCGGAGACCAACCGCTCACCCCGACAGCGGTAGCCGCGGAGGGCGACAGGCATCGGTGGCCGGATTTCTGCCGCTCTTCTGAGAGAGCCTACCTGTTTTCGAAGGACTACTTCCCAAAAGGTATCAGTTGTCACTTCGGTGATTAAATGCTGAGAAGGGAACTGGGCAGAGTCACTTCCGATGAGATGCCTTTTCAAGGGACTGTAGAGAACGCTGAAGTTTTGAATAAAAGACTCTAAAAATAAAGAGAAAATGAGATCAGCTCTTCTCCAGGTACAAGGAGTAGCTGGCCTACTTGAGACTCCACGTTGCAACACCTGGGAGGACTTCTGGGGCCCACATTTCTAACACTTCACCTCGAAGCAAAGCCTTGGACAGAGCTGTGCAGGGGCGCGTCGGGGAAGCTTAGCAAGTCTCACTCGGGGATGGAGGACCAGAACACCTTGCAGCTCGGACCAACTAGGACTGTATCCCACTCCCTTCTTAAAGAGATGGTCCACAGGCACACCCCGACCGAGACCCCTTACCATCACCACAGGTGACGGCCTCTTCCGGAGGACTGGCCTGCAATACGGGGCCAGCCGGCCTGTCTGCAAGTGGCGGGAGCTGCACAGGCGCGGGGGGAGGGGGGGGGCGTGTTTCATGCTCACTGATTCGTTTCCTTTATTAACGTTCTTCAAGTTTCTTTTGTAAAAGGTTAAGAAAAGTTAAACTCAATTCTGTGCAGTGGGAAAGTCCACACACAGAGTCACACGCCATCGGAAAGCTGCCGGAACGCAGCCGTGCTCCCAGAGGCCGCGTCTGAATTCGGGGTTCTCTGCTCTTCGGAGGCGGCACTAATGCACATGTTTCCTTTCCTCTCTGCTCACTCCCTGCCTTTGTGGCCCTAATGGACAGGAAGCGTTCTGCAGAGGGAGGAGGAAGTGAAGGTGTCCCGTGAACGCTACAGAGACTTCATTATCGGAGTCTGAGCAGCACGCGCTTGGCTGTTTTTGAAACAGAAAGCCAACAATTAGTTCCTAACCTGAATAAAACCTCAATTCTGAAACCGACCTAGAGACATGACTTATTGACACCAACAATGCCAGATCTTTTTATTTTTATTTTTCATCAGAGTCCCTAAAAGTTCTGCCCCCAACTTCAGGACAAAGAACGGTCGAGCTGTACGTGTCAGAGTAGGCACCAGGAGGAAAGAAATCTGAAACGGGTTCCCTTCAGATCAGCACACCATGAACGTATCCAGGGCTTGAGTGTTACTGAACAGAACCTAGGAAAACCCAATAAATGCTGAGGTAAAAAGGACATGCCTGCCCCGTTCCAAGAAAACCCAGTACACAAACATGCCTTCAGAAAACATGAACTGGGAGTAAAGTGCCTGGCCACAGGGGTCTCTTAAACACTGAGGGGTCCCCACGTTTGTACTGCCTGCTCCGACACAGAGAAGCCCACAGACGGGTCTAAGCGAGAAGCTGGCTGCACCTGCGCCGAAAGAGGAACCGGGACGGCCAGGGGAACGGTGCTGGGCTCTGCCTCGGCCACTGCTCTACACCCTGGGCAACTTGGCAACAGTTTCCTTTCCGACCAAACTCCTCCGCCTCCATCTGGCACACGCTGACTCTCCCGCGTCTCCACCGAGGCTGAACTAACAAGGCTTTTGAATTCTGCTTCCTTGAGTGCACGTCCAGGACGTCAGCACAGTCCTGGGAACCGGACGGTGTGGGTCAGTTCACGGCCGCTGCTAAGCCTCAGGGGCAAGCTGCTGGGTGCTTTCCCAGAATGCAGCCTGCACCCCCACCTCCGAAGTGGCTGCTGCTGGTTTGTAACCTGACACTTGGGTCACAGCAGCATTCTGCAACAGGGAAGAGACAGCAGCAGAACAGATGAGGTCTGGGGTCTTCAAGCTCACGATATTCAACCAGGAACGGAAGCAAGGCTGCTGTCCCAGCGCCTTTAGAACACAGCTCCGTGTCAGCGCCCCCGTTCACCAGCCCCCAGACACTGCACCAGACACACTCTGGCTCTCCACCTCCCTGCCCATTAAAATAGCCAAGTCCCCGCCCACAGCTGCTGCCTCTACCTCAGAAAGGGGAGGAAACTGCCAGTCTAGAAAGCTGAGCCCTCATCCCCATTGGCTACAAAATGCATATGAGATTTGGGATTAGAAGGTGCTGTTCCATTTGATTAACAAAATTAGCCTCCTGTAGAACTGTGAAAACTCAAATGAGCTACAGGGGGCCACTGTTGTGGCTGCAGCTGAGGGTCCCCTGCGCTTCCAATCTGGCTTCCTACTGTGCCTGGGAGGCCGGGGACGGTGGTCCAAGAAGTTGGGCCCTTGCCACACACAGGGGAGACTCAGATGGAGCTCCTCGCTTCAGTCTGGCCCAACCCCAGCTGTTGTGGGCATGTAGGGAGTGAAGCAGCAGATGGAAGATCTCTCTCTCTCTCTCTCTGTCTCTTTTTCTATCTCTGTCTCTCTGCCTTTCAAATTTTAAACAAATAAATATAGAAGTAAAATGATCTGCAGGGAGTGGGCATTTTACCCAGTCGTTAAGATGCTTGCATCCACACTGGAGTGCCTGGGTTCCGATCCTGGTTCCAGCTCCTAATTCCAGCTTCCTGCCAATGCAGGCCCTGGGAGGCAGTGGTAATGGCTCAAGTGACTGGGTTCTTAGCGGGAGACTCAGATTGCATTCCTGGCTCCGGCTCCGGCTCCAGCCCCAGGCACTGTGGGCCTCTGGGTAGTGAGCCAGCACACGGGAGCTTTCTCTCCCTCCCTCTCCTTTCTCTGAGTGTGTCTCTGCTTCTCAAACTGAGGAAAACAAGCAAACAGAAGCCTGCTTCCGTGGTGGCATCACTCTGCAACCCATTAATCAGTTACCTCTCTGCAGTTGAGCAGAACGCATTATGCTGGGGAAAGAGACTGCCTACAGTACCTAGGGTGAACTTCACAAGGGCTTGTTTCGGATCCAAGATATAGTGACACTCCTCTTTCACATCCACAATCGTGGCGAATTCCTTCACCCGAGAGGAGCTCGGAGCACCCAGTCTCTCTGCGTACAACCAAAACAAGTTTGAATCCAGCAGGTAGATGTTGAGGGTCTTGTTGGTTCTGCAGCTCAGGCCTGTGAAGTCTGTGCCCGGCGAGTCCACGTCAGGCAAGCGATACCTGCTCTCCTCAATGTGAGGAACGGCACTCGGGACATCGCCCTCACACTCCTTCTCCACGGAAGAAAATGCAAGGGCCGGGGCGTCAAGGACACCATCTTGTTCTGAATCAATGAAGCTGGCCACGCCCCTGTGGACGGTCCTGCAACATGCAGTGTAGTAGCTGAAAGGGCTGTAGGAGGTTAAAAAGTTGCTGCACTCGATGCTGTCCGACGCCACGTGGTAAAGGGCCTGCTCCTTGAGGTAGAACGAATCCAGAGCCGCCGCCATCTCGAAGAAGCTGCACTGCGGCACGCTGACGGAGTTGGGCCTCACGCCCCCGGCGCTCTGGTTGACGCACAGCTCGCAGATGTTGTGGGTCCTGGACAAGGCATGTCCCGGGGGCAGCACCACAGTGTTGCAGCAGGGGGACGCCGCCGTCAGCGGGGGATCTACCAGGGGGGCCTGTGGCGCAGAAGCCAGGGACTCCAACACGGGGGCATCCACCCGCCGCAGGTGCTGAAGGAGGCGCTGCACCACGTGGTCCCCACGACAGTTGTTGTACTCCAAGGCCACTTCGGTGATCTGCAACACAGGGAGAGCCAGTGAGCGGCGCCGGGAAGCATCTGGTCTGTCGGCACAGAGACCAGGAGGCAGGATGCCTCGCCCTACAGCCCACCGCGATTCACATCCCATCACTCCACGAACAAGCGAGGGAGGAAAGGGTCAAGAAGAATGGACTGGGAGGATGCGGGTGCAGGTGGCCCACGAGCTAGGAACAGAGCCTGAACCCTCACCTCTGGTCAGTGCCTTCCTCCTCCACGCTGCCTGCTCTGTTCACATTCATTAGGAAGTCTGAACACTTCCCAGGCACCTCCAGAGGGGATCACAGCATCTGACAGCACTTATGGTTCCCAGTACATTCATGCCTCACACGAGGCCACCAACCCAACACTCTCCCCTTATTGCCCCCACAGCCTCTTCCCGCCCCAGAGAATGGCATCATCCAGTGAGAAACACCTCCGATGCAGCCAGCTGTGACGTCAGGACAGCCGGGCGGTTCCTCGTGTCCTCACAGCCACAGCCTCCATCACCAGAGACCACCACCACTTGCTCGCCCTACCTCAACTGCATTCCACATCACCACTCGCTTTTTTTTAAGAAAAGATTTATTTATTCATTTTAAAGTCAGTTACAGAGAGAGATAGTCTCCCTAAGTAACTAGTGCTGAGCCAGGAGTTCATCCGTCTCCCATGTGGGTGCAGGAGCCCAAACTCGGGCTACCCTCTCCTGCTTTCCTAGGCACCTGGGCAGGCAGCTGGGTCAGAGTGGATCTGGGTGGCTGGCACGAGGCCCAGCGCAGTCCGCGTGTGCAGTGCAGATGGTGCCTCCCTCACTGTGCCACGGCGCCCACCCTGTCACCTCCTGTTTTTTGAACTTAGAGCCATGAGCATGACGGATGCTCCTCAGCTGCAGGACACAGGCGGGCTCTCCCCCGTGATGAAACCCTGCACCCGGCCTGGGGTGGGCTGGCCGCTCAGACCAGGTCCTCACACAGCGCCGCACGCTTCCAGAGGCCTGGCCGGACACCACCTGCCCCATCAGTCCTGACAGCCGGCGCCAGGGCAGAGCCTGGGAGGACCAGCTTCTGCCCCGACGCGCTTCCCGATCTCCCAAGCCTCTCCTCCCACCCCAGTCCTCCCAGCAGGGACTACACTTCATCCTGTCCCTGGAGCCCAGCGCGGCACCAGGCACACAGCAAGTGCCGTAAAATCTGGGAAGCCGTGCACACGCGCCTTGCCCAGAGAGCCGCTTTCCCTGTGTTAGCGGCCACCACCACCATCTTATTCCAGACACTTCCATCTCCAAATTAAGCCTCTTTCCCTAACCACCCGCCCTGGTTTCATGAGAAAGAACAATAAACTAACACTCCAAAGTTATTTATTCGTTAAACATGCAGACTCAAATCAACTCCTTCCGCAACTACTTAAAAGGTGTTAAGTCACTCAGGGGTTTCTTAAAGTGTACGTGCATGTGCACACGACACAATACTTGTAGCTCTAACTTAAAAACAAGTTTTGTAATATCTATAGAGAGTTAATTCAAAGCATAAGTAACTACAGAAAAATAAATTGAATAGTTCTTGGCATAAAAAGTCATTTTAGGTGATTACGCAGTGTTTTAAACTGTTTCCCCCCCACACACTAAAAAGCTCAGTGGTGTTTGGATGCAGCTTTGACAGGAGCAAATTGTGCTAAGGAGGGCAAGCTGATGTTACCCCCAGGGCCCGGCTGCTGCCACCACAGCCTGACACTGCTTTATAGCCAAAGACACAGCAGCAGATAACACTCCCACGCCATCAAACCTCCAGACCACTGCCATCCTTTACAGTCTAAACAGGAGAGCATTAATCACATCACAGAAAAAAATTCCTAGAAAGGAATTCTAGGAGTAAAATTTTGTCAAATGGGGGCCGGCTCAAGGTCCAGCTGCTCCACTTCCGGTCCAGCTCTCTGCTGTGGCCACGGAAAGCAGTGGAGGATGGCCCAAGTCCTTGGGCCCCTGCACCCTTGGGGGAGACTTGGAAGAAGCTTCTGGCTTTTGGCTTCGGATCAGCACAATTCTGGCTATAGCGGCCATCTGGGGAATGAACCAGCGAATAGAAGACTTCTCCCTCTCCCTCTCCCTCTCCCTCTCTCTCTCTGCCTCAGCCTCTCTGTAACTCTGCCTTTCAAAAAATGTAAGATTTCAAAAAAATAAGATTTACATAAAATAAATCTTATAAAAAAAAGTTTGTCAAATGGGGCCAGCACTGTGCCACAGCAGGTTAAGCCACCGCCTACAACACCAGTTCCCAAAT
Source organism: Sylvilagus floridanus (assembly GCA_949820135.1). NCBI lineage: Eukaryota > Metazoa > Chordata > Mammalia > Lagomorpha > Leporidae > Sylvilagus > Sylvilagus floridanus. The sequence goes on along the minus strand of OX463234.1, from coordinate 39,824,019 downwards.
GGGCACTGGTTCAAGTTCCGGCTGCTCCACTCCCAATCCAGTTCCCTGCTAATATGCCTGGGAGAGCAGGAGAGGATGGACCAAGTCCTTGGGCCCCTGCACCCAGTTGGGAAACCCAGATGAAACTCCAGGCTCCTGGCTTTGGCCTGGCCCAGCCCCATCCATTATGGCCGTTTGGGGAGTGAACAGTGGATAGAACATTTCTCTTGCTCTATTTCTCCTTCTTTCTCTGTAACTCTGCCTTTCAAATAAATAAAAAAATTCTTTTTTAAAAAATTTATTTTATTTATTTGAAAGAGTTACAGAGAGAGGGAGGGAGAGAGAGAGGTAGAGAGAGAGAGAGAGAGAGATCCTTCCATCTGCTGAAGCTGAGCCTATACGAAGCCAGGAGCTTCTTCTGGGTCTCCCACATGGGTGCAGGGGCACAAAGACTTGGGCCATCTTCCACTGCTTTCCTAGTCAAATTAGCAGAGAGCTGGATCGGCAGTGGCGTAGCTGCGACTCAGATCAGCACCAGTAAGGGATGCCAGTGCTGTAGGCTGCAACTTTAACCCACTGTGCCACAACAGTAGCCCCAAAAAATAAATCTTAAAAAAAAATAGCTAAAACAAACAAAAAGCATTTTCAAACTGACCTCAAACAAAGCGGGTCATGTGCTGGGCATGCACTGCTTGCCGGGAGATGTGAGGAGAGCAGCTGTGAGCTTGCAGCCACCTCGACCACACCTGAGGCTGTGGGACTCGCCCACCTCACACTGTGTGCCCTGCAGAAGGAGCCACGGCAACACTGTGACGAAGGGGCTGGTGCAGCTGGCTCTGCAGTGGGAGGGCAGGTGCCATGTGCAGTGCCAGTGCTCCACGGGGCATCGGTTCGTGTTCTGGCCTTTCCACTTCCAATCCAGCTCCCTGGGTAGTGAACAGTAGATGGAAGATCTCTCCCTCTCCCTCTCACTGTAACTCTTTCAAATAAGTAAATCTTAAAAACGGAAGGGGAACCGTTGGGAGGTGGAGGAGTAGGGGAGATGGCAGATGTCTGTCCTGGAACAGGCTAGAACACAAGGGTCCTTCCACCAGGTGTCCCATCCAATAATCCAACCCCAATTTAGTGGGCTCCTGTCTCAAAACATACCCCCATCCAGGACCCTGGCATGCCCAAAGCAGACAAGGAAGAATGCTCCAGAAGGAGGCCAGCGCCGCGGCTCAATAGGCTAATCCTCCGCCTAGCGGCGCTGGCACACCGCGTTCTAGTCCCAGTCGGGGCTCCGGATTCTGTCCTGGTTGCCCCTCTTCCAGGCCAGCTCTCTGCTATGGCCCGGGAGTGCAGTGGAGGATGGCCTAAGTGCTTGGGGCCCTGCACCCCATGGGAGACCAGGATAAGCACCTGGCTCCTGCCTTTGGATCAGTGCAATGCGCCGGCCGCAGCAGCCATTGGAGGGTGAACCAACGGCAAAGGAAGACCTTTCTCTCTGTCTCTCTCTCTCACTGTCCACTCTGCCTGTCAAAAAAAAAAAAAAATGTTCCAGAAGGAAACTAGCAGGTAAAGTGAAAACCCACAGCCACAGCTGCCACCTTTCCTATGAAGAGCTTGCAGGCCCTTACAGGTCTAGACACTGGAAAGTGTCTCAGCTCATAGAACATCCACACGGAAGGGCTGGCACTGCGGCGTAATGGGCCAAGCCTCCACCTGAGGTGCTGGTTCAAGTCCCAGCTTCTCCACTTCCGATCCAGCTCTCTACTAGGGCCTGGGAAAGGGAAAACCATGGGCCAAGACCTTGGGCCCCTGCACCCCCATGAGATCCGGAAGACGCTCCTGGCTCCCGGCTTTGGAACGGCACAGCTCTAGCTGTGTGGCCATTTGGGAAGTGAACCGGCAGATGGAAGACCTTTCTCTTTCTCTCCCTCTCTCTGTCTGTAACGCCCTCAAATAAATAAATCCTTAAAAAAAAAAGAATCAGCATGGTAAAGACTCCCTAAGAAATGGAGTTTATTCCTTCTAGCCCTCCCCCGTCACAGGGAAGAACCAAACTATCCATTCCTCCCTTCTGGTCGCTTCCTCTAGGCCAAGCACCAGTGACTGTTCAGAACGCCTCCAGCAGGAAGAACTTTAACAAAGAGGCCCCTGGGCAGGCCTGAGTGGGGAGCAGGCCTCTGGCTGCACAAGTCCTGCCTCACGGCCCCTCCAGGCAGCCGCACGGGTGAGCACCGCCGGGCTGAGAACAGCAGCTCACTGGCTGTATGAAATTGGTGTGGGCCAATTAAGGGATCCTTGAGAGAAAGAAAAAAAATAAAACCCTCAGTAAATCCAATTTGGCAATCCCAGGCTCTCTCTGCTGACTGTTACTGCTCTCCCTAAGTGTCTCCAAACGGTCTGTGTATAAAATCAGCGCACACCCAGAGCGCTTGTGTGCCAGATGAGGCAGAAAGAGAGGGAGGGCAGTCCTGCGCGACACCACCTCCTGGGCCACACTGACCCTGTCTCAGCAGGACAAACATCTGGCCCTTGTCTGGAGAGGCCACAGCAGCCCCCAGCCTGGCACCGCGCTCAGCAGCCAGAGCGGGGGACCCTGGCAGGGGCCGAGAGCCACCTGAGTCCGTGAGGAAGGCTCACCCCAGGGCTCTTACCTCGTCTAGCAGAGGGTGAGTTTCGGCTAAGGGGTTAAAAGGTATGAAGAGGAAAAGGGCCGGTCCTTTCTTCAACTCGTTATTCAGCAGGAGACTCTTGCCCCCATGCGGCCGCAGCCACCGGAAGAGCGTCTCCCGGTTTTCCGAGGCCCATTTATAGACGTTCTCAGCGGTGTAGTTCATGACCTCGCGGGGAAAGACCTGTGAGGGACAAGGGCACACGACTGAGCAAGAGCTTCGTGAGGCAGAGCGCGAGCAGAGCAACGGCAGCATCGTCCAGGGCCTGGAGAGTGAGGCGCGGGGCACAGCGGACCCCAGGCCTGCTTCTCCAGGAGGCGACCCCGCACAAGGGGCGCAGGAGGGACTGTCACCCCAGGGCACCTTTCCCGCCAGGTGGACCCACTGCTCCTGCCCTCTCTGCCACGCTGTCCTCGGGAGCTACCCAGCGTCACCGGGTCTTTGTAGAAGCCTTGGGGTCAAGGGTCACTCAGATCTTTCCCTTGGTCCCACAGGCAGAAATAGGGCTTCCGTGAGGTGGCGGCTAGATTTGTTTTCCTCAGTACCCAGGGGCGAGGTGAACATCTGAGTGGGGACCCCATGAACACCTGAAGGAACCGATGAATGACCTCAGTTTGCACAAGGTCATGGCTCCTGTGTATGGATTTTAGGTGTATGGTGAAGTGAAGTGAAGTACCATTTAGCTGTTTTGTTCTATTTTTTTCTGCAGCAATCAATGTATATGAACATAAAACTGCTTCTGAAATCCCAATGATAGAAATTAGTGGCTTCAGACAGAACTTCCAAAGAAGTGTTTCGGAGGGTTCCACAAAATGAAACAGTGAATACCCCCACACAGTGGGGATTTAAATTGCCTCACAATGAAGATGTTCCCAGCTTTTGTTTTTTTAAAGACTGGTATCCCATGGGGCAGGCGCTGTGGCATAGTAGGTTAAGCCCCTGCCTGCAGTGCCAGCACTCTAGATGGGCGCCAGTTTGAGTCCCGGCTACTCCACTTCCGATCCAGCTCTCTGGTAAGGCCCCTGGGAAAGCAGCAGAAGACGGCCCGAGTCCTTGGGCCTCTGCACCAGCATGGCAAATCTGGAAGCAGCTCTGGCTCCTGGCTCTGTCTGGTAAATGTAAGATTCCCGCCCTCCCCCTTCTCTCTCTCTAGCTCTGCCTTTCAAATTAAATAAATAAATAATCTTTAAAAAAAAAAAGAATGGTACCCCATTAATATCTCTTTTGATAATGGGAGACCAGGAGAAGCACCTGGCTCCTGCCTTCGGATCAGCGCAATGCGCCGGCCGCAGTGCGCCGGCCGTGGCGGCCATTGGAGGGTGAACCAACGGCAAAGGAAGACCTTTCTCTCTGTCTCTCTCTCTCACTGTCCACTCTGCCTGTCAAAAAAATAAAAAATAAAATATCTCCTTTGATAAAAGGAATTCCACCACTAAATAAACAACCAAGCGTACACAGCAGCCAACAGAAGCAGCAAACCTCAGACACCTTCCAGCGTCATCGCCCAGCCCTACCTTTTTTCCATCTTAAAGCTCCTCAGTACCCTCTGCTATAAATACATACGACATACGTAGGCTGCACAGCGGGCTAAAAATGAAGGGTGTCGGAAAACGATAGCCAGCAGAGCAGATGAAGTCCAAAGAAGCCCGAGAGGCATGAGGAGAGTGGGCGGCGGCGGGGAAGCAAGCCCAGCAGGGACTCTCAAAGTGGGATGGAGGAGTCTGAGAAACATGCTCTAATAGCATAATCAGCACTTGTACTGGGAAAATACAGATACATCTGCCTTTGGGAGTATAAAGTACAGCACCTGGGCTGCTAGTGACACACAGGGGTCAGGGCACTGGCAAGCGAGGGCCGCCCCCACAGCTGAAAGTACGCTGGGGAGCACAAGACTGACATGTGACCCAGGGGACCAAGGCTTAAAGGGCTGGGGGTGCTGGGCCCAGGGACCTGCAAGGCACTGACAGTCAACGGTACTGGAGGCGAGAAATACTTGCGGGAAACACACGCTCAGGGCTGGGACTGCGGAAGCAGCAGTCATCTAGCAGAAGCACAGTACTGAGCAGGACTAAGGTCAAAGGCCTAGAGACTGCTGAGTGGAGGCTGCTCCAGCAAACAAGGGTGGCACGGACCACGGGGGCTCTGTGAGGCGGGAGGCCATCAGCTTCTCTCTATGACTTGACAAGAACTTCAAAAAATCACTCCATCAGCTAAGGAGAAGAGCACGTCACCTTACTACTGTTCATAAAAGGCACAAATGAACAAAGACATCGCCAGTGGAAACTTAACCTCTGGGACATGGGCCCAGAGTAACAATTCTCCATCAGAGGAACTGCAAACTCACCTAAGAGGAAAACGAGCAAGGCTGAGCCAACCTCTAAGAACAAGAAGCAAGAACGTCTACATGTTAAATCAAGAACCCTCCGAAGCGTGGGCTCACAGGTGGGGGTGCAGGAGCTCTCAGAGTGCACACCACACCACGGGCACATTCCCAGGGAGAGTGCCCATGGACTTCACCCAACTCTCACAGGACTCTGTGACCTGAACAAGGTTAAGACTGCACTAATATAAACGTGATTGCAAAATACTTACAAGTGATGTGTTGAAATGTCTATGTAAATACACACTTCCAGAGTGTACTAAGGATATCAGTTTCGCAAGATGTTTATTTGTGATAACCCCAAATCGTACTGTTCCTAGGTAATCTGAAACAGAAAATTTTCCTTTATTAAAGAAAAGGCCTATGCCTTAAAACCACCACAAACCCAACGATCAAGTCTTGCTGCGCAAATCCCCTAGAGCAAAGCTCTTCCTGGTAATGTGGCCTGGACAGGGAAGGAAGAGGAACGGAAGACGCTCTCCTCCGAAACACAGGCCTCGGCCATCAAACCAAGCCCACTCCTGACGGTAACGTCTCTGACAACCACCTGGGCTGACGAGTCCCCTGGTCCCTCTGAGATGATCTGACCTGTCCCCCGGCTCCCAGGCACTCCCGAGATCCACAGTCAGGCTACCCTCTGGGCGCACACTTTCCACGCTGGCTCCTCCTCGCTGGTCTCAGCTCTGCTTTCTCTGAGACACCTTCCCTAACCACTGCCCAACAGCAAATACTCAGGGCACAGAGTCTGTGAGGGCTCCTTCCCACTCAGGCTCTCTCTTTACCAATGCCCTATTTTTATGGCACTTATTAATATCTATGTAATCTTATTCATTATTGAGATTTTCTTTGGTTCTCACTTCCTCTTCGGAACTCAAGTGCCATGAAACTAGAGAATGTAATTCTTGATGGTCCCTTTGCACCTAGAGCAGTGCCTAGTTTCTTACTATGTAGCACAGATCAACAAATATTCGTGAAGTGAAGTGATCTAGCATATACAAAGAACTCATACAAATAAATAAGAAAAAGAAAATGGTTCAAAACAGGCAAATCACAGAAAAGGAAATGTACATAGCTAATAAGTACAAGGAAACACAATCAACCTCACTATTCCAGAGGAACCACCTTTGACTGTCAACCACCCAAAACCCAAGACAGGAAAGATCAAGGATGAACAACCAACAGAGTAAGTGCCCCAACTCAAGGCTGGAAGAAATGGTAAGAGGGCATCACTCCCGAGCCAGAAGCTAGTTATCTGATGGCGATGATGGGAGGACACAGCCAGCAACCCCAATCCCGAGTGTCCACTTAAGGGTGTCAGGAGTCACACGCACAGTCACCAAGAAATGTTCACCAGAGATCAGACACTACCTACACAGCACAAGTGGATATCTACAAGGCTATCTACACAGCACAAGCAGATCTTCAACACATATGTGAGTAAAAAACACGCTGGAGGAAGATAAAGTACACTTTTCATGTCAAAAAAAATTCACAGTGAAAGCAATACATTTTGTCCTACGTGAACATAAGTATAGAAATGTACATAGGGGGCGGCACTGTGGCATGGTAGGCTAAGCCTCCGCCTGTGGTGCCAGCATCCTATACGGGCGCCAGCTTACGTACTAGCTGCTCCTCTTCTGATCCAGCTTTCTGCTTATGGCCTGGGAAAGCAGTGGAAGATGGCCCAAGTGCGTGGGCCCCTGCACCCACGTGGGAGAGTCAGAAGAAGCTCCTGGTTGCTAACTTTGAAATGGCCCAGCTCCAGCAACTGCAGCCATTTGGGGAGTGAACCAGAGGATGGAAGATCTTTGTCTCTGTAGCTCCCTCTCTCAAATAAGTAAATAAAAAGCAAGTGAGAGAGAGAGAGAGAGAGAAACAAAGAACAGAGGGAGGGAGGGAAAGAGGGAGGGAGGGAGGGAGGGAGGGAAGGAAGGAAGGAAGGAAGGAAGGAGGGAGGGAGGGAGGGAGGGAGGAATGTATTAAGACTCTGAAAGGATAATAAAATTGGTTGGTGCTGGGGACAGATCAAAGGAGACTTTATCCTTATGTGTGGAGATCTCATCTTTTTTCCGTGGGTACCTAATAATGTGATACTTGTGTGAGTGTAACAATATTTTTAGTGTTACCAGAGGGTGGATAAGATAGTGTAGGAAAAGGCTCCACTTTGTTAGCAGATGCATCTCTAAGCAGCCCAGACATAAAACTATGAAGATGCTAACCACACAAAGCTTTCTGGCTTAACCCAGAGTCCCATCCTCCCTCCTGCCAACGGTACAGCAGAAATGAACGCGTCCCTCCTGCCACGGTGGACGACCTCTACTATAAACCCAGGCAGTTTAAGACGGCCTGAGACTGCAGAAGCGCAGGCAGAGTAAGTCAGGAATGAGAGACACTGCTTCCTGCCAGGGGATGGGATGGCGCCTTGGGGAGCCAGGCTGAGGTCTCGCTGTGCACACGCTCACACCCCCACTCCAGAACCAAACAAAACCTACTGCCAAGCAAGCCGCCCAAGGGAGAGGAAGAGCACTACCAGTCGACCTAAATGTGCTGCAAGTGACAGGTGACCGCCCGTGCAGTGACTGACACGGGGGAGAACTGCAAAGCCATGGGACTGCTCACTGCAAACTTGAAGGCCCAGGGAAGTGTGCGTAAAAGCTGCGAATCGAGTAAGTGTGCTCTGCATGAGGGGTCCAGGGGGCTCCCCAGAAAGATCACGGGCAGGATGTACCATAAAAAAGCTCCATGGATTTCAAACGTGTTTTACAACAATAACAAATCTATATTTCATTTCCATTTTCCATAAACTTTTTGAAGTATTCTCATATGTAAGCAAGTCTGAAATGACTAACTCATTTACTTCTTTGAGAGAGAGAGAGAGAGAGATAGATCCTCCATCTGCTGGCTGGTTCACTTCCCAAATGGCTGCAACTGCCAAGGGCTGGGCCAGGCTGAAGCCAGGAGCCAAGAATTCCATCCAGCTCCCCTAACGGGTGGCTGGGATCCAAACACTGGGCACATCAGATGGCAGCAGGACAGGAAGGGGAGCAGCTGGGACTTGAACTGATGCTCCGGTATGGGATGCCTGTACCACAAGCAGCAGCTTAAGCCCTGCTTAAGCTACAATGCTTATCCCAGATTTAATGGCTTTTAATAGTCACAGGGATGACAAATACAGAGACACAGAGGGACATATATGCCAAGGCATAACCATGAGTATTTCCTAGTCTATTTGGAAGGCCACCCAGTCGTAATGATGACCTGAACAAAGCACACATCTCACACCAGGACTCAGTTTCTAAATGCCTCCTGCAATAAAGAAGCCAGGCTCTCGGAGAGGAGGCTGGCTGCACAGCTGGAGCAAGGAAAGCAAGGGATGAGCCTGAAATGTCTTACGGGATCACAAGAAGTGCTCCTAAAAGGGGGCTTGTCCAAGAGACACAGAATCCAACCCAAGGTGCTCCTGCTGGTCAAAGCTGGAACAATCTGACCAAAACCAACCAACAACAGTACATGAGTAAAAAAAACCCATAGCTCCACCACCACAGTAACAGGGAGGAGTCTGCTTCTCCTTCAGGGAGTCCATTAACGACCAAGAAAGGCTGAAGGAAACAGAGCCACCACCTGAGCACCACAGCAGTAACTGTCCCAGGCAAGAGGTGAGGGCGAGGGGCGGAGCGAGGTCTGCAGGCTCAAAGTATCTTCCCACAACACTGTCTGTCTGTCTGTCTGTATGTATGCAGGTATTCAGGACTGATTTATTTGTTTAGGAAGTAAGAGTTCCAGAGAGAGGGGGACAGACACAGAGACCTTCCACCTGCTGGTTCACTCCTCAGACGGTCACCAACAGCCAGTGCTGGACCATCCTCTGCTGCTTTCCCCAGGCCATTAGCAGGGAGCTGGATTGGAAGTGGAGCAGCAGGGACACGATCAGTGCCATATGGGATGCCAGTGTCCCATGGAGCCGCTCTACCAGCTACCACAACACTGGACCTTTTTTTTTTCTTGAAGATTTAATTTATTCAGAAAGTCAGAGTTAGGGACAGAGAGAGCACCCCCATGTATTTACTTAATCAGAAAGGAAAACAGCCACTTTCCAGCCACCGCCTTCACCAAGCTATCAAGGTTAAGACTGTCTGTGGAAGACTCCAACACCACGACCCCTCGATGAACAAAGCACTGAGAAGGACATACTTCCGCGGTTTTTTCCCCCAAGATGCTTAAATGCTTAAGCCTATTTCTTTTCTTTTCTTTTCTTTTCTTTTCTTTTCTTTTCTTTTCTTTTCTTTTCTTTTCTTTTCTTTTCTTTCTTTCTTTCTTTCTTTCTTTCTTTCTTTCTTTCTTTCTTTTTTTTTTTTTTATCAGGCAGAGTTAGACAGTGAGAGAGAGAGAGAGAAAGGTCTTCGTTTTGCGTTTGTTCACCCCCTAAATGGTCACTATGGGCGGCGCTATGCCGATCCGAAGCCAGGAGCCAGGTGCTTCCTGGTCCCCCATGCAGGTGCAGGGCCCAAGCACTTGGGCCATCCTCCACTGCCTTCCTGGGCCACAGCAGAGAGCTGGACTGGAAGAGGGGCAACCAGGACAGAATCCGGCGCTCCAACCCAGGGTACCAGCACCACAGCTGGAGTATTAGACTAGTGAGCCGTGGTGCCCACCCAGCTTTTTTTTTTTTTTTTTTGACAGGCAGAGTGGACAGTGAGAGAGAGAGAGAGACAGAGAGAAAGGTCTTTGTTTTGCCGTTGGTTCACCCTCCAATGGCCGCCGCAGCCAGCACATTGCGCTGATCCAAAGCCGGGAGCCAGGTGCTTCTCCTGGTCTCCCATGGGGTGCAGGGCCCAAGCACTTGGGCCATCCTCCATTGCACTCCCAGGCCACAGCAGAGAGCTGGTCTGGAAGAGGGGCAACCGGGACAGAATCCGGTGCCCTGACCGGGACTAGAACACGGTGTGCCGGCGCCGCTAGGCGAAGGATTAGCCTAGTGAGCTGCGGCACCGGCCACCAGTAAGTCTTAATGACAGACAACAGGCCTTGAAGGATACCTAAGATGGTATTTCTTTTTTTTTTTTTTTTTATGAAGATCCCTTCAACAGCAGAGAATAATTCCTACAGAGGTGTCCTGTCTTTCAAAAAGGAAAAGCTGTGCTCCAGACTTTGTGACTTTACCAAGACTGAGCTTCTAAAACTTGATTCTCAGGGCAGGAGTTTGGCACAGTTGGCTAGGCTACTGCTAGGATGTCTGTGTTCCGTATCCGAGTGCCCGCGCTCGAGTTCCAGCCCTGCTTCTGGTCCAGCTCTTGCTTATGTGCACCATGGAAGGCAGTGGTGATGACTCCAGGGCCTGGGTCCCTGCTACCCTCCTGGGAAACTCGAATGGAGTCCCAGGATTCTGGCTTCAGCCTGGCCCAGCTCTGGCTGTTGCAGCCATGTGGAGAGTGAACAAATGGATGAGATATATTTTTCTCTCTCTCTCACTCTGTGTGTGTGTGTGTGTGTGAACCTTTCTGGGCCAGTGTCATGCTGTAGTTGGCAAAGCCGCAGCCTGTGACGCCAGGATCTCACATGGGTAACGGCTGGAGTCTCGGCTGCTCCACTTCCCATCCAGCTCCTGGCCCTCACCAGTGCAGCCCTGTGGGAGTGAATTAGCAGATGGAAATCTGTTTCTCTCTCCCTCTCTCTGTGTGCAATGCTGTCTTTCAAATAAATGAATACATCTCTTTAAAAAATTAATTCTCTCAGAGGCATACAGCACCTGGTATACTACAGAGGAAGGCACCCCAGGATGTACTAAAGAACAGAAACCCCAGAGCTGCAGAACTGAGGTCATGAGATGAGCGCAGCCTCTGCTCCCCAGGAGCCTTCTGTGGGAGCTAATCTCAGGCATCACGAAGCACAGTGGAGTATCAAGTCAGGAAAACACTCACCAAGGTACCACTAACAAATACACTGTGACCTATTTCAAACTCCCACAGGACTGAGTCACATGGCACTTAATCAGCACGGCTAAGAAGTGGTTCGTGCTATTGGACAATCTCTCCCGTTTCTTTACACTAGGAAAGGATGATACTCCTAAAGCAAACTGTATCCCAGTCCCCTCTACCTGCTCAGACACAATACTGGTCTCATTCTATACTCGGTCATTTTTGTTAACTTCTTTTTTCCCAACCTTCTTTCAAATCTTTTGGACAACTCAGAAAAATGAGAATAGGCTTATACCAAGAGGGACTTAAACAATTCCTCCAACATTAGTTAATAAATATCTACATAGTAATTCACATTCAACTGCTTCATAACCATTTACTGGATGATAACTTCATAAATTTCCAAGAATAAACACATCCATGAAAATGAAAAAACCTTAAAAGAAATTCAGCACTACAGAAATGCTTATTTTCAACATAGAAACTTCACTACTATTTGCATTTTCCCCTTAAGAAACGTGATTCTGAGATTTAATTAATGTTGAAAATTTCCATATATAACACAAACCAATTGTCTTGGAAAAAATAATTGGCCGGCGCCGTGGCTCAACAGGCTAATCCTCCGCCTTCGGCGCCGGCACACCGCGTTCTAGTCCCAGTCGGGGCTCCGGATTCTGTCCCGGTTGCCCCTCTTCCAGACCAGCTCTCTGCTGTGGCTCGGGAGTGCAGTGGAGGATGGCCCAAGTGCTTGGGCCCTGCACCGGCATGGGAGACCAGGAGAAGCACCTGGCTCCTGGCTTCGGATCAGCACGATGCGCTGGCTGCGGCGGCCATTGGAGGGTGAACCAACAGCAACACGAAGACCTTTCTCTCTGTCTCTCTCTCTCTAGCGAGAGAGAGACTGCCTGTCAAAAATTTAAAAAAAAAAGAAAAAAAAATCTGCCATTTGGGCACTGGAGATCCTGGTACTTGCCAAGATACTGCTAACTAAACACTCAATTTCTAAGTCATGATTTTTTTTCCTTCTCTTCCGAGTTAGCTAAGAGGAAACAGCAATTTAGTTCCAAATACATCATTGTAGGATAAAATATAGAACTAGACATGCATTTGTCACATATACTTAACCTGAAATACTTAAAATAAACACCCTCATACCAGTTGTTCTCTTTTAATAAACACTGCACAATAACCAGTCGATTCCAGCACTTCTCTTGTATGCATTTTAATTAAATTCCTTGTTTTCAACCCTTGGGGAAGGGAGGACTGCACCGTCAAACACTGTCCCGTCAGGCTGCTCTTCCAGCCTAGCATCAGAGCAGCCAGGAGGTCCCCGTCACATGCTGTGGTTTTTCTGCTCCACAACCCCTAAAAATGTAAAAATCATTCTTAGCTCCCAGGCCTACAAAAGCAGGCTTACGGTCACTGCATTTTCAAGATAAGGGGTCCCTTAGTGGCAACTAAGACAGGCTCCCCTACTTGACAGACAGGAAACCCGAAGATCGGTAGTAAGGGCTGAGCCAGTCATGGTTACACCAGGATACTTGCCATTAAAATGATTTCTCAGGAGACACGCGCCTGCCTATGGGAACTTCCTGTGAGAAAGATGCAACTAAAGCTCAAGGGAAAACAAGAAACCCAACATAAGCTGCTAAGGGGGAGCCTCAGCCTATCAGTGTAGCAGGCGTTCCAGGAGGCGAGCCGATGGTCTGAGTATCTCCAGCTGCAGCCACAGGGTGCCCGACATCACGCTAGCTGGGCAGTATGTGTCAAGCAGGGACTTTGGCAAGCCTTGAAAAACCAAGATGGTGGCCATAACCAGGCTAAGGCATTGCATTTAAAGCAGTGTCACACCAAAACCAGGAGAGGGGACCGCCCCATCATTCCACCTGCCTCGGTCCAGCGGAGCGTGGCACCCAGAGGGATGGGATGTGTAGGAAAAGCAAGCTCAGTGCAACAGGCCTGGCTCCTGCTCAGCTCCTGGACTAACTCCTGCAAGACTACTCATTTCCCACTCTGCAGTAACAAATCACCTCGGGCTTCAGGGCTTAAGACAACTCAAGTAAATCCTGTAGTTCTGGAAGTCAGAAGCCCACAGGTAATCTTAGTAGGCTAAACCAACCTTGTCCCGTGTTCCTTCTGGAAGCTCTTAAGGAGGAACCCATTACCCAGCCTTTTCCAACTCTGAGATGAGGCCCACATTCCTTGGCCTGTGGCCTCCTTCCTCCATTTTCAAAGCCAGCAATGGCTGCACAGATCTCCCATCACATCACCCTAACATCAACCTGTCTCTTTGCTTCCCAATTACATCTTTTTTTCTTTTAAGATTTACTTATTTATTTGAGAGACAGAGTTAGAGAGAGAGAAAGAGAGACAGGGGTAGGGGGTCTTCCCTCTGCTAGTTTACTCCCCAAATGGCCACAAAGGCCACAGTTGGGCTGATCCAAACCCAGGAGCTTCCTCCAGGTCTCTCTCGTGGGTGCCAGGTCCCAAACACCTGGGCCATCCTCCGCTGCCTTCCCAAGCCACCAGCAGGGGGCTGGATCGGAAGTGGAGCAGCCAGGACTCGAACCAGCACCCATATGGGATGCTGGCGCCACTGCAGGAAGCATAACCTACTATGTCACAGTGCCAAACCCTTCCCAATCATATCTTTAAGAATCCTTCTGACTGGCCGGCGCCGTGGCTCAACAGGCTAATCCTCCGCCTTGCGGCGCCGGCACACCGGGTTCTAGTCCCGGTCGGGGCGCCGGATTCTGTCCCGGTTGCCCCTCTTCCAGGCCAGCCCTCTGCTGTGGCCCGGGAGTGCAGTGGAGGATGGCCCAGGTGCTTGGGCCCTGCACCCCATGGGGAGACCAGGAAAAGCACCTGGCTCCTGGCTCCTGCCATCGGACGAGCGCGGTGCGCCGGCCGCGGTGCGCCGGCCGCGGCAGCCATTGGAGGGTGAACCAACGGCAAAGGAAGACCCTTCTCTCTGTCTCTCTCTCTCACTGTCCACTCTGCCTGTAAAAAAAAAAAAAAGAATCCTTCTGACTAAGCTGGTCCCACTCAGTTAACTCAGGATAATTTCCCGATCTCAAGGTCAGTCTCAACATCAGCAACCCAAGTCCCTTTGTAACTTTTTAATTCCTCCTGGTCATGTGATCTAACATAGTCACAGGTTCTGGGAGCAGGAAGAGGACCCTTTTGGGGCGCCGTTATTCTGCCTACCACATTGATCCTGAGTACCAATCTCTTCAGAGCCTCAGTTTTGTCCTCTGTTAAACTGGAATGCTAACAGCTCCTACTTCAAAGTGTGAAGAAGACTGGATCATCAGGGAAAAGTGCTTGGCTTGCAGAAATAGTCAAATATCCACTTAGCACATTCAACTGTATATTAAGGTATACTTGAGGAGCTGGCATGTAGCTTAGCAGGTAAAGCCGCCATCTACAGTGCCGACGTCCCATATGGGTTCGAATCCTAGCTGCTCCACTTCCGATCCAGCTCTCTGCTATGGCTTGGGAAAGCAGTAGAAGATGGCCCAAGTCCTTTGGCCCTTGCACTCGAGTAGGAGACCTGGAAGAAGCTCCTGGCTCCTGGCTTCAGATTGGCACAGCTCCAGCCATTGCAGCCAACTGGGAAGCGAACCATCGGATGGAAGACCTCTCTCTCTCTCTCTCTCTGCTTCTCTGTAACTCTGCCTTTCAAATAAATAAATAAATCTTTAAAAAAAAAAAAAAAAGACATAATTGAGAACAGATCAGAAGTGGGCTTGTGGCCGGCGCCAGGGCTCGCTTGGCTAATCCTCTGCCTGCGGCGCTGGCACTCCGGGTTCTAGTCCCAGTTGGGGTGCCGGATTCTGTCCTGGTTGCTCCTCTTCCAGTCCAGCTCTCTGCTGTGGCCCTGCACCTGCATGGGAGACCAGGAGGAGGCACCTGGCTCCTGGCTTCGGATTGGCGCAGCGCGCTGGCCGCAGTGCACCAGTCGTGGCGGCCATTTAGGGGATGAACCAATGGAAAAAGGAAGACCTTTCTCTCTGTCTCTCTCTCTTTCTCACTGTCTACTCTGCCTGTCAGAAAAAATGTTTGCATGTTTGACTATAAGCTATAGCTTTATTATGTTATCCCTAAGCCTTTTTTTTAAGATTGTAAAGTTTTTGGCTGTTAAGAGTCTTATCTCAATTTCCAAACATGGAAAGAAGGGAGAATAAACACCTTGAAGAAGGAGGATCAATACACACACAAACACACCCAAAAAATGGGACAGCTTTCAAAAGCTAGGAAATATCACAAAATAATGAGAAAGTGCAGATGACACAATTTTTCAAATACATGGGTTGAAGAGATCAAAATATCTATAAATAGACACCCAGTTTGGTTCTGAGAGTCCTGCAGCCAAGGCATAAATGACACCTCTGCTTCCCCCAGCCCATCCACTCCCACTCCGCAGCTTCTCGCACGCTCACCTTGTTCTAGAAAACCCTCCCCACCTTCAACACTCTCTGCCCTGAGCAGTCTTCCAAGGAAGCCGGTTTCAGACCTGCTCACACTCTCACTGTGCCCAGCCCGCCTGTCTGGCCACTGGGGCACCTGCTCATGACAGGGAACGGGGTTTATGCACCTCAAAAGCCATGCCACACATAACTGTGAACATCTGCTGCACTGAGAAATCACGGTTCTGAATCCAGTGTTGGGAGGTCCTCTGTGGCTCCTCACCTAGCAGCATTCACAGGGCTTAAGAAATAAGTGCAATGGGAATAAAAGCATCTCCCATAAATCAGAAATGCCCTTGCCAAACCACGCCCACATGGGATGCGCATTTGGCACAGTAATGGGGTTACCACATCTGATAACAGAATATGTCGGTTGGATTCCTGGCTCTGGCTCCTGGCTCCAGCATCCTCCTGTAACAGATCCTGGGAAGCAGCACTCAAGTAGTTGGATTCTTGACACCCACGTGGAGGCCTGGATTAGGTTTCCAGCTCCCAATTCAGCCTAGCCCAGTTTTGGCCATTGCAGGCATCTGGGGAGTGAGCCATCATATGGGAGCACCTCCCCACCCTTCCCCACCTCTCAAATAAAAGAAAATCACGGCAAGATAATGAAAAAGTCAGTTTTAGATGTAGAGACGAAAGGTATGGACTTCTATTTTGCTTGTTCTAGTGCACATTAGTCAGCATGCGGATGCTTTCTTCCTGTGTGAGTACAGTGATAATCTATGATATTATACTAGCGATGCTACAATCATTCCACCCATGGAAAACTGTTAAACCCCACGCTTGGTCAGAACACCAAGGGTTAGACCAAGGAGCCCAAGTCATTAAACAAAGCCATCTCCACATCACCCTGGTTTGGCAGTCCCTCCAGAACCCCTGGGAGAGGCCAGCCTACCTTCTGGGTGCTATTGTCACCATGTAACACAGAAGCACTCCCCAAAAAGCTTTATTCACACATAAGGAGATGCAGGAGGGTGCTTCGTGTGTGTCCTTACTCAGGTCTACCAGAACTGTGACCTGACGGAGCAGAGGGACCCCACACAGATCAGCTCTTCCTCTGATACATTCCACTTAAAAAAAAAAAAAAAAAAAGCTTATTCCAGCAGTACAGCCGTCCTGTTAGATCCACGGGGGACGAGTTCCAGGACTCCCCATGTCACTAACACTCTAGGATGCTTATCTAAAATGACACAGTATCTGCATATACCTAAGCACTCTCTCCTGTCTACTTAAAATCACCTCTAATGACCTGCAGGAGCTAACAGTGAGGGAGCCTGGTACTAGAAGCAGGCCAGACTGGCTCCATCTTGCAGCTCCTTGCCAGCTTGTGTGCACTAAACAAATCAGGATCAAGTCCATTGTACCGACATTTCACAATGGACAACAAGATTTAGGATTCGACACAAACAAGTTAGAAAGGGCCTTCACAGCCGCTAACTTATAACCACTTGCTCCTTGGAGGCAACCTGCTAAAGACATACAAATCTCTATAGACTGTGTCCCCGGTGGCTTGGTCTCCCTTTCTACGGAGTCTCTCTTTTTCTCACTTAAATAAAACTTCACTTCTTCTACTTGTACCATTGTGTCTGGTTTCGTAAATTGTCATGGACACTAGGACACAAATCTGGATTCGTCTTACCAGTTTTCCCATAACCACAGAACACCAACCCTATGCAGATAACTGCTACACTGTTCTGTTTAGGGAATAAAAACAAGAAAAGTCTGCACGTGTTCAGTACAGACACAATACTTTTCCAAATATTTTTATTATTTTACTATTTATTTAAAAGGCAGAGAAACAGACTGAGCTCTTCCATCTACTAATTAATTCCCAAATGCCCACTACAGCTGGGGCTGAGCCAAGCAGAGGCCAGGAGGCAGAAACTCCATGCTGGTTTTCACACGGGTGTCAGGGACACAAACACTTGAGCCCCGAACACTCGCTGCCTCCCACGGTGCACATCAGCAGGAAGCTGGAAGCCCACGTGAAGCGCGAGTGAACTCAGGTGTTTAGAGATGGGAAGCAGGCAACCCAAGCAGCATCTTAAGCACTGACTGCACCACACACCCACCTCACTTTCAAATATTTCCAGTCTAGAGTTGGCTGAATCTGCAGACACAGAGAGCTGAGTGTATGAATATTTTCCAAAGGGTACTCCCCAGACAATGAGTGCTGCAGGGTAACCTTGTCAACTGAACTCAGGAATTCCAAGGGTGCTAAGAAGGAGCAGGAACATTACCTTCAGTTACCAGGTGAGTGCATTGTCAAGGTGATGTTTAAGGACCCTAAGAATTCCAATTTCGCTCACGAGAACTCCAGTGTCAGGAGACAGGAGGAGAGAACAGGTAAGGAAAGCCCAGGCAGGGCTCCATGCAGTACTGTTCTGAGTGGCTCCCACGCAGCAGCCTAGTAACCTGAAGGGCCAGGCAAGCAAAGTGGGGATGGGCCGGGGGCAGGGGATCCAAAATGACTTTAAATTCTAGTCATTCATACACCCTTTTAGCTACGACCATGAACAAGCAGAGTGTTAGAATTATAGAAGGGGCCGGCACTGTGGCGCAGCAAGTAAAGCCGACGCCCGCAGTGCCAGCATCCCATATGGGCACTGGTTCAATCCCGGCTGCTCCTCTTCCAACCAGCTCTCTGCTGTGGCCTAGGAAAGCAGTGGAGGATGGCGCAAGTGCTTGGGCCCCGGCACCCACATGGAAGACCCAGAGGAAGCTCCTGGTTTCAGATTGGCGTAGCTCCAGCCATTGTGGCTATCTGGGGAGTGAACCAGGGGATGGAAGACCTCTATCTCTCTCTGCCTCTCCATAACACCGCCTTTCAAATAAATAAATCTTAAAAAAAAAATAACTGTAGAAGGAAAAATAAAACACTGTGAGCTAAAGACAGTAAACACGACCTGATCGAGTCAGCTCCTCTCCTGTGGAGAGAGACAGGCAGCTCTACGGTGAGACAAACAGAGGAGCGGCTACAAGGTTCCACACGAGAGGGAAAGAGGAGGCCCGGACCTGCTGGCAGTCCAGTGACGTCACCTGTGGAGCGCTCTCACTGATACAGACAGACTTCTCCCACGAGACGCTCAGTTTCTCAAGAAGGCCCTA
Organism: Sylvilagus floridanus; assembly: GCA_949820135.1. Taxonomy (NCBI): domain Eukaryota; kingdom Metazoa; phylum Chordata; class Mammalia; order Lagomorpha; family Leporidae; genus Sylvilagus; species Sylvilagus floridanus. The sequence goes on along the minus strand of OX463234.1, from coordinate 39,805,505 downwards.
CAGACTTCAAGGCTACAAGTCCTCTCCTACACGAAGTATTTCACAGCATCATTTACGCTTATCTCCACTTCCCCAATTGACAGAAAGAGAAACTCAAACACAGAAAAACAACGTTCTGTTTCACGTTTAAGGGCAAGTGTAGACAGAGGTAAGAGCTGGATGCTGCTGGCTTCCAGGCACTGCTTTTCAGACACCGAGACTGCTGGGCATGCCTTTTGTACACTGGATGAAAAACAAGATCAAATGCGCCGCTACTGTTCTTCTAGAAAGCCACTGAATCATACAAGGAGAGAGCGTTTTACCAGAACACATCCACGGAAGAAAACTAAAATGACGGCAAAACCAAGTAAGCTAGAAACAAGGCCCTCCAACACGTTAACTCCAAGCAAAATAACAAAGCAGCCCATCTGCCGCCATCAAGTGGTTCTGAGAGGCCTGGCTCTGGGAAGGGTGGGGGCGGGCGAGGGAGCGGGGCTCCCTCAGGCTCTGGAACACGCAATGCCAGCCACAGCTCATCACCCAGCCCTTTGAAATCATTACACATTAACGAGAGACCTGCAAGACCCACTGTACAAAATGAAAAGGAAGGCTTGAGTAAATGAATAATCAAGCCATGGTCCTAGAAGAGAAGCTAAATGTTATAGACATGCAATTATCTTCAAGTCCAGGTATACATTTAAAATAATCACAACCAAAATCCAGCCAAAAGCGCAGATGACTGTAAGAGAATGAGCCACAAAACATAAGAACTAGAGAAAGCAGAGTCCAGACTGGCCAAAAATTCAATTACATTTAGTCATACTAAAATAGAGACCTGGATCCAGAGCATACAGTCGCATGACAGAACGTATTGTGTGGTAAGGCAGCAAGGAAGCATCACTGTGCCAAATGATTGGCCAAAGAGAAGAAGGGAAACCACCTGTGATCGACAGTGGAAGCCAAGTAAGGCCTCGTGGCATGAAGTGCTATGCAATTTTTAAATTTAAAAATGAAATAAATTGGCCACCAGATTTTCAGAAAAATAACCAGCTATTTTAATTGCATGAAAATGTGAAACTGGCATATATAACAATTAAAATGAGCAGGAAAATAATGGACAGAAATAAAACAAAGGGTTCCTGCCCAGACCACTAAGGGTGGATGTCTATCAGCAGAAGTGCAGTAAAGCTGAGACCAACAGCTGAAGAATCTGAGAACTGAAGTGAGAGAAAATAGTTAAAACCGAGAGAAAGCCGTCAACACTACAGTGCGGGGGGGACAAGCTTCCTCTGTTATAATGGAGAAGGACAGAAACCCTTAGACAAGCAGGCCTCAGGGGGTGGTAGAGCGTCACGGAACCAGACCTTCCAACTCCACCCTCGCACCCCTCTGCAGGCGGGAGGCACGAGCTCTCCGCTCAGCACGCACCACCACACCAGTCACGATGCACCCTCCAGGTATCTGTAGACTCAGAGCCAGCCTCAAGAAACAGAGACCTAGGAGACGTCCTGCCTTTTCCCAGACAGCTGGAAACAACGACGGCCTGTGGCTTGCTGAGCCCGGGCGCCTGCGTGCCACCACAACCATCTCAACACCTCAGTTCAAGTCTATAACCAGTGTTAGGTGTGTGAATGCTTCTCCGGCCTCAATCTGTGAACACAACCTGAACACTACAGTGACCGAGAATTTACCTTTGAAACTACACCCCTAAAAGCCAGAGTGAGCACACGGTTCCCTGGCACACACCTGCTATTAACAAGGACACAGCATCTGACCTCAGGAACCAAGAAAGCTGGGGGGAGGGGGCCAGCACCGTGGCACAGTGGCATAGTAAAGCCGCTGCCTGCTGTGCCAGAGTCCCATACACGGACACTGGTTCAAATCCCAGCTGCTCTACTTCCAATCCAGCTCTCTGCTATGGCCTGGGAAAGCAGTGGAAGATGGCCCAGTCCTTATGGGTCTGCACCCACGTGGAAGACCTGGAAGAAGCTCCTGGCTTCAGATCAGCATGGCTCTGGCCATTGCAACCACCTGGGGACTGAACTAGCAGATGGAAGACCTCTATCTGCCTCTGCTTCTCTGTAACTCTTCCTTTCAAGTAAGTAAATAAACCCTAAAAAAAAAAAAGAAAAGAAAGCCAGCCAAGGGGGAAGAAATTCAGACGCCCAAGGTGAGCTCTATGTTAGGTAATTTTCATAATGCACACATTATGAGAAAATCATTCCAAATTTGTCTTCTTCAAAAAAATGGCTCATTAAGCTTATATGGGAAGTTAGCAAAAAATTTATATATATTATATATGATTATATATATTTATATATGATTATATATATATATATATATAAAATTTAGGATGAGTCTCAGCCCCTATAAACCTGCATATGCAACAGGATTTTACAAAGCTCAAGTAGAAACACAGGATAAGGAAGAAATATAGAAAAGGCAGATCAGACTACATTATGATAACTTTCATATACTCAGCTGTTAAAATCAGTGACAGGAATAAGGAGGTTCACTTTGTACTTCTAATTTTTTTTTGACAGGCAGAGTTAGACAGTGAGAGAGAGAGACAGAGAGAAAGGTCTTCCTTCCATTGGTTCACCCCACAAATGGCTGCTATGGTTGGTGCTGCGCCGATCTGAAGCCAGATGACAGGTGCTTTTCCTGGTCTCCCATGCAGGTGCAGGGCCCAAGCACTTGGGCCATCCTCCACTGCGCTCCCGGGCCACAGCAGAGAGCTGGCCTGGAAGAGGGGCAACCGGGACAGAATCAGTGCTCCAAATGGGACTAGAACCCGGAGTACTGGCACCACAGGCGGAGGATTAGCCTAGTGAGCCGTGGCGCCAGCCTTGACTTCTAATTTTTAACCATTTATCCCTTTTGTGTATTATCCTTATTTCACCCTCCTTTTGCATAAAGAAAAGAATGGGAGCACCACTGCAGAAACGTCTGAATGAAAAGATAATGGAAGATAAACGATGTATTTCTCACTACATGGCACAGAAGCTCATGCAGAAAGCTAACCAAATCAAACATTTCCCTGTGATCTGGAAAGATCCTCTCCAGCTCAGGAGCTCCCACCACATCATCATCTAGTGAACGACTCCAGGCGATCCTACTACACGGGATCTCCAGTTAGTCTTCCTTGGGGGCCTGTCTTTAATCTCTCGTGAGTGGCTTCAAATGCCTGCTTCTTAGGCTTGCACGGGCAGTCGTCTCTTTGCATCTCAGTTACTTGGCGCTGTGCAGCTCAGTCTTTCAAGCGAAGATGAGACACACCTACATGACAGCTTGACTGCCTCCCCCAGTGTCTCGAGATAAAAATGCCAACACAGCAGATTCGCTCGGCGTGAACCGTTAAGACAACATGAATACCAGAATGGCCAGTCACATGCGTAAGAGCACTTCAGCAAGTCTGTATGAAATGGAATTAAGGGACAGGTGTGGCTCGGTCATTACGCTGCCTCTTGGGACGCCCACATCCCATATCAGAGTGTCTGGGGTCAAGTTCCACCTCTGCCTCTGCTTCCAAAATGCCTCCTTGCCAGTGTGCCCAGGAGGCAGCAGAGGACGGCTCAAGTACCTGAGCCCCGGCCCCCCACGTGGGATACTGGAGGGAGTGCCTAGCCCCTGCTGTGGCCTGTACCAGCACTGGTTGTTGCCAGCATTTGGAGAAAGAGCAAGCAGATGCAGAATCTCTATCTTTCAAATCAATAAAAATGAATAAACAAACATTTTTATTTTAGATAGGTTTATCGCAGTGCAAGAAATTTTGAAATCCACGCAATTGACGGCTCAGAACCTATGCACTGACTTCAATTCTTTGTATGAAAATAAACATCTTTTTCTTTAAGATTTATTTTGTTTATTTGAAAGAGTTACAGAGAGAGGTAGAGACAGAGAGAGAGGTCTTCCATCTGCTGGCCCACTCCCCAGATGGCCACAATGGCCTGAGCTGAGCTGATCCGAAGCCTGGAGCCAAGAGTTTCCTCTGGGTTTCTCATGTGGGTGCAGGGGCCCAAGCACTTGGACCATCTTCTACTGCTTTCCCAGGCCACAGCAGGGAGCTAGATAGGAAGTTGAGCAGCTAGGACTAGAACCAGCACCCTTATGGGATGCCAGTGCTTCAGGCGAGGGATTTAACCTGCTGCACCACAGCACCGGCCCCATAAACATCTTTTAATTCCATTTTCCACTAATTTCTTGAAGTATCTTTGTAACTGCTTTATGTATTAATGGTAAACTGTTATAAAGCCAAAAAAAAAAACCTACAGAAAGAGCAATCTGACACCCAGTAATAAGCAGATGGTTATGTATTTGGGGTTGAGCTATGGGGGTGGGGGAAGATGACATTGCTATTAATCTAGTCACTCACTTGGCAAACAACGATTGAGCTCCTATCATGTTCCAGACTCTAGAGAAAACCACTGAACAGAAGATGCATAGTCCCTACCCTGAGAAATCTCAGAGTCTGGGAAGAAGACAGACATTTAAAAGTAATTTTATTATTACATTCATAAAACCCAACTGCAGGGTCAGCACTGTGGCATAGCACATAAAACCACTGCCCGCAGTGCTGGCATCCCATATGGGCACCAGTTCGAGTCCCAGCTGTTGCACTTCCAAACCAGCTCTCTACTGTGGCCTGGGAAAGCAGCAGAAGATGGCCCAAGCCCTTGGGCCCCTGCACCCATGTGGGAAACCCAGAAGAAGCTCCTGGCTCCTGCCTTTGGATTGGCCCAGCTCCAGCCATTATGGCCAACTGGGGAGTGAACCAGGAGATGGAAGACCTCTCTCTCTCTACCTCTCCTCTCTCTGTGTAACTCTTTCAAATAAATAAATAAATCTTTAAAAAAAAAAAAAAAGCCAGCTGTGTTAAGTGCTACTAAGGAAACCCAGTTAGACTGGAGGAGGTCAGTTACTTAACACAGAAGTGAGCTACACCCTGGAGAAGGAATAAAGGTGTGACAGGTTGAGCTGTGCCAAACACCGGAAGAAGGCAAGGTAGGAACCAACTGAGCCTCTGTAGGGCTGGCCCACGTGCGTGAGAAGGGGCCTGGGCCAGAGCAGAGACAAAGGAGATGCAGGTAAGTGAGCAGAAGAAAACCATCTGCCCGAGAGCTGGCAGCCTTGGAAGTCATGGCTGAGAGAGCACGGAGCAACGTGGAAAACAGTAGGAAACATTCAGTCTAAAAAGCAGGACACCAAATAATACACGATGCAGTGCAGTGAGACATTGTGTGGATGTGGGAAGAGTGAAGCTGGCCGTCACACGGGTTTGTGCTGTCACCTGACATGACTGACACTTGTGGGGACCCTCCTCAGAAGAAATGCCCTGCTGGAATATGGTGTGTAGATAACCACGACAAACTCTGACCAAAACCCCATCTACAAACACCACCAGGACAGCAGTTTTAAAGTGCAAAGGATGGCCAGCACTGCGGCTCAATAGGCTAATCCTCCACCTTGCGGCGCCGGCACACCGAGTTCTAGTCCTGGTCGGGGCGCAGGATTCTGTCCCGGTTGCCCCTCTTCCAGGCCAGCCCTCTGCTGTGGCCCAGGAGTGCAGTGGAGGATGGCCCAAGTGCTTGGGCCCTGCACCCCATGGGAGACCAGAAGCACCTGGCTCCTGCCTGTGGATCAGCGCGGCCACTGGAGGGTGAACCAACGGCAAAAAGGAAGACCTTTCTCTCTGTCTCTCTCACTGTCCACTCTGCCTGTCAAAAAAAAAAAAAAAAAAAGTGCAAAGTATGTAACTGCACACCCTAAATCATCAAGCTTAAAAGCTAAACATTAAAACTATACTTGCACTAATACTCTGAGAAAAGGAATCAAGCAAAGTAGAAAATACAATCATCACAATATATGCAAAAGATCAGTAAAAACCTCTGTTAACACCTAATGTTGTTATTGCAATCATTTTTACCTTTCTTTAATGAATGCAACGCCGAGGTGAAGAAGGTCAGATAACCAGGAGGCTGAGGCGAACCGCTGAACTCGAAGTACCCAAGGACCCCAGGCTGCAGGGACGAGAGCACAAGGCAGGGATGAGACTCTGTCAGTGCCAGTGTCATGGCGGCGACTTTAAATTACAATCAGACAATTCATGCACTTTTTAAGCCTCACCAGATGAGAAAGGTTGCAGGCTGGGGCTCTACTTCTTGTCCATTCAGACAACAACAGGGGAAGGGACAGTGCTGCAGTAGCCCGAGTGCTGCAGTAGCTCTCCACCTACAGCTGCTCTCACGGAGCAGCACGGTGCTTATGCAGGGGCACTCGAAGCCGCCACTTTCTCCTCGCTCCCTGAGTAGGTCTTTCCACCTTTGCTGGCAGCACAGTTCCTCCAGGTCCCTGGCTCAAAATCTCACCATCAGGTTCAGGCATGCATTGGCTCTTGTCTAACAATTCCGGCAAGCCATGTTGGTAATCTCCTTGTAACCCTTCTGGTTTCTTTAGTGACTTCCTCTCACCTACTCCAAACACACCTTCCCAGTGGGCTGGAAATCAGACTGAATCTGATGGGCTTCACCTGTGATCAGGCTCCTTCAGCTTCTTGCTTCTGAGAGCCCAGCACCCAGCCCAGCCCTGTGCCAGGCCTCTTCTCAGCTCGGCTCAGTCCGCGGTGGGAGGCCCTACCTCTTGCCCTCTTACTCTCTTACTCGTATACTTCGGCAAACTTCTTTCCACCTGCTCACTCCACTTCTAAGTTCAGCACAGAGTGCCCCTTCAATCCGCCAAACTAATGAGCCAGCCCCTTCCAGTCACTTTCCGTCTTCCTGCTCACAATAATTTCTTCCTTTCTTGAGAGTCCTGTGGCACTCATTATTGTTCAGTTCTGTTCTGAAACACACACACACACACACACACACACACACACACACCCGGTCTTAAAAGCCAAGCTCTGAGAAACCCAAGAAGAGTGCTGGACCTTGAATCAGAGGAGCTGAGCCCAGGGTCCAGCCCGAGTGGCTGAATGAGTACCCTTGGGTGAGCACCCCCGGGTGAGGCCTCGGCATCCCACCCCAGCAAGCAGGGGCAGTGTGACGAGCACGCCTCAGGAACAGAAAAGCTCCAGGCCAGCTCCCTTCTAGTCCCAAGGCACTTAGCACTAGGCTCCCAACAAGGAACTGCGGAGGCTGACTTGATGAGCAGCATGAGACCCCACCCAGGAGTTAGGGCAGCAATCCAACTGCTGGTCAGGCTCAAAACCACTGTGTTTATAAAAGAGGAAACCTGTGCTCTGCGGTGGAACACTATTCTCTTTGCAGTCCAAACCACTTGCTTACTGGGGTAGGACTGACCAACAGATAAACCACTTTCATTCTGAAAGAAACCGAGATGGAATGTTTAATTCTAACATGCAGAAAATCTAGAAAATAACCAATTTTCCAAACTGAGGAGCTAAGAGAGCAAAATTATTGGGGCCAGTGCTATGGTGCAGCAGGTAAAGTCACCTCCTGTCATTGTCAGCATCCCATGTGGGTGCCAGTTTGAGTCATGGCTGCTCCACTTCCCATCCAGCTCCCTGCTAATGGGCCTGGAAAGGCAATGGAAGATGGCCCAAGAGCTTGGGCCCCTGCCACCCACAAGGGAGACCCAAATGGAGTTCCTGACTTCAGCCTGGCCCAGCCCCAGCAGATGTAGCCATTTTGGGGAGTGAACTAGCAGACAGAAGATCTCTGTCTCTGTTTCTCTCTGCAACTATTTTTTTTTTTTTTTTTTTGGACAGGCAGATGGACAGTGAGAGAGAGACAGAGAAAAAGGTCTTCCTTTTGCTGTTGGTTCACCCACCCCCAATGGCTGCTGTGGCCAGCTCACCATGCTGATCCGAAGCCAGGAGCCAGGTGCTTCCTCCTGGTCTCCTATGCGGTGCAGGGCCCAAGCACTTGGGCCATCCTCCACTGCACTCCTGGGCCACAGCAGAGGGCTGGTCTGGAAGAAGGGCAACCAGGACAGAATCCGGCGCCCCGACTGCAACTAGAATCCGGGGTGCTAGCGCCGCAGGCAGAGGATTAGCCTATTAAGCCTTGGCACCAGCCACAACTATGCTTTTCAAAAAAATAAATAAATCTTTTTTTTTTTAAGAAAAAGAACAAGAAAAGTTACTGTAAACAGGATTTTCTTTTGCCTTGCTCCTTCAAAACACTCTTCACAACCAACCTACAATTGGCTTAGAACGGAATCACACGGTATTCATGTTAAGGCTTCAACCACACCATGACTGAGTAATAAGCTTCTCCGTCCAGAACAATAGAAGACAAAATCTTAGGAAATTCTAGTCACTTGGCTGACACTGGACGAAAGATAACAAAAACAGAAACTCACTGAAAGAAAACAGACTCACTTAAGTCAAATCTAGGTTCTGACCACTCTCCCAAACCCGAACCAATAGAATCAAGTCGTTCTAAATATTAATCCAAGTACCCTGCTCTTAGGTGGTCTCTCAGAAGCGGCTACATGGCCCAAATCAAGCATCCATTACATGTGCATACATAATTACACAGACACGACTTCAGAATCTCTACAGGAAACCCCCAGTAACCCCTAACAAAGGATGAAGGGTCGTCCTCAGGTCAACCTGAGACCTGCAGAAGAAGCCTCTGTCAGACGAGCTGGCACTGAGAACTTCAAGTCGCTCGACCAAAGAATTCGCCAAACAACTCAAAGCCGCATACAGAATTACTTTCACTTTTCATTGCCAAAGAAATGAGGATTATGATTCAACAACTGTATGGGATAATTAAAAGTTGTCTAAGTTACAAAATATAACCGCTTTAAAAAGCAATAAAACATCACGTATATTTTAAATGCTACTATGACAGTACTGAATTTGGGAATCTGGCATGTTTGAGAACATAAACTAAAATTAATACTTCAAAATAACACAAAGAGGAAATAAAGTAAAGTGACAGTTAACTTTATTTCTATAGCAAATTCTCATTTGAAGGATACTAAACTGGCTCAGGTCTTGCTCTAAGGTAGAAGAGTTTTACAGCCATTTTCCATGAATTTCATTGTCTCCCCAGAAGGCGGCGCATAATTACCTAAGAAATTCTCACAAATGAGCTGTGCTTTATGGGACTTTGCCTGCAAGGCGTGCTTCATCTGGAGAAGAGGCAAACAGGCCCTCTGTGTGCTCAGCTGCAAATAAACCCTGAACCCCTGCAGCCCAGGACGTGCGCCAGCCTGGCACTGGGCACCTCAAACCAGCTCTCAGGCACTGCTGGCATGTGGCTGTCACTCACTGCGCCCCAGACACACGTGACAGCAGAGCACCTCTGCAGCCTCCTCTCCAGTCCAGCAGTCTGTTCCTCCCCTAGGCCTTTGCATACCTGTTCCCACCTCCTGGGCGCTTCCTCCAATTTCCTCAGGACTGGGCCAGATCATGTAGACATTTCGTTAAGGTTTTTGCCCAGTCCTCATTTCTTCAAAGACATCCTCCTTTTTTCTAAGACAGCTATGTCTATGATGGGCGTTGTGGTACAGCTGGTTAAGCCACCACTTGGGATGCCCAATCCTATATCTGAGTGCCGGTTGGAGTCCTGGCTGCTTGGCTTCCAATTCAGCGTCCTGGTAATGCCTCCTGGGAGAAAGCGGATGCAGAAGATAGCTCGGGTGTTGCAGTCCCTGCCACGCACGCTGGAGACCCGGACAACAGTTCCAGGCTCCTGGCTCTGGCCTGGCACAGCCCTGACTGTTAGGAACCAGCAGAGAGAACTTCCTCGTTCCCTTCCTCTCTCTGCCTTTTTAAGTAGATGAAACTTACTAAGAATTTAAAAAATAAAATAGGTGTGTCCTTACCCCCACTGCCAAGTCTACCCTATCACTCTCTTTCTCTTGGCACTTATTATCTGATGTTGCTTGTGTGACAGTTTCCTAGGGGTGCTATAATAAATTACCAGAAACTGGCAGCACGAAACAATAGAAACGACAGCAGTGGGGGTGGGGCAGTGGGGGTCTGACCTCCTGGGGCCAGCAGGGCCACACTCCCTGTAGGCTCTGGGGAAGGAAGCTGCCTGCGTCTCCAGGCTCCAGGGAACCCAAACTCCTTGACCTGACACCAGTCCCTGGACTGCCCTGAGATGACTATCTCGAAACCCTTAATGACATTTGCAAAGACCCTGTCTGCACAGAAGGCCACATCTGAAGTGCCTTTCAGGAGGGCACGTTCTACCCAGCACATCTCGCTTTTTGTTTTCCTGTTCATTGTCTACCTCCGTGTTGTAACTCGGAGAATCAGACTCCCTCATTCAGTACTTCACTTCCCCCTGGCACACAGCAGGCACACAATGAACATGTGCTAATGAAAGAATGAAGAGAAAAAGGTAAATAAGACAGAGCTCCTCCACCAAGCTTACAGTTTTGCAAAAACCAAGGCACAATGATTGCCACTGTATAACTTGCCCCAGGTACAGAGAGTATAATCAGTGCTAGTTTCATGAGGGACTGAAAACAGCCTATTTACAGGATGCCAGTAAGCCCTCATCACCATAAAACGTTTCTTCTCTAAGTGGCCCATTCATAGGCCAGCATACTCTCAGCAGGTGCACACACGCCCTCTAGTGGCCATGACAATAGTTACCTGGGTGTGTTTTACCAGAAAGGACTGGAAATACTTCTGCACTAGTGAATGCTAACTTAGAAAACGTGAAACTTCCATTCACAGTGCTATACACTATGAACTGACCCAATGGAGCCTATTTGCTCAACATTCAGAGAGAATTTTACTAACATTCTAGCACCAAGTGCCAGGCAATCTAGGTTTTTCAGCAAAATGCTCAGGCAGTTTACCTAATCCCTCCATTTCCCTCGAAGACTCCCAAGCCTTTCCCCAGGCCACATACAACAGACTGGGTTACCAAACTGCTAAGAATAAACAGGTGTAAAGCAACTGTTCTTAAGTGCGTAACTTACAGAAATTCCCAAAAGAGCTGAAAATCATTTTGGCTACAAAGAGTTCTACATGATACTGTGAGCACTTGATGGGCAGATCATGAAGCACAAAGCCCATGATCCTGTCTAGTGCTTTGAAAAGCAAAAAAAGAAGCATTACTGACACAGAAGCTACTGATACCCGAGTGAAACGATGCCTAAAACGCAACAGAATCACAAGAGGCATGAAAACCAGTGACTAAGATCGCATCACTGTTACGCAGTCTCACTCTCGTCCTAATAAACTTAACGTCCCCCACAATAAAAATGCCACTGGACCAGCTTCTATGTGGTCCACAGAAATAAGCTACATTTTCCGGCCTTTATCTTAGGCAAGCAGGAAGAATCCTGAGTAAGAGATTCTACAGCTGGAGTGACTGCAGGAAGCAGTTTCTGAACAGAACATGGGCACTCAAAGCTCATCTTCCTGTGGTATTCTCTGGCAAGCTCTCTTCAGTTTTAGTGACATTTTTCATCTATAAGGTAAGTATAACCTTAGCGATGCCAGCCCTCCCCTGCCTGCCTCAGTACTGTGATGACCAGACAGAACACTCCCACTTCTGTAGAGCAAGTGCTCATGACTCGCTCAGCAACAGGAAACAGCGACACTTGGCTGCTTTAACGGTAACATCCCGTAGTGGAGCATTGGGGCAAACCCTGGCTACGCCCATTCCCATCCAGCTTCCAGATGACGTGTCTGGAAGGGCAGTGGATGGTAGCCAAGTCCTTTGGGCTGTGCTGCCCCACAGGAGACCCGAATGGAATTCTAAACTCCTGGCTTCGGCCTGGCCCAGAGCTATTGTGGGCATTTCAGGAGTGAACCAGCAGATGGGAGATCCCTCCCTCTATCTTCCTCTCACACTGCCTTTCAAATAAACCTTAAAAAAAAAAAAAAAAGTAAGGAACCATGGCCCCATTCTTTGTCATAATCTTAGAATCAGTCACAAAAATAAAAGCAGTCACTGGCAAACTGAGAAGCCAACACTTCAGAATTCCTCTTTCTTGAAAGTAAAGCTTCCAAAAATGTTATAAAACAGCTGAACACTCGGCGTATTAACCTCTAGAAAGACACTAACGGTTAAACTCGGGAGTGTGGTACCCAGGGGACAACCTGTTGGAGGACGGACAAGTCCCATCAGCTTCACACTGCTGGGAAGGCCTGAAGTGGGTGCACTGGAGAACCGAGGGGCACTGGCCAGACTTAATCTACTCAATACCATTTTGCTAATAATCACTTACATATTTCAGAAGTTACAGAGGTAAGTACTTAAAGTTTTTACCTTTTAATGTTTTTTGTGTGATGATTCACTAAGTTAAAAATAATGCTAGAGGCCGGCGCTGTGGCGCAATGGGTTAAAGCCCTGGCCTGAAGTGCTGGCATCCTATATAGGCACCGGTTCTAGTCCCGCTGCTCCTCTTCCAATCCAGCTCTCTGCTATGGCCCGAGAAAACAGTAGAAGATGGCCCAAGTCCTTGGGCCCCTGCACCCATGTGGGAGACCTGGAAGAAACTCCTGGTTCCTGGCTTTGGATCTGCGCAGCTCCGGCCGTTGCGGCCATCCGGGGAGTGAACCAGTGGATGGAAGACCTCTCTCTCTGTCTCTACCTCTCTCTGTAACTCTGTCTTTCAAATAAATAAAATAAATCTTTTTTAAAAAAATGCTTTTTCAGGGCCGGAGCTGTGGCACAATGGGTTAAGAAGCTGACCTGCAGCGTCAGCATTCCATATGGGCGCCACTTCAAGCCCCAGCTGCTCCACTTCCGATCTAGCTCCCTAATGTGCCTGCGAAAGCACATTAGTAGTCCTTGAGCCAAGTCCTTGAGCCCCTGCACCCACATGGGAAACAGGGAAGAAGCTCCTGGCTCCTGACTTCAGACCGACTCAGCTCCGGCCAATGCAGCCATTTGGGGAATGAACCAGCAGATGGAAGACCTCTCTCTCTCTACTTCTCCCTGTACTCTTTCAAATAAATAAATCCTAAAACAATGCTTTTTCTAGAAACTGTTGTCTTAAGCCACATTTCATATGAAACTAGACAGTTAATGATTAGCAATCTGGTTTGAGTAGATTTGACGTATCTAATTTTCTTTCTTTTTTTTTTTTTTTTTGACAGGCAGAGTTAGACAGTGAGAAAGAGAGACAGAGAGAAAGGTCTTCCTTCCATTGGTTCACCCCCTAAATGGCCAACTTGGCCAGCACACTGCACCGATCCCAAGCCAGGAGCCAGGCACTTCCTCCTGGTCTCCCTTGTGGGTGCAGGGCCCAAGCACTTGGGCCATCCTCTACTGGGCCTCTACCGGGCCACAGCAGAGAGCTGGACTGGAAGAGGAGCAACCGGGACAGAACCGGCGCCCCAACCAGGACTAGAACCCTGAGTGTCAGTGCCGCAGGCTGGGGATTAGCCTAGTGAGCCAAAGCGCCGGCCGATGTATCTACTTTTCTAGGTAACTCAACACCAAACCATCTAAATATGCAATAAGAGCATTCTTCTTGCTAACGACAGAATAAGCATATCTGGATGTACCTGAATTCACATGTAATAGAAGTTTATGTCAACAGACAAGAATGCTTATCCCACCATTTACATCATCATTTCCCAAACAATGAATGCTAGTTGCACAATTTCATGATGTCCAAACTGCTCACAAAAATTTGGATTAGAGACAAATTCATAATTAATTAATAGGGCTTTTTTTAAACTGAGGGGACACTATCAAATTCACTCCTACAAGATGTCACAATCTTATGTATAGATATAAATCCAACAAAAAAGAATCTACCATTACAATCCTCAGAATTGCTACATTAAGAAAGTTTTGAACCAGTTTTTGGATGCCAAAATTTAAACACAGTTGGTGGTAACATCCTTATTTATAAAACTATGAATGAGGCTGTTCACTGGAACAAGTATCTTTTTTGATGTGTGATTTTGTAACACAGCAACCTCCTTAACATATTTAAAATGTCTGTATGTGAGGCTTTCTTGGAGAGAACAAACAGTTGAGTACAAGTTGAGCGCCAGGAACAGCTCTACTGATGACACCTGACTCGTGTGCAGCTCCCGCCCCCCAGGGTTTCATTTTCGTCTTCCCCCTGCTACCACCACTAAAAGCACATAAACTGCCCAGCGTTAGATGGTAGCCTTCTGTGTAGCACGTGACATGATGGATTTGGGGGCCGGCACTGAGGCGTAGCAGGTAAAGCCGCCGCCTTCAGTACCGGCATCCCATATGGGCACTGATTTGAGTTCCAGCTGTTCCATTTCTGATCCAGCTCTCTGCTATGGCCTGGAAAAGCAGTGGAAGATGCCCCCCAAAAATCCTTGGGTCCCTGAACCCGATAGGAGACCCAGAAGAAGCTCCTGACTCCTGGCTTCGGATTGGTGCAGCTCCAGCCATTGCGGCCATCTGGGGAGTGAACCAGAGGATGGAAAACCTCTCTCTCTGCCTCTGCCTCACTGTAACTCTGCCTTTGAAATAAGTAAGTAAATCTAAAAAAAAAGAAAGAAAAAAAAAGTGAGTTTGTACTAACATCTGCAACACATTATGTTAATGCCTTGGAACAATTTTGCTCCAAGAGATACTTGGCAATGTCTGGAGATATCCTGGTTGATAAAACTGAGGGAAAAGGAGGTGCACACAGTGGGTGGAGCCAGGTCAGCTGCCCCACAACACAGAATTGTCTGACCCCAATGTCAACAGTGCCTAGGCTTCGACCTTCATTTAGTGGCATGTCCATGAGAACAGGGCTGTGGAATAGCATCTCCAAAACTGTCCTTAACTTTTGTCTGCAGCTGACGTTCAAATCCACAGCAGTGACGTCGCCCAGTTCTGGAGTGCTGCATGTCATCTTACAGAGTGCAGGGCAAACTGACAGCTTCTTTCCAAGCACTTCTGGTTGGCATCTTTTACAACGTCAGGGGTTTGACACGTGTCACACTGGGCCTGACTACCCACTTGCACAATTACCCAAGTATTACCTCTTGCCAACCAGACCAGCTCATCTCAGTGAGGAGTCCAGAAGACACTGCATGCCACACGCTACCCAGGCTCTGCAGCGGAAATGAGCACTCTACAGGCAGAGAGAAGTGACCTGATCTAGAGGTCCCATCTTGGTGGCCCTCTTTTCATTCTTATTTGTTTGTTCCTTAGCTTTTCATTTGAGAGGGGGAAGAGAGAGAGAAAGAAAGATCTCCCACCTGCTGGCTTACTCCCCAAATGCCCACACACTCAGGACTCGGTTGGGTAAAAGCCAGGACATCAATCTAGGTCTCCTACATGGGCACAGTTACTTCAGCTCCCACCACTGCCTCCCAGAGCCTGCATCAGCAGGAAGCTGGAACCAGGCCCCAGGGCCAGTTATCGAGCCCAGGTCCTCTGATCTGGACCAGGGCCGTCTTAACGGCCAGAATGCACACCCACGCCTGGTTGGTTTCAAAGGCAGTCTGACCATCTGATTAAGTGGCTGCCGAAACCCAGCTCAGGTCAGTGAGTCTGATCCAAATGCCACATCAATACCTGGAACATCATCTCTGACAGTGCTGCTAAAAAGCAGATGCAAAGAGCAGAGGCGAGAATGGTGCTCAGCCCAAACACGCGAGTTTGTCTTTCCCACAGACGCAACTGGCGAGAGCGTCAAACACCGGGACAACAGAGGTTCAGAAAGATCTCTGCCGGGAACACTCGCAGGCACTGCCTCAAAATACCTTCACAACCAAAAACCTTACGAACCCTCTCTGCCTGCCTCTTTCTAACCTGAGTACTGAAGCTGAAAAGGCTAAGAGCAGTAACTAAGTCCACCCTTGCATTAGAGGCTGAGAATCCTGAGTAAAACCCAGGTGTCCAGAAGCCTGGCTGTCACTCTCCATCACATGACTTCTGCAGAGAACTGAGGTGGCCAAATGTGCTCAGGGCTCTCTGGAGAGGCAGCCGTGGTGGCACAGTGGACTATGCCACTGCTGAGATGCCCAAGTTCCATAGTTCCACGGAGGTGCAGGGGTCCAAGCTCTTGGGCTATCCTCCACTGCTTCCCAGGCACACTAGCAGGGAGCTGGATCACAAGTGGAGCAGCCGGGACTTGAACCTGCGCCCAGATGGATGCTCACATTGCAGGTGGCGGCTCACCCCTTTCTGCTACAATGCCAGCTCCTCTCAGTCCTCTTATTAGTGGGCTATATGCGCTCCACTTTCTCCACATTTTGAAGCCAGGGTAAACATACCTGTTCATGCTGCCAAGCTCCTCGCCCCTTTCTCTTTCCTTTTTTAGAAGAGACTGAGTGAAACGTTAGAGGAAAAGCGGTCATCAACTAAAACTGGTGCAGCATTCTACAGAATTCCCAACAAAGAACCACTGAAGGATGACCTCTTGGCCTGTGCGTGTCATTTTCTATCATCTTCATTACAAAACACACACAAGGGTTTTCTGTTTCTTTGTTTGACCTAAGTGGGGAATTTCAGCAACTATTATGCACAATTAAAATTCCCTCAGTAGCAGAGCCAGCTTTCCCTGCTAGTGGGCCTGGGAAGGCAGTGGAGGATGGCCCAAGTCCTTGAGCCCCTGCACCTATGTGGGAAACCCGGAAGAAGCTCCTGGCTCCTGGCCTCGGCCTGGCCCAGTCCCAGCTGTTGTGGCCATTTGGGGAGTGAATCAGCGGATAGAAGATTTCTGTCTCTCCGCCCACTTCTGTACCTCCAACTTTCAAGTAAATAAATAAGTAAACCATAAAACAAAAGTTAGGAAAATTTCTGTAGATAAATTATGTAACTAGGAAAATAGACAGGAATATACTTCAACTAAAAAAAAAAAATAACTAAATTACAACTGCCAAGAAAATCCAAATATGCCATGGTACAACGCTAGAAAATGTTAAGTAACCATCTTAGAGGTTTGCAGCTTCATGTAAGTTACCAATTAATTCTCCTGTGCTCAAAGTTAACTGTCAAACAGGGAGAAAGTTTGTTGAAATTTCCCAAACAAAAGACAGATAAGAATTTGCAAGTATTCTATTTTCTTAAAACTCACCTGGCCAAACCATTCTTATGATCAATATCAAAATGCATTTAATTGGGACTGTCTATGTGATCTTCTAATTGCTGCAATTTGGGAGGTGTTTTTAAAAACACCCTTTCAATACAAACAATGCAATACAACCCACTGACAGTCCCAGGAAGGGAGGAGACATGAGATCAAAGTTAGGTACCTCGTGGTTTGAGAGAAAATCTAGTAATTCTGATTGAGATGGGATGTACAGAAGAGGTCTCATCACCCGGCGGACAAACTTCTCAATGTACACAGCGCTCATGGGGCCTTTGTATTCGATTGGTCCAAAACTAGTACCGAAAAAATAAAAATAAATGAAAATAATACAACATGCATTACAACTACAATACATAACTAAAATCATCAACATCACCAATGAAACTGTCTTGTTTTAGGATCTGATGGGTTCATGGGAAGTGACTGGAAGGCTCATCAGGAATAGCCATCTGAGCTGAGGGGATGTCCTAGGAGCCATTACCCATCTCTGAGCTTAGCTCAACTACAAACCGAATTTCCAAACAAAGAACATTCCTCCTTGTCTCTGAAAAATAAATTAAGTCTCAGAATATTCCTTTAAAGAAAAACATAAACAGGAAGGTGGACTAGGAAACTGACCACATGCTAAAGGACTGCAGAATCTTAACTGCACAATTCGACGTAGGTGGGCCGACCTCCCTTTTACACGTCACTCTGAAACAAGGAGCAGGCTGACCACTTGGCCCTGGGCCTACTAAAAAGCAGTTATTACATATTCCCATAGGCATCTCCAGAAAGGATCACCACATGCATCTCAAATCTATTTGAGGGGAAAAACAAAACAATGTGAACGCAGGAAATCTGAACTGTATAAATGGTCCTCCTTCCTTGCCCCTGCAGTAACTCTTGGGGACACAGGAATTCGCCCCAGTACTGCTAAGTAACACTACCACCCCTCAGCTGTCAGTGTCCTCACATGGTTCTTTTCCATCTGCCACAGTAGACGCTGCTCAAGTATTATGGGATGGCAGGTCGTAAGGGTGGTGGTAGGCTACTCAGCAACTCCATAAGCATCATTCTCCCTAGACAGAAACTAACTTTAAGCTGACTGCTAAGAACGAAGAGCATAGTGGAGAATTCCCTAAATGCCTCCATCAGAACGTTGTAATGATCACAGACATTCACACACATACTATGACGAAGTGAACACAATTCCTCAGTGTGCACTGAATGTTTTTGATAGCAAAGGGATATCAGCATGGAAAACAGTAAACTCCACATGCACAACCGGGACACAGTTAAGAATTCTAACAAGTTAGGGGCCGGCGCTGCGGCGAAGCTGGTGAAGCCGCCACCTGCAGTGCCAGCATCCCATATGGGCACCATTAGAGTCCTGGCTGCTCCACTTCTGAACCAGCTCTCTTCTGTGGCCTGGGAAAGCAGTGGAGGATGGCCCACGTGCTTGGGCCCCTGCACCCACACAGGAGACCCGGAAGAAGCCCCTGGCTCCTGGCTTCGGATCGTCTCAGCTCCAGCAGCTGCGGCCACTTGGGGAGTGAACCAGCAGATGGAAAGCTCTCTCTCTCTCTCTCTGTCTCTGCCTCTCTGTGTAACTCTGACTTTCAAATAAAGAAATCTTAAAAAAAAAAAAAAAAAGGGAAAAAATTAAAAGGTATCTGATAACTTACTTTGCTCAGCAAAAACGAGGCAACCAATATGGAAACCTCATCAGCTCAAGCAAACAAGCTTTGCTGAGTTTGTGTGCACTGATGCTGTGAGGCCTGGTAACCTGTAACTGCTAACAAGATCCCAGAATGCAGGATATGGAATCTGTCCCACCAATTAGAGCCACTGTGGCAGGGCAAGCTGATCTAGAGCTCCTGTGTACCAGAGGAGCTGTCCGCAGAACCCATTCACTGCTCAGAACCCTTTACAAACTCTGTGACTAGAATCAATACAGTCTAAAACATGGAATCCACTCTCATGAGGCGGAAGAGCCTATGGATTCATTCAAGCAGCTTCTACAAGAGAAGCCCTTCCACCCAACAGCAGTAACACAACACGACAGCAACGGGTACTCACGGTGAGACGCGACGGGCACACTTGTGAGTTCTGCAACACAGACCCTCCCAGCCACAGAGAGTATCACAAGAGTTCAGGTGACAGAGACAGGCCTACATCCCGAGAAGTCCAGAGGACGCTAAGACAGAATATGAAAACACTACCTTTTGGCAATCTCCGTGCCTTAGCACTTTCTTCTGTCTCAGGTACACTGGCAAAGGTCAAGGTTGGAATGAGAAGTAACTCAAACAAAGCCTCAACAGGGAAAGGTGGGGGCAGGCATTTCAAAATGAACTCACACCTCAAACCCCTCATATGCAAAACAAGGGGGCTGGACTAGTTCCTTTCATGTCCTTTCAAGTTCTCCTCAAGGACTAAGAAAGCAAACACTGTAAGACAACACTGCATACCTACATTTCTCAGAATGATATTTGCACTCAATTCAAGGGAACTCTGATATCAATGCAACAGCAAGTCCCAGCTCTGGGCAGCCTGGAGGACTGCACCCCTGGTGAGCACCTGTGCTCTTGCCCAAAGATAAAAAGAAACGAGGGGCCTCAGAGCAGCCAGCTCACCGCCCAATCAGAGGTTCTGGACTCTCAGTGCAACACCTTCCTTTCACTAGTGAAGACAGAGAGGTAACCCCGAGAAAGCTCCTCTCTTACATTTTCAAAAACCTGCACTTTAATATTCAAAACCAAGAAAGGACCTCTCAATTATTGGCAAAAAAAAGCAGGAAGGGTGAAATCCAAAGTCAGTCTAAATAATCCCCAAACAAAATCTGGCTTGTTATTGTCAATATGAAAGCCATCACCGTTTCATATCCAGAGAAAGATCTAAGGTGGAGATGAAGTAAGAGTGTGTTTTGCACAAACACTACCTGATGGTTCTCAGGGGTGACAGGAGTGCGAGCCTCATGGCTGCTCACCTTAGGCATGTGCAGTGTCATGGAATGTGACAGAATCCACAGTCGAGTGGACCCATGTCTGTTACAAATCCCCAGGAAGTATAGGGAAACCCGTGTAGCATCGACAAGCTTCAAGCCAGTAACACTGAACACAGCCCCAAATCCCACCTCCTGTCTGCGAACCTCTGCAAGTCAGATTTTCACTGTCCTTAATAGTCACAGAAGGGTCCATGTGGTATTCCAAAATCAAACATCAATATTTCTCAGGAAAATGGATACAGGGGCATCTGAAGTAGCATCAAAGTCACAGATAACCTCTTTTTTTTTTTTTTTTTTTGACAGGCAGAGTGGACAGTGAGAGAGAGAGACAGAGAGAGAAAGGTCTTCCTTTGCCGCGTTGGTTCACCCCCCAATGGCCACTGCGGCCGGTGCGCCACGCTGATCTGAAGCCAGGAGCCAGGTGCTTCTCCTGGTCTCCCATGCCGGTGCAGGGCCCAAGGACTTGGGCCATCCTCCACTGCACTCCCGGGCCACAGCAGAGAGCTGGACAGGAAGAGGGGCAATGGGAACAGAATCCGGTGCCCCAACGGGACTAGAACCCCGTGTGCCGGCACCGCAGGCGGAGGATTAACCTATGGAGCCGTGGCGCCGGCCCAGATAACCTCTTGTTACTTCAGTCCAGATGAATGTAGCTGGGTAAAAATTATCAAACCTTTCAGTTTTCTAGTACCTTTTGTGATTTCATGGAATTGTAAACCCGTTCTATCCTGATTTTTCTTCCCAACCAAAAGATGAAAAGATATACTCCTGACCACGCAATGCCATAAGTAACAGGTTAAGGAATTTCCTGTACTTTTACACTCCACTTGATATCTGAAATATACAGCCACACAATGGAATAAGTGACACTTTTAATATAATGCTGCATGGGGAAGTATTTGGCACAGTAAATACCGCTTGGGCTACCACAACACAGTGCCTAGATATGTGTCCCAGTTCTGCTCCCAATTCCAGCCTACAGTCCAAGTGCACCTTGGGAGGCAGCAGGTAATGGCTCAAGTAACTGGGTTCCCGTCACTGATGTGGGAGGCCTGCTTCGACTCTTGGTTTCAGCCTGAACCAGCCCCAGCTGCTACAGGCATTTGAGGAGTAAACAAGGGTTGGGAACTCTCCCTGTCTCTTTTTAAAATAAATTTATTTATTTACTTATTTATTTGAAAGGCAGAGTGACAGAAAGGGAGAGAGAGCTAATTCACTTCTCAAATGGCCAAAATAGCCAGGGCTGGGACAGGCCAGGAACCCCATCTGGGTCTCCCACAGGGGTGGCATAGTCCCAGGAACTGAGGCCATCATCAGCTGCCTTCCCAGGTGCATCTGCAGGAAGCTGGATCAGAAGTGGAGCAGCCAGGACCCAAACCTTACTCCAATATGGGAGGATTACTGGCACTGCAAGCGGTGGCTTAACCCACTGTAACACAACACCAGATAACCTCTTGTTACTTCAGTCCAGATGAATGTAGCTGGGTAGACAGGGTAGCAGTCCCTGTCTGCCTTTTCCTCGTCTGTCTGCCTCTCAAATAAATTTTCAAAATTTTATATAAATAAATAATAAATGAAAATGATATTGCTGAATATATAATGACATGAAAAAATGTTCATAAAAAGTGAGAAAAAGCAATGCAGCAAATAGTATTACTACCTGATTCCACTTGTAGCTTACAAAAAAAAAAAAAAAAAAGCGAAAGAAAGGTTGAGGGGTAGGTGTTTGGTAGAGGAATTAAGGCACCACTTTGAAGTGCATCCCACACGGAATGCCTGGTCTGAAAAGTCCCGGTTCCTCCACTCTGACCTAAGTTCCTAAGAACACACCCGGGAGGCAGACTAGACTGCGTTTCAGGCCCTCGACTCTGGCCTGGAAGATCTCTCTCTTTCTCCTCTCTTAAATAACGTGAGGAAAAACAGGGGGGTGGTGGGGTGAATGTGTAGTCTGGCATGCAGAGGCGAAGGAAGGTATCAATTGATACGGTGATTATATCACTGATAAAATCGACACTCCCTTTATTAATTAGGCTTATCTGAATTTTCTCAATTTTCTACTGTGAATATCTACTACTTTTACACAAAAAAAAGCCCCAAAATTCATTTTTGAATTGACAAAAATTCAGTGGAATGAGAAACACTACTTAGAAGTTCTTACCTCCGATGGTACAGATAGATCACAGGAAAATAGAAGAAGTGTTTCTGTTTTCTGCATTTCCCCTGGTTCCACCAACAGTTAATTGCCACAAACAACACCTGCAGAGCCGAAAAAGTTCTCAGTGACTATGAATAACAACTGAAAAGCCAGGAAGATTTCAAAGACAAAATTATTACATACTACATTCCTCTCTCGCTGAAACTGAAAGTACAAAAAATTATTTCAAAGAAGGACATTACTTACCGCTAAAATAAAAGGCGCTTCATCTCTATAGTATCCAGTTATCTGGAAGCTGGCCCAAGAGGAAAATGATTTGCTTAGAATTTTAAAGTAATGAGTGCTAACGAGCTTTTCTAAGTGTGTCTACACTAAAACTTAGCGGACTTTGCCCTTAGATTGTCAAACTGAGCATCTGAAAATAAAAATGTTACTGCAAAATATAACACATGTCAAAGGGATTTTTTTTAAGATTTATTTTCTTTATTTGAAAGAGTTACAGAGAGAGGTAGATGCAGAGGGAGAGAGAGAGGTCTTCCATTCTGCTGGTACACTCCCCAAATGACTGCAACAGTCAGAGCTGAGCTGACCTGAGGAGCTTCTTCCAGGTCTCCCACACGGGTGCAGGGGCCCAAGGACTTGAGCCACCTTCTACTGCTATCCCAGGATATAGCAGAGAGCTGGATCAGAAGAGCAGCAGCCAGGACTTGAACCAGGGTCCATATGGGATGCCAGCACTGCAGGCTGGGCCTTTTACCCACTATGCCACAGCGCCAGCCCTGAAGGAATACTTTCAATAACTATTTTTAAAATAGATGCACATAACTGACGATAAAAAATCATACTCGAGCTCTCTCTCTCTTATGCTCTCCTGTCTCTTTGCCTTCTTCACCCCTTTCCTCCACTCTGCCGTTTCCCCCAATAAACTCTTTCCCTTAAAAAAAATAAAAATCATACTTGAAAAGGTAGCAAAGGAGAGTAAAAACAGGGGCTGACTATCCCCTAGTGTGCAGATGCTGAAGGATTTAGGAAGAAGCGCCCTGCGCCTGCAGTTGACTTTGGAAAGTAACAACCAGATGGACCGACAGGCTGCAGCTGCTTCCCTGCTTGGGCACTGCGAATGTTTTGTGCTGAATGATTCTTTCTGATGTTGTCATGAGGGGCTGTCCTACAAACTGGATGTCGGGTGACACAGGGGTTGAACAGCTTCCCTGGGGCTCTCCTCACTGGATACTGGCTGCACTCCCTCTCTAGAAGCGACGACTAATGTCCCCAGACATGGCCAAGTGTCCAAGGGGTGGGGAAAGCACAAAACTGCCTCTGGTTGAGTACTCCTGGATAAGAGGAGACGTTAGATAAGAACAGGACAAAATAAGCCCGTTAAAGTGTTAACACAGGGCCGCTCTGTGGTGTGGCCACAGATGCAACGCCGGCATCCCATATGGGCACCGGTTTGAGCCCCAGCTGCTCCATTTCTGATCTAGCTCCCTGCTGATGTACCTGGGAAAGCAGCAGAGGATAACCCAAGTCCTTGGGCCCCTGCCACCCACGTAAGAGACCCGGAAGAAGCTCCTGGCTCCTGGCTTCAGCTTGGCCCAGACTTGGCATTGCAGCCCTCTGGGAGTGAACTAACAGATCACAGATCTCTCTTTCTCTCCCCCTCTAACTTTGCTTTTCAAATATCAAATAAACAATAAATAAATATTTTTTAAAATGTTAATAGAATTTAGGTGGGAGAGAGATGTCAAATTCTTTCACCTTAGTTTTATGTCTGACAATTTTCATAATAAATTACTGGAAAAAAATGAACATAGACTATGAATGAGAAGCCACTTTCATGTGCCTTGTAGCTACTACAACAACGCAGCTTAGCGGCCAGTCCTGCAGAGCAACTCTTTGACTAGAGTCTACGTGAAAGAAAAAAGCAACATCTTTAAGGTTGAAATCTTTATTTTCACTCAAAAAATAGGGCCCAATCTACCATAAGTGCCAATTTTATTAAGCAATATGGTTCAAAACATTGTGTCTGTTTCCAGAAAGAAACCCACGTCTTTGTGCTACTGAGTGCACGGAACACAAGCCCATCCGTGGTCAGGCACTGCCGACAGCCCTGCAGCACTCATCTCTTAGCACTGTGCCATTGTTTTTTCTTTTAACGAAATGCTCCACCCCCTCCAATCCTGAGATCCTGCTTCAGAAAAACAAGGCCAGTAACATCAGCTTGCAGAGCCGTCTGAGGGTTAGCTCAGGGTCCGACAAACCAGAGTATCATTCCAGAGTCAGGGCTCGGAAGGACAAACTGCTTACGTCGACAGCAAAACAGCAACTAATTTACCATTAACCTGAAAGGTAGCAGTTTCCCTGCTTGGTTCCATGTGACCGGGGCTCCTCTACAGTCCCTGTCACCCCGCTCCGAGTGCCTGCCAGCTTAGTTACTGTTAGCAGCCTGGACAGGAAACAGACGTAAATGCCATGGGTCCACAGCTGGAACACAGAAGCAAGACCCACAGGCCAAGCAAGGTTCTAAGGAATGAGGAGTTACACTGGTTAGAGGTTATCCGGTATGCTTCTCAGACATTATGGCTAAAAGGCTACACCGGGCAGGGCAGGGACCTCCCACCAGTTATAACACCGTTTCTAAGAAAAGCCAAGAGAGTTCCAAAGAACTGCTGCCACTCGGCTGCCGACACAAGTTACTGCAGCAGGGGCCCCTTCAACATCTCATCTGCGGGCGCTTTCTGCGTCTTTGCAAAGACCGCCAGCAGCTACCCAGCACGTGTAGGGCAGGCACCCCTGCAGCCGTCCTGCTCAGCTCAAAGCTGCTTTGCACACAGTCACCAGACTAAAGCCTGCCTGCCGAACCATGCTTCGGGGAAACCGTCTGCTACTCCTCAAGCCCAGAGCACAGCTCCATCTTCCAAAAGCACAAGGCTTCTGTGCTCACAGAAGTGCTCAGGAAGGCAACCACTGTGCACACTGGGGACGCAAGTACCTGGTCTGGTTCAGGGCTTTACCAAGAGCTGCTCACTATGTAGAAAATCCTATCACGGAAAACAATGTCCCTGTGGGATACGAGTCACACCTTCAGGGCTCTGCATTCGTAACTACCCCATTCACACTAGTCCTACACTAATCTGCAAGGAGCCGCTTTGCCCAAGCAGTCACTGACCCGCATACAACTGTGTTACAAATTACGTTCCTTGTTTTCCCCTCACCTTTACGTTACAATTAGTACATCAGACTGTTTCGAAATTACCAGCTCTGAATTTCTGCCAGCTCTGAATTCCTTTTCGGGACAGATAGGGGACATCACAAGATACTTACTTTCTAAAGGGCAATCGGGATGTACTGGAGCTGAAAACCACTGCTTTCACAGACCAGTCATTTGTCTGTTGATCCCTCTTACCTAGCCAAACACCTGCTAATGACAGTCCCAGTCCACGAATTACAAACATCAACCTTGTCACCTTACACTGACATATGTACATTTCTCCTATATGACACACCTACCTAGCAAGTCCCAACCTCCTGCACGCTGAAAGCAAAGAGCACGGGCCCACTCAGGACACAGAATCTGCTCCTGCTGCTGCCTCAGAGTGACGATGACCGTCCCCTCTGCAGATCCTTCCTGTTTCTTTTGAGAAACAATAATTTATGACGTACTCCCAGAGTCCACTTTGGCAAACTCTGCCCCCCACCCCCAGGAAGGACAAGAGCCCAAGTCCTCCTGGGAACACCAGCATTACCTGGTCTGAAAGCCGGATGGCCGCCTGCTCGATTTCGGCCCGGGCAGCGATGGACTGGCCGCACCACGGGGCGTAGAAGAACAGCAGCACCACCTCCGAGTCCCGGCGAATGTGCTCTGCGTAGTCCAGCTGCCCCTGGAAGAGGTCAAGGACCGGGGACCTCGAGGAGAAAAAGCTGACAGGGGGCTTTGCAGGTACTATCACATCTTTTGCTCGACTACAAAAGAGCAAACACACATGAGATTGTTTAAGTTTATCTTCTTCTAACACCCGCTTTGAGTGCAAAGAAAACCAAGCCTACAAGAAATGTCCTCTTTGGAGTAAGAAACGGAGCTTCCAAGTCACTGACCTAGAGGGAAAAACCAAACTCCCTGCTAAAGCAATACCAGGCTGAGCCAAGGCAAGACACGCACGTCAACAATTCTCCCAGCTGCGGGCTGGGAGGCCGGTGGAGAAGAGAAGGGTGTCTCTGAGGAACCCTCTGCCTGCCTCCCACACCCCTGATCTCAGCTTCTCTGCAAAGCGGCCGCCAATCCTCGGTGCCAAGCCCAGGACTACGGGGTGGAAGCACCCATGCCACCAGCAGGCAGCTTTCTCTGACAGATGCTAGCAGTCAACTCAGCTTTGAGGAAATGGTACCTGTATTAGCTACAGTTGGCCTGCACTTACCCAGGGCAAATCGTAAGACACGCTTCTCCAGCTACACAAGCTACTTCCAAAAGTCCATGGAAAACCAGAATTAAAAGCTGAGTTTATCTGGTGCAAAACATTTTTTAAATCCGTGCATGGATTTTTTTCATTGTGCATTTTCCATGATCTTTTTGAAAACCCTTTGGGTGCATGTATTTCAAAAATTTTTTGCACTATAATCTTTTAATTCCACTTTTGCAGAAACTTTTGGAAGTACCCTCCTCATTTACCCTAATCCAAAGGGTAATAAAGATGAATAACAAAAACAGTAGTCCCACTTAAGTGAACACTGGAGGTTCCCACTAGGGCGTGGGGAGTAGAAGGGCAAGAACACTGAACAAGTGGTCAGGAATCACAGAGCTGCCCATCAAGACCAAAAAAAAAAAAAAAAAGAGTTCTGGCTGAGACTGCAGCTCACCAAGTTAAAAGGACCCTAGTCAACACTCTGAACAGTGTATGTACATGCAGTGGCACAGCATAAAACCAGCACAGCAGTTTACCTAAGAAACAAATAGAAAATATAAAAATGAAACTCTTAAAAAAAAAAAAAAAGACTAGATTGACCTGGAAGAAAGGGGCCAAATGAGGAACAAAAACCAGAAGACACAAAAATAGAAAGCAGCAAGAAGGCAAACACAATCTCAAGTAAATCAATGATTACATTAACTGTCACAGAACTAAAGAGCTCAATTAAGATAAAGAAACTGCCAACCAGGACAAAACAAGAGGCAATTATTAAGCTATGCACAATTTTAGAAATAAAGACATAGAAGAAAAGCATAAGAATGGGACGAGATAAACCACGTCAACAGTAAGCACAGGAAAGCTGGCACGACTCAGCAGAGGAAAGGACACACTTGAGCCCACTCTTAAAATTAAATGCTACTCCAAAACTTACTTAAAAAAAAAAAAAAACTCAAACATACTGTAACTTGGATGAGACTCAAAATACTTACATTGAATGAAAAAAGCTACTAGAGAATACTTGCTAGGACAGTAAGTATAGGACACCGCAGAACAGGTAAAAATGTTAAAAGGAGCAAATCTCCTATTTATTCATCCAAAAAAGTATTGCTATCCTGCAATCCGAGCTTTCAGGCTGCGTGGAATACATTTACAGCCTGGGAAATTCACACATATATACTCAGAAATGCGTACTGAGCAACTATTTTTTTCCAAAAGATTTATTTATTTAAAAGGCAGAGTGGCAGAGAGAGATGGAGAGAGGGAGAGAGAAGCAGAGAGATCTTCCATCCACTGACTCCCCACATAACCACAGCAGCAGAGGCTGGGCCATGCCAACGCAAGGAGCCTGGAACTCTGTCCATGTCCCCCCAGTGCATGACAGGGACCTTAGCACTCGGGCCATCGACCTCTGCAGATCAGCAGGAACACTGGATCCCGAGCAGAGGGGCAGGGATTCAAGCCAGCCCCAGCCCTCTGACAGAGGATGTGGGCATCCAAGTGGCCACCAGCCTGCCCCTCATGGGTCAGCTCTCACTATCTTCCCACAGACACTTCCAGCACAGGGACTAAGGCAAAGCAACAGCGTGCTGTGTTGTCAGAGCCTGCTACAGGTGCGCGACAAGACGGTCAGAACACACAAACCGGTCACTGCGATGCCGGAAGCTGACGGGTGGCGGGGTGGCGGTCAGGGCAGCGTCCTTTAAGATGAAACTTGAATGACAAGAGGACAGCCACGCAAAGAGGTGGGGAAGCCCCTGTGGTGAAAAAGGGCACATCTCCCAGAGGCCCAACACTCCCTCTGAGCAGTCAGTCTCCGCTCATGCAAACCACGTGTTAAGCATCAAGTACCACAATCAATCAGAAGAGGTCGGTATCCGACGGCCGAAGAAGAACGGATAATCATCCTCTCCGTGTTCTTACTCTACGTATTCAGAGGAGTTCCTAAAATCCAGCAGCCAGATAAAACACCAGGCCGATCAGAGAACAAACATCAGCCAGGGAAGAGGGCACTTGCCTCGGCCTCACCGGCCTCAAACACTGAAGAACTTCCGCTTAACTCTTTCCTTTCTTTCAGGTTTCTGAGAAACTGTCCCTAGATCAAACATCTCCTACAGCTCTTAAGTCCCAGGTACAAAAAACTCAAGAGTTGGCTGAAAAAAAAAAAAAAATAGGCCTGTTGCAACCCCAATTTGTGTATGAAATTCACACCCTATTCCTCCTTTCCAAAGAGAATCAAGCAGCAGTTCTGAAATCACAAAATGCAATAAAACAAAATGAATATACATACACATACATCTTCTACCTTCAACTCAGGAGAAAAAAAGAAGCGGGATCAAGTCCTGGGGGTCTTCCTCCCACCCCCACTCCTGGAGAGGCAGAGGGAGACAGAGCAAGAGAGAACAAGAGGGAGAGTGAACACTCCCAACTGCCGGTTTACTCTTCAAATGCCCACCATGGCCAGGACTGAGTCAGACCTGGAATTCAATCCAACATGGTGGCAGCAGCTCACCACTGCCTCCCAGTTCCACTGCAGTTGTAAATCAGCAGACAGAGCTAGAGACGAAGTCCAAGTCCTCGGGGGCTGGACTCAGACACCCTAGCCACTGCCTGAACCTCTAGGCTAACTGCCGGCCCTGTCATGGAGAATTCGGGCACAGAAATGCAGGAAGGTAGAGATTCAGTGCTCAGAAACACACGGTTATTAATTTTGGCTTAACTGGACATCAATCATTTTTATGTGATCTGGTTTGAACTCAGCTAAGTAACAGAGACTGAAATGGGCAGACACTTCCTTCAGACTTGGAGCTATTAGAAAAAAAAATACATTAAAACACAAGAACTTATTCTCTCTCCAGCTCCTGTCCTCATTAAAGATCTTAAAATAGGAAAAGCGGGACAAAAACGTTTGAGTCAGTTAAACAATGATAAATCAGTATCATGACACCATTCATTCAAGCAGGCAAGACCCCATGACACGCATCTGCGTCTATTAAAAGACTGTCCAAGAAGATGGATACACAAGGCAGTTCGCTCCGCTTGCCCGCCCTAGGCTTCAGCCCCTTCCTTCTTCCTGAACTCTCAGCAGGCTTTGTGTCTGTTAGGCCACGTTGGCTCAGGACAAACACAAAACACGACTTCTACAGACTGACAAAACTGATGTAATAACCCCACACCACGCCCTCCGAGGGAGGAAACTTCTAGTTTGAACGCAAATGCCACCTTGCAATGTTCTACCTTGTAAAACACTGGGTGTATCTTACTGGAGGGGTACAAGGACCAAGAGCAAGGTCAAGAATCTACTTCCTAAAACAGAGAGAATTCAAACTCAGGCTCTGCCAGCTAACAGGTGGCACGACAGGCCAGGTTCTGAAACACGCCCAAGGCTGTCAGCTGGGAAGAGCAGCAGCCTCTCCAGACTTTCCCCACCACTGTGAGATTTCAAGATCTCAGACTGGGCTCTCAAGAGTGTGCTAAGTAGCAGGCGCCACGGCTCAATAGGCTAATCCTCCGCCTTGCGGCACTGGCACACCAGGTTCTAGTCCCAGTCGGGGTGCCAGATTCTGTCCCGGTTGCCCCTCTTCCAGGCCAGCTCTCTGCTGTGGCCCAGGAGAGTGCAGTGGAGGATGGCCCAGGTGCTTGGGCCCTGCACCCCATGGGAGACCAGGAGAAGCACCTGGCTCCTGCCTTCGGATGAGCGCGGTACGCCGGCCGCGGCGGCCATTGGAGGGTGAACCAACGGCAAAGGAAGACCTTTCTCTCTGTCTCTCTCTCTCTCACTGTCCACTCTGCCTGTCAAAAACAAACAAACAAAAATAACGTGCTAAGTAAATGACGCTCTCCACGAAGCAGTACTTCCCAGCAGGCACCCCTGTCCTGGTGGGGGACATCTGGCAAAGTCCGGAGACATTTCCGTCGCAAGCTGCTGGCTTCTCGTGGATAGGCTACTAATCTGCACGGGACAGACCCCCACAACAAAGAATCACGCAGCCCGAAATAGCAACAGTTCCCAGACTGGGAAAACCCACGGGCAGTACTGTACCAGGCACAACGGCACATGCTCCGTGACAGTGATCACAGTCTGTTCCCTTGTCACTATCCCGAGCGCCGCGCACTGGGCTCAGTGCGCTGTGTCAGAGCCAAGATCGTCCGCTGGCGAGAGAGTAAGTCGGTGGCAACCCACGAGTGATAAACTGGAGTCCCCCGAGCTGACACTGTAGGTGTGGGAGGCCAGGCATAAGCTCGGACCATCAATTTCCTGTGAACCCGCCCAAAAAGACACACTGGAGTTCATCTCCCCTGCTCACTGGGCTGCACCTACTCTGAACTTTCTCCCAGTTCCCGAAAACAGCGGGCTTGCGCAGTCTGCTCCCTCGACCTGCGACCCTCCCGGAACCTCCGCGGGCCGGCCCCTTCCCTCTCCCGGTGCGAGCCTCGGGTGTCACTTCCTTAGGGAAGCTCTCCGGCCCTCCGGCCCTCGGCTCACGCTCGCCCCTAGGGAGCGAGGACTTTGGTCTTCCTGGGTCACCGGGCCTAGCGCGCAGCAGGCACGGATGAAACTCCCAGGGGGTCTGGGGCTGGCCCCAGCGGCTGTGAAGCAAGCACAGGGGAGAGGAGCGGGCGAGGAATGAGGGTCCCACGGCCCCCGGAAGCACAGGGGAGAGGAGCGGGCGAGGAATGAGGGTCCCACGGCCCCCGGAAGCACAGGGGAGAGGAGCGGGCGAGGAATGAGGGTCCCACGGCCCCCGGAAGCACAGGGGAGAGGAGCGGGCGAGGAATGAGGGTCCCACGGCCCCCGGAAGCACAGGGGAGAGGAGCGGGCGAGGAATGAGGGTCCCACGGCCCCCGGAAGCACAGGGGAGAGGAGCGGGCGAGGAATGAGGGTCCCACGGCCCCCGGAAGCACAGGGGAGAGGAGCGGGCGAGGAATGAGGGTCCCACGGCCCGGGCGCAAGTGACAGGTGCGCCCCAGAGAGCAGCGCAGGAACCTGGCCCACCGCTGTCGGGACCAGGGGGCGCCGGGCAGCACCCGCAAACCTCCCCGGAGCGCCAGGTCGCCCCCAGAGGAGGCCGCTCCGACCCCCGACCCCGGAGGGGGCGCCGGGCCCGGCCCCGGGCCCAGGGCAGCCTCACCTGCAGGTGAACTTGAGGGCCAGCAGCACGGCGCAGCCGAGGGCCACGGCCCCGCACAGCAGCTCGGGCCGCCGGCGCGCCATGAGGGAGGCGCCGCGCAACCCGCGGCGGAGCCGGCCCGCCGAGGACGCCGCAGCCGGGGCCGGGCTGAGGGAGCCAGAGCCCGCGGGGCCGCCGCCGCCGCCACCCTCGTCCTCGGCGTCGTCGCTGCTGCTGCTGCCGCCGCCGCCGCCGCGGCCTCCGCATTCCGACATTACATGCTCCCCGTCGCCGGCTTTATACCGCCGCCGCCGCCGCCTCGGGCCCGAGGGCCCGGCCCGGCCCGTCGCTCCCCAAGCCCGCAGCTGGCAGCGCCCGCTAACCCGGGCCCTCCACGTCAGCCGGGCCGCCGCCCGGGCACCGCCCCCTCGCACGCGGCTCCGCCCCCTGCCCCGCGGCCTCGGCGCGGCTTCCGGCTCGTACGGCGGCCACGCCCCTGCACGCATAGTCCGCGCAGACGCCTACAGCGCCGGTGGCCGGGCCTCCGTCCCAGAGGTCCCGCCCCCCATCCTCCGAGTCTGCGCAGGAGCCTTCTTCGCCCGGGGCCGGCGCTCCGCCCCCTGCCTTTGGAGTCTGCGCATGCGCAGTGGCAGAGCGCCGTGGTCCCGCTACGGAGGCTCATGCTGGGGCACACGGGAGGTTATGGGTCCTCCCGGAGAACCCGCCAGCCCTCTGGGTTTTATGGCCGTGATGGTAACAGCCAAGCGTCCTCACGCTCACTACGGGCCCCAGAGGTCGTAGGTGCTATTGATTAACCCCGCTCTGCGGGAGGGAGTAAGACACCTGCCATTCCCTGTGTGTCCATGTGTGGATGGGTGACCGCGGGGATTACAGTGCCTGGTCTCGGCCCCTGTGGCCTCGAGCGGCAGCGACTGCAGGTCGGCGCCGTGCACCCCAGCACGCAGCCCTGTGGGGAGGCGTGGAAGAGCCGCGCGCCCAGCCCACAGGGTCTGTACCCGCTCTTTAGCAAATACAGGAGCTTGGCCAGGCGCGGGAGGCCCGGGACCCATGACCAGCAGGTAGATTTTTTGAGATTTTATTTACTTGAGAGGCGGGGTTACAGACAGCGGGAGAGACGAGAGAGGGCTTCCATCCGCTGGTTCACTCCCCAAATGGCCGCTAGAGCCAGAGCTGACCCCCGGGTCTCCCACGCGGGTGCAGGGTGCAGGGGCCCAGGCAGTTGTCCGCCATCTCCCCCTGCCCTCCCAGGACATAAGCAGAGAGCTGGATCGGAACAGGAGCAGCTGGGACCCGAACTGCCGCCCGTACGGGATGCGGAGGCCCAGCCCGCCACCCCAGAGCGCGGATGCCAGCCGGCAGAGTCCTCTCCGGGTGCGGTGATGGAGAAGGCGGCGCGGTCGGCGGTGGACAGGGAGGAGGGAGGGGCCTCGGATCCGCAGGTGGCCTCCGATGCGACCCGGAGAGTGTGCTGGGGTTCCCCACCCAGTCCTTTAGCAGTCACGCCCAGGCAATAAAACCGGAAAGGGCAGGTCGAGCGTCCGGAGAGCTGCACACGTGGAGGTTCCCGACTGGGAGGGGTCCGGAGGCTCGGCCTGTGCTGGGTTTCCTCTGCTCTCTGCAGCATGCTCTATAATAAGCCAATAAAACAAAGCCTCGTGGCAAATCAAACGCAAGGAAGAGGTTGTGAGGATCCTGATTCCTAGCTGGTCAGCCTACAGCACCCAGCACTTCCACCTTCAGAAGTGGAGAGGGCCGGCCCGGGCTCCAGCCCTGACTGCAGGTGGGCAGTGTCGGAGCTGAGCTGAATTAGACAGCACCCGGCTGGTGTGCACTGCTGTGGACCTGCTTGTGTGGTGGGCTCAGAAGTGATCCAAGTTGTAGGAGAAACTAACAGGCATCACGCAAGTAAGACTAAGGTCAAGCCACCACCTGGGATGTCAGTTCAAGCCCTGGCTGCTCCACTCCCATCCAGCTCCCTGCTGATCTGCTTGGAAAGCAGCGGGAGACGGCTCTGCACCCGTGTGGAACAGCCAGTGAAGTTCCAGGCTCCTACTCTCAGCCTGGACCAGCCCTGGGCATTGCAGTCATTTGGGCCGTGGACCAGCAGATGGAAGCTTGGTGTCTCTCTTTCGTCTCCCTCTCTGTCACCCTTTCAAAGTATTTTTTTTTTTTTTTGACAGGCAGAGTGGACAGTGAGAGTAAGAGACAGAGAGAAAGGTCTTCCTTTTTGCTGTTGGTTCACCCTCCAATGGCCGCTGCGGCCGGCGCACCATGCTGATCCGAAGCCAGGAGCCAGGTGCTTCTCCTGGTCTCCCATGGGGTGCAGGGCCCAAGCACTTGGGCCACCCTCCACTGCACTCCTGGGCCATAGCAGAGAGCTGGCCTGGAAGAGGGGCAACCGGGACAGAATCCGGTGCCCCGACCAGGACTAGAATGTGGTGTGCCGGCGCCACTAGGCGGAGGATTAGCCTGTTCAGCCGCGGCGCCAGACCAAAATAATTTTTTTTAAATGGGGCAGGCATTGTGCACATCATTCATGATAAGCACCACTTGGGATATCCACATCCCATGTCAGAGTGGATTCAAGTCCCACCCCACCTTCCAATCTAGCTCTCTACTAAAGTGTGCTATAGGATGCAGGAGACATAGCTCCAAGTACTGGAGTCCCTGCCACCCTCCTGGGAAACCGAGACATAATTCCTAGCTCCAGCCTCTTCCTAGCCCAGGCCCAACTGTTATAGACATTTGGCATTTGGGGAGGGTTGGTAAACCAGCAGATGGAAAATATCTGTCACTGTGCTTTCCCAACCAATAAACAACTTTAAAAAGTAAAAGCATGGCCCAGAGAAGTTAGACTCCCTCCTCTGCCATGGGTCAAGTATGTCACCCTAAAGCTAAACCCTTCACTCCATGTCCAGCTCGTGGTTTGCATGGATGTAAAATGGTGCTATCAGTGGTCATCTTTCTAGGTGTGCCAGATGTCCGGTATGACAACCCCACAGGCCCAAAATGTTGGTAGCTCCCTCTTAGCTATCAGTTTGCTGTTTTTGTCTCCCATCTTCTGGGTTCCTTCTTCATTCTTTGTGCTAGTGGCTAGTTTTTTAGTGTACTATTAATTCCTTTTTTTTTTTTTAAGATTTATTTATTTGAAAGACAAAGTTACAGAGAGAGAAGGAGAGGCAGGCAGAGACAGAGAGGTCTTCAATCTGCTGGTTCACTCCCTAATTGGCTGCAACGGCTGGAGCTTCCTCCTCGTCTCCCATGCAGGTGCAGGGGCCCAAGGACTTGGGCCACCTTCTACTGCTTTCCCAGGCCATAGCAGGGAGCTGGATCGAAAGTGCAGCAGCCAGGGCTCAAACCAGCACCCATATGGGATGCCAGTGCTGCAGGCGGCGGCTTTCCCCGCTATGCCACAGCGCCAGCCCCTATTAATTCCTTATTATTTGGATCATCACCACAGCCTTCTAGGGTGTGTTCAACATCAATTTTCCCTGGAAAAAGAGGGGGAAAGGAGTTGGTGGGAAAGTATAGAGAAGAGAAAATGTAAGGAAGGTGCTCAGACTCCTAGTCTGAGCAGAGTCAGAATTCTATTCTATTCTGTAGCAAACACCCAGCCAATACAGGTCAGGTATCTGGCACGTTAAGATGCTCCTAATGCC
Organism: Sylvilagus floridanus; assembly: GCA_949820135.1. Taxonomy (NCBI): domain Eukaryota; kingdom Metazoa; phylum Chordata; class Mammalia; order Lagomorpha; family Leporidae; genus Sylvilagus; species Sylvilagus floridanus. The sequence goes on along the minus strand of OX463234.1, from coordinate 39,770,226 downwards.
TGTCTCCACCTTCTGGTTCTTCAGAGCTGCGTGGGCTCCTCTGGCATCTCACTACCTGCAGCTATGCTCCCCTCCCTTCCCTGCTCACAGCACAGAACCGAGACCCTCTCCTGTGCTGTCCCACACTCCTTCCAGGACGTCAGGAGGAAGGGACTGCCCCTGCGAGACTGACGGGCTGGAGCCTCCCGGCCCCCTGGTTCTTGTCCTAGTCCCTCCCTCAGATGGCCCACCCCGCCCCAACAAGGAGCAAGCGCCCAGCACCACCTGCCACCCTTCTTGGCTTGCTGGGGCCACCCTCGGAAGGCTGAGGGGCACAGAGACAGCTGTGCCACTTCTTAGGCTCTCCCAGCCCATCCTCGAGCACGTTTGGAGGTTCTAGCCAGGGAATGCAGCTACTGTTGACTGAAGACCAGAACTCCTCTAACGGGGAAGGCCATCCTCTTTGAGCAAAGGGACAGACATGGAGCAGTGAGGGAGGAAGGGGACGCCCGCCCAGCCAGATCAGCCGCACCAGCCCTGGCGATCCGTGGGCTGACGGATGTCACAGCCAGATCGTCCTCACGTCCGTGCCAGCCCATCCTGACCACACCTCCACAGAGCCGTCTCTGGGGACCCACGGCCTCCCTTCTCCCGTCAGCCGTCTCACTGCAGTGACACCTGGAAGTACGACCCTGCCAAGCGACAGGAGATGCTCAGAGGTTGCGTTCCCGTCCTGCCGATCTGCATTCCATCACGCATCACTTAAATATTCCTAGAACCCGACTTGTGACTTTAGAACCCACAGTTTGAACAATTCTTTGTGGGGGAATGATATCAAAAAGTCAGAGATTTATATATAAAATCTTTATTACAGGCAGTATTGGTCCATACACTACACAATACCAACAGTACAAGTTTAATCTTTGAAATCATTTAAACAGCAAAAGACCAAGAAATAAAATTTGAGTCAACTGATTATTTTTCAAAATATTCTCAATGCACATTATCCTCAGTTCCCTTATTATAGTGAAACATACAAATACAGAAAAATACCCCATTTAACAGGTACTGGTGTTAAATGGTTATTTGGCTTAAAATCTGAGTTAAGAAAATCCTTTTTTAAGCAACCTACATACAGATAAGTAGCAAACATTATTAAATACGTTCATTCTGCTAAGTGAAGAAATTTCATCCCGCATGTACTCTGATCCCGGTCCAAGTGTGTATTCTCTCAGCATCACGGTTCTGCACTGAAGGACCAACGCAAAGGGTCGCCCCAGACATAACCTCACCTCCTCCCCAACTCTTCCTCCAACACTCCATTCAACAGACGGCAGCCGGGGAGCAGTCACTTCGCCATTTGATGCCAATGGTTCCGTGAGAGCTGGGCCAGACCCGTTAAACAGCCCGTTTTCCTACCTACTGTGGGTTGCTGCTCAGGATAAGTGCCAATTCAAGCAGAAAGTCTGAGCCCCTCTGCTACGTGCCTTACAACACTTGCAATTTCTCTGGTCAATGCTCTGATTAGGTTACATACATAGAAGCCAGCATATTAGTTTAAATCTTTAAACAAAAAACTATATTTTCCAAAGTCATTATCATTTGGGGCAATTAAGTGATCTTTTCGTGCTTTGTTGAGCTTCATCTTTAGGACATTTCTTCTTTCTTCCCATTCATGAAGTTCAGCGTTTCCATGTGCAAATTTACAGCTGTTTCCTTCTGTGCAGCTACCATTCATATACCTGTCAGGACAGGGCAGCTGGTGAGCGTCCATCAGTTGTTTCTAAGACTCCAGACATGGTTCTTTTATTTATTTAAGATTTATTTATTTACTTATTTGTCTGTATCTATTTGAAAGGCAGAACAACGGAGATAAAGAACTCTTGCATATGCTGATTCATTCCCCAAACTCCTACAACAGCCAGGTCTGGGCAGGCCAAAGGCAGGAACCAGAACTCCATCCTGGTCTCCCACAGGGACAGCAGGGGCCTAAGTTCCTGGGCCAGCATCTCCCGCCTTCTGGGGTGCAGGAGCAGGAAGTTTCACCGGAAGCAGAGCAGCTGGGACCTGAGCCAGGAAATGGGATGCCAGCACTGCAAGAGGCAGCTGGAGCTGCTGTGCTACAGAGCAGACTCTCCCGGCACGATCCTGGGAAGGTCCCACTTCACTAGCTCTGTGACTTGCATATCCCACATGCAAAGCCTTGGAAAATATTTTACACCCATGACATCCGCAATAGGAAAATTCGTACTGTTAAACTATTTAAATGTATTAATGAAAGGTGCTGATTGAGGGCAGGTGTGTGGCCTGGCAGTTAACCTGCCACATCAGGAGTGCCTGGGTTCAAGTCCCAGCTCTGCTCCTGAGTCCATCTTCCTGCCAACACACACACCCTGTGAGGCAGCAGGTGATGGCCCAAGCAGCTGGGCTCCTGCCACCCAAGGGAGACGTGGCTTTGGCCTGGCCCAGCCACAGCAGGTATTTGGGGAGTGCAGCCTCACTTACACTTTCCATCTCCTGACATAATGTCTGCAGAAGCCCTAAAAGAGCAGCAATTTTCATGTGGACAAAGTGGAAAAGCCTACGTACCTCTCACAAATACTAAAATATCCCGTTGGAAAGCGGTGCTGCCAGCAGTACTGGTCATCCTCGGTGTGGAACACCTTCTCCTTGTGCTTCTCCGAGGAGATGTGGCCCTGCCACTGCTTCTCACTGTTGCAGTTCTTCCCACACATCCAGCAGTGGAAGTCCACCTGGGAGCACAGAGACACGGAGCCCGTCCCCATCAGGGCATCCACTGTGAAGCCCAAACTCCCTTCCCACGGAGCCCAGTCCCGTGGGGGAGGTGAGCAAGGAGTGGAGCCCGGCCAGCAGTCAGGAAGCGAGGGACAAGCGCTGCCGGGCGTCCGGGATGTCTGCAGCAGGGAGGCCCCAGGAGCTGGTGTGCAAACACGGATGTCTGCTGGGAGGACAAGGGGCGAACTCCAACAGGGACTGTGGGCAGAATTCACACCATAAGGAAAGGCAGAGAGAACTGGAAGGGCCAGCCAGGCATGCCAACCCCAGCAGGCCTAGGGCCCAGTCCACTTGACGCCTGTGAACAAGCCCCCGAGTGTGGGCCAGGCTGTGCTGGGGGCCAGGAAGCAAAGACGCCGCCCCGTGAAGGACAGGCCCACACAAAGGAGCTGTGCCGTGGTGGGATCCAATGCTACGGCAGAGGCTAGCTCCTGAGTGTCGGAGCAGTACTTTCCCAATGTCCTGGGTGAGAAGTGCATCTTCCGCGCAACATGGAATAAAACCAGACTCCCACTAAGTCAGGGGTCTTAGTGAAGAATCTATCTTGTCAAACACCCCAGGTAACCTCCTGATCCAGCAAGTCCTGCTCTGGGAACACCAAGGAGCACTTAAGAACAGGCCACAGAGGAGCTGGCTGGTGCCAAGCCTTGGCAGAGATGGGTACTCACGCATGTGCCCGGCCGAGGGCACCGGACCCAGTCCTGACAGAACCAAAATGGAGACAGGCCAAAAACACTAGAGAGAAACAAGCAGCTTAGGGAAACGTTTACAAAACACACCGGCAGACAAGAGACTATTTAGGAAGAAATGTGACATCAATATGTGAACACAGCCGGATACACACCAGGTCTGGGGCCTCTGGGAAGGGGGAGAAACAGAGCCCACACTCTGCCTGAAACGTCCTGTCCACCTTACAGAGGCAAACACGACAAACGATTAACATTAGTTCAGTGGCGATGGGGGACTCAAGACAGTCACTGTATCATCCTCTTTGACTTCTTGAAATGTTTACAAACAAAAGCAGAGGAGTGACAGACAGCAGTGACTTCCCGTCTGCACAGATGCTTGGAGGAGCATGCGGGGGGAGTGAACGGCCCCGTCTCCTGGCACCTGCAGCGGCAGCACAGCAGTCACAAACCCTCCAGACTTCCCCATCAAGATCTGCCCAGGGCCCGGGCTCGGAGGGCAGGAACCAGGACTTGGCACTCACACATCTCCAAAGTTAGAAAAAGGAAGTGTTTTGGTGTGAAGACACTTTAGCTAACAGCAGAAAACCACAAAGGAGAGGGATACAGAGCCTCAACACAGCTCGCCACGTTGGGCAGGAGGTGAGGAAGGGGCTCAGAGACAAGCTGCCGTGCAGGCCCCAGAGTACTCACGGTGACTTCCGCATAGTCTGTTGGCATGTGAATTTGTTTTCCATTTTCCTTGTTGGACTGACTGGCTACATCATCACTTTTTTCATTTTTCTGACTCTTCAGCCACAGTTCATAAAACTGCTCCATATCTTGTACTAAAGAAAAATGAATCGCTTTTAGCATCAACAAGTAAGTGCGATTTAAATGCACACAACGTCATGCACACATTTTGTATTAGCAAATGTTTTAAAATGAAGAGGGGCCAGCACTGTGGCACAGCGGGGTAAAGCCGCAGCCTGCAGCACCACCATCCCATATGGTTCGAGTCCCGGCTGCTACACTTGAAATCCAGCTCCCTGCTGATGCGCCTGGGAAAGCAGCAGAAGGTGGCCCAAGTACTTGGGTCCCTGCACAAACGTGGCAGACCTGGGAGACACTCCAAGATTCAACCTGGCCCAGCCCCAGCTGTTGCAACCGTTTGGGGAGTGAACCAGTGGATGGAAAACTTCTCTCTCTGTCTCTGTCTCTACTTCTCTGTGTAACTCTGCCTTTCAAATAAATTTTTAAAAATGAACAAAGAGGCCGGCGCCGTGGCTCAACAGGCTAATCCTCCGCCTTGCGGCGCCGGCACACCGGGTTCTAGTCCCGGTCGGGGCACCGGATTCTGTCCCGGTTGCCCCTCTTCCAGGCCAGCCCTCTGCTGTGGCCCAGGAGTGCAGTGGAGGATGGCCCAGGTGCTTGGGCCCTGTACCCCATGGGGAGACCAGGAAAAGCACCTGGCTCCTGGCTCCTGCCATCGGATGAGCGCGGTGCGCCGGCCGCAGCGCGCTGACCGCGGCGGCCATTGGAGGGTGAACCAACGGCAAAAAGGAAGACCTTTCTCTCTGTCTCTCTCTCTCACTGTCCACTCTGCCTGTCAAAAAAAAAAAAAAAAAAAAAAAAACAAAAAAACAGTAAAAAAAAAAAAAAAAAAAAAGAAAAATGAACAAAGAAAATCGAGAGTGCTGAAGCAGCACCATTATAGTGGACAGGGAGAGGTAGTCTACTGCAGTAGGTCAATTTCAGACTGTCAAGATGACAGATATTAGTTTTCTAGATTAATTAATTACTCCCTCAATTTGCAAGGGCTATTTAAAATTCAGAAATCACCCTAAGGGATGTGCCCTGTGTCACAAACTCCTACTGTGCCAGAACCACGTAAGGCTACAGACATGATATCAAGGGCCTAAAGCCCTGACACCCTGTCACAGTTCATTGAGAAAGATGACATGGGCCAATGCTGTGGCGTAGTAGGTTAAGCATCCACCTGTAGCACCAAAATGGGTGCCGGTTCAAGTCCTGGCTGCCCTACTTCCAATCCAGCTCTCTGCTGTGGCCTGGGAAAGGAGTAGAAGATGGCCCAAGCGCTTGGGCCCCTATACCCGCATGGGAGACCCGGAAGAAGTGCTTGGCTCATGATTTCGGATAGGCACAGCTCCAGCCACTGTGGCCACTTGGGAGTGAACCAGCGGAAGGAAGACCTTTCTGTCTCTCCCTCTCACTGTCTGTAACTCAGCCTCTCAAAAAAATAAAATCTTAAAAAAAAAAAATAAATAAAAAGAAGAAGAAGAAGGAGGAGGAGGAGGAGATGGGCCAAGTGCTTGGGACCCTGCAGTGATGTAGAGACCCAGAAGCTCCTGCCCCTGGCTTTGGCCTGGCCCAACCCCAGTCATTGTGCCCATTAGGGGAGTGAATCAGCAGATGGAAGCTTGCTTTTTCTGGCTCCCTCTCTGTCTGTAACTATGCCTCTCAAGTAAATAAATAAATCTTTAAAAAAAAAAGCAAGCTGAAAAGCATGATAGTACCAGACCAAGCCTGGCCCCAGTGGCAGTTGTCCATCAAGCCACAGTCTCAGAGGACCAACACAATACAACCGCGAGCAGGTTCTGTGAGAACAGGTCTGTCCGCGACTCCGCCACGTGTCAAAGCCGCGGTGCCTCAAGCTCAGCCGTCCACACTGACCACTGGGTCCGTGCCGAGCACCGCAGGGCACTGCGCAGCACCTCTGTGCTCTGCCCACTGGATGCCAGACACAGCACCCACGTCATGACCAGAAACGTCTCCAGGTAGTGATGTCCCAGGGAGAAGGAAGAGCATGTCTCTGATGAGAACCCCTGTGCTGAAACCTCTGGAAAGGGGTCCGCACAGGCATTTCTCAGTCATCAGGCTAAGATGAAAGAGAAATGTTTCTCCTAAGACCCTCCAGAGCCCGGACATGCACACGCAGCTGCAGGACGCTCCCGGGCCGCACGTCCGCCAGGTGAGACAGCCAGGGGGAGTCCCTTGTGCACAAGTCACCGCCTGTGCGCATGGCTGCAGCCTGCAATCCAGTCAGTCCTTAGAATCTGGAGACTGCAGGTGGTCTACTCCTGTCACTTTCCTGCAGGGTAAAGAATACTGCCCCATGCAGTGACACATTTTAGGGTCTTAAGTGAAAGGTTATCTGAGGCTCCTCTCAAAGGCATCTCATGAAGATTGAAATCTGACCAGAATAAACACTCTGTCCTGGGGCCTTCGCATTAGGGCCTGTTTTCCCAGTGCAGGACTCGCTCAACAGGCACCCCGTCCCAAGCCCGTGAGCTCAGGGGTACTGCTCATGAAGACGATCTGACTTCGACAGTCCCAGAACGGAACGCATCTACTCCACTCCATCCAAAAGATGCAGACTTCCGTTTTCCTGTGCAGACGGGACCTCGCCACACACACGTGCATGTCAGGTGCTACTCCCCTGAGGCTGTGGCCACACGTTCCCATCACTGTCAGCAACAGAGCTACTGACGAGAACAGGGTGTGCCTGCTCCAAGTGCTCATGGCAGCTGCCATGTCTACAGAGGGGACTTCCAGACCAGCAGGTGCTCCCACTGTCAGGACACGGCAAAAGCCACGACTTACTGCCATTCTCCTTCATGTAGGTCCACACTTCTCGTTCCTCGGGGCTGTGGGCAAAGGAACAGTTCCCAATATACTGACATTTTCTCCCAGAGGCAATATGGTTGCATAGCTAGATTAAAAAAAAAAGAAAAAAGCCGACATATTTTAAGATAGAGCATGCTTAGGAAAACTGCCTAATTTTTATACTTAACCAAAGTAAGCATTATCTTCCATACTAATGCTTGGTAATAAGATGTTCAAATAAGACTAATTTGATTCTACTCAAACTGCCTAGAAGCCCAAAAGATAGGAAATCACACTGATGGTCAACTGTCTAACTCAAAATTTTTCCAAAGAAATTCAATACGGAACTTTTTATTTTTAAGAAGAAAATACTGACAAATTTGCTCATTCAGAACATTTACAATCCACAGTGACAAATCTCTGGCCCTCTTGGTTGGGCAGCCCCCACTCCCCTTGCCTAAGCACTCCTGTGCCACCCATCAGCACCCAGGAAACAGCCAGGACACTGCTGTGTCCTCCCAAGGTTACCAGAGATTTTCCGAAACTTAGCATACCTCTACCCCGTGTGAGTTGCTCGCCTCACCCCTAACCCCTAACTCACTAGGCAGGCACTGTCTGAAGACAGCTATTAAACTAATCAGCCCAGGGAGTTACCTAGCTTCCAAATACTACTGCTTCTGATGATCTGTGTTTTCATTTAAAAATACAAAGTAAATACAGTGACTGGTGGAGGACAGAGCAGCAGTGATCAGAACATGACCATCCCTGAGGATCAGGAGGGTCTAGACCAAGAAAAGCCTGTCACCCACAGAGTTCATTTTTAAAGATCAATCGACTTGGCCTTTATAGCGTAAATCCTAGGACAACAAATTATTAGCGCATCTTAACTATGTTTCAGCAAGGGCTAGCCCTTGACACTACTTGTCTTATGTAACATTACAGGCTTCACATCTAACACTCTAAAAGCAGGGAGCCCTAACAGGGCTTGGACAAAGGCCAGTGGCCCCACCCTGAAAATCTGTGTGAAGTCTGGGTCAACGAGCCAGTCTTGTGACTGCCTTGGTCACAGTCCTTTCTCAGCTGAGCCCCAGTGAGCCCTCCGTTGTTAGAGCTAGGGAAACATTTCCCATGGTCTTTGCAAGCTCAGTGACTAGGAGCAGGGAGAAGAGAAGTTCAGGAGAAGGCTGGGACCTGGGCTGGGTTTTTAGGCGCCTGCGCACACAGCTGTCCTAGGGGTGATGATTCCCATCCACAGTAACCTGAGACCGAACAACCTGACCAGGGCCCTCCTGGCAGACTCGGAAGCCTGCTCCCTTTCCACCTCACCACACTGCGTGCGTGTGTGTATACACACACACACACTCCCCCTCATCACACTCTGTGCGTACACATACATATACACACTCCCCCTCACCACACTCTGCGTGTATATACTCTCTACCTCACCACACTCTGTGTACACACACACACACTCCCCCTCACCACTGTGTGTACACATACACACTCCCCCTCACCACACTCAGTGCGTACACACACACACACACTCTCCCTCACCACACTCTGCGTGTATATACTCTCTACCTCACCACACTCTGTGTATATACACACACACTCCCCCTCACCACACACTGCATGTACACACTCTACCTCACCACACTCTGTGTACACACACACACACTCCCCCTCACCACTGTGTGTACACATACACACTCCCCCTCACCACACTCTGTGCGTACACATACATATACACACTCCCCCTCACCACACTCTGCGTGTATATACTCTCTACCTCACCACACTCTGTGTACACACACACTCCCCCTCACCACACACTCCATGTACACACACTCTACCTCACCACACTCTGTGTACACACACACACTCCCCCTCACCACACACTCCATGTACACACACTCTACCTCACCACACTCTGTGTACACATACACACTCCCCCTCACCACACTCTGCGTGTATATACTCTCTACCTCACCACACTCTGTGTGTACACACACACTCCCCCTCACCACACACTGCATGTACACACTCTACCTCACCACACTCTGTGTACACACACACACACTCCCCCTCACCACTGTGTGTACACATACACACTCCCCCTCACCACACTCTGTGTGTACACACACACACACACTCCCCCTCACCACACACTCCATGTACACACTCTACCTCACCACACTCTGTGTACACACATACACTCCCCCTCACCACACACTGCATGTACACACACTCTACCTCACCACACTCTGCATGTACACACAAACTCCACCTCACCACACACTGCATGTACACACACTCTACCTCACCACACTCTGTGTGTACACACACACACACACTCCCCCTCACCACACTCTGCATGTATATACTCTCTATCTCACCACACTCTGTGTACACACACACTCCTCCTCACCACACTCTGCGTGTATATACTCTCTACCTCACCACACTCTGTGTGTACACACACACTCCCCTCACCACACACTGCATGTACACACACTCTACCTCACCACACTCTGTGTACACACACACACACTCCCCCTCACCACACTTTGCATGTATACATACACACACACACACACACTCCCCCTCACCATACTCTGCGTGTACACACACTGCCACTCACCACACTCTGCGTGTACACGCACACACACTCCAGCACACTCTGCATGTACACACACACTCCACCTCACCACACTCTCGTGTACACACATACACTCCCACTCACCAGTCTGCCTGTATACACAGTCCACCTCACCATACTGTGTGTGTACACACACACACTCCCCACCACACTCTGCGTGTACACATAGTCCACCTCACTACACTGTGTGTACACACACTCCAGCACATTCTGCATGCACACAGTCCCCCTCTCCACACTCTGCATGTACACACACACACTCCAGCACACTCTGCGTGCACAGTCCCCCTCACCACACTCTGCGTGTACACACACACACACAGTGTTACCTCTTCTTTTAGGAGAAGAGCCCCCAGCAGTACCTAGTATCGCAGCAGGGGAGAGAGGAAGTGAACTACTGCAGTGTGGCAGGGCGGTGCGCCACGCTCGAGATCACAGCATAAGCAGCAGTCCCAGGCAGCTGCTTCATGATCTCCCGCACTCCACCTGTGCCCGCCTTACAAGTCCTCTACGCACACATCCCCTCCATTACCACACCTCCAGAAAGTCTCTCCCCGTCCTTCACGACCCACAGATCCAGCTGCATCTCAAACCACCTGGGATAAACCACAGACACACCACCCGCTCGCCAAGACTGACCTCACTGTGTGAACATGACAGAGTGGCAGGGCACTCTAGTGATGAGAAATTCATCCTACCATCACGCAGGGAGGCTTCATTATGAGGGGACTCTAGGATCCCTCAGCCCTGACTTCTGGGCAAAAGTTTGTCTCCATATTTGCTCCATAAGGGCAGAAAGCTGACAGCCTACGGCTGCTCCAAGTGTGCCTGTCCATGATGCCACACAAGCACCTCCGGACTCTATCCAGATCCTGTCTTGGGAAGAGGAGGGTCCAGAGGCAACGGGAGGCATCAACACAAAATGGGCCACAAGAACACCAGCCCAGCCTCAAGGCGGCTTGGTATCTTCATTCTAAATGTTTTTAAGAAACATGCTTCTCAGGGCTGGCACCATGGCACAGCAGGTTGAAGCCCCAGCCTGCAATGCCGCCATCCCATATGGACACGTTTGAGTTCTGGCTGCTCCTCTCCCAACCCAGATCCCTGCCAATGTGCCTGGGAAAGCAGCAAAAGATGGCCCAAGTCCTTTGGTCCCTGCACCTGCATGGGAGACCCAGAAGAGTATCTTGGCTCCTGGCTTCGGACTGGCTTAGCTCTGGCTGCTGCAGCCATTTGCAGAGTGAACCAGTAGATGGAAGACCTCTCCCTCTGTCTCTACCTCTCTCTCTAACTCTGTCAAATAAATAAAATAAATCTTTAAAAAAGAAACATGTTTCTCTAACATTGAGTATTTTCTTTGGGGTTACTTCTAGAAAGCTCCATAAAGTTAGGTATCTTCGAGCTAGTATCACTTGCTTCAACATGACATGGTGAAAATGAACTCCTCCACAGCCTTTATACTAACACAGCCGGCCTCGGGTTTGATATCAAACCCGAGAAATCAAAATCATACGTGATTCTCCCTCAATGCCTCCCCAAAGTAATTCATGGGAAAAAAGTTAAGCTATGCCCACATTCCAGTCCCTGTTGACTTTTTCCAAATAACTGATAAAATTCCAATCAATATGAAAACTGCTATAGAATCTCTCTCTCTGTCACACACACACACGCGTGCACACACACACACACACACACACAAGGAAAACAAAAAAAGGAACACTTAAATGTCACTACACTGAGGAGTATTATGTCAAGGACTTGAGTTCCAAACTGAATTATTACTACTTGCTAATGATTTGAAAGCCTAATTTGAAAAAAGTGGCTTAAAAATTACGTATGTACATCAAACTGTACAGGCATTTGTTTCTTTGTGGGGAGAGGACGGATGTTCCTCCACTTCTTATGTTCAATAGACATCACTCTCATCGCACGGCGATCTTTGGTCCACCTAAGAAAAATGGAGTTCAGAAAAAACAGACACACTGGCAAAAGGCATAATATCAAGGGGGGTACAAAGTTTGTGCTTGAAGGACCAGAGATTTTTCTTTTTCCACAACCATTCTTAAAGAAATGCCTTATGGTTCTACAATTTCACTTCCTCTGGATGTCTGTCAACATTCCCTACAAACTGTAAGTAAAGAATTGATAAAATACAGGGAAAACATGGCTTTTGAATAATTAGATACTAACTCCTAAAAAAATCTCTTCCCTTTTGGAATTATGCCTGAATTAGTACTTTCCTTGGCTATCTTCAAAGCCTTAACCTTTTTTCTTGTATGTATGACTGTACACCTATGAAACAGGCAACCACCACATATCGTTGTTTCCACACACAAAATACTTACGAATGCCTTGCTTTTGCACTACAATATTTTCTGTTTTTGTCTGGTTCAATGACTTGACCATTTCTCAGACATTGAGCACACACAAATTTTATCTTCATATTAAGAGACCCAGGCATTGCTTGACTGCCAAGTACCTTAAACAATTAAAAAATCAGTCTTAATGGTAATAGAAAACCAGTCTTCTAACAACAAAATCACCATGAATTTTTTTTCATAGCATACAATTTTCTGTTTGTCTGGTTCAATGATCTGATCATTGTATTTATGCCTTAAGAGTTATCAATCTCCAGTTCTTCCCTCAGAGGCAAGACAGTATGATGAAAGATGATTATAGGAGCCAGCGCTGTGGCGTAGTAGGCTAAGCCTCCGCCTGGGACTCCAGCTTCCCATATGGGCGCCAGTTTGTGTCCAGGTTGCTCCTCTTCCAGCTCTCTGCTATGGCCTGGGAAAGAAGTGGAAGATGCCCAAGTCCTCGGGCCCCTGCACCATGTGGGAGGCGCGGAAGAGGCTCCTGGCTTCAGATCAGCCCAGCTCCCAGACGTTGTGGCCATTTGGAGAGTGGACCAGTGTACGGAAGACCTCCTTCTCTGTCTGTAACTCTGCCCCTCAAATACATACATAAATATTAAAAAAAAAAAAAAAAAAAAAAGAATTACTTATTGGTGAGGAGGGCATTCTGGCACAGCAGGTTCAGCCTTTTCTGGGGACACTCACTTCCCCTAAAGGAGTGGCTGCCTGCAGTACAGCTTCCTGTGTGAATGACACAGCTGAAGCGCTTGGATTCCTATCACCCACGTGGGAGAACCAGATAGGGTCATGGCTCTTCACTTTGGCCTGACCCAAGCTGGCTATTGCAGACATTTGGGAAGCGAGCCAGCAGATGAAAGATCTCTCTGTCTCTGTGCCTTTCAAGTAGATGAAAAGAACCATTTTTTAGAAATTACTTAATAGAATAAACATTAAGAAAATAACTGGGGCTGGCGCTGTGGCGTAGTAGGTGCCAGTATCGCATATGGGTGCGATAGTTCTGGCTGCTCCTCTTCTGATCCAGCTCTTTGTTATGCCCTGAGAAAGCAGTGGAAGATGGCCCAGGCAGTTGGGCCTTGAACCAGAGTGGGAAACCTGGAAGAAGTCCTGGCTCCTGGGTTTGGAATGGTGCAGCTCCGGCCATCACAGCCATTTGGGGAGTGAACCGGCAGATGGAAGACCTTTCTCTCTCTCTCCCTCTCACTGTGTATAACTCTACCTCTCAAATAAATAAATAAAATCTTAAAAAAAAAAAAAAAGCCACTGTGGGTGTTTATCCTGTCCAAAAAAAAAAAGGTAACTGAACCTTAAGTATAAATTGCATTCACCAACAACCAACATCCATTAGACAATTCCAGAGTTAGTTAAATGCAGACAGCACACACAGAAAATACCTGCGCTCCAGGAACATTTGCTTCCAAGTTGCGCCAATATCGCGTAGACTCTTGAGCGATGGCATCATGTGAGATACCTGGCAAAGGTACAAGCCTCTCATTAACTGTGTGCCGTCAGCACGTCTGCCCATCTCTGAGCCGGGAAACTCCCAACCAGGCAATGATTCTCACGCAGCCTAGCCCGTCACCAAGGATGAACTAACATCCCATTCCTCTTTGCCAAAATGGAGTGTTCGCAAACACAGCAATCTTTCTGCCTCACGAATACATACCACATGGATGAACTGGAATCAGCAATTAATTGCATGAAGCCACATCAAAAAAGGCAATTCTAGAAATCAGTAGGTTTAAGCTCAGGACAAAATACACAGCACAGCACTTCAGGGCGATGGGGCAGCCTAAGCCTCCACGTGTCCGTTTCATCAAACTCCACCTCTGACTGGGGAAACACACCTGGTCATGCGCACACCTACCTGTCTCATTCTGCATTATCCACACTTTCAATTCCACAAGACTATGGGCATAAAAACATTCGTCTTCCCTTAAACAGCCGTAGCGAACCTCGTGTCGACATAAATCTAGCTGACACTGACTATGAAAAGAACGTATTTTTGAGTATTTTACTGTTGTTTCTCGCAAAATGTGGACAAGGCACCTAAAATGAAAACAAAGTGACATTTCAATATTGTTTTGCCAGTTTTATCTTTTTTTAAAGAAACAGTATTTTCTTTTTAAAGATGTATGTATCTATTTAAAAGGCAGAATTAATGAGACAGAGAAAGGGAGAAAGAGGAAGAGAGAGCTTCCACCCACTGCCTCACCCCCCAAATGGCTGCGACGGCCAGGACCGGGCGGGTCCAAAGGCAAGAGCCAGGAGCTTCTTCTGGGTCTCCCATGTGGATGCAGAGGCCCAGGGACTTGGGCCACCCTCTACTGCCTTCCCAGGCATGCTAGCAGGGAGCTGGATCAGAGGCAGAACAGCCAGGACTTAATTAGCGCCCACATGGAACGCAGGCCCTGCAGAGGGTGGCTTAACCCACTGCACCACAGTGCCTGCCCCTCATCCATAGCTTTAAAAAAAATTCTCTCTCTCTCACACATACATACATGCATAGGCATTTCAAAAAGTTGATGGAGGGGGCTGGTGCTGTGGCGCAGCAGGTTAACGCCCTGGCCTGAAGCACAGCATCCCATATGGGCACCAGTTCTAGTCCCGGCTGCTCCTCTTCCAACCCAGCTCTCTGCTGTGGCCTGGGAAAACAGTAGAAGAAGGCCCAACTCCTTGGGCTCTTGCACACAAATGGGAGACCCAGAAGAAGCTCCTGGCTCCTGGCTTCAGATCGGTACAGCTCTAGCCGTTAAGGCCATCTGAGGAGTGAACCAGCAGATGGAAGACCTCTCTCTCTGTCTCTACCTCTCTCTGTAACTCTTTCAAACAAATAAAATAAATCTTAAAAAAAAAAGTTGATGGAAAGATGGAATTCAAAGATGGTCTGGAGGCAAGCATTTTAGAGAGGTTGAGACGCCCATGTCCCACATCGGAGCGCCTGGATTCGGCTCCCAAATGCAGTTCTTCACTTCTAGCTGCCTGTAATGCAAACCCTGGGAGGCAAAGGTGATTGCTCAAGTAACTGGGTTTCTGCCACCCACAAGGGAGACCTCACTGAGCTCCTGGCTCTCGGCTTCAGCCCTGGTCAAGTCCTGGCTATTGTGGGCATTTGAACGAGTGATAGGAGCTCTCTTTCTCTATCTATTTAATAAAAAAAAGTTTTAATTGTTTATCAAGGGCCGACATTGTGGCACATCAGGTTAAGCCAGCATTTACAACAGGGACATCCATGTCAGAGAGCCAGGTCAAGTCCCAGCTACTGCGCTTCAATCCAGCTCCCTGTTAACCTTCCTGGGAAAGCAGCAAGTGATAACAAGTACTTAGGTCCCCGTCACCCATGGTGGAGACCCTGAGAGAGTTCCTGGCTCTGGCTTCAGCCTAGCCCAGATGTGGCTTTTGCAGGAACTTGAGGGATGAACCAGCAGACGGGAGATCTCTCTCTCTCCCCTTCTCTGTCACTGTGCCTTTCAAATAAGTAAATAAATACTTAAAACAACTTTTTTAAAAAAGGTTTACTTTATTTATTTGAAAGACAGAATTACAGAGAGAGGTAGAGACAGAGACAGAGACAGAGACAGAGAAATAGAGGTCTTCCATCCACTGGTTGGAAGGCCATCACTCCCTAGATGACCACAACGGCCAGAGCTGCACCGATCCTAAGACAGGAGCAAGGAGCTTCTTCCAGGTCTCCCACGCAGGGGCAGGGACCTAAGGACTTGGGCCATCTTCTACTGCTATCCCAGGCCATAGCAGAGAGCTGGATCAGAAGTGGAGCAGCCGGGTCTCGAACCTGCGCCCATATGGGATGCCGGTGCTTCAGGCCAGGGGTTTAACCGGCTGCGCCACAGCGCCGGCCCCAACTTTTTTTTAAAACAATTTTTTTTAAAGGATAAGCTTATTTTAGGGCAAAAATTGTTTGAACTCCATAGTTTTTTATAATACACATTTTCCATGAACTCCTTGAAGACCTCTCGTATGCACGGATTTCATGTTTGTACCAAGTAAAGGAATCTTTTACTTCCACTGTCCACAGGCTTCCTGAGACGCTCTCATTCAGGGCCAGCGCTGTGGAGGAGCCGGTACTGCTGCCCTCTGCGGCGCTGCCACCCCATACGGGCATCGGTTTGAATCCCGGCTGCTCCATTTCCAATCCAGCTCCCTGCTAATGTGCCTGGGAAGGAGACAGAAGACGGCCCAAGTGCTTGGGCCCCCGCACCCATGTGACAGTCCAGGAAGGAGCTCTAGACTGCTTGCTTCGCCCTGGCACAGCCCCAGTCGCAGCCATTTGGGGAGTGAACCAGCAGATGGAAGCTCTCTCTCTGTCTCTCTCTGTACTTATGCCTTTCAAGTAAATACTAAATAAATCTTTACAAAAAAATAAGAAATCAGCTGAATGGTTCATTATTTAATGCCCCCCAAATCTACTGAAATACATTTTAAAATAACAACCAACCAAACAATACAAAGGGGAGGGAAACTGCCCAGGCAGGTGCCACCACGAGTTTCCTTTGGACCTGAAGCAAAGAGTTCACTGTGTCATTAAAAAAAATCCAGAAACTGGCAACTTACTTATTGTCTTCAAACTCATGCTTTGTAACTGGGTGAGAACAGGCAGTAGAATTATCTTTATTTCTTTTACTTATCATTCTAGGTTTATGATCAAAACATTTCTGGAACAGAGAGAAGGATTAAAACAAGAAACTTAACACCAAATTTAAATTCTGTACCTGGGATACTGCCCTAGCTCTAGCATCCTCACAAAGTCATAAGCATGACATCCTTCTATCACTGAATATTCAACCTGAAGTCTTAAGAGTGTTTTTTGGGGGCCAGTGCTGTGGCGTAGCGGGTCAAGCCACCGCCTGCAGTGCTGGCATCCCATATGGGCGCCAGTACAAGTCCCAGATGTTCCACTTCCAATCCAGCTCTCTGCTGTGGCCTGGGAAAGCAGCAGAAGATGGCCCAAGTCCTTGGACCCCTGCACCCACGTGGGAGACCTGGAAGAAGCTCCTGGCGCCTGGCTTTGGATCAGCATAGCTCCGGCTGTTGTGGCCAACTGGGGAATGAACCAACAGATGGAAGACCTCTCTCTCTGTTTCCCCTTCTCTCTCTGACTTTCAAATGAAATAAATAAATCTTTAAAAAAATAAAAATAGTGGTCTTCGGAGAACCACACGGACTGGCATTGCCTAAATGCTGCATTAGCACTCGGCAGGACCCCTACTGCGTATCTGGCACCTCTGGGCTAGCAAGTCAAGAACTATCCTGAGTTTTATAGACAAAGACAAGGGCGCAGGGGTGTCTCAGAGCACCTCACAAAGGAACATAAACTCTCCGAGATGCTCCTGCAGAAGTTTGAACACAGTCAGGCTGATCTTGCCGTTGCCACCGAAGAAAGCCTCGCGGCTGAAGGCCCCCTTGCGCTCCAGCGTCCACACGTCTATCTCCTCCTGGCAGTAGGCGAAAGTGCAGTGGCCCGAGTACCGACACTCCTCCTCCGCAGCAACATCTGCACACAGGGGGGAGAAAGCCAGTGAGCACTCAGCACGCAGACGCAGCCTGCGACAGCGTCAGGTAACACACTCCCACCCCTGCTCAGCACGGGATCACTTGTTCAAGACTAAATCCCTTTTATTTTGCCACAGTGGTAAAGAGGCCACTTGGAATAGTCACATCCCAGTATCAAAGGGCCTGGGTTCGAAACCCAGCTCTGCTGCTGATTCTAACACGCGCCCTGCAAAGCGGGAGGTGACGGCTCGAGTGCTTGGGTCCTTGCCACCCATGTGGGAGACTGGGCCGAGTTCCAGGTCCCTGGCTTCAGGCTGGCCCCACCTTGGCTGTGGCAGGCATTTGGAGCATGACCAACAGTCTGTCTCTTTCTTCCTTTCAAATAAAAACAGACAACTTTTTAAAAAGCTCTTGTACTCTCATGTACTCCATTCAAGTTTCATAAAATTCACTCAGAGACACTCAAAGTTTATTCAGATGAAGGTGTCTGCCAAAAACGAAAATACCAAGTTCTCCCAAAAGCATATTAAATACAGCAACATTCTAGAAGCTTAGCTCAGTGTACGGATTCAGTTTAGACTAACTCAGACACATTAAAGCCTGAGACAGTTTTCAGATTAAAATCTAGTTAGCTCAGGGGCCAGCGTTGTGGCATAACAGGTTAAGCTTCCGCCTGCAATACTGGCATCCTATCTGGGCCCCAGTTCAAGACCCAGATGCTCCCCTTTCGATCCAGCTCCCTGCTAATGTGCCTGGGAAAGCACTGGAAGATGGCCCAAGCTCCAGGCTGCAGGCTTTGGCCTGGCCAGCCCCAGCCACTGCAGCGGGTTGGGAGTGAACCAGCGGATTCAAGATCTTGCTCTGTCTCTGCTCTCTCTGTAACTCTGCCTTCCAGAAAAAATAAACCTAGTTAGTGGCATACCATTCAGTGCCAGTTCAAGTTCGAGACATGTGATTCCAACCCAGCTCTCTGCTAACGCACCTAGAAAACACCAGATGATGGTCCAAGTGCTCGAGCACCTGCCACCCATGTGTGTGCCCAGCTTGGAGTTTCAGTTTCCTGGCTTTGGCCTGGCTGAGCCCCAGCTGTTGTGAGCATTTGGAAAGTAAACCAGCACATCTCTCTTAGTCTCTGTTCATCATTTTGCTTTTCAAATAAGTAAATAAATACATAAATCTTAAAAAAAAAAAGCCTTTATTTACATAAACCACAAAATATACACAACATGGCAAAAATACAAGTAACAAATAATATTTTTATTGATTTATTTTTTCTGACAGGCAGAGTTAGACAATGAGAGAGAGAGAGAAAGATCTTCCTTCCGTTGGTTCACCCCACAATGGCCGCCACGGCCGGAAGCCAGGAGCCAGATGCCTCCTCCTGGTCTCCCATGTGGGTGCAGGGCCCAATGGGTCATCCTCCACTGCCTTCCCAGGCCACAGCAGAGAGCT
This sequence comes from Sylvilagus floridanus, assembly GCA_949820135.1. NCBI lineage: Eukaryota > Metazoa > Chordata > Mammalia > Lagomorpha > Leporidae > Sylvilagus > Sylvilagus floridanus. Next base: position 39,751,165 of record OX463234.1, on the reverse strand, counting down.
GGACTGGAAGAGGAGCAACCGGGACAGAATCCAGCGCCCCGACCGGGACTAGAACCCGGTGTGCCGGCGCCGCAGGCGGAGGATTAGCCTAGTGAGCCGCGGCGCCAGCCAAGTAACAAATAATATTAAAACCACTGAGGTGTCAGACGAAGGAGCCTGCTACTGACTCTGTGTAAACATTTCCAGTAACAGTCAGTACTGCAGCAGCTGGTTCGTCATTGTGCAATGCACACCAATACAAGCAATCATGGCACATACCTTTACATATGTAATATGGCCCTTCATAATTTGTTTTAGTTGGTCTTGGGCGTATTTTTTTCCATGATTTATCTTCCACATTCTTTATCCTACCAATTAAAACGTCTTTCTTACACTTATGATCAATATTAGCATGGTAAGTGAAATCCATTAACTTAGGGCCTGAAACAGATGTAAAGAAGACCATTCATGTGCATCAATCATTTCATTGTGCAGACACATTTCTAAGACGTGAACAAATAAACATCTGTTACTAAAGAAACAGTAACCACAAGGATCTCATTTTCACAACCCCAACTTAGCAGCAGGCCATGAAGGTTTTGTCTTTTATGCTGCTTGTCAGATGATAACGCCAGTCTATCAACACCAGTCCTGCCAAGACACATCCTTACTTAGCCATTAGGGAAATAATTTGGATACGAGTCCCAAGGGCTTCCACCAAAGAACACTGTTAAACACAAATCTAAAAAAGAAAATGGAGTTGAGGTCACAGCACAAAAATATGTGTGGATCTCATTTTTTAGGGGTAAAGCTACAAAATAAACCAACAGAAAGTACTTTAGTTTTCAGAAACACTCTCTGAGAATTCTCACATTCTTTAACGTATACTTGCAACATAAAGAATTTCATAAACTTTTCAGTTTTCAAGCTTCTAAGTCAGCTAAGTATCCAGCTGCACACAGGTCGATGAATAACATTGTATCACACAAGGGTAGAGACAAAGATCCCACGTGAGAAATCGCAGCTTCCTGAGGAAGAATCAGAGCAGGGACTGCGGAGCCACTCAGCTGGCCGTTTTCACAGGCGCCTGAAAGCCCTGGCGATGGACGGGTTTACTGCCCCACTCGCCTGTCTGGTCCGCACCTGATTTTACAAAACAGATCTGGCAAGCTTGTCTCAAGTCGTGGGTTCCTTCCAGCGGATGTCTCGGAGTCACTGATGACGACGGCTTAGTAACTGCACTTGCGAAAATGCTTCCAAAGTCATTTCTAGGCTGACTTGAGATTCCCAGGAAACTCTCAGAAGCAAATAAACTACCTGGTCCATTCATCTGCAAGAAGAATGAGAAATAAAAACAAAAACCAGGCAACGAACATTGAATCCTCACGGAAGACAGGAATGGGGTTAACGTGAACAAGACATGCTTCCCTGAGGCCAGCAGCACGCCATCTCGGGCACCCTGCCACACTGACACTGTCCTGTCTACACTGTCCTCTGCGTGGTTGCCAGGCCCCCCCTGGGTTGTTCAACACAACAGGTAACCGTGACCATGCTCCCAGGACACTCACACCTTCCATGCCCTCTTCTCTTCCTGGTATCTGTGCCCCGTGTGCGAGCCTCTTAGGCTGTCTGCAGGGGGCTCGTGTGCTAAGATAGAGCACTTTCTACTGGATGTTCCAGGGTGGTCTTCTAACACTAGTTCCCACGGCACACACAGAACTCAAGAGAGACTATCATGCTCAGTCAAGCAACTCAGTTACTAAAGTCAAAGATCTAGCTTCCATTTAAGCGATGTATTCACAAAAAAGCAAGTGGCACTTACAAGTAAAAGGGAAGAATTACTGTTGTTAAGCGTTGTTCCCTCTCTAGAAGTTGAGGTGGACAGATCTAAAATAATAAAAAAACTTCAACAGACCTTTTCACTCCACACGCAATAAGAACATCAGGGCTCGGAGCTCACTGGCTATGGCTTCCCCGCGTCCTCTCCCTCCCAGATCCTGGATGCCTGCTTGCTCACTACTGCACTCAGCAGGGCTCTGCAGGATTTCTTTCCTCCACAAATAACCCTTAGTCAAGCAAATTGAAATCGAAAGCTATTTTCAGAGAAGTAAGCTAAGGCAAGGCTTGCCAAGTAGGACTGTTCAAAAGACTACGTAAATTATTCACGTTCAGACTGAGAAGAGAGCAGCTCCTTTAAAAAATATAAAACAGGAACTCATCATAACACCAAAAAAGTCATCAAGTTCACATCCTTTCTCCTTCTTAGGCTACCAATGACTTCCTCCTTCCCTTTCTGGCTCCCACATACTTTACTCTCTTCAACTGAAAATCTCTAACTCAACTGTTTAGATTTTTGTTCTTTTAACCATGTCATGGTGACTCAGAAAGAAATATGAAGATATTTCTAATTGTTTAAAATATATATATATAAATATATGTATATATAAAACCCAGGAGTATAGAAACAGGAATCAGACCCAAAACTCAGCAATCCCCTGCAAAATTACCGCACCAGCCACCATCTGCTGAGCTCCATGGATGAAGCACCCAACAGATCAAATTCTTAGCACTTTGAACACAGACCTTAAGTCAGTAATTGCCTAGTTCACGATCTCAAAGGACAATCATCTCCAAGACTCATGAAGATGGGACAGATCTTCACTGAACAATGCATTAAAAGTCCCTTTGCACCCCAAAGAATCCCCTATAAACCCACAAACACTGTTATCTCACATCTCTGCCCCCTGATATCCAGAACGGCAGTCAAGTCAAGGGGAATTCAAAATGAAGGTCCCGTCTTTATATTTTAGCTACAGTGATAACAATTCAAGTGCCTATGATCTACAGTTCACTAAATCACTGCCCAACACAAATTTCCATGTTTAGAAAATGAACTACAATCGTTTATAATTTAGGTTGGATTCTTACCTCTTTTGGATTCACTCACTGAAAATGAATTTAAAGAAGAACAGAAATCTTCCAGGGATGAGGTCAAAGGCGGATACAGTTCTGGAAAGGAGAGTGGAGGAGCGTACCTCGCCCCAATGGGTAAGGTTCCTAACAGAGATGCGGAAAAGGGCAAGCTAGGGGTGACGCTGGCTGTCGGAAGGGGTCCTCTCACTAAAGCTGCAGGCTGCAGAAAAGAGATTTGGTCACAATTCATGAAACTCTGTCACAAATTTGGCTCAACTATACTTCAAACACGCCCATTTGAAAATAAATCATTACGACGGATGATCACATCACCTAACAAAGTTTAACATCAAGATGCATTACAAGAATTTTAGCTACAAAGTGTGTTTTATTTCCAGCCCAGTTTTTTAAAGGTTTGAAATACAATCTCTAACTTTTTTTTTTTTTTTGACAGGCAGAGTGGACAATGAGAGAGAGAGAGACAGAGAGAAAGGTCTTCCTTTGCTGTTGGTTCACCCTCCAATGGCCGCTGCGGCCGCCGTGCTGCGGCCAGCGCATCGTGCTAATCTGAAGCCAGGAGCCAGGTGCTTCTCCTGGTCTCCCATGGGGTGCAGGGCCCAAGCACTTGGGCCATCCTCCACTGCACTCCTGGGCCACAGCAGAGGGCTGGCCTGGAAGAGGAGCAACCGGGACAGAATCCAGTGCCCCGACCGGGACTAGAACCCGGTGTGCTGTCGCCGCAAGGCGGAGGATTAGCCTATTGAGCCACGGTGCCAGCTTCTAACATTCTTATAATCCAAATGTTACCCTTGTATCTCATCAGGCAAAATGCCTTTCTGATTCCTAACCCTTCCCCAACTAGAATGCTCATAAAAACTGACTTTCCTTTTTTTCTTTTTTTCCTAATTAAGCTTTGTGTTAATGGGTCTCAAAATTCTGTGACAGATTTGTGGTCAAGTTGTTTCCATTAAAAACTAGTAACTTAAAACTGCATGCAAACACAAGAAACAAATGGTCCACAAAGATTCTCCTTTCCTTCTGATGATGCACTATTATCATTAGCCAGTCTTTTATATCAAACGTAAATGGCCAATTGAGAAAACGAGTGATGAGACCACTCTTCCACCCCTGACTTAAGACTGCGGTGGCAGACAACAGGGTCACATTCATTTAGCCGTCTGAGCTAAGACTCGCTTTCTTCAAGAGGAACTGTAGGACTGAGGGGAGGGGGGACCGGGCTGGAGAAGCTCATGAGCGCTCTGCAGGCGTGACTCACAAGCTCCCGGAAACGAACAACTCTGGCTCCAGCTCTGCCTTGGCGAGTGCTTCCATGCTGTCACTGTTGACATGTGTCCCACGAGCTCCATCAATCCTTACACCTCTCCCAGACACATCCTACTGTGAGGCCACGGCACGGGCGGGGAAGCAGAGGGACTGAGAGCCCAAACAGACTCCTGCTGTCAGCCAGTGCTAGCTCTCAGCCAGCGAGGGAGGCACTGATCTCTCCGAATTCACCTGCCCTGGAAATGGCTCTGCATTTCTCCCCCCATCACCAACCTGAGACTGCTGCTGCTCCTATCTTGATACAACATATGGCAGGAGTCAGAAAACTCCGGAAAAACAACTCACCCCCGCCCTCAGAAGAAAGGAGAGACACGGACACTCACCATCACACTCTCGCTGGCTTCAGGGGCAGAATCGAGGAGGTCATCAATTTCGTCTCCAAGGATCATGTCCGCATCATCTAAAAACATGTCCTGCGCAGCGAAGGGGGCCTTCCCTCCGTTGGCCAGCACTGCGGAGGGCAGGGCACTCTCTCCCACTTGCAGCGGCAAAAGAGAAGCTAGGGGCGTCACAGCAACCGAGGCCAGCTCGCTGCCAGCGTCCAGAGGAAAACCGGACGCCGGTAAAGAGACGGGAGCGACGGCCTCGTGCCTCGGAGGTACCAAATCTGTAACACGGATGCAAAGGCACTCACTCTCCGCCCTGTGCTTACAGGACACCAGCGGTTAACAGTAACACGGACAACCATGGGCCAGAAAGCAACCATGGACGCAATCACACTCAGCATCAGTGACCACAGTGACCTCACTTGGCAACTGCATATTGTGTCCAAAGTATCAAACTGGGGACAGTGTTCTGGGAAAACATACCTGCTTCAATATCTTCCACAGAATAATTCAAAGCCTAGAAATTAAACCAAACAATAGATCATACTATTTTCAGGATTCTAAATGTATAAAGCATATGCATATATCAAACCAACCTATCATACTCGAACATGTATCAAACCACCCCATCATATCCAATCAATATAAGCCATTTCTATGTATCTGTTAAGTGTATTTTAAATAAAAATTAACTATAAAGCAATCCGTAAAACTTACCCTAAGAGAACAATGCAGGTTTGCACAAAAGTAAGACTCTCATCCAACTAAGATCCAAGAAACAAAAGGACTATGCAGACTTGCATGACACGAGGTACTAGTCCGGCAGGCCCACTGCTGAGTCCCTGGGGGACAGCTCTCCCCAGAAGGCAGCTAGCAGAACGCCTGAGAGGGCACCCTGTCAGTCACCCTGCAACTCACAGTGGGCACTAGCATCCAAAACATCCAAAATGCCCCAAGAAAGCTAACCTTAAAAAAAATACTTGTTAATTGTTTATCCCAATGTCTCCCAAGGCTACTATTTAGTCCTGAACCACTTTTTTTTTTTTAACATTTCTTTCTTATTCTATTCATTTGAAAGGCAGAGTGACAAAAAGAGAGAGAGGAGAAGCGGAGGGAGAGGGAAGAGGAAGACAGAGAGACAGAGAGAGATATCAATCTTCTAAGCTTGATTCATTCCCCCAGATAGCCACAACAGCCAGGGCTGGGCCAAGATCAAAGAACCAGCCAGGAACTCCATCTGGGTCTCCCACGTGAGTGTCAGGAACTCAAGCATTTGAGTCATCACCCTTTTTTCCCAAATAAACTGGCAGAGAGCTGGATCAGCAGCAGAGTAGCTGGGACTCAAATTAGCGCTCCAATATGCAATACACACGTGCGAAGCTGTAACTTAACCCGCTGCACCACAGTGCCTATCCCCAAACCACACCTTTCCTGAGAAAGCCTGACATCTCTCGTCATCATGTAAAATGTTCCAGTGGACGTCAGGAAGCAGGAATGAAACATATTACTGTACTTGTGCTGTTTTATTCAAGAGGCAGAGAGACAGACAGACACAGAGAAGAGACAGATGGAGAGCTCCCATCTGCTAATTCCCCAAATGCCCAAAATGGCCAAGGGGCTGAAGACAGGAGCCAGGAACTCAATCCAGGTTTCCCACATGACTGACCCAGACCCAGCGACCTGAGCCATCACCACTGCCTCCCACGGTGCACATCAGCGGGAAACTGGAATGAGCAGCAGGGCCAAGACTGAAAACCAAGCACTGCAGTACAGGACGCAGGTGTTCAGAGCAGCATCCTACCCGCTAGGCCAAAAGCCCACCCCTGTTTAGTTTGTGAACTTATTTTTCATTTTATTTGAAAGGCAGAGAGACAGGCAGGCAGAGATCTTCTAGTGGCTGGCTCATTTCCCAAGGGCTCTCAACAGCCAAGGCTGGGCCAGGCTGAAGCCAGGAGTCTGGCTCTCCAGTGAGGCCTCAGATGTGGGTGGCAGGGACTCAACTATCAGAGCCACCATCTGTCGCCCCCCAAGATGTCCAGTGGCAGGAAGGAGCATCAGCAGCAAAGCAGCCAGGACTCGACCAGACACTCCCGAGGGAGGAGGGTGTTCCCAGCAGTGCACCACACACCACCCACTCTCTTTTTAAAGTGTTAGGAAGTTATCACCAATGATGTGTCTGAGGAACAAAAGTGTCTCAAAAAATATAAGGATCTTCAGGAATTTTATACATATCTATCTTATATTTTTATAAAATTATAAATATATAAAAATATTTTATTTTTTATATTTTCTGTAGAAAATGTGTATTATGAAAAAATTTCAAAATTTCTGCATCAATATAAATGTATTTTTTAATTCCACTTTTCCATGAATTTTTTTTAAGATTTATTTTATTTATTTGAATTACAGAGAGAGGTAGAGCCAGAGAGAGACAGAAGTCTTCCATCCACTGGTTCACTCCCCTAAATGGCTACAATGGGCAGAGCTGAGCTGATCTGAAGCCAGGAGCTTCTTCTGGGTCTCCCAGGCAGGTGCAGGGGCCCAATGACTTGGGCCATCTTATACTGCTTTCCCAAGCCATAGCAGAGAGCTGGGTTGGAAGTAGAGCAGCCGGGACATGAACCAGCACCCATATGGGAAGTCAGCACTACAGGCCAGAGCTTTACCCAGCTGTGCCGCAGCCCTGGCCCCCATGAAGTTTTAAGAGTCCCCTCATAGATACCCCCCACAATCATTACAGGCAGAGATGCTGGGGCTGGCACTGTGCACAGTGGATTAAGTGAGACAACGCTGGCATTCCATACCTAAGTGCCAGCTGGAGTCCCAGCTACTTGGCTTCTAATCCAGTTCCCTGCTAATGTCCGTGGGAAGGAAGAAAAATATGGCCCAAGACCCTGGCTCCTCGCTTTGGCCTGGTTCAGCCCGGGCTGTTGTGGTCATTTGGGGAGTAAACCAGTGGATTGAAGATTCCTCACTGTCTCTTCCTCTCTCTGTCATTCTGCCTTTCAAATAAATAAATAAATCTTTAAAAAAAAAAAAAAAACCGCTGATGCATTCATCCTTTCTTTTAATTATGATTTTTAAAGAAATAACAACTTTACCTTGGTAGTCCCATCCCCAGGACCCGATTTTAATGAGACCTGGAAGAAAGCAGACACAGATATAGAACAGAACTGACTCCAAGTTACAAAACGCAGCAAAACCATCTACGGCAAGAAACCCCGCTTACCTCAGCTCTAACATATGCTTTTCTTATTTTAAATCCCAATTTCTGAGCCAGCTCCTGAGTTAGTTTTATCACATGTTCATCCTGAAGAGAGGTGTACAGTTGATTACCAGTGAGTTCTATGTACAGCAACCGAATGTGACTGCCGTCAACACACCTGCGACATCAGCACTTACACGGGCCACAGAGGGCTGCGTGGAAAGCGTCACTCTCTAAGTGTGGTTTTTCCACACAGGGCAATAAACGGCTATGCTGTAAAGAAAACCACAACATGGACCCCATACCTGTGGCACCGCGAGGGAGCACTTTGCTACAGCATCGTAGGCTTCTCTGTATCGTCCCAAATCACTCAAAGCCTTCGATTTCCGATACAGAGCTTTGCAGTTACTGGCGTTGAGACTGAGGACTGCATCACAGTCTTCCAACACTTGATCGTGGAAACCCTGGTGCAGAAGACCAGAGAGTAAGTCACAAACAACTCATTTCCTACACTGATGCCCTCCTAAAACCAAAACCACATCAGACCCCATTCTACTACCCTCCTTTAAAACAACGTCCTAGTATCTTCTTTGTTTTCATTACAAAGTTTCAACACACAAAAATACAAAGAATATCATCAATACCCACATACTCGTGACTCAGATCAGACAAATGTTGGTATCCAGCCATAAAGGCCTCAGATCAAGACAGACAGCTTTCTCCCCCGAGTTCATCCCAGGGGTCCATGCCCCATCCTAGTCTCCTCCCCACTTCATTAACCCTTTATTGGAGTACATTAAAATGTCAAATGGAAATGGAACTGCCAAACAGCTAACAGATGAAGGGTACACTACCAGAAATTAGAAGTCATCAGTGAATGTATATTAAGGAAGATCTAGGTGACAACATGGACACTTTTCTTTAAATCATGATTAAGTTTTGTCATATGTCCACAGTGAAAATTATAAGCACATAAAAATACTGTTTTCAAGCTCAGAAATGTGAACAGCTTGTGTCAATTCCTTTGAAGGCTAATTATGGTTTCGTGCTGAGTGCTCTCAAGAGGCTAAGTAAATCTCGACCGGAAGCACACCGTCAACACAGACACCTGAAGAGGCACTGATCACACACTGCCCCTGCCAGGCTGGCTCCCATCAACAGGCACAACCCCAAATACTCAACAAGACTCCCTAAAGACGATAACAAACTGTCTTGTAAATCCCTAAACATTTGTCAGAGCCGATTTTTGAAAGGGTTAGGCCACGTGCAAAGAAGCTAATGTGCCTTTCTTAAAGAACGAAATTAGGAAACTGACTTTTTATCAATGTGCTGTCACCGAAAAACAACTTTCTGTCTAGGAATACTGTTTGAAAAATGACAACTCACCATATTAGAATAGCAGGCAATACGGTTTATATGCAGTTTTTCAATGATTTCCTTAGGGATTAAAATTTCTTCAGACTTTGCATAATTAGCTATATTCAAAGCTTCTGTGTACTGGCTTACTGAGTTTTTCCAATCACGCTCCCGATAAACATCATTTCCTTCATTAAAAAGATTTCTCACAAGGGCACGCAGATATACCTAAAAAATTAAAGTTACCACTTGAAACCCTTCACAAAGATAAAAGGCAAGCAAAAAATTATTTTTGGTTTCTTTGGAGAGGTAAAGAAACAGTGACAGCCACACAGACAGAAAGCTAGAGTTCCTACCCATTGGTCTCTCCCCATATGCGTGCAATAGTTATGCTTGGGCCAGGCCAAATTCAGGAGCCAGGAACTCAATTCAGGTCTCCCTGTGAGTGGCCAGAAGCCACTGAGCCCTCACCTGAGCCATCACCTGCTGCCTCCCAGGGTGCGCCTTAGCAGGAAGCTGGCATCAGGAGCAGAGCCAGGACCGGAACCCAGGCTCCCCAACAGGAGACGTGAGACACAGAGCTGTGGCTTAACCGCTAGGCCAAACGCCTGCCCAGCAGATTTTCATTTCTACACCTAAAACCTCAGAAGAAACGACTGGACACAACACGGCACTGCTCTCTCACTAGGGATTCTATCTGGCTTAATCTTTTTTTTTTTTTTTTTTCAAATAGATTTCATGTGTTTACTTGAAAGTCAGAGTTATAGAGAGGCAGAGGCAGAGAGCGGTCTTCCATTCGCTGGATCACTTCCCAGATGGCCACAAAGGTCAGAACTGTGCCCATCTGTGCCGGTTCTGTCCCGGTTGCCCCTCTTCCAGTAAAGCTCTCTGCTGTGGCCCGGGAAGGCAGTGGAGGATGGCCCAAGTCCTTGGGCCCTGCACCCATACGGGAGACCAGGAGGAAGCACCTGGCTCCTGGCTTTGGATCAGTGCAGCGCCGGTCATAGTGGCCATTTGGGGAGTGAACGAAGACCTTTCTCTCTCTCTCTGTCTCTCTCTCTCTCACTGTCTATAACTCTGCCTGTCAAAAAATAAATAAATAAATAAAAGGTTAAGCTCTCCTTTGTGATTTCTATCACTGCTTTCATATTTTTAAAGTCCTTTCCCCTCTTGGGCTGGCACCGCGGCTAATAGGCTAATCCTCTGCCTGCGGCGCCGGCACACCGGGTTCTAGCCCTGGTTGGGGCGCCAGATTCTGTCCCGGTTGCCCCTCTTCCAGGCCAGCCCTCTGCTGTGGCCCGGGAGTGCAGTAGAGGATGGCCCAAGTGCTTGGGCCCTGCACCCCATGGGAGACCAGGAGAAGCACCTGGCTCCTGCTATCGGATCAGCGTGGTGCACCAGCCACAGCGCGCCGGCCATGGTTGCCATTGGAGGGTGAACCAATGGTAAAGGAAGACCTTTCTCTCTGTCTCTCTCTCTCTCCTTGTCCACTCTGCCTGTCAAAAAAAAAAAAAAAATCCTTTCCCCAACGTAAGATCAGAGAATCAACTCTTTTTTGTCTCATTTTATGAATTCACCTTCATAAATATTTCTGTTTACAAAATTATTGAAGAAAACCAAATAGACCAATAATAACTACTGATCTAACTTAAGCAACTTAACCTAAGCCCCACGTGGAAAAGGGAAAAAAAATGGTCCAGGTGGTGTCTAGACTAACAACCACACAATACTTCATGATTCTAAATCCGGAGAAAAGGAGGAGAGAGACTGCAAAGGGAAGGAAGGAGAGAGGCAGAGAGAGTGACGCGCAGAAGCAGCAAATCCCTCAGAGGCAAAAAGCTTGGCAACGCAGGGCCCTGTGCCCCGGGCTGTGCCCCTGTGCCTGGCGAACGTGTTTTTCACCAGCTCTTCCCTCTGCTTACCCGGGCCCCCATGACTGCTGTCACAACTGCTGCCCACCCCCGTAAAAATGCAGGATATGCCACGCTGCCCTTCCCGATCAATTCTGTGCCACTTATCACCCACAAAACGAGGGGTAGGCTCCCACACAAGGGTCTGGCAAACTTTTCCGGGGAATGGCCAGTCAACACTGGGGCTTCTCCGGGCCACGTGGCCTCTGTCGCAGAAGCAGCCGTGGATGACGAGTGTGGTGCTGCTCCAGTAACACTCCGTCTGCAGAACTGGCCCGGCCCGGCCCAGCCCTGGCCACAGCTGCCACGCCACTTGCACACCTGCAGTCAGACCTGCCCTCCCAGAGTGCTTACCGCATACTGCTCCTGCGTTCCTGGGTACGACAGCGGCGACCTACGAGAACAAACGCCCTGCAGTTAGCGCTCTGCTACCAGGACTGGCTGGACCAGAAGTCATCTTCAAACGGCAGTTCTTCTGCTGGTTCAAAGCACGTCTTAAAGACTTTATTTCTTTACAGCATTTCTACATGACTGCAGTTGGGAAGAAGAAGAATCTACACTATCCCTTTGTGTTTTTCTTAAGTACAACACTTTCCTTCCAAATCCAGTTCTATTAAAAGAAGGAAGGCCTAATTCTTCAAATGCCAAAAAGGTTTAAAAATAGTCCAGAACCGCAGACTACCTGACCCAGTTTACTGCCGCCTGCACGGAGGGGTCTCCTCCACAGGAAGCCGCGGAGGCCCGAGCACAGACAGGCCCGGTCGACCCGTCACAGTCCTGTCGCCAATACACCTCGACAAGTCCAGCTACAGCCCACACCCCAGCGGGACCACATGACCCCAGAGATCCTCTGTGCCAACGGACGTCCACATCCATCACTTTTAATCCGGCAGGCCTGTTCTTACGAGTGAACAAATCCAAAGGCCTCAGACCACATTCTGGGGCAGCCTACAGGTCTTGAGTCCTAAAGCCAGCCACGGGAAGACCCACCTTAACACAGAGTACTCAAATGGACAAGGGAGAAACTACTGCTGGCACAGACATATGTAATTTCTAACTCAAGAGGTTTTCATTTTTAACATTTATTTTATTTATTTGAAAGAGTTACAGAAAGAGGTAGAGACACAGAGATTGGGGTCTTCCACCCACTGGCTGACTGCTCAATTGCCGCAACAGCGATGCCAGGGCCCAAGCACTTGGGCCATCCTCCCCTGCTTTCCCAGACACATCAGCAGGGAGCTGGACTGGAAGTGGGGCAGCCAGGACTTGAACCGGGACCCGTATGGGATACTGGTGCTGCCGGCTGGGGCTTTAACACACTGAGCCATACCCCCAGTCCCACCCAAGAGTTTTTCATCAGTACACAATGTACAGCCACATTTAAAAAGAATTCCTCTGGGACGAGAAGAGAAGGGGTGAATTCTGAAGCTCTTACTGTATGAACTGCAGGCCTTCCTTAATGTTTTGCTGCCTTTTTCGTCTCTCCTCGGACACACTGGACATGTTACCCCACACATCCGCTTTCTACAAGAGCAATCTGGAAAGAAACAAGACACAGCATTACTTAAGGCAGCAGGCTCCTGGACACTGGAAAACACCAGTGATCTGAGGCCACACCACACAGCTAGGGACACACGACCATCTCCAAGCAGGGTCCAGGGGACTGGCCACCACGCAGCTTCTCATTAAGTCTGGCGTCTCCCGTGCTGTACATTTACGGCCTTCACAGCCTTTAGCGTCAACAGCTTCGCAGATTTTCTGTCGCTCTGGACAGGGCCTTCTCTCCCCGTCCTTCTTCCGCCCTCAGCCACGGGTTCTGTTCCCACCCCGGCCACGCACATGTGGAAGCCGCCCCCAGAACAGGCCCAGGCTTGTTTTGCTTCTGGAAGCTCCCCAGGAATGCAACACTTGCACCTCTGCTCGCCTGCGAGGAAGTCCAACTTCCCCGTGAGCAGAGGCTACACCTTACGCATGTTCTGTCGCACAAACTTCCAAAATAACCCTCTCCGGTCCAACTGATAGAATACTGATGCAACACAAAGACAGCAAGTGCAGTTTTCCGATGGCAAGGGTTTACCTCCAACTCAGCACTGGAAATGTCAACACATCGAGGCTGTTGGCGTCCACTCCCTCCGACCAGTGTTCCCTGAGCAGTTCCCAACAAGCACAGCAAAGAGCAAAGAGCTGTGACAAATCACCTCCCAGTGTCCTAACCCAGGGTCTCTACCAGAGCTGCGGGGCTGTCCTGTGCACTGCAGGATGTTAACAGTATCATTGGGACAACCAAAAACGCCCTTCAGGTGTGGTGGTGGGAGGGTGGGGGTGGGGGTGCACAATGCCCCTGAGCGCAGGGCGACTGAGACCTGAAACTCATAGCCCTCTTCTCGCCGGAGTCACACGTCGGGCCTGGTGACACAAAGGGGAGTTCTACACGCCACAAACGCACAGCTCAAGTTTTCTGCTTTCACGACTGCCTACCATTTGCAGCTGTATTGATTTACTTGTTTATTTACAGAAGCAGAATAACGACAGAGAGGGGAGGAGAGAGAGAACTTCCACCTGCTGGTTCGCTCCCCAAACACCCACAAAATGGCACCAAGTGGGGGTCAAAGCCAGGAACTCGGAAACTCAATCCAGGTCTCTCCACGTGGTGGCAGGGAGCCAATCACCCGAGAGACCACTGCTCCCCCCCAGAATCTGCACTTGCAGGAAGCTGGCATCAGGAGACAGGACCAGGTACTGGCCCGGGGTGCTCTGACAGAGCACAGGGCATCTCTGAGCCACTCACTCCTGCAGTTTTACATTTGAATCTACCAGGTTTTATTTTTGTATTTAAATCTCTTTTTCAAAGTACGGGGGTGGGGTAGAGATTGAATTGCCCCACAGGTTGCTAACCAGTCCTAACAGCTTTCTTCTTTTAAATATTACGAATTCTGTTTTCAAAATATTTATTTATTTATTTGAAAGTCAGAGATACAGCGAGAAAGGGGGGTGGGGGTGGATCTTTCATCCACTGGTTCACTCCCCAAATGGCGGTAACAGCTGGAGCTGGGCAGAAACTAAGCCAGGAGCGTCTTCCAGGTCTCCCCCATGGGTGTGACAGAGAAAGATGACTCAAGTTACCTGACTTGCTGTCTAGCAAAGAGGAAGCAACTGAATAAACTGTGCAGGAACGAAAAACAGCAGAGATGTAACAGCGGCCATAACAGGAGCCTGGTTTTTTTGTTTTGTTTTTTGGTGAGTGGGGAGCAGGTGCGTGTATTTGCATATTCATGGGAATATACATGAATCAACTCCAGATGGTAGCAGGGAAACTACAGCAGTAAAAACCTGGGGGCCAGGACAGGCAAGCCAGTGTCTCTTCACTGCGGAGTTTAAACACTGTTTCTGTGAGCCATGCAAATGAACGCCCTGGGAAAATCACAGTATTCTGAAGTCTCATAGCCTCCAAGCTCTTCCTTGGAAAGCTGACTCCCAGAATCATCTGGGTTTGCCTCCATTTTGTGTAATGAGGGTTGATCTACTTAGAGTGAGAGCCTGCAAGAGCTAGAGCAGCAGCTGGGGTGCCTCTGCAGTGACCCCAAAGGGACTAAAGGGAGGCCCAGGCTCTCCAGCCGACGCCATGCCCTTGTCCCAGTGTGTCAGGAAATCAGCTTGCAGTTCACTCATCAAGTCAGTCCACTGGCTAGGCAGGGACTCTGGGGCAGCGATAATCCACCAGGTTAATAGCCTTAGAGCTGATTCCCCACAAAGTGTTAGAAAACCCTGAACCGCATTCAACCTCTGACAGACAAAGGACGTGTGGAACGCTGGCAGCTCAAAGAGTGATCGGAAGGAAGTAAGACACCGATGCCTTTAGGGGCAGTAGATATACTCCTCTTTAAAATCTGCCAACATGGGGCCGGCGCTGTGGCGCAGCAGGTTAAAGCCCTGGCCTGAAGCGCCGGTACCAAGTGCTACCTACACTTCCGATCCAGCTCTGCTATGGCCTGAGAAAGCAGTAGAAGATGGCCCAAGTCCTTGGGCCCCTGCACCCGTGTAGGAAACCCAGAGGAAGCTCCTGTCTTCGGATCAGCGCAGCTCCAGCCGTTACGGCCAACTGCGGAGCAAACTTTCTGTCTCTCTCACTGTCGCTCCTTCTCCTCTCCTTCTCGCTCTGTGTAACTCTTTCAAACAAAATAAATAAATCCTTGGAAAAAAAAAAAAAAAGACACACCACGATGCCTCACTCCAGAAAGTTCCTTCAGCCAATCCCAGGGAACTACTGCTCTGTAACTGCGCACCACAGATTAGTGAAACCACCCCTGCTCCAACTTTTAAAATGTGTTCTATTTCTTTATGAGGGGAGAGAAAAAGACAAATACTCTCCCATATGCTGCTTCGCTCCCCAAATGCCCACAAGACCAAAGCCAGGAGCCAGAAACTCAACCCACGTCTCCCATGGGTGGCAGGGACCCAGCTACAAAGCTGTCACCTGCCGCTCCCAGGAAGTCCATTAGCAGGAAGCTGGACTGGAAATGGAGTCAGGATTAACTCCTGTGCCAGTGTCCATCCCAGCCCTGTCTTAACCAAAGAAAAAGATATTGTACAGATCATCTTACTTAAAGGTTCTGTTAAAACTTGGCCTCAATTGCTTCTTTTAGGATTTATTTAGGCCAGCGCCACGGCTCACTAGGCTAATCCTCCGCCTGCGGCATCGGCAGTCTGGGTTCTAGTCCCGGGAAGGCAGTGGAGGATGGCCCAAGTGCTTGGGCCCTGCACCCGCATGGGAGACCAGGAGGAAGCACCTGGCTCTTAGCTTCGGATCAGCATTGTATGCCAGCCACAGCGGCCATTGGGGGGTGAACCATTGGGGGGCAAAAGGAAGACCTTTATCTCTGTCTCTCTCACTGTCCACTCTGCCTGTCAAAAAAAAAAAAAAGATTTATTTATTTTTATTTGAAAGTCAGAATTACACAAAGAGAGAAGGAGAGGCAGAGAGATAGGTCTTTCTTCCACTGGTTCACTCCCCACTGGCTGCAAGGGCCAAAGCTGCACCAATCTGAAGTCAGGAGCGAAGAACGTCTTCTGGGTCTCCTACGTGGGTGCAGGGGCCCAAGGACTTGGGCCACCTTCTACTGCTCTCCGAGGCCATGCTTGGCCTCAATTCTAAAGTAGGAACAATTCTTCGAAATTAACTGAGCAGCCACCTCTGTTGAAAAGGTGCCTCGGGGCAAGCGCTGTGGCGCAGCACGTACAGCCACCGCCAGCACCCCGTATGGACGCCAATTTGAGTCCCAACTGCTCCACTTCCCATCCACCTTCCTGCTAATGCGCCTGGGAAATCAGCGGGGCATGCCCGAGTGATTGGGCTTTAGCTGCCCACATGGAGACCTGGAGGACACTCCTGGCTCCTGACTTTGGCTAGACCCAGCTCCCGCCTTTGTGGCCCTCTGGGGAGTGAACCAGCATATGGAAGAGTTCTCTCACAATTCTCTGTCTCTTTCTCTCTCTCTCTGTAACTTCACCCTTCAAATAAATAAATAAATCTTTAAAAAAAAAAAAAAAAAGGTGCCTTAGCGCTGAAGT
This sequence comes from Sylvilagus floridanus, assembly GCA_949820135.1. Lineage (NCBI taxonomy): Eukaryota > Metazoa > Chordata > Mammalia > Lagomorpha > Leporidae > Sylvilagus > Sylvilagus floridanus. Next base: position 39,734,564 of record OX463234.1, on the reverse strand, counting down.
GAGAAGGAACTTCTCGATTATTTCCCTCATGGCAGCCTCGTTGTTTTCAGTCCCCTGCGTGTTCTGCCAAGACACTCTGAGGAACAACTCTGCAGCCTGACTTCGGTGGTAGTTACAGGAATCTATGCATGGAATAATACTGCACAGAACTACACCAGTGCGCACACGCACACACACACCCTGGAGCTGGTGAATCCCAGAGGCTGTCGCTTGGATCAACATCTTACACTAGCATCCATTTTCCAGTTGTGATGTGACAGACTACAGTTATCCGTCACCACTGGGGCGAGCAGGGTGAAGGGTTCACGGTACTCCGTGTACTACTTTTGCAACTTCCTGTGAGTCTATAATTATCTCAAAATAAAAAGTCAAGCGTTCTGTGCCTACATACTTTTCTCGATAAACCATGCACCCCGTTTCTCGCAGGTCACATCTCATCTGGGAGGTCACTCCATATCCAGACGTGCTACCTGCCCTACAAGGCGCCTGCATGTAAACGGACACAGACGCCTATGTAAAGGACATTGTTATCCGCAACGTTCACAAGTCCCCATCTGCACACAGCATTTTGTCTATATTCAAGTATCTCCTTAAAGAACTTGTTTTATTACATTAACTGATTTTTAAAATTTTTTTTAAGATTTATTTATTTGAAAGTCAGAGTTAAACACAGAAGGAGAGGCAGAGAGAGTCTTCCACCTGCTGGTTCACTCCCCAGCTGCCCGCAGTAGCTACAGCTGCACTGATCCAAAGCCAGGAGCCAGGAGCTTCTTCCAGGTCTGCCACACGGGTGCAGGGGTCCAAGGACTTGGGCCATCTTCCACTGCTCTCCCAGGCCATAGCAGAGAGCTGGACTGGAAGAGGAGCAGCAGGGACTAGAACCAGTGCCCATATGGGACGCCGGCACTTCAGGCCATGGCTTTAACCTGCTGTACCACAGCACCGGCCCCACTTACAAAGGCTTCACACATTTGTTTACCTTGCCAGTTAGTGGCAACATACAGCAAATGACACCACTGAGCTAAAATGCAGCAGACCTAGCATGTCACCACTTCACTGAAGAATCACGAGCTGTGCTCACCGCTGGCAACCAGGGAGACGTGAGTCTGTTTCACAGTTACACAGTTAGCACAGCTGAGCACCTTCAGACTGTACCTTCTTCTTCCTCAACAAGCTGTTCATACCTTTTGCTCATTTTTCTTACAGGTTGGGCTATTTCTTTAAAGGCAAGACACAGACAGAGAGCCCCCATCTGCTGTTGTACTTCCCACTTGTAGACCAGACAGAAGCCAAGCACTAGGAACTCAATCTGACCCCCTGCTGCCGCCCAGGTATGTGCTGGCAGCCATCTGGAACTGGGGAGTGGAGCTGGGCCTTGAAGCCAGGCAGGAGTCTGCTTTGCCAAATGCTCACCCACAGCTTTTCTCTTCTTCTCCTGTCCCTCTCTCTGTCGCTCTGCCTTTCAATTAAAAATGAATAAATCAGCTGATGCTGTGGCTCAACAGGCTAATCCTCCACCTTGTGGCGCCGGCACACCAGGTTCTAGTCCCGGTCGGGGCGCTGGATTCTGTCCCGGTTGCCCCTCTTCCAGTCCAGCCCTCTGCTGTGGCCCGGGAGTGCAGTGGTGGATGGCCCAAGTGCTTGGGCCCTGCACCCCATGGGAGACCAGGAGAAGCACCTGGCTCCTGCCATCAGATCAGCGCGGTGCGCCGGCCGCAGCACGCTGGCTGCTGCAGCGGCCATTGGAGGGTGAACCAACGGCAAAAGAAGACCTTTCTCTCTGTCTCTCTCACTGTCCACTCTGCCTGTCACAAAAAAATTTTTTTTAAATTAAAAATGAATAAATCTTTAAAAGAGAAAACATTGAGAGCCATCGTTGTGGTACAGCGGGTTAAGCCACCACCTGCAGTACCAGCATCCCAGATGGGCACCAGTTCACGTCCCAGATGCTCCACTTCCAACCCATCTCCTTGTTACAGCACCTGGGAAAGTAGCAGAGGAGGACCCAAGTCCTTGGGCCCCTGCACCCACATGGCAGACCTGGAAGAAGCTCCTGGCTCCGGATCAGCCCAGCGCCAGCTGTCACAGCCATCTGGGTGTGAGCGAGCAGATGGCAGATCTGTCCATCTCTCTCTCCAATAAATTTTGAAACAATTTTTAAAAATAAAAATTTTTCCCATGTTTCCTTCTAGTGCTTACTGTTTATTTAAAATATTTTTAAGTGCAATCTATCATTTCACTGCTAGGAGTAATGTATAGCGACACATCTTCCTCTCTCCTCCCTCCCAAATAGCTACTCCATTACCAAAGTACCTACTACAAGCCCCATCTGCTACACACTGATCTGTATAAGGACACCTTTATCAGGCACTCATGCTGGGTTTTGGAGACGCTTACTCAGCATTTCTGGCTTGCCACAGCCTAACCCTACGGCCTCTTCCCAAACCTAACCAGCAGTCCCATCCTTACTTTGCTAATGAAACCAAGGCCCAGCAGCCGCCCACGTGAGAAAGCTGGAGCTGCCCAATTTTTTTTTTAAACAGTGATAATGATTACCGTTTTTTTTTTTTTTTAAGGTTTATTTATTTGAAAAGCAGAGTTACACAGAGAGGGAGAAACAGAAATCTTCCATCCACTGGTTCATTCCCCAAATGGTCGCAACAGCCAGAGCTGGGACAGACTGAAGTCAGGGGCCCAGAGCTGCTTCTGGGTCTCTCACAGGGTGCAGGGCCCCAAGTACTTGGGCCATCTCCCACTTTCCCAGGAGCATTAGCAGGGAGCTGGACCAGAAGAGGGAGGAGGCCTAGCCTTCTACACCACTGTGCCAGCCCCACCACTTCTTTGTCTTACACTCCACACCCAGCCAAGCACAGACAAAGCCTACTGATGGTGACACTGTCACAGCACACAGAGGACATCCCAACTCTGCCCACCTCTTACGATCCCTCCGCTCTCCCCCAGTCCAGGCCACACCATCGCTCACCTGGATCAGTCTACAGCTTCCTCTCTAGGAATCTGTTCTCACATCCCTGCTCTCTCCACTGTGCTCTGCCCTATCCACTCCCACAGGAAACTAAGAGGAGGCCCTCACGAAAACACAAGTCAGGGGGCGGCGGTTGTGGAGTAGCAGACGAAGCCACCACTTAGGACGCCAGCATGCCATATGGGAACGCCCTTTTGAGTGTGGGCTGCTCCACTTCCAATCCAACTCCCTGCTAACGTGCCTGGGAAGGCAGTGGAAGATGTTCCAAGTGCTAGGGCCCCTGCACTGCCGCCCATGTCAGAGACCAGTAGAGTTCCCGGCTCCTGCTTTGACCTGGCCAAGACCTAGCTGTTGTGGCCATCTGGGGAGTGAATCAGCGCACAGAACATCTTTCTGACTCTCCCTCCATCTCTGTTGACTTTCCTTTCTAATAAAATCTTTAAAAATACACACAGAGTCACACATACACTCTTGCTTAAAGCCCTACGCGGCTTCCCAGGACACCTGCAATAAAATCTCACGTCCTTACCTCGCCCTGCCAGTCTCCACCTCCCCAAGCCTGTCCATCACACCCCTCAGGCTCACTCCTGCCACTGAAGGCCCTGGTGGAGTCCCACAATGAGTCAAGTACGCTCTGCTCTGAGGCACTGGGCTTGCGGCTCCTCTGCCCAGAACGCACTTGCCACCCCTTCAGAGAGCCGGCTCCTCCTCAGCCCAGAGCCTCGGCTTCCATGTCATCTCTAGGGGCCTTCCTTCTCATCCACTCTCACTGCTCCTATAGTCCTGACTGCAGGAACGGCATCCGGGCCAGGTCCACACACACTGGAGAGGAGGGGCGAACGAAGTGACCAGGTGTAAAGAGAAGGCTGCCCACCAGGCCTCAACCCTTTGGGGAAGCAATCAAAACAGAGGGAAACAACTGGGGAAAGCAACCGAGAGGAAACCAAAATGGTAGGAGGCTCCCAAGGAGTACAACGATCAGCTGCACTCGTTGCCTCTTCTCAACTAACAAGTGACCGAGGAGGGAGAAGAGCTTGGGACAGTACATTTTCTTTTTTCTTTTTTTTTTTTTTGACAGGCAGAGTTATAGACAGTGAGAGAGAGAGAGAGAGAGAGAGAGAGAGAGAGACAGGTCTTCCTTTGCCGTTGGTTCACCCCTCCAATGGCTGCCGTGGCTGGTGCGCTATGGCCGGTGCACCATGCTGATCCGAAGCCAGGAGCCAGGTGCTTCTCCTGGTCTCCCATGGGGGGCAGGGCCCAAGCACTGCACTCCCGGGCCACAGCAGAGAGCTGGACTGGAAGAGGGGCAACCGGGACAGAATCCGGTGCCCCGACCGGGACTAGAACCCGGTGTGCCAGTGCCACAGGCAGAGGATTAGCCTATTGAGCCGTGGCGCCAGCCAGGACAGTACATTTTCAAGCCAGAAACTCATTTAAATAGGAATGTCATTAAATTAACCAAACTCTTGCAAGCAGGAACATCATCTTTCTGCATCTGCTGATTTTAAACTCCTTCCTCAGACAGAAGTTACCTAAGGACACAAGGAACCTTGGATGGGAATCGTCATTCTCTAGGCATTTACTCAGTGTCTGCTAGGTGAAGCTCACCGTGCTGAAGTCTGGTACGATGCCTGTAAGGACACACACACCCTCACACAACAGCACTGGAACGAGCTCCAAAAAACTGCAGCACCGGGAGAGGAAGGGCAGACACGCCCACTCTTCTGCCAGGCCCTGCTGAGCAGTCTGAAAGCAGGAAGTCCCTTAATGCTCCGTGTAACCTGGAGTGAGAGGATCCAGGAGGAAGCAAACACGAAGGGACGCACCTGGCCGGGATCACTGGGCTGGGAAGGTGAGTGGCAGATCGCGCTATCCTGCAGCCTGCGTGCCTGGGACGCCCAGAGGCGGCCAGCACCCGTCTCAGGTGGTGCCCATTTGGGCTCTGGCAGACAAGTGGGCACTTGAAGGACACTGAGAAGGGATGAAATATGCACACAAATATACACACGAAGGCACACTCGGGATGTCACCTAGAGGACTCTGACAAAGTAGAGGATTTTGCTGGAATGCAGAGAACACATCACTCCAGGGACCTTCTGGGGGGGATCTAGATGCAAATCTTTAATAAATAAACACTACACAGAGTTACTCACCAAACACGGAGGACCAGAGAAACTGTCCCAGTGATGTCAGTGCAGCGGTCACCTGGCAAAGCCGATCTTTTTTTTTAAAGATTTACTTTAGAGGCCAGCACTGTGACCCAGCAGGTTAAAGTCCCAGCCTGCAGCACCGGCATCCCAAATGGGCACCAGCTGGAGTCCCAGTTACTCCACTTCGGATCCGTCTCCCTGCTAATGTGCCTGGGAAAGCAGTGGAGGATGGCCAAGAGGACAGCACCCACATGAGAAACACAGAAGAAGCTCCTGGCTCCCGGCTTTGTATCGGTCCAGCTCCAGCCATTTCGACCATTTGGGGAGTGAACCAGCAGGTGGAACACCTCTCTCTCTAACTCTGCCTTTCAAATAAATAAATCTTTACGAAAAAGATTTGAAAGGCAGAGTTACACAGACAAACAGCTTCCATCCACTGATTCACTGCCCAATGGCCACACTGCCAGTGCTAGGCCAGGCCAAAGCCTAGAGCAGAGAACTCCATCTGGTCTTCCACGAGGGTGCAGGGGCCCAAGCGCTTGGGCCATCACCTGTTGCCTTCCCAGGCCCATTAGCAGGGAACTGGATGGCAGAGCAGCTGGCACAGGAACTTGTACTTCTATGAGATACTACAGCCTGTTGAGCCACAACACGGGCCCCACACAGTCTGTCTGTGTACAAAGGCATCGCTAGGCTTCAAACAGAAGTTATAATCTCCATTCCAGAGCAGGTTCTACCCTCAGGCTAAGCCTGGTGTGAGGGCTTTAGAACCACTAATGTCAACTCGGCTTGCAACAATGTCCCAACCGCACAGGCTGGCAGAGCACCCTGGCAGAGCCAGCCAGGCAGTGAAAGATTGTTACCGAGGCCTGACCACTCTGCTGCACCACACTTGAGGCAAGTTTCTGCCTTCTACTAAAAAGCAAAATGTCTGAGAGAGGCTAGGCTCAACGTCAGGAAGGTAGTTTTAGGTTCTGGCAGAGTCCCTTCCTCCTCAAAGCAACTGACACAGACGGCAGATTTCAGATTCTGTGAAATGCAACATCTGCCGGACCCTGCCAAGGGCTGGTGGCTGACAGGGACCACGCACAAACCCGGCTCAGGAAGACTCACGTCTTCACATGGAATCTTTACAGCAGCCTGCCTGAGGCCACTCGACTGTGGCGACGTGCCTCAGGAGCACGGAGCACGCCTCAGCCCTGGTAGCTGAGCCAGGACACCACACCTTCTCCAAACTCAGACTGTTCCATAAAACACACAGTTTCCATTTCTCTGTTTCTGAAACAGAAAATTTCCCCAGTCCTGTTACATTTCTGTTGCTGAGGGTTCTTAAGTGAAATCATTTAACATGAATTAACTAAAACATACTGAACTCCCCAAAAAATGCAAAATAAATTCTTGTTGGTTTGAAACCTCATCAGGCTGTGCAAGCTCACTTCTTTACATCAATAAAATTCACCTCAATGACCGAGCCTGTCTGTGCATACATTAAAACAAATGTATTCTAGGCCGGCGCCGCAGCTCACTAGGCTAATCCTCCGCCTGCAGCGCCAGCACACCGGGTTCTAGTCCCGGTCGGGGAGCCGGATTCTGTCCCGGTTGCCCCTCTTCCAGGCCAGCTCTCTGCTGTGGCCCGGGAGTGCAGTGGAGGATGGCCCAAGTGCTTGGGCCCTGCACCCCATGGGAGACCAGGAAAAGCATCTAGCACCTGGCTCCTGCCTTGGGATCAGCGCGGTGCGCCGGCTGCAGCATGCCGGCCATGGTGGCCATTGGAGAGTGAACCAATGGCAAAGGAAGACCTTTCTCTCTGTCTCTCTCTCTCTCTGTCCACTCTGCCTGTCAAAAAAAAAAAAAAGTATTCTCACTAGTGCTGATTTTAAAACATGGAGATGAATAGTTAATATTTCTCTCCCCCAAAAAAACTGTCTAAAGTTTCTTCTGGATTTTTAATCACTTCACACTTTTAACGAAAATTATTTAATTGAAAGGCACGGTCAGAGCCAGATGGATCTTCCAACTGCTAGTTCACTCCCCAAGTGGCCGTAAAGGCCAGGGCAGGGCCAGGCTGAAACCAGGAGCCAGGAACTCCACCCAGTCTCCCACCTGCGTGGCAAGGGCCCAAGCACTGGGGCCACTTTCAGCCACTTCCCAGGTGCCTCAGCAGGGAGCTGGGTCTGATGTAGAGCAGCCGGGACTCAAATTGGCACCCGTAAGGGAGGTCAGCATTGTATCAAGCTGTAGCACAGTGTGGGTCCCACACCTCACACTTTAAAAATACACATTTCTAGGGGCCAGCTTTGTGGCCTATTGGGTAAAGCCGCCATCTGCAATGCCGGCATCCCATATGGGTGGTGCTCCTGCCCCAGGTGCCCCACTGCCAATCTAAGGGCCTGGGAAAGGCAGCAGAAGACGGCCCACGTGGTTGGGTGCCTGCCACCCACATGAGGAAACCTGAAGCTCCTGGCTTCAGCCTGCCTCAGCCCTAGCCAGTGCCACCACCTGCAGAGTGAACCAGGGCATACAAGATGCTTCCCCCTTTTCTGCAGCTCTTTCAAGTACATAAATCTTTAAAATAATAGTAATATTTTGATTCAAAGGTTCTGGAGGAAAGTATTTTAAGAAAAACAGGGGCTGGGGGCCGGTGCTGCGGCGCAGTGGGTTAATGCCCTGGCCTGAAGCTCCGGCATCCCATATGGGCGCCGGTTCGAGCCACAGCTGCTCCTCTTCCAATCCAGCTCTCTGCTATGGCCTGGGAGGGCAGTGGGAGATGGCCCAAGTCCTTGAGCCCCTGCACCCACGTGGGAGACCTGGAGGAGGCTCCTGGCTCCGATCTGTACAGCACCGGCTATCGCAGCCAGTTGGGGAGTGAACCAGCGGATGGAAGACCTTCCTCTCTCTCTCACTGCCTGTAACTCTACCTCTTAAATAAATAAATCAAGAAAGGAATGGAGGGAGAAAACAGGGGCTGGCGCTCTGGAAGAGTAGGTTAAGCCTCCGCCTGCGGCACTGGCATCCCACATGGACAAGGGTTCAAGTCCCAGCTATTCTACTGATCCAGCTCCCTGTTAAATGATCTGGGAAAGCAGCAGAAGATGGCCCAAGTCCTTGGGCCCCTGCACCATGTGGGAGACCTGAAAGAAGGCCCTGGCTCCTACCTTCAGATTGGCCCAGCTCCAACTGCTGTGGCCATTTGGGTAATGAACCAGCAGGTGGCAGATCTCTCTCTCTCTCTGCCTCTCCCTGTAACTGTCTCTCAAGTAAGTAAATAAATCTAAAAAAAAAGAAAGAAAAAAGTATTTCAAAAGAAAAACAAAAAGGCACTTGGAGATACCACGGAGAAGGCTGAAGCCACCTCTCACCACAGTCTCCAGAAAGCCCCTAGCAAGAGGGTGTGGACATCTCTTTTGGTTTCTATTTCTCCCTTTAAGAAATGCTCCAGGGGCTGGCGCTCTGGCATAGTGGGTAAAGCACCGCCCACCAGTGCTGGCATCCCATACGGGCACCAGTTCCCATCCAGCAGCTCCACTTCCGATCCAGCTCCCTGCTGTGGCCTGGGAAAGCAGCAGAAGATGGCCCAAGTCCTTGGGCCCCTGCACCTGTGTGGGAGACCCGGAAGAAGCTCCTGGCTCCGGATCAGCACAGCTCTGACCGCTGCCGCCATCTGGGGAGTGAACCAGCAGATGGAAGACCTCTCTCTGTCTCTCTCTGCCTTTTAAATAAATAAATCTTAAAAAAAAAAAAAAAAAGAAAGAAAAAAGAAGAAGAAAGAAAAAGGAAAGCTCCAAACTTCCCAGTGGTCACTCTCACCCTTCCTGCGATGCAGAGGGTCTACCACAATTGAATCTTGTCACGTCAATTTAATCCGCTCAAAAGGGAAGATATTTAAGCCAGGCAAAATTAAGAGTTTCAGAGTGATGTGGCTGACAAACCCCCATCCTTATGGGCAAAAGCTGACAGTAGGTGGCAACGGGGGAAGATGGGAGAGTCAGGGTAGGTAGGTCGGGGTGCAGCCCCCACCCGCAAGGCACAGGAGCGGGGGCGCGGCAGGAGCTCCCCTGCCCGTCTGGACCTCACAGAATCAACGAGCCCCCTGCAGCACACACACACACACACACACACAGACTAGCGTAGCACTCCCATCATCTCACTCAACACCTTCCAGCACACAGCGGCTGGGGCAAGCGTTTGTCAAGAGCCGAATTAGGACCAGGCCCCCTCCCCCGCACGGTGCACCTCCCAACGAGGGCTGGGCCGGCTGCGGGCAGCAGGAGGCGGCAGGGGGTTCCCTGAGAGCCCCCCGGGCGGCAGCGGAGGAGCAGATGGCCAGGCGGCCACCCTCCGCCTCGGGGCTCCCGGGCAGGGCTGCCCAAGGCAAACAGGACGCCAGCCGGCCGCGCCGGAGAAGTGAACGCACACCGGCGAGAGGCACGCCAGCCCTCAGGTGCGTGAGCTCAGCCCCGGGTGTCCAAGGCCGTCCAGCCGAGCGGACGCCTCCCCGGTCAAGGGCGCAGTCGGCCCGGCGACCCCCGCCCCGGCGACCCCCGCCCCGGCGACCCCCGCCGCGCTCCGGCGACCCCCGCCCCGGCGACCCCCGCCGCGCCCCGGCGACCCCCGCCGCGACCCGGAGACCCCCGCCCCGGCGACCCCCGCCCCGGCGACCCCCGCCGCGCCCCGGAGACCCCCGCCCCGGCGACCCCAGCCGCGCTCCGGCGACCCCCGCCGCGACCCGGAGACCCCCCGCCCCGGCGCCCCCAGCCGCCCTCCGGCGACCCCCGCCCCGGCGCCCTCAGCCGCGCCCCGCCCCGCCGCCCCCAGTCGCGCCCCGGTGCCCCGGCGACCCCCGCCTCCCCCAGGCGCCCCGGCGACCCCCGCCCCGCCGCCCCCAGCCGCGCCCCTGCGCCCCCCGCCCCGGCCGGAAGCGGCGCCCAGCGCGCACTGACAGCTCGAAGTCCGCGGAGGAGACCCCCGGTCCCGCCGCCCCGGGGGCGCCGGAAGTGGGTCGCCGCCCGCCCAGGAGGGGCGCCCCGCTCAGAAACACCCAAGGAGCAAATTTAAAAATCCGTCAGCGAGCGGGGTCGGCCTCCCATTCCTGCGCCGCGCATCCTTCCCGCCCCCTCCCCGGGAAACCCCAAAGAGCCCAGCCTCGGGGTCCCCGCGGTCGCCACGAGGGCTGACAACCGCTTTTAAGCGCAATAACCAAAAAAGGCGGCGACAGCGCCTCCGCATCGCGGGCAGAAGCGACCCCCGCCCGGCCCCGCTTCCGGGGTCCCGGGCGCCCCTCCCCCGCCCGGCCCGTTAACGGCCGCGCGCGGGCACGAGAGGGAGGCGGCGGCCCGGCGCGCGGGCACGAGGCGGCGGCGGCGCGAGGGCGCGCGCGAGCCCCTCCGCGGCGGCGCCCACCCGGCCACCCCTACCTGAGGGCCGGCGCGGGCCGGCGGCGGCGGGAGCGGGGGCGGCGGCGGCGGCGGCGAGGCCTGGCGCTCGCTCGCAGCTTCCCTCCGCGACCGGCGGCGGCGGCGGCGCGGCGGCGCCCGCCCGCAGCGCCCCCTAGCGACGGGAGGCCGCGCCCGGCGCCCGGGCCGCGCCGCCATTGGCTGCGCCGCGAGCGTCCGGCCGGGGGCGGCGGCGCCACGTCGGGCCGGGGGCGGTGACCGCGGGGCGGGCGAGAGGAAAGGCCGGGGCGGCGCGGCGGCGCTCGGACCCGCGCCCGGGGCGCCGCCGCCGGGGTCTCAGCCGCCCGCGGAGTGCGTGCGGGGGCGCCGTCCCCGGAGCCGGGCAGGAGGCCGCCGCGGCGCGGGTCTCGGGGGCAGCGCGGGGTCCGGAGACTCGAGCCCCGGCTGCCGCGGCCGGCCCGTGGGGAGCCTGGCGCCCCGTCCCCACTCCCAGCCCAGATGGCCCCTGGGCGGTCTGTGTAGCGGGGTGGGGGCTGCCGGGGGCGGGGGCGCCTGGGGAGGTGGCAGCCCTGCGGGGACCAGGACTGTGCCCCCGGGGCCCTGAGGCTGCAGCCCGGGGGCTGCGGGAAAGAGGGGCGGGGTTTGCCCCGCGCGGGGCTGGAGTCCCGCGTGGAGGATTCCGAGGTCCGGCGGACACTGGAGCTCCCCAAGGGGAGCCGGAGGAGGGACAAGAGGCCAGCTCCGTCCCGGTGACGCAGTTAGACCCGGGAGCGTGCGCCTGCGCCCGCGGCCGGGACACAGTTCCACGGGCGGGCGGCCTGAGCAGCGTGGATTTGTTTTCTTGCAGCTCTGGGGACTGGAAGCCCAAGACCAGGGCCGCGTAGGGCTGGACTGTGGCCTGGTGACAGCTCGCTGCCTCCGCACTGTGATCTCACGTGACGTTTCGAGTGTGCGTGGGGGGGGGGTGAATCTATGCTGTCTTGTCTTAGCTCAGCCGCCTCCCCCCCCCATGACCTCACTCAACCCTAACTGCCTCCTTCAAGGCCCCGGCTCCACATACAGTCACCATGGCTGTTAGGGCTTCCACCTAAGGATATGGGGGACACATTTCAGCCACAGCAAATTCAAGGCCAGCTGGTGGGGCGTGGCTTTCCCGAGCCCGCTGTGAGGAGGGGGTTCTCTCCTGCTCATCATGAGGCCTCAGCTCAAAGCCCCCCCCCCCACCGGGAGACCCTCCCTGCCTGCCCACCTGTGCTCGGCTGAGTGCCAAGGCCCTGTCCTGTTGCAGAGCAGTCCCGCAGATGGCAGGGACCCTACCAGTCATTTGGGCACTCGTGTGCAGCTCCCCTCACCCCATCCCAGAGCAGACCCCAGAACAGTGCCCAGCACCCACTAAACGCTTCCCAGGTGGATGTCTCCGGGAGCCCCAGCATGAGGTGTGCAGGATGAGCAGGCGGTCCTGCAAGGCCAGCAGGTCTGTCCCTGAGCCCTGGGGGTGTCATGGTCGGGGCATTGCAGAACCAAGGGGAAGGTGGCTGTCACCCTGCCAGTACGTGGAGAAAATTCCCTGTTGTTTCTGTAACAAATTAACACAAACGGACTGTTACAGTTCTCGGGATTAGAAGTCGGAAGTGAGTTCCACTGGGCTGGCGAGTCTGGCTCCTGGAGGCTCTGGGAAAGTCTGTTCTCCCAGAGGCTGCCGGCACCCCTGGGTCCTGACCCCTTCCTCCATCTTCAGAGTCAACGGTGGTTGGCTGAGTGCCAGATCCATCTATTTCCATCATCACGTCCACTGTAGCTCCTGCTGGCCTCTTTCCCTCTGAAGAGCGCTCGTGGTGACAGGGACTTACCGGGCTCATCTTGATGGTTTATGCCCTGACCCATCGCTAGAGCCGATTCGCTCCTCAAATGGTCATAATGGCCATGATCGGGTCCCAAGCTCTTGGGCCGTCCTCTGCTGCTTTCCCAGGTGCATTAGCAGGGACCTGGATTGGAAGTGGAGCAGCCAGGACTGGAACTGGTGCCTATACAGGGTGCTAGTGTTGCAGTCTGAAGCTTAACCCATGAGCCTGCAACACCACCCTCAAGGGATACTCCTATTTTGAAGTTACTTAAATTGAACAAAGAAACGCTATAGTGCAAAGAAGCCTTGTTCACAGGCCATCCATTTGCAACCTATGTTTTAAAAAACAAGAGGGTCGGGGCTGGTGCTGTGGCTTAGCAGGTAAAGCCACCGCCTGCAGTGCTGGCATCCCATATGGGCAACCGGTTTGAGTCCTGGCAGCTCCACTTCCAAGCCAGCTCTCTGCTATGGTCTGGGAAAGCAGTAGAAGATGGCCCAAGTCCTTGGGCCCCTGCACTTATATGGGAGACCCAGAAGAAGCTCCTGGCTTCTGGTCGGCCCAGCCCCGGCCATTGCAGCCAATTGTGGAGTGAACAAGCAGATGAAAGACCAAGCTCTGTATCTCTCTCTCTCTGTGTGTAACTCTGCCTTTAAAATAAAATCTTAAAAATAAATAAAGAGGATTGGCCTTTGGAACAGCAGTTAGACAGCACTTGTCCCACACTGGAATACCTGGGTTCAAGTCCCAGCCCTGCTCCCAATCCCAGCATCCTACTTATGAGCCCTCTGGGAAGCATCAGGTGACGGCTTAACTGTTACGGATCCCTGCCACCCTGTGGGAGACCCAGATTGAGTTCTGGCTCCTGGCTTTGGCTTGGCACAGCCACAGCTGCTGCGGGCATTGGGGGAGTGAACCAATAAGTAGAAACATGCACACTCTTTTCATGTCTCCTGCCTTTCAAAGAAATTAAAAATAAAAGTTTAAGAAAGATCTGGGGGCTGGTGCTGTGGTGTAGCCTACAGCACCAGCATCCCATACGGGTGCTGGTTCATGTCCTGGCTACTCCACTTCCAATCCAGCTCTCTGCTATGGCTGGGAAAGCAGTGGAGATGGCCCAGGTCCTTGGGCTCCTGCACCCACGTGGGAGACCCTGAGGAACCCCCTGGCTTCAGATCAGCGCAGTGCCAGCTGTCACAACCATCTGGAGAGAACCAGTGGATAGAAGACCTCTCTCTCTCTCTTTCTCTACCTGTGCCTCTGCCTCTCTATAACTCTGCCTTTCAAATAAGTAAATAAATCTTTAAAAAAAAAAAAAAAAGAAAGGTTTGGATAGGTCTTGGGTAGAGCTTCGTGGATGGTCTTCAGTTTCATTCGTGGCAGTTATGCATGACGGAGCTACTGGTCGTTCTGGTGAGAGCTTTAAGAGAATGTATGTGGAGGGCAAAGTTCCCATGCGCAGAACATCTGTTTTCTGAGGAAGGGCTGGGGCCGCCGCGGCTTTGTTTTTCCTGTGGCGTATCACAGTAGTGAGGTCAGGCTTGCTCACCTTGAACCCCGGCCCTGCTGACCTCCCGTTCTCAGCGAGAGGAGGAGGCACCACAGGGGGTATTTCACGTTTCACTGATTCTCCTTGCACCTGGACCCGGAACTGGGTTTCTTAGTGAAGGAACTTGGCACCCACGTGGAAATCTGGGAGTGAGTTCTCCCTGGTCCATGGAGTCTCTGTACAACAGCTACCACATGTCGGCAATAACAGCAACAGTTCTGTTTTATGTACAAAGTTCTCGTAAGACTCTCAGCTGACACCGGCATGCACACATTGCAAAGTATTTGGTTTTTCACGATACAGTCACCCCTTAAGTTTGCCCCAAAGGAAAGGTGCTCTGAATTGTGATCAATACCTTATTGTCCCATCTAAGCTTCTCGCAACAAACAAGGAATATGTAAGACATTTAAAGTAGGTAGCACAGTGGCAGAGGAGTCTGGGAAGTGGCTGTAAATCCTGACTCAGTCCTTGCCCATCTGGGTGGCCCCAGGCGAATTCCTTTGAGAGCTTTGAGTTCATCTTAAAATGTGGATAATGATACCCCAGACATGGTAAGGATTAAAAACCATGCTTGTAAATGGAAAGCACCCAGCACAGAGAATTGTCCCGTAAGTACCAGTTACCCTTCCCTAATGAATGGAGGGAGCTCCCTGCAGCCATCTTTGGGGTGGGGTGTGCACTTGTACACACACACACACACACACACACACATACCAGGCGTGCTCCCCACACCCCTGGAAGTGCTGCCTGCAGAGAAGGTTCCTGAAGGGTGTGGTGCGAGGTGACACAACCCTTAGGTGCAAGGTGCTGCAAAAATGCTTAAGCGTCCTTGGCTTAAAGGACGTCCTTGGCATAGCAGAGAAGCCCGGAACCAAAGGTCCACGGCCACCACGTGATCTATTGAAATGAAGTAGCCACGGGGCCAACCTTACATCAGAGCAAAGAGTAGGAATGATTTGTTTGCAAGTATTACACACCTGTGCCCAAAAAGGAAAACATGACCCGTTTAATATCACATTCCTTTTGAACTGAATAATCACTCGGAAAGCACTCAGAGTATACTTCCTCCAAGTTAAGCTTTGGTGAAAAGCATAAATTATAAGACACCAAGGCCGGAGGTGGCATTAGGCGCAGTAGTTAAGACACTACCTGGGGTTGGTACCATGGCTCAATAGGCTAATCCTCCACCTGCGGCACTGGCACACCGGGTTCTAGTCCCGATCGGGGCACCGGATTCCGTCCTGGTTGCCCCTTTTCCAGTCCAGCTCTCTGCTGTGGCCTGGGAGTGCAGTGGAGGATGGCCTAAGTGCTTGGGGCCCTGCACCCGCATGGGAGACCAGGAGGAAGCACCTGGCTCCTGGCTTCAGATCAGTGCAGCGCGCTGGCTGTAGCAGCCATTTGAGGGGTGAACCAACGGAAGGAAGACCTTTCTCTCTCTCTCTCTCTCTCTCTCTCTCTCTCTCTCTCTCTCACTGTCTAACTCTGCCTATCCCCCCCCAAAAAAAAAAAAAAAAAAAAAACAGACACTACCTGGGACAGTCGCAGCCTTTAACAGAGTCTGGGTTCAAGTCCTGACTGTGCTGCCAGTTTCCCCTTCCTGGTAAGACAGACCTTGGGAGGCAGCAGGTGGTGGCTCGCATGGGAGACCAGGACAGAGCTCCTGTCTCCTGGCTTCAGCCTGACCCAGCCCCGGCTATTACAGACATATGGGGAGTCAATCAACAGATGGCAGATCTCTGTGTACCTATGTGTCTCTTGCTGTGTCTGTCTTTCAATTAAATTTCTAAGAAAACAAAAACACTGAGTTCCTCTAGTTGGCCTTGTGGGTACTATACACATCACCCATTTGCTTCCTCTCCCCTGTGTCTCTACAGCACTTAAGCTCTGACAAAGGGCTTGTGAAAAGCTCCACCCATGGGCTGGTTGCTGCCCATCAATTTCAACGTGCAACTCAGCATAAACCACCTCCTGATTCTTATATAAGACAAGAGAGCCCTAATTATCCAAGAAAAGAGGCAGAGTTGGGGTACAATAGACCTTATATTTTACTTGCTAGTATTTTTTCCAGTTGTTCTTAGACACAAGAGATGCTGAAGGATCTGTTGTGCAGCCTTGGCTTCTGAAGCGAGTTTCTTTGGTTGTCCCTCTAGACCGGATGCTGAGTGTAATGCTACAATGTGGCATACACTTCTTGCTTGTACTTGGGGAGCTGACACATTTAATACAAGCTGGAATCCAGTCCCCAGAATAGCTTCCGGGATTAGGTTGGCCCTCTGAATCCCAGCTATGGATCCTTCTCTGGCTTCCCTGACCCCAGAGTTTCCATACCGACTCCATTTTCCACATGTTCTGTCTTGCTTTCAACACCTACTCCCATGTGAATTTTCCTGCCCTCCTCTTCTGTCTCATCTTGTTAATCCTGCGCCCAGTTTCTTCAGCCTCCAGCCTCTTGAACTCAGGCCCCTGGAACTGGTCCTTCTGGGTCATGGATGGAACCCAGGGAGCTCCATTCATCGGCTGAACCAGCACAAATGCCAGCTGTATCCAGGGCAGTGTCCTGGGTGCCACAATGCACCTGCGACTGTGTCTACGCTCAAGACACAATTAAACGTGTGGTTTGAGGTTTCCCCGGGCGTGAGCTCGGGGGCTGCTCTGTAGAATAGAAAGGGATGAAAGCAAAGATTAAGGCAACCTGATTTGTTGGTATGTGAGTTCCAGATCTTTCTTTTAATATGTGAGAATATCAGGACGTGAAAATGATAAACTCCGTGAAATCAGAAGACCGTTTGCCACTGAGTCTGCAGATTAAAAGGTACTTATTGTCTCAATTTGAATAAAAACCATCAGGCCTCTCTAATCCAAGTAATCAACAAAATTATGCAAATTTTTTACATCCTCAAGATCATAAATTTCAGGGAGCATAAATCAGCAGGGAGCCCAGCCTATCAGGAAATTTGCAGAAACCATAAGTGCAAAAAGTGCCCACGTCCTCCCGTGAGCAACCACAGCAGTGCCTCCGAGAGCACGCCCACAGCTGCTTTTCCTCTGGAGAGCCCTCGTAAGATGCACTTGACACAGACCTGCTCTGCACAGTTTAGAGCAAAATTTCACATCAGCAGCTTCTCAAGACATTTGCAAAGATGCTGTCGGATCCTCAATCAAAATCATGGTAGTCTGCTTGTGCTATTAACGTCAAATATGAATTTTTTAAAAGGATTTATTTCTTTTCACTTGAAAGGCAGTTATATATATAGAGATGGAGAGATTTTTCATTCACTGGTTCACTCCCCCAGATGGCTGTAACAGCAGGGGCTGGGGAAGACAGAGCCAGGAGCCAGGCCTTCCACAGGGGTGGCGGGGCCCCAGGCACTCTCCTCCAAACCTTCCCTGGTGCGTTAGCAGGAAGCTGGATCGGAAGCAGAGCAGCCAGGATGAGAACCGTTGTTCGCAGGAGAGGCCAGCATGGCAGGCAGCAGCTTAACCCCTGGGCCCCGAGTGTTAATTTTTATAAAAATAAACCTGAGCTTTGCTCCCTAAGAGCTTCCATCCTTCGAGTGCAGTATTTCAGGCACATGTCTTCATTAGAAAGGGTATTGCTGAGAACATGTACCACTGTAGGTATAAATGTATGAAGAACACACACCTGGGGTGTGTGTGTGTGTTACTCTACGCCGATGACTCTTACATTTCTAACCCTGCCCAGTTCTGTCCTCTGGCCCTGACCCTATACACTCAAATGTCTTCTTGAACATCTCAGAATCATTTCCAGCCCGACCTGTCCAGAACGGAACTCATGACTTCCTCCTCCCCAAGGCACACTTTGGGCTTTTTTATTGTTTTTAAATCATGGTTCATTTCAAAATCTAAATATTGCAGGTTTTAAAAAAAATTTGTTTGAAAGGCAGAGTGACATAGAGAGGCAGAGACAGAGAGCTTTCATTGGCTGGCTCACTCTCCAAATGGCCACAAAAACCAGGGCTAGGGGCCAGCATTGCAGCATAGCAGGTAAAGCCACCACCTGCAGTGTCGGCATCCCATAGGGGCACTGGTTCGAGTCCCGGCTGCTCCGCTTCCAATCCAGCTCTGTGCTGTGGCCTGGGAAAGCAGCGGAAGATGGCCCAAGTGCCTGGGCCCTGCACCCGCATGAGACACCTGGAAGAAGCTCCAGGCCCCTGGCTTCAGAGTGGCGCAACTCTGGCCATTGCAGTCAATTGGGGAATGAACCAGCGGATGGAAGACCTCTCTCTCTGCCTCTCCTCTGTGTGTGTAACTCTGCCTTTCAAATAAATAAATAAATCTTTTAAAAAAGTAAATGCTCCCTAGGAATGAGCGTTTCTGCTGAGAAACTATCCAAAATACAACTGCCAGCAAAAGAAGCTATGGAAATGCACTAGTCATGAACCCCCGCTTTGCAACGCAGAGATCGGAGGGGAGATGGGAACGGTGGCACCACCTGAAGGCCCTTGGAAGGCGAGTCAAAAAGGAGACATCCACAGTTATAGTGAGTTCTGACAATGAAGCCATTCTGCAGTCAGCTAACACCTGTCCTGGTTAAGCCCTCAGCGCCAGTGATCTCGCCGAGGGGAAGTGAAGCAGAGACAGATTAGATCGGAGAAGCAGCCAACAAACAGTAATAAAGGCAAGGCCGGAAAAGTCCTCAGTAAGCCAGATCAGCCAGGGAGGGGTCCCTTCCAGGATGCCCAGGCTGCACCCAGCTAAGTGTGTTTACAAACCAAAGCAGCCTTGCCAGTGGTGTTGCCATGGTTACAAAGAAACAGGAGCAGCTCTGGCCATCATTGGACCCATAAAGGCAATTAAGTAAATTCTTAAAATCCAAGGAAGGAGTAAATAAGAAAACAGTTCTGAAATCTTGAGGAACTGAGTTTTAAAACATTCATGCTGGGGTCGGAGTTGTGGCACAGTGGGCTAAGCTGCTGCTTGCAACATCAGCATCCAATAGTGGTTGCAACCTGGCTGTTCGTTCCTGATCCAGCTCTCTGCTAAGGCGCCTGGGAAGACAGCAGATGATAGCCCAAGTATTTGGACCTCTGAACCGTGTCAGAGACCCGGACAGAGTTGCAGGCTCCTGCCTTCGGTTTGGCATTGGCTATTTGGGGAATGAACCAGAGGATGGAAGAATTCTTTCTGCCTGTGTCTCTCTCTCTTTAACTCTGCCTCTCAAATAAATACATTTTTTTAAAAAAAAAATCCTGCTAAGCAACTTAAAAATTTCTTTAAAATTATTTTCATCTATTTGAAAGGCAGAGTGACATAAAGAGAGAGAGAGAGAGAGAGGTCTTCCATTCACTGGTTCACTTCCCAGATGCCACAACAGCCAAGGATGCACCAGACTGAAGCCAGGATCCCAGAACTCCATCTGGGTCGCCTACATGGGTGTCAGGGGCCCAAGCACTTGAGCCACATCTGCTGCCTCCCAGGATGCATTAGCAGGACGCTGGCTTGGAAGCCGAGGAGCCACCCAAAACAGGATGTAAGCTGCTGTGCTGCAATGCCTGCCCCAGAATCCATCCCAGGAGGGAGCGGACCAGAGAGGGATATTAAAAATATTATACACCCAATACATAAGTTAGAGGGAGAGGCTATGGGGAAAAGTGAACCGCATTCCTTCATGAACTGCAAGAAGAAAATAAAGTAGATGCAAACCACCTCTGTAGCAAAAGACGGCAAAGTGGTGAGGGGGGGAGTCAACTGCTTTCCCATTGGGCTCTGGGGCTTTATTTCAGAATATTCTGAGAGGAGCCTGGTAACTTTTGAAACATTGTGGATCACTTTGATCTAAAGGCAAGATTCCAGCTACCATGTGTCTTTTCTTAGAGGTCTGTGACTTTGAGAAAGATCCTGAGATAACGGGTGGATGCATCGGTAAAGGGGACTCTGTTGTGGGTCGCAGTCCGCCCTGTCTGCACATAAAGAACCCACGCTCCCCTGTTTACGGCACCTGCAGTGACTTCCCAGACCACGGATGTCAGGTGACAGAGTAGATGGCCAGCATCCTAGGTGATGCGGTTCCACTGAGACCCTTGTGATTCAGGTATTGTAAGTGAAAAGGATAGGACCAGTGCTGTGGAGTAACAGGTAGGGCTACCGCCTGGCATCCCATGTGGGCGCTGGTTCGAGTTCCGGCTGCTCCACTTCCAACCCAGATTGTGGGAGACCCAGAGGAAGCTCCTGGCTTCACATTGGTGCAGCCCGGTCCATTGCAGCCATCCGGGGAGTGAACCAGTGGATGGAGGACCTCTTTCTCTCTGTCTCTCTCTCTGCCTCTCTCTAATTCTGCATTTCAAACAAATAAATAAATCTTTAAAAATAGTTACCCTTAAACTTTTCTTACAAAACGAGAACCAAATTTTCATGCATAAGAAATATCATATATGAGCATGTAGCTTATATTTTACATGTGTGCAAACATTATTCCATGCATAGAATTAGGCATGTGGCACAAGCTATCAGTTTGTAAAATCTCATCCAATCCAGGTTGAAATTATAATTCTGAGTTAGCAAGCTCCAAATTAGGAAGTTTTCATTATATTGGCAGTAGCTGGTATTTCAATGTCTGTCCATTTTCATTTCCAGATTTTTGCTACTTAAAGTGTGGCCTGTGAATCAGTGGCCTGGGGCGCTGAGTTAGTTAGGAGGAGGACTGAGAGGCTGAGGCCTGAGCTGTTGCACTGTTTACAGTCTCTTCGGCCAGGTCCCTGCTGCTGCGCCAGGGACCTCTGGTGATTGTCTCATTTGCCACTTTTAACGCTACAGTTTCCCTGCATTATCACTTGAAAAATCTAGGGGAATTCGCAATACTCCAAATGGAGAGTGGGGGGGACCATGTAAATATGGCCATTTTATATTCTTTTTTTTTTTTTTTTTTGACAGGCAGAGTGGACAGTGAGAGAGAGAGACAGAGAGAAAGGTCTTCCTTTGCCGTTGGTTCACCCTCCAATGGCCCCCGCGGATGGTGCGCTGCACTGATCTGATGGCAGGAGCCAGGTGCCTTTCCCTGGTCTCCCATGGGGTGCAGGGCCCAAGCACCTGGGCCATCCTCCACTGCACTCCCGGGCCACAGCAGAGAGCTGGCCTGGAAGAGGGGCAACCGGGACAGAATCCGGTGCCCCAACCAAGACTAGAACCTGGTGTGCCGGCGCCGCTAGGCCAAGGATTAGCCTATTGAGCTGTGGCTAATATTATACCTTAATATACCTTAAGGTAGCCCAGTTCTGGGAACCAGTGTAGAGGGTAAGACCTCTGCTTGCAGTGCTGGCATCCCATATGGGCGCCACTTCAAATCCCAACTGCTCCTTTTCCAATCCAGCTCTCTTCTATGGCCTGGGAAAGCAGTAGAATATGGCACAAGTGCTCCAGCCCCTGCACCCACATCAGGGACCCAGAAGAAGCTCCTGGCTTCCGACTTCAGACCAGCCCAGGTCCAGCCACTGCAGCAATTTGGGGAAGGAGCAGTGGTTGGAAGATCTCTCTCTCTGTGTCTCTCCCTCTCTGTGTGTGTGTAATTCTGCATCTCAAATAAATAAATTTTAACATTAAAAAAAAAAAAATAGCCCAGTTCTCTTTTTGAAAGACAACTACTGAATTGAAAACAAGTTTCAAAAGACAATGATAGACCACTAGTGACACCCTGTGACTAATGCTTGAAACTACAATAGCACTTCAAGAGCAAAATTAGAAAAAGACTTTTTTATTTCAATATTATATTTTGACACTATTCAACATTTTAACCTTTTCTTTTGAAATAATTATATAGACTCATCAGCTGTTGCCCAGAACGGTCCCGGGGGCTCCTCCTGGAAGATCTCCCAGTGTGTTAACATCGGGAGCTATCAAAGCCAAGGTATCAGGGCAGGCGGTTGGTGTAGTGAATGAGATGCCCACGTCCCATGCCACCAGAGTTCCTGGGTTCTATACCTGGCTCTGCTCCTGATCCCGGCTTCCTGCTAATACAGACTCCAAGAGGCAGCCGTAAAAGGATAAACTGACCAGGCAGCCGTCACGGAGTGGGAGGCCTGGACTGAGTTCTCAGGCCCTGGCTGTGGCCTGGCCCAGCTAGGGTCTGTCATGGGCATTTGGGGAGTGAGCCAATGTATGGCAGTGCACATGTCTGTCTCTCTAATAAAATAATAGTGGGTTTGAGTTATCAGACATCACACAACGCAGGACAGTGATCCCTGGAACACGGAGTAAATACTCCAGATGAGCTCTGGAGAGGTCCCCGGCTTACCTCCAGCTGTGCAAGCCGGGGGAGCCCAGGCAAAGCCCAGTGGTTGCCCCTGAGCTGAAGAGGTAGAGCGGAGAGTCTGGAGCAGCCACAGCAAACAGTCCCCAGGGCAGCACCCTAGAGATGGGGCTCTGTGCGTGGACAAGACTGGAATCTGCAGGGTACGCGGTAGCCCCTCAGGGATTCAGCAGAGAACTGAGCAATACAAGCACACGCAGAACTGCGGGAGTCACAGGGCTGGCAAGGGTGCTGGTCCCTCCAGCCAAAGCAAGGCTCAGGATTCAGGGACAGAAAGCTCAGAACGGGGGCCAGTGTGGCGGTGCAGTGGCTCAAGTCACAGCTCGAGTGGCTAGCATCCGATACAAGCAGTTCAAGTCCCGGCAGCTCCACCTCTGTTCCAGTCCCTCTTAGGATCTGGATGGGGTTCCAGGCTCCTGGGTTCGGTGTGGCTCAGCCCTACCTGTTGCTGCCGTTTTGGGAGTGAACTAGCAAATGAAATCTCTCTCTCTCTCTCTCTCTCTCTCTCTCTCTCTCTGTAACTCTTTCAAGTAAGAAAAATAAGTTCATTTAAAAAAAAAAAAAGAATGCTCAGAAGGGCATTACTTTAGCAATGTGTGTTTGGGGGCTGGAATTCACCATATCCATATGCATATACTCGGAAAATGGAATTAAAAGAGGCGTATTTTGGTGCAAGAAAATTTCGAAATCCCTGCGTGATTTACTGAGGATACACATTTTCCAGGAACTTTTTGAAGACCCCTCGTACTAACTAACACTCTGTCGGACTTGCTTTTTTCCCAGAGCAGGTGCAAGCAGGCTGTAGGACACCAGGTCATTTTATCCCGATTTTCACTCTGTGTCTAGATTGGGTGGATCAGTCTGTGTGTGGGTGGACCAGGGTTATTTCTCCTGTTCCTTTTCTTTATAAATTTTGTTCAAAAAATTTTATTTTTTTTTGAAAAGCAGAGAGACAGAAATATACCTTCCACTGGTTCACTCCCCAGACACCCGCAGTAGCTGAGGCTGGACTAAGCTGAAGCCAGGAACCTAATCTACGTGGGGGATGAGGATCCAGCTACAGGAGCCAACATCTGCTGCCTGCAAGGGTGCGGGTGCGCAGGACTGGAATCCAGGCACGCTGACACGGGGTGCACGTGTCCCAGGCAGTGGCTTAACTGCTGAGCCAGCTTAACCACCCCCGCAGCTCCGTTTCTTACAGTGCGAGCGGCCGGTGGCTCCTCTGGGGGCTTTCTGGCCACACAGCGGCATTCGCGGTTCAGGACAGCGCCCACTGGCTGGCTGTGGCACCACGGGCACAAGCACGCTGGGGTAGGTCCTGGAAATGCGTGTTGAAACCAGAGCACAGTTACAAAACCCAAGATCGTAAATGCCAGCTGGCTCCGTCTTCAAACACCGGATGGCTTTTCCCTTTCTCTCTTTCTCTCTCCCTCTCTTTCTCTCTCCCTCTCTTTCTCTCTCTCTCTCTTTCTCTCTCTCTCTCTCTCCTCTATATATATAACTGACATTCAAAATAAGTAAATCTTTCAAAATATTTTATAGGCTTTTTAAAAATATTTATTTATTTGAAAGGCAGAATTGCACACAGAGAGAAGGAAAAGTGAAGAGAGAAAGAGAAAGAGAGAGAGAGAGAGAGAGAGAGACCTTCCATCTGATGGTTCACTCCTCAAATGGCTGTAACGTCTGAAGCTGGGCTGATCTGAAGCCAGCAGTCAGGAGATTCCTCTGGGTCTCCTGTGCAGGTGCAGGGGCCCAAGGACTTGGGCCATCTTCTACTGCTTTCCCAGGCTACAGCAGAGAGCTGGATGGGAAGTGGAGCAGCCAGGATTCAAACCGGCGCCCATATGGGATGCCGGCACTGTAGGCGGCAGCTTTACTTGCTATGCCACAGCGCTGGCCCGTGGTGCACATTTGAATCACCTTGAGAGCTTTAAAAGAAACATCCTGGATGTCATCCCAGGCCAGTACCTCAGCATCTCCAGGGAAGTGGTTTGGGGCTTGGGAGGGGGAGCTTTATCATCTCCAAGGTGGTTCTAACACATGGCCAGTGTCGAGAGAATTACAGCCTGTGTATAATTGAGACAATCAGCAGGAAAGACATCCCTGACCGAGCTGTGAGGTCCCCCATGGAGACTGACCATGTTCGTCTAGACATGCTAACACTCAGAACTCCATCGACACCTAGGAGAATGGCACTTGCTTTCTGTCTTGGCTCCTGGCGGCAGCAGGTGCAGCCTGGACACGCAGAACGAGGCTGCGCAGTTTGTGGACCTCTGTGCGCGTCGGGATTGCTCCCCCAGCCACCGCATCGTCACGGCCAAGGACCTCACGTCCATCCCGGTGAACAAGGCCGAGGTCCACAAGGCTGCGGGCGGGTTTACTGGGCAGTTTAAGACCTGCGCAATCGGCAGCGCCACCTGCAGGATGGGTGAGTCCCATGAGTCCATTCTGGGGCTGGCCAAGTCTGACCCATCGTCTCAAAGAACTGAGTGCCAGAACAGGGTTTGGAGTATTTTTGACAAATGATGGAAAAATGAGGAAAAAAAAAAAGAACTAGGAGAACAGGAATCTAGAAGAGGCAGAGAACACTGTCTTTGGAAAGGAGACTTTTATAATTTTTCTTTTTTTCTTTTTTGACAGGCAGAGTTAGAGAGACAGAGAGAAAGGTCTTCCTTCTGTTGGTTCACCCTCCAATGGCCGCTGCGGCTAGCGCATCCCGCTGATCTGAAGCCAGGAGCCAGGTGCTTCTCCTGGTCTCCCATGGGGTGCAGGGCCCAAGGACTTGGGCCATCCTCCACTGCACTCCCGGGCCACAGCAGAGGGCTGGCCTGGAAGAGGGGCAACCGGGACAGAATCCGGCACCCTGACCGGGACTAGAACCCGCTGTGCCGGCGCCGCAGGTGGAGGATTAGCCTAGTGAGCCGTGGCATCGGCCTCTCTTTTCTTAATATTTATTTATCTGATAAAGCTGTTACAGGGAGAGAGATCTTCCCCCCATAGTTCACTCCCCAGATGGCTGCAATCGCCGTGGCTGAATTGGCAGTGGGACACCGGGACCGGAACCGTTGCTCTTAGGGGATGCCCGAGACCCAGGCAGCAGCTTAACCCACTGCACCGCAAGGCCGGCCCTGATCAGCCACTTCTGAAACCCCTGCCCTGTGGGTGGGTTTTTAAAAACCCTATCAGTTGGTGCTGTTTGCACCTAAGCTAAACACAATGGGTTCCCACAATGTATTTATTTACAAATAAAACTTGTCTTTTCACTTCCTGGGAGGACGTGCACCTTCCAGAACACAGTCAAGGAAAGAGTAAAAATCCTGAAACGCCCTTAGCAGCGAAGGATTTCTGGAAGGATGTGGTTCTTGGGACGTCACGAATGTCACTAGCATCGAAGGTTTTGTGAAGAATGGCAATGAAATAGCTTATGAGATGCTGGTGGCTCCGACTCCTTTGGAACGAGGGTAGGACTATCGACACAAGGGGCTGCAGGCTCACTTCCCTAGGAGTCTAGCGTGTGCCAGCAACCTGCGACCTGCGACCTGTGGATCTGGTTGGCCTCCATTCCCAGGGCTTGTGGGTTATTTCTAGCAGATGTTAAAGAGAGTCCAAGGGTGCGCGTTTAGCTCGGTGGTGAACACACTGCTTGGAACCCTGCATTCCTTGTCAGAACCCCTGGCTTGAGTCCTGGCTCCGCGTCTGATCAGCTTCCTGCAAATGCGCACCCTGGGAGGTGAAAGGTGGTGGCTGAAGAACTTGGGTCCCTGCCCTGACCTGGATTGAGATCTAGGCTCCTGGCTTTGTCCTGGCCCAGTCCTGTCTGTGGAAGGCATTGGAGCAGTGACCAGGGGATGGACGATTTCTCCCTCTCTCACACACATGCTTTGAGGTTTTCCAAAAAATTATTTCCATGATCAGAATAGGCTTCTAAAATGCAAACTTTATTAAATCTAAAAAACGATGCTCAGAAGACTTAAAAGCTCCATGGGTGCGCCAGTGTCGAGGCTCCGTTGGCGGCTACAGACGGGTGCTGGCGGTCACCAGGGGCTCGGCCTGGCCACTGGCACTCTCGTTCCTTCTTTCCTCTGCGAGTCTATGTGTCCTGGATCTGCGCCGGCTCTGCTTGGCTCTGCAGACGAACACCAATCCCGAAAACACAACGAAACAAACGCCCGCGGCTATGACTGCTATGCCAGCAGAGAGCGCCAGGAGGTCAGAGGAGCCACCAAGGAGGACCACCGCTCCCAGGGTGACCGTCAGCAGTCCCAGGCAGGGGATGAGCAGGCACTCGGCGTGAGGCAGCCATCCGGGCTCTTCCTGCCTTGTCGGCACCCTCAGGGTTAAGACCGGGTACATGGTGTTCTTGTGCTGCGGTGGTCAGAGGGAGAAAAAAAAATTCAGGGTTGAGAGAAGCCTGAAGGTGGAGCAGAAACCTTTCTTCTTGGACCTGCGGCTGCTATGGGGACACTCTGAAGATTTGGGGAAAATGCAGTTGGCATTTGGCTTAGCAGTTAAACCATCAGTGAAACCCGTATCCGTGTACCTGGTCCAAGTCTCGGCTCCACTTCCACCCCAGCCTCCTGCTTATGCAGGCCCTGGGGGCAGGTGCCGACTCCCAGCACTGAGTCCCAGTCACCCACTTAGGAGACCTGGACTGAGCTCCTGGCTCCTGGCTTCAGCTTAGCTCAGCCGCAGCCATTGCAAGCATGAGAGCTTTCTTTCTCTATCGGTCTCTCTGTCAAATGAACAAAAGCCAAAAAGTGAAATGTCATTTAACCATTTTGAAAAAACACCTTTGATTGGGGCTGGTGCTGTGGCGCAGTGGGTTAATGCCCTGGCCTGAAGTGCCGGCATCCCATATGGGCGTCAGTTCGAGTCCTGACTGCTCCACTTCGGATCCAGCTCTCTGCTATGGCCTGGGAAAGCAGTAGAAGATGGGCCAAGTCCTTGGGCCCCTGCACTCTCGCAGGAGATCCAGAGGAGGCTCCTGGCTTCGGATCAGTGTAGCTCCAGCCATTGCGGCCATCTGGGGAGTGAACCCGTGGATGGAAGACCTCTCTCTCTCTGTCTCTACCTCTCTCTGTAACTCTTTCAAATAAAATAAAATCTTAAAAAAAATGCCTTTGATTTATTCATGTTCAGTTTTAAGAGAGAGAGATCTTCCATCCACGGGGTCGCCGCCCAGATGCCTGGCTGAAGCCTGGAATGTAGGACGCAATCGGCATCTCCCACTGGATGGCAGACACCTGCCACTTCCTAGGGTGCGCCCCAGTGGGAAGCTGGATCAGAAGTGGAGCTGCGACTGGAACCCAGGCACTGTGACGTGGATTCTGGCGTCCCGAGCTGTGTCTTAACCACTGTGCCAAATGCTTGGCTCCTGGCAGACACTAAGGTCCTCCTCCAAGGCACCTCTCACAAGGTCAGAGCTGGCCACTTTAAGTTCTTTGTGGTTTAAAATCTCTTTGGTAAAGCCACTGCCTGCAGTGCTGACATCCCATATGGGCGCCAGTTCGTATATTGGCTGCTCCACTTCCGGTCCAGCTCCCTGCTATGGCCTGGGAAAGCAGAAGATGGCCCCAGTCCTTGGGCCCCTGCACCCTTGTGGGAGACCCAGAAGAAGCTCCTGGCTCCGGATTGGCGTGGCTCTGGCTGTTGCGGCCAATTCGGGAGTGACCAGCGAATGGAAGACCACCTCCCTCCCTCCCTCCCTCCCTCCCTCTCTCTCTCTCTCTCTCTCTCTCTGACTCTCCTTTTCTCTGTGTAACTCTGACTTTCAAATATATATATAAATCTTTATTTAAAAAACTCCCTCTTTACAGAATTGTCTTGCAGCCGTCTTGAGTCTCCACAAAGACAAATTCTGAGCATGAAGAACTGGACCTGGGATCCCTGATCTCTCTTAAGCATTGATTAGGAGATGGTTCATTTGCATTTTTACACTTTAGATCCCCAGTGATCAAGTTCCGGGTGAAGGATGGAGAACACGGCCTAGGAGGAAACTCTCTCCTGCCTGGGAGGACCTGCGGGGAGCCGAGCAGCCAGCATCGCCCCCACCCTGGGGCCTGGGCAGAAGGGCTGCCAAGGCTCCCCGTGCTGTGTGCTTGCCCGGGACGCCCTCATTCCCCGGAGCTCGTGGGTTCCCGAAAGCCTCACTAGGGAATTGCAGAATTCAACAGCCACCGAATCAGCTGAAGTCTGGGTTGGAATTCAACAGAGCAGGGGGTTGTTGGCCTTGGGAGCGGAGCTGGGATTGGCGCTCTGATGTGGGAGGCCGGCGTCTTAACTTCCCAGCACAACATCTTGTAGCTGCCTTTTCAGCACCTGTGGGTGTGTTCTTCCCTTTTGACAATGAACTGTTAACGAATCCCTGGTCTTTACCCCTTCCTGCCTGGTCCAACAAGCTGTCCCAGGCCACTGTTTACTCCCCAAATAAAACGCTGTTTCAAGTTACTTTCTTGAGCAAGACCAGGTTATGGGGGAGGAGGAGGAAGAAGATGATGGGCTCTCAGTACTAAGGATGTTACATGCTGGAAAATGCAATGGGAAGCGTTGGAGTCTAAGTAACAGCTGGAGACTCACGAGCTAAGCGCTGTAATCAGCGAGGTCTCACCGCCTCTTCAGCTTCTAGGTTTTTTTCTCTTTTTTAATTTTTTTTTGACAGGCAGAGTTATAGACAGTGAGAGAGAGAGAGACAGAGAGAAAGGTCTTCCTTCCGTTAGTTCACCCCCCAAATGGCCGCTACAGCCGATCCGAAGCCAGGAGCCAGGTGCTTTTGTTTCAGAAAGGTGGCTCAACAGGCTAATCCTCCGCTTTGCGGCACCGGCACACCGGGTTCTAGTCCCGGTCGGGGCGCCGGATTCTGTCCCGGTTGCCCCTCTTCCAGGCCAGCTCTCTGCTGTGGCCCGGGAGTGCAGTGGAGGATGGCCCAAGTGCTTGGGCCCTGCACCCCATGAGAGACCAGGAGAAGCACCTGGCTCCTGCCATCGGATGAGCGCGGTGCGCCGGCCGCAGCGCACTGACCGCGGCAGCCATTGGAGGGTGAACCAACGGCAAAGGAAGACCTTTCTCTCTGTCTCTCTCTCTCGCTGTCCACTCTGCCTGTCAAAAAAAAAACAAACAAACAAAAAAAGAAAGCATCCCAAGTTTGCAAAACTGAAACCCAGAGTCTTAAAGAGTTCAAGCGTCTTAGAATACAAGAAATTGTTAAATGAGAACCAGTGTCCTATGTGCAACGAATAAAACAGAGTCAGGATCCTTAACATACAAAGAACGTCTACAGATCAAGAAGAAAAATCCAACAGCCCGACAGAGAAACCAGGAGCATAAACAAGGAATCGGGCTCAGAATAAATGCACGAAGCACTGCGGCTCAGCTCGGTCTACGCTCAATGTTAAAGCGACTTTCAAAGGCTCTTAGCGAAGAGTAAGCTGATCATCTTACAAGACAGTTTCTCTCACCTGTGGCAGCTGTCAGTCAAAGCGAAGCTGTCAGAGTTTCCCCCGGAGAGCTGGAGCCCTCCTTATAGAAACGGCTGAAGAAGGAGCGGTGTCTCCTTTATATGAAGCAGGCTCTTGATTGGATGAGGGAAGTAGCGTGGACTCCGGGGCGGGCAGGGGGTGGGGGGTGGCCCTCTTGGGTATCCGGTTAAATCTCTTTCTTCACCCATCCCATAATGCATGAGCCTCGATTCTGGACACTTTGAAGACACTCGCGGCATGGAAAGAACAGAGCTAAGGGCATAGAGCAGCTCCCTCATACGTCCTACGCAAAAATACGGCAACACTGCAAGCGATTTTCCTGGATTGGCTTCGTCTGTTTCATTTGGTTTCACCTGCTGAAGGTTGGTACAGGTGTTACTACCATGAGAAGGGAACTTGTAGCGACCTGAGGCTGCACAGGTGTCTCCCCACTCGCCCTGAGCAGAATCACCTGGCCTCTCCGGAGAACCACGGGCTGCAGGTGGCCGACAGCCGCTGGCTGAGACGCCCGCATCCCACGGGGGATGCCCGAGTTCCAGTCCTCGCTCTGCGCCTCATCCCGGCTTCCTGCGAACGCAGACTCTGGTGGGCAAAAGTGATGGCCCCAGTAACGGGGTCCCCGCAGCCCACGCGGAAGACCTGGGCCCCGTGCCTGGTTTCCAGCTTCAGACTGGCCCAGCCCTGCCTGCTGCAGGCGCTCTCTGTCCCGGTCTTTTGTCTCTGCCCCTCAGATGAAAAGGAAAAAGGTGCCCAGGTGCCTCTTGTACTGACGACACCAGTCTGCAGGGG
This sequence comes from Sylvilagus floridanus, assembly GCA_949820135.1. Lineage (NCBI taxonomy): Eukaryota > Metazoa > Chordata > Mammalia > Lagomorpha > Leporidae > Sylvilagus > Sylvilagus floridanus. The sequence continues at coordinate 39,704,121 of OX463234.1, read as the reverse complement.
GACAGGAATGCGCGGCGCTCAGACGTGGCACGGGCCCCAAGGATTTCCAGTGTGCTCTTCATGACGGACATGCGAGGGGAGGTGAGGGAGGGCTGGCATTTGTGGGCACACTTCGAACACGGCAGTGTTTGTGTGGTGCACGGTAACCCAGACGGGTTTAAAGGCATCCACAGATTTCTGGGGAAGATCCAAAACACTTTCTTTTTAATATATAATTATCATAAAATAAATTGCACCACAGTGGGAGATATTCAATATTGAATTTACATAAAACTCCCAAACAGGGGCAGGCAGTTAGTGTAGTAAAGATTCTGTGTGGGTTCGAGTCCCATCTCTGGATTTCAGCTTCCTGCCAGTGTACACCCTGGGAGGCTGCAGCACTGGCCCCAGTGGTTAGGTCCTTGCTACCCACGTAGGAGACACAGATTGAGTTCCAGCCTGGCTATGGGGGCATTTGGGAAGTGATGGAGAGTTTTGTCTGTCTCTCAAAAGAAATTTAAACTTCAAAATGAAATGTGTAAGTGAGGAGTTTGAACTTGCTTCTGTGAGCAGAAGTGTTTCTTACAATGGTTGTGTTGAAACAGGTACCACAAGACTCACCGCTTGGAGCTGGCATTGTGGCACAGAGGGTTAAGCCACATGATACCTGCATCCCCTATGAGCGCTGGTTCGAGTCCTGGCTGCTCCACTTCTGATCGCTCCCTGCTTATGCACTTGAGAAAGCAACAGAAGATGGCCGAAGTGCTCCGGTTCTGCCACCCACGTGGGAGACCCAGATGAAGCTCCTGAGTTCAGCCTGGCCCAGCCCTAGCCATTGTGGCCACTTGGAGAGTGAAACAGCAGATGGAAGATTTGTGTGTGTGTTCCTCCCTCTAACTGTGCCTTTTTAAATAAATCAATCCTTAAGAAAAACTTAAAAAGGGGCTAGTATTGTGGCATAGCTGGTTAAGTCTCTGCCTGCAATGCCAGCATCCCATATAGGTGCCAGTTCAAGTCCCAGCTGCTCCACTTCCAATCTAGCTCCCTGCTTATCTGTCTGGGAAAGCAGTAGAAGATGGCCCAAGTCCTTGGGCCCTTGCACCCAGATAGAAGACCTGGAAACAGCTCTGGGTCCTGCTTCGGCCTGGCCTAACCCCGTCTGTTGCGTCCATTTGGGGAGTGAGTGGACAGAAGATCTCTAACTTACTCAAGTAAGATAAAAAAATCTTATAACACCATCTTGCCGTCTGGGTGACCCTGGAGGTCTCCCCGAGCAGGAGAGAAGGCAGTCATTGGCTTACCCTGCAGGGCTTGTCTGGCTGGGCTGATCCTGGAGTGTCCCTTATCTAATGCCTGGAATGTTAATAGTTCCCGAGGAAGCCCAGGTGCACTTAGGTTAGCCGTGGGCCACTTTCCTCTAGCTCAGCACCTAAACCCCTCACCACTGCCAGGGTGCAGGATCCGTTGTCTCGAAGCTGTCCTAGGCCAGGCTTCTGTCCATGCATCCTCCCAGTAACTCACATTAAACCAGCAGCCAGGAGCTTCTTCCAGATCTCCCATGAGAGTGTAGGGCCCCAGGAACTCGAGCCATCTTCCACTGCCTTCCCAGATGCATTCACAGGTTTGGAAGTGGAGCAGCTGGGACTGGAACCGGTGCCCACATGGGATGTCGGCATTGCAGGGTGCAGCTTAACCCAGTACACCACAGTGCAGGCCTCACCATGCGGTCTTGTAGTAAGTTTTAATTGAGGCATATAAGCCCCTCCAACATTGTTCTGCTTTTTAAAGATTATAGCTAGGATATGCTGTTTATTTCTGGAGAGAAACATCTTTCTTTGAATTCCACTGAATCTGTAGATCAATGTGAATGAAGCACTCTCTCTTTTAAATATTTTTTGTTGGCCAGCGCCATGGCTCAATAGGCTAATCCTCTGCCTGCGGCACCAGATTCTTCCCGGTTGCTCCTCTTCCAATCCAGCTCTCTGTTGTGGCCCGGGAGTGCAGTGGAGGATGGCCCAAGTGCTTGGGCCCTGCACCCACATGGGAGACCAGGAGAAGCACCTGGCTCCTGGCTTCGGATCAGCGCGGTGCACCAGCCACAGCGCCCATTGGGGGGTGAACCAACAGCAAAAGGAAAATCTTTCTCACTCTCTCACTGTCCACTCTGTCAAAAAAAAAAAAAAAAAAAGATTTATTTATTGTTTTGAAAGGCAGAGTTACAAAGAGGCAGAGGCAGAGAGAGAGAGGTCTTCCATCTGCTGGTTCACTCCCCAAATGATCACCATGGCCAAAGCTGGGCTGAACTGAAGCCAGGAGCCAGGAGCTTCTTCTGGGTCTCCCATGCAGGTGCAGGGGTCCAAGGACTTGGGCCATCTTCTAGTGCTTTCCCAGGCCATAGCAGAGAGCTGGATCGGAAGAGGAGCAGCCGGGACTCAAACTGGTGCCTATATGGGATGCCAGCACTGCAGGTGGTGGCTTTACCTGCTAAGCCACAGCACCCTCCCCCTCCTTTTTTAAGGCAGGGTTAGAGAGAGAGGGAGAGACAGAGATATAATGGCCATCCTGTGCGGTTTTCCCAGGTGCATGTATGCAGGGTCTGAGTCCACCCATACAAGGTGGACTGGGTCCGAGGAAAGGTGAGTGCGCCGCTCGCCTGTTCCCCAGCCTCCAGAACCCGGAGACGCAGCAGGGAGCCTAGTCTAGCAAGGACTCGTTTATTTCGTGCATAACAGAACCTTTTATAGCACAAAACTGCAGTCATTGGGGCAGGGCTAAGGACCAACCAATCACTTAAAAGATCACTTTACGGGGGAATTTCTATAGGACTAGCCATATGTCTATACTAGTCTTGTTACCTCCCCTGATGTTGCGTAGCCAATTAGCTTTTGAGTTCCGCCCATCTTACTTCCTCTGGGCGCCATCTTTGAATTGCTTCCTGTAACTAATTTCCCTACACATGTGCAGGGAGCTGACTTGGAAGTGGAGCAGCTGGGACTGGAAAGGGTGCCAGTATGGGATGCTGGTTTACCTGCTATGCCTCAGCTCCAGCTCTAGTGTTGCCTCTTAATGGTAACTCACTCCATCCAAGAACACGTCAGGTCGCACCATCTGTTTAGATCTTTCAGGATTTTGTGATTTCCAGTGTTCACGACTTACACTTGAATTTCTTCATGTACTTTATTCTTTTGACACAACGGTAAATGGAATTGTTTTTATAATTTCCTGATTGCCCATTAATAATGTGCAGAAATCTAATCAATCAAAATTTTGGAAAGAAGAGATGGAGAGAGATCTTCTATCCACTGGTTCACTACACAAATGCCTGAGGACGGGGCTGGCCAGGTCATAGGCAGGAACAAGGAACTCCATCCGGGTCTCCCACAGGGTGCAGCGGCCCTATATGTGGGCCATCTTCCGCTGCCTTCCCAGGTGCATTAGCAGGGAGGGGAACGGAAGTGGGGCAGCGGAGACTCAAACCAGCACCCTGGTATGGGATGCAGTGTTGGAGGTGGTGGCTTAACCTGCACACACGGTGCCAGCCCCTCCGTGTGAGCTCTGGGACTCACACAGGAGAAATACACGGAGGGAAGTCTGTAAGACAAAGGTGAGTCTCATTCACATTATCAGCTTGTGTCCTTTAGAAAGTGGACATCTCGCTAGGTAAATCTTAATTGTCCTATTCCTGCAACAGAGAAAATGCCTCGATGGGGTTATATAAACGAGACATCCATCATTTTAAATGTTGAACTGAGATGTGAGAATCACCTAAATAATTCAGCAGTTTTTCTCTCCAGGACCTTTACACTGTAAAAATCACCAGAAGTCCAATTTTATGGTTTTCTGATCACACGCACTGGTTCCCCTTGGACTGATAAGGCTTTTCATGGTTCATAAAGCCCTAATTGGGATTCGTGTGTCCTTGTTAACACAATTGTAGGCAAGAAAAACAGCAACGATTTAGTAAGACCAAAACATGTGGGTGGCGCTGTGGTGTAGTGGGTTAAGCCACAGCCTGCAGTGCCAGCATCCCATATGGGCGCCAGTTCGAATCCTGGTTGTTCCACTTCTGATCCAGCTCTCTGCTGTGGGCTGGGAAAACAGTGGAAGATGGCCCAAGTGCTTGGACCCCTGCACCCACATGAGAGACTCGGATGGAGTTCCTGGCTCCTGGCTTCAGCATGGCCTCGCCCTAGTTGCTCTGGGCATTTGAGGAGTGAACCCACAGATGTTCCTATCTCTCTCTCTCTCTTTTTTTTTTTTTGACAGGCACAGTTAGACAGTGAGAGACAAAGAGAGAGGTCCTCCATCCACTGGTTCACCCTCCAGATGGTCGCAAAGGCTGGAGCTGTGCCAATCTAAAACCAGGAGCCAGCAGGCACAGGGGATAAAGGACTTGGGCCATCTTCTACTGTTTTCCCAGGCCATAGCAGAGAGCTGGATTGGAAGAGGAGCAGCCGGGACTAGAACCGGCGCCCATATGGAATACAGGTGCTTCAGGCCAGGGCTTTAACCTGCTGTGCCACAGCGCCGGCCCCAAGCACCTTCCTACTCACAATCAATTTCCCTGTGATTCCAAGGGTTCTCCCAACCACACAACCTGCAATTCTGGGTTGGCTCACCACTCCCTACCCCCTGCCCAGTTATGTTTCCATCTCCACTAGGTAGGATGCAAGCTGGGGTCTCTATAAATGACCCCATGTTGTCTTCCCTGCTCCTGAGCCTGCCACCTAAGGGACTCACCACCACCTAAGCACGAGGGGCCAAGGAACCCACACTCGCCCCAAATCCTGCAGCTGATGTGTGATCGACGAGGGGAGAGATCAATCTCGTCAGCTGACGAGACTGAGAATACCACAGCACGCCTGCCTCAGAAGCCAATGCTATATTTAATAAAAAAATACGGCCATGGAGAAGCACTGTATCTTCCCTCTGTTGTGTTAGCAAACACACACAGGAATGATCAAAAACAGATTTCACTTCACAGCACGGTTCTTACAACCAGCCTTCGTATCCTGCGCAGTTCCTTGGGCAGCTGACAGCTCCCCTGGCTGGTTCGGAGACTTCAGGTTGACTGGAGCACTCTGGATTTCTTTGGCCTCTGTCTGGTGGCGCTGGGAGCTTTCTTGGTAGGTTGACCGGAAGAGCTGAAGCACCTGGCCTCAGGCTTCTTTGGCGTCTGCCTTGCGCCCTTTTTCCCCAGGGAAGAGCTGCTTTCTTTGTCTGTCTGTCTGATTTTTGGCTTCTTCCTTGGGCCTTTTTTGGGGGTCTCAGGCTCTGCAGCTTTTGGGGTCTCTGAAGCTGGCGAGGCCTTTCTCTTCTTGCCACGCGGTGTCTTGGGACCAGGACTTGCTTTTGAAGGCTTTTTCTAAGAAAAATTACACAGTGTACAATTAGCGCGATGATCACTGAAGCTAGTGTGAAAACCCCTCAAACACTCTGGAGGCACTTTAAAGACCATTCCCACTAGCAGATAAGGATGTTCAGCAGTATGGTTACCATGAATACAAAACAGGTCAAGTGCAGTGGCAGCCTGGGACCCCACCCACACGCTGGCGCCTGCTCTGAACAAGGGCGAGAGCAGCCCCCCCAGTCTGAGGTGCTCCCCTCCATGACCTGAGACAGCGTCCCCCAGTAACTAGACAGACACCGTGAACGCAAATAAAGCCATTATCAAAGAACCACAAAATACTCCCTTCTGAGACCCAGGAGTTCCGATTTCTGTCAGGCACCACAGGAGGTGCATGTTCTAAGTTTCACTAACACGCTAACTCGCAGTAAACGCACAAATCGGTAACGTAGCTGTCTCCTGCTGAGTCCTGTGTGCTGTGATGAGTGCATGTGGTGCACTTACAGAACTGACAGCCTGGGGAGTTTGACACCAGACTCACTGCAAACCTGCGAACCTTGGCTGTGACAGAGCTCACTGGGCGGCTGGAACGCTCTATTTATTTATATATATATACATATATATATACTTATTTATTTATTTATATATTTACTTGAAAGGCAGACAGAGATCTTTTCACCCTTTGGTTCATTCCCCAGACAGCCACAGCAACCACGTCTGGACTAGGTCAGCTCAGGAACCAGCGACCCTACTCTGGTCTCCCATGTGGGTAGCAGGGACCCAAGCAAACAGACAGTCTCTGCTGCCTTCCCGAGTGCATTAACAGGAAGCTGGATCATAGCGGAGCAGCTGGGACTCACACCAGTGCTGATTCAGGATGGCAGGGCCGCAAGCAGCCACGCCCCCTCCTCAGAGACAGGAGTATGGCAGCTCCATGAGCGACATGGCAGTGCCCTCGCACGTGCACTCACTGCCGTGTCGCCAAGAGTGAGCGCTCGGTAGTTAACAGCTCTCACCTACCAGTGGCAAGGGGCTGCAGATATGTATAATTCAAAGGCACACTGTCCGTGATGTTCAAAGCCGATCAGGGCAGAAAGTGGAGCATATGATTCTATTTCTAAAGTGAGTCCTAAAAATCCTAAGAAATGTACTGTCCCGAGTCTTGTTTGAAAGGCAGAGTTAGAGGGAAAGACAGAGAGAGACATCTTCCATCCACTACGTCCCTCCCCAGATGGTTGTAACGGCCAGGCCTCTACCAGGCCAAAGCCAGGGGCCAGGAACTTCTTTGGGTCTCCCATGTACGTGCAGGGGCCCACGGACCTGAACCAGCTTCTTCTGCTTTCCCAGGCACGTGAACAGGGAGCTGCGTCGGAAGTGGAGCAGCCAGGTTTGGAACTGGAACCCATATGGGTTTCCGGCATTGCTGGCAGTGGCTTTACCCACTGTAGCACAACACACCGGCCCAAGTCCTGCTTCTAGAGGCCCAAGTTGTGGCCAGGGTTGTGACGCAATGGTCAAAGCTGCCGGCTGTGTTGTTGGCATCCCATAAGGGCACCAGTTTATGTCCTCACTGTTCCATTTCTGATCCAGGTCCCTGCTAATAACCTGGGAAGAGCAGCAGCAGATGTCCCAAGTGCTTGGGCCTCTGGCACCCATGTGGGCGATCTGGGTGAAGCTTCTGGCTTCAACCTGGCCTAGCCTTGGACCTTACGGCCATCTGGGAGTGAACCAGCAGATGGAAGATCTCTCTTTCTTCCTCTCAATAACTCTTTGGAATAAATAAAATCTTTGGAAAAAACAAAACAAAACAAAACAAAAAAAACCCATGCCCCTCTGCCTCCAGTGGTTCCTAACAGAAATATGAACTCCTGGATTTTAGAAGTTTATTTTGTGGTTCTTTGATAACGCAGCCCCATGCCCCCTGTGTTTGCTGTGCCTCAGAGTGCAGTGAGAGCCCAGGCAGAGGGCTGACCTACAGCACCTGGGTTGGGACCAGTCCACCGTGACACTTGCACACTCAAATCTCAGAGGGTATCCCTGCAATAAAGTGGCGTGTGACCGTCCGTCACGCCCACACAGGAAAGGAGGGTAAAGCAACATGGCTGCCTGACACACAGCGGCACCGTGGATAGGAACCATCACTACCTCGGCACTTTTAGCTGGAGTCGTTCCTATTGGCACCAGCTGTGGAATCTCATCTTCGGAGTCCTCCGTCCCTCTCAGCGGGGCTTTTCCTTGGCCAGGCTTCTTGTGGGAGGCGGGGCCCTTCAACGCAGCACCGCCCTCTGCAGGTGCCTTGTCACCCTTACTGGGGACTGGCGCAGGCTGGCTGGTCTGCACCGCTGACTTTTTGTTTTTCTTCCTCCGCTTCTGTTTCTCCTGGTTTTTCTTTTCTTCTTTTTTTTTGGCATCCTACCAAAGAACAGGAGACATACTTTTAGCAGAAATACTTCTGTTGATCAAGCACTTGAACTTCCGAGTCCTCCTAAGCTCCCCGAGCTTGCAGGGCCATGATGTGCAGGAGAGAACAAGCCCCACAAGCAGCACTGAACCTCAGCTTCCCCTTGTCTGAGTCCTACCCAAAGCATTTCATGTAATAGATTGGTAATTCATGTACTATAACGTGCAACTTCCGGAAGAAATCAAAGAATCCTAAGTTAAAAACTCACTGGACCTGGTTACTGTGGCTTAGGCAACACTAGGAGATCAGCTAACAAACGGCAAAGACTGACTTTTCTCTCACTTGGGATTCTTTTGCCAGAGTAATTGGTAGCACTAAACCTAGAAACCAGAACTGAGAGGCAGCTGTTAGCCTAACTGAACCTTAAATTTTGCTCATCAACAGTCAATAAACTACATTTTAGGTTTTCTCTCTTAGCTACCTTTTGCCTCTATACCAACCACTTAACCTCCGGAGCTAAGAGAGTCAGACTTACAATACTTGGGTCAGTCACTGTGGCTGCAGCTTGGAGCGTCACATCCCCTAGCAGAGGGCCAGCTCTAGTCCCCACTACTCTGCTTCTGATCCAGCTCCCTGCAAATCCACCTGGGAAGGCAGCAGATGACAGCCCCTGCCACCCACATGGGAGACCAGGATGGAGTTGCTGGCTCCCAGCTTTGGCCTGACCCAACTTCGGCTGTTGAGAGCATTTAGGAGTGAACCAGTGGAGAAGCGAAAAATGGATTCCTGTCACTCAGCCTTGCAAATAAATAAAAAAATTAAAATAATTAAATTAGCAATAAGCACAAGCTCTGTCTAGCTTAATGTATTTTATTCACACCAATATTAACCAATCTCACACGTAGCATGAGACCAAGAAACCCAGAAGCACAGGTACCAGAAAATGAGAAGTCTCAGTAAGACAGGGAGAACGGTACCCAAGCCCTCGCCCCTGAAGCCACACTCACATCCTTGATGAAGTCCACCCAGAACTGAAAACCCCCCGACCTTGTTCTTCAGGGCCCGCAGGGACAATCTGCTCGCTTCGTCCACACTGCTGACAAACGAGGAGAAGATGGGCAGGGAGACGGACTTCTCGGTCTTCATGAACAGGAGTTTCACGCTCTCCCACTTCTGAAACAGGACGAGAATGCAGTCACCTACCACTCCTCCTGCTGACCGAGCCGGCAGCTGTCACAGCCGCAGGGCCGTACCTCGGGCAGCTTCTGGGAGAGCCTCTCCGTGACGGCAATGACGTTCTCGACCACGTGCTGCGCCTGCATGCCAGTGTGACCGACCCGTATGGTGCTGAAATGGAACACAGTGTCGGACAAGTTTTCAAATGAAACATGAGAAACAGGGCTACACAGCCCTACGGCTGTTTTTTAAAGGTGTTAACAGCAGAATTTACAGGTTATAAATACACTTGTACTTTAAAGGAGAATTATCATCTTTCAGGTACTGAAAATGTCACGTCACAAACAGGTGGCTCGAGGGCTGGCCCTGACCCTGTGAGAAGAGAGGATCGGCAGGCAGGCCAGAGGTGGTTCACCTTCATCCCAGAAAGCCCCCGCTGCAGCCATCCGTCCGCTGTGCCGAGGGGGTGGCCTCCTGACGGAGGACTGCGCTCTTACAGCTCTACTTCCCTGGCCCAGCTCCTTCTGAAATAAACAGCTTCTGTCTTCTGGCCAAGGGCAAGATCACCCCTTTGATGTGGGGTGTAGGGTGCGTGTGTTGTGGCCCAGTGGGTTAGGCCACCAGTCAGGACAGCTACATCCCATCTGAGTACCTGCGACAGGGTCCTGCCTCAAGCTTCCAATCCAGCCTCTTGCTAATGCCCAACCGGGGAGGCAGAAGACGATGGTGTAAGTCCTAGGGTCCCTGACACCCATGTGGGAGATCCAGAAGGAGTTCTGGGCTCCAGGCTTCTAATGGACCACACTGGGCTGTCGTGAGTAATTAGGGAGTGAACTGGTGGATGAAGACCTGTCACTCTTCTTTCAAATAAAAATTATTGAACTTAAAACCCAGCGCTGCCACAAGCCAAGTGGGCTGCCCAGAGGGTCCTCCTCGGGACGCAGAGGGGCTCACTGTTGCTGTGTGTCAAAGGAGGCTGGAACTACAACCAAGGCTGCAGCTCCCTCCATGCGGCATGCAGGCTCCCTGGCCTGTAAGCGGTCTGTCTTCGCGGGAGGAGCACGGCGCACTGAGTTACCTGCTGGGAGCTGTGGCAGGGAAGCTCCTCTGCTTTCACGCTGCTGCCCCTTCTCCTGGCCACTCACTGACCCCACAAACCAGGCCTCTGACCACACTTCCCATGAGCCACCACCTCAGCGTCAGACTCTAACCGGGAGTGGGGGTCCAGGCTCAATGACCAACTCTCTGGGCTTTCCTCCTACAGGCAGAAGGCAACACCATAGTGCACACGTCCCGCCCAGCCATCTCCTGCTCTGCCTCAGCGGAAGACACTCTGCTGAGAGCTAGTTTCGCTGGTGAGCAAAGTTACGAAACCTCTGTGGGCGCTGGTGCTGTGGGACAGTGGGCCAAGCCACCACGTGTGATCCCAGAGTGCTGGTTTGAGTCCTGGCCGCTCTGCTTCCAATCCAGCTTCCTGCTAATGTGCCTGGGAGTGTCTGTCTCCTGTCCTTGGCCTGGCCCAGTCCTGGCTGTTGTGGGTATTTGGGGAGTGAACCAACAAACAGAAGATTTCTCTCACTTTCTGTCACTCTGCCAAATGAATGAATGAATAAATCTAACAACAAGATAAAACTCTGTGGTCTGGTTTCCACCATGTGTAACCTCTGGGTTTGCAGGAACTCCTGGGACGGGCATCTCTGAGTAGAAAGGCCATACCCTACCTGGAGCTCCACTTCCCCATGCCACAGAAGACCCCAAGGTTAGCAGACCAAGTGCTTTCTACAGGGCAAAACTTGCTTCCACAGCTGCAAGCTACCAAGTATTCAAACCTGACCCACCTCTCAGCCTCACAAACACTGCACTGCTTTCTCTCTCCACCCAGGGAAGCAGTCACTGGCCTAAAAGGTCTTCTAGGATATCTAAATCTACACGTGGAGTTCACCTATCCCAAGATGCTGGGAAATATCGATGGGAAAATACACACTGGACAGGCCGAGGCAACAGGACACTGAATTAACCTAAGAAGTGGGTCACTTTGCAGGACGATACGCTATCTCCACAGGACAGTATAAAAACCCAGAACCAATAACAGTATACCAGTATAAAAACCCAGAACCAATACGCTCCAAGCTGTAATCTGATTCTCTCGAATACTGACAAGCCGCCCTGTCCAAACCACGGACATTAACAATTGTGCTCCTCGAGCAGGAACGCCAGGCGGTGCTGGTCCACTTGCACCATAGCAGGAGATTCTATTACATCGCACCATTCTAGAGAATGGGAACACTTCTAAAGAACGGATTTTAGCTTAGTAGAAAGAAGGATCTTTTTTTACCAATATTATCTGTTTAAAAAAGTTGACAGAAGTCATGAAATATAAGATTAAGAGAGGGGCCGGTGCTGTGGCATAGCAGGTAAAGCTGCTGCCTGCAGTGCCAGCATCCCATATAGGTGCCGGTTTGAGACCGGGCTGCTCCACTTTTTTTTTTTTTTTTTTTTTTTTACAGGCAGAGTGGACAGTGAGAGAGAGAGACAGAGAGAAAGGTCTTCCTTTGCCGTTGGTTCACCCTCCAATGGCCGCCGCGGCCGGTGTGCTACGGCCGGCGCACCGCGCTCTCCGATGGCAGGAGCCAGGAGCCAGGTGCTTTTCCTGGTCTCCCCATGGGGTGCAGGGCCCAAGCACCTGGGCCATCCTCCACTGCACTCCCGGGCCACAGCAGAGGGCTGGCCTGGAAGAGGGGCAACCGGGACAGAATCCGGTGCTCCGACCGGGACTAGAACCCGGTGTGCCGGTGCCGCAAGGCGGAGGATTAGCCTGTTGAGCCACGGCGCCGGCCCCGGGCTGCTCCACTTCTGATCCAGCTCTCTGCTATGGCCTGGGAAAGCAGTAGAAGATGGCTCAAGTCCTTGGGCCCTTGCACGCACGTGGAAAGACCTGGAGGAAGCTCCTGGCTCCTAGTTTTGCATTGGCGCAGCTCTGGCCGTTGCAGCCAACTGGGGAGTGAACCAGCAGTTGGAAGACCGCCTCCCACCCCCTCCACTTTCCTTTCTCTGTGTAACTCTTTCAAATAAATAAATAAATATTTTTAAAAAATTAAAAGAGGCACAAACAGGGGCTGGCATTGTGCCACAGCAGGTTATGACGCCAGCATCCTATGCTGGCACTGCTTCAAGTCACAGCCACCTCACTTCTGACCCAGCTCCCTACCACACCCGGAAGGCAATGTAAGATGGTCCAGGTGCTTGGGCCCCTTCCACACCCACGGGAGAGTCCTGGCTTTGGCATGGCCCAGCCCTGGCTCTTGTGGCCAACTGGGGAGTGAACCAACAGAAAGGGGATCTCTGGAACTCTCCTTTTCAAATAAATAAATAAATCTCTTAAAAAAAAAAGGACAGAGGCACACATAAATGCCTTCCACCTACCTGCAAGAGCCATTTTTAGAGATGTTTAAGACCGTGCCGCTCACACAGTCATTGATCTCTTTTGATAAATTCTTGGCCAGAAGGTTCACAGACACGGGAAATCTGTGGAAACACAGGAGGCACTCAGCACACAAAGCACGCACAGCATGGGGTTCAAGTTGCTGCGCTCAGCCCCTGCTCAGACTTACTTCTTCCTCTGATAGAAATGCCTCCCTAGGTGTGAGGGTAAGAGCCGCCTGATTCTTGCATCAGCGATGAAGAAGTCAAAGCTCCCCAGGAGGCGGAGCTTGGCTTCATAGGCCTTATATTCTGTCTTTAAAGTTCGGAAAGGGATGATCTAGAAAACACAAAGGGTAAACACACAAAAAGAGCCCGAACAAGACGAAGTACTCACACAACTCGGGCTTGCAATCGAAATGTCCTAGAGTCATGCCCTCCAACGTTTAGTGACCATGTGAGAACCCAAAACGCACTACGCTACATGCTGGGGCTACTGAGAGGAATGAGGAATGACCGCGGCTCAAGAAACTCAGACCCAGGGCACAATGAAGACAAACACATCAACTACAGAACAGGGCGTGGGGAGGCAGACAAAGGATGCTCTGGGACAGAAAGAGCAACTTTAAAAAGTCCCAGCTGCTCCTCTTCCAATCCAACTCTCTGCTACGGCCTGGGAAAGCAATAGAAGATGGCCCAAGTGCTTGGGCCCCTGCACCTGTGGGGGAGACCCGGAAGAAGCTCCTGGCTCCTTATCAGCCCAGCTCCTGCCATTGCGGCCATTTTGGGAGTCAATCAGCGGATGGAATCCTTTCTCTCTGTCTCTTCCTCTCACTGCTTGTAATCTACCTTTCAAACAAGTAAACAAAGTCTTAAAAAAAAAAAAAAAGATGGAATACACCCTACCTAAGCCACCAAGAACCAAATTCAAGAGCGCAGAATGGGGTGCAGCAGTTGGGCTGCCCCCCAGCACGCCCACATCTGCCCTGGGTCCTGGCTACGCTGCCTCCCTTCCAGCTTTCTGAGCAGAGCAGAGCAGAGCGCGCCCTGGGAGGCAGCGAGCGACAGCTCAAGCACCTGGGCCCCTGCCACCCGCACGGGAGGCCTGGCGGGAGCTGAAGCTCCTGGCTTTGGCCACGGCCTTCAGGGAATGAATCAGGAGGCGGGGAAATCACTGTCTGTCACTCAAATACATTCAAAATAAAAATTTTTAAAAAGCAGAAAAACAGAAGAAGAATACTCAACATATATCAGTATATATCACTTGAATTAAATCTTTCAAATGACTTGGAAATGTTGACCTGCTTCCTACCTGAGAAATGGTTTTAATTCCATGCGTTTTCAGACGCTTTCTATAGAAACTTTCTGTGTTTTCAGGAGTCAAATTGGGTTCATCCTTGACAAATAAACAGACTTCTGCTAAATCCGAGCGAATGCCATGAGGTAAGGGCCTGCAAGGAACGAGAAGGAAGCGTGATCACAGACAGCCTCAGTGACACCACCCAGAATCCACTGACATTAACAACCTGCGTGCCTCTGAGTGAAGCACATACTGCACGAGGACAACACTTAAAAAACACTGGCTGGCCGGCGCCGTGGCTCAACAGGCTAATCCTCCGCCTTGTGGCGCCGGCACACCGGGTTCTAGTCCCGGTCGGGGCACCGATTCTGTCCCGGTTGCCCCTTTTCCAGGCCAGCCCTCTGCTGTGGCCCAGGAGTGCAGTGGAGGATGGCCCAGGTGCTTGGGCCCTGCACCCCATGGGGAGACCAGGAAAAGCACCTGGCTCCTGGCTCCTGCCATCGGAGAGCGCGGTGCGCCGGCCGTAGCACACCGGCCGCGGCGGCCATTGGAGGGTGAACCAACGGCAAAGGAAGACCTTTCTCTCTGTCTCTCTCTCTCACTGTCCACTCTGCCTGTAAAAAAACAAAAAAACAAAAAAAAACACTGGCTTTCCACGGTGTGCACAACAGATCTAAGACACGAGTAAATCACCACAAATACCCACAGGACTAGGTGTCAATTAACATTTGGGATGGGCCGGCGCTGTGGGGTTCTAAGAAGAGTTAACACATAAGAACGCCACCTAATCTACACCGACGCCATATTTACACGGTATGTGCTCCTACACACTCATGCGTTAGAACCATCTACTCTTATCTAGACAGTCCTGATTTGAGACTTCACCTTCTGGAAAACTGAGCTCCATAAACAAGTTAAATAGAAAACATGGATCAAAACAAGAGGGACCAGCAAATATGCACTATTATGTTTAGTCTTCTACGGACAAAATAAGAAAAAAATGAACCCAACAATGGCTTCGCTGTCTCCTTCGGTCTGCGTGCGCTAGGGAAGCAACAGCTCCTTAAGTCAGGAGAAAGCAGGCGCTGCAAACCCCGGGGACGGCAAAAACTGCCAAGAATGAGCGCTGGGGAAAAAATCCTCAAAACACGTATCTTTCCAGAAGGGGAAACTATCTGAGCAGAGCTGTGGAATCAAGAATGCAGACAGAGGGGGCGGTGCCATGGCCTACTGGGTAGTCACCACCTGAGGCGCCGGCATTCCATATGGCGCTGGTTCAAGTCCCAGCTGCTCCACTTCCAATCCAGTTCCCTGTCAATGTGCCTGGGAAAGCAGAGGAAGATGGCCCAAGTGGTTGGGCCCCTGCACCTGCATGGGAGATCCAGAAGAAGCTCCTGGCTCCTGGCTTTGGGTTGGTGCAGCCCTAGCTGCTGCGGCCATATGGGGAGTGAACCAGCAGATAAAAGACCCCCCCCCCCCCGCCTTGCTTCTGTAACTCTTTTCAAATAAATAACTTAAAAAAGGAATGCTTGGGGCCGGCACTGTGGCACAGCAGGTAAAGCTGCCGCCTGCAATGCTGGCATCCCATATGGGCACTGGTTCGAGTCCTGGCTGCTCCACTTCCGAACCAGCTCCCTGATATGGCCTAGGAAAGCAGTAGAAGATGATCCAAGTCCTTAGGCCCCTGCACCTACATGGGAGACCTGGAAGAAACTCCTGGCTCCAGAGTGGCACAGCTCTGGCCGCTGCAGCCAACTGGGGAGTGAACTAGTGGATGGAAGACCTCTCTCTCTGTGTAACTCTTTCAGGTAAATAAATAAATCTTAAAAAAAAAAAAAAAAGGAATGCAGATGGAATCTGTAAGCAATGAATCAGGCAATCTGGCTGGGGCAGGGGTGGGAAGACCAATTGTAAGAGAATCTGAAAATCCAAATTATCCTCTTATTTCTAACCGTTCAACGTTCCCACTTTGTGGAGGGGAAGACCCAAGTCCGTGGGTCCCTGAAAAGTTCTTGGCAGAGCTGGCTTTGACAGAACCAGGGGCTTGACAGACAAGCCACGACGCCAGACCGAAGGCAGGACGTGCGGCTCTGAGTCTCAGATGTGCTCTGCATTCATTTTGTGTTTTTATCTGCTAGACCTGGTAACTCTACAGAAGCCTTTCTGAATGGAGATCCCAACAGTGAGAATGTAAAGTCACCAGATTTCTCTTCTGCAGCAAAGTTCCCCATCCGGTTCTCCTAACAGGCCCTCAGGAGGGTGAGTTCGACTAAAATACAAAAGCCGTTTACCCCCGTTCGCTCTCCCAAACGCTAGGTTTTCCATGTAACGGGCCTGATCAGGTGAGCTGTCCACCAAGGCCCCAGAGAACTGGCGAACTTTCTAGAAAAACGCATGCCTGCGATTGTTTGCACGAGAAACAAGGCACAACCGGTCAAGGGACACGGAGGGAGGACGCAGACGCCAACAGCCGAAGCAGAAAGCCAGCACTTACAGGGAGACCCTCAGCTCCTTTTTGGGAATTTTCCACAAAACCACCATCAGAAACAAACTGTCATTCTCGTTCAGTAGCAGTCCACTCTCCTTTCTCCAGGACTTGGAATGGGCCACCAGGACTTCCACCGCCTTTCGAATCTGCAACGTGGACACACACAGGGAGTCACACACGGGGCACGGGCCGCGGCGCCGGCATCCCAAGTGGGCGCCGGTTCGAGTCCCGGCTGCTCCACTTCCGGTCCAGCTCTCTGCTGTGGCCTGGGAAAGGGGCAGACGTCCCTGGGCCCCTGCACCCGCGTGGGAGACCCGGAAGAAGCTCCTGGCTCCTGGTAGGAGCAGCTCCGGCCGTGGCGGCCACCTGGGGAGTGAGGAAGACCTCTCGTCTCTGAAATTCCTTAAATAAACAGATCTTAAACACAACGACAAACCACAATTTAGCTCCTCCCGCACTTTCTCCCTCGGGCTGCCGCGATCGATGCCACTTGGAAACAGCGGCCCGCGCCCCCCCCAGAGGCGGCCCCGGGAACACCGCACACCCACGACGCGCCCCTGGTCTCCCCTGAGACCCCAACTCTGCACACAGCGCCCACGCGCATTTCCGAGAGGCCCGGTCACTAAGGCTCCGCGGAGACCTGGGCGCGGCCCACCGCCCGGAGGAGCCACCCCAGTCAGAGCGCCGGGCCCAGGGTGTGACAGGCAGCAGCAGCCGCCCGCGCGTCCGCGCGTCCACGCGTCCACGGCTCGCTCCGAGCCGACCCTCCCAGAGCTCCCGGGGCCGCCGAGCCCGCCTCAAGGCCTCTCAGCCCGCTTCCGGACCAGCCGCCCCGGAGCGGCGCACCTGCTCTCTGTCCAGCTGCGCCCGGGCGGTCGGGGCCGTCGGAGTCGAGCCGGAGGCTGGGGCCGACGCCGAGTCCTCCATTTCGCTCCCACCGCGTGCAAGCGCCACAGCTGCACCTCGTGCGCAGGCGCAACGCAGCCCCGGAACCGGAAGTCGGGGCGGCCACCGGCGTTTACGTCACTTCCGGGGACGTGCAGCGCTGGGTGCCCGGCGTCCCGCGGCGATCGTGCGGGTTCAAACGACCTGCGGGGGCGGCTGCTCCGGCTCTGAGGCCGCGACCCTGCGCTTCCACGGCCGGTGCGGGTGATAGCCTGGCGACATCGCTCTCTCTTGTACTTACAGCAGAGAAATCTAGAAAGTGCATGGATGCGGGGCAAGACCCCCGGGCTGGCGGGGACCCCTGCGAACCCCGGGCGCGTGGCTGGGCGGCGCGAGGGCCGAGGGCCCAGCCGGCTTCAGCGTCTCAGGAGCTCCGGGTCTCGGAGCGGCGGGAGGTAGCGTCGTGGACGACAGACGGCGTGGGCTGGGGGCGGGGGCGGGGATGGTGACTCCCTCCCGGCCCCCCGACCGCAGCCACGGGTCCAGGGTCCCCCCGGAACCCTCCAGACACCTTATGGCTAGTCCGTTTTCCGCTGTGTGGGTCGGTGAGGTTCAGTGGCCTGTGTGGGAACACCGGCAGGAGCCCGAGCCCGTGGCCTGTGGGGGTGGGCCCTCGGGCGTTGACCCCCGCAGGAGTCGCCTCTCCCAAAGCGCTGCCTGCACGCAGGGGTCTTCGGCTCTTCTCCCGTCAGGAATGGCCTCGTCCCTAAACCGCGTTGCAGAGGATTCTTAAGGCGTCTGCACCTGCTTGCACCCGCCTCTTCTGGACTCTCGGGTGCGAGGGCATTCGATTGAGCACTGGGTGGGGCATCTGCACGTGACTCCAAGCCGAGGGGACGCGGACCGCGCGGGAGACAGCAAGTGGAGGGCGGATCGGAGGCGAGGCTAGCACTTGACTCAGTCTAGCGGAGGGTTCAGCCGCCCCGGGAGAAGTCGCAGAGCCAGTGTTTCTAAGCTGACAACAGGCTCAGGGGGACCCAGCCAGAACCACCCAGCCAGACCACCCAAGTTCCTGACCCAAAACTGGAGATAATAATTGGTGTTTTAAGCCACTACATTGGGGTAATTTGTTATCTATTAGTCCATAGATTCGTGGACACGCTGTCTGCAAACTCACCCGTGTATTCTCTCCTGTCCTCACTTAGAAGTCTTACGAGGACCTCACAAGTCCTACTGTGTGAGCTCAGTTATCCTCCCCTCACACCTGTGTCTCCTGTTCCCTGCGTCATTGGGCCCACCATGCTAAATATGGGAGTTACCCTCATTCCCCAAATACGGGTATAACAAAGTCTTGTTTATTCCATTTAAACATCTCCTGGATGTGTGCAGTTCTTGTTATCCTCGTCACACGGTAGGGCAGGCCACCATTTACATTTCTTTTAGAGCTAACATTGACTCAGCTCTACAGAGGACAAACCAAATACAGAGGAAAACGAAGGGATGCCGTAACCGTGCATGGCTTTAAAAATCCTGTTTATTGGTAAATCAGCTCCCAACCACTGGTTGACTCCCCAGAAGTCTTCAATGGCTGTGGCTAGCCTGGGAAGAATCCAAGTACGGATTCAACTGCTCGAACCATCAGCACTGCTTCCCAGAAGTGCATCAGCAGGAAGCTGGAGTCAAACTCGGGCATCTTCACAGGCTAGACATCCACCCCTAGTCCCTGTCTTTTAAAGGGCATACAGCAGGGGCTGGCGCTGTGCCACAGCCGGTAAAGCTGCTCGTCCCTACGTCACGTTGTGGAAGATTAAGTGGTCTGCACCTGTGTTGGCGCCCCATACAGGCTCCAGTTCGAATCCCAGCTGCTCTGCTGATATGCCTGGGAGAACAGTGAAGGATGGCCCAAGTCCATGGGCCATGTGGGAGAACTGGAAAAACTTCCAGGCTCCTGGCTTCAGCCTGGCCCAGCCCCAGCTATTGAGGCCATTTGGGTAGTGAACCAGCAGATGGAAGATCTCCATGGCTCTGCCTCTCCTTCTCTGTTAATTCTTTCAAATAAGTAAATAATTTTTTTTTAAGTGATACAGCATTAATGGCCTTAAACTGGCGCTGTGGTGTAGCAGGTAAAGCAGCCACCTGCAGTGTTGGCATCCCATTTGAGTGCCGGTTCTAGTCCTGGCTGCGCCACTTCCCATCCAGCTCTCTGCTATGGCCTGGGGAAGCAATCGAAGATAGCTCAAGTGCTTGAGCCGCTACATCTGCGTGGGAGACCCGGAAGAAGCTCCTGGCTCCAGATCAGCCCAGCTCCGACTGTTGCAGCCATTTGGGGAGTGACCCAGTGGATGGAAGACCTCTCTCTCCCTCTGCCTGCCTCTCTGTGACTTTGCCTTTCAAATAAATAAATCTTAAAAAACAAAAAAAAGGGCTTAAAATAGATTGATCTTGTCACTAAAGAAGGTAAATAATTTCTAGGACCTGTTCTTTCACATGGCCAAAGAAACTAAACTTCTAAAAGATCCTCTTTAGTTCAGAATTAAAATTTGATTGGTTTGGTCATGAGTTTTCAAGACAGGGAGAGAGAGCTGTCTTCCATCTGCTGGTTCTTTCCCCAAACAGCTACAACAGCCAGGGTGAAGCCAGGAGCCTGGAACTCTATCTGGGTCTCCGACGTACATGGCAGGGGCCCAAGTACTTGGGCTACCTTCTGCTGCCTTCCTACACACGTTAGCAAGAAGCTGGATTGAAACTGGAGCAGCCAGGACTTGAACTGGCATTTCAGGCAGTGGCTTGACCCACTGTCCCCCCATCGGTTATTTTAGATTGGGAGATACAGCTCCTTTCTTCACTATGCATTACAACATCCAAGGTGTTGATGCTACTTTTCTGCTTTGGGGTGCACTGCTAGCCTGTCTCTGAAACTGGTTCCACGTGCCAGGACGTTAGAACCACTGAGTCTTCTGCCTGTTGCAGCACGGTGCCTGCACGTGGTGCCCAAAGACAACACTTAAGGAAGCTGTTCTTTCAAGAAAGAAAATACATTTGATGGAGTTGGAAGCCTAATCATGTACGAGTGCAAAGTGGCTCAAATACTGGAGACTATCACATAACCATATTAGAGTTCTGATAATAAGAACCTCTGCTCCAACAGCAGTCTTACACTAAGGCACATGGACAGTCATATTATAATCACTATTCTTTAATTGCTGCCCTTGGTACAATAAAGGAGGGCAAGTCCTACTGGAGTCCTGAATATGGAGGCTCACCGTTCGGACAGAATCATCATTTCCCAGCTTCGTTGCTCACGTAAAACCACACACAGGGACTAGTACCTGATTAACCATCTCTTACTTCCTGTAGTGTTCCTGTTTTTGTAAGGCTGTTACCTATACCACAGAGGAGCCTTGCAAATAGTGTGCATGCCAGCCAGTTACCCCGGTTATACATTCTTCATGTGCCAGAGCTTAATTAGGTCCACCAAACATGCCAGTATGTGGTCCCAATACTCTACAAAAATAAAGGTCTGGGGCCGGCACTGTGATGTAGTGGGTTAAAGCCCTGGCCTGCAGCGCTGGCATCCCATATGGGCACCAGTTCAAGTACCGGCTGCTCCACTTCCAATACAGCTCTCTGTATGGCCTGGGAAACAGCAGAACATGGGCCCCTGTACCTGCATGGGAGACCCAGAAGCAGCTTCGGGTCCACGTAGCTCTGGCCGCTGCAGTCATTTGGGAAATGAACCAGTGGATGGAAGACCTCTTTCTGGCTCTACCTCTCTGTAACTCTTTCAAATAAAATAAAATAAATCTTAAAAAAAAAAAAAAAAAGGACTGCATAAAACAGCACGGAACATTACAACACAGTTGATTTATGAACAGACAGACAAATCCTTCAAAAGGGAAGATGACAATTTTTATTATTACAAAAGCAAAATTTTTAGACTTCAGTCATTTGAATAATTGCAAGGGCAGACTAAGGGCTTAATCCTCACACAGGCACCAAGTCAGGCACAGTAGGTAGCTACAAATCATGTTTAAGTGAAAGATTTCTTTCTTACCCAGAGTACTCGTCCATGTTTTGGAATTAGGCTTAAAAACTCAGCAAACCTAATCGGTTCCCTTTAATCCTTTCTATAAAAAAAAAAATCTAGGTATTAACCTGCTCTCTAATGAAGACTAGTCACCAAGTCCTGGCCTCAAGAGATAGCCACGTTTCTTTTAGCACAGGCAAAAAACAAGTTAGCTAAGTGTGTACACTTCTGAGAGCCCCAGGTAAGAGTCCTTGCACCGTAGACCTTGCAGGCCCAGACCTGCTTCAGCCACTGCCTGGGGAAGCCATGAAGTGAGGCCCAGCACCTGCGAGGGCAGGAGCGCCAGCGCCAGCAGACACTTCCCCCGGCAGCAGGACAGGAGGTAGCATGGGCTTGGGCTGACAGTGAAGCACTGGTGGAGGGGAGCCTCAGGAAGCACGGAGTGTCATCTGCCTGTGCTGTCCACAGACCTGAGGTTTCCAGGCGGTTTTAAAGCGCACGGTGGCTTGTGTGGCCAGGCAGAAGAGGATCAGTATTTCAGGACTGCTTAAGAAATCCTAGTGTTTTCTGCCTACTCAGGCCAAGCGCCTCTCTGCCTTCTCCCTTGTACTGAAGAACATGAAAGGTTTTAGTTCTTACCCCACACCCCCAGGCCCTTAGAAAACAACTTTGTGAACAACCCAACTAGCCTATTACTGTTTCAGGGAAGCAGAGACTAGAGGTATGTGAGAAGTGATTTATGGAAGGGAAGGAAGACTCTCCGTTCTAGGATACTGAAAATCAACAGCCTAGGGCCGAAACCACTTAAAGTTGACCCAAATCTACCCTATCTGAATGCTGGTAGTTAATTGGTTCAAATGGAATCCACCAATCACTACTGGAAAATGAAAACACTTCCATTTACTCTGAAACCTAATATAAATTTAAGCCTAATGTATCTCAAGTTGTGTAAATGTAATCAACAAATTGCTGCCATGGCAAGATCTCTTAAGAAAAAAATGAGACCATGAAAGTATAATGGCATCTGTTAGAATCACTGAACATGTAGCTGGAGGAAATCGAAGCCTAGAGACAGATAATCATCCGCCAAATCCAATTTACTACTATCTACCTTACTTGTCTGTGAGAGGATTAATGGCACCGTTCTGATAAAGTAGGCCAATGCGGAATATAACAGTTAGTCATTCTACAACCAAAGCTACAGCTCTGTAACCAGAATCTTCACAAAGGTGTTCTGAAGGTTGAAAGTTGCCCGATGTAAGGAGCGGTAATAAATACTGCGTGTTTGTCCCTCGACTACCTTAAATCCCTACCCAGAGCAACGAAGTCGTTGTCCGTGAAGCAGCAGTCCACGACAAGTCCATGCCAGCGAGGGCAGGTGTCTGAGCGCGGTCGCATCATCCGGGACCTCAGAGTCACGAACAGTGCTCCTCACCAACATGGCAGCGGTTTCTGACCGTAAGTTCAGCTCTTTCTTGGGTTGCAAAACCGCCATCTGGTTGCAAGTATGGCTCAGAATACTTGCAGCGTGCTTCAGCGGTTCAACTGTGACAGCAGTTCTTGCAGTTAGGTAATTAGCAGGCGAGTATGAATTACCTCGTGACAGCGAACCTGTACTTCCATGAAGTCTTTACATTCCGTTACCACCCATTTCAAGATCTTAATTCAAAACAAAGACATATACACGGGTTTTTCAAGAGCACGACTATTTGTCACTTAATGTCACGGCAACATACAGTCCGGCCCACCTCATTGTTTCATTTTTGACCGATTTTCACTGGATAAGTTCTTTTTGCAAATTAAAAACAAACGCTCAATTTTCCCTTCTCCCACAGTAGGAAATAGGGTATAAAACAGCATTTAGATATTTAAAGTTCAGTTTATTTAATGACCTATAAATAATCTAACATGAAAGTTGATAAAAAATATTGTTAATGTGAAAGGATGCAGAGAATCCTGGCTAATATATTTATGTTAAAGACCAGAAGACATGTTTAGGTTTGTAAATCCTAACTATGAAGCCAGTTATCTACTTATTTTTGCACGGTCAACCACACCAACACGTTCACACTTGCAGAAGGCAGAATGACAGCATGGGAATTCGCATTGCGTTTCGAAAGCCTAACATCTCCGCACACTGCTGATTTCCTATCCAAATGACTGGTGGGGGTAACCAGAGTTAAAATGCATCAAATTTAAGTGGAAGTACTTCTTAATTTCAAAGCCCATGGGGCATTTCACAAATGCGCACAAATCCACTGAAATTTGTCTATAATTAAATTTGTATACACGTCATGCTGTTTTTTAGAGGTAGACCCTTCCAGGTGGTTTTACTTAGTCTTGGCAACATGCACATACATTCTAACTGTAAATGTTTTGATAGCAAACATAAGTGGATTCTAAAAATGTGTTGTTTGCAAAGGGCAATCTATCTGGAAATAATTTCAATGACTTGAACTTTTAAAGATGAAAATTCAAGTAACTGCGAGTATTTATTCTTACCAACATGGAAGTACAAAAGAATTATCAAGTTCTGACCAAAGCTCCCCTACTTCCCAGAAAAATAAAAGCCCCGAGATTGGTAGACATAATGAATAACTCTCATGCAATTTAATAGCACTAGTAGAGTTTTAAGAAGCTGTAGGACAGCTTTGTCTGTAAGATGTGGTCTCATTCATGAAATGAACGGAATTCATAGTAAAAAGACTAGAGACTATTGGATTACATTTTATGACTAGAATATAGTCTGACTAGGCTTTTCTGAGGAGAAGATTACAGGGACGGGAGCTGTCATTAAACACACAAAGAATCTTATTTAGCAAGAAATCACAATCTAAAAGAGGCCAAGTCCTCAGTACATGGCAATCCTAAACATCGGGTGCTTCCAGTAAGCTCAGCGAGTGTGTCTTCCTTTCCCCGTTTACTCTTAGTCATGACAACTACGGCGGAAAGCTTTCGATCTAGAAAGCACCACAGCGCTTCGCTGTGGGTCTATTCGATCACCGTTAGTTAGCAAACTTCACCGTTAGCCTTAAGCAAACTCGGTCATTTCAAATAATTGAGAATTAAAAACTCTAACTGTGCTTGATTCTACTTTTCACTGCTAATTATAGTCTGTGCAGAATTCTGGTCATTCCCAGTGTGTCTTCATTAGGTCACTGGACTGAGATTCAGCTTTAATCAGCGAGGCTCACCCAGCCTTTATAGTTAGTGACAGTAAGAATACACTGAGGACCTTACCGAAGTGGCACTTGTCAGTTACACGCTTCATGAACACACGCATGCAGCTCTGATAAATACTAAGAGCGGCATTTCTGCCAGGCCTCAGCAGGCTTGCTCTATGTAGACCCCACTAGTCTAATGTTGGTGGAGTTTTCTGTAGGGGCACAATTTCATTAAACTTTACTGTTTTCTTAACAATGTCAACTGTGTTTAGGAAAGCAGGTTAAAATGTAAATTGGCAGAAAATAATTGATAAGCCCAGTAAAGCGGTGTCACAGCCGCATAAAGTATTTAATTGTTAAGTATGCACTGGTCATCAAAAGAAGGGGTGCAACTAATTCTTCCTTTAATACAAACTTGACCACTGTTTTTGTAAATGCCTCATTTAAAGGAGTAGGAAGGGAGAATTTAGAAAAGTCAGAGCAATAAAATGTCTTTAGTTACTTGGGAAAGTTACAAAGTCAATGCAACAATGTTACATCCAGATAAAAAATATTATTCAAAAGCAATTCAAATACCGAAAAGGGTTTTCAAATTGAATAGTTTATTAACATGGTAGTTGTCTTTGTAACATGTGCGCACACACACACACACACACACGCACTCAGAATGATCTGCCTGGGGAAAAGGATTGAGTATACCTAAGGGGAAAATGAGAAATAAAAAAATTCCTGTTGGTTTTCATTATTATAGGCAATTCTGTCCACATCACTTACAAAGCTATTGCCAAATCTGTCCAAGGAAGCAAGTTTGAAGGGGGCAGGGGGAATCCTGGGGAAAACTCAACAGTGGCATAGCAGAGCTCTCAATATGAGAAAGCTGACATAATGTGGACTTTTGCTGTGAATTTTTTCTTTGCAAAATATGGGGAGAGGTTTATCAATGGGCAGAAAATAAGAGAAGGCGGTGTGAAGTAGGCTTTTGCAGTCAATTTTTCTCACAGTATTGTGCAGGGTCATCAAAAAATGCTTAGTCTTTTTCTGGAACCAGTTTCAGAACTTTCCCAATTGCAATGGTCTTACCTAGAAACGAAATTTTAAGAACAAAAACAACTTTCAGTAATTAACAGCAAATCTATGTAAGGAATTATTATTTTAAATAATGATTTTTTAAGAAATGTCATTACTGACTTTACTGCCAAAGCCATGATTTCTGATCAGGGTCTTATTTGGGGAGCTATAAAAGACAGGATTTTCTACTGTGCAGCAAAAGGAATGAATTAGAATACATGCTACAAGATGGCAGACACTCAAAAACATGCTAAGAGTGAGATAAAGGACCCCATATTTATGGTTTCATGGAAATTTTAGTAAAAACAAACCCATGGCAAATAGAAAAATAGATTAGTGGTTGCCTAGGGCCATGGTAGGAATAAGGGGTAACTGTAAATGGGTCTAACGTTTCTTACTAGGTTTTCTTTTTTCAAACATGTTTATTCATTCTTACTTATTTGAAAGGCAGAGTGAGAGAGAGCCATCTTCCATCCAGTGGTTCTCTCCCCAAATGCCTGCAAGTGCTGGAGCTGGGCCACAGCAAAGCCAGGAACTCCATGCCCAAGGCCCATGTGGGCGGCAGGGACCGAATTACTTGAGCCATCATCGACTGCCTCCTAGGCACATTAGCAGGAGGCTGGATGGGGAGCAGCCAGGACTGGACAAGGCGCTGGGACACGGGCTGCAGATGTCCTAAGCCACATCTTCACCCACTGCCCCTTTGTAAATGCTTCAACTGTTCTAACATCAGAATGTGCTGATGGTTGTAAACATATTAAAATTCACTGAGCTGCAGCTAAAACAGCTCAATTTCACACGTACATTTCAGGTTGAGTATACGTTATCCAAAATTTTTGGGATCAGAAGTGTTTGAAACTGTTTAGTTTTTGAGAATGTTGAGCACATATTCTTGTGCATCATACTGACACTTGACAAGTTTTGGATTTGAGACATGGGGGTATGCTACTCAACCTGTACATCTTAATAAAACCACCCCCACCCCACCCCCCATCCTTAAGCAGCTGGGAAGATAAAGCGTTACTGGCAGCCAGTGAATGCATCCTTCCAGTAGTCCTCCTGTAGAATGAAAGGGATGCAAAACCTACGGGGACTTGGGAAAAACCCAAAACCCAAGTTTTCTTTTAGAACAATTCTGGGTTAAAAATTCCTGCTAACTTAATCTTTTTTGTCTGAATTTATCCAGTTTTGATTGTAATCTAAAGTTATTTTGTTTTATTAACAGGATAAACGCAACAATTTCACTATCAATAAGAAGACTTAAGGACTTCAAAGCAAAAGGGCAGGCACCATGGCTCACTTGGCTAATCCTCTGCCTGTGGCACTGGCACCCCGGGTTCTAGTCCCAGTTGGGGCACTCGTTCTGTCCTGGTTGCTCCTCTTCCAGTCCAACTCTCTGCTGTGGCCTGGGAAGGCAGTGGAGAATGGCCCAGGTCCTTGGACCCCTGCATCCACATGTGTGACCAGGAAGAAGCACCTGGTTCCCTGGCTTCGGATCAGCACAGTGCTGGCCATAGCAGCCATTTGTGGGGTGAACCAACAGAAGGAAGACCTTTCTCTGTCTCTCTCACTGTCTAACTCTGCCTATCAAAGAGGAAAAAAAAAAAAAAAAGGCAAGAGAAACACTGTAGTTCTATTTTGTCTGAAGCAAAGTTCAGGGGCTGGATTCCTCTCCAGGGCTTAGCACATGGACTGACTAGTCTGGTATTTCAAATGAACCATGAAGTTTTATGTAGTTTTCCAGTCTCAAAATAGTTATTTAAGTCAGAAATAGTAACAACCCCTAAAGTAATGTCCTTTAACAGTCACGCTGTCTGCATACCAAAGAATTTCATGACCTCAAGTTAGGAACAATTGCTCAGGTGGGCAGAAATGATGCATTCAAAATAACATGATTATGATACCTCTGAAAGATTAGGTATTCTATACATATTATAAAATGTTTTACCATAGAAATACTTACTAAATAAAATGCTATCCAATCCCATCATTAACAAAACAGCAAAATTAAGATTCTTCACATTACTGCTAAAATGTGTGGTCAGTTCTGGCTGCTGTTCAATGCATTCAGCATTTGTTACAGAACATGGGCCCAGGTTCTCTGAGCCTGTACCAGCTTGCTCTGTTCTCAGACGAACAAATGCAGTGTCCCAGATGCACCACTACAGACCAGCTTAGGAGCTCTTACCCTCATCTCTTAAGGTAAAACGACCCATCTGAGGGAAGTCCTTAAAGGTCTCAAGGCAGATGGTTCCTGCTGTCCGAAGACGGGCAATGCACACTTGATCTTGTTTCACAAAACGGGGCCGAGTCTTGCTTTTCTCTCCTGACTTTTTGTCTACCAAGCAGATTAAGGCCTACACAAGAAAACGGGAGGAGAAAATCAGAATAATGCCAAATAGAAGAATCTCTAAGAATAGGATGCAAATAAAATTGTATCACTGTTAGCAATCCGAAACAAGATGAAACAATCTTAAAACATATACATTAACAAGTTGTGGTAAACTCACTGTTATCTCGACTTCCTCAATACAGGTATGAATATGCAGCACCGCATTGTACCCTGGGCAGATGATGGATTTGTGCTCTATAATCACTATCTGTCAAATAAACAAAAACATCCTCATTAAAAAAAAAGATTTAAAAGGCAGAGCAATGGGGATGGGGGGTGGGGGAGAGGGCATGCAAAACACAGGGAGGGATACAGAGGAATCTTTTAGCTGCTGGTTCACTCTCCAAATGACCACAATAGCCAGGCTGGGCCAGGCTGAAGCCAGGAGCCCAGAGCTCCATCTGGGCCTCCTATGTGGGATCCATCACTTGCTGACTCTCAGAAGCATATTAGCAGGAAGCTGGATCAGAAGCAGAGCAGGGGCCGGCGCCATGGCTCAATAGGCTAATCCTCCACCTTGCGGCGCCGGCACACCGAGTTCTAGTCCTGGTCAGGGAGCCGGATTCTGTCCCGGTTGCCCCTCTTCCAGGCTAGCTCTCTGCTGTGGCCCGGGAGTGCAGTGGAGGATGGCCAAGTGCTTGGGCCCTGCACCCCATGGGAGACCAGGAGAAGCACCTGGCTCCTGCCATCGGATCAGCGCGATGCACGGGCCACAGCGCGTCGGCCGCGGCAGCCATTGGAGGGTAACCCAATGGCAAAGGAAGACCTTTCTCTCTGTCTCTCTCTCTTTCTCACTGTCCACTCTGCCTCTCAAAAAATTTAAAAAAAAAAAAAAAAAAAAGCAGAGCAGGGATTTGAACCCAGGCACTACAACACAGGATGTGGGTATCCCAAGAGGCATCTTAACTACTGTGCCATAAAGCCTGTCCTCAACTCCTTATCTTTATCACTAATTTGAAAAAGAATTTAATTATATCCAAAGTGCCACATAGTATCACAAGAACTAGAATCCCTCAAAATCCCAGGACAGCAATCTAAGTGACTTATGTGCCTGAAGTGATAGGTCTTACCAATCTTGTTCACAGCATGGACCAGGTGACCTGACCTCAAAGCGTGAATGTCAGCACCCTACACCCTAACAATGACCCTGATAAGTCCTAGTCAACCTAAGACACAGCAGAGCAGGCAGACTTTCTCCTGAGAAGCCTCTCCTTTACACACCCAGGAATCCTGCTCATTACTGCCCACAAGCTACAGACATGTGAATGTATCCTAGTTTTTTCACAATATTTACCACAAGTTTTTTTTTTTTACAATTCATTTCACAATACCTGGGGTCCAATAAACATAAACAACTTTATGTACCTGGCATGAAAATCTAACTTCATAGAACTCAAAAATTCTGTAAGCCATACTAACCCTTAACTTTGTCATTCTCCTAGAGATGTAAAGTTGCTAATTATACAGAAAACCCACGTGTGACTTCCTGCCTGGAAAGTTCTTCTCTCTGAATGGAGCATACAAATTATCATTTTCCAAGGCAACTGTGCTCAAGCCAAAGCAAAAGACACTTCAGGTAAAACATGACTAATGGTATCACTATCATATATTACAAAGTGAGTATTAGATGGGCTTTTTATCAACAGGAGAAAAAAAATACTTACAAAGAATATACGCTACTCAGCAAGTATTTGTACCATCTTAAGGAAATTCACATGTGTGAGATATACGTCTTGCTCATGATATGTAAGTCATTTATACTACTTCAAAACCCCTTCTACACACTACTAGGGGTTAAGTGGCATGTCAGCAATTTTCAGGACAAAAGGCATCAACATTAAATTTCCACTTACACACTACAGACCCCTAAGACAACTACAGCAATCAGCTTACCTGGGCATCAAATGTGCGTCCAGAATGGCAAAGATTATTAGGGTCACAGAGGATGAATCCTGGAAGGATCTCTTCTTCTTCGATTCCTTTGAGTCTGATTTTAAGGTTCTCGCCTGGGGCTACAGAATCAGTCTCTACATCATCAGAAAGTATTCCAAGAACTTCCACGTTGTGCTTAAAAAGAAACCGAGATTGGCGATTTCCTGACACATTCAGTACGAACACAAGACGACGAGAATGACATGTCACATTTCTGTGAAGCTGCTGCTTAGCCAAACATGAAGCTTCCTGACACATGTGTGATATGAATCTAATGGCGACCGTGTCTAGAAGTACAAATGCAATTTTCTTTAGTTTATCTGAAAGAGTGACAGAGAGAGAGGTCACCTTCCATCAAGCTCCCCAAATGCCCACAACAGCCAGGAGTCAGGAACTCCATCCAGGTCTCCCGCACGTCCCTGCACCAGGCAGGAAGAGACCAGAAGCGTGGAGTAGCAGGCAGGGGTGCGTGTGAGCAGGAAAGACTTGGCCCCAGCCCTGTATTGCAGGTATTTGGGGAGTGAGTCATTAGATTTAGATAGAAGATCTCTTTCTCTCATAAAATCAGAGTAATTTTTTAAATTAAAAAGCAGTAACTCTGAACTCTTCATCTTGCAAAACCAGAATTCTATATATGAATTTCACCATGGTTAATCATAGGAGCATACATGGATTTGAAAGCTTTTTGCACCAAAATAATTTAATTCCAGTTTCAATGAACTTTTGGAAATTTTCTCAAATAGCTGAATCACATACTAATTTGTGTTTTTTTGATTGACTTAATGTCCTCAAAGTTCATCCATGTGTAATGTGTCGAAATTTCCTCTGTAAGAAAAGTGTCCACCATATGCGTATACACATCCACTCATCTGTCAGCGGACACATGGGTGACATCCACGCTTCACTATTGTGAGTAACACTTGTACAAACATGGTTATACAAATACCTGAAAATCCGGTCTCAGTGCTTTCGCATATACCCACTGAAAACGCATTGCTAGATCTTGTGGGAACTCTAGTTTTAATTAAAAAAATTTTAAGACTTAAAGGTTTATTTGAAAGTCAGAGAGACAGGGAGAGACAGAGATCTTCCATCTGCTGGCTCACTCCTCAGATGGCCGCAACAGCCAGAGCTGGGCCAGGCTAAAACCAGGAGTTTCTTCCAGGTCTCCAGCACAGGGGCCCAAGTGCTTGGGCCATCGTCTGCTGCTTTCCCAGGCACACCAGCAGGGAGCTGGATCAGAAGAGGAGCAGCCGGCCGGCGCCGTGGCTCAACAGGCTAATCCTCTGCCTTGCGGCGCCGGCACACCGGGTTCTAGTCCCAGTCGGGGCACCGGATTCTGTCCCGGTTGCCCCTCTTCCAGGCCAGCCCTCTGCTGTGGCCCGGGAGTGCAGTGGAGGATGGCCCAGGTGCTTGGGCCCTGCACCCCATGGGGAGACCAGGAAAAGCACCTGGCACCTGGCTCCTGCCATCGGACGAGCGCGGTGCGCCGGCTGCAGCGCGCCGGCCGCGGCGGCCATTGGAGGGTGAACCAACGGCAAAAGGAAGACCTTTCTCTCTGTCCCTCTCTCTCTCACTGTCCACTCTGCCTGTAAAAAAAAAAAAAAAAAAAAGAGGAGCAGCCGGGACTGCCGCTCCATACGAGAGGAAGATGTTGCAGGCAGTGGCTTCACTCACTACACCACAAGCCAGTCCCTATTTTTTTGAACAACTACTATACTGTTTGCCATAGCTGCTGTACAATTTTATGTTAACAACAGTGCGCAGGGGCTCCACATGCTCATTAACAACTGGTTACTCTTTTTTCTTGGCTAACAGCCATCCTCATGGGTGAGAGACATTATTTCATTGTATTTTTGATTCACACTTCCCTAATGATGCTGATTTTCATATGCATAGTCACCATTTGTACTTAAAGTTTTTAAAAATATTTACTTATTCATTTGAGAGGCAGAGTTACAGAGAGACAGAAAGATATTCTGTCTACTGGTTTCACTCCCCAAATGGCCGCAATGGCCAGAGCTGGGCCAATCTGAAGCCAGAAGCTTCTTCTGGGTCTCCCATGGGGATACAGGAGCCCAAGCCCTTAGGCCATCTTCTATTGACTTCCTAGGCCACGGCACACAGCTGGATCGGAATACAAGCATCTGGGACACAAACTGGCGCCTATATGGTTTGCCAGTACAGCAGGTGGAGGCCCAGCCTACTACACCACAGCACTGGCCACTGTACCTCATTATTTTTTTTTTAATTTGAGAGGTAGAGAGACAGACAGAACAAGAGCTTCCAATCTGCTGTTCACTCTCCAATGCCCACAGCTACCGGAGCTGGGCAGGGCCAAAACTGAGAGCTAGGAGCTCAATCCAGGCCTCCCATGAGGCTGGCAGGAACCCAACTCCTTGAGGCATCAGCACTACCTCTAAGTGTCTGCTTCAGCCGGAACACGATATCAGGACCCAGAGCTGGATAGCAAACTCAGTGCTCTGAGGAGGGATGCAAATGCCCTAACAGGTGTCTTAACTGCCCTGCCATAGTATTCATTTGAGAAATGTCTACTTCATTCCTTTGTCCATTTTTAATTTTTTAAAAATGTTTCACTCATTTGAAAGGTAGATAAACAGATAAAGACATTCCAGGTACTGGCCCACTCCTCAACTGTTTGAAATGTTTGCAACAGCTGGGGCTGGACTAGACTGAAACCACGAGGCAAGAACTGCACTGAGCTGTCCCATGTAGGTGGCAGAGACGCTACCACTTGGGACATCCCCTGCTGCCTGCCAGGGTGCACATCAGGCAGGAAGCTGGAATCGGGAGTGGAGCTTGACCTACCTAAACCCCGGCACTCTGACACGTGCTCTGTGTCCCAAACAGCACCCTACCTGCTGCAGCAAATCCCCGCCCTTCTTTCTCCACTCTATTGTGGTTGGCTATTTTTCTGTTGTTGACTTGTATTTTTTTTTTTTGTAACATATTCAGGACACTAAACCCTTATTACATGCACATAAATGAACTGAAAATATTTTCTCCCATTCCACAGGCTGCATACCCATTATTACGATTTTTAAATTACTTATTCATGAGGCAGAAAGCTCCCAGACTTGACAGGAAGCCAAAACTGGGGGCCAGAGTTGGGAGTCACACCCAGACACTCTACTGAGGACACAACTGTCTAGTCTTGTACCTCACATTAAGAAAATCTAAACCTGGGGCTGGCACTGTGGCATCGTGGGAAAAGCTGCCGCCTATAGTGCCAGCATCCCATATGGGAGGTAGTTCAAGTCCCAGCTGCTCCATTTCGATCCAGCTCTCTGCTATGGCCTGGGAAAGTGGTGGAAGATGACCTAAGTCCTTGGGCCCCCGCACCCGCATGGGAGACCTGGAAGCAGCTCCTTGCTTTTGGCTTTGGATCGGCGCAGCTCTGGCCATTGCAGCCGATTGGGGAGTGAACCAGCGGGTGAAAGACCCCTTTCTCTCTCTCTGCCTCTCCTTCGCTCTGTGTAACTCTGACTTTCAAATAAATAAATAAATCTTTATTTAAAAAACTCCCTCTTTACAGAATTTTCTTGCAGCCGTCTTGAGTCATCCACAAAGATGACTTCTGAGCATGAAGACCTCTTTCTCTCTGCCTCTCTGTAACTCCTTCAAGTAAAATAAACAATTCTTTAAAAATATACATATATATAATCCTAACTTTTTAAAAAGTTAAGTTTCTTTGAAGGAAAATCCTACACTTCGGAAAAGCTCGGGCTCCTTGGTCATGTTTAAGAAGTCTGAAGGGACAAGAGCACTGTGGCTCCTTACCTTGTTCGGCATCATCACTAGCTGCTGGCCTTTGCAAATAGATCCCGATTCCAGCTTTCCCAGGACCACAGTGCCCATATCCTGTTGAAGCGAAACAAATGAATGAAGAACATCGGGCCTCAGACCTTCTCTGCTGCGCTACAACAGCTCAGCAGCCCAACGCGAAATCTGCAGGACAAACCACTCATGAAGGAGCATCACCAGCTCAAAGCGGTAGGAGGGTTAGGGTGATCTTCATCACGGGGCAGCTCACATCTCACAGTAATTTCTGTCATGGGACTTGCAGTCATAATAGCAACTAAGTACACCCACGATTTTAACAGAGGTACGCCAAGAATTTTACACTGGAAGATCTGAACTGTTTGTACAAATCCAGGTTCTTCTGACCTGTCTCCTCATGTGTAAAGTTGGAAAATCATGCTTATTCAAGAATCTTAAGGATGGAGCTAATGAAGCTATGAGTATTTGAAGGCAAAACAATGTAAATTGCAATTGCAAAACTTACATAATAATCAAGTTGAAAATCCTGTTAAAAATAATCAAGTTTGTTTTTAAACAAATGTAACATCCAGGGTTGGGAAGGCTATTAGAAAACTAGCACCGTGCTGCTGATGGTGACTGAGGTCAGCACGGCATTTTTTGACACCTATCAACTTTAATGGGAAAAGCTGCTGCTAAGAAACGATCACTGGGAAACAGCTGACATAAACTTACTGAATAATTATGCCCTATTTATATCACTAACATCAGTCATAAAAAACCATTTATGCTTTACATTGTTAAAAAACTGCTTCATAATTAGAAACAAAACACCAAACAATGCTTTCACCTCCCACGAGACCGATTTATTTAAATCTGGGGTACCTTGTACTTATCCACAATCGGCAGTCTGATTGGTCCATCAACTGATCTATTGAAGTTTGGCAAATTATCCAGATATGGAATAAATGGTAATCCACTGAGAATATAACAATATCCGTTAGAGACAGTCAACATAAATATCGAAATATGAAATTAATGACTATAAACAAAAGTAGCTATATTTTCATACTACTTATGCATTTTTCTTATTCTATCAATTTATCATGTTTCATTACATTTATTCCTCAGTAAGCTAATAGCGCAGGATTACAATTTCCCCATAAAATTATAATAAGATTTAGAAAAGTATTTTATAGTAAATAGCCCATACGCTGTAATCAACTGACTACATTATACTTCATGTTAACAGACTGGGGCCAGCGCTATGGCACAGCATGTAAAGATGCTGCCTGCAGGGCCAGCATTCTATATGGGCACCTGTTCAAGTCCTGGCTGCCTCATTTCTGATCCAGCGCCCTGCTAATGTGTCTGGGAAAGCAGCGGAAGATGGCTCAAATCCTTGGACCCCTACACCTGTGTGTGGGAGACCCAGATGAAGCTCCTTGCTCCTAGCTTCAGATGTGCTCAGCTCCGGTCATTGTGACCACTTAGGGAGTGAACCAGCAGATGGAAGACCTCTCTGTCTGTCTTTCCATAAGGAATGGGGCCAGTACTGTGATGTAGCAGGCTAAGCCTCTGTCTACAGGCCGGCATCCCATATGGGTGCCGGTTTGGGTCCCGGCTGCTCCACTTCTGATCCAGCTCTCTGCTAATGGCCTGGGAAAAGCAGCTGAACACTGCCCAGCACTTGCACCCCTGCACCCATGTGGGAGCCCTGGAAGAAGCTCCTGGTACTGGACTGGCCCAGCTCTGGCCACTGCAGCCATTTGGAGAGTGAACCAGGGGAAAGAAGACTTCTCTGTCTGCCTTTCAAATAAATAAATAAAAATAAATAACTAAAAGCTAAACCTGTAACACTTAGAAGAAGAAGATACAGGGGTACATTTCTGTGATCCTGGATCCAGAAATGCTTTCTCAGGTATGACATCAAAAGAATAATCAACAAAAGGAAAAAAAAAAACATTGGACTTCATCCAAATAAAAATCTTTTGTACTTCAAAGGATCCCATAAATAAAGTGAAAAAATATTTGCTCATAATGTATCCAGTAAGGGACTTGTATCCAGTATATAAAAAACCCTGACTCAGTAACACACAGACAGATCAAGAAAAAATGGGTCAATGGGGTAGGTGCTGTGGTATAGCAGGTAAAGCTACCGCCTGCAGTACCAGCATCCCATATGGGCACCAGTTCGAGTCCTGGCTGCTCCACTTCAATCCAGCTCTCTTGCTATGGCCTGGGAAAGCAGTAGAAGATGGCTCAAGTCCTCGGGCCCCTGCACCCGTGTGGGAAGACTGGGAGGAAGCTCCTGGCTTTAGATCAGTGCAGCTCCAGCTGTTGCGGTCAACTGGGGAGTGAACCAGTGGATGGAAGACCTCTCTCTCTCTCTTTCTCTCTGCCTCTCCTTCTGTGTAACTATGACTTTCGAATAAATAAATAAATAAATCTAAAAAAAAAAAAAAGGGTCCAGGTCTTGGTATTTTAAGGACAATGTTATAGTATTTACTAAGATTGAAGAAAACAAAAGATACTTACATGTACCAAGGACAGAAGTCGGATTGCTCTTTGAGATTTGCTCCAGTCAGTCCTGAGCAGGGCATAAAGTGAATGTCCTTTTTGGGATTGAAGCCAACTTTTTTCAAAAATGGCACTAGTTTCTCTTTACATTCTTCATATCTATGAATATTGATAAATAACTGAATTATAATGCAAACCAGATAACTCTAGTTTCATCAGTAAACAAATGAAGGCTTAGAGAAACTTTAGGAAAAAAGGCGTCCAGTAACAAATCCAGCCTTTATGCCAATAACATGTCTATAAAAACCAACGTGACATCTGAGCCTACCTCTCGTTGCTCCAATTCACTGTTGGATCATCCATCTTATTAATGAGCACAATTAAGTGCTTTACTCCTGCTGTCTTTGCCAACATCGCATGTTCTCTTGTCTGTCCTCCTTTTTCAAATCCAGTTTCAAACTCTCCTTTCCTGGCAGAGATGACCTATTCCAAGAAACCAAACCATTCACTTGAACACATTTTCAGATACATCCAAGTTTTTTGCAAGCAAATAGAAGCAAATGAGGTGCAATGTACGTACTTTCTAAACGGCGCAATTCAAGTAATGTCTACACAGCTTAAGACTGCACTGCTTCTTCCGCCCCTGAGCTCCCCCAATTTGAGTATGCTTATTTACTTCATTATTTATGTGTCTAGTGCCAGTAAATTGTAAAAACAGCACAATGACTGAAGGACTCAAGAAACAGATGGTTTTTCATTCCTGGTAGGCTATTTCACAGACCTAAGTTCTGAGACAGTAACAGAAAATAGCAACGAGAGAGCAAAGCAGAAACACATTCCAGAAGTAGATGACGACATTTTCTTGGGCAGATTAGGGTGACAACTAAGAAAACTGTGACTGGGCATATTATAGTTCATTGCAACCTAAATACTAGCGTGTAGAGGTAGACTCAGATATTTAAGATGTGAGTGGGGCTGTTAATAAATACTCGGATGGATCGAAAACGTCTTCCTTACCAGCACAGCCAAATCAGCTTGAGAGGCGCCACCAATCATATTTGGGACAAAACTCTTGTGGCCGGGGGCATCCAGAATTGTGAAATGCTTCTTTTCTGTCTCAAAGTAGGCACGACCCACTTCTACCGTTTTACCTTTGTCTCGTTCTTCCTGATTTGTATCTAGGGCCCAAGACAAGTACCTGAAATAATTAAAAAAAAACAAAAACAGCATTGCTAAGAACACGAAGTTTTAAAGATACTCTTCTGCCATTAAAGGCGCAATTGATGACACCCAGCTTTGCATCTGCCATCTAAATCGTGAACAGGACTGGTAAAATAAAAACAGTACATCTGTGACTGTGATTCAAACATGAGGCTTTTTACATACATACGCAGTCATGTATTTCATAAGCACATGGAAACAACCTATACTGACAACCTTCACGGTAAAGGCTAGCACCAACGAGTTAGCTAATAACGAGCTCCCTTACAATACAAATAAGGGAAAGTCAAGGCCACCAACTGTTATGAGAGCAATGATGATTTGTTAATTTCATCACTATTTTGCTATGTAAACATTATATAGTTCAAGCGCTTAACAGTGTTAGACTGGGGCTGGCTTCTCCGTACAAGTCAAGCCCCCACCTCCAACACCAGCATCCCACGTGTGCATGGTTCGAGTACCAGCTGCTCCACTTCTTCCTGCTCCAGCTTCTTGCTAATGCTCCTGGGAGGACAGCTGAGAACGGGACAGTGCTTGGGCGTCCGCCACCCATGTGGAAGACCCGGATGGAGTTCCAGGCTCTAGCCTGGCCCAGCCCTGGCTATTAGAGCCACTGGGGAGTGAACCAAGTAGACAGAAGATTGGAATCTCCCTTTCTCTGTCTCCCTCTTTCACTGTACCTTTGTTACAATAAATAAATCATTAAAAAAAAAAAAAGTGTTAGACTACCCTCCATCCTCTATATTTCATAACATGTATTTTTTAATACAACACTAATTAGAATTTTTTTCTCTTTTGATATAGAGGAATATTTTTTTTAAACGACCACTAAACTACCCACCGAGATAAGGCTTGCTAACTTAATAGAAATGAAAGTCATGGAAAATGTTTGGCCTAGCATTTAAGCCTCTGATTAAGATACTGGTGTCCCATATCAGAGCATCTGAGTTTGGTATTAATTCTGGCTCCTGATTCCAGTTTCCTGTTAATACAGATCCTGGGAGGCAGGACTGATGGCTCAAGTTAAGACGAGGTTCCTGCCAGCCACCTGGGTGACACAGACTGGGTTTTTCTGGCTCCTGGCTTCAGCATGGCCCGGCCTAAGTTGTTTTGGGTATTTGAGAATGGACTAGTGGATGGGCAATCTGTCTTTGCCCTTTGAATAAATAAATAAATAAATATTATTTTTTTCAACTTTTTTCTTTTTTTTATATAAAGTCTTATTTTTATAAGGTGATTTATGGCACTATAAGTTTACTGTACCAGGTTTCTCTGTTTGTTTCTATTTCTATATAAAGTATTATTTTTATAAGGTAATTTATGGCACTATAAGTTTACTGTACCAGGTTTCTCTGTTTGTTTCTATTTCTATATAAAGTCTTATTCTTACAAGGTGACCAGGGCACTGTAAGCTACTGTACCAGGTTTCTCTGTTTGTTTCTATTTCTATATAAAGTCTTATTCTTACAAGGTGACCAGGGCACTGTAAGCTACTGTACCAGGTTTCTCTGTTTTTCTCTTTAGCTTCTCTCTCATATTTCTCAAGTGTTCTTTTGTCGACCATTCCAGTCAAATACCTAAAAACATAAAAAAAAGGGGGTAAATACGTAATTACTCAGTTAAGTTAGAAAAACTTTAAAGACCCAATTGGAAAAGAACTCCAACTTCACAAAACAGGTGTTTTATAGTAAATGCACCACTGGTAGATTCTTAGAAGCCTTAAGTAAAAAAAGTTTGTTTACAGACCAAAATTATGAGATACGGAAAAAAAAAATGACTTTACAGTACAGAGTTCTGACAGACAACACTTTAACCAAATAATCATGGCTCACAACAGTAATGTACAGAACACTGAATAAGTAAAACAGGATTATTAAAATCATGTTGCATGGGCCGGCACTGCGGTGTAGCTGGTAAAACCATGCCTGCAGTGCCAGCATCCCATGTAGGCACTGGTTCTAGTCCCGGCTGCTCCACTTCCGATCCAGCTCTCTGCTGTGGCCTGGGAAAGCAGCAGAAGATGGCCCAAGTGCTTGAGCCCCTGCATCCACATGGGAGACCCGGAAGCTCCAGGCTCCTAGCTTCGGATGGGCGCAGCTCTGGCCGTTGCAGCCATTTGGAGAGTGAACTGGTGGATGAAAGACCTCTCTCTCTCTCTGCCTCTCTTTCTCTCTCTCTCTCTCTGTGTAACTCTTTCAAATAAATAAATAAATCTTTAAAAAAAAATCATGTTGTAGGCATCTGAGGACTGAACCAAGCACATGGGAACTCTCTGTCTCCCTGCCTCTCAAATAAACAGAAGTGTAAAATAAATAAGTAAATCTAATTTAATATACCTAACCTATCAAACGCCATAGCTCAGCCTAGCCTACCTCAAAGGTGTTAAGGACACTTAACATTAGCTTACACCTGGGCAAAATCATCCACCACAGAAGCTTCCATGGGGCTGGCATAGTGGCACAGCGGGTTGACAGCTGCCACCTCCAATGTCAGCCTCCCATACTGAAGTGCTGGTTAAAGCCCAGCTTCCTGCTGATGCTCCTGGGGAGGCAGACCATGGCCCAAGTCCTTGGGCTCTTGCCAGCCCCACATCAGGTGGGGAGTCAATTTGCAGTTGGCAGATCTCTTTTTCTCTGTGTCTCTTCCTGTCACTCTGCCTTTCAAATAAGGAAGTCTTTGGGGGCAAAGAGGCATAATTTTAAAGAAAGTATTGACTCTCTCAGACAGGCATTTTGTAGACATTTCAGATGGTACCTGAAAACACAACACACAACACACACTATGGAAACAAACTAGCAACACCTTACAGGGCAGAGGATCACGTTTATCCTCTTGGCAGCAGCCTCAGTCACAGAGAGTATCTTACTGCCCAAGAAAACATCAGACCTCACATCTACTAAACGCATTTGACTCTGCACCCCTTGTATCCCTGTAACCGGAGTTCTGTGCTTGTTTTTAAAACATGCCACAGGGGCCGGCGCTGTGGGGCAGCGGGTTAAAGCCCTGGCCCGAAGTGCTGGCATCCCATGTGGGCACCAGTTCTAGTCCCGGCTTCTCCTCTTCCAATCCAGCTCTCTGCTATGGCCTGGGAAAGTGGTAGAAGCTGGCCCAAGTCCTTGGATCCATGCACCCCCATGAGAGACTCGGATGGAGTTCCTGGCTCCGGATCGGCACAGCTCCGGCTGTTGCGGCCATCTGGGGAGTGAACCAGTGGATGGAAGAGCTCTCTCTCTGTCTCTACCTCTCTGTGTAACTCTTTCAAATAAATAAAAGTAAATCTTCAAAAAAAAAATTGCCGCAAAACATTATCAGTGACTCCACTGTAAAAATTACCTCACACCATTCTCCCCTGAAGGTAATTAATTCTATTATTAATTTTCCTTAACTTTTCTCAACCTGTTTTCTCTTTCGTGTGTCTCTAAGAATGCCTGTAACACCTGACATTCATTCAATCTAATCACGTCGTCTTCAACCAAAGATGCAGACTTACATTATTTGGCCTCCAATGGTTGACTTGCCAGCATCTGGAAGAACAACAATGCTCAAGGTTAAAGACAAAAGCAAGCATTAGCTATGCAAACACAACTACAGTTACTTTTTAGCAAACATATCCAAATCCAGCAAAAGCAACTGAGCTGAGACAGGAACACTGGTTCCCGTCTGCCCTGGGAAACCAGACTGGGGGGAGGGCCACGTCAGTCAGGACTCGGGAAGGCTTTATTGAAAAAGTACAGGGTACTGAACAGACTGCTCATCACCTTCCACCAGCAGCACAGCAACACGAGCGCCTCAATTCTCCCAGGAGGCCCTGGACGACGTAAGCAGCCCAAGAGCGGTGCTCAACTGTGCCCTCCTGTTTCCGTTTTAGCAAACAGGGCAGGTGTTCTCCGATTTATTTCAGAGTTCTTGCTACTGAAAGTGAATTTGGTGTTGCATCTTCAGGGGAAGGCAGAGATGAGGGAAAAGGCAACCAATTTTGCATTTTCCTCGAATTTTAAACATGAGTTGGGTAATTAGGTAGTACCTGATAAACTGTTTTTCCTAAACCAGCAGCCAGGCCTAAAAATTACTCCAAATTTTCAACTTCTTACTCAACACAAAATATAAAATACCTAGTACAGTTAATCCCATTAAAATAAGTATTAACTGAAATTCATATACAAACAAAAGGCGGCACGTCTTCGGGGTCAGCACTGTGGCACAATGGGCTTGGGCTGCTGCCTGTGATGCCAGCATCCCGTCTGGGCACTGGTTCCTGTCCCAGCAGTTTCACTTCCGATCCAGCTCCCCAGTAATGCACCAGGGAAAGCAAAGGGAGATGGCACAAGTATTTGAACCCTTTCACCCATGTGGGAGACCAGGATGAAGCTTCTGGCTCTTGGCTTTAGCCTGGCCCAGACCTGGCCACTGTGGCCATTTGAGGGAGTGAACCAGCGGATGGAAGCTCTCTCTCTAATTCACCTTTCAAATAAAAAAATGTTTTAAAAGTAGGGACATTTTCTAGGCTAAGAATTAACAGGCACTGTTGTGCCCTGAACCGTAATAGTGGGCCGCAGACACGTTATACATCACCGATCAACATGTGAAAGCTTCTTTGCTCCCAGTGCCCACACCATCACCAAACTGTTCATCTGCCCAAACTACAGCAAGGCAAACAGCTACCAAGCTAACAATAACGGATGGGTTTTAGACTGAGTTCCATTTTACTAAGTATTTCCAAGTAGCTAAGTAAAATGGTCTATGCACCTAAGAAGTTTGGTCATTTCTTAAAACTTTATGGCTGGGTCGGGCCAAAGCCAGGAGCCAGGAGCTTCTTCTGGGTCTCCCATGTGGGTGCAGGGGCCCAAGCAATTGGGCCATCTTCTGCTGCTTTCCCAGACCACAAGCAGAGAGCTGGATCAGAAGAGGAGCAGCCGGGACTAGAACTGGTGTCTGTATGGGATGCTGGCATTGCAGGCAGAGGCCTAGCCTGCTATGCCACAGTGCCAGCCTCAGATCACTTTTTGTCATTGTTAAGAACTACTTACCTACATGTCCAATAAACACAACATTTACATGTTCTTTTTTAGGGGCACCAGGAGGTGCAACTACAGATTTGGGTTTTGGCATTTCTTCTTCCTCCTCCATCATCTCTTGGGCACCTTCCTCTGGCGGCCTTCCATCTCCCAGGGAGCCACTCCCTGGCTCTGCTTCACTTATTTCTTCTTTGTGCTCCCATGATTCTTCTGGGGACATTTCTGTCTCTCCATTTTCTACTGAATTAAGACATTTTCATTTAGTATTCTGAAAAAGCTGGATCATCTATACTTTAAAATACATGCTTTAAACAATCAATGGAACTTGGCACACTCGGCTGCATTTCCAGCTGAGAGCTGCTGTGAGAATCCCTTTCACAAGGTGCTGGGGCTCAGGCTGCCTCGATGCTAGCAACCCAGACAGCTGCTGCTCCAGCAAAGCTCCACTTCCATGAGGACAAACAGAAATGTAAACAAGAGCCTGACATTCCCATAGCCTAATTATCCGTGTCAAGACCGCCCTGACAGCGAGGGGAGGAACGTGAAAACACAATTCAGGAGGCATTTTCTTTTTCCTCTTTGAGGCAGAGAATTCTGATATCAGCTTTACCCGTACTGTTGGGCACATGAAACACTTACGGAGTCATCAAGTTACAAAAAGGAAGGAAATCTTTCAGAGTAAATGGAACAGGTACCACTACTGAAATTCATTTTAGCATTCTTCCACTCAACTCTGACCACAGTCACTGAATTTATTAAGGCAGTGTTAATGCCCAATCAGTCCTGATTTCTAAACCCTACCAGCAAAGAC
Source organism: Sylvilagus floridanus (assembly GCA_949820135.1). NCBI lineage: Eukaryota > Metazoa > Chordata > Mammalia > Lagomorpha > Leporidae > Sylvilagus > Sylvilagus floridanus. The sequence continues at coordinate 39,661,195 of OX463234.1, read as the reverse complement.
CCAACGTGTCTTAAGTGTGAGTGCTGTTTATAGTAATGTATTTGCACCTTCAATCTTGAGAATGCAAGAATTTAATATTATTGTATTAATATGCTCAGAAGTTTTCTTACCAACAGGTTCTGAAAGTTCCATGCTAACAGCTGAAATGGAACCTAGAAAAGAGATTAAGATACAATGTATACTTACAAAACAATATTTAACTTTGCTCACCATATACAGCATTTTTTCAACTGATTTTTAATGTTACATCACAAAAAAAATTACCTTCACACAATGACTGTTCCTCTCGAGAGGATTCCACAGGTGCTGTTCAATAGAAATAAAATCTATGAAAAACTGAGCCGTACACATTCTTTTTACTTAGCTTCTCATACCCAGTGAAAAAACAAAAGTTCAATAGCACACTACTAACTTCAGTAACTCAGATCAATGGCAACTAAAGTTTTCAAATGAGAAGTCTATTTAACATACTCAGAAAAAAATTACCAACTACAATCAACTTTAAAGCATTCTCAGTTACTGAAATGTATTCAAAAGGCACGCTTATTCTCCTGACTTGCTGTGTAAGCCTTTCCTTCAGATACCATACAAGTACCAGCTTAGCCCAGAGCCAGTGAGTCCGACTCTGCTTCACAAATCCATGCTCTGCTTCTCCAGATGTGCGCTCGGGATATCTCTAGTCCAAGGAGCCTGTCATAAGCCCTTAAAGTGTCGTGACAACCCCTATGTCCTCAAGATCGCCAAATCAATTAAATTTCATCCCTTTAAGATGAATGATTTCTAAAGTCCCTGAAATACATATAGGCCTGAAAAATGTCTGCAGAAAAGGTTGCTCCAGTGACTTAAGTTTTATCTTACAATACAATTTTATGACCAAACAACAATCCAATTCTGCAGTTTTCGTCACCTTGCAGGTCAACTAATTACATCTCTGGACAAAGTAAGATAAATATATACCCAAAACATGTCTGCTTTTGATTTCAGATAAGCCAAAATGATACTCCAATATTAGAGTAATTCTTTAATCTCCAAGATGCAAAAAACAAAACAAAAAACCCAAAGAATCTGAAGTCACAGGAGTCATGCCCAGGAAACAGTAAAGAAGGTACAACCTACAAAGTCTGTATTTAAAGTCACTGCTGGGGCCAGTGCTGTGGCACAGCAGGTTACAATCCCTGGCTCCTCCTCTGCAGATTCAGCTCCCTCCCAGCAGCTGAAAAAGTGGCTCAAGTGCTTGGGCCCCTATACCCACGTGGGAGACCCAAAAGAAGCTCCTGGCTTGGCTCAGCTCTGGCCACTGTAGCCATCTGGAGAGTAAACCAGCAGATGGAAGACCTCTTGCTCTGTCTCTCCCTCTCACTCTCTGTAACCCTACTTCTCAAATAAATAATAAAATCTTAAAAATAAATCTTCTAAAAAAATTAAAAAGTCACTGCCTAGAAAGTATAAACACTTATCAGAGGGGCTGGGTTGTGGAGTGGCAGTGAAGGCACAGCCTGCACTCCTGCATCACATATGGGCGTCAGTTCAGATCCCAGCTGCTCCACTTTTTTTTGACAGGCAGAGTAGACAGTGAGAGAGAGGGAGACAGAGAGAAAGGTCTTCCTTTGCCATTGGTTCACCCTCCAGTGGCTGTCGCGCTGTGGATGGCACATCGCGCTGATCCAAAGCCAGGAGCCAGGTGCTTATCCTGGTCTTCTATGCCAGTGCAGGACCCAGGGATTTGGGCCACCCTCCACTGCACTCCTGGGCCACAGCAGAGAGCTGGCCTGGAAGGGGGACAACCAGGACAGAATCTGGTGCCCGACCGGGAGTAGAACCCGATGTGCTGGCAGAGGATTAGCCTATTGAGCCATGGCGCCAGCCCCAGCTGCTCCACTTTCAATCTAGCTCTCTGCAAATGGCCTGAGAAAAGCAATGGAAGAGGGCCCAAGTGTTTGGGCCCCTGCCACCTATGAGGGAGACTAGATGAAACTCCTGGCACTGGCTTAGCCCAGCCCTGACCATTACAGCCATCTGGGGAATGGAGTGAAGCAGTACATGGAAGATATTCTCTAACTCTTTCAAACAAATGAGCAAATCTTCAAAACAAAACACCTATCAGAGTCAACACAAAGTGTCTGACACGTGAAAAAATGAAAAGTATCACTAGCAAATCAAAACCACAATGAGGTTTTTTTTTTTTTGACAGGCAGAGTGGACAGTGGGAGAGAGAGACAGAGAGAAAGGTCTTCCTTTGCTGTTGGTTCACCCTCCAATGGCCGCTGCGGCCAATGCACCACGCTGATGCAAAGGCAGGAGCCAGGTGCTTCTCCTGGTCTCCCATGGGGTGCAGGGCCCAAGCACTTGGGCCATCCTCCACTGCATTCCCTGGCCACAGCAGAGGGATGGCCTGGAAGAGGGGCAACCGGGACAGAATCCGGTGCCCCGACCGGGACTAGAACCTGGTGTGCCGGCGCCCCTAGGCAGAGGATTAGCCTATTGAGCCACTGCGCTGGCACAATGAGGTTTTACCTCACCCCCATTAGAATGATTTTCATACAGAAAACAAGTAACAAAATGGAGAGGATGTGGGGGAAAATGCACCCTAACGTTGGTGGGAATGTAGACTGGTACAGCCACTGTGGAAGACAGTTTATGGAGATACCTCAGAAATCTGAATATAGACCTACTACATGACCCAGCCATCCCATTCCTGAGAATTTACCCAAGGGAAATGAAATCAGCACATCAAAGAATTATCTGTACCCCCATGTTTATTACAGCTCAATTCACAATAGCTAAGACATGGAATCAACCCAAATGCCCATCAACTGAAGACTAGATAAATTACAGGATGTACACAACATGGAACACTACACAGCAGTTAAAAAAAAAAGGAAATCCTGTTATTTACAACAAAATGGATGCAACTGGAAAACATCATGCTTAGTGACCTAGGCCAGGCCGAAAAGGACAAATATCACATGTTCTCCCTAATTTGTGGTAACTAATAGAGCAACTAAAAGGTAATACAGAGAAATGCTATGAACACTTCAAGAAGCAATGACTTTGATTAGCCCTTGTCTTGACTGTTGAGGAAGTTTTTTTTTTCATGCAATTTGTTGAACTCTTTACTTAGTATAGAGTTAATCCTATGCGTATAGCATTAATTGGAAATGGATCTTACCATCTGCACAGCGGAGTACAGATGAGACTTGAGCAGCAGCAAGAGCAGCATCGCACTACAAGAAAGGATCCCTGGACAGCCAGTGTGTGTGTGGGGGGGAGCCAGGAGTCCAGGGGCAGCGTGGGACTGGGAGCAGAGCCAGCGCCCCCTAGGCTGTGTGGGTAGCAGGACCCTGACAGAAATCCTGGACAGCCATTGGGGGGGGGGGGGAGCCAGGAGGCCAGGGGCAGCATGGGACTGGGAGCAGAGCGAGTGCCCCCTAGGCTGTGTGGGTAGCAGGACCCTGACAGAAATCCTGGACAGCCAATACGGGAGGGGGGGGGGAGTCCAGGGGCAGCGTGGGACTGGGAGCAGAGTGAGCGCCCCCTAGGCTGTGTGGTTAGCAGGACCCTGGCAGAAATTAGGGGCGAAAACCGCTGAGCCAGGCTTGGAAGGTGGCACACAGTGTGCTTCAGACATCATGTAAGCTTATCTTTGCTTTGCTCTTTTGAAGAAGAGCAGCGTGAGTCCTAACCCCACGCAGGTCACCTCAGGAAGGAGGCAGCGCAGGGCAGCGCTGAGAACTGAGCTGATCCTGGGTTTAAACCCCAGCTCGTCTTCGCAAGATCGAGGCGCAGTCTCTCTCTGGAATTGTGGAAGAGGCGCCAGGAGCACCGAGAGGATTAAAGAACACACTGGTGTAGTGTCAATCTGGGGACGGCTGCTATCTCGTAGATGTTAATCGAATGTCACCTGCCACCCACTGCAAGAACGACTAGCATTACGGGCCAAACAGACACAAGGCACTCACAAATCCACGCAGTGCTGGAGGTAGGGTGGAGAGGGCCACAGTAACTCTAACCCAATGGATCTGTACTGACTGCTAGTATCGTTCAACTCACCACCAGCTCCATGACAGAGATCCTATCATCACTATTATCTAAAGTGCAGGCCTATCAGGATCCACAGCAGGTTTGCTGTACAAACCCCGTTTGAGGATGGCCCAGTATTTGGGCCCCTGCCCTTGACATGAGAGAACTTGGTGAAGTTCATGGCTTCAGCATAGCGCAGGCAAGCCTGGGGAGTGAACCAGCAGATGGAAGATTGATGTCTCTGTCACTCTGCCTCTAAAATAAAATAGATCTCTCTCTTAACACGCTATCACTTATGTTGTCTTAAAAGTGTAAAGTTTACAGAGGAAGAGGGCATAAAGTGCTTAAAAACAAGTGCTAATAAGTAAGCAGTGATGATATTAAAGGGCCCCAAAATAAACATGCTGGTTTTCTATAGTGCAAAAAAGCTCTCCACGGGACAGCGTGGTGATGCGGCAGGTCAAGCTGCTGCGTGCGATGCCAGCAGCCCCTGTGAGCACGAGCTATGGTCCCAGCTACTCTACTTTCAGTACTGTCCCCTGCAGATGCACCTGGCAAAGCAGCAGCAGATGGCCCAAGTGTTTGGGCCCCTGCCACCTATGTGGGAGGCCTAGACGCAGTTCCTGTCTCCTAGCTTTAGCATGGCCCAACCCTGGCTGCTGTGGCCATTTGGGGAGTGAACCAGAACAGGGAAGATCTCTTTCTGTAACTCATTCAAATAAAATACATAAATCTTAAAACAAACAAAAAACTCTCCACGAAATGAAACATTCAGACTATGGATCACATATATCCAGTGGCATTGCTGGTATCATTTGTGAATTGTTTTTGGAATGAATAAAAAAAAAAGTCTACTGCAAGATCATCTTTACATTTCAACTAAACATAACTGTATTCAGCATATCCAGTGTTCACTCACTCTGCTCTGGCTGATAATTTATGATGACAATCCAGATTTTTGGGGCTACTTATGAGCCGAAGCTTAGACTGCCATTCACAGTTAGCCAGGTGCTCCACTGTGTGCATCTTCACAAGTGTAAACTGTTAGGCTACATGCCTTTCCCCAGAAGACCACTTACTCTCAAATCACAAGGACTAAAAGTCACCATTACCAGACTAAGCTTTGAAATCAGAACTAGATGTTAATCCTCGCGCCTCCATTTATCCATGGATATGACATCATTAAGTTATTTAGCTTTTCTAAGCCATAACTTCTCATCTCTAAAATGGGTCAACAGTACCTAAACCTCAAGTGAATACTAAATTGCTCAGTAAATTTATTACTATAAGCACATGAAAGCCCCAATAAGAATTGCAAAATCCTTTAAGATGGAAACATTAGAAAGGCAATCGCCAGAAAATGCATTCTGGCTGTCATGAGCTCTAGGCACGCCCTTTTCCCAAACTTTTAAACAGTATGGTAAGGCACAAAGAGCCTCAAACTAGCAGGTGGCAAATTCGGATCTAGAATTGACCGTGTCATTAACTCTGAGCGACCTTCAGGCATCTCCAGGCTTCAGTTTCTTTATCTGAAAACCAGCAGATTGCATTACAGCCAGGGCACTGCAGCCCCAACATTCTAAGAACCTGTTTACTCAGTACCCAAAGCAGTGCCACTCAGCACCCTGCGCAGGCTTTCTGCAATGACTGAAATTCCACCACGTCTTCCAAACAACCCTCAAAGGCAGTTTTTTTTATGATTTCTAGCTCAGCTCCTTCAAAAACAACTTTAGATCCTTAAACCTAAATTAAATCATCTCTGATAGACCTAATAAGGCCTAAAAATAACAGAAAAAAATTTATTTCTGCTACCAAAATCAACCAAAGGAGATGGACAGACAGCAGCACAGTACACCTGGAAGCTCTACAGAAACAGCCAGGAAGTGAGACGATACACAGCACCTAACTGGAATGCCTCGGAATGAGCATTACCACCCCTACCCCTAGGACAGGTCGAAGGAAGATGCCTGGGAAACCCTTCTTCTCTCTAAAGATAGAATGACTATGCAGACAAGTTCAACTTAGAACAAAACAGACACACAGCCTTGTCATGCTTTATCAAAATCTACTGAAAACGGCCGGCGCCGTGGCTCAACAGGCTAATCCTCCGCCTTGCGGCGCCGGCACACCGGGTTCTAGTCCCGGTCGGGGCACCGGATTCTGTCCCGGTCGCCCCTCTTCCAGGCCAGCCCTCTGCTGTGGCCCAGGAGTGCAGTGGAGGATGGCCCAGGTGCTTGGGCCCTGCACCCCATGGGGAGACCAGGAAAAGCACCTGGCTCCTGGCTCCTGCCATCGGAGGAGCGCTGTGCGCCGGCCGCAGCGCGCCGACCGCGGCGGCCATTGGAGGGTGAACCAACGGCAAAAGGAAGACCTTTCTCTCTGTCTCTCCCTCTCACTGTCCACTCTGCCTGTAAAAAAAAAAAAAAAAAAAAAAAAAAATCTACTGAAAACGACACAGGCTTGGGGATGAATCAATCAACAACTAAAAAAAGCCAGAGGACCTCAGAATAAGCAAGAACCTTCAAGTAGTAGCACAATTCTTGCTTTTCAAGTATTTTTGAGAACTGAGGGTAGAAGGACCAAATCCAAAAAAAAAAAACATGCCCAACAGATACATTAGTCAGCATCATAGCAACTAAACACACGATGTCTGACACAAAAAGAAACAAGTATCATAAAATGACAAACCGTGCTCCACTTGAGCAAATTCAGGCAAATGTAAATAACATATAAAAATCAGGAGCAGGGGCCGGTGCCACGGCTCACTAGGCTAATCCTCTGCCTGTGGCACCAGCACCCCAGGTTCTAGTCCCAGTTGGTGCGCCAGATTCTGTCCCGGTTGCTCTTCTTCCAGGCCAGCTCTCTGCTGTGGCCCGGGAGTGCAGTGGAGGATGGCCCAAGTGCTTGGGCCCTGCACCCGCATGGGAGACCAGGAGAAGCACCTGGCTCCTGGCTTCGGATCAGCGCGATGGTGAACCAACGGCAAAGGAATACCTTTCTGTCTGTCTCTCTCTTTCTCATTGTCTAACTCTGCCTGTCAAAAAGAAAGAAAAAAAAAAAAAATCAGGAGCCGGAAGTTTAGATGTGATTTAGATCTCAAGAAACCAATATATTCTTAAAGAACACTTTGCAGAAAACAGATTTTTTTTTTTAATGATTAAGGTGACAAAACTGAGGTCTGGTTGCTCGGTCCCTCCTGGAGGAGTTCAAATGCCTTCTTCCTCCACTAGGTATGCAAATATCTGTTAAATGGCAGCACCTGCATCTAAGCTGAACATGTCATCTCAAAACATCCCATGCTAAGACTGTAACTCATCCCCAAAGGTTATCCATCATTCTTCATTCCTCTCTTCAACCAGACAACTGTGTCTGAACGCTTTAGGCAAGCAAGCGAACCAAGGCTTAAAAACATGTCCTTTACAGGGGCCAGTACTGAGACGCCGCTTCCCTGCAGGCCAGCCAGCTCCTGCTGATGTGCCTGGGGGGGCAGCAAGCAACCCCAAGTGCCTGGGCCCTGCCACCTGTGTGGGGGACCAGACGGAGATCCCCGCTCTGGCTTCTGCCTGCTCAGCTCTGGTCGTTGCAGGCGTTTGGAGAGTGAACCAGGAGACAGACACTCTCTCTCTCTCTCTCTCAAATAATGAATAAATAACGAATAGAATAAACCTATAAATCTTTCCAAAAAATTTTGTCCTTTACAATATTTTCCTAACTTGACCTGACAAATTGCTGTCTTTCCATGCAGAACAATTCAAAAAAAAAAAAAAAGTACAAAATAAGCCATGTACTAACAGAACTAAACAAACCTGTCCCAGAGGGTTTATTCCTAGTCAATTTCTAACAACTTCAACAGCTGCTCAACTTGGCACAACATTAGTTGGTGCCTCTACCTGGTCCCTAAATCCTCACTCTCAGGACATGCGCACAGATAAAACTATAAAACAAAAGCCAAATCTAATAATCAGCAAACCAAGGCAGAAAAAAAAAATACAACTAAAGGCCCTGAAATCCTTTTTACTGTGACACTCCTCTGTCTACTATAACCCGTTTACCAGCCCACTGAAACCCAAAAACACCTGCATGTGAGGCATTCTGGTCCTAAAGAAAACCAACGTCACACAAGAACATTCTCATGGCGTCTTCAATAGCTGCCAATGAACATACTAAAATCTAAGGGCTCTTATGGACAACAAAACTGCCATTTCTTCAATTCCTTTGGATCCTCTCCCTCTGGTGGCCCTGAAGGTCATTTTTGAGAATATTTAGCAATTAAATAGCTTCCACCAAGTGGTGATGGTAGCCTAAGCTTGTGATACACGAACAAATCATCTTTCTTTAAAACCCAAGTTCCCTGGAGGCAGCACTGTGGCAGCAGCACTCTGTAGGAATCCTGGCTCTCCACCTCTATCCAGCTCCCACTGATGGCCTGGGAGAGCAGCACATGGCCCCAGTGCTTCGGTCCTTGCACTCACGTGGGAGACCTTGAAGAAGCTCCAGGCTCCAGGCCTCGGCCTGGCCCGGGATGGCAGTTGCAACCATTTTGGGAGTGAACAGGCAGATCTAAGATTTCCCTCTCTCTGCTTCTCCCTCTAACTCTGCCTTTCAAATAAACAAAATACATCTTAAAAATAAAACAAAATTCAAGTTCCACCAACATGTGACATTCTGGAGACAATTCCACTTCTGAGGAACCACTTTGGACCGACGGTTTTAATCTACACTCATTCTTGAAAGGCACCAAGGGTGGGATGGTGCAAAAACAAAGCAAAGCAAAACACGACACCATTATTTTAGAAGCTCTGGCTGCTCTCAAAGTCCAAGGAGCCATGACCTTCTAACATTGCCAAACTCTTTTCTCATCTAACAATACAACAGACTGAATACGGGCAAACTGGAAGTGAAGTACATTCTGGTCCCAAAGGACACAGCAGGTCAAGCTATGGCTTAGATCATCGGCATCGCCTATGAAGAGTGCCAGTTCAAGTCCTGCTGCTGGTTCTGATCCAGTTTCCTGGTAATACGCCTCGGAAGGCAGCAGATGGAGGTCCAAGTACCTGAGTCCCTGCCAGCCACATGGGAGACCCAGACAGAGTTCCCGGCTTCGGCCAGGCCCAGATCTGGCCATCTCAGGCATTTGAGGAGTGAACCAGCAGATGGAAGAGCCCTCTTACTCTGTCTCTCCTTCTCAATTACCCTGCCTTTCAAATACAATACATAAATCTTAAACAAAACAAAACAAAATCATATACATAAAATATACCCAGAGAAAAAGGTTTAAAAAAAAGTACATTCTATCAGATAAAACCTTTTTTCTATAACTCATTAAGCCTTGTCTTCTACATTTTCCCCTCATTTGGGGGCTCTAATTTACTTGGCTCTGTAGAGAACTGCACTTAAATGAATTACACTTAAATGAGTTCTACTTAATCATTTTTGGGAAACCTACATCATTAAATTTTGAGAGATCCAAGGTGGACATCAAACTTCCGGTTCTGACACTGGATGGCTACAGGGAGGCGTGAGCCCCCGCCTCCAGGGAAGGTGAGTGACACTCTGTACAGCAGCATCTTCCTACTCTGGTTGCTCAAGGCAGCACTGTGTTTCAGAAAGAGGCAAAGCAAACAGAGCGGCCTGTTTTCAGGAGCCGTGACAGACGCTCGCCCCGGGCAGGCACACTTGAACAGCTATTCTGGAGCTCTGACCTCTGGGCTCCTCCTGCAGCTGTTGTTTAAAAACCAGCACCACCAACTTCGGCGACGGCTGCACAGTAAGAAGCCAACAGGCTGCCCTCAGTCCATTCCTCCAGCGTAAGCACAGCCAGCACCCTGCAAACTCGGATCTCTGCTCTGTAAACTCAATCTGGTGCCATTTCCAGTTCTTCCCCTGCTTTTCCAAGCACCATTCTCTGATGCTGGGATCTTATGGACCTGAATGGTCCGAAACATGCAAGCTAGCAGCTCTACAAAACTCCAATTTTTTAGAAAATCTGCTCCTTTCCAAACAGACACCCTACACAGGACGATGCTCCTGACACTAGCTGGCACTCTGTAGTACAATCAGCAAAGTCAGGAACAGAAAAACAGGTTCTGACGAATAAAAGAAATAAAAAGTAGATCCTAAGGGACTTTGCTTAGCAACAACCAGACCCCTACACACTCTCCCATCTGCACCTCTAGCAGCGTCAGTCCGAAAAGGATTGCATGGAACAGTACAGGTGATCAAATGCTGGGAAGAGGAAAACCTCCAGGTAAGGGCTGATGCCCAGTCACTCGACAGCGACCACGGCAGACCCTTGCTCTGCAATGGCTGTCCCTGGATGGCTTGCTGATGGCTACAGAGGCTGTAACAGAGTCCCAAGTCTAGTCTCAGATGCTCGTGGCTATAGAGTGAGGGCAGCAGGCGGCGAGCAAAGACAATGGCTGGACAAATGCAGCCTGCAAGGTGAGAGTGGGCGCAGGCCCTTCCAGGAGCTGGCCACTGAAGCAGTCTAAGTAGCCCAAAGTCTGCACGAACAAAGACATGCACGCTAAGCTCCCTTGTTCAGAAGGAAAACGTCAACCGCCTACAAAGGTGCAAGAAATATTCGGAATATTCACCAATAAAAGAACCAAACGCTGCTCACAGCCTACCTTTATCAGTCATGACCCTTCACCTCTGAGAGCAAGCTGCAGCTGACACCAAGCGCCCACTCCACGGCACATCTCTGATAGCGGCCTGAGAAGTAGGCCAAGCCTGCGCCCCAGCCCCCCAGCCCCGTCGTGGGAGGACAGTCCCCCTTTCCCTTCCTTTTCCCACGAGGCCGACACCGGGTTCCTACAAGAAGCACCACTACGGGGAGCCTCATCCACTCATCTGACGTGCTACTAAACCAGTACCTTAGGCTAGCTACCGCCCACTTAAGCAGCCTCTAAACGCAGGGAGCTTATTTTTAAAGACTTGATTCACAGGAAACCAAGCAGGTCCACTAGCCAGGGCAAGCACGCAGTTCTGACACAAGCTCAAGTGTCCCAAGACTGGACCAGGCACCCCGAATCAAGTCAACGATGTCTAAAGCCACGGAAACGCCGGACCTGCCGCTGAGCGACAAGAAAGGCCCAGGTCCCACCGAGACAGACACCGACGACCGCGGCTTCCTACCACCCCCTAGTACGAAGGCCCGAACTGCGCGAAGCACACACCAGGCGAGGCGCGGGGGCCTCTGTGCGGGGAGGCAGGGGAGGCCCGGGGACCTCTGTGCGGGGAGGCAGGGGAGGCGCGGGGATCTCTGTGTGGGGAGGCAGGGGAGGCGCGGGGACCTCTGTGCGGGGAGGCAGGGGAGGCCCGGGGACCTCTGTGCGGGGAGGCAGGGGAGGCGCGGGGACCTCTGTGCGGGGAGGCAGGGGAGGTCCGAGGACCTCTGTGCCGGGGCAGGGGAGGTCCGAGGACCTCTGTGCCGGGGCAGGGGAGGCCCGAGGACCTCTGTGCGGGGAGGCAGGAGAGGTCCGAGGACCTCTGTGCGGGGAGGCAGGGGAGGCCCGGGGACCTCTGTGCGGGGAGGCAGGGGAGGCGCGGGGACCTCTGTGCGGGGAGGCAGGGGAGGCGCGGGGACCTCTGTGCGGGGAGGCAGGAGAGGTCCGAGGACCTCTGTGCCGGGGCAGGGGAGGCGCGGGGACCTCTGTGCGGGGAGGCAGGGGAGGTCCGAGGACCTCTGTGCCGGGAGGCAGGGGAGGCGCGGGGACCTCTGTGCGGGGAGGCAGGGGAGGCGCGGGGACCTCTGTGCGGGGAGGCAGGAGAGGTCCGAGGACCTCTGTGCCGGGGCAGGGGAGGCGCGGGGACCTCTGTGCGGGGAGGCAGGGGAGGTCCGAGGACCTCTGTGCCGGGAGGCAGGGGAGGCGCGGGGACCTCTGTGCGGGGAGGCAGGGGAGGCGCGGGGACCTCTGTGCGGGGAGGCAGGGGAGGCGCGGGGACCTCTGTCCGCGGGGGCAGGAGAGGCCCGAGGACCTCTGTGCCGGGGCAGGGGAGGCGCGGGGAGGCAGGGGAGGCCCGGGGACCTCTGTGCGGGGACCTCAGTCCGCGGAGGCAGGGGAGGCCCGGGGACCTCTGTGCGGGGACCTCAGTCCGCGGAGGCAGGGGAGGCCCGGGGACCTCTGTCCGCGGGGGCAGGGGAGGCCCGGGGACCTCTGTGCGGGGAGGCAGGGGAGGCCCGGGGACCTCTGTGCGGGGACCTCTGTCCGCGGGGGCAGGGGAGGCCCGAGGACCTCTGTGCCGGGGCAGGGGAGGCGCGGGGAGGCAGGGGAGGCCCGGGGACCTCTGTGCGGGGACCTCTGTCCGCGGGGGCAGGGGAGGCCCGGGGACCTCTGTCCGCGGGGGCAGGGGAGGCCCGGGGACCTCTGTCCGCCGAGGCAGGTTCCTGGCCGCGGCCTGACTGCAGTGCATCCTGGGACTCCCTCTGGCCGGCTCGGGCCGCCGAGGTGCGAAGCCTAATTACAGCCGAGAGCAGCTCCCTGGGCTGGGCCTCCCCAGCTCTCGGACCCCAATGCCCTCCGCACCGGCTCCTGGCTCCCGTCTGAACTCGCTTCTGGGCCTCTTGGCACTGACCCGACGCGGCCCAACCCCGTCCCATATGGTTCCCGTCGCAAGGGGGACGGCAGGGCTCGGCCCCGCGGGTCACCCCAGCGCGCTGCCCCCTCCCTGTCCGGCCCCAGGCCGCCCCACCCCGGCCGGCCGGCGCCGCGCCGCTGTCAGCGCCCCACGTGCCGCCGGGGCCCCCAGGCCGCGCGACCCTCCCGGCCCGGCCGCCTCCCCGCCGCCCGGCCCTTTACCCGAAGGGCCTCCCGCGACGCTGCCCGCTCCGTGGGTGTTGCCGGCGGCGCCAGCCGGGGCTGGCGGCGGCTGGGCCGGGCCCCGCAGGAAAGACGGCACGAACTCCGCGGCGTGGACGTTGGGCACGAAAGGTTTGGCGTTGACGTTGAGCTGCCGGCTGAAGGCCGCGCTGAGGTGGTCACGCTGGGCCTCGGCCGCCGCCGCCGCCGCCAGGGACCCGCCGCCGCCGCCGCACGGGCCGGGCCCGGGGGCTTCCATGTCCGCCTGATCCCAGCAGTCGGGCGCCGAGTCGCTGCTGCTGCTGCTCCCGCCGCCGCCGCCGCCGCCGCCGCTGCCCGGATCCATGATCGGGGGGGCCGTGTGTCTGGCGAAGAGAGGGCGGGAAATGGAGGCGGGGGCGACCGCCCGGGGAGGAGCAGGTCGCGCTGACCCAGGCGAGACGGCGAGGCAGAAGGCCCAGGAGCTAGCGACACAGTTCCCGGCGTCGCCGCGGTAGCAGCCCCAGTCCCGACTCCGCACTCGCGGCGGCGACGACGACGACGGCGGCGGCGGCGGCTCAACCCTCCTCGTGTGTGCGAGCGGATCTCCTCCCACCCAACACCAACCACCTCCGACTGCCTCTCCGCCAACCCCACGCCCGGCACGATTGACCCCTAGCCGCCACCCGTATTTCCGCCTTGGTAGTTCTCGACCCTGGCCAGCCCCGTTTCCGGCTATGAAGCGCGGAAGCGGACGGGACTACAAGTTCCGGCAGCCCCCGCGCAGCCCCGCTGCGGTTTTCCCGGGGACCGACGGGAGACGGCGTTCTGGGGCCGGGCGCAACCGGAAGCGGCTCGGGCTCCCGGCAGGCAGCGCGAGGGGGCGGAGGCTGGGTGGCCGCTCGGCTGTCCCCACCTGTCAGCGGCTGGGGGGCAGGGGCAGGCCGTGGCGGAACCCTGGCGTGGGCAGAGGCCGGAGAGTGTTTTAGCCCACGGAGGAGTATTCCCCGGCCTGTTAGGTACTGGCTGCCTGAAAACGGACCGCGGATCCGCCGTGGGGGAGGGGAGAACTCGCAGAGCGCTGCCGCGTCGCCTTTTTCGGGCCGCCCTGCCCGCGGAGTCCCCGCCTCGCTCCCGCTCCACCTGCGTCCTCCCCGCCCCCGCGCAGCGTTCGCCCTGCGCTTCAAAGCCCACGCACAGCGTCTTTCCTTTCATGCGCTCGTCTGGTGGCAGAGACAATAAAACGGTGCGCTGTGCCGGCTCGGACGGCGACGTGGCTCGCGCAGGGCCGGGGCCCAGGCGGTGCCCGGCGCGAGCGGTGGTTAACTGGGATCCCTGGGTGACTCACGGTCTGACTCGTCCTCACCCAGCTCTGCCGTCGCTGCCCAGGGGCTCGGCGCGGCCCGCGATGCAGGGCGACCTCCCGTGCGCCCTTAGGGGAGGTGACGGCCCCATTCGCGCAGGGACCCCCCCCCCCCGCCCCGCTTTTCATTTAGGTCAAGGTGGGGGGAGCAAAAAAGCCAAAGAAAATTACCGTTTGCATTTAGCTCTGTCCACACCGAGCAGGCAAACAGGCTATTCTGAGTTAGATGTTCCTGTAATCCACCACGTGGAGCCCAACACAGGACAGACTGTGATTGTTCTGTGCAGACGGGGACCGAGTGCAGCCGTCTCGGCCCGGAGTTACATGGAGGCTACGTACCCTTAGTAGGTTCATTATCATTAAGCCTTTAAAGCAATGCATGAAGAAACTGTGCATCTAACCGGAATTTTAAACTACTGCGTTGTAAAGAGAAAAGAACTCGGTCTGATAGGTCAGAAGCGAAGCCAGGCGCCTTTAAAGCAAGACGTTTGGATTGCCAGGGGCCTCCGTTCTGACCCGGGGCTGTTACGTTTCTCATCAGCCCGGGCTCCCTGAAATTGTACAGCAGTTTTTCTTTGGCTTTGCTGCAGTGTTTGCCCACATTAGGCAGCGTCTGCCTCGGCTCAGTACCGACTTCTGGTTGTCCCCCGTTAACAGTTCCCTGAAGATGCTCCTGAACGGGGAGGAACGTCCGTGTTAAAGTTGGCACTAAGTAACTGAGTCAGGTTTGCTTACAGGGAACTTACTCTGATAGAAAAAGCAGAGGAGTTGTAACAACGTATAGAAAATCTTTCCAGTGCTGCCCAGTGCAGTAAATGTTTCCATGCTCAAATTCCCGAGGAGGTAATACAGTGTATCTAACGGGAGCATCCTCTCACCCTGAATTGTACCCCTTAGTCCTCCTGATCAGCACCAGCAACTGACCCAAGTATCCAGCACACAGCCCTCCCCCGCCACTGGCCACCGTGTCACTAGAAAACCACAGGCCGCGTGTGTCACTGCGGGACACGGGGCTGTCACACTCGGGTAGACTCAGTCTTCACATCTGATTGAATTAGGGAGTTTCTAGAAACTGGTGAGACTTAGAAAGGTGGTTGCTGTCACTGGCTTCCTTGTCTCTGACGGGGTGACAATGGATATCCAGGGAAGAGGCCACTCGGTTGGGAGCTTTGACCTGCTAGGCACAGCTCCAGCTCCGGTGTGCCAGGGCTGAGCCCCGGGAGGTCAGGGGCTGGTCTTAAATCGCTTTGTACTCTCACTGTCTGCTGTAATGCTGGCCACATAAAGGATGCTTGTGCAGTGGGCCCGTAGTGCCCTTCTGGACTCATGTCCTGAGACCCAGGACGGTTTCCTGTGAGGAACACGGTCTCCAGGGACATCACCTGTGTGCTGGGATGATACATGGGCTTACTCAAGGCCTGAACCACAGCGCGACAGAGTTCCTGTCTCCCGAAGCAAACCCTGCTGGCTGGCATTCCTCATAGTCTCTCTCTTGTTCTTTTCCATCCTCCCTGAGTTATTCTCCCTTTAAGCCGAGCCAGGTTCTGCCTTTTAATCCCAGACCTGAACTTGGTTTTGTGTTGTGACCTAAAGTTTACCTTCTCTGTTCCCAGTGCAGGGCTGACATGAGCACGTGCCCCACAGGCTGACACTGCAGTCCCACACCTGGAGACATTCCTGCACAGAAACAGGAGCACAAGTTGCAGAGATAAACCAAAGTGTTCCTCCCAGCAGCTCCGGCAATAGCTTCAAACTGCAAACAACCCAACTGCCCGTCAAAAGAGAAATGGCTGCCTAAGTGATGGTATTTTTTTTTTTAAGATTTATTTATTTATTTTAAAGTCAGAGTTACACAAAGAGAGGAGAGTTAGAGAGAGAGAGAGAGAGAGAGAGAGAGAGAGAGAGAGAGAGGTCTTCCATCCGCTGGTTCACTCCCCAGTTGGCTGCAACAGCAGAGCTGTGCCTGTTCGGAGCCAGCAGCCAGGGGCTTCCTCCAGGTCTCCCACATGGGTGCAGGGGCCCAAGCACTTGGGCCATCCTCCACTGCTTTCCCAGGCCATAGCAGAGAGCTGGATTGGAAATGGAGCAGCCGGGACTCAAACCGGCGCCTCTATGGGATGCCAGCACTGAAGGTAGTGGCCTCACCCACTACACCACAGTCCTAGCTATTAATCATACCTAGCTATTAAAAAGAATGACACAGACCAAGTGCTGAAATGGGAAAACATAATTTTTGGGAAGGCAGAGTCAAAGCAGAATGGACTACCTTTTGTATCTGCAGGCTTTCCAGCCATGGGTCAGAATATATGGGGGCCAGCGCCGCGGCTCATAGGCTAATCCTCGGCCTGCGGCACCGGTACTCCAGGTTCTAGTCCTGACTGGGGCACCGGTTCTGTCCTGGTTGCTCCTCTCCCAGTCCAGCTCTCTGCTGTGGCCTGGGAAGGCAGTGGAGGATGGCCCAAGTGCTTGGGCCCTGCACCCCATGGGAGACCAGGAGGAAGCACCTGACTCCTGACTTTGGATCGGCGCAGCGCGGCCAATTTTGGGGGTGAACCAACAGAAGAAGACCTTTCTCTTTGTCTCTCTCTCACTGCCTAACTCTGCCTGTCAAAAAAAAAAAAAAAAAAAAAAAAAAAAGAAGATATATGGGGCGGGGGAGGAGTGCATACATGGAGCGCATGTGTTCGAGAGAAATCTGCTGGTTCACTCCCCAAACGGCCACAACAGATGGAGCTGGGTCAGGCTGAAGCCAAGAACCAGGAACTTCCTCTGGGTCTCCCACGTGGATGCAGGGGCCCAAGCACTTGGCCCATCTTCTGCTGCTTTCCCACACTAGCAGGGAGCTGACTGGAAGCGAAACAACTGGAACTCTATCCAGAGCCCATATGAAGGCGGCAGCTTAACCTGCTATGCCATAATGCCAGTCCCTGAAAAAAATTTTTTTTTCATTTCATTTGACAGGGAAGGAGAGAGAGAGAGAGAGAGAGAGAGAGAGACTCGCATCCACTGGTTTATTCCCCAAATGCCTGCGAAAGCCAGAGCTGGTCCAGAGCAAAGGCAGGAGCTGAACTCTGTCCGGGTCCCACATGGGTGCAGGGACCCTAATGCCTGAGCCACCATCTGCTGCCTCCCTGGGTGCACACTTGCAGGAAGCCGGATCTGAAGTGGAGGAGCCAGGGCTCAGACCAGGAATGCCAAGCAGTCATTTAACCACTGTACCACACGGCTTTGGATTGACCTAGCCATTGTGGGCATTTGAGGAGTGAACCAGAGGATGAGAAATCCTCTCCCTCTCTCTGTCTTTTTCCTAGGAAAATATTGCATTTGTAGTGCAGTTAGACACTTTAAAATTTTTTGGATATACACTTTTCTGTCATTCCATAAACACTATGGTATAGAAACTATTTACGTAGCATTTATAAGTAATCTCGAAGTGATTTAACTATGCTGGAAGATGTCTGTAGGTTAGAGATACATTTCACATCATTTACCTAAGGGACTCGAGCATCCTGGGATTTTGGTTTAACAGCTGTACATCTGACACCTGCAGAATGGACAGTGAGTGTGGGTCACTGCCTCCAGCCCAATCCTGGCTCTTTAAAAGCCTCTTCTTTTTTTTTTTTTAATTAATTAATTTATTTTTGACAGGAAGAGTTGGACAGACAGGAAAAAGGTCTTCCTTTGCCGTTGGTTCACCCCCCAAATGGCCACCACGGCCAGCGCAATGCGCTGATCTGAAGCCAGAAACCAGATGTTTCTTCCTGTCTCCCATTGCGGGTGCAGGGCCCAAGCACTTGGGCCATCCTCCACTGCCTTCCTGGGCCACAGCAGAGAGCTGGACTGGAAGAGGAGCAACCGGGACTAGAACCCAGTGCCCATATGGGATGCCGGCACCACAGGCAGAGGATTAGCCAAGTGAGCCACAGCTCTGGCCCCTAAAAGCATTCCCTCTTGCTCCAGCGTTCTTCCCCGAACTGTCCCTTCTCTTATCTGCTGTGTGCTGGGGCAGAGGCCTTCCCTAGTCACCCTGGCCCTCTGCCAAGCCACATGACTCCCCACTCTGTTACTCTGTTTTATCATTTTCACAGCATTGCTCATGATCCGAACTTCCTATTCGTTTTCATCTTTAATTTGCTTTTTAAATTTTTTAAAATGCATTCAATAGGCACAGAGAGAGAGAGAGAGAGAGAGAGCGAGCGCCCACCACGTGCTTCACACCCAGAATGCCCATGTAGAGCTGGGCAGGGGCGGAGGCCAGGAGCTGGAACTCAGTGCAGGTCTCCTGTGTAGGAGGTGGAAACTGAGCCATGACTGCCAACTCCGTGTCTGCGTTAGCAGGAAGCTGCAGATGGGCGCTGGAGCTGGGACTTGGGGAGCCCAGGCATTGACATGCGAGCCAGAAATGCCTCACTCTGGCATCTTCCCTGCCCTGCCAGGTGCTTCCCCCCCCCCCCCCCCACCTTCCCTGCTGTCTCCTCCCACAGAAACCTTAGTCTGTTCCACTCCCTGCTGTGTTCTGGGCACCAGCAACATTGTCCAGCATGGATAAGGTGCTCAGAAAACATTTGCCAAAGAAAGAAACATTGGGTATTCTAGAATTTTCCCAGTGTGGGAGGACACATGTTAAATAGTAGGCATGAGGCTGACTTGCGGATGGGATGGCAAGAGGAAAGGACGGCAGATGAGAAGAAATTACAATACTGTGTTTGGGTTTTCCCCCAACAGACTGGGAGTGGGGAGGAAGGGAAAATCATTGTATTGTCAGAATTGTATCTGTGAACTATACTGAGTCTGTTAAAACTAAAAGACTAACTAGATAAGAAATGCAAATTTTTATTGTTGAGATGAAATCCACATAACAGAAAGCTAGCCATTCTAAAGCAGCATGGAGGACATTCAGGGTGCTGCGTTAGTAGTCTTCTGTTCAGTTCTGGCACACTCCCGTGTCCCCAGAAGGAAGCCCCAGACCCGCGAAGCAGCAGCTCTCCATCTCTCCCTCCCCTCTGCCCTGCTAAGCACTGCTCGGCTTTGGCTCACTAGGATTCCCCTACTCTGCACATTTCATGTAAATGGAATCACTGTATCGGACTGTTTGGAAGAGGAAAATCCTAAGTCTTTTTTCCTACTCTCCACGCCTCTCCCTCTTCAACACAGAACACTTCGCCTCTGGTCACCAAGATGTAGGGGGTTTTCCCCAGCCATAACCCCCAACAGGATGTCCTATAATTCAGCTCAGTCCCAACAGTGACCAGGGTTAGTGCAGACCCACAGGCTGAGGCTCGGTTCCACCAGACTACCCCCTCTCAGGTGCCCCCTGTACTCTGACTGCCTGTGAACTGGGGGGTCCTTCTACCCCATCCCTGGGTTTGATTAATTTGCTAGAGCGACTCACAGAACTTAGGGACACACTTTCTGTGTCTTTAGCATTTACCATAAAGGATATTACAAAGGGTACTGAGAGGGCCCGGGACCATGGCTCACTTGGTTAATCCTCTGCCTGCAGCGCCTGCATCCCATATGGGCCCCGGGGTTCCAGTCCCGGTTGCTCCTCTTCCAGTCCAGCTCTCTGCTGTGGCCTGAGAAGGCAGTGGAGGATGGCCCAAGTCCTTGGGCCCTGCACCCCATGGGAAACCGGGAGGAGGCACCTGACTCCTGACTTTGGATCGGTGCATCGCGCCAGCCGTGGTGGCCATTTGGGGAGTGATCCAACGGAGGGAAGACTTTTCTCTCTGTCTGTGTGTGTCTCTCTCTCTCACTGTCTGTAACTCTACCTCTCAGATAAATAAATACAAATCTTAAAAAAAAATCACAAAGGATACTGAGAAACAGCCCGGGAAGCGATGCACAGAGTGAGGGGTGTGGCAGGCTGTTGTGCCCTGCCTGACGCCTCCCTCGGGGAACCTCCACGTGTTCACTGACTTGGAAGGCCTCTGAACTATGTCCTTTGGGACTTTCATGGAGTAGGCATGACTGATGACATCCTGGGCCATTGCTGATTACTTCAATCTTCAGAGGTTGTGGGGTGGGGCTGCAAGTTCCAGTCCTGGCCGGATCTTTCTGGGGACCAGCCCCCCGCCAGGAGCCCTTCAGGAGCCACCTTGAGAGAATACAGGTGTTCCCAGCACCCGGGGGAAATTCCAGGGGATGGGGAGCCCTGAGTTAAGTACCGGGGTCAAACATCAAGCATTAGAATGAAGCACTCACTGGCACCCTACTGCTCAGCAAATCCCCTGTGCCAGGGCCTAGGGACAGATGGTAAATATGACTGTCTTCTCACATGATAACCTCACAGCCACGTTTTGTGCAAGGCCTCTCCCACTTAGCATCGCCTTTTCTAGTCGGGTACTCCTTTCTATGACTTAATAATAACATTCCACTGGATGGATAGACCTCAGTTTGGTTAGTCATTCGCCCATTGCTAGAGAAATGTCTTTTGAGACTTAAAAAGTTACAAATACAAGAAAGGCTAGGGATAGGTGTTTGTCTTGTGCTAAGACTTTACCTGGGACACCTGCACCCCACTCTGGAGTGCCCGCTTTGAGCTGCTGGCTTCCAGTTCAGCTTCCACCCAACGTGCACTCTGGGAGGGAGCAGATAACTCAAGGAGTTGGGTCCCTGCCACCCACATGGGGGTCAGCTCAGCTCTGGCCATTGTGGCCATCTGACGAGTGAACCAATGGATGAAAGACCTCTCTCTCTACCTCTCTCTGTAACTCTGTATTTGATTAAATAAAAATCTTTTAAAAAAATTTAAAAAAGAAAAGAGATCTTTCTTTTTTACTGTGGTAAAATATACGAAACATAGAACACATAATTTTTAAAAGATTTATTTATTTGAAAGGCAGAGTTACAGAGAGAGAGAGAGAGAGAGAGAGAGAGAGATCATTCATCTCCTGGTTCATTCCCCAGATGGCTACAATGGCCACCAGGCCAAAACCAAGAACCAGGTCCTTGGGCTCCTGCATCCACTTGGGAGCCAGGAGCTTCCGGGTCTCCCACATGGGTGCATCTTCCATTGCTTTCCCAGGCCACAGCAGGGAGCTGGATCAGAAGTAGAGCAGCCAGGACTTGAACCCACGCCCACATGGGATGCTGGCATAGCAGGCGGCAGCTTTACCCACTGCACAACAGTGCCAGCCCCCATCTCGGGCACATTTAAGCATTCAGGTCACCCACATTCTTGTGGAACCATCACCATCATCCATGTCCAGAACTTTTCCATCTTCCAAGTGTAACTCCGCCCTCAACACACACTGGCTCCTCCTCCCCTCCCAGCTCCCTGGCAGCTGACTTGTGGCTATCTCCACAAATGTGACTTCTCTTGGTGCCTCTTTTAGATGGCATCACACAGCACTGGCCATCTTCTGGCTGGCTTATTTCACAGAGCATAGCGCCCCCCAGGGTCATCCATGTCATAGCAGGTGTCAGAATTGCCTTCCATTCCAAGACTGAGCAGTGTTCTGTTGAGTCTGACCCACGTGCTGTCAATCCATTCCCTGGTCAGTCGACAATTTTGAGTAATGCTATGAACACGAGTGTACAAATATTTGTTCAAGACTCTCTTTTCTATTCTTTTTTTTTTTTTTTGACAGGCAGAGTGGACAATGAGAGAGAGAGACAGAGAGAAAGGTCTTCCTTTGCCGTTGGTTCACCCTCCAATGGCTGCCGCGGACGGCGCGCTGCAGCCAGCGCACCGCGCTCATCCGATGGCAGGAGCCAGGTGCTAGGTGCTTTTTCCTGGTCTCCCATGGGGTGCAGGGTCCAAGCACTTGGGCCATCCTCCACTGCACTCCCGGGCCACAGCAGAGAGCTGGCCTGGAAGAGGGGCAACCGGGACAGAATCCGGTGCCCCGACCGGGACTAGAACCCGGTGTGCTGGCGCTGCAAGGTGGAGGATTAGCCTGTTGAGCCGCGGCGCCGGCCTCTGGGTTGTCTTTTGTTTTTCCTGGTAGCCAGTCTCATGGGTGCGAGGTGGCATCTCACAGTAAAAGAGGATCTCAGACCAGGGGCCTGCACTGTGGATCGTGCATCACAATCAGCTGGGTGGGGTGGAAGCCTTGGCCATAACCAGTCCTTAGAGATTGATTCTGGTGGTCTCGGGTCATACCTGGCCATGGATGCATTTTAAGTACATCTGATGTGATCCTATGTGAGGCCAAGTGGAAGGAGCGCTGGCCAGGAGACAAATCATCCATCCAAAGCCAACTAGGGATGCTGGAGGCTCTGCTATGGTGCTCAGAACCGGTGGAGGGTGATGCTACAGAGTCCTCTGTTGGGTTCTTGTTCTTCCTCTGTTAGCCAACTCTGACTTACTCAGAGAGATTTGGAACCACAGTAGATGCTAGCCCAGATAACCAAAGCAAACAGAGGATACGATATTTGCCCCTTGATTTCCTAACCCAGCAAACATACTGTGGGAATTGGCAACAAATGCCGGGGTAGATTGGGAGAGGGACTTCAGCTGGGCAGTTAGGACACCTGCACTCCACACCACAGTGCCTGGGTGTAGCTTCCGGCCAGTGCAGACCCTGAGAGGCAGTGCTGACGGCGCAGTCATTGGATTCCTGCCGCACACGTGGGAGACCTGGATTGAGCTCCTGGCTCCTGGCCCCATCTCTGCTCACTGGGGCCTTTGGTGAACTCACTCTCTGTCTCCTGGTATCTCTCTCTCTGTTTCTGAAATAATAAGAAAAATACAAAAAGCAAACCCTGTGCTAAGTTGACTAGTTCTGCACTTTGACCCTCCTCTCTCGGTTCTCACAGTCTGTTTGTCTTTAGCAGTTTTATAGAGATAAAATACACGTGGTAACAACTCACCCAATTCTGGGTACAAGCCAGTGGTTCTCGGCAGCTTCACAGTGTGTGTGTGTGTGTCAGGGGGCCTGGATCAATGGACATGTAGTGTGGAATGAAATGATCCAAGAGCAATGGGGCTGGCCCTGCGGCGTAGCAGGTAAAGCCACCGCCTGTGCCGACATCCTATATGGGCACCGGTTCAAGTCCTGGCAGCTCCTCTTCAGATCCAGCTCTCTGCTATGGCCTGGGAAAGCAGTAGATGGTAGCCCAAGTCTGTGTACCCCTGCACCCATGGGGGAGACACAGAAGAAGCTTCTGGCTCCTGGCTTCTTTTTGGCCCAGCTCCAGCTGTTACAGCCATTTGGGGAGTGAACCAGTGGGTGGAGGATCTCTCTCTCTCTCTCTCTCTCTCTCTCTCTCTCTGCCTCTGCCTCTGCCTCTGCCTCTGCTTCTCGGTAACTCTGCCTTTCAAATAAATAAATAAACCTTTAAAAAATAAATAAGCAGGAGAGCAGACAGCAGGTAGAAAAGAGGGACGGAAAAGGAGTCTCCAGTCACCAAATACACAAACAGTTCTTCACACAGAAGATTCCGTACAAGACTTTAAAAAGGTAAGGAGTGGGGCCAGCACTGTGGCCTGGTTGGTTAAGCCTCTGCCTCCAGTGCCAGCATCCCATATGGACACCAGTTCAAGTCCCAGCTGCTCCACTTCCGATCCAGCTCTCTGCTATGGCCTGGGAAAGCAGTGGAAGATGGCTCAAGTGCTTGGGCCCCTGCATCCACGTGGGAGACCCGGAAGAAGCTCCTGGCTCCTGGCTTTGGAAGGGCCCAGCTCTAGCTGTTGTGGCCATTTGGGGCATGAACCAGCAGATGGAAGATCTCTCTCTGTTTCTGTCTCTCTGCCTGTAACTGACTCTCAAATAAATAAATAAATAAATAAATAAATGTTTTTTGGTTTTGTTTTGTTTTTGACAGGCAGAGTGGACAGTGAGAGAGACAGAGAGAGACAGAGAGAAAGGTCTTCCTTTGCCATTGGTTCACCCTCCAATGGCCGCCGCAGCCGGTGCACCGCACTGATCCAGTGGCAGGAGCCAGGTGCTTCTCCTGGTCTCCCATGGGGTGCAGGGCCCAAGCACTTGGGCCATCCTCCACTGCACTCCCGGGCCACAGCAGAGAGCTGGCCTGGAAGAGGGGCAACCGGCATGCCGACCGGGACTAGAACCCGGTGTGCCGGTGCCGCAAGGCGGAGGATTAGCCTATTAAGCCACAGCAATAAAAAGGAGAGACTGAGCTGTTGGCCCATGATGACGACGACACTGTTCTCACCATCGGAACAATACTGAGCCCAGAGACGTCCCTAGGGAAAGGGTTGATCCAGCCACCAGGTCACCTGCAGGAAACTGGCTTCCTGTGGGTTAACCACCTTTTCATTCACCTGAGTCCAAAACCAGTTGTTCAGGTTTCCCCAGGCGTCAGGGATGCTTCTGTGAGTAATTTCGAATCACTCTGTGGGCCTCAATTCCCAAGCCCACCCACCCGGCAGAAGAGGGCTCCTTGGAATCACTCCGCCTCCTGTAACAACACCCCCTGGGCCGCCCTGGGTTTCAGGGTAAGGAAGCACCAGGTGGCTGCCAGGACCACCCCCCCCCCCGGAGCTGCTGACGTCCGAGCAAGAGTGTGGCCCCTGGATGAGCAGAGCTGTAGAAACACGCGTGTCCCGGAGCGTGGGTTCAGACGTCAGCTGCTGACTCTGGCTTTCTGCCGAGGCACACCCGGGAGGCAGCAGTGCCACCCACGTGGGATGCAGTTCTTTTTTTTTTTAAGATTTATTTATTTAGTTGAAAGAGTTACACAGAGAGAGGAGAGGCAGAGAGAGAGAGAGAGAGGTCTTCCATCCGCTGGTTCACTCCCCAATTGGCCACAACGACCGGAACTGCACCGATCCGAAGCCAGGAGCCAGGAGCTCCTTCCGGGTCTCCCACATGTGTACAGGAGCCCAAGGACTTGGGCCATCTTCCACTGCTTTCCCAGGCCATAGCAGAGAGCTGGATCGGAAGTGGAGCAGCTGGGACTCGAACCAGCGCTCATGTGGGATGTCGGCAGCACAGACAGCGGCCTTACCTGCTATGCCACAGTACTGGCCCCATGTATGGAATTCTTGGCTCCTGGCTTCAACTCCAGGCCTTGTCCAACCCAGCTCTATCTGTTGGAGTAATTTGAGGATTGAACCATTTAATGGAGCTCTCTTTCTTTCTTACATAGGTAGAATTTTTTTTAAAGGAGTGCTTTCTTTATTTTTTTTAAGATTTATTTATTTGAAATGCAGTTATGAGAGACAGAGGCAGAGAGAGAGAGAGAGAGAGAGAGAGAGAGGTCTTCCATCTGCTGGTTCAGTCCCCAAATGGCTGCAATGGTCAGGGCTGGGCCAAACTGAAGCCAGGAGCCCGGACGTCTTCCAGGTCTCCCATGTGGGTGCAGGGGCCCAGGAACTAGGCCATCTTCTACTGCTTTCCCAGGCCATAGCAGAGAGCTGGATCTGAAGAGGAGCAGCTGAGACTCCAATTGGTGCTCACATGGGATGCTGGCGTCACAGGTGGAGGCTTAGCCTACTATGCCTCAATGCTGGCCCCAAATAGATAAATTTTTAAAAACCATATTTTTAGAGATGTCTAAATAGCAGCAGTTCAGGTGGAACTGACTTATTGGTTAACGTCAGAGACAACTGTCTCATTGCTAATGATTATCTCATCCTTCCCTATTGTGCTTGTAAAAAACCCCTAACTCAAGGGCACAGCCTCACCACACAGGTTGATTTACTCTGCGGAGCGCAGGACTCATTATTCCTGAGCTCCTAGCACCATATTGCTGGTTATGTTCTATACCGGAGAGCCTGGTGCTTTGCTTCTTTGTTCCTTCCTTTGAAAAGCAGAGGGGTCGTGTTGTGGAGCAGCGGGGTCAGCCCCCACTTGCAACACGAATGTCCTGTATCAGAGTCCAGTTCGAGTCCCCACCACTCCACTTCTGATCCAGCTTCTTGTTAACGCTCCTGGGAAGGCAGAGGAAGACGGCTCAAGTATTTGAGCCCTCGTCATGCATGTAGGAGACTGGAGTGGAGGTCCTGGGTCCTGGGTTAAGCCTGGGCCCAAACTTGGCTTTCAAATTTTGTTTTTCAAGCAAATAAATAAACAGATATTAAGAAAGAAGAAAAGTAGAGAGACACAGACTGATGGAGATAGACAGAGATCCTCCCATTTGCTAGTTCACTCCCCTAATGCCACAACAGCAAGACCCGGAACAAGCAGGAGCCAGGAGCCAGGAGCCAGGAGCCAGGAGCCAGGAGTCAGAGCCAGGAGCCAGGAGCCAGAGCCAGGAGCCAGGAGCCAGGAGCCAGGAGCCCACTCTGGGTGTCTCCCTTGTGGCAGGGACCCAGGGATTTGAGCAGCACTTGCTGCCACCCAGGGTGTGCACTAGGAGGAAGCTGGAGTCAAGAGCATAGCTGGCCGGCGCCATGGCTCACTTGGCCAATCCTCCGCCTGTGGCGCCAGCATCCCATATGGGCTCCAGGTGCTAGTCCCGGTTGCCCCTCTTCCAGTCCAGCTCTCTGCTGTGGCCCGGGAGGGCAGTGGAGGATGGCCCAAGTGCTTGGGTCCTGCACCCGCATGGGATGCTGGCACTGCAGGCGGCGGCCTTACTGACTATGCCCCAGCGTTGGCACCACTAAAGCATGTTTTAATAAAACTCCCCAATCATGCCAAAAAGCATGAGGCAAAAGAAAAGGCAGAAACCAAGAAGTGAATGGCAGAGAACATGTTACGAGTTCTTGGCCACAGCTACGGCTGCACCGTTCAGCTGCAGTTCCACCGCACAGAGCAAAGGGAGAGCCTGGACTGTGGACCTGTCCTTGGTAAGAGAGCACACACCAGCTCATTCATGCATTTTATGTTCATTCATTGTGAGTCCCTCCACCAAGGGCCAGCAAACTTTGACCTGACCCTGAAGCAATTTGCTGGAAACTGACGTCGCACAGTCAACACCGCCACACTGGTTCAGCTCCACCTTCCCTGCTCACTGCCCGCCTCCGGCAGGGTGACTGGCACCTGTCATCGACCCCGCCTCCGTCGAGGTCACTAAGGAAAGGAGCGCTGATCTGATGTTTACCATGCAGGATGCGGCATGAGCCCAGAGCGCAGTTTCGGCAGTACCAGGAGCACTGGAAACAGTCCTCACCCTCCATGCACGTCGCTGTATTTATTCTTGCCGCCCGTGTGTTCTCTTTCGTCTTCTGTGACGGGGCTGGCGTCTGCGCCCCCAGGTTGCATCCTCAGTGTTCCGAGAAGGAGCAGGAGAGAGGCAGGAGGAGTCCGCACCAAGAATGGCTGCTGGCCCTTCTGGGATGACCTGCTCCATGTCCTTTCCCTGTGAAGAGAAGAGGTAAGAGGCGGAGGAAGGGCCTGGCTTCGCTGTATATAACAGCATATTTGTATTCATCTGTTCTACATATTTATTTTGAAGAGGTCTGATGTAAATATTGTAAAATGTTTTCATTTGTTAATTCTAAAGATTTATTTATTTGAAAGTCAGAGTTACACAGACAAAGAAGGAGAGGCAGAGAGAGAAAGAGATTGTTCCATCCTCTGGTTCATTCCCCAGATGCCCACAATGGTCAGAGCTGCATTGATCTGAAGCCAGGAGCCAGGAGCTCCCTCTGGATCTCCTACATGGGGGCAGGGGCCCAAGGACCTGGGCCATCTTCTACTGCTTTCCCAGGCCATAGCAGAGAGCTGGGTGGAAGTAGAGTAGCCAGGACACGTACCGGCACCCATATGGGTTGCCAGCTCTGCAAGCAGTGACTTTACTTGCTACAACACAGCACTGGCCCCTCATTTGTTAATTTTATAAAAAATGTATTTTGGGGGGTCAGTGTTGTGGCTCAGGGGTTAAGCCACTGCTTGAAATCCCAGCATCCCATATTGGAGTGTTGGTTCCAGTCCCAGCTATCTAGCTCCCTGCTAATGTGCCTGGGAAGGTAGCAGAAAATGGCCCACGTACCTGGGACCCTGCCACCCAAGAGAGAGCCAGATGGAGTGAAGGTCTGGCTTTGGCCTGGCCCAGCTCTGGCTCTTGAGGCCATTTGCAGAGTGAACCAGCAGATAAGATCTCTCGATCTCTGTCTCTCCCTCTGTTTCTGAAGCTCTGCCTTTCAAATAAGTAAACTCTTTAAAATTTTATTTATTATAAAAGTGGAGTCGGGGCCGGTGCTGTGGCGTAGCAGGTAAAGCCGCCACCTGCAGTGCCGGCATCTACTATGGGCATCCGTTCAAGACCCGGCTGCCCCACTTCCAATCCAGCTCTCTGCTATGACCTGGGATAGCAATAGAAGATGGCCCAAGTCCTTGGACCCCTGCACCCATGTGGGAGACCCGGGAGAAGCTCCTGGCTTCGGATTGGTGCAGCTCCAGCCACTGCGGCCAATTGGGGAGTGAACCATCAGATGGAAGACCTCTCTCTCTCTCTCTCTCTCTCTCTCTCTCTCTTTCTCTCTGCCTCTCCTCTCTCTGTGTAATTGTTTCAAGTAAAATAAATAAATCTCAAAAAATAATAAAAAATAAAAGTGGAGCAACAGAGATAGAGTGCTCCCATCCATTGGTCATTCCCTAAATGCCTGCAACAGCTGAGGCTGGGCCAGGATGATGCCAGGATCTATGAACTCAATCCAGGTCTCCCACGTGGGTGGCGGGTGTAGACCCAACCTCTGGAGCCACTGCCTGCTGCCTCCCAGGTGTGCCTCAGCAGGAAGCTGGAGTCTGCAGCCAGAGTGGGAAGACGATGCAGGCATTTTAATCACAAGGCCAAATGCCCACTATAGATTTAAAATATCTGGGGCACTCAAATAAACATCTTTTAATTCCATTTTCCACAAGCCTTTTAAATATGCTTGTGGGTATTTCTTGCATCAGTGAACGACCTGTGGGTGCTCAGGACGGAGGGTCTATCGCTGGGATGGCCAAATTGGAGAACAGGTGCAAGGATCCCTTCATGGGGTACCCAGGCCCAAACCAGCCCAGCCAGGGACCTAGCACCACGGAGCTACAGTGTGGCAGAGCTGAAACTCAAACCCAAGCCAGTCTGGTCCCACACCGGGATTCCTTAACCACCACGTTGTTGTTTCTTGGGCTTCGGTCTTCAAATCTCCTGCCATCTGCACTAAACCGTCTGTGCCGTGAATTCCTTAATGCTTTCTCTTTAAACCTTTCTTTTTTTTTTTTTTTTTAAATCAACAAATGAGTTTTCTTTAAAAGGAAACGTTATAAGGACAAGAAATGGAAAACAAATGTCCCATTCTGAAAACAGACGCAAAAGACACGAAATTGTGTTATTTGGGGCCAGATACCGTCCCCTGCTGTGGCTGCCTCTTTGTTGCAAGGAGAGATGAGCAAAGTGACAGGAGAAGCCGCTGACACTTGCAGAGCAGCTCAGGTGGAACAGCCGTCTCTCGGCTGAGCCAGTGTGCCTGCATCCCGCCTGCTCACGACACACAACCTCCTCATAGTGCTTCTAGGAGCCACTCCTACACCACTTGTGGCGCTGTTATGGGCCTGTGCATCGGCATGGCATCTTCATTCCAGGTTCTTGTCCCCACAGACACTAGAATTTGAAGCAGAGTCTTCGACACTGGGCACAAGTGGGAGCAGGATTTATCTGAGAGAGAGAGGGAGAGAGAACAAATTCGTTCGTGTGTAAGTGCGGGCCACCGCATGTGGAGAGACACCCGTGACGCCAGGGCCAGTGAGCTGCAGAGAAAGACACAGGGAAGGGGGAGGGAGAGGCCAGGGAGGGATCCCTGAGCACCGTCAAGAGCCAAAGAAGGAAAAAGGGTGCACCCCGTGATCAGCCTCTTTTATGAGGTATGGGTGGTGCCCTAATTGAATACAAAGAGTCTATCCTGGGTGGGGCTTTCTGGAGCTTTCCCAGCATCTCCAGATGGAGTTTCACTTCCACCTGGCCATCACAGCGCATTCTTCTTCCTAGACCTAGATGAGACACGGTGCACCATGGGAACGTGGACGCAGTAGATTGACAGGTAAGGACACAGGGTTTCCCTGCAGGGCTGGCAGTTCCAGCTCATGTACTTGTACCTAACTCCCAGCCTCCTTTCCCCCATCAGCACCGTCCCAGATTTCAGAAACACCAGCGTCATCCCCTCAACATGGTGGACCCACTTCCTGGTGAGCTCCAAGAAAATGCTCCGGGAGGAGCTGTCTCTCTCTTTGCCTTTCAAATAAATACACAAAACGTGAGACAGTCTGAGATCTGATTGTTGCTTACAGCCCTTGTCTAAACGCTTGAGGAACAGTGGTTTTTCTGTTTACTACTTGTTGAACATTTAGTGGAGGGTTAAGTTTGTGATTATAAAATAAACTATGTCATTGTAAAAATAAAAAGAAAAAACAAAGGAAGGAGGTGGAAGGTAGGGTGGGAAGGATCACTATGCTCCTACATCTGTATATATGAAATACATGACACTTGTATATCTTATAGAAATTAAAAATCTAAAAAATAAAATTTTTATTTATTTATTTATTTTTATTTAGTAAATATAAATTTCCAAAGTACTGTTTATGGATTACATTGGCTTCCCCCTCCCCATAATTTCCCTCCCACTTGCACCCCTCCCCTCTCCCGCTCCCTCTCCCATTCCATTCACATCAAGATTCATTTTCAATTATCTTTATATACAGAATATCGATTCAGTATGTATTAAGTAAAGATTTCATCAGTTTGCACCCACACAGAAACAAGAAGTGTAAAAATACTGTTTCAGTACTAGTTATAGCATTATAAAAAATAAAATTAAAAGTTGCACAGATACCTGTTCATTAGAGAAAAACCAGAGAGGGATGAGTAGTTTTTAAAATAGCACTTGGTAAGCCACCTGCCATATCAGAGAGCCTTATTCCAGTCCCACTCTGCTTCCAATCCAGCTTCCTGCCAATAGGCATCACGGCAGTGGACAGATTAAGTTCGGGGCTCCAGGCTTTAACCTGGCCTAGTCCCAGCGGCTGCAGGCATTTGAGGAGTAAACCAGCAGCTGAAAGATTTTTTTCCCCTCTCTCTCGTCATCTCATTCTCTTTCTCTCTATGCCTCTTTCTATTTGCCTTTCAAATAAAATAAAAATAAATAATTTCTTTTAGAAAATAAAAGCTTTGGACCTGTGCTGTGGTGTAGTGGGTTAAAGCCACAGCCTGCAGGGCCAGCATCCCATATGGGCGCAGTTTTGAGTCCCGGCTGCTCCACTTCAGATCCAGCTCTCTGCTGATGGCCTGGGAAAGCAGCAGAAGATGGCCCAGGTCCTTGGGCCCCTGCACCCACTTGGGAAGATCTGGAGGAAGTTCCTGGCTCTTGATGTCAGCCTGGATCAGCCGGGTCACTGTGGCCTTTTGGGGAAGTGAACCATCAGATGGAAGATCTCTGTCTTTCCCTCTCTCTCTGTAACTCTACCTTTCAAATAAATCAATCTTTTTTAAAAGAAAAACTAGAGTCTTGTGATTCTTAACTTTTATTTTTTAGAAGTTTATTTATATGATGGGGGAGACAGAGAGAATGAGAGAAGGAGTTCCTTCGTCTGCTGCTTCACTCTTGGATGGCGTGTGTGGGAGGGAGGCTGAAGTCAGAGCCAGGAACTCCATCTGGCCTCCCACATGTGCGGCAGGGGACCAGGCACTTCCTCACCCTGGCTGCCTTCCTCAGAGCATTAGCAGGAGCTGGACTGGAAGCAGAGAAGCCTGGACTCAACTGCGCTCTGAAGTGGGGTGCTGTTGTCACAAGCGGTAGGTTAGCCCACTCCTCGTATCTCTCATGGCCGTGTTGAGCACCTTTTCATGTGTATGTGGCCGTTTGTGTATCTTCTTTGGAAAAAGATCTGCTCACAACTTGGTTCTAAACCCAACCCAGTATCCTAAACTTCTCTATGCATCGGGACATCTAGTTTTGTGCCATCTTTTTCTAAAGCTATGTAGTACTCAATTGATTGGAAATTTGATTAAGCCAATTTCTTATTGGTAGTTTTTTAATTACTTTTTTTTTTTTAAAGATTTATTTATTTATTTCAAAGGCAGAGTTACAGAAAGGCAGAGGCAGAGAGAGAGAGAGATCTTCCATCCGCTGGTTCACTCCCCCAAAAGGCCACAATAGCTGGAGCTGGGCCGATCTGAATCAGGAGCTTCTTCCAGGTCTGCCTCATGGGTGGAGGGGCCCAAGCACTTGGGCCATCTTCTACTGCTTTCCCAGGCCGTAGCAGAGAGATGGATTGAAAGTGGAGCAGCCAGGACTCAAATCAGTGCCCAAATGGGATGCTGGCACTGCAGGCGGCGGCTTTACCCACCACGCCACAGCGCTGGCCCCTTATTACTTTTTGAAGCAATGTCATGATGAACATTCTTTTTTTTTTTTTTTAATTTGACAGAGTTATAGACAATGAGAGAGAGACAGAGAGAAAGGTCTTCCTACCGTTGGTTCACCTCTCAAATGGCCGCCATGGCCGGCTCGCTGCGCCGATCTGTAGCCAGGAGCCAGGTGCTTCCTCCTGGTCTCCCATGCAGGTGCTGGGGCCCAAGCACTTGGGCCGTCCTTCACTGCCTTCCCGGGACACAGCAGAGAGCTGGACTGGAAGAGGAGCAACCAGGACAGAATCTGGCGCCCATATGGGATGCTGGTGCCGCAGGCGGAAGATTAACCAAGAGAGCCATGGCGCCAGCCCCATGATGAACATTCTTGTAACCAGATGTTTGAAGACTACCCTAACCCCAAACAATAAACTTGTGACATGAACTTCCAGATCAGATGAGAGATGCGGGCTAGAACCTTTCAATCCACATTGCCCAAGGCCCCCTGGAGCAGGGACATCGCTTCACAAAGAGGGGTAATGCTTGAGTTTACTGTTTGAAAACACATTTTATGCCTTTAGCTAGATAATTAATATTTAGATTTTGCTTCTTTGTGGTTTAAATTGTCTTTGTTGAGTTAGCCTGGCTGGTGAGTACGAATCCTCACGGCTGTTACCAAACACAGCAGATGTCAGTAGGCTAATAACGGCAGTGATATTAGACCCGAGTACAGTCATCCTTCATTTCCAGGAAGGCACGGACAGGCGGTTTTCAATCCCCGAAGGGAACACTGGCGGACTTTCAATCGGCAAACCCAACAAACAGTATTCATTTGAAAGTTTTAGTCTTGTCCAACAAACTTAGTGTTCTCATAACTTGCTTTCTAATTAAACAGAGTGGGGCCGGTGCTGTGGTGTAGCAGGTAAAGCGGCCTCCTGCGGCACCAGCATCCCATATGGGCACCGGTTCAAGCCCCAGCTGCTCCACTTCCAATCCAGCTCTCTGCCATGGTCTGGGAAAGCAGTAGAAGATGGCCTAAGTCCTTGGGCCCTGCACCTGTGTGGGAGACCTGGAAGGAGCTCCTGGCTTCGGATCAGCACAGCTTCAGCCATTGTGGCCATTTAAGGGAGTGAACCAGTGGATGGAAGACCCCTCTCTATCTCTGTCTCTACCTCTCTCTGTAACTCTGCCTTTCAAATAAATAAATAAATCTTTAAAAACAATAACAACAAAACAGAGCTTTGGAGGATGATAGCTTTCCTGCTTGTTTCTGATACTTCCTGGACAAATATTTGATGATGATTTCTGGAGATGCATTTGTTTTTTGTCACCATAGTCTTCCAGCCTTGAGGCATTAGATGTAGACTTGAGAAATGATGTTTAAATGAAAATGGTTTTAGGGACCTACATTGTGGCACAGGGGGTTAAGCCAGCATCCCACATCAGAGTGCTGGGTTGGATCCCAGCTGCTCTGCTTCCAATCCCTGCTAATGCTCCTGGGAAGACAGCAGATGAAGGCCCCAAGTGCTTGGGCCCTGCCACCCACATGGGAGACCCGGATAGAATTCTGGCTCCTGGCTCCACCCTGGCCCAGCCCTTGGCGTTTTGGCCATTTGGGGAATGAATCCTAGAATGGAAGATTTCTATTTTACTCTTTCAAATAAATAAAATAAATCTTTAAAGATTTTAAAATTTAAAAAGTGGAGCAGGGGCCAGTGCTGTGGCACAGTGGGTTAAAACCCTGGCCTGAAATGCCAGTATCCCATATGGGTGCCGGTTCGAGTCCTGGCTGCTCCTCTTCAGATCCAGCTCTCTGCTATGTCCTGGGGAAACAGTAGATGATGGCCCAAGTCCTTGGGTCCCTGCACCTGCATGGGAGACCCGGAAGAAGCTCCTGGCTTCGGATCGGCACAGCTCCGGCCATTGCTGCCATCTGGGGAGTGAACCAGTGGATGGAAGACCTCTCTCTCTCTCTCTCTCTCTCTATGTGTGTGTGTGTAATTCTGACCTTCAAATAAATAAATAAATATAAAAAATAGAAAAATGTTATTAAAAAAAAAGGAAGTGGAGCAACTGGGACTTGAACTGGCACCCATATGGGATGCCAGTGCTTCAGGCCAGGGCTTTAATCCTCTGCGGCACAGTGCCGGCCCTCTACATAAATCTTTTTTAAGAAAGAAAATGGTTCTGTTTCAATGTATTGCTCTTGTTTTTCTCATGTGGACCTGACCCTGATGTCAATGGATGAGTTCTGGGAAATTGGCATGAAGCTGTGTTCTCAGACACAGCCTGGCTCTCCCCATGTACCACGTGTGCGATCTTGGGCCAGTCATTGACTCTTTTTTTTTGACAGGCAGAGTGGACAGTGAGAGAGAGAGAGAGAGACAGAGAGAAAGGTCTTCCCTTTTCCCTTGGTTCACCCTGCAGTGACCACTGTGGCTGGCGTACCACACTGATCTGAAGCCAGGAGCCAGGTGCTTCCTCCTGGTCTCCCACGCGGGTGCAAGGGCCCAAGCACTAGGGCCATCCTCCACTGCACTCCCAGGCCACAGCAGAGAGCTGGACTGGAAGAGGAGCGGCTGGGACAGAATCCGGCGCGCTGGTGCCGCAGGCGGAGGATTAGCCTATTGAGCCACAGCGCAGGCCCAGTCATTGACTCTTTTGTGCATCTGGTTCCTTGTCTATAAACAGGCATAATAGTAGTAGCTTCACCTGTATGGTTTTCATGAAGATGAAACGAGAGAACGAATGTGAAAATGCATACTGTGCAGCAGAATGTAAGTTTCTCAGTAAACATTAGCTACTTTTATTATTGCCATTAGCAGGATATTTGAGAAGGCGAGAACTACATTCATGGTCACACCACGTGTTCCTGTCAATTCTGTGCTGGGTTGCAGCTTCCATAGGTCAGGGACAATCCGGCTTATTTTGTATTTAATCAGGGCTTCCAACTCAGACTGTTTCTGAGGGCGGAGCAGACGGACAGCCCCAGAGCTGGCCTGCGTTTACTCTCGGGAACACAGAGTGGCCGCTCGGTCCACACCGCGGGACGCTCGCCCAGGGACTCAGCCCTCCGCTTGTGTCACACAGAATCCTCTCTGTTTCGAGTGGCTTCCTCCTTCTTCGGCAGCACCTCTGCTGGGTTTTTCTGAGGCTGAGCCCTGGGTGGCCGTGTTTGTTCCGGTTTATTCCATCTGCTTTCTAGGGGGAAGAGGAGGCTCCTGGCTCAGAAACTGCTGTATGAGTGCTTGGAGCTGCTGCTATGGCAAAGACGCTTTCCTTGCCTCTGCTGGCTCCTGCGGCTGCCAGGGGACCGGCACTCCTCGGCTTGCAGAAGCCTCACTCCAGTCTCTGCTTCTGGCCTCACGTGCCCTTCTCCCTTGTGTCCGTGTCCAGCTTCCCAAATTCCTTCTCGTCACAGCACCACTCGTGGGATTAGGGCTCATCCTGAGCTCGCCTCTCACCCGGTCTCAGTTGCGAAGATCCTGCTTGCAAACCAGGTCTCACTCCCGGGTAGCAGGCAGGGTTGAGGCCTCCATGTGTCTTTACTGGGGAGGGACACAAGGCAGCCCAGACAGAGCGCTGGCACTGCTGTCTGGGGTGGGGCCTCTGCACAGCGACAGATGGCAGAGACTCAGGAAGGAGGTGCAGCCTTGAGCTGAACTGGAAGTGGAGCAGGGGTGGAGGATGCAGCGTGGCTTTGCTGGAAGGAGCTGCTGTGGCTAAGGACCAGCCCAGAGGACTGGGAGCTCCGGCAGGAACTGAGCAAGCCAGGGCGCAGTCTCAGGCCTTCTCCACCGATGCAGAACTGTCCCCTGAACCCCTCTGGGCCTCAGGGCAGTGTGAGCCCTAGAGGACCCGAACGCTCCATTTTCTACAGACAGCCCGGACTTCTAGACTTTGAAAATGTCCAGTCTCCCAATGTTTAAGTGTTCATAATAAATCCACATTAAAACAAAGCTCATCTGAGGTTGTCAGCTTGCAGTTTGGAGTTGGAGGAAGGGAGAAGGCCAAGGATTACTCAGAGATGATTTTGGAGAGCAAATAACTGACACCTTGAAAACACTTAAGACTTTTTTTTTTTTGACAGGCAGAGTGGACAGTGAGAGAGACAGAGAGAAAGGTCTTCCTTTTTGCCATTGGTTCACCCTCCAATGGTCTCCGCAGCCGGTGCACTGCGCTGATCCGAAGGCAGGAGCCAGGTGCTTCTCCTGGTCTCCCCTGGGGTGCAGAGCCCAAGTACTTGGGCCATCCTCCACTGCACTCCCGGGCCACAGCAGAGAGGTAGCCTGCAAGAGGGGCAACCGGGACAGAATCCAGCGCCCTGACCGGGACTAGAACCTGGTGTGCCGGTGCTGCAAGGTAGAGGCTTAGCCTAGTGAGCCGCGGTGCCGGCCTCTAAGACTTCTTAATATATTATTATTGCTTCTTATATGCTGGTGTTGAACATGGACTTCTTTTAGGAGCATTGTTCTTTTTTTTTTTTTTTTTAAAGATTTACTTATTTCAAATGCAGAGCAACAGAGAGAGAAAGAGAGAGAGAGAGAGAGAGAGAGAGAGAGAGAGAGAGAATCTTCCATCACTGGTTCATTCTCTCAAATGCCTGCAGTGGTTACATCTGGGCCAAGGTGAAGCCAGGAGCCAGGAACTCCATCCAGGTCTCCCTTACGGGTAGCTGGGACCCAAGTAACTGGGGCGTCATGCACTGTCTTCCCAGCGTTAGCAGGAAACTGGGCCAGAGCAGAGAAGCTGGGAACCAAACCAGCACTCTGCTATGGCTATGGGCGTCCCAAGAGGCAGCTTAACCCACTGTGCCACATCCCCAAGTCCTGGAGCACTTAACCAGAAAGCAGCCAGTGGAACCTCTGTTTTTCGTCCTCTATTAAGTCTTTCTCACAGTGTTCTCTGTGACAACTCTACTAAAGAAAGGGTAAAATAGCTCTGTTTCTTTAACTACTATGCATAGCTGTGGTCTGCCGCACCTTTTTTTTTTTTTTTTTTTTTTTTTGACAGAGTTAGACAGTGAGAGAGAGAAGAGAGAGGTGTCTTCCTTTTTCTGTTGGTTCACTCCCCAAGTGGCCGCTATGGCCAGAGCATTGCAGCCGGTGTGCTGCGCTGATCCGAAGCCAGGAGCCGGGACAGAACCGGTGCCCCAACCGGGATTAGAACATGAAGTGCCGGTGCCGCAGGCGGAGGATCAGCCTAGTGAGCCGTGGCGCCGGCCCATCTTCTACTGCTTTCCCAGGCCATAGCAGAGAGTTGGATCAGAAGTGGAGCAGCTGGGACTTGAATCGGCATCCATATGGGATGCCGGCACTGAAGGCAGCGTCTTTACCCGCTGCGCCACAGCGCCGGCTCCAACATTATTATTTCTTAAAAGAGAAAAAATGTTTTGGCCCTTTCATGGAAAAGGAAAATGATGTGGATACAGGAAAGTCTATCAGTCAGCTGATCAACCATCTGTTTGTTCCCCCCTGGGATAGGAGAAAGGAAAACCATGGGGAGGGAAGGTCAGCTGGGGATGTCCAGGCCTCAGGAATGGCGTGGAGGGGTGGTTCCCCGACGGCGGGGGAGGGAGCTGGGTGCTCAGCTGCTGGAGCTGTGCGGAAACCCCTCCCCCACTCACCAGCTCTGGGATGGCAGTTAAGTCCTTCCCCCTTTCTCTACCTCAGTTTCCGCATCTGTAAAATGGGACACATTTCTTTACATCTCCAGGCCTTCTGCTTTCAGGAACGAGGTTCCGCGAGAGCAGGGTGAGGCTCAGTGATGAGGAATGGGTAAAACCCAGCCTCTGACTCATGACAGGTGGGGAATGAAAGTCGCTTTTTGTTCTCCACCCGCTCCACTGCCAACCCAGCCACGGAGGACTCAGACACTCCCCGGCAGGAAGCAAGGGCAGCTGCCTCCCCAGTGCTGGGAGGCTGAGGCCCAACACGGCGACTTGACACCCCCACAGAGGCGGCAGGAGGCCCTCGGGATCCCAGTGCTTCCAGCTGCTCCTCTCCTGGAGAACTGGCAGGGGTCCCGCCAGGCTTTGCCCCATGGGCGGGGCTGGGCAGGTGAGTAACCAGCCATTCCTGGGCGGGGAGGAGGGCAGGACTGCCAAGGGGGTGCCCAGCTGCAGCCGCTGTTCTGCCAGGTGACTCCTGGGCGGAGATCCCAGCCGTGTGTGCACCTGTGTGCATGTGTGCACGTGTGCACGTGTACATGTATTCTGTTGCTGAGCTTTGGGGTGCAGGAGGAGGCCCATGGACAGCAGTGAGGAGGCTCCAGGCTGGGCACTTTCTAGGTGGCAGATACTCCTGGGCTTTGGAAGCGTTATGACTATGCACGCCAATTTTGTGTGTGTACCTGGCGGTGCATGGGCTGCCCGGATGTTCATCCTGACACTGTTCCCAGAGTGTGTGTGAAGATGGTGCTGGATGAGGCTAGCATTTGACGTGGTGGGGCCCAGCCTGCCCGATGTGGGTGGACCTCATCCAGTCCATGGGAGGCCGGAGAGAACAGAAAGGCTGGGCGGGGGAGGATTTGCTCTCTCTGCCTGCCTGTCTTCCACCTGGGAGGTCAGCCCACCCTCACCTCTGGACTCATACTTCGGCTCTGAAACTGACACCCTCAGCTCTCGGGGTCTCCAGCTGGCTGACTGCAGATCCTGAGA
Source organism: Sylvilagus floridanus (assembly GCA_949820135.1). Taxonomy (NCBI): domain Eukaryota; kingdom Metazoa; phylum Chordata; class Mammalia; order Lagomorpha; family Leporidae; genus Sylvilagus; species Sylvilagus floridanus. The sequence continues at coordinate 39,622,194 of OX463234.1, read as the reverse complement.
CTCTGAGGCCGATTGCGATAATCAATCAGTCAATCCTTTAGTTCTGTTTCTGTCGAGATCCCTGATGGATAGGAACTGGTTTCCCACGCGTGAGCTGGTTTCCTTCCCCTCGTCCTGACTGGCAGTGACGGCTTCACAAGGACATGAGACTGTGGGTTCGCTGGGCTTGGAGAACGGGTAGATTCCTTCACCCCTTCATTGCACAGACACTGGCTGGCTGAATGCCTGCCCTTGTTGTGCCCTACTGGGGGTGGGGTGGGATGCAGTTGGCAGAGAATACCAGGTCCCTGGTGTCCTGGACTGACAACATGGCAGCCCTGTGCCCGTTACATTAGGCCGTGGCCATACACTGGGTTCTGGGACACAGCAGTGAGCAGAAGCCACTGCTTCCTGCCCCTGGACTTCACCTTGACCTGCTACAAAGTGCTGGAAACAAGACCAGCTCATTGCCCTCAATGCATCTAACCTAAACACAGGACCGTGACTGGCTTTGGTCACAAGTGGAAGGCCTGCCCTTTTGGGGCCTGTGGGGAAGCCCTTCCTACTCTCAGCCGACCGCTGGGTTGGAGCCTCCTCTTTGTTCCCACCACATGTTCCACCTCCCTCGTCACAGAACTTCCCCTCCCTGTCTGCTTTCCCTGGTGCGTCCCCAGCTCACGCTGGCTCCCCTGCTGCAGGGGCCAGGGCTGTCTCGCTGGAGCTGCAGAGGCCATGGGGAATGCTCCGTGGATATCCCTGTGTGAACGGATGGATGGGATGAATGAGCTTTCTTCTGGGCCAGCTGTGCTGTTTTTCTCTCTCTCTCTCTCTTTTTTTTGACAGGCAGAGTGGACAGTGAGAGAGGACAGAAAGGTCTTCCTTTTTTCCGTTGGTTCACCCCACAGTGGCCGCTGCGGCTGGTGCGCTGCAGCTGGCGCACTGCACTGATCCGAAGCCAGGAGCCAGGTGCTTCCCCTGGTCTTCCATGGGGTGCAGGGCCCAAGCACTTGGGCCATCCTCCACTGCACTCCCGGGCCACAGCAGAGGGCTGGCCTGGAAGAGGGGCAACCGGGACAGAATCTGGCACCCCGACCGGGACTAGAACCCTGGGTTTCGGTGCCGCAGGCAAAGGATTAGCCTAGTGAGCCAAAGTGCCAGCTGCTGTTTCTCTTTAGATCCCTGTTTTGAAACAGGAGAGATTGTCCACGTTGTAAATAAATTAACCTATATTATTAAGCTTCTATTGTATGAGTCAGGATTCTCCAGAGAAATAAAACCAACAGGAGACATCTGGGTGAAGGGGCATCAACAAGTTCATGAACAGGGGCCAGCGACGTGGCACAGTGGGTTAAGCTGCTGCCCGTGACACTGGCATCCCATATGAATCCCGGTTAGAATCCTATCAGAACCCCAACTCTGATCCAGTTCCCTGCTAATGCACCTGGGGAAGCAGGGGAGGATGGCCCAGACACTTGGGGTCCTGCCACCATGGGAGAGACCAAGATGGAGTTCCAGTCTCCTGGCCTTGCCTGGCCCAGCCGCTGCTGTTGCAGCCATTTGGGGAGTGAACCAGCGGATGGAAAATCAATCTCTCTCTCTCTCTCTCTCTCTCTCTCTGTCTCTCTGTCTCTCCCTCTCTCTGTGTAACTCTTTCAAATAAATAAGTCTTTAAAAAAAAGGTTTAAAGACAAAAGGACAATTTGGATTAACTTAAAAATTATATATTTGAGACACACGGGCACGTGTGCACACACACACACACACACACACAGACGTGTCGCATCTGTTGGCTCACTCCCCAAACACCCTAACTGCAAGTCCTTGGCACAGCTGGGCTTGTGCTCTTGGTATGCAGGTAACCTTGAGGCCGGATGCTCAGGATCCATAAGAAGTTTGCCTCTTCCCATTATGCTCAATAAAATGCAAGTGACCTGGGGTGGGCATTCAGCCTAGTGACAGGGACACTGCTTGGGATGCCTGCTTCCCACATCAGAGGGCGTGTGCTCAGGTCCTGGCTCTGCTCCCAACGCTGGCTTCCCTGGGAGGTGACACGTGATGAATCAGATAGCTGGGAACCTGCCGCCCAGGTGGGAGACCAGGTTCTGGCTTTGACTTGTCCCAGTCTCAGCTGTTGTGGGAATTTAAGGAGTGAACCAAGGAACGGGAGCTCATCTCTCTGTCTGCCTGTCTCTCTGCCTTGAGAATAAATAAATAAATAATTTAAAAAGCAAGTAACAGAAAATCCAACGCAAAGCTGGTTTGAACAACATGCAAGACTCAGGGCTCCTGAGGTTTAAGAAGCCCGGGTGCTGGAAGGACCTCAGATTCAGTCGCATCAGAGCCCTGCGCCCGGAGCTCGGCCCTCCTCTGAGTCAGCTCTGGCCTAGGACTGCGGGAAGCCCTGGGGCCTCGCGTCACTTAGAGGAGGCAGGACTGCTGTTTCTTCCTGCCTTGCTCCCAAGAGTAAGGAAATGTTCACAAAAAGCGGCTAAAACCACACTCCTCATTGTAGCAATGAGAATTAAACCCACAGGGAGATACCCCATCACGGCCGCTGGGATGGCTATCACGGAAAACACAGGATTAAACACAGTCAGGGTATGGACAAAGCAGACCTCCCACGCACAGCTGTCAGCAATGTAAATGTGCAGCCACTCTGGAAGACTGGCAGTTTATTAAAAATGCCAACATAAGTGGATCCAGCAGTTCCACTCTCAGGTGTTTATGATTGAAGAAACTGAAAACCTATGTCCACGGGAAGGTTGTTCAGGAAAGCTCACCTCAACGTGATTCATAACCAACAACAGAGCAGAAACCAGGGCTGGCATTGCCGCATGGCGGATTAAGCTGCTGCCTGCGATGCTGGCCTTCCATATGAGCTCTGGTTCCAGCTCCGGCTGCCCCAATTCCTATCCAGCTTCCAGCTAATGCACCTAGGAAACCAGTAGATGATGGCCCAAGTACTTGGGCCCCTGCCACCCACGTGGGAGACCTGGGTAGAGTCCCAGGCTCCCGGCTTCAGTCTGGCGCAGCCCTGGCAATTGTGGCCATTTGGGGAGTGAACCAGCAGATGGAAGACCTCTCTGTAACTCTGCCTTTCAAATCAATCAATCAATCTTAAAAGCAGAAACCATCCAAAGACCCGCAACAGATGAATGGAGATGGAGAAACAAAGCGTGAGGCCTGCATACAACGTCATTCCATGGGGCAGTAGGAAGGAATGGAGAACGGATACAGCCACCGTGTGAAGAACTCGGGAACACTTAAACAAAAATTCTACCCATAGCAAAAGTTCACAAAAGGCAAATCCGCAGGGACAGTGGACAACTGGCTGCCTGGGGCTTGGGATGGGAATGGAGTTGACTGTACGTGAGTGTGAGGGATGTTACTGAGATGATGTTATAAACTACACTGTGGTGATGGTTGCACAATTCAGTCAATTTACTAAAAATCTTTGAATGACGTGCTTAAAATGATCAAGTTTACAGTATACAAAAAAAAAAAAAAAAAAAAAAAGCAGGAGGAGCCAGGGCTGTCAGCAGTGACCTTGGAGCACATGGGCTGTGAGTAATGAGTATTACTTAAAGGAAAAAAGAAGAGAACCTGCCCCCCCCCCCCCCCCCATCGGCTGCCTAAGACTACACTTCTGTCTGTAAGTCTAACCAACTGCGCTCTTTGCAAGCCTGGTTGTCTGCCTCTTCCTTTGTTCTCCTGTGCCGTCTGGCCTCAGGCGTCAGTGGCTGCTGACACCACACAGAGACAGCCAGTCACCGGGAAAGCACTGTCAGCACCACTTTTTTTTTTTTTTAAAAGACTGATCTATTTATTTGAAAGGCAGAGACATGGGGGGATGGGGCAGAGGGGAGACAGAGAAAGAACTTCCAGATGCTGGTTCATTCCCTAATGGCTACAACACCCTGGGCTGGGCCGGGTCCAAACCAGGAGACAGGAGGCACTGCGCCCAGGTCTCGCACAGGGCCCAGGGAGTTGAGCCATCATCTGCTCCTCCCAGGATGTGCACGAGCAGGGAACTGGATGGGAAGTGGGGCAGCTGAGCCTCAAACCAGAACCCCCTTAGGAGATGTGGCCATCACAGCAGTGGCTGGTGCCATAATACCCACCCCTCAACATCACTTTAAAAAAAAATTAAAAATCTATTTTTGGGGCTGGCACTGTGGTGTAGTGGATAAAGCTGCCGCCTGCAGTGAGGCATCCCATATGGACACCAGTTTGAGTCCTGGCTGCTCCACTTCCTATCCAGCTCTCTGCTGTGGCCTGGGAAAGCAGTAGAAGATAGCCCAAGCCCTTGGGCTCCTGCACCCACGTGGGAGACCCAGATTGGTGCAGCTCTGGCCGATGCAGCCATCTGAGGAGTGAACAGCAGATGGAAGACCTCTCTCTCTCTCTAACTTTCATGTAAAATAAACAAATCTTAAAAAATCTATTTATTTTATTTATTTGAAAAGTAGAGTTAGAGAGAGAGAGAGAGAGAGAGAGAGAGAGAGAGAGAGACAGGCACAGAGAGAAAGGGAGGTATCTTCCATCTATTGGTTCTCTCCCAAATGGCTACAACAGCTGGGGCAGGGCCAGGCCAAAGCCAGGAGCCAGGAGCCAGGAGCCAGGAGCCAGGAGCCAGGAGCCAGGAGCCAGGAGCCAGAAGCCAGGAGCTTCTTCCCAGTCTCCCATATAGGTGCAGGGGCCCAAGGTCTTGGGCCATCCTCTGCCGCTTTTCCAGGCACATTAACAGGGAGCTGGATCAGAACTGGAGCAGCTAGAACTTGATTCGGTGCTCACATGGGATGCTGGTGTCACAGGCGGTGGCTTAACTCAGTTTGCTATGGCGCCAACCCCTCAACACAACTTTTGAAGTATTTTTTGGCCAAAGGAAAAAAAAATGAGCCTAAATATAAACAAGGCTCTGGAGCGGATTATCCGTTCACAGGAACGGGTATATGCAGTGTCTCTACATTGAAACTCTATTCCAAATAACCCAATTCTCCAGTACAGAAATTGGGGGAAGGGAAAACAGAGAAGAGAAAACCTATTGATAAAAAGACTTAGGGAGGCCGGCGCTGTGGCATAGCAGGTAAAGCCACTGCCTGCAGTGTATGGGTGCCGTCTCAGGTCCTGGCTGCTCCACTTCTGATCCAGCTCTCTGCTGAGGCCTGGGAGGGCAGTAGAAGATGGCGCAAGTGCTTGGGCCCCTGCACCCACATGGGAGACCCAGAAGAAGCTCCTGGCTCCTGGATTCAGATCAGCGCAGCTCAGGCCATTGTGGGCACTGGCGAGTGAGCCATCAGATGGAAGACTGATTCTCTCTCTCTCTCTCTGCCTCTCTATAAATAAATAAATCTTAAAAAAAAAAGAACAAAAGAAAAGACTTAGGAACGTAATTGCAATACATGGATCTCATCTGAATTGTCATTTGATCACAATAGAAAGAGAGGGTGAAGATGTGAATGCCAACAAGATACTCAATGACAGTGAGAACTGCAGACTGTCAACTCTGCTGTGGTTAGGTTCTTTCCAAAAGGGTCCTTGTCCTTCAGAGAAGTGTGCTGAAACATTCGCAGGAAACACAGTCTGCTGTCTGGGTTTTGCTTTGAATCAATCCGGGGCAAAGATAAAGCAAACCTGGCTACTCAGTGGTAATGTTGGAAACCAACCAATGGAAAATGAGGGTTTGTTACACTCTCCTCCTTACTATGTTGTCTTCTAACGATCATTTATTTATTTATTTGTGGGACACAGAGACAGAAAGACTGACAGGGGAAGAGAGCTCCCCTTCACTGGTTCATCCCCAGGTCATTTAGTTAGACTAGGGGCCACAGCTGGGAGCTGGGAACTCAGTCCAGGTCTCCCGCGTGGGTACCAGCCAGCCAATCATTTGAGCCACCCCTTCTGCCTCCCACGGTCCACACTGGTGGGAAGCTGGAGACAGAAGCCGGAGCCAGAGCCAGAGGCTGGGCATTCTGATGCGGGATGTGGGCATGTTGACTGTGCACCAAATGCCCACCCCTTTCCTGTTCCATGTGTTGACAGCTTTCATCATCAGACAGTGGAAGGGACAAACTCAGGGCTCTGAGCTTCCCCACGCTAGCACCGCGGCCAGTTCACACTCCTCCCTGTGCCTGGAGGTTGTCCTCCGTCGCAAGGGGCCAGTGCCAGGACACAATTTAGAACATCACGGATCGGTGACTTTTCTAACATTTGGGGTGGGGGACCAAGTGAGCTCTGCATTTTGCCGAATTACAGCACCAGAAGACAAAAACCTGCCCCTGAGCCTCCACGTTCTCTCGTAAATGAAAGGGCGCTCAGCCAGTGGAGACAGCATCGCAGCACAGGCCTGGCCTTCCGGTGGGCCACATAGCATGTGACAAACAAGCGTGCCTGTCTTCCCACTTCATCCTGCCGCTGTCTGCTCAACACCCTGGGGAGAGGAAGGAAGGCTCTGGGGCTGGTGCTCTCACTTCCCTACCGGCTCATGAACTTGAGCCCGGATGCTACTGTGCTCCCAATGCGGAGGGCATTCAATCCATGAGCTGCTCCCGTGCAGGCAGGGGTCCCCCCACACACAGTCCGCAGGGGCTCACGCACCCACACCCGCTTCTGAGGAAGCCCTCCTTCACCCACTCCCAGCTGTGGGTGCGAGGTGGGATTGCAAACTCAGGGAGGGCTTTCCCACTGGAGACTTTCCACCAGGCTGGACAACAGCGGCGGGGTCCCGGGCAGCACGGGTCTTTCTGTCTGAACTCAGCAGATCCTGAGATCACGGGAGAGAGGAGCCAGTCTCAGGGCCGGCATCCACTGGCCATGCTCTCGAGACCTGGTTCACTCCCCAGACGGTTGCAATAGCCGAAGTGCTGGGCCAGGCTGAAGCCAGGGGCCAGGAGCTCCATCCTGGTCTCCCACATGAATGGCAGGGACCCAAGCACTTGGGCTATTTTCTGCTGCTTTTCCCAAGTGCATTAGCAGGGAGCTGGATCAGAAGTGGAGAAGCCGGGATTCAAACTGGCGCCCATATGGGATTCCAGCATTGGAGGCAGTTGCTTTACCTGCTATGCCACAATGCTGGCACCAGGTATATTCAATCTTGAATGTTCTCCATAGCAACACTAATATATGACAGATACTAATATATTACTTCTTTAATAATAATGTGCTCCTGGTGTCAAATAATGATTCCCAGTGGACACTATGAAGCAGATGGACTGGATTTGAATCCTGGCATGGCCACGTACTAGGACATGGCCTTGGCTAGTCTCTCTGGACCTGTTTTTCCTACCTGCACAATAGGGATGGAAGTATTTGCTACTTCACATGTTTTTGTGAGTATTGAAAAGGGAGTGAGGCTGGCATTGTGGTGTGGCATGTTAAACCTGATGGTGATGCCTGCATCCCAGACTGGCGTGCTTGTTCCAGTCCTGGCTGCTCTGCCTCTAATCCAGCTTCCTGGTAACACATGTGGGAAGGCAGTGGATGATGGCCCAAGGGGACCTAGAGGTGGTTCCTGGTTCCTGGCTTCAGCCTGTCCTTGCTTTGACTGTTACAGGCACCTGGGGAGTGAACCTGCAGAGGGATGATCTGTGTGTGTGTGTGTGTGTAACCCTGCCTTTTGAATAAATAAAATCTTTAAAAAAGTGGATATTAATTTTTTGAAGATTTATTTGAAAGGCAGAGTTACAGAGAGAGAGGGACAGAGAGATAGAGATAGAAAGAGATATCTTCCACTTGCTGCTGGTTCACTCTCTAAATGCCCACAATGGCTAGAGCTGGGCTGATAGGAAGCCAGGAGCTGGGAGCTTCTTCAGCATCTCCCAGGAGGGTACAGGGGCCCAAGCACTAGGACTATCTTCCGCTGCTTTCCCAGGTGCATTAGCAGGGAGCTGGATTGGAAGTGGAGCAGCTGGGACTTGAACCGGCACCCATACTTGATGCCAGCACTGCAGGTGGTGGCTTTTTCTGCTACGTCATGGTGTTGGCCCAAAAAAGTTGATATTTAAAGAAAAAAAAAGGACCCAGGTAGTTACAGGGACAACAGCTCACTGAGGCAGAGAAAGGAAGAGTGCAGCTCACCCGGCTTCAGGCTCATTTCTGAGTCAGAGGAGCCAATAACCAAGTCCTGACAGCAACAGGAGAGTCTCTGTGTAATGTCCTAGCATGGCACAAGGTGGCGCCCTCGAGTCGTCTGCAGACAATCTCCCCGGAGAGGCTGGCTCTGCAGGACCCAGCTGGAGGTCTGCTCCCAGCTCAGCAGGAGTCTGCAGATGGGCTCCTTGGCTATCTGCAGATGAACTCCCTTCTGCTAACATCAGGGGAGCAGGTGTGTGCCACGCCCTGCCTGCTCCCAGCCCTTTCTCCCAGAGTTCCCTGCGCTGGGCTCACACACCTGTGTCCACCTGCAGCAACCTGGGGGCTCCCTCCCTCCCCTTATTCTCCTTCCCTCTCCCTCCCTCACATCCTCCTCCCTTTCTTTTTTCTTTTCTACAGATACTAGGGTGCTTTGAAACATTCCTGGAAAGGGCCGGCATTGTGGCGCAGCAGGCTAAGCCACTACTGAGACTCCAAAATCCCATATCAGAGCACTGGTTCAAGTCCCGGCTGTTTTCCGTCTGATCCCGCTCTCCGCCGATGCTCCGGGGAAAGCAGAGGAAGATGGCCCCAGGGATTGGGCCCTGCCACTCACGGTGGAGGCCGGGGTAGGGTTCTGGGCTTCTGGCTTCAGCTTGACCCAGCACTGGCTGTTGTGGCTTTTTGTGGGGTGAACTAGTATATGAAAGATCTTTCTCTCTCTTCATTTCTTTGTTATTCTTCCTTTTGAATAAATAAATATATAAATATTGTTTAAAAGTTCATGGAAAACATGTAAGGAAAGATAAGCTTATTTTGGTGTAAAAATTCTGAAATACGTGCATATCTTTCCAGAATGTGCATTTTCCATGAACTTTTCGAACTACCCCCACACATATTGGATACAGAGCATGTGTCAGACTGGGCTATAATACAATAAAACTGAAAAACTCTCTTCTTTGATGGAATTTACTTCCTACTTATTTATTTGAAAGGCAAGTATACACAGAGAAAAGAAAAGAGAGACACACACACACACACACCACCTGCCCCATACCATATTTAAGCCGCTCCTATTGCTAAGCCATTTTGGCTATTTCCATTTTTTGGATATTTTAAACTATATAGCACTTTCCTGGCTGGCGCCATGGTTCACTTGGCTAATCCTCTGCCTGTGGCGCCAGCACACTAGGTTCTAGTCCCGGTCAGGGCACCGGATTATGTCCCAGTTGCTCCTCTTCCAGGCCAGCTCTCTGCTGTGGCCCGGGAGTGCAGTGGAGGATGGCCCAAGTGCTTGAGTCCCTGCTGGATGGGAAATGGGGCAGCTGGGACTCACGTGAGATGCTGGCATCACAGGCTGCGGCTTCAACGGCTGTGCCACCATGCTGGCCTCCCGATCTATAACTTTAGTGGGCTTCATCGCAGGGGAGCCATGCCCCGTGTGATGGCAGGGACAGGTTCTCTGCTGGCCATGTCCCTGGGAGGGCCCTGCAGCCGGCCTTGCCTGCCCACTGAGGCAGCCGCAATTGCAGCCATCTCAGGATGTGGGGAGCAGACAGACCGCAGAGGGGCGGGCTGTTCGTCAGCAGGCAGAGGGCTGCAGCCGTCATCTGACTCTCTCATCCTGAGTCATGTGAGCCACATGGGTGCCCTACCTTGACGCTGCACTGCTCTGTGCCCCCGAGGCCCTCAGGCTGGAGGCTGGCGGTACGCTACGCATGGGCACATTTTACCCAAGATGAATAGGAGGCTCTCAGAGTCAGGACTCACTGCAAGTCCTGCATGGAGCAAGTCATGAAGCCCAGATCTGGCATTCAGGTGTGTCTGACCCAAGGCCCTTGTTCTTGCTCTTATCTTGACATTCATTTTTTCACAATGAAGCAGAGAGAGAGAGAGAGAGAGAGAGAGAGAGAGAGAGAGAGAGAGAAAGAGAGAGGTCAAAGCACAGAGAGGCCAGAGCAGAGAGGCTGCCTAGGAAAATCTCCTCTGAGGCCCAGTCTGGGGACTCCCTAGAGAAGCAGGGTGAGGTAGGAGATGGTGTGAACATTGTCCAGTGACACTTTTCCAGGAATACGTAGGTCCAGGCAATGGAACCTTCTAGAAGGAAAGTCTGCCAGTGGGGAATGACTTGTGGCCTCTTTGGGGGACTTTCCAGCTCAGTGGGAGACCATGTTGAGGGCTTTGGAGCTGCCCCATGCCAAAAAGGGGACATCTACCCACAGCCCTGCCAAGTCAGGATACCTGGCCCACGTGGCGGCTGGGGCTCAGTCTACCGCGCTGGCTGCCTCAGGATGCTGGGCCATCACTGGAGGGGTGAAGGAACTTCAAAACATTCATCCAAAAGGGAATAAATCCTAAGTGCATTTTGGTGCCAAAAAACCCTTGCAGTTTTCTCATGATACACATTTCCATGAATTTTATCATTGTTACTTAAAGATTTATTTATTTACTTGAAAGGCAGAGTAAGAGAGAGAAAGAGCGACAGAGAGATCTTCCATCTGCTGGTTCACTCCCCAAATGGCCGTTAACAGTTGGGGCTGGGCCAGGCTGGGGCCAGGAGCCAGGAACTTCTTCCAGGTCTCACACAGGGTGGCAGGGCCTCAAGTACGATCATCTTCCTCTGCTTTCCCAGGCCATTGGCAGGAAGCTGGATCTGAAGTGGAGCAGCAGGGAATTGAACCAGCCCCAATCCTGGCGCTGGCTTAATGTGGCTTATCTGCTTATTTTTTTTTTTTAATTAAAAAATTTTTTTTTTGACAGGCAGAGTGGACAGTGAGAGAGAGAGAGAGAGAGAGAGAGAGAAAGGTCTTCCTTTTTGCCGTTGGTTCACCCTCCAATGGCCGCTGCGGCTGGCGCGCTATGGCCGACGCACTGCGCTGATCCAAAGCCAGGAGCCAGGTGCTTCTCCTGGTCTCCCATGGGGTGCAGGGCCCAAGGACTTGGGCCATCCTCTACTTGCACTCCCTGGTCACAGCAGAGAGCTGGCCTGGAAGAGGGGCAACCGGGACAGAATCCGGCGCCCTGACCGGGACTAGAACCCGGGGTGCTGGTGCTGCAGGTGGAGGATTAGCCTGTTGAGCCGTGGCGCCGGCCTTAATCTGCTTATTTTTTAAGTTTGCTTTTTGGGAGCTGACATTATGGCACTGTGATTTGGCTGTTTCTTGAACACTAGCATCCCACATCACAGCACTGATTTGAATCCTGGCTGCTCTGCTTCTGATCTAGCTCCCTGCTGATGAGCCTGGGAAAGCAGCAGAGGATGGCCCTAGTGCTTGGACCCCTTTACCCACGTGAGACACCCGGATGGAATTCTTGGCTCCCGGCTTTGGGCTGGCCTAGAGCTGGGTGTTGCAGCCCTTTGGGGTATAAACCAGTGGATGATCTCCTCTTTCTCTCTCTCTGTCACTTTAACTTTCAAATAAATCTCTCTCTCTCTTTTTTTTTTTTTATTATTTGACAGGTAGAATTAGACAGAGAGAGAGAGAGAGAGAGAGAGAGAGAGAGAGAAAGGTCTTCCTTCCATTGGTTCACCCCCCAAATGGCTGCTAAGGCCAGCGCTGAGCTGATCCGAATCTAGGAGCCAGGTGCTTCCTCCTGGTCTCCCATGCGGGTGCAGGGGCCCAAGCACGTGGGCCATCCTCCACGAGCAACTGGGACTAGAACCTGGTGCCCATATGGGATGCCGGTGCTGCAGGCGGAGGATTAACCAAGTGAGCCACGATGCTGGCCCTCAAATAAATAAATCTTTAAAAAATATTTTTATTTATTTCAGGGGTGGGGTGGGGTGGGGGAGGGGGACAGAGAGAGAGAGAGAGAGAGAGAACGAAAACTCTCATCTGCTGGTTTACTCCGCAAATGCCTGCAACAGCCAGAGCTAGTCTGAGAGGAAGCCTGGCACAGGGACTGTGATCCAGGTCTCCTGGTGGGTGACAGGCAGGATAGGGAGAGTGCTGGCTTGGTCAATATTTGGCCTGGGCAGGTGAGCTGGTATGCAGCACACACTAAGGGAGTCACCGCTGTCTCTTAGCAAGAGTCAGACCCTTCCCAACAAGGGTTAAGCAGCCAGGCCCCAACTACCTCCTGACACAGAACAAATAAGAAAAAAACAGTTTCTGCTGAATCCAGCAGGGATCCTGACCTCTGATCAACCTTTGTTTCATTCCAGTAGTGAAAAACACTCTCCTGGAAGGAGACTTCAGATCCTAATGAAACACAATGTATGTTAGTGCTGTTATCTCAGCACAGACCTCCCTAAACGTGGTAAGGGCGCCTCCCAGAGCTGTGGAAGCATGATAAGAGCAGAGCTCAGCCCCCGCTGGCAGAAGCTCCCCGAGCCTGGCCTGCCTGTGGGATGTGTACTCCTGCTCTGTCCATGCAGCCTTTCTTCCCACTGGCCTCTGTCTGTGACCTGGGCTCCTGGGCCCCTCTCTGGGCCCGCAGCATCTGTAACAGCAGGATCCGTTACTTGAGCCATCAGCACTGCTTCACTGGGTCTGCACCAGCAGGAAGCTGGAGTTAGGAGCCGGACCAGGGACTTGAACGCGGGCACTCCGATGTGGGACTCAGGCGCCTTAACTGTTAAGCTAAACGATTTTCCACCAACAAGGTAGAAAGGCACGCTCTGCTTGTGACTGTCAGTGTTAAATCATGCCCAGAGACGGCATTTCACGGTTTCCACCTCACTGCACTAAATACAGGTGCCTAAGGAGGGAGATTTCCAAGTGGGAGGTTTTTTTTTTTAACATTTACTATTTTTCAAAAGTTTTATTTGAAAGGCAGAGCAAAGCACACATACATTGGAAGAGAGAGAGACAGAGAAAGAGAGAGATAGATAGAGAGAGAGAGAGAGAGATCGTTCATCTGCTGGTTCACTCTCCAAATGGTCACAACAGCCCAGGCTGGGTCAGGATGAAGCCAGAAGCCAGGAACCCCATCCACGTTTCCCACATGGGCCCAAATACTTGGTTCATCATCTGCTGCCTTCCCAGGCCACATTAACAGGAAGCTGGGTTGGAAGCAGTCCACATGGGATGCCAGTTGTTGGTGAAATGTGTCGTCTTACCTAACAGCGCCATCTTGGGCTCTGGCCCAGGCACCAGCCTGTACACTCAGTTCAGCCTCTCCAGGACCCAGCCTGGCTTATTAGGAGTCAGGTGAGCAAATGGCCCAGCGGCAAGAGTCAGCTCCACCCCACCCTAACGGGACTCGTTGCTCCCACCCACCTTCCTACCCCCTGCCAGACTACAACAGGGCCTGCTTCCCACACACATGCACTTTTTTTTTTTTTTACAGGCAGAGTGGACAGTGAGAGAGAGAGACAGAGAGAAAGGTCTTCCTTTGCCGTTGGTTCACCCTCCAATGGCTGCCGCGGATGGCGCGCTGCGGCCGGCGCACCGCGCTTATCCGATGGCAGGAGCCAGGTACTAGGTGCTTTTTCCTGGTCTCCCATGGGGTGCAGGGCCCAAGCACCTGGGCCATCCTCCACTGCACTCCCGGGCCACAGCAGAGGGCTGGCCTGGAAGAGGGGCAACCGGGACAGAATCCGGTGCCCCGACCGGGACTAGAACCCGGTGTGCCGGCGCCGCAAGGCGGAGGATTAGCCTGTTGAGCCACGGCGCCGGCCCACACATGCACTTTTGATCTCTCTTGACCTCGCTCCCTTTCCGCCCCTCCGCCCTCTCCCTCCAGCCTGTCAGGTTTCCCCCACCCGACAATAAACCTTCCCTTCACTTCCCGTGTTTGGTGTTTTGTGGTGGCCTTTCACCAGTGTCACAAGCAATGGCTTAACCTGCTGAGCCACAATGCCAATCACTTTTTTTTCAAGATTTTTATTTATTTGAAAGACAGAGTTACAGAGAGAGAGGGAGCTAGACCTTCCTTCTCCTGATTCACTACCCAAGTGGCCGCAACAGCTAGGGCTGGGCTAGACTGAAGCTGGAAGCCAGGAGCTTCTTCCGGGTCTCCTACATGTGTGGCAGGGGCCTGAGCACTTGGGCCATCTTTCACTGCTTTCCCAGGTGCATTAGCAGGGAGCTGGATCAGAAGTGGAGCAGGGGCTGATACCGTGGTACGGCAGTAAAGAAACTGCCTACAGTGCCGGCATCCCATATGGGTGTCGGTTTGAGTCCTGGCTGCTCTCTGCTATGGCCTGGGAAAGAGTAGAAGATGGCCCCTGCACCCACATGGGAGACCGAGAAGAAACTCCTGGCTCTTGGCTTCAAATTAGTGCAGCTCTGGCCATTGTGGCCATTTGGGGAGTGAGTCAGCAGATGGAAGATCTTTCCTTCTCTCTCTCTCTCTGCCTCTCTGTAACTCTGCCTTTCAAATACATAAATAAATCTTAAAAAAAAAAAAAAAGAATAAAAGAAGTGGAGCAGCCAGACACAAATAGGAAGTGGACCTCACAGGTCCACAATGCTGTCATAATGTCACAATGCTGGTCCCTGGCCCCTCAATCTTTTAAAATGTTTTTACTTATTTGTTTTATTCATTTGAAAGAGAGACAGAAGTTTCCCATCCACTGGTTCACTCTCCAACTACAACAGTCAAGGTAGGGCTAGGCCAAAGGTAGGAGCCTGGAATTCAATCTATGTCTTCCACGTGAAGGACCAAATCCTTGAGTCATCACCGGCTGCCTCCTAGGATGCACGTGAGCAAGAAGCTGGAATGGGAAGTAGAGCCAGGGCTCGAACCCAGGCACTCCACACGGGATGAGGACGGCCCAAGCTGTAGGTTAACTGTCACATCAAAGGCCCTCCCCCGCCTTTGAGATACTTTGAGAACCGTCTAACACCTCCTCCTCTTTTTAATACAAATCTGATCTCAGTGTTTTACTTTAATCCTTTTACTCTTGTTGCCCCATATGAGGGGACTTCAAAAATTTCATGGAAAAATTGAGTCAAAAGATAAGTTTATTTTGGTGCAAAAAATTGTGAGCTCCATTTTTTTCCCACTATGTATGCATTCTCCATAAACTTGTTGAAGACCGCCTGTGTTTGTTGCTGGCCTTGGGCAAGCTCTGTGACAACCTCTCACTCTCCTCATCTGTGGGATGGGAGTAATAATTGCCCCTGCCTCACCTGGCTGAGGCAAAGATGGACTGAGGAGCAGGCCAGCCTTGGCGCACAAGGTCCCGCCCATCACCAGAGCCCTGTAGGTGTGACCTTTCCTTACTCATGGCAGCATGAGTTTTGGATTAAGCATGGAAACAAGGCTTCATAAAACAAGTCCTCTGTGAAAATGGGGGGTGGGGGCGGGAATCGCATACCCAAAGCCGGCTTGTCCAGCGGCTGGCATTGTGGTGAGGTGGGTTAAACTGCTGGTGACTGCTCCACTTCCGATCCAGCTCCCTGTTGACGGCCCTGGGAAGTCAGCCGAGGATGGTCCAAGTGCTTGGGCACCTCCCACACTCACAGGAGCCTGGGAAGAAGCTTCTGGGTCCTGGCTTCGGCCTGGCCCAGCCCTAACCACTGCAGCCATTTGTGAAGTGAACCAGAAGCTGGAAGATCTCTATCTCCCTCTCTGTAATTCTTCTTTCCAATAAATACATGAAGCTTTAAAAATAAAATGAAATGATGAAAAAGCAAAGTTTGCTTTGCTTTTTGGCCTGTTACAGTTTGCAGAAAACATCTAGTCAGGTAGCACACATTTGCGTGTTGTTACACGCACAGGGAAAATACACTGAACGAGGGGCTGGCGCCTCGAGGTAAAGCCACCGCCTGCAGTGCCAGCATCCCATATGGGCGCCGGTTCAAGTCCTGGATGCTCCACTTCTGATCCAGCTCTCTGCTATGGTCTGGGAAAACAGTAGAAGATTGCCCAAGTCCTGGGGCCCCTGCACCCATGTGGGAGACCCTGGGGAAGTTCCCGGGCTTTGGATTGGCCCAGCTCTGGTCGTTGTAGCCACCTGGAGAGTGAACCAGTGGATGGAAGACCTCTCTCTCTCTCTCCCTCTCTGCCTTAGCCTCTCTGTAACTCTGCCTTTCAGATAAATAAATAAATAATCTTTAAAAAAATACACTGAATGAAAGATTTCAAGGAGGCTTGCATTTCTATCAAAATCATGTCATCAGTACCATGGCTCTGAGTTGCTTTCTATTTCTGAAACCTTTTTTTTTTTTTTAAAGATTTATTTTATTTATTTGAAAGACAGAGTTACAGAGAGAAGTAGAGACAGAGAGAGAGGTCTTCCATCTGCTGGTTCACTCCCCAGGTGGCTGCAATGGCTGTAGCTGTGCTGATCCAAAGCCAGGAACCAGGAGCTTCTTCTGGGTCTCCCACGCGGGTGTAGGGGCCCAGGCACTTGGGCCATCTTCTACTGCCCTCTCAGGCCATAGCAGAGAGCTGGTTTGGAAGAGCAGCAGCTGAGACTAGAACCGGTGCCCACATAGGATGCCGGCACTTCAGGCCAGGGCTTTAGCCTGCTGCGCCACAGCGCCAGCCCCTCTGAAATCTTCTTAATCAGGAAATTAAAGAAAAAAAGTATTCACAATGCATAGTAACACATTTCAGAGCAATTGCAAAATCTAATGTGTGCAAATTGTTCATATAGTCATCATTTTATTATAGCACATCCAATTTGGGGAATCAAGTGTAGGATAAAGAGGACATCCATTAGCTGCTAAAAAAGTCCCCTATATGTGACGGATTTGAACATCGTAACCAGCCTCCCACCGACACAGAGCTCCCGCTGTTCAAAACGGCTGGTGGTTCTCGAAGACTGACTGCGGTGGGGACTTCTCTGCTTAGGCACTGAACCACAGGGGGAGGAGCCCAGCTGCTTTTCTGAAGCTGTTTTGTTCGAATTTGAAAGTTTTAAAACTAGATCCAGCCAGGAAGGGAGTGATGGAAAGAAACGAGAATTTTGAGTGCGTACGCCTTGGTATTACGGCGGGCCCACGGAGCTTCTAGCACCAGGATCGTGTAGCCAGTTGTCACTTATTAAAGTGAGGAATTCTTCTAAAGATTAGCAGGAGAAACAGAGGCTGTTGGCCAAAGGGTGGTGACCCGGGAGGGTAGACTTGGGACCTCGGGCAGGATTGTGACTCCAGTGTGTCCCCTGGAGTGCATATGCTGGTAGCTTAATTCCCATGGCAACCGTACAGAGATGTGGGGCCTTTGGGAGGTGACTGGATCATGTGGACACTGCCCTCGTGGCCAGGTTAATACCACTGTCATGGGACTGGGCTTGTTAATGTGAAAACAGGTTCCTTATAAAAGGGTTAGTTGGCCCGGGTTCCCTTGCTCTCTGGCCCTTCTAGCTTCCGCCAAGGGAGCACCCAGCAGGGAGGCCCCCAGCTGATGTCAGCCCCTCCGTCTTGGGCTTCCCAGACTCTCAAGCCATGAGAAGTCACTTTCTGCCCCAGAAAAGTACCGGGCGCGGTCTGTTAAAGCCGCACAAAATGGCCGGAGCCAGGTAGCTTTCTCCTGTTTGTCCGGGTGTGCACACGCTTGTGTGCACATGTGTATACACACAGGCACCTGTGTGTATGTGCATGTGTCAGTGTTTAGTGACTTTCCCCGCCTTGCAGTGTCTCGATTTCTGACCCCACCTCGGCAGAAGTTGTGGGCCCTTGGGTTCTCGGAATCACATGGGGAGGCTTTGCTAGGAAGGCTCTGGGGGGATTTTACAGACTCTGGGGAATGCATGAGACGATGAGAAGTGAACCACCGCCGCGTTCAGGCCTGGCAGGAGAGGGCCGCCTGCGCGATTCTGCTCTATCTGCGGTGGGTGTTAGGGCTCCTCAGTGGACTCCTGGGTTCGATTCCCCACTCGGGCTCCTGACTCCAGCTTCCTGTTAAGGCAGACCCTGAGAGGCAGCAGGTGATGATTCAAGCTTTTGGGGACCTGCCACCCTCCCAGGAGACCTGGGTTGTTTTACTATTTCCTGGCTACAGCCTTGGCCTAGGCCCAGCCATTTCAGGTATTTGAAGAATAGAGGAGATATTTCTGAGTCTCTGAGCCTCCCAAAAATAAATAAATAAAGTCTTCTGAAGCGTCTCTTAGGTACAGAAGCACAGTCTCACTGTATACAGTCACCATGATGCAGGGGAACAGCTACGTTCCTGGCGCTCTACCCTCCCCGACCCCAGCTCCTCCTAGAACCCCAGTTCTGCTTGTTCCAGGCTCAGGCATCGGTGTTATTGCTTCGATATGTCTCCTCCAAGATATTTTCTATGATTTGCAAACAAAATTTGCACAGTATTAATGTTCAGAAATTCACAATATTAATGTTTGATTTCTAGTGTAACTTAGGTTTTGTTTTAAGATATACACAATCACGGGACCAGGGTTTGATGCAGCAGTTAAGACGCTGGTTCGGCCGGCGCGGCGGCTCACTAGGCTAATCCTCCGCCTGTGGTGCCGGCACCCCGGGTTCTAGTCCCGGTTGGGGTGCCGGATTCTGTCCCGGTTGCCCCTCTTCCAGGCCAGCTCTCTGCTGTGGCCCAGGGGTGCAGTGGAGGATGGCCCAAGTGCTTGGGCCCTGCACCCCATGGGAGACCAGGAGAAGCACCTGGCTCCTGGCTTCAGATCGGCGCAGCGCTGGCCATAGTGGCCATTTGGGGGGCGAACCAACAGAAAGGAAGACCTTTCTCTCTGTCTCTCTCTCTCACTGTCTAACTCTGTCTGTCAAATAAAAAAACAAAAAGACGCTGCTGGATGTCCTCTCTCGACAATGGAGGGCCTGGGTCTGGGTCCCAGCTCCACTTCCAGCTCCAGCGTCCTGCTATCGGGCATCTGGACGGCCGCAGGTGAGGGCTCAAGCACTTGGGGTCCTGACCCCACGGGGGAGACATGGATGGAGCTCCCAGCTCTCGGTGTCAGCCTGGCCCAGTCCTGGATGTTGCAGCCACCTGGGGAGTGGACCAGTGTAGGTGGAAGATGTCTCTCACCTTCTGCTTTTCGGATAAAAATAATTAAATAAATTAAAAACAAATTTAAAGAGACACTTGTTCTGATAGTTTCAGGGACAGATCACACCACCAGACTTTTACGAGAAGCAGCAGCTCTTGCCCTTGGTTCGACCTCTGTGTCCCTGCCTCACTCAGGCAAACACAGTCAAGTTTTCCTGAGACCTCCCTGTGGTGACACAGTGGGTGTGCAGACTTCTGCTTCTGGGTCTTCCAGCTCCAGGCACTGGCAGTGTGTCCCACTTCACTCTGCCTCAGCACCACCACTACTTCCATCCTACGGGAGTGCCTCTCACAGTTGAGCCATGGAATATGCTACGTTTTTGAATTTCTGCCCAATTTTTACTTGCTCCCTTGACATGAGTCACGTTGTCACCTCTGCTGTGTTTTCTACAATCTAACTGCGGGTCGAGCCGTGACATTTCCCAGCTGTCCCCACTTGCTCTCAACAGCGTCATTACAGCCTCACCTTGGAGGGTGCTGTCCAGGAGCCTTGATCTCCATCCGGAGTGTGTTCTGGCCAAGTCCAGTGTTCAGCGGGGAGTTTTCTTCTCATCACCTTGGGATTCCATCTTTCTTGTGAGCTGGGTCTCCTGTGGCCCAGATCCCACATCTTCTCCTTCCTTCGTTGGTTGGTTTATTTACTTATTAACTCCTCCAGTAGATTTCTGAGAAAGAGTAGGTGGGTATTGTGTGTATGTTTTTATGCAAGTGGGATCTTATTTGATTTCTTGTTCTATAATATTGCTTTCTTCATTTAACATCATGCCTTGACCATCTTTCCCCATGAGCGACAACTATGACCTCCTTATTTTAACGGCTGAACAGATAACAGAAGCCCATTTAACTAACATAATTTGGACTCACAGTTGGGCTCTTAATTAAAAATTAGAATCAGGGAGCTGGTGTTGTGGCACAGTGGGTTAAGCCACTCCCCCGTGATGCTGGTGTGCCGTATCAGCGTGCCAGTTTGAATCCCAGCTGCTCCACTTTGGATCCACCTCCCTGGTAAGGCACCTGGGAAGGCAGCAGAGGATGGCCCAAGTGCTTGGGAGACCTGGGTGGAGTTCCGGGGTTTGTGGCATCAGCCTGGCCCAGCCCTGATGGTTGCAATCATTTGGGTAGTGAATCAGCAGATGGAAGATCTTTCTCTTTCTAGCACTCTACTGTCAAATAAATACAATTAAAAAAAAAAAAAACCTTTCTTTTTAAAAAGATTTATTGACTTACTCATTTGAAAGGAAGATTTACAGAGAGACAGAGGCAGAGGAAGATGGAGAAGTCTTCCATCCGGGGGTTCACTCTCCCAATGGCTGCAATGGCCAGAGCTGGGCCAATCTGAAACCAAGAGCCAGGAGCTTCCTTCAGGTCTCCCATGCGGGTGCAGGGGCCCAAGCACTTGAGCCATCTTGTACTGCTTTCCTAGGCCATAAGCAGAGAGCTGGATTGGAAGAGGAGCAGCCAGGACACAGACCAACACCCACATGGGATGCCGGCGCTGTAGGCAGAGGCTTGGCCTACTATGCCCCAGCACCAGTCCCTCTGTTATATTTCCACATGTTTTCTATAGATTGAAAGTTCTGTCAAAATGTAAAGTTAGAAACACAACGCCATGGCTAGGGAACCCCCTGCCATTTCTAAATTGGATTGTTTACTTCTCTATCATGAATTTCCTGAAAAGTGATTTTTCAAGTAGGAAATACTTCCCATTTAGAATAGCAATTATCATTGCATTTTCTTTTTCTTGTGAATGGGATGCACCAAAAGTTACAGAAAGTTTAATGAAGGATTTGTGCTAATAGCAAATGTGTCAAAGAAAATAAAAGGCAAAGTTGCTTTTTAAAATTGCTAATGCTTCTAGACATTTTTGTGCACATTTTGGAAAGTATACTTCTTTAAAAATTTATTTGAAAGGCAAAGTTAAACAGAAATAGAGAGAGGAAGAAAAAAGAGAGAGGGGCCAGCACCATCTCATATATGTGCCAGGTTCTAGTCCCCGTTGTTCCTCTTCCAGTCCAGCTCTCTGCTGTGGCCCGGGAAGGCAGTGGAGGATGGCCCAAGTGCTTGGGCCCTGCACCCCATGGGAGACTAGGAGGAAGCACCTGGCTCCTGGCTTCAGATCGGTGCGGCGCGCTGGCCGTAGCAGCCATTTTGGGGGTGAAACAACAGAAGGAAACAACGGAAGGAAGACCTTTCTCTGTCTCTCTCTCACTGTCTATAACTCTACCTGTCAAAAAAAAAAAAAAAAAGAATGGGATTATTTGTAGTTACTGAAAGTGCTGTGATCCATCATAAATTAAACAAACAGAAAAAACAGAGATTTTCCATCTGCTGTTCAATCCCCCAATGGCCATGATGGTTGGGGCTGATCCAAGCAGAAGGCAAGAGCCGGAGACTTCATCTGGGTTTCCCACAAGGGTGGCAGGGGCCCAAGCACTTGGGCCATTCGCTGCTGCCTTCCCAGGTGCATTCGTAGGGAACTGGATTGGAAGCAGAGCAGCCAGGACTTGAATCTGGCGCTCGTATGGGATGCTGGCACCAGGGGTGGTGGCACCCACTGTGTCACAATGCCAGCCCTTAGCCTGGTTATTTGAAGAGCTCATTGGTAACATTTTCATGTTGATAGGATTGACTGCCTATCAGAGAAACGTAGAAGTAGCTCACTTGTATTTGGTCAGGACTCTTTAAGATGCCAGAGACAGAAAACAAACTCATTTTATTATTCATTCATTCATTTGAGAGGCAGAGAGACAGGAAGACAGAGACTGACACGGAGAATTCTGGGCTTTTTCACGCCCCAGACGTCTGCAGTGACCAGGGCTGACCCAGACTGAAGCCTGGGAGACAGGAACTCAATTCAGGAACTCAACAGAGGAGCCACCTCTGCTGTATCCCAGGTCTACATTAACAGGAGGCTGGAGTGAGAAGCGGAGCCAGGAATCAATCCTAGACACTTGGATATGGGACGCAAGTATCTTACCAATAGACCAAACTTATCTTTATCTAAAGGAAAAGAAATTATTTGACCCACGTATTTGAAAAGTTCCGCAGGTACACTCTGCTGCCACTAGGAGTTCAAGAGTAAACGTTTGGGGCTGGCGCTGTGGCATAGTGGGTATTGCTGCTGCCTGCAGTGGTGATAGCCCATATGGGTGCCGGTTCGAGTCTTGGCTGCTCCATTTCCCACCCAGCTCTCTGCTACGGCCTGGGAAAGCAGCAGAAGATGGCTCAAGTCCTTGGGCCCCTGCACCCACGTGGGAGACCCTGAGGAAGTTCCTGGCATTCGGACAGGCACAGCTCCGACTGTTGTGGCCAACTGGGGAGTGAACTGGTGTATGGAAGACCTCTCTCTCTCTCTCTGCCTAACTCTGACTTTCAAATAAATAAATAAATCTTACCAAAAAAAGAGTAAACATTCCCATTAAGCTTATTTCTTTCCCAAGGTACTGACAGTCATTCCCTTTTAATGCATCACGCGTTAGCTGGAGAAGCATTCTGATGAATCATGGAAGCCTGTCCAATTTAGCCTGTGGCGCGTGTGTCCATGTGCTTCTCCGCACGAGGTCCTCAGGAAAGGGCCCGGGGGCACACCCAAGTGGGGGGCACTGGGGTCCCAGCAGCCTGTCTGGCAGGGCTGTGAACAGGGGAGACTGCAAAGGTTCTGGAGCAGTCTTTCTCTGACCTTCTCCTGCCCTCCGTGCACCCCCACCACCAAGTGAGCCACAGAATCCTCCCCTAAGTCAGGTCGTAGAAGCTACGAATAGTGCTCTGACCTTCCGCCGCCACCTTTTTTTTTTTTTTTTTTTTTTTTGGGTGACAGGCAGAGTGGACAGTGAGAGAGAGAGACAGAGAGAAAGGGCTTCCTTTGCCGTTGGTTCACCCTCCAATGGCCGCCGCGGCTAGCGCGCTGCGACTGACGCACTGTGCCTATCCGAAGCCAGGAGCCAGGTGCTTCTCCCAGTCTCCCATGGGGTGCAGGGCCCAAGCACTTGGGCCATCCTCCACTGCACTCCCGGGCCACAGCAGAGAGCTGGCCTGGAAGAGGAGCAACCGGGACAGAATCCAGCGCCCCGACTGGGACTAGAACCCGATGTGCCGGTGCCGCAGGTGGAGGATTAGCCTATTGAGCCTTGAGCCGTGGCGCAGGCCCTGCCATCTTTCTATGTACGAACTGGGAGGGGTCCTGCCCCATATCCAGGTGGAAAGGACTCCACTGAAGGCCGAGAAGAGTCTGAACAGATAGGCCTGACTGGGATTCCCCTGAGTCTATCATCATACCAGACCTTTGGCCTAATCACATTTCTATCTGCTACACACACACTTTGTTGGGCATTGTGGTGCAGCGGGTTAAACCACTGCATAGGAAGTCTGCATCGTATATTCGAGGGCTGGTTTCAATCTACTCTGCATTTCTCATCCAGCTTCCTGCTGATGCAGTCTGGGAGGAAGCAAATGATACAGCTCAGGTGCTTGGTTCATGCTGCCTTCTGTGTGGGAGACCTGGATGGAGTTCCCGGCTCCTGGCTTTAACCTGGTCCAGACCAGGCTGCTGCCTCTTGCAGCCATTTGGGGAGTGAAGCAGGTTGGAAAATTTCTGTCTCTCACTCTGCCTTTCAAGTCAATGAAAATAAATACGACTACTCCCCTCCGAAAACAAACAAACAAACATGAAAAAGGTCAGTTTTCCCTGGGTCTCTGAGTGTTCGTTTCTGAAGGCTCTTCTGTCTTGTAAAACCTCATGTAAGTGTTTCTCTGTGTATTGCTGTGGGAGTGTCAGCTGTGAGGCTGATGGGGAGAAAAGACAGCACATCTTTGTGCTGCCACACAGGACATTCACAGAACATGTACGATGTGAACACGCACTACAACTCTGCAGTCTAGTAGGTCACGTTTTCCTTAGCCTTTATTAACATGAAGTCTTTTTTTTTTTTAATTTGAGATGCAGAAGGAGAGCGAGTGGGAGAGCTCCCATCCACAGGGCCATTCCCAAACACCTGCAATGATGGGGGGTGACCGGGACTGAAGCTGGGAGCCAGGAGCTCAACCTGAGCACTCCGCTGTGGGACTTGGTCCCCTTAACTAGTGTCTTTTAAAAAATTTTTAATTTATGTATCTTTATCTTCATTTACAAAGCAGAGAGATAGTAAGAGACACGAAGACAGACACAGAGGTGTTTCCAGCCTACTCGTTCAAACCTCAAATGCCCATGACAGCCATGGCTGGGTTGGGCTACATCCAGGGGCCTGCAAATTCGCCTGGGCTTTCCCCATGGGTGGCAGGGACCCAAGTGCTTGAGCCATCGCAGGCTCCCTCTAAGGTGTGCACAGCGGGAAGACGGAATCAGAAGCAGAGCGGGAAGTGGAACAGACACTGCAATTGGGGACGTGGACATCTCAAGGTGCTGTAGCAGGTACTTTGCCAAACGCCCAGCCCTGAACCACTGTGTTAATTGCTAGGCTAAATGCTCACCCCTGGGACACATTTTAAGATCAGTGTTGCTTGGGGCCGGCACTGTGGCACAGCTGGTTAAAGCCCTGGTCTGCAACGCTGGCATCCCATATGGGTTTGAGTCCTGGCTGCTCCACTTCCGATCCAGCTCTCTGCTATGGCCTGGGAAAGCAGTGGAAGATGGTCCAAGTGCTTGGGCCCCCGCACCCTTGTGAGAGACCTGGAAGAAGCTCCTGGCTTCTGATCAGTGCAGCTCCAGCCACTGTAGTCATCTGGGGAATGAACCAGCAGATGGAAGACCTTTCTCTCTCTTTCTCTGCCTCCCTGTAACTCTGCCTTTCAAATAAATAAATACATCTTAAAAAAAAATAAAATAAAAAAGATTGATGTTCCTTAAAATTCATTTTAGGAAACACTGAATTCTGGCTTTGAATGATATATCCTTGCCTGATAACACAAAGTTACCATTTAGCGTAGGAAGTCTATTTGCTAGGGATATACCTGAGAAAACTGAAAATATCCTTCCACATAAAGATTTGTACACAAATGCTCATAGCAATATACTCATAATAACTAAAAAGTAGAACCAACCAAAGTGTCCATGATCTGATCAATGCATAACACAGACATGGCTCATCCATAGCGTGGATCATAGTAAGAATGAAGCAGTGACACACGCTGCAGCATGTGTGAAGTGAAAGAAGCCACAAAAGAAGTACCCAAAAGACCACGTGTGAGTTCACTGACATGAAAGGCCCAGAAGCAAATCCAGAGACAGGGAGTAGATGAAGGGCGCATGAGGCTGGTGCTGGGGAGAAGTGGTGGTGACTGTTAATGGGCACACGGTTTATTTTTGGGGTGATAGCAATGTTCTGGAATCACTAAGTGAGGACTGATGCACAACTCTATAAATATGTTGAAGGCCACCCAGTTAGACACCTCAAAAGAGTGCTCTTGGGGCTGGCGTTGTGGTGTGGCAGGTTAAGCCACCGCCTGTGACACCAGCATTCCACAGAGTTGTTGGTTAGAGTCCTGGTTGCTCCAGTTCCCATCCAGCTCCCTGCTAATTTACCTGGGAAAGCAGTGGAAGATGGCCCAAGTGCTTGGGCCCCTGCCACCCACGTGGGAGACCCAGATGGAGTCTAGGCTACTGGCTTTGGCCTAGTTCAGTCCCGGCTGTTGCAGTCATCTGGGGTGTGAACCAGCAGATGAAAGTTTCTCTCTCTCTCTCTGTCTCTTTCTCCCTCTGACTCTGCCCTTCAAATAAATAGATAAATAAGAGTGCTTTTTAGGATATGTGAATTATATCTCAATAGAGCCACAACTAAAGTAATATAAAATGACTATCATTTATAGAGCCCCTGCCAAGCTCCCTGTTCAGAGGGAACAACAGTGTCCCAGAACAATTATAAACATCAGCAGTGATTAAACAGCTTTTCCTCTGGGTGGCCCACTCCTACCCCACAGCCTCAAGTCCTTTTTAATATCTCATTTGACTTTCACAACAACTCCCGAAAGATAATCTCAGCATTGTTTCCCTTTTACAGGAAGTAACCAAAGCTCAGACAAGTCAGAGGAATGTGACATGACTCCGACTCCGTGACCCCTTACAGGGGCTTGGCCAGGACCCCGCATTCCAGTCGGACTGCTTGATGTGGCTTGATGTGGTTATTCTGTATAGGTGCAGTCCCTATGGTTTTTTGTTTTTAAAGATTTATTTTTATTTATTTGAAAGGCAGAGTGACGGAGAGAGGGAAGGACAGAGAGAGAAGAGAGAGAGAAAGAGAGAGAGAGAGAGAGAGAGAGAGGTCTTTCATCTGTTGGTTCACTCCCCAAATTGCCACAATGCATAGGGTTGGACCTGGCCAAGTTAAAACCAGAAACTTGGAACCCCATCCAGGTCTCCTATATGGGTGGCATGGATCCTAAGTACTTGGGTGATCTTCCGCTGTTTTACCAGGCGCATTAGCAGAGAGCTGGATCCAAAGTGGAGCAGCCAGGACTTGAACTGGTGCTCTAGCATGTGATCTCAGTGTTCCAGTCGGTGGCTTAAACCATGGTGCCACAATGCCAGCCATCAGTCCCCATGGTTTTGTAGTTGCTCTTGGGTCTAAATGACAGCAAAGGACAGGAAAAGAAAGTATGCATTAGAAAGTGGAAGCAAAGGCCGGCACTGTGGCTCACTTGGTTAACCCTCCACCTATGGCGCTGGCAAACCCGGTTCTAGTCCCGGTCGGGGCGCTGGATTCTGTCCCCATTGCCCCTCTTCCAGGCCAGCTCTCTGCTGTGGCCCGGGAGTGCAGTGGAGGATGGCCCAAGTGCTTGGGCCCTGCACCCCATGGGAGACCAGGAGAAGCACCTGGCTCCCGGATTTGGATCAGCACGGTGCGACGGCCGTGGCAGCCATTGGAGGGTGAACCAACGGCAAAGGAAGAGCTTTCTCTCAGTCTCTCTCTCTCACTGTCCACTCTGCCTGTAAAAAAAAAAAATGTTAAAGGGAGTAGTCAATGATTAAAGAAAAAAATCACGGTGGGTGTTTGGTGCAGTGGTTAAGATGCCTGCAGTGCCTGGGTTCATGTGCCAGCTCTGCTTCCCATCCAGCTTCCTGCTAATGCACTCCTTGGGAGGCAGCAGGTGACGGCTCATGTAGCTGGGTCCCTGCCACCCATGGGAGAGATCTGGACTGAGTTCTTAGCTCCTAGCTTGGCCCAGTTCTGGCCAAGCATTTGGGGTGCAAATCAGTGAATGGAAGATCTCTGTCTCCCAAATAAAAATTAAATAGAGACGGGGTCGACGCTGTGGCGCAGTGGGTTAAAGCCCTGGCCTGAAGTGCTGGCATCCTATATGGGTGCCGGTTTGAGTCCCGGCTGCTCCACTTCTGATCCAGCTCTCTGCTATGACCTGGGAAAGCAGTGGAGGATGGCCCAAGTCCTGGACCCCTGCACCTATGTGGGAGACCCGGAGGAAGCTCCTGGCTCCTGGCTTTGAATCAGTGCAGCTCCAGCCGTTGCGGCCATTTGGGGAGTGAACCAGTGGATGGTTCTCTCTCTGTCGCTACCTCTCTCTGTAACTCTTTCAAATAAATAAAATAAATCTTTAAAAAAGTGGAGACAAAAATTATCCCAGGTAGAAGTTCACAGTAAAAAAAAAAAAAAAAAAAAAAGCGAAGCAACTCTGAAAGTCTGTGCAGAGCACTTCTGATGGTGCTGAGACTTCAAAGCAGCCCATCTTCAAAGGGAAGGCAGCCAAGGGCCTGCAGAACTGGCCCCAAACGAAATTAGCATTTTAGTGTCCACAAGCAAACGGGCAAGGTGTGCTGAGACCTAAGAGGGAGAGAGGGGAGAGCGACGGCTTTGCCTTGCAGGAGTCGCCCAGCAGGCTCCGGGGCTCCTTGCTTTCTTGGATCCTGGCTCTGAGCTGTCTGTCTCCTCCAGCCCCCCGTGCACGAGGCCCGCCTTCCTCAGGGTCTGTGTCAGGCTGAAGAAGAAGCTTACCCACGTGCTGCTTGTGGAGACGCGGGAGGGCCCATGTTTGTGGTGCGGTGTTTGCTGTGCCTTCGTGTTCTCCTTACTTTTGCCTGTTCTGGTTTCTTTCATTGTGACCACAGTGTGCTGGAGAGGGCCTGCTTTGTCCTACAGAAGTATTCAGTGGAAGAGGCAGTACTGCCTCCTGGTTCAGGCAGCAGCTTTGGCATCTGCACCACTCAGGATGCTGTAGGTTATGGGGCAGTAACGGACACCACCCGAATCTCAGGGCTGTGTTTCTTACTGATGCAGCTGGCCTGCCTCAGGCTACGTGGGTGGCTGTGACTGAGCACCACAGACTGGGAGGCTTAGACAGCAGACATTTCTCACGGTTGTGGAGGCTGGAACTGCAAGGTCAGCTGGCGTCTGGGGAGGGCCCACTTCTTGGTTTACAAGTAGCTAGCTGCCTTCTTGCTGTGTGCTCCCAGGGTCTTTCCTTGGTGCATGGTGCTGGGGGGGGGGGAGTGAGAGAGAGAGAGAGAGAGAGAGAGAGAGTGTGAATCATGATTTCATGGGAAATTAACTATCCCCCCAAAGCCCCATCTGTAACTGCCACCACAGTGGGAGTCAGGGCTTCAATGGATACTCGTTTTTAGGGGACAAACACACTTAGCCTGTGACAGTGTGCTTCCTGGATCAGCAGGGGCTACGCCCCATGGATTCTTCCTTTTGAAACCAGACCTGAGAGCTGGGACCAAACAGTGTCAGGAGTCACTATGGCACGAGAAGGAAAACGTGACTCTGAAGGTTCTTTTTTTTTTTTTTTTTTTGACAGGCAGAGTGGACAGTGAGAGAGAGACAGAGAGAAAGGTCTTCCTTTGCCGTTGGTTCACCCTCCAATGGCCGCCGCAGACAGCGCGCTGCGGCCGGCGCAGCGCGCTCATCCGATGGCAGGAGCCAGGTGCTAGGTGCTTCTCCTGGTCTCCCATGGGGTGCAGGGCCCAAGCACTTGGGCCATCCTCCACTGCACTCCCGGGCCACAGCAGAGAGCTGGCCTGGAAGAGGGGCAACCGGGACAGAATCCGGCGCCCCAACCGGGACTAGAACCCGGTGTGCCGGCACCGCAAGGCGGAGGATTAGCCTGTTGAGCCACGGCGCCGGCGACTCTGAAGGTTCTTGCCTTCAAGCGACACACGTCCCGCCTGCTCCTATTCCCTGATCCAAAGCAAGCTGCACATCCACAGATAACTTCAAGGGGACACATGGAAAACACACTCCTGCCCTGTGCTCAGGAGAGGGGAATGGCTTGGATGCTGGCCACAGAATCCCTGGTCTAGACGGTGTTGGGAAGGTGTCTTTTTAGATGTGATGAACATTTCAATCCGTGGAATTTGAGTCAAGTTTTTTAGCCAACACTATCTGGAGCCATACAAGCATGGAGATTTGGGAACACAAAGTACCTACAGTAACCAAGATGGTATTGCCCAGAGTTTATTCAGAGAATCTGAGAGAAGGCAAGGATTGGATGTATGGTTAAGGGCCTGTTGATGTGTCTGCTTGACTGGGCCACAGGGTGCCCAGATACTAGGTCAAGCTTCATTCTGAGTGTGTCTGTGAGGGTGTGCGGGTGAGGTCGACATTTGCATGGGCAACTGATTAAAGCAGATGACCCGCGCCAGGGCAGGTAGGTGGGCCTTACCCAATCAGCCACAAGTACAGGGGCGGGGGGAATGAAAAGGCGGACCCTTCAGATCTGAGAGAACTCCCGCCTGAGTGCTGAGCTGGGCCACTGCTCTTGTCCTGCTGAAACACCGGCTCTGCTTGAGTCTCAAGCCAGGGTTCTTGGGCTGGATCGTACACATTGGTTCCTCTGAGTCTCCGTCCTTCTGGCTGTTAAGTCTTGGCACTTCCCAACCTCCCAAACGGCAGGAGCCGTTTTCTTTCTCTGTGTAGACAGTTCCTGACTCAAGGAGAGGCTTGACTTATGATTTCTCTTCTGTACCATGGTGCAAGAATGCATTCAGGGGGCACTGTACTTTCAATTGTGAATTTGCATCAGATGCTGCAGGATCCTCTTGATGCTGGGTAGTGGGAGATGTTGTTCCCTAGGCCCTGTGATCCTGAGGAACAACTGATTCTCTAGTGTGTGCTAAGCTAAGGTGGGAGGTATGTCAGGTATAGTATGTGCATGTTTTTAATAGAAACAGAATTTTAAAAAATTTGAGAGGCAGAGTTACAGAGAGAGAGGGGAAGGGACATAGAGAAAGGTCTTCCATATGCTGGTTCACTCCCCAAATGGCCACAATGTCTAGAGCCAGTCTGATTGGAAGCCAGGAGCCTCTTCCTGGTCTCTCACATGGGTGGAGGGGAGCAAGCCCTTGTGCCATCTTCTCTGTCCTCCCAGGTCACAAGCAGAGAGCTGGACTAGAAGAGGAACAGCAGGGACACGGACAGGCACCCGTATGGGATGCTGGCATCGCAGGTGGAGGCTTAGCCTACTATACCACAGTGCCAGCCTCAGTATATTCATTTGTTAATTTGCGATATTTTCAAATTATGATGGGTTCCATGGACAGAATCCCGTCATAAGTTGAGGAGCAGCCGTATATACATCCTGCTGGTTCTGTGTCTTTGGAGACTCTGACTAATAGAAGCCTGGATTGCCTCTTTCAAGGAAAAAAATTAAGGTCCCTCCTTAAATAAGAAGAAACTATACTTTTGGTTTGGAGTTGGGGCAAAAGGTCAAATTGCTCTGCTGTGAAAACTCGGCCCCAGTTTAGTGATTTTGGAAAGGGAATCTGATGGTCGGAGGGGGTTTTCCAGGCAGACCGAGCTGCTCATGGCTTCGGAAGCTGGAGGCGGCTCTGACTTGCTTCCTTGGAGCAGTGAGGAGGGCTAAAGCTGGGGGCTGACAGGGGGTGGCTGTTTCTCGCTCTTTCTCTGTCCCAGGTCATCCAACCGAGACCCCTTTCACTGATGCTGTTACATAAATGCCTTCTCAGGAAACTTAAAACAAACCAAAAAAACCTTAAAAAAAATCATGCTATTCTACTTTCTTGTTGCTCTGTTAAATCCCCAAATTATGGTCCTTGAGAACTAAATGGAGAGGATTATGAAGATCCCCTGGCCCAGTGTTTCCCTAATTGTCTTCCACAAAACCTATGCTCCGAAGTGTTCATAGGCAACCCTTGAAATAAAGGGATTCTACGATCAGGCGGGTTTGATAAATGCAGTGTGCTACATGTAGCCTCCTTTCTGAGAACCCCAATGTGCTTCCCTATAATCGAGCTGCAGACGCTGGCGGGACCCCGAGGTGGGGATGCCAAAGCAGGCAGTTGGCGCCTGGGTCTGGATTTCAGGGGTAAGGCTGGAGCTGGCTACACGGGTTACACCATGAGAAGAGATGAGATCGCAAGAGACAGAGTTGAGAAGTAACGAGGTGAGAAGTCTATGTGCTGCAGCTCTTCTGTGCTCACGAGGGGGAGGACCTAAGAGTGGAGCCATGACACAGAGGATGGCGCTCCTGAGCCACGTGACAGAGAAACCAGGACACTGTTGGACTTGAGTGACTTCCTCAGTCAGATCCTACCTTTGGATTTCTCACCTGAAAAGCCAGTAGATTCTTTTGTTACTTAAGGTTTTGCATCATTTCTAATGAAAAAGGAAGATTAGCCTAGTGGCCAGCACCGTGGCTCATTAGGCTAATCCTCCGCCTGTGGAGCCGGTACCCCGGGTTCTAGTCCCGGTTGGGGCACTGGTTACTAGTCCCGGTTGCTTCTCTTCCAGTCCAGCTCTCTGCTATGGCCCAAGAGCTTGGGCCCTGCACCCGCATGGCAGACCAGGAGGAAGCCCCTGGCTCCAGGTTTCGGATCAGTGCAGCGTGCAGCCATAGCGGCCATTTGGGGGTGAACCAACGGAAGGAAGACCTTTCTGTCTCTCTCATCTCTCTCCTGTCTAACTCTGCCTGTCCAAAAAAAAGGCCCTGACCAAAAAAAAAAAAAAAAAAAAAAAAAAAAAGAGGTCCTGACTAGTATGACATCTTCTCACTTCCTTTGCACATTCTCTCTGTTTCCTCTTGGAAGGTTTGTGCTATTCTGTCATTCAGGGGAATCAGAATTAACCTGACACCACCATCTTGAGGGGCAAATAGGAGGGCCTGGTTTGCCCGGGCCAGTGTTTGTGGTTAACATTTCAGGCATCAGTGGAGAATCTGTTAAGAATTTGTTATTATGGTTAAGGGTTTTTATTTTTACTTTTAGAAAGGAAATCTCAGGGAGGTGAAGTCACTCAGCCAAGGTCACACGTGCCCACTACCCATCACCCTCTCAAGGGCTTCTGAGCTTTTTTATTTATTTAATTTATTTGAAAGGCAGAGGCAGATGGATAAGGACAGCTCCCATCTGCTTGTTTATTGCCCAAATGCCCATAGCAGCCAGGACTTCGCCAGGCCAGACCAAAGCCAAGAGCTTGGAACCCAATCTGGATCTCCCACGTGAGTGGCAGAGACATAAGCACTGGAATCATCACTTTCTGCCTCCCAAGTGTGCACTGGCAGGAAGCTGGCACTGGGAGCAGAGCTGGGATTCGAGCCCAGGTACGGCAACATGGGATGTGGGTGTCTTAACCCCCGTGCCATTTGCCTTCCCCAAGGGTTTTTTTTTTATATTTGGGTTGCTAGCAACCAAAATTGAATCTGCCTACTGTATACTATAAAGGGTCTTTTTGGGCAGGATCAAAGACAGAGCCAAACTAGAAACCTGGGAAGAGGAGGGAGCAGTGCAAATGGACCACCCACAGGCCAAGGCCTGCACTCTGTTCAAACTTGCAGTTAGTGGGAGAGAGAATATGCTTAGCGACAGAACAGGGCATGCAAGATGAAGCCCCGTGACCCTGGTCCCTGGAAGCCCACACTGCAGATCTGAGGCGCTGGGCAATATATCAAGATGGGTCCGCCAGCCCTGGGCTTCTCCCAGCCACCTACAGGTGATGAAAAGCCGCCTCTGCAGGAGTGCACCAGGAGAATCCTGCCTTCTCCTCTACTTTCTTTCCTCCTCCATGTTCCCCATCCTTTAAAACACAATTCTTCTTCAAAAATCTTCATTATTATTAAAAAGACAATTATTCAAACAGTACCAATGATTTTTTCAACAGGGATTAACTTTTTTTTCCTACTCTGGTCTTCTTTCTCCTGCCAGAGGCAATGACTACAGTCAGTCTTCCGTAATCTCTCCAGAGAGAGCTTCTGCTTGTGTGTGTGTGTACCGAACTTGCCTGTTCCATTTGGCCACATGGCAGAGTGCATTACATGTACTGCTGTGACTAGCATGTTTCACTTAGCGATGTGCTTTTCATACGAGAATGCATCTGTTTCCTTCTTTTTGATGGCTGTCTCATATTCTGTTGGGCGGCCCCAGCGATGAGCAGTTAGCTTGTTCCAGGATTTTTTTTTTTAAGATTTATTTTATTTATTTGAAAGAGTTACAGAGAGAGGTAGAGACAGAGAGAGAGGTCTTCCATCCGCTGCCCAACTCCCCAGACGGCCGCAATGGCCACAGTTGCGATGATCTGAAGCCAGGAGCCAGGAGCTTCTTCCGGGTATCCCATGCGGGTGCAGGGGCCCAAGGACTTGGGCCATCTTCTAATGCTATCCCAGGCGTTAGCAGAGAGCTGGATAGGAAGAGGAGCAGCCAGGACTAGAACCAGCGCCCATATGGGATGCCAGCACATCAGGCCAGGGCTTTAACTCACTGTGCCACAGCACCAGCCCATTCCAGGCTTTCATGGATACATACACTGGTGCAGCAAACACGCTGGGACCTGGGGCCTCCAGCACCTGAGCACATTCCTCTTTCTTCCCAGTAAGTTATCACAGCTGCCCTTGCTTTGCCCTGGCTTCCCAGGCACAGCTCCCATCAGCTACTTCTTTTTCTTCATCACTCTTGCAGAGGTCCTGCTTGACATGACCACAGATATCTTGGGCACATTGGCCATCTTGTCCCTTAGGTGGCCTGGATAGTTATCCCAAACCCTGGGGGATAATCAAAGGCAATGAGATCCTCTGTGGGCACTGACAACCTGGAATGCCTTTTCCTGTCACTTGGAATGTTCGAGAAAGTTCAGATATATTCAGTTAGCCTTTGCTGTCTGTGGCAGCCCAGACTGTCATTCTGTGCATGAATTCCTAACAAACCGCATTCAGCATCCTCTTGGACTTGTGTGACTTTCTTCAGTCTCATGGCATCTTCTGCCTTTGGTGGCTGGTTCTCGCATACCAGGTTTTCCCGAAATAACTCCTTAAACACTTGCAATCTGGCTCCTGCCCACTGGCACTCTCAAAGACCCTCTTCCTTAGTGCATCACCTCTGGTCTTTCCAGAGAACTTGGCCTCACTGCCAATTCATCCTGAAATTCTTTTTATTTTTAAAGATGTATTTACTTGAAAGGCAAAATGACAGTGGGAGGAAGGGAGGGGGGGGGGGAGAGAGAGAGAGAGAGAGAGAGAGAGATTGATTGATTATCCATTAGCTGGTTCACTTCCTAAATGGCTACAATAGCCAGGTCTGAGCCGGGCCAAAGCCAGGAGCCAGAACCCCATCAGGGTCTCCCATTTGTGTGGCAGAAGCCCAGGTGCTTGATCCATCTTCGCTGCCTTCCCAAGCGGATTAGCAGGGAGCTGGATTGGAAGTGGAGCAGCTGGGACTTGAACAAGCTCAGGATGCCAGTGTCACAAGTGGCGGCTTAGCCTCGCGAGCTGTGATACTGGCCCCTGACACTCCCTTCTTGCTCAGTTGTAACAGGAGATCATTTGTCCTTCCTCTGCATCCCTAATCAAGCTTTTCCCGTGTGTGCCCTTTCCTTCAAAGGTCATCATCTGGAGGAGCTGATGGAGAGCAAACTCCTGGGCCAGCTGCTGCTTAGCTCCTGGCTGTCTCACCCACTCACCTCACAGCCTGGGTCTCCAGATAAATTTGATGTTTCAGTTAAGTTCAAAATCTTTTTTAGGTTTAAGTTCCAGTTTTAAAGAAACGTGCTAGGGATACAGGATGGTCACTTATGCCTACATTCCACCTGTGAGTGTACGGTTTGGGTCTAGGCCACTCTGCTTCCGACCCCCCTTCCTGCTGATGTGCACCCTGGGAGGCAGCAGAGGACGGCTCACGCGGGTCCCTGCCACTCCCATGGGAGGCCTACATTGAGTTCTGGGCTCCTGGCTTCAGCCTGGCTCAGCTCCAGCTGTTGCAGACATTTAGGGAGTGAACCAGTGCATGGAAGAGCTCTCTTTCTGCCTGTCAAGTAAATTAAATAAATGAATAAAAATTTAAAAGCAAACTCAAGTGATTCCTTTCATGTAACAAGGCACATGCACTGTGTCTCTCCCCATCTGGAAATCCTGCTAGCATGGGGCCTGTCAGGGGTCGGCTGAACAGAACCTGGCCAGCCCACGGCAAGCTCAGCAGCAATGCAGAGAGCACTGGTGACGACTGTACCTGGACGCTTGCACCACGAACGGTTTTTCTATCCGCTTCTCTGTATTTTCTGAGTTTTCAACAAGAGAAAACGGGTTCTATCATAATACCCCAACCTGCCTTTACTGCCACCTCTTGCAATTCAGCTTTAAACCGCCTAAGTTAGGGCGTGTCCAGCAGTTGAGACACCACGTGGGAAGCGTCCCAAAGGGGAGCTTCTGGTTCACGTCCAGGCTCCACTTATGACCCAGCTTGCTGTTGACACGCATCCTGGGAGGCAGCAGGTGGCGGCTCGAGCATTGGGCTTCCCGCCACCCATGTGGGAGACCTGGATATGGTTCCCAGCTCCTGGCTTCAGCTGGCCCAATCTGGGCTGCAGTAGCTGTTTTGGGGTGTGAACCAGTGGATGGAAGATCTCTGTCTCCCTCTCTCTGCCTTTCAAATGATGAAAATAAATAGGGGCTGCCGCTGTGGCGTAGGGGGTAAAGCCGCCGCCTGCAGTGCCAGCATCCCATGTGGGCGCCGGTTCAAGTTCCGGCTGCTCCACTTCCGATCCAGCTCTCTGCTATAGCCTGGGAAAGCAGTAAGAGATGGCCCAAGTCCTTGGGCCCCTGCACCTGCATGAGAGATCCGGAAGGAGCTCCTGGTTCCTGGCTTTGGGTCAGCCCAGCTCAGGCCACTGCGGCCAATTGGAGGGTGAACCAGTGGATGGAAGACCTCTCTCTCTCTTTCTCTCTCTGCCTCTCCTTCTCTCTCTGTGTAACTCTTTCAAATAAATAAATAAATAAATAAATAAATAAATAAATAAATAAATCTTTAAAAAAAGAAAATAAACAAATAAAATCATAACAGAACCTGGCAGCTGGGTTTCACTCCTCCTTCCCTCTCACATTCTATCAGTTACCACTACACGTGGTGGTTGCTGGAGTCCGTTCCCATCTTCTCTGTTTGATGGGAAGTTCTTAAGGGGCACAAACCATGTCTCGTCTTTCTCCCTGGGGCTTATCACACAGAATAACTCATAAAAAGACTTTCCAAAAATGGTGTCTGAATCTTCTGCTAGAGGCCCCAGGGCTTTGTCTGCATCTTGCAACTGTCACCTGGCTGAGAAATTTCCTCTATAAATAAGTGGTTTCTGTTTCAGGAATGGTTTGCTTTGATATTTACAACCACGCTTAACCCCACCCAGGCCTCAAACTCAGGAACTTGAATTAGGGGTGGTATTCAAATCCTTAGCCACAAAGCAAACAGCGCCCTTAAGGACCAATTGAGCCACGTGAACTGGTTTTTTGATTCTAGCTGTTGTCGCTACCTTTGCTGGGGAATTCTGGACGGGATTTTACTTGTCCTTCCATGCTGTGCTTTTTCTGGTTCCTTTGTTTCTTTTTGCACCCCAGTTCCAGATGTCTCAGCACTGTTTCCAGAATGAGTACTTTGACAATCTGCTGGGTACTTGCAAACCTTGTCACCTTCGCTGTTCCAAGGCCCCTCCTGTAACATGTCAGCGCTACTGTAACGCCAGTAAGTAGTACCGGATGGTGACGCCCGGGTCTGAAGTGCTCTGTCTATGCTGACTGCTCA
This sequence comes from Sylvilagus floridanus, assembly GCA_949820135.1. Taxonomy (NCBI): domain Eukaryota; kingdom Metazoa; phylum Chordata; class Mammalia; order Lagomorpha; family Leporidae; genus Sylvilagus; species Sylvilagus floridanus. The sequence goes on along the minus strand of OX463234.1, from coordinate 39,585,275 downwards.
CTCAGAGGCTAAACATTAAGGGGATGATGGGGAGATCTTCTGAATCAAGAAGAGAAAGGAAACAAGGCAGTGATTTAAATGCCTATCAGAACAAAGTAATTATTCAGAAGTGAATTCAATTTTATGAGGTGGCGCTATTAACAGCATAGATTATTATCAGCTCCTCCAAATTAGGTGGTATTTAGAATTTGAAAGTCAATGCTGGTGCGTTTATGGGGAACTGAGTGGCACAAAATCCATACTTGACGTGAAAACTATGCTATCGGCTCATTCTCTGTTGTTTTACCCAAGGTGTGGCCAGTTCAGTGAAAGGAACAAACGCGATTCTGTGGACATGCTTGGGCCTGAGTGTGACAGTTTCTTTGGCAGTGTTTGTACTCATGTTCTTGCTGAGGAAGATGAGTCCGGAGCCATTGAAGGATGCATGCAAAAACACAGGTTGGTTTGATGGCGAATCTGTGAAATCTGTTTCCAAGAGGTAGCTTCTGTGTTTCAGTTCCTTTTTCTTTTTTATCATTGACAACCGCATTCGGTTCTGCCTTTTGGAGTGGGATAGTGAACTTCTTCAGAATTCAGAATTAAGCTGCCTTTGTTCCGGCTGTGACACTTTGGGGGGGTCTCCTGCCATGTCAGCTTTCCCCCACATTCCCTTCCTTTGTGATTAGTCTACTGAAGCAGTTGAGTTTTCCTTGGAAAACGCCTCTGACCAGGGTTAGCGCACTGATTTAATAGTCATGCGTTCAGAAACGGCCAGCTGGGGGCAGGCATTTGGGTAGCAGTTACAGATGCCGCCTGGGATGCCCGCATCTCACACTGGAGTGTCCGGGTTTGAGTTCTGGTTCTGTTCCTGGAAGTCCAACTTCGTGCAGCTGTGCACCCTGGGAGGCAGTGGTAATGGCTCAGATCATTGCAATCCCGACACCCATGTAGGAGACTCCTGGATTCTACCTGGCCTTGCCCCAGCTACTGCCAGCATTTGGAAAGGGAACCAGGGGATGGGAGATCTCCATCTCCTTGTTTTCAAATTAAAAAACAAAACAAAACAAAAACCCCAAAGTTGCTAGCCATGCCTGCTAACATTAGGAGAAGAGTATTTGACAAGATAGTTATGTGGCCATGTTTTCAACATCAATACAAGAGTACTTCAAAAAGCTTGTTGTAAAATGAAATTTAGTTTAGGGGCTGGCATTGTGGCCCAGGTTAATCCTCCACTTGCAGTGCCTGCATCCCATATAGGCCCAGGTTCTAGTCCTGGCTGCTCCTCTTCCAGTCCAGCTCTCTGCTATGGCCTGGGAAAGCAGTAGTAGATGGCCCATGCACTTGGGCCCCTGCTCCCACATGGGAGACCCAAAAGAAGCTCCTGGCTCCTGATTGGCCCAGCTCCGGCTGTTGGGGCCATTTGGGGGAGTGAACCAGTGGATGGAAGACCTTTCTCTCTGTTTCATCGTATCTCTACCTCTCAAATAAATCAATAAAATAAGATGTTTACCTTGGTGCAAAGAAATTTAAAAGTCTACACAGTTTTTCCTTTTTTTTTTTTGGACAGGCAGAGTGGACAGTGAGAGAGAGACAGAGAAAGGTCCTCCTTTTTCCGTTGGTTCACCCCCCAGTGGCCGCTGCGGCCGGCGCACTGCGCTCATCCGAAGCCAGGAGCCAGGTGCTTCTTCCTGGTCTCCCAAGCTGGTGTAGGGCCCAAGGACTTGGGCCATCCTCCACTGCACTCCTGGGCCACAGCAGAGAGCTGGACTGGAAGAGGAGCAACTGGGACAGAATCCAGCACCCCAACCGAGAGTAGAACCTGGTGTTCCGGCGCTATAGGCCGAGGATTAGCCTATTGAGCTTCGGTGCCGGGCCACAGTTTTTCCATGATACGCATTTTTCTTTTTCTTTTTTTTTTGACAGGCAGAGTGGACAGTGAGAGAGAGAGACAGAGAAAGGTCTTCCTTTTTGCCGTTGGTTTACCCTCCAATGGCCGCTGCGGCCGGCGCACCACGCTGATCAGAAGGCAGGAGCCAGGTGCTTCTCCTGGTCTCCCACGGGGTGCAGGGCCCAAGGACTTGGGCCATCCTCCTCTGCACTCTTGGGCCACAGCAGAGAGCTGGCCTGGAGGAGGGGCAACTGGGACAGAATCCGGTGCCCTGACTGGGACTAGAACTTGGTGTGCCGGCACCGCAGGGCGGAGGATTAGCCTATTGAGCCATGGCGCCGGCTAATGGACTTTTCTTCATAAAGATTTATTCACTTGGGCCGGTGCCACGGCTCACTAGGCTAATCCTCCGCCTTGCGGCGCCGGCACACCGGGTTCTAGTCCCGGTCGGGGCGCCGGATTCTGTCCCGGTTGCCCCTCTTCCAGGCCAGCTCTCTGCTGTGGCCCGGGAATGCAGTGGAGGATGGCCCAAGTGCTTGGGCCCTGCACCTGCATGGGAGACCAGGTAAAAGCACCTGGCTCCTGGCTCCTGCCATCGGATGAGCGCGTTGTGCCGGCCGCAGCGCGCCGTCTGCGGCAGCCATTGGAGGGTGAACCAATGGCAAAGGAAGACCTTTCTCTCTGTCTCTCTCTCTCACTGTCCACTCTGCCTGTCAAAAAAAAAAAAAAAAAAAAAAAAGATTTATTCACTTGAGAGGCAGAGTTACAGACAGAGGGAGAGACAGTGGTGCAGCAGGTTAAGCCGTCACGGGCAGCATGCAACACTGGCATCCCATTTGGGTGCTGGTTCAAGTCCCAGCTGCTCCACTTCCAATTCAGCTCCCTGCTCATGTGTCTAGGAAGGGAAGATGGTCCCAGTGTTTGGGCCCCTGCACCCACATGGGAGACCTGAATGAAGCTCCTGGCTTCAGTCTGGCCCAGCCCTGGTATTACAGTCATCTGGGGAGTAAACCAGCAGCTGGAAGGTCTCTGTCTCTCCATCTCTCTCTTCCTGTAATTCTTTCAAATAAATAAGCAAATATTAAGAAAAAAAGAGAGAGAGAGAGAGAGAGAGAGAGAGACAGAGAGGTCTTCCATCCACTGGTTCACTCCCCAAATGGCCGCAACGGCTGGAGCTGCGCCCATCCAAAGCTAGGAGCCAGGAGCTTCCTCCGGGTCTTCCACGCGGGTGCAGGGGCCCAAGGACTTAGGCCATCTTCCACTGCCTTCCCGGGCCACAGCAGAGAGCTGGATGGGAAGAGGAGCAGCTGGGACTAGAACCAGCGCCCACATGGGATGCCGGCGCTTCAGGCCAGGGCCTTAACCCGCTGCGCCACAGTGCTGGCCCCAGAGAGATTCGGTTTTTAAAGGTTCATCTGCTGGGGGATGTTCTGTAAAAGTAACATCTTTACTTCTGAAACCTAAAGTTGTCACCCACTGGCTGACTGCGGTCACCTCTGGTACGCTCTCATTTCCATTCGCATTCCACAGGGGCGAAACCTCAGTGCCTACAAAGGCTAAGTGTGTGACAAATGCTCTCAGAGGGCCCAGCAGAGGCCCTGTCAAAGGGGAGCTCACAGCTGTTCCGTGTGACTTCCAGTGTAGGACATCTCATTCCTTCAGTCCTGATGTTCACTTAGGTCCGTCACAAGCACACTGCTGTGAGCCAGGTTCATGTTTCTCTTTCTGCGTAATCAGGACCGGTTCTCCTGGACGTGGCTAATGCTGGCCTGGGCAGCAGCAGAACTGGCGATGAAAGAACTCTACCCAGAGGCCTCGGGTACACGGTGGAGGAGTGCACCTGTGAAGACTGCGTCAAGAGCAAACCAAAGGTCGATTCTGATCACTTCTTCCCACTCCCAGCCATGGAGGAGGGCGCAACCATTCTTGTTACCACAAAAACTAATGACTATTCCAACAGCCTGCCACTTGCTTCAAGCACTACAGGGGTAGAGAAGTCAATTTGTACTGCGTAATCCTCTTGACCGGTGTAGAACTACTTAAAAAAATACTCTTTGAGAGGGAAAGGTGACGAATCAGATCTGTATGGGGTGATTGTATTCATCAGTTGCTGCTATAGCTTTTTGTCCTCTGATTCTACAAACTCTGTTAAATACATTTCTGTATCTTATTGCTAACAGCTTAACTGTGGAAACTTCTTTGGTCTTATGATTAAACTCTTGACTCACTGGAAAATAAAAAGGCACTGCAATCTGTATATCCCATATTCCCAGCTCTACAGGTTGATTACCTCTCTCCTGTATACACACACACACACACACACACACACACAAACACACACACACACATCTCAGGACAAAGTGGGTTTTCTCTTTATTGTGAAGGGAAAGCAAGGTCATGCCATGCTCTGTGAGCAGAAGGCTGGAGTCAGCAAGACTAAGCCAGTGTGCAATGCATAAGTGGTTCTTGGCCTTATGAGCATCCAGCTTCATGGAGGGACTGGGCATTAATATAATCTCAGAAACTAATATGAAGCTGCAAACCATGACCAAGGTGTACTAGGAAGTTCTCAGCCTAAATGCAGGTGGCTAATACAATATTCAAATCTAATTCTTAGGCAGACTTACTGATGACAGCCTGGGGCTGTTCTAAGTGCCTTACATTTACTAACTCATTTTATGCACTCCCAGAACAAGGCAGGAAGATCACTATTATGTCCATTTTACAGATGATACAAACTGAGTCAGTGCAAGGTAACACAGGAGCAACTGGCTTAGTCTGTGCTGCTATTAACACAATGTTGACACCGGGCAATTTATAAGGAAATCAGTCTTCTCAATGTGCAGGCTGAAGTCCCGAGTCAAGGTGCTGGCACCATGCGAGGCCATTCTTGCTGTGACCCCACACGGCAGAAGAGCGAGCTACCGGATGGCGTGTGCAGCCTGATTCCTAAGGGCCAGGCGAACCTTCAGTCGGAGAGTTTTTACAAAGCTTCAGCTCCACCCCTCCTTCAGAGGTCAGTGGGTGGGGCTAGAAACTCCAACACTCCAAGCATTTGGTCTTGGTGGTTTCCAGCCCCATCCTGAGGCTCGCCAGGGATCCCGCCCTACATAATCGCATCAGCATAAACTCTGCTGTGATCCAGAAGGGCTGTGAGTAAGGGAAGACATTCCTAACACTGAGGACATTTCAGGCATTTTACAAGCTCTGTGACTGGAAATCTAAGTGGAGTCGGATGGATCAGAGGTCCTTGCCGCCATGTAAGAATTTCAGAATCTGAGACGGAGAGTAGCAGTAGGCTTGCTGGCTGAGTTCAGTGAAGAGAGTACACCCGCCATGCCAGCTGGGCATCTCAGCACAGAACTGAGGGCCCCATCTGCATTCAGAATGGAGTCTGTAGAGGTATGGGATACTGCTGGGTGGAGGGCATTCTGGGTGAGGAATTCGTGAAATTCACCTTGGACTTTAATCGGTGCACGGGGTGGGGAAGATTCTAAGCTGCCCCTGTGGAGGGCTGGCACCACTTAAGAAAGTTATCAGACACCCGCAGGATTTCTGGTGGGCAGCTGCCGGTCTGTTTCCGAGGCATGTTTCCACGCTTCTTCCTGCCTGCCATGGCACAGAATTCCCATTTTTGTTCGTTCACACCCATGGGCTACTTTCCTACCTAATGGAGACAGGGACAAAGACCAGACATATTTCACACAATACCACACACAAACCAGATGCATACATCACCCCACCCGGAAATGCTACAAAGGTGCAAGGTGCGGCCCGTGCTGAAGCTCACTAGGCTAATCCTCCGCCTTGCGGCGCCGCACACCAGGTTCTAGTCCCAGATTCTGTCCTGGTTGCTCTCTTCCAGTCCAGCTCTCTGCTGTGGCCCAGGAGTGTAGTGGAGGATGGTCCAAGCGCTTGGGCCCTGCACCTGCATGGGAGACCAAGAGAAGCACCTGGCTCCTGGCTTTGGATCAGCGTGGTGCGCCGGCTGCAGCGGCCATTGGAGGGTGAGCCAACGGTAAAGGAAGACCTTTCTCTCTCTCTTACTGTCTACTCTGCCTGTCAAAAAAAAAAAAAAAAAAACAGAAAACAAAAACAAAAAGGTGCAAGGCGCCACAGAAAGGGATGACATGGGGCTTCATGCCAAGCCCAACGAGGCAGGTGAGTGACATTTTGCCAGAGGTTAGAGGTAGGCAGAGTGACTCCAGGTTTTCTAGGAGGGGGATTCGGACGCAACGACTATGTGCAAGAAACAGCAAACTCACCATAACAGTAAAACACAATTTTGGACGCGGGGAAAAAACATCCCTGCATCAACCAAACACAAGTGCTCTCGTTCTTACATTCTCTCATGGTCCCTACACACAGCCATATTTGGACACAACAGTAGCACAGCGTGTTGACTCTCTTACATGGGGCCTTTTTCACTTCAAATACTATCACTAGTATTTCCCCACACTTCCAATCTTTTTTTTTTTTTTTTAAAGATTTATTTATTTGGGCCGGCGACGTGGCTCAACAGGCTAATCCTCTGCCTTGCGGCGCCGGCACACTGGGTTCTAGTCCCGGTCAGGGCGCCGGATTCTGTCCCGGTTGCCCCTCTTCCAGGCCAGCCCTCTGCTGTGGCCCGGTAGTGCAGTGGAGGATGGCCCAGGTGCTTGGGCCCTGCACCCCATGGGAGACCAGGGAAAAGCACCTAGCACCTGGCTTCTGCCATTGGATGAGCGCGTTGCGCTGGCCGCAGCGCGCCGACCGCGGCAGCCATTGGAGGGTGAACCAACAGCAAATGAGGACCTTTCTCTCTGTCTCTCTCTCTCACTGTCCACTCTGCCTGTCAAAAAAAAAAAAAAAGAGTTTTATTTATTTGAAAGAGTTGGAGAGAGAGAGATTGATCTTCCATTCACTGGATCCCTCCCCAAATGGCTGCAATGGCCGGAGTTGGTCCAATCTGAAGGCAGGAGCTTTATCCATGTCTCCCATGGGGGTGCAGGTGCCCAAGTACTTAGGCCGTCCTCTGCTGCTTTCCCAGGCACACTGGCAGGGAGCCAGATTACAACTTGGGAAGCAGGGAATTGAACCAATGTCCACACTTCCAATCTTTATTTTATTTTTTTTTTAAGATTTATTTACTTATTTGAAAGTCAGAGTTATAAAGGGGAGAGGGAGAGAGAGAGGGAGGGAGGGAGGGAGAGAAGGAGAGGGAGAGGGGGAGAGAGAGAGAGAGAGAGAGAGAGAGAGAGAGAGAGAGAGAGGTTTTCCCTCTGCTGGTTCACTCCCCAACTGGCTGCAATGGCTGGAGCCGATCCTGACCGATCCAAAGCCAGGAGCCAGGAGCTTCTTCCGGTCTCCCATGGGGTTGCAGGGGCCCGAGGACTTGAGCCATCTTCTACTGCTTTCCCAGGCCATAGCAGAGAGCTGGATCGGAAGTGGAGCAGCCAGGTCTCGAACTGACGCCCATATGGGATGCCAGTGCTTCAGGCCAGGGTGTTAACCCACTGCACCACAGCATCAGCCCCTACACTTCCAACCTTTAAAAATAACATTTTCAGTTGTGAGAGCTGAGCTGTTTGCCGAACTACTTGAACGTAGGTGGACTGATGCCTCCACTGTTTCACTGCTATAAATAATGCTACAAAAGCATCCTCCTCCAAAGTGCTCCGGGCCTCTGCTGAGTTGAGGGATCATGTGTTGAGGTAATGAAGTGGGGGTGTAGGGTGTTAGTCTTTATTCCAGGTCCCTGTCATGCACAAGAGAAGCAATCTAGGTGCTGCCATATAAAAGGTAAATTTTAAAGATGATAAAGTGAGCGCACACAATATATAAACACACACACAAGCAAGGATTGCCCCACATACAGAGATAACGATCACCAGTGGGCCTAGAAGGGGGTGTGGGAGGCAAAGCAGAGACTATACGGCAGCAGGTCCTTTAGCTGTGGTCTCCAGCTGAAGAGAGAGCTCCCCCCACCAGTTCTTGGCCAGAACAGAACTGCACGTGGGGCAGGGGTTTGTGAGTTCCAGCTCAGTGATCCTAAACTAGCTGCCTGCCTATCCCATGTCAGCAGTGGAGGAGGACTGTGGGGCTGGGTCCACAGAAGTGTCTGGAGTCCTGGTTTCATTTCCTAGGAGGGCCTGGTCCTCAGTTCAGTATTTTCCATTGTCAATCAAGTCTCAGACGACACCAAAAAAAAAAAAAAAAGAGAGAGAAAGAGAAAAAGGCAGTGGCGGCAGGCAGGCATCTGTCAGTGGGTAGAGCTGCACCTGGGATGCCCACACTGGGATGGCTGTGTTCCAGACCCGGCGTCCACTCCTGGTTCCAGCTTCCTGGATAGAGCTCTGGACTTCCGACTTGGGTTTGGTCCAGCCTCAGCTGCTGCAGGCATTTGGAGCCCAAACTAGCTGCTGATGGGGCATCTCTCTGCTTTTCAAAAAAAGGAGCAGCAGATACACTATTAACAGGACTGTTTTTGCCAAATATTTCTTTAAATGTCTGCATGTGAGTACTGAGCTGTGATGTGAAACCAGCTGAGATCCCAGGCTTTCAACCCTGGGGCTGGTGCCCACACCTGCCTGCATCCCAGGCAAACCACATGGAAGCACCGGTCCAGTCCCGGCCGCTCCGGCCGCTCCACTTCCAATCCAGCTCCCAGAGCACGCACCTGGGGAAGCGGCATAAGCTGGCCCACGTGCTTGGGCCTCTGCCACCCACACGGGAGACCAGGACGGAGTTCCTGCTTCCCGTGCCGTAGGGCAGTGAGCCAGCGGATGCAAGACAGCTTTCTCTCAGTCCCTCCCCCTCTTTCTGTCACTCTGCCTTCCAAATAAATCTTAAAAAAAAAGAAGTTACACTGTGACTTACACAAAATCAGTCCTCCGCCTTGCCGGGTGCCCACTGTCTCCGGGACCCGATCCTGCAGCACGCGGGTCACACGCAGCAGCGCCCCCCGGTGCGGACACGCCCAGCAGCCCCCCAACGCGCCGAGCCCGACGGCAACCCCGACTCCTCGGGCGGGCCTGCGACGCCCTCTCCCTGGGGTGGCGGCCTCGGGCTCCCTCCGGAGTACCTGTCCTGGGGGGTCCTCCGCAGCCCGCGGCCTCTCAGCACCCAGCCTTCCGCTTCCAAGCAGCCGCCTCTTCGCAGGGGTCCTGAGGCCCTGGGGCCGCGCTCCGGCCATGACTCTTTTTGGGGTACGACCCTCCAGCTCGTACCCCTCCTCCCGGAACGACGTCGCCTCCTTACTTGTCCCCTTGCGCCACGAAGAGGGGTGAGCGCGCGGAGCCGACTCCCCCACAGGGGTCTCCTCGCGAGGCGCCGCGGCCCGCGCCGGCGCCCGTGTTTACCTTCCGGGGCAGGGGGCGGGGCCTCGGCGGCGTCGGCGCTCTGCTTCCGGGGCGGGGCTGCGGGGCTGCGGGGCGGGGCGCGCTGTCTCCCGGCCTGTCTGTCTGGAGCTCGGCGGCTGCAGAGGCGGCGGCGGCGGCGGCGGCGGCGGCGCAGGCACCGGCCCGGGGAGCGGCATCATGAGCGGTGAGTGGCGGTCCCGCCGCCGTCACCCGCCCCAGCCGCCCCGACCCCCGCCGCTGCAGCCGCACTGTCCGGCCCCCGTGTCCCGCTCGCTCGCAGTCCCCCGCCCCTTCGCTCCTGGACCCCCGGCCATCAGCGCGCCGGTGCCTGGCCCCTGTCGCCCGCAGTTCTCTGACCTCCCGAGGCCGGGAGCTCCGGGCCCCCTGACTCCTGTCAGTCAGTGACAGCCAGCTCTCGGACCCCTGCCCCCCAGTCCCGCCCAGTCCTCCGATCCCCGTGCTCAGTGACCCCGGGTTCCGAGCCCCCCGAGGTCTCAGACCCTCCCTACAACCGGACGCTGGGCCCCAACCCCCAGGCATTGCCCTGCTGCAGCCCCGCCACTGCGGTCTCCTCAACAGACCCCGGGACCCCCATGTCCCTGCAGCTCCCCAGACCACCCACTCCTCCGGCGCCCTCGCCTGCCCTCCGCCTCTGTCCCCCGTGCTGTGCTGCTCCCCTCACCGGCTGCCCTCTCTGTGCCTGGCTTTTCCTTTTGGGTTGTTCTTTGCTCCTCCAGCGGTGGTGGTGGGGGGGCGCGTCTCTCCCGTCCTGTCCGAGGCTGAGCCCCTCTGGGCACCGCTGCCCTGCCCTTCCCAGCCCAAACTTCTCCCCACTCCAGAGGGGGTGTGGGCCGCGTTCCCTTGGGCTCCGTGTTCCTGAAGTTGGGCCCCTGCCCTGGGCTGCGTGCTTCCCCCGCTGGTGTTTTGCTGCTAAGTCATTCCTGGGTGCTGTGTGTGGAGACGGGAGTGACTCAGGGATGCCTCTGTGGGATGTGGGCTGATGGGGAGGACCCGCCTACCCTCGTGCTGAGCAGGGGTTTCTCGGGGCCCAGCCTCCAGTGTCCCTGGCCCTCGCCTTCTACCCAGTCATCTCTGGGGGGATCCACAGGAGGAGAGGCGCGAGGGAAGCTGCTCTTCGCTTTTAACTTTTTTTTTTTTTTTTTCAAATGTGTCTTTGGTCTCTGCTGTGAAATCCATGTTCCCGGTGGGAGGTTCTCCTGGGCAGTGGTCCACCTTTTGTGGCCGAGGCAAGTTGGGGGAGACCCGATGCAGGTTTCTGATCTGGAACGTGAGTGATATGGAGATGGAGAGGGCAGGAACTGCTTCCCTGTGGATGAAGCCCGGTGACAGGGCAGGCCGGGAGCCAGTCACCAAGGGTTCAGATCCCGGCTCTGTCCCGTGCAGCCGTGTGATGTGGAGTCGGTTGCTTGTCGTGCTGGAAGTCCCGGCCCAGTGGGCATGGAACCTCGTGACGGTGTGGTAGGTTTGCGGGACTGAATCAGCGCTCAGCCAAAGTGGTCTCGGGAACCTAGGGCTGTTTTCTGTAAGGACCGTGTGTGGTGGAGTTGAGTTGTTTCTCGGCTCCGGTCTGGGACAAGGACTGGGACTCCGTGCTTTGCGGGTCTTTTTAATGTGACCTAGGGGTCCTTGCCACAGACTCAGTTCTGGACCCCTCTGGTTTCTGCCTTCATTGTGAAGATGAAATCGACAAACCAGGAAAAGCTGATCAGTTTATCTTTCAAGGGGGGGGGGGGACTTAGTATCGGCATTTGGGAAGTTTTCAAATGTAATCTGCAAACTCATGAGGTCTAAAGCCAAATGATAAAGAGTCACCAACAAATGGCTTTTGAGGAAAAAGCTTCTAGGATGAAAGCCTTCAGGAGAGATTGTAGTTTAGGCAGAAAAAGTGGTCTGAGGGCATTTTTAAGTGGTTTCTTGAGACTAGTTGGAAGTGGGTCATATTGATAATTGGCACAGGTGAGATAATGTGACACGGAATTAGTTCCTCTTTCTTCTGCCCTTTTTTGTTGTGGCAGAAAATTTTGAACATCGCACAAGTGGAGGGAGGGGTGTGATTCACCCTCCTCCTGGGCCAGGCTCGGACAGTGATCATCTCATGACCGTTTGGTCCACATCCCTGCCTGCTTCCCGCCACTCTTCTCAGCTTATGTTGTAGCAAATCCCAAATATCACATCATTTCACCCGTAAATATCTTACTGTATGTCTCAAATTCAGGGACTGGGGCCTGCATTGTGGAGTAGTGGGTAAGGCCTTTGATGGTGGGAGACCCAGACAAAACTTCTGGCTCCTGGCTTCGGACCAGCCCACCTTCAGCCATTGCGACCATTTGGGGAGTGAACCAGTACATGGAAGCTCTCTCTCTTTGTAACTCTGCCTTTCAAATAAATAAATAAATCTTAAAAAAAAAAAATACAGAGACTCCTTAAAAAAAAAAAACCAAAAAGCTCAGTTCTATTATTAGTGCTGTAAGAAATTGGCAATAATGCCTTAAAAACACCAAATATCCAATCAATGTTCAAATTTCTATGATTGTCTTAGGATTTTATTGCAGAGTATTCTTTAAACTGTGGATCTCAGTAAAGTTTGAAAACTACAAATTGCTTTGTCTTTTGATTTTTTTTCAAAGATTTATTTATTGTTTGAAAAGCAGACCTACATATATAGAGGAGAGGTAGAGAGGTCTTCCATCTGCTGGTTCACTCCCCGAATGGCTGCCACAACGGGCTGGGCCAAAGCCAGGAGGCAGAAACTCTGTTAGGAAAAAAGTTGCAGATTGGTGCCTCCTCACACGGGGCACCATAAATGTTAGCAAAAGAGGCACAGAATAGAGGAGACAGTGCACAAATTCAAAGCCAGACCGAATTTATGCACAGAAAATAAATTTGCAGAGCGGGGTGACCAACTGCGGGTGTACACATGATGGAACCCATGGCACAAGGTCCCGACCCCCAGGGGCCGGGTCTTTTTATATTGTAGGAGGGCTAGGGTAGGGGCTGCAGGCAGGGATGATTCTTGGAACTGGGCAGGGCCTTGGGAACACGGGAAAGAATGCAGGGTGGGTGTGAAGGCCATAGGCTGTGAGACCCAACTGAGATTCAAGGGCAAAGAATACATTCCAGTGTTTATCTGTCTTTTGGACAGTGAACAGAAATGGCTGAGGCTTATGTCTTTGTTCCATCAAACTCCTTCCTGGTTTCCATCTGGGCTGCCAGGGCCCAAGCACTTGGGCCATCTTCTGCTGCTTTTCCAGGCACATTAGCTGGGAGCTGGATTGATAGTGGGTAGGCCGGGACTTGAACCCGCATTCATATGGGATGACTGCGTTGCAGGCTGTGGCCCAATCCACTGTGCCACAACCCTGGCTCCTGATTTATCTTTTTAATTTTTAAGTCCCTCCCTTGCTTCCTTATTTTTCAGTATTTTTTTTTAATTTTTCAGTGTGTTTGCAGTATTGCATGTTAACATCACACGCATCAGTTTTAGACTACTCATAATCAGTGACCCGAGAAAGACACCTGGTCCCCAGTAGCAGTCATCCTTTGTCTGTTTTCTCCTCAGCCCCTGGCCACCACTAATTTGCTGTCTGTCTGTGTGGGTGGATTTGCCGGTTGTGGACACTTCTTACAAATGTGAGTTCTTGGGGGCTGGTGCTGTGGCACAGGGGGTCAATGCCCTGGCCTGAAGCGCCGGCATCCCTTATGGGCGCCGGTTCAAGTCCTGGCTGCTCCACTTCCTATCCATCTCTCTGCTATGGCCTGGGAGAGCAGTAGAAGATGCCCCAAGTCCTTTGGCCCCTGTACCCACGTAGGAGACCCTGAGGAAGCTCCTGGCTCCTAGCTTTGGATTGGCACAGCTCTGGCTGTTGTAGCCAATTGGGGAGTGAACCAGCGGATGGAAGAACTCTCTCTCTCTCTCTCTCTCTGCCTTTCCTCTCTCTGTATAACTCTGACTTTCAAATAAACAAATCAATCCTTAAAAAAAAAAAGTCCCGATTGCCCTCTTCCAGGCCAGCTCTCTGCTGAGTGCAGTGGAGGATGCCCAAGTGCTTGTGCCCTGCACCCCATGGGAGACCAGGAGAAGCACCTGGCTCCTGCCATCGGATCAGCGCGGTGCTCCGGCCACAGCGCGCCGGCTGCAGCGGCCATTGGAGGGTGAACCAACAGCAAAAAGGAAGACCTTTCTCTCTGTCTGTCTCTCTCTCTCACTGTCCACTCTGCCTGTCAAAAAAAAAAAAGTGAGTTCTTCACGTGGCTCTCCTCAGTATGCTGTGCTTGAGGTTCAACCAGGTTGTAACATGTATCTGTGCTGAATTCCTTCTAATGGACAAATACTATTCTGTTGAATGGATACTGCACGTTCTGTGTATGCATTTGTCAACATGGTGGGTGCTTGGGTTGTTTCTGCTTTTTGGCTGTTAGGAATAATGTGAATGTTCACCTACAGGATTTTGTGTAGGCATGTGTTTTACTTCTGTTGATTACAGATCTAAGAGTGGAATTGTTGGAGCATAAGGTGGCTCTGTTTAACCATTGGTGGAGCGGTTGCGGCATTTCACATTCCCACCAGCAGTATTTAAGGGCTCTGGTTTCCTTACATCCTCAGTAACACTCTTTGGTGGTAGGCATTCTAGGGGTGTGAAGCGGTATCTCTCTGTGGTTTTGATTTGTGTTTATAGAGATAGATAGGTAGAGATCTTCTGTCTGCTGGTTCACTCCCCAAATGCCTGCACAGCTGGGTCTTGGCTAGGCCAAAGTCAGGAGCCAGGAATTCCATCTGGATCTCCATGTGGGTGGCAGGGGCCCAAGTTGCTGAACCATCATCTCCTGCCTCCCAGACACATTAGTGGGGAATCGGATTGGAAGCGGAGGAGCTGGGACTTGAACCCGAGCTGTGAATATGGGATGTGGGCGTCCCAAGAGGCAGCTGAACCCACTACACCACGATGTCCATTCTTTCACGTGCTTTGGATCCTTTAGCTTCTTTGGGGAAAAATGTCTACTCACATCTTTTGTGTCGTTTCTCATTGGTTGTTTGTCTTTTTACTGTGATGCTACAAGAATCCTATATGATTTCTGGATATAAGTCCTTTATCAGGTACATTTATAAAGCTTTCATCCAATTCTATACGTTATGTTTTTCCGCTTTCTTAACATTGCACAAAAGCATGAGATCCGTTCTTAAACTACATATTCCCCTTTCATCTCTCTCCTTTCCCTTTGCATTCTTTTTGTTGTTGTTGTTGATAGAGGAAACACAGATAGTTATCCTTAGGATCCTTTGTAGGATTTTGCTGATTGCATTTTAGGGGTGTGCCTTAACATGTTTCTCAGTCTCTTGTGTGTCCTGTAAATTGTCAATTAGAGTCTACTGTGTTTTTGAGTTGAAAATGTTTGAGTCAGACTTCAGATGGGTTCAAGGTTGAATACATGAAGCGCACACAACCAGGAAGTGGAATGGCCCTAGGTGATGCATACACAAGATAAATGGGTGTCATGAGCCTGAAACAAGTAGGATGACCAAATAGGGAAGTGGAGACACATGACGTGGCGTGCTCACATGATGGAAAACATGGCAGTATCTCAACATTCTGCTCTGTAGAAAAAGGAGAGTGCAGAATTGTACCTAAATGTGTCCCTTGCTGCACACGAAAGCACGCACACAAGGACCGGCGTTTGTGGATTCCTAAGTAAACAAATTGTCAGGAAGAAAGATGGCAGCCACACCCGTGTGGGAGCTTGTCCCGGGTGGTAGTGGTCACGAGTGGTTTTCTTTGAAAAACCGAGCAGGTAGGAACATTTGGTGCCCAGCTTCTAAGGAATTCTGCTTTCCAGATCGCGCTTGTGTTGTTACTGGAAGAGTCGAACCTGCAGGGCCAGAGATCGCGTGTTACTCCCAAGCGTTGTCCTCTGTGGGGCTTCACCCTGGAAGGTCCCTGATGCTCCTTCCAGGAGCCCTGCAGAAGTTAGGAAGACACTGGAATCCCTGTTAGAAACCGAGCCCATGGCCGGCGCCGTGGCTCAACAGGCTAATCCTCCACCTTGCGGCGCCGGCACACCGGGTTCTAGTCCCTGTCGGGGCGCCGGATTCTGTCCCGGTTGCCCCTCTTCCAGGCCAGCCCTCTGCTGTGGCCCGGGAGTGCAGTGGAGGATGGCCCAGGTGCTTGGGCCCTGCACCCCATGGGGAGACCAGGAAAAGCACCTGGCTCCTGGCTCCTGCCATCGGACAAGCGCGGTGGACCGCGGCGGCCATTGGAGGGTGAACCAACGGCAAAAGGAAGACCTTTCTCTCTGTCTCTCTCTCTCTCACTGTCCACTCTGCCTGTCAAAAAAAAAAAAAAAAAAAAGAAACCGAGCCCAGAGAAGTAGAAGAATTTGTGTGCAACAGGTGGGTTCTGTGGGCCTGCTGGATCAGAGTTTTAGGCTAAGTGGGCGGCTTGTTTGTTTCAGCAGCTTTTTTGTATTTTTCTGGGTTGTCGAAGGTCCTGGTTTTCTCCTTGGCATTGTCTGGCCTGAGCTGGGAATCAAGAATCAGCTGAAAAGAGTGAATGGAGAAAGAATAGTTGTAGTTTTTCATTCAAAACAGAAAAGTGATATTATCAACATGTTTTTTCCTCATGAAGGCACCGGCTTGATCTTTCATGGCCGAATGTCAGAAGTAAGGGTTCTGAGGGGCTGGCGCTGTGGTTTAGCTGGTAAAGTCGCCACCTGTGGTGCCGGCATCCCATATGGGCCCTGGTTCTAGTCCCGGCTGCTCCTCTTCCAATCCAGCTCTCTGCTATGGCCTGGCAAAGCATCAGAAGATGGCCCAAGCCCTTGGGCCCCTGTACCCATGGGGGAGACCCGGGGGAAGCTCCTGGCTCCTGGCTTCAGATTGGCCCAGCTCCAGCCATTGTGACCATTTGGGGAGTGAACCAGCGGATGGAAGCCCTTCTCTCTCTTTCCCTCTCTCTGTCTGGGACTCTACTTCTCAAATACATAAATCTTTTTTTAAAAAAGGAGTAAGCATTCTGGGGCTGGCATCATAGTGCTGCTTAAGTACTGCTTATGCACCGGCATCCCACTTTGGAGCGTCGGTTCCTATCTGCTTCCTACGCAGCTTCCTGTTAATGTGCACCCTGAGAGGCAGCGGGTGGGGGGCGGAGGGGGGGCTCAAGTCCTTGGGTCCCTGCCACCCAAGTGGGAGACCTGGATGGAATTCCTGGCTCCTGGCACCGGCCTCGCTGTTGCAGCCGTTTGAGGGTGAACCAGCGACTGGATGATATCTATCCGTGTTTCCCTGTCTCTCTGTTGCTCCGCCTTAGTAATAAATAAATAAATAAATAAATCTTTTATCTTTTATTTTAAACTAAGAATCCACCGTCAGCAAACCTGTGACCACTTCCTCTGTGAGCAAGTTGCAAGGGGCTCCGTGCCGCTGAGGTTGGCTCCTGCTTCTTGGTTGCATGGCTCTCTCAGCCTTCTTAAAATTTGGAACTGAAATTCAAGATTTTTGGAGCATCTCTTAGTTCTGCCATTGTGCACGTTCTGCAGATAAAGCACCTTCCTCCTGCTGCTGCCTTCCCCAACACAGGCTGTGTGTTCTCCGTGGCGGTGACACCTCCCCAAGGGGTCGGAGATTGCTTCTCAGGGGAGACAGAAATGTCCTTTTCTGTATAAAGCAGGGACGCATGGCCTGCATAAACAGATGCATGTCACATCTGCGCTGTTAGCACTTCAAGGTTGGGATGGCTGAGATTGAGAAACACTGAGACAGACTGAAGTAATTTTTTAAAAGATTTATTTATTTATTTATTTGAAGGTCAGAGTTACACAAAGAGAGAAGGAGAGGCAGAAAGAGAGAAAAAGAGAGAGAGAGAGATATCTTCCATCCGCTGGTTCACTCCCCAATTGGCCACAACGGCCAGAGCTGTGCTGATCCAAAGCCAGGGTCTTCTTCCGGGTCTCCCACGCAGGTGCAGAAGCCCAGGATTTGGGCCATCTTCTATTGCCTTCCCAGGCCATAGCTGAGAGCTAGATTGAAAATGGATCAGGTGGGACTTGAATGGGTGCCCATAGAGGATGCCCCATCCGCTACGCCACAGTATTGGCCCCAACCGAAGTAGCTTTACCACTATCATATAAATGTGTATTTTGCTTTCATCCTAAATGATAATGTCACCTGATGACATTGCTCCCAGGTGTCCTGCTGCTGCCTTCGGTGGGCTGCACCTCTGTCATTTGGCCTGGAGCACAGTTTGAGCTATGGGCTGCACTTGCATCAGCTTAGCTTATCTCCCCCCACCCCCTTTTTTTGAATTTCCCTTGTAGGTAATGATACAGTGAATATTTTCTTGCAAGGGAGTTTTATGTCTTTGGGGTGATTTTCCAAAAGTAGCTTTAGCATCAAAGTGTTAATCATTCCTGATTGCTTCCCCTGCAAAAGTGATTGTAGTGGTTTATTTATTTCTAGTTTTCCAAGATTTATTTGAAAGGCAAAGTTGAAATGGGAGAGGTGGGCTCTAATTATTCCAGGTTCTTGTGCCTTCTGCTTAGAGAAGCATTTAAGCATAGACATATACATGGTGCACAGAGTTTATTTAAAAGGTGAGAAAGCAAACACGCACACGCGTGGGTGTGGTTGAGGAGGGGAGTGGGCCAGAGTGAGAAACGGGTGTGGGAAGGGAAGCAGAGGGCAGCTCAGTACTTCCTTTAGCCTTGGTCTCTGAGTACTTCTCAGCACCTCCTTTGATGAGGTTCTGTGGATACCCCCATAAAATTGCACGTGGAGTGCATATACATATTTACATAGTGATGAAATCTATCTACCTATCTATCTATCTATCTACACATTCCCAGGTCCTGATGAAAATAGGGCATCCCTGGAAGGAGGTGTTCAGATGAACAAATAGAATAGAATTACATGGGGCCGGGGCCTTGTGGTTTGTGATCTCCAGTTCAGCTAGGTACCTTATCTTGTATCAGTGGCAGAAGTGGAATGTGGGGAGGAGACAGAGAGAGAAAGAGAGAAAAAGAGAGAGAGAGAGAGAGAGATCTTCCATGTGCTGATTTATTCCACAAATGCCCTCAGTAGCCAGGGCTTGGCCAGGCTGGAGCCGGGAACTGCAGTGGGTCTCCCCTGTGGGTAGCCGGGACCAGGTTCTTGGGCAGTCATCCATTGCCTCCCAGGTGCCTTGTCAGGAAGCTGGATCCAAAGCCTGAAGGAGCTGGTACTCAAACCAGGCTCTTTGAAATGGATGTACACATCGCAAACCACAGCCCAGTTGCTGGGCTACAATGCCTGCTCATTTTTTACTGATTTCTTTTGCTGCCAGTAAGAATGAGGGCTGCAGAAGCAGCAGGGACTGGCCAGAATTTCTGGTTCATCATTTGGAAAACCTTTTTTGGACTCTGTTTTGGCACCTCCTCTGTCATTCAGCAAGGGGCTATTACTGTTAGTGGAGATGATTGGAATATAGGTTCTTGTCTTCCTGCAAGAAAAAATTCAGGCCCGAGAGAGTAGTGGGAAGCAAGGTAGCAAGGTTTAATGGAGCAAGGCATCTGTCAGAATGGATGGGGCCCACTGCAGACAGAATCAGTGTCAGTTACCAAAAGCTGGGTCCCTGTCTCTGGTGTCGATCAAAATAAGGAGGACAGGGTTTTGGGGTGAAGGAAAGATGAGGGTATTTGTGGGCTTATGAAGGAGTTATAAGGAAGAGGTGCTGGCGTGGCAAAATCACAAAAGAGCTGCAGGTCTCTGGCGTCAGGTGCCACGGCTTGTCGTGAGATAGAAGGCATGCATCCTTCTCTGTCTCCTCATGTGGTCCTTGAGGTCCACAGGTGGTGAGACCAGGTTCTCCAGCTCTGGAAAAGAACCTGAGGTAAGGAACAAGCCAATCTGTGCCTTTGGACATGGTTAAGTGGGAAGCCAGCAGTCCAGCCCTGAAGCGTCAGCTTCCCAGCTTTGCATTTCATGAGTGCAAATTGTCTGCTTCTGTTGGTTGACACCTGGGTTACGTGTCCATTCATTCAGGCTGGGGTAAGCAAGGTTACATAGTAAGTGAGGGTACATCGCTCGACGGAGAGAATAAACCTGCGTGGGCAGCTAGCCGTCTCAGTCGAGGGCTGGAGCTGAGAGCTCTGGGAGCTGAGGGCAGTGCACTTGAGAGGCCTGGTGGGCGTCTCGGGAAGGGGCTGAGAGCGCAGTGTGTCTGCAGCCGGGGGCGCCGGAGGGAATGGGGTCCATTTCTCCTTCCCCTCTCCCTCTTCTCTTGGACAGGGTGTTTGCTGGGTGTGAAATAGGTAAGATTCCGCCCAAGGTCTTATTAACCAGTGTTATCATACTGGGTGGTCCACTTGGTGCTGGGCAGGGAGGATTCTCCTAGGGATGCGTTCCTTTGCGGGGAAGGCTGGGACCACCTATACAGTTATCGAGGTGTGGGCAGGCCTTGGTAGTGGCTAGTACTAGGCTGCCTCCCAGGTGTATTTCCAAGGCTGCTAGACGCTGCTACATTCCTTTCTGCAGGTGTGTTGTCTTCCTTAGGCGCCTCTCACACGCATGGGCTCATTTCTGTCCTACACCTAGCATTCCCTTTGGTGTCTTGGGGCAGATTGAGTGGACATAGCCGGAACAGTTTTGCAGGAGTAATGCTGGCTATGTTAGCCAGGTCTCTTTTCAATTGCATGTGGCAGGTGTTCAGACTGATTCAACAACATGGAGTTTGTCATATCCTCTAGTGGTCTGAGCCAAGACCTAACGGAGGCAGATGACTCCTGGAAAGGTCAGAACTGGTCGCTGCTCCCTGTGAGGGAGCAGGTTTGTGTGGAGGTGGAGCAGTTGGAAGCTTCCGGCGGGGAGTGAGGACCCTGTCCTTGTCCTGACTTTGCTGTTGGTTCAGGAGCCCTCAGAGGCCTGGGGGTAGTGCTTCCTCTACCCACCCCAGAGCACCTGCCTCTGGGGAGGGAACAGTTCCCGCTCCCATTCTATTTTTCTCTTCTCTCATCTGCATGTTTTCTCTCCCAACTTGAAAAAAAAAATCAAAAAGCCAAAATGACGTTAAAGACTGTTGTGAAAACTTAGAATGTGCCTATAAAGACACCTTGTAGCACATTAGATATTTAGATTTTTAGGAATTCTACTTCTGTCTCTGTTCAAAGTGTATGTCTGCATTTTACACAGTTGCATGAGCCTGCCTTTGACTTCGTTCTTTCCACTTAAGGTATAGTATTTATCAATATTCCTTCTCTTCACAATCAGGATAAAAAGTAGCCTAACATTCTGCCAAACTGATGTAAGGCAGCTATTTAACCTTCCTGCTATTGTAGCAGAAAAGGGTAAATTCCATTTCTGATGTTCTAGGGCAAGCCTGATGAAGGTTTGTGTGAAGGGCTACATAGTAACTGTTTTCTGCTTTGTGGGTCATCTGACCTCTGCTCCAGAGCTTCATCTTTGTTACTGTAGCGGGAAAGCAGCCACAGGCAATAGGTAAATGAAGGGAGGTGGGTGAGTTCCAATAAAACTTTATTTAGAAAGACAGGCAGCAGCTGGATTTGCCTTAGGGGCTGGCTTAATGCCTGACTGTTCCAGGACACGGCATGTAAGGTTTGGTGCTCACCATGCGTGTTCAAGGCCTGTTCAAGGCGGCTGTGGGTTGCAGTGGAGGAAGCTTCTGATGCAGACATCCCTGGATTTAAACTCCCTGCGAGGGAAGCTGGACCGCTTATCGGATGGAACAGAAATCTAAGCAGATAATGAGTGTGTAGTACCTTAGTGCCTGGAGGGCAGAGGGATCCGTGAAATAGCTATTGCTTCCTTTTTTTGTCATTTTCTCCATGTGTCCTTGGCTTAATTTCCAAAGTGTCAAAAGGCATCTTGATATTTTGTAGCTTTTGCTTTTCAAAACTTACCATACCTGTAAATTGCTATCAGTGAATATACCTGATACAGCTTTGTCAGCGCTGGAGTATTTAATGCTAAATGTTTCTTGGTTACTTTAGTAGTTAAGCAGTAGTGACAGGTGATGCTTATTAGATATAATTTGCATCTCTAATCATGAGGGAAGATACCCTTTCTCTTCAAGATATGTGCATGCTGCCATTTTAGTTTTTTTTTTTTTCCTATAGCAGGAATTAGCCACTTGTTTTGTAAATAAAGTTTTATTGGAACAAAGCCACACCCATTCATTTACTATTGTCTGTGGCTGCTTCACAGCACAGTGGAAGAAATGAATAACTGTGAGGGAAACTGAATGGCCTGCAGTGACCAAAATACTTAACTGTTTTACTCTTTACAGAAAATGTTTGCTGACCCCTGCTCTGGAGCCAACTGTCTTCCCCATTCTTTGCTTCTTTGTGCATCTGCTGTTGCCTTGGTCTTTGATCTTAGACATCACAGAGCCTGTCTGCCTCCAGCAGAGCATGCCGCTTCCCACTGTATAGTGCTGGATGTTCTGTCCCTTCCTCGTGGCCCCGCTGTATCACTTGGTCCTGCAGTGCGGGGAGGCAGTGCCCTGGATTTGGGGAAGAATGAGCAGTCAACCTACTGCCTCATTGTGCTCAGTCCTTGCCCTACCGGCTTCTGGCCCTGTCTGCTTAAAGCGCCACTTGGAGACCCACAGAAGTGTGTCCCACAGCAGGCTTGATTGAACAGGTGCCCTGCTCTTGTGAGCGGGGCTCAGGAATGCCAACTCAGCAAGGCAGGCTACAGCCCGCCGCCTTCTGGCTTATGGTTTCCCAACATCCTAGCCCTGTGTGCGCCTGCGGGACTCTCGGTAGTAAGAAGGTAGTAGTTGAGCCATTCATCTGCAGGTTGGTTTTCTTTGATGGCACTTTTCAGAGGGAGCCCACTCTCTGTATGCAAGTTGAGCCATTGGGGCTGGCTCTGTGGTATAGCCGGTAAAACAGGCCAGCATCCCATATGAATGCCTGTTCAAGTCCCTGCTGCTCCATTTCCGATCCAGCTCTCTGATATGGCCTAGGAAAGCAGTAGAAGATGGCCCAAGTCCTTGGGCCCCTGCACCTGTGTGGGAAGACCTGGAGGAAGCTCCTGGCTCCTGGCTTCTGATCAGTGCAGCTCTGGCTGTTGCAGCCAATCGGGGAGTGAACCGGCAGATGGAAGACCTCTCTCTCCCTGCCTCTCCTTCTCTCTGTGTCTAACTTTGACTTTTAAATAAAATAATCTTTAAAAAAAAAAAAGTTGAGCCATCTGGTGGGGTGGGTTAGGTTGGTGCTGTTGAGTTTGGAAGGATAAGCTGTGGAGTAGAGTGTTGGGTTTGTCAGCTGTTCCTTGGGCAAACAGATCAATGTCTCTGAGCCCCAGTTTCTTCATCTGCTACAAGTGGGCTGCAAGCGTCCACCTTGCAGGTACATGTGAAGGTCAAATGTGTACCTCAGGATAGCACATTGGTGGCTGACCTGGCCCCCACATGTATGGTGCTTGCAGGTCTGGAGCCAGCCGGAAAGCTGCCCTAGACGGAGTATAAGTAGGCACCCACTAACAGACTTTGCAGTGTGGGTTTTTAGCCTCTTTTGTAAAACTAGCTGATGGGGCAGTTGCTAGTACTATGTGAGGTTCCTGCGGCAGGAGCCGAGTAGCTGCCTTCCCTGCAGGGCACCTGCCCAGCCCACAGCCTCCACCTGACCTTGTTTTCTGCTTCCCTGCCCACCGATCTCATTTCCATTCTCCCTGGACCCGGTAGGCCCCGGAGGGTCCAGTCCTGTTTGTGTCCCTGGCAGATGTTGGGCGGCCCTCCTCCTTCACGTCTGCTTTCTTCCCGTTTCTGATTCTGGGATGTCGTGAATTTTCACCAGTGGGGTACGAATTGAACGAACAGCAGGAACAACACGAGACTCGTCACTGAGCCAGTAACACCAGGCAGCCCCTGTGGCTGCATGTGTACCAGTGACAAGTGACGCACCTGTCCTCTGCAAGGCTGTGTGTGGGATTGTGGTTAGGGGCTGAGGGAACAAGGGACCGTGGCTAGGAAGCGGGCCTAGTCTGCAGCCTGTTGGGAACTTGGACTTGCAGCTCTCTAACTGCGGGGTGGCTGTAGTGTCTGGAAACACAGACAGTACTGTTTTAATTTTTAACCCCCCTCTGCCTCCACTGCTGCTAGGGCAATGGTCCGTTAAATCCAGCCCCAGGCCTGTGGTTTAATGCATTGTCCACGGCTGCTTTCCCACTGCAGTGGCCAGGGTGTGGAGTTACTGCCTCCAGTACTGACTCTCTGGCTGTCTGCAAACCTTGCTGTTTCTAGGGTATGCCACAGGTGCCAGCATGTACAGTGGAAATCAGAAGCACAAGCCGTCTGTGACAGGCCCCTGCAGCTTGGTAGACAAGTCTTGCAGACATGTTGAGTGAACTGCATAACAGCACTGTGTATGCTGTAACAGCAGTGAGTCCTTTACCACATATCCACCTGTGCTTCTACATGTTCTGGCCACCGTGTAGATAATTCAGTGCAGGGCGAAGGAGAGCAGAGTGAGAACAGCAGTGGGGCAGGGGTGGCTCCCACAGCGCCTGGTAGGTCTCGTGAAGAAAGAACCATGCTGGGCAGGACTGCAGAGCTACAGGGTCTGAGCTGGAGGGGCATGTGGGAGCAAGGCGTGGTGTTTATTAAATTTGTGGCACATATGACGTCCATACAGCTGTTGGGATTGTAGAGACGAGAAGGAAAAATTGATGATGCGGGAGAAAGAGGAACAATTGCTGGAGCCAGTTCTGAGCATCTGAGAGGCACTGGGATTCAGAGCACAAGTGGAGGTTCAGCTATTTGCCTCTCAGAGCTTCAGTTTCATCATCTGTGAAATGGGACAGTCAGACCTACTTCATGCCTGCAGTACTGCTGACATTTTGACTGAGGCAGTTTTTGGTTCTGTGTAGGTGGCACCCTGTGTACTGCGGGATGTTCTAGTAGTGTGTCTAGCCTCTCTACCTGTTAGATACTGGTAGCCAGCCTCCCACTTACGATAACCAGAAACTTCTCTGGCTATTGCTGAGTGTCCCCGGTGTGTGTGTGTGTGTGTGTGTGTGTGTGTATGTGAGTGATCTGAGAATTGCTTGTCTACACCCACTCCAGGGAAGGGTTCCTTATGAGTAAACCTCTTTGGACCCCCCCTTACCCGAGTGTGTGTGCCATCTACTGTTAGGGCCTCCTAGGATCACACAGGCACGCTTCTCTCAGTCTAATGAAAAATCCGTAAGTGAGTAGGGATGGTTTTCCTATTATTCCATGTGTGCCTTCTGGAGCTGTCTCATCCTTCCCTTGGCGGAATCCTACTGCACCTGTTCCTTTGTCTGGAAATGTTCCCTTGGCCAGAGCCTACCTGTCGTAATCTTTCTTGCAATGAGGGGAAAGTCACATGACCTAGAATTAACCGTTGATTGAAAACAAGCAGTTCAGTGACAGGTAGTGCGCAGGCACTGCTGTGTGGTCACCACCTCTGTCTTGTCCCAGAGGAAGCACCGGATGCACTAAGCGGCTGCACCGTATCGACGTACACCCCAGGCAGTCACTCCTGTGTGTTCTGTCCCTCTACGGTCCTTCCCATGTTTGAAAGCACAGCTCCAGTTCTTGCTTTTACAGGATGGCAGGGTGCTGTGGTGGGGAGGAGCACGTGCCTAACAGTCAGGGAGCCCGGGGGCTCTGTCTCTGCTCTGTGACCGTCGGCTGACTTCCTGGCACACAGTAGGCACCCAGGCACCAGAGCTTTCTGTTTTCTTTTCTTTCTCACACCTGCTTAGTGCATTGCAAGGCTCTCACAGTCAGCCCTAGATCAGAGAAATGCCTGGCCAGTCTTTGTCTCTGCCGCTGCGTGGAGGAGCAGTGAGAGTGCACTGTTGAACCATGTGGCTGGGGCCCTCTGTGGAATGAGCCCCATATATCTAAAATTTAAAATGTGTTTATTTATTTATTTTTACCACTTTCTTCTACTTGACAGAGTGACTAAGAGAGATAGACATAGAGAGACAGAGACAGATCTTCTGTCTACTAGTTCACTCTCTAAATGCCCACAATAGCCAGGGCTGGGCCAGACAAAAGCCAGGAGCCCAGAAGTCCATCCAGGTTTCTCACGTGAGTAGCAGAGACTGAAGTACTTGGACCATCTGCTGCATCCCAGGATGCATCAGCAGGAAGCTGGCTCAGGAAACGAGCATCCGGGACTCTAAGTGGTCCTCTGATAGGGGGTGGGGATGTGGGGGTCCCCAGCGGCAGCTTAGCTTAACCTGATGTGTCATAGCTCTGTCTCAGGACCCGTGTTTTCCTGGACCTAGGGTAACAAAAGGAAGATAAGGAGTGCCTGTCTGCGTCTCGCTTGTCCCCCTCTGCACATGCCAGGGACTCTCTCACCTTTTCACCCGCATGGTAGCAACTTGAGGGCTCAGGTTGGGTGGCTTTACCTGAGCTTTGGAGACAAGGTATCTAGTTGAGGGGACTTTTAGGGGCCAGATGTCTAGGATGCCAACAAAATAGTAATGGTAGCTAATACGTATTAGAGTGCTTTGAATATCCTAGGCACTGGTCTAGGTGCATCATGTACATGTACAACCACACAGTCATTTCAGGGCTGTCAGAGGGCGGCTGTCTGATGAGGAGCCTAGGCAGAGAGGTTAAGGAATTTCTTCCCGATCCTACGGCTGGTGGAGGATTTGAACCACAGCCCTCGGATCCCTAACTTCTCTCTTTTCTCTCTAGGATGTTACTATATAACTCGAGTGGGGCATCCTGGTAGAAACCTAGAGTTTTGTGGAAAAGTTAACGTAGGTCTCAGGGATCTTAAACATGAAATTAAACATTAGATCTTGAGGTTGCTAAACATTAACGATCAAGGGGATGCACCTGACCCAGAGGGTGGATTTTTGTTTTTTTCCACCTGCACTGGTGATTCCTGAGTTACAGTTAGGGGATGACTGGGTTTCTCAGACAGGTTTGGGGATCCCTGGAGGGGTCCCGTGGGCACCTTTACATTTTCTAGTTTCATTCTGATGGTGATACACCAATAATGAAAAAGAATCCTGGTTTCTGCTGTGGGCTTGGGCCTCTCCTGGAGAAAGGAGGAAGCTGGAAGGCTGGACTTTGGTTGCTTGATTGTCACCAAGAAGTGGCTCCTGAACGTGCAGAGGGCTGAGGGCAGATTTGCTGCAGAGGCTGAGGGTGGGCAGGGTTCAGCGTTGGCCGAGCCAGGAGCCAGTGGACTCGGAGTCGACCACTTCCATGGATCTGCCCTTAGGAAAGGCCTTTTCGTTACTGAGCCTCCATCTGTTGAATGAACTTTTCCTTCTTTGCAAGGGTTGAAGTAAGTCAGTCACCTGATGACTTAGCCTGCAGCTGGGGCTTAGGAACCAGGCAGCTGCCCCTTGCCTCTGCCGGGTGGCCGCATGCTTGAAGCTGGAGGACTCTTCTGCTTCCTGGTGTGGGTGCTGCTGTCTCTGGGCCTCGCTGGGGAGAGAAGAGAACGTTGATTGTTTGGCTTGCCACAGAGTCCTCACGTTTGCAGACTGCAGACTGAAGAGGGCATGATCTTTTGTAGAAACCAATGCCCCGAGGAGGGAAGTAATTGTCCCTGTCACGTGGCCAGCAAGGGGCTGGGCTTGGGTGAGAACTCAGGCCTTTTGACTTCCCACTCGGTGCTTCTCCCCCAACTCCTCAGTGCCAGGGGCCTCTCCGGGCGTCTCCTGCAGTTGACAGGTGGTCCTGAGGCCACCCGTGCTCCCTGTGTCCTATCTCTTAAGCGCTGTTCGGGGCTCAGGTGGCCACGGGTGCTCTTTCTGTGGTCAAGATCGTCTCTCGAGGTTGCTTGTCAGCTGCCGGGAGAGCGCAGCGAGAGAGGGTGAGCTCCTGGGCTGAGACCTGCAGAACCACAGGCTGTTGTCATATTGCGCCCAGGCTCTTTCCCCATCACGAAGTAAAGGAGAGGAGGCTGCTGACAGTCCATTTAGAACAAACTGTAGAGCGAATCCTACAGAAAATATGAAGGAATGTTGTATGCATCCGGCGGGGAGGTGCTAACTCGTTGCTGTCCAAGTGTGGTCAGGAGCCCGGAGCCCCAGCAGCACCTGGGAGCTTGTGGGTACAGACCCGCAGACCCCACCCTCCATCTTTTGAGTCAGAACCTACCTTTTAGGAGATCTGCATACGCACGAGAGTTTGAGAAGCACTGTATTAAAAATTATCAGTGGTGAGACGGTGGAGATTTTAATGTTCTTTGTACATTTCCCCCTGATTTTGTTGTTGTCTATATATATATGAATTCCCTTTATGATGTCAAAAAAAATAGCAAAGGCATTTCCAGAATGGGAAACCGTGTCAGGCTTCCGGCTGGCGCTGCCCAAGGACAAGTGGAGCCGTTGGGTTTCGTACTTGGAAAAAGGAAGACAGCAAACCTGCCTTCTCTGTTCTGATGTCAGGGAAGAGCAGAGGCAAACCTGCTGCTAAGCAAAGAGCAGGGTCACGGACGGACACAGGTGTCAGGAGAGGTGCTGGCAGCAGCGGGCAGATGGGGTCTGTAACCTTCCCGGAGAACAATTCAGGATGGCCTCAGGTCTGGTGGGAACGGTGTGTATCCTATCTGTGATAGAGCCCTCTTCCAGAAAAAAGCAATAACAAGGGGGCTGGCACTGTGGCACAGCGGGTTAAAGCCCCATACTGCAGTGCTGGCATCCCATATGGACGCCGGTTCGAGTCCCAGCTGCTCCACTTCCGATCCAGCTCTCTGCTGTGGCCTGGGAAAGCAGTAGAAGATGGCCCAAGTCCTTGGGCCCCTGCACCTGAGTGGGAGACCTGGAGGAAGCTCTTGGCTCCTGGCTTCAGATTGGCCCAGCTCCGGGCGTTACAGTCATTTGGGGAGTGAAGCAAGGGATGGAAGACCTCTCTCTCTCTCTCCCTCTCTGCGTCTGCCTCTCTGTAACTCTGCCTTTCAAATAAGTAAATAAATCTCTTTTTAAAACATTTTTGACAGACAGAGTGGACAGTGAGAGAGAGAGACAGAGAGAAAGGTATTCCTTTTGCCATTGGTTCACCCTCCAATGGCCGCCATGGCTGGCGCGCTGCAGCCAGCGCATTGCACTGATCCGAAGCCAGGAGCCAGGTGCTTCTCCTGGTCTTCCATGTGGGTGCAGGGCCCAAGGACTTGGGCCATCCTCCACTGCACTCCTGGGCCACAGCAGAGAGCTGGCCTGGAAGAGGGGCAACCAGGACAGAATCTGGCGGCCCAATCGGGACTAGAACCCAGTGTGCTGGCGCCGCAAGGTGGAGGATTAGCCTAGTGAGCCACGGCGCCGGCCTTAAATAAATCTCTTATAAAAAAAAAAAAAGCAATAAGGGCAGTGTTTTTGCAGCCAGTTGTTCTGCTGTGTGTCCTGAAGTATCTGTGCGCTGGTGTTACTGCCAGGCCTGGAGTAGGGCAGGAGGCTTGATATGGTGGCCATGACATTAACGGGCTCTCTAGGGACATGGTCTCACGTCAGGACACGTTCAAATTAGGCCTAATGGGTCAAGCCACCACCTGCGATGCCAATTGCACATGGGCTCTGGTTCATGTCCTGACTGCTCCATTTCCCATCCAGCTTCCTGCTAATGCACCTGGGAAGGCAAAAGAAGGTAGCCCAAGAACTTGGGCCCCTGACACCGATTTGGGAGACCTAGATAAAAGCTCTGGGCTCCTGGCTCTGGCCTGGCCCAGTGCTGGCTGTTGCCACCACTTGGGGGGGTGAACCAGCTGAAAGAAGATCTCTCTGTCTGTCTGTCTATAACTCTTTCAAAATAAATAAACTAGAAAACACAGCAAAACACAGATTAGGACAGAGCTAACTCTTTTATCATGGCCCACAAGACCCTGTGTGACTGGCCCACATCTGCCTGTCTTATCTTTCCCCTCTTGTTGCTTGCATGCTTTCTTTCTTTCTTTTTTTTTTTTTAAGATTTATTTATGTATTTGAAAGTCAGAGTTATACAGAGAGAGGAGAGGCAGAAAGAGAGAGAGAGAGAGGTCTTCCATCCGACGGTTCACTCTCCAATTGGCTGCGCTGATCCGAAGCCAGGAGCCAGGAGCTTCTTCCAGGTCTCCCACATGAGTGCAGGGGCCCAAGGTCTCGGGCCATATTCTTACTGCTTTCCCAGGCCATAGCAGAGAGCTGGATCAGAAGAGGAGCAGCCGGGACTAGAACCGGCGCCCATATGAGATGCTGGTGCTTCAGGCCAGGGCGTTAACCCGCTGTGCCACAGAGCTGGCCCTTCCCTCTTGTTGCTTTCTACAAAAGTGACAGCAGACCTCTTTCCAGTCACTGAAGACCAGAAGCCAAGCTTGAGGCCTCTGGGCCTGTCTGCAGCTGCCTGCTGTGCTGGGAGGCTGGCCTTCCCCCTGCATCGCTGCTCAGATGTCTCCCATGCAGAGGCCCCGGTGGCTGGCCTGGTTAGGACAGACCTCTTGCCCACCCCCCTCCCCCCGCATCCGCTGTTTTGTTTTGCTTCCTAGTGTGACCCTCTAACATCATCTCATTTGTTAGCTTTCTTACCAATTACTTGTTTCTTCCTGTTAGAATTTTAGCTCCATGAGGAGTCGGCTCTTTTATGCCACTTAACCTCCGTGTCCCCAGCACTCAGAGCACTGCCTGGCATGCAGTACAAGTTAAGTAATAATATGTGGATCAGAGCTCAGAATTCTCGATGACTGCGAGTTGAGTTTCCCAACACCTGGCGTGCGGTGTTGGCCTGTGGAGTGAGTGAGGAGGTTAAGGCTCAGCCCAGCGCCTGGCGTGCAGGTGATGCCCGACACGCAGGGGCGGTTGTCAGCCCCCTGGCTCAGGCATGCTGGGGAGGACATGCAGGACTCAGAACTCATCTCCCAGACAGTGAATGCCTGCGGCCCCTCCCTGGTGCCGCTCGCGCAGAGCTGCTGAGGGGAAAGGGAGAGGAAAAGGCAGAAAAAGAGGGAGGGAGCAGTCAGGTCTCCAGCTGCTTGTTAGTTCCCCGAATGTCTGCCACAGCCAGGGCTGGGCCAGGCTGACATTAGGAGCCTGAAACTTTATGTGGATCTCCTATGTGGATGACAGGGGCCCAAGCTCTTGAGTCATTGTCTGCTGCCCCCTAGGACACATTGGTAGGAAGGAAGCTGGATCAGAAGTAGAGGTGGTAGGGGCTGTGTTGTGGCCCAGGGGGTTGGACTGCCACCTACAGTGCCAGCATCCCATATAAGCGCTGGTTCATGTTCATGTCCTGGGAGCTTTGCTTCTGATACAGCTCCCTGCTAATGCACCTGGGAAAGCTGCAGAGGACAGCCTGAATACTGGGGCCCCTACACCCACAGGGGAGACTGAATGGAGTTTCTGACTCCTGGCTTCTGCCTGGCCCAGCACTGCCCATTGCTCTCATCTGGGGAGTAAACCAGCAGACGGAAGATCTCTGTCTCTCTGTTTCTCTCTCTCTAACTCTGCTTTTCAAATAAATAATAAATAATAAATCTTTTTTTTTTTTTTTGACAGGCAGAGTTAGACAGTGAGAGAGAGAGAAGAGAGAAAGATCTTCCTTCTGTTGGTTTACCCCCAAATGGCTGCTATGGCCAGTGCGCTGTGCTAATCCAAAGGCAGGAGCCAGGTGCTTCCTCCTGATCTCCCATGGGGTGCAGGGCCCAAGCACTTGGGCCATCCTCCACTGCACTCTGGGCCACAGCAGAGAGCTGGCCTGGAAGAGGGGCAACCGGGACAGAATCCAGCGCCCCAACTGGGACTAGAACAGGCGATGATTAGCCAAGTAAGCTGCGGCACCAGCCATCTTTTTTCTTTTCTTTTTTTTTTTAAAGAAGCAGAGGACTTGGACTGGCACTGTGATTTGGGATGCAGGTGTTCCAAGTGGTAGCTTAACCTGT
The DNA here is from genome assembly GCA_949820135.1 of Sylvilagus floridanus. Taxonomy (NCBI): domain Eukaryota; kingdom Metazoa; phylum Chordata; class Mammalia; order Lagomorpha; family Leporidae; genus Sylvilagus; species Sylvilagus floridanus. The sequence goes on along the minus strand of OX463234.1, from coordinate 39,554,210 downwards.
TGTGCCGCATTGTCCACCCCAAGCGTCTACTCTTGAACCTTTTGAATGTGAGTGTCTTAAATGACTGTGCCCTGTGCCTGCTGTGTCACCATCCACAGCTGCGTCTGTATGCTGGAGTCGCTGGGCCTCTTTTGGAGCCCCAGTCGTAGCTCTGGCGAGTGTGCGCCTGGCGCTGTGACGTGCCTTTGCCGCAGTACATTGCATGTCCTGTGTCAGTCTGGAACGCTTCTGGCTGCAGGTGACAGCCCACAGTGGTTGTACAATGGGTGGTTGGTTTTGTGAGAGTTAGGCTGTTTCTAGTATTGCTTTAGTGACTGTGACTTCAGGGCTGCCCTCCCTGTGCCTGTCTTGGCCTTTCCCTCAGGAACAAGGCTTCACCGTGGCAGGGTGCTGCTGTCTGCACCCACCACACTGTGACTACCGTACAAAGGATGGAGGAAGGGCTGATCCCCATTCATGTCTTCTGTTTTTATCAAAGAGGCATAACTTTCCCAGATGCCTCCCAGTGTACTTCTGCTTACTTCTCCTTGGCCTTCTTCGTCTTCTTTTTTTTAAAGATTTATTTGAAAGACAGAGTTACAGAGAGAGGGAGAGAGAGAGGTCTTTACCCAGTGGTTTTCTCTCCAGATAGCCACAATGGTTTGACCTGAGCTGATCCAAAGCCAGGAGCTTCTTCTGAGTCTTCCCTCATGGGTGCAGGGGCCCAAGGACTTTGGGCCATCCTCTGCTGCTTTCCCAGGTGCATCAGCTGAGAGCTGGATAGGAAGTGGAGCAGCCGAGACTTGAACTGGCACCTGTTTGGGATGCCATTGCTGCATGCAGGGGCTTTAACCTGCTGCGCCACAGCCCCACCCTCTCCTTGGCCTTCTTAAGACTTCTAAAGGTCAGCTAAGGCAGAGAACGGGGTGAGTAGGTTTTCAGTGTGTGGTGTTGAAGGTGGCCAGGGAAAGGTATATTGGAGTTGTTGGTGAGCTCATGTAGCAAGTGGTGTGTGCCAGACTAGAAAACTTGGTGGGCACCTATGGACCATTTTTCTCCCTTGGGGATATTTGGTGGTATCTGGAGACATTTTTTTTTTAAGATTTTATTTATTTATTTGAGAGGTAGAGTTACAGTGAGAGGGAGAGACAGAGAGGAAGGTCTTCCTTCCGTTGGCTCACTCCCCAAATGGCTGCAATGGCCGGAGCTGTGCCAATCCGAAGCCAGGAGCCAGGTGTTTTTTTCCGGTCTCCCACGTGGGTGCAGGGGCTCAAGCACTTGGGCCATCTTCTACTGCTTTCCCAGGCCACAGCAGAGAGCTGGATTGGAAGAGGAGCAGCTAGGACTAGAACTGGCACCCATATGGGATGCCGGTGCCCCAGGCAGAGGATTAACCTACTTCTCACAGCGCCGGCCCCCTGGAGACATTTTTGTTACATCTTGGCTATGTGTGTGCTAGTGGCATCTGGTGGATTGGGACCAGGAATCTGCTAACCATCCTACAGTGTTAAGGCTGAGAAACCCCTGGGCTGTCTGGACACATTCTTCAGAGTTTCTTTAGCTGTTTCTCTGTGATGCAGCAACTGGCAAATGGTGACCCTTTGTTGTGATGTGCATTACTAATACCTACTCTTGCTGTTGACTTTCTGAGGCTCAGTATCAAAGAAGTGATCCTGACGGGGGCCAGCCACACGCTATAACGTCGGAAAATAGTCTTACCAGAAGGCTAACATCAGACGGAACTAATTAAGTCTCATTGCATTTTAGCATCACAGAACAATGACAAAAGACAATTTCTCCTGGAGCGACTGCTGGACGCAGTGAAGCAGGTAAGAAGAAGGCACTCCCGTGGCTCGTGGCTGGATTGCTACTGTCAGGCAGTTAAGGGAGCAGTCATTTTTCCCCCCTTTCCAAGCACAGACTCCTGCACTGTGTCTGGGAATACTGAAGCTAATGGTTCTCCCCCGGAGGCAGGGAAGAGGGGGAGAGTGTGTGTGGGTGTAGTTCTTCCGTCTTCCATTTCCAAGGCCCCCTGAGGGCTCCATTCTGCACGATGGCCCTTAAGGAGGGCCTTGATGCGGGTTTCATTCTCATTTCTGAGCCAATGTATTTTAGGGCAGATCTTAAAGCTGCAGAGTGGCAGCTTGGGGTCAGGACCCTGCAAGGACAGAGCAAGACCGGAGGAGTGGTGCCTGCCCCAGGGCCTCTGCCACTACCAGCCGCAGTGGCGGCTCACGCTGTTTCTGATGCCTGGCTTCTGGTGGCGCTTGAAGCTGAGCTTGGGCACGAGGCTGGAGTCACTTTGCTTGTCTGTGTGTGCCCTCTGCGTGCTCTGTCAGCTGTCATTTTCCCCCACTGCTTTCCGTTGCATGCTGCTTCCCGCAACCCTGTGAGAGCATTCCTGCACTTCTTTTCTTTTTTTTTTTTTCAATTTTAAAAAGATTTTTATTTATTTATTTGAAAGACAGAGTTACACAGAGAGGTAGAGACAGAGAGAGAGGTCTTCCATCTACTGGTTCATTCCCCAATTGGCCACAATGGCTGGAGCTGTGCAGATGCGAAGCCAGGAGCCAGGAGCCAGGAGCTTTTTCTAGGTGCAGGGGCTTCTGGGTACAGGGGCCCAAGGGCCATCTTCTATTGCTATCCCAGGCCACAGCAGAGAGCTGGATCCAAAAGAGGAGCAACTGGGTTGCAAACCAGCACCCATTAGGGATGCTGGCGCTTCAGGCCAGGGCCTTAACCTGCTGGCCATAGCGCCAGACCCCTGCACTTATTTTCATTTAACAGATGAAAAATGAAACTCACAGAGATCCACTGACTGGCTCAAGGTGTCATGGTTAGGAAGTGACAGAGCTCAGATCTGAACCTGGGGAAGCTCACTCTATGGAGAGCCCTTCAAAAAGTTCATGGAAAATGTGTGTTATGTGAAAACTATTGATGAATTTCAAAGTTTGTACTAAGAGACCTTTTTTTTTTTTTTAAAAATTTATTTTTTTTTTGAAAGTAAGCGTTTCAGAGAAAGAGGGGGTGAGAGAGAGAGAGAGATCTTCCATCCACTGGTTCACTTCCCAGATGGCTACAATGGCCAGGGCTGGGCCAGGCTGAAGCTGGAAACAAGGAGTTTCATCCAGGTCTTTCACATGGGTGAAAGGGGCCCAAAGACTTGGGCCATCTTCTGCTGCTTTTCCTAGGCCATTAGCAAGGAGCAGAATCAGAAGTGGAGTAGCTGGGACTTGAACCAACATTCATTTGCCTGCTGGCATCACAGGTGGAGGCCTTACCCACTACGCCACAATGCCCACCTGCCCCTACCTTTAAAAAAATAAACTATTTATTTATTTGAAAGGCAGAGTTACAGAGAGAGAAGGAGAGACAGAGAAAGAGATGTTCCATATGCTGGTTCTAAATGGCTCCAGTGGCTGGGACTGGTCCAGGCCAAAGCCTGGAGCCTGGAACTCTATCTGGGTCTCCCATGTGGATAGCAGACATGTACGTGGGCCATCTTCCACTGTTTTCCCAGTCACATTAATAGGGAGCTGGATTGGAAGTGGAGCAGCTGAGACTCGAACTGGTGTTCTGATGTGGGATTCTGGCATTGAAGGCGATGACTTAACTTTCTGTGCTACAATGCCAGCGCCCCAAATAAACTTAACCTTTAATTCCATTTTCTGCGGACTCTTTGAAGTGTCCTTATGTGTGATTATAATATAGGGAGGGAAATACTTTAACCAGGGTGTATATTGAGTGTTGAAGTAAGCCTAGAGAATTTAGCGCCTGCTCAAGCCTTCAGGCATCCTGGTGTGGTGGAAGGGACATAGGTTTGGGCTCGAAAGTTGCTAGGGTTGAGTGACAGTTTCATCTCCCCTACCCTCTGTGAGCATTCCATTTCCTGTCCCTGAACTTTTTCAAGTAGCTGTGTGTGTGTGTGTGTGTGTGTGTGTGTCCTTGCTCAGACGTTGGAATCCTACAAGCTTGTGACCCATAGCACAGATTCTATACCTTTAAAAGAGAGTGCTGGATAATGGTGAGTGTTGCACAATATAGTGAATTGCTTGTTGCACCTAAAAATGGTTAAAATGGTAAGTTTTATGTTCTCTGGGTTTTACCAGAATTTAAAACAATGTAGTTTGCTTCCATTTTCACTCACCCTGGATGAGTGCTTGTTCAGCACAGCGGAGTGGCTTGTTTGAAGCCGGATTGATGTCGTCTTACAGCGAGTCGTAGCGACTTGGGGCTCTGTCGGAAGGGAGCTGTCATCCTACAGTTGTGGAAGTTTTAATTTTCACCTGTTAAGAGCCCTGCATTGTAGACGCTCAGCCGCCGACAGATAGGAGCAACCTCCTAGAGAATTCGCAGATGGCGATGTGCGTTTGTTTTCCTGTTGTAATTGTTTTCCCACAAGGCTCTCTTCTGTACAAGTGGGAGATAAGGGCTTCCTGTAAGTGGCACTTTGACGTCTGGGTGTCTGCCCTTTTTAACGCTTTATTTATTTATTTATTTGAGAGGCAAAGAGACAGAGAAAGAAGAGTGAGTTCCCATCTCCTGATTCATTCTTCGGATGCCTGCAAGGGCCAGGGCTGGCCCAGGTTGAACCGGGAACCAGGATCTAGGAACCAGGAACCCAGTCCAGGTCTCCCATGTGGGTGGCAGGGATCCAGTCACTTGAGCCATCACCTGCTACCTCCTCGGGTCTGCGTTAGCTCTAAGCTGCAATCAGAAGCCAGATCTGTGATATTAGACATAGGTGTCCCACTGTCAACTGTTTTGCCAAATGCTCCCTTCTCCTCATTCCTAAGTCCTGGGCTGACACCAAGGCACAGGGCTCCCGTGTCCTTCTCCTGACCCCGAGAGCCGGGGGCGTTGCTGTGTGGTAGTTTGAATGTCTCTTCCCAACAGCTGATCTCAGCAGCTTCTTTTTCTGTGCAGTGCCAGATCCGCTTTGGAGGGAGAAAGGAGATCGCCTCGGATTCCGACAGCAGGTAAACGCATCGCTTCTAAACCGGTTGCCATCCAGACGGAACAGTGGAGGAGAGATCCGGCTCTGTACTCTGCCTGTGCAGCCAGGAGGTGTGGGGATCAGTTTCTGGTCAGCTGTGGACCACGTATGCAGAGACCACACACGTAGAACCTGTCCATCTTCCCGTAATGCTGCTTCTAGGAATCTATTCTGAAAGACCTTTCTGTGTAATGTTATTTTCAGGGTAACTGAAACAATTTAGTTTTTTTTTTCAGGATTAAGAGAATGCCTGATTTCAGGGTAATTTTTAATTGTGAAAACTCAGAAACCTGAATACCAAATAGTGGGAAATGGTTGATGGATGATCCTGCATCAGTGGGATGGAATGTTATATGACCATGAAAAATGATGTCCGTATAGATTTTGTTCTAAGCAAAAAAGTGCATCTGTAGAAATTTTAAAATTAGCCAGGAGGTGAAAATGCATATGATAAAAAATAAACAGCAGAATGTGAGATTCTGTGGGTGCAGCTTGGCCCCAGCTATGTAAAATGTGAGCAGAGGTAGGGCTGGGGGTCAGAATGCTGGGAGTGTTCGCACTTTCTGGCATTTCTTGTGTATTGCTACTCTGCTTATGTGATCCTTTTATGGTTTAAAAAAAAAGTCCAAAAACCTGTCATTGATGTTCATGACCCAAGAAAGACGTACGCTTTTTACATTGAGTGGAAGAAGAGGCATGCGTTTTTGGCAAAGGTGGGAGACAAAGAGGCATCCAGTGCTTGCTGGAAGTGCTTTGTCAAGCCCGTCAGAGCTGACTCATGCTCCGCGGTCCCTGGCGTGGCCAGAGGAACATTCCTGCAAGGGAAGGAGGGAGGGGAGCTCGCTTGCACAGCATTCATACCCCCCCACCCCCCGCCCCCGGAAACTGTCCAAGTCCTTCTCTTGCCCCTGCCCAGCCAACAGAGTCAGTCATTCCCTTGCTGTTCTGTCATCCTCTTGTTCTCTGAGACTTGATCAACCCTGAATAATTCCTTTAGAGGTGCATTGATAGAGTTTTGAGGGGTTATTTCAAACAGGCACAGATTGAAAATGACACTCCCCGCCCTCTGTGTTTGCTTAGTTTTTCTGCATTAGAGTTGTTACCGAACAGACTGTCCCTTTCTGTTGTGTCTGCTGCCTGTGTTCCCTCACTGCAGCATCAGCTCTGTGGGGGCAGGGATGCTCTGCTCTCCTGTTTACTGAGCCTAGAAGCATCTAGAAGGTGCTCCGTAGAGCTTTGCTACTGCCTCGCACTGTTGTCACCACCATGAGGCATGTGAGTGCTGAGGCAGGACGGCTTCTCCATTTCTTTACTTCTCAGTGTTTTACTCAGACTCTGTATATGTTTATGCATTAGGTCTTTAGACTGATTTATTGGTTCAGTTCTATGGGGCCTGGCCTTGTTCAGCATGGGGTTTCTCATTTTGGGATCCAAATTCCACCTGCATCAGAATCACTTGAAAACCTTACTGATTTTTTTTTTTTTTTGTGATTTATTCATTTACCCAAAAGGCAGAGTTACAGAGGAAAAGAGGAAGGGAGGGAGAGAGAGGGGGAGAGAAAGAGAGAGGGAGAGAGAGATAAAGAGAGAGAGAGAGAGAGATCTTCAATCTGCTGGTTCACTTCCCAAATGGCTGCAATGACTGGGGTTGGGCCAGGCCAAAGCTAGGAACCTGGAGCTTCCTCTGGGACTCCCACGTGAATTCAGGGGTCCAAGCACTTGGCCCATCTTCTGCTGCCTTCCCAGGCACATTAGCAGGGAGCTGGATCTGAAGAGGAGCAGCTGGGACATGGACTGGTGTCCACATGGGCTGCCAGTGTCGCAGGTGGTGGCTCCATCTGCTATGCCACAGCACCAGCCCCGAGGCTTATTAATTAATGATGCAGATAGCATATCCCATCTGAGGTCTGCTGAATTGGGGTGTGTCCACGTGAGTGTGTGTGGTATGATTGTGTGTGCTTTGGTGGAAAACTTGCTCCAGGACCTACATTTCCATGAGGTTTCCCCATGATTCTAGTAGATACTGAAACTTCCAGTGCAATCTTGTTCCAGGTCTTGGGATAGAGAGAATTAAAAAGGGATTTGTCTTCTCTGGCCAGTTTGGTTTGTGCTCTGTATGCGATGTGTGCATGTGTATGGTGTTTAGTTATGTGTACATGTATTTTTGGCTTTGTTTTTATTTATTTATGAAGATGTATTTATTTGTTTGATAGGAAGAGTGATAGAGAGGGAGAAATATCTTCTGCCTACTAATTTGCTCCCAAAATGGCCACAGTGGTCAGGGGTGATCCAGGCCAAAACCAGGAGCCTGGAACTTCATCTGGGTTTCCTACATGGGTGGCAGGAGCTAAGTACTTGGCCAACCTTCTATTGGTTTCCCAGGTACATTAGCAGGAAACTGGAGTGGAAGTGGGGCAGCCAGGATTAGAACCATTGCCCATATGAGATGCCAGCATCCCAGGTGGTGACGTAACCCCTGTGCCACAGTGCCGGCCCCTATTGTTGGGTTCTTTACTTTGTTGCTTTTCTTGTAATTGTGCTATTCATTTCCTCAGAGAGGCGATCCTGCTCTGACTGTTATAATGTATGCTTACGTGATGGAACTTACTAATATGACTTACATGTAGACGTTGTATTCTATGGGAGTGTATCAGATGTTCATCCTTCTGTGACAGCTGTTGTTTATGGATTAAAGGATCATCCTGCTTAATATTAATGGTAATAGCTACTGCTTTTGCGACTCATAATGTATTTATTTAAAAGATTTATTCCTGGAGCCTGTATTGTAGCATAATGGGTTAAACCACCACCTGCAATGCTGGTTTCCCATATGGGCGCTGGTTCAAGTCCTGGCTGCTCCACTTCTGACCCAGCTCCCTGCTAATGCTTCTGGGAAAGCAGCAGCCCAGGTGCTTGGGCCCCTGCTACCCACATGGAAGATACAGATGAAGTTCCTGGCTCTTGACTTAGGCAAGGCCCATCCCTGGCTGTTATGGCCATTTGGGGAGTGAGCCAGCAGATGGAAGATCTCTCTATCTCTGCCTCTCTCTCTCTGTAACTCTGCCTTTCAAATAAATAAAATAAATCTTAAGAAAAGAGATTTATTTATTTATTATTTGAAACACAGAGTTATAGAGGAAGAGAGAGAGAGAGGGAAAGAAGGATTTTCCATTTGCTGGTTCACTCCCCAAATGGCTGCAATGACTGTGGCTGGACCAGGCCAAAGCCAGGAGCCAGGAAATCCATCTGGGTGTCCCATGTGGGTGGCAGTGGCCCAAGCACTTGGGTCATCTTCCACTGCCTTCCCAGGCTCATTAGCAGGGAGCTGGATTGGAAGTGGAACAGCTGAGACCTGGGACTGGAACCCGTGCTCATATGGGATGCTGGCGTCCCTGGCAGCAAGCTAACCTACTGCACCACAGTGCTGGCCCCAGCTACTCATTCTTTGTGATGAGGCTTAGTCTTTGGTGCAGCCTCAGAAGGAGCGGTGGTGTGGTCCTTCCTTTGCTGATAAGGAAAATGATGCAGCCCAGTTAAATGTCTTGAGAGTGTTGGGGTTAGGAGATGGACCTTAGTTTTCCAGGTCTGTTCTTCTCTGTTACATCATGTTGAGTAATTAAATTGTTTGTGACGCTAGGTTTTAAAAATAGGTGGCTTTGGGGCTGACTTTCTGACAAAGTCCCGGCTTGTAGTGCTGACATCCGATACGGGCGCTGGTTCGAGTCCTGGCTGCTCTACTTCGATCCAGCTGCCTGCTAATGCACCTGGGAAAGCAGCAGAGGACGGCCCAAGTTCTTAGGCCCCTGCACCCACATGGGAGGTCCCAAAGAAGCCCCTGGCTCCTGGCTTCAGATTGGCACAGCTCCAGCCGTTTCGACCATTTGGGGAGTGAACCAGCGGATGGAAGACCTTTCTCTCTCTCTGTCTCTACCTCTCTCTGTAACTCTGTCTTTCAAATAAATAAAATGGATCTTTAACAACATTGGCTTCCCCCTCTATGGGATTCCTTCTCTGTGTCGGACGGAGTCTTGATCTTACGTGTGTCTTCACAGTGGCGTCCTCATTGTGTAGGAAAGGTCACCTCATTGTGCCCATTCTGTGCCCATTCTGGTTATTGTCCCATAACCTCAAGAGGGACTATCAGGGAACATTTTAAAATAGCTGTTGTGTGAAGCCAGTTTTGTGACACAGTGGGTGAAGCTGTAGTTGTGACACTGGCATCCCGTATTGGAGCGCCAGTTCAATCTGGATGCTCTGTTTTCAACACAGATCCTTGCTAATGCACATGGGAATACAGTGGAAGATGGCCCAACTACCTGGGCCCTTGCCACCCATATAGAAGACCCTGATGGACTTCCTGGCTCCTGACTTCAGCCTTACCCACCCCTGGCTGTTGCAATCATTTGGGGGAGTGAATCAGCGAATGGAAGATCTCTTTCTCCCCTCTCCCGTATAATTTTTTTTTTTTTTTTTGACAGGCAGAGTGGACAGTGAGAGAGAGAGACCGAGAGAAAGGTCTTCCTTTGCTGTTGGTTCACCTCCAATGGCTGCCGCAGCCGGCGCGATGTAGCCGGCGCACCGCGCTCATCCGATGGCAGGAGCCAGGTGCCAGGTGCTTTTCCTGGTCTCCCATGGGGTGCAGGGCCCAAGGACTTGGGCCATCCTCCACTGCACTCCCGGGCCACAGCAGAGAGCTGGCCTAGAAGAGGGGCAACTGGGACAGAATCCGGTGCCCCAACCGGGACTAGAACCCGGTGTGCCGGCGCCACAAGGCGGAGGATTAGCCTGTTGAGCCACAGCGCCGGCCTTCCGTATAATATTTTAAAAAATTTATAGAAAATAAGTAACTGTTGTGAGAGTGACGAGATAGATGAGCCACCTCTATTCCTCCTCCCCAAGTGTCCAGCACCAGAGTCCAGTTTGCTCAGCTTCCGTGCTGGCCCCCATCGCGGTCACCAGTGTGGTTCACAGGATGGCTGCTGGAGCTCCCCAACGGGCTCCCAATTTCACCCTTCTCCTGCTTCCAATGCATTGAGAGAATTCTGCAAGTCACTCCCAGGTTAGACCCTTCCCCACACCGGCATCTCTGCTCTTGGGAGAAGGACCCACATCCTAAACACAGCCTGGAAGGTGCAAGCCCATTCCCCTGCCTCTGCCACAGTCTCCTTGGCTTTTTTTTTTTTTTTCAATTGCTTTTCACTACTGCTCCTGGAAAATCTGGCAGATTGCCTTCTGCCGGCACTGCCTTCTCCCCATGCCTGTCTGCTGGCCCACTTTCCTGCTCTGTGCTGCCTAGTCTGTAGGTCTGCTTCAGGTTACATGTGTATGTGGTGAATTACCTGTCTGCTTAGCTGCTGCCAAGCAGGAATTAACCCTACTCTGTCCCCATGTCTGACATGTAGTCAGTGCTCAGTGAATAGTTGTTGACTTGTTCAGCAGTTGGGACCTGAATGCCTACTTGCTCTGTGCTGGCCCTAGGGCTTCCCACACACTTCAAGGATCTTGCTACCCCTCCAGTAGCTTTCTGGCTACGGGGAGAACAGTCCATAAGGTAGAGACCATGGAGTGGGGTGCTGAGGACCATAATGCGGGCTCTCCATATGCCCTGGAGGCTGGTGTGAGCGTGTGGGTCCTCAAGGCCTGGCTTGGGATCCTGGCCATTCCTCCTCCTCTTGTGCACTTGCCTAATGTCCTTGAATCCAAGATTTCAGGCATCCTTGCTGGTTGTGTAGATGAAGTGAGATACCATGTGTTAAAGTGCCAGGCCCGTAAGAATGTGAGCTTCACCCCTGCCCTTCAAGGAGTAAAGTCTGGCTGGGCACACTTTTCACTTAGCTGGTGACTTGCCCCTTGGTCACGGCCTGTTGATGCAGGCAGTAGGCTGTAAATAGGGTGGATGTGCGGTTGTGAATCTGAAGACTTGCAGATGTTTGCTGTTGCTCTCCGAGGAGTGATTGAACTTGGAGATCCCCTTCCTGTATAGCTCTGGGCACAGTTTTTGATCCCATTTGGAACAGAGGGTTCCTTGTGTGTATCTCTTCCTGTATCAATCTTATCCAGGAATCTAAGACCCAGTGTCTACTAAGAAATAATATATTATTAGAAGAGTTTGGTTTTATTTATTTATTTATTATTTGTTAGTTTTTCTTTGAGAGACAGTACCCAGGGGCTGGCAACTCAATCCAGGTTTCCCCTGTGGCTGGCAGGAGCCTACTAACTTGGGCTGTCATCACTGCTTCCCATGGCTGGAGTCAGGAGCTGGTGCTGAAGCCAGGTGTATCTGATATGGGATGTGGGTGTTTTAGCCTCTGGACCAAAGCCTGTTCCCACATTTACTGTCTTAGTAAGTTCTAGACAGGACTGTGAGGTGTTGACTTGTGGTTGCTGCTGGAGTCCAGCTGGTTGGAACTAGCATCAGTAGGAAGCTTTGAGACAGTGGTCTACACTGGTGTGGTGGGCAGGGCTCTTTGGTATCAAGGAACAGAAATCTGCAGCTGAGATTATTGTGAGCTCAGAGATTGGGAAACAGGCCATGTTTGGAAAGCGAGGGGCCAGGGCAGCTTTGTAAGGCTCCTAAGCTGGAAGCAGGAGGTCCAGTAATGGTCTCCTAGCTGGAATAGTGTCCATGTAAGGTCCCGCGGCTATGGGAGAACGTAAACCAAAATTTAATGCTTCGGGTTCTTGCCATTTACTTAGGAGAATTCTAAGCACCGGCCCATACGAGACGGACGACATGGTAAAGTTCAGGATTTATTTGGAGAGTGAGAGAAATACACAGGAACGTGAGGGCTATGAAGGGAAAGTGGGTCAGAACAAGTAAATGGGGAGATCCACACCAGGCTTTTCCAAGGAGCAGCCCAGAGACTGCAAGCCAGAGAGGGCACGCAGGCGAGGGAGAGCAGGCGTGAGAAACAGCAAAACGGGCCGGCTTAGTGTGCTCCAGCCTGTATCCACTTCCAAGAGGGGAGTGGTTAATGGTCTGATTGACAGGGGGATGGATACAGGTGAGATCACACAGGGGGTAGGGGGTGTGGCCTCCAGCTCATGGGCCTGATCCTGTCTCCCTCGTTGGTCCCATGTCACCACTGCTGGAATAAAATACCAGCTGTTTTCTTTTTCTTTTCTTTTTTATTTTTTAAAATTTTATTTATTTATTTGAGACGTAGAGTTACAGACGGTGAGAGGGAGAGACAGAGAAAAAGGTCTTCCATCTATTGGTTCACTCCCCAGATGGCCACAGCAGCCGAAGTTGTGCTGATTTGAAGCCAGGAGCCAGTTGCTTCTTCTCATCTCCCGTGTGGGTGCAGGGGCTCAAGGACTTGGGCCATCTTCTACTGCTTTCCCAGGCCCCAGCAGAGAGCTGGATTGGAAGAGGAGCAGCCAGGACTAGAACAGGCACCCGCATGGGATGCCCACATGAGGATTAACCTACTGCACCACAGCGCCGGCCTCACCAGCTGTTTTCTGACTCTCATTTGCTCAGGATTGACATAGGGAAGAAGCAGCTTCAGCTCACCACCCACCTCTTGGCCACCAGCCACAGGATTTGGTTGGAGGAACTTTCTGGAACCCCATTGGCCTCTACAGTGAAAACATGTCTGTTTAGGTTTACTATTCCAACAAGACTGTAGCCAGTGAGGAAGAATAAACCTTCAGGACAACATCTGAGTGCTCTTTCTTTCTTTTTCTTTTTAAAAGATTTATTTGAAAGGTAGAGTTGGGGGTGGGGACAGAGATCTTCCATCCATTGGTTGACTCCCCAGCTGGCTGCAGTGGCTGGAGCTGGGCCGATCTAAAGCCAGGAACTGAGAGCTTCTTCCTGGTCTCCCACTTGAGTGTAGGTGCCCAAGCTCTTGGGCCATCCTCTACTTCATTGCAAGGCGCCTTAGCAGGGAACTAGATTGGAAATGGAGAGCCGGGACTCCATGTGAGATGCAGTGCCACAGTGCCGGGCCCTTGGAGTGCTCTTTCAAAAACCGAAAGAAGCAGCATAGCCACAACACCCAATGCTTGATGGCTGTTGCCGTTGTGTTGCGATGGTAATCTCCTTCGGTCATGGCTGTTTGCCAGGCAGCTTGTAGATAGTCTTGTTATACATTAGCAGTCTCATTGGATCCTTGCAACCACCCTGAGGTATAGGCATGCAGGAGGCATAAAAGCTTGGGGTTGATCACTTGTGTAGTGTTTGTTGGTGGACGTAGCCCAAGCGTTGGTGCTGGGAGTACAGGCTTAGGGTCGGGACCCCAGGGTTTGTAGGTGGTGTGGTAGAGATTGAGCCCAGTGTGGTCCTTGTTCTGTAGTACTGTGTCCCCTCTTGTTTTTCTAGCACACACTTTCCTAAAATGAGAGATCTGTGTTGCTGCAAGTAGCTGACACCATTTTAGGTGTTAGGTGTCATTTTATCAAATTTGTTTCACTCGCCTTCAGGGTAAGTTATTCTCCTTACAGTTTGTTCCTGGGCTCAGTAATAAATACCAAGGGGGAGAGGCTTGGTTTGGTATTAAGTTGAACTAAATGAAATGGCAAATATTTGATCTCTTTGGACCTATTAAAAAATGGCAGCTTGTTTAAGATAGTTCAGAAGGACATGTCTCCAACACCTCTCCTCGTTTTAGACAGATCACGCAGGTTGCAGCCTTGGGACCTTCTCAGCGTGGAAGGCTTTAACTGCTTTGCCTTGCAGGGGGTCTTTTCTGTCATGTGAAGCTGCTTTCTCTTTTGCAGTAGTCACAATGTTTCCTTTTCAGACCTGCGTACTTAAGGAAGTGAGTGGAATTCGTGACAAATTAAAAAAGTCACGGTGCACATGCCTTGGATGTGACAAAAGTTGTTGAGGCGTTGAAGAGGGAGAAAGAAAGCGCCAGCAGGACACATTGTTGTTGTTGGGTTTTGGGCCTCTGTGACACACAGTAGTATTCTGCTAAAACTGGAACAGCAAAGCGTGTGTGTGTGTGTGTGTGTGTGTGAGAGAGAGAGAGAGAGAGAGAGAGAGAGATCTTCAATCTGCTGGTTCACTTCCCAAATGGCTGCAATGATTGGGGTTGGGCCAGGCCAAAGCTAGGAACCTGGAGCTGTGGATGCAGATGCCCCAGGCAGCATCTTAACCACTTCGCCAGATGCCTGCCGGTTTCTAGCTCTCTGATCCCTCGATGTCCTCAGCTGTGAAATGGGAATGGTTCTAGCAGTATTCCTGGACTTGTGAATTAGCTCATGGGTAACCCTTAGAACAGTGCCTGGCAGAGAGTAAATTTCCAGTAATTGCTAACAATTGCCATTGTCATTAAATGCAGTTTTAATGCTCTTGAACTGCACTAGTTTGAATTTGGCAGGTCTACTTATATGCAGATTTATTTTTTGAGTTTTGCAATAATTTGAAAAATCTTGCAGATGAACCTGTAGCCAAGAAATATTGAAAAATTAAGAAAAAGCTATGTCATGAATGCATAAAAAGTGTGTAGATAATAGTCTCATTTCCTACCATCAAATACAGATTCATCCATAATAAAGTTAAAACATCAAAACTTACACATCTTTACAGGCATTTGCCGTTGAGAGAAATAAAAACTGAGAGAACGTGGTGTCATTTGCTGTTGAGAGAAATAAAAACTGATGTGGACGTGCAGTATTAACTTGCAACTACATAAGAGCACCTTAGTACACAGAGTGCATCGATGCTACCAGACTACTTCCATGGCCGACATCTTGTGTTGTGGGGAGTCCACAGGGTTTGGCGCCGCTAACCACCGTGTTGTTCAAGGGTCAGCATTGTGTACAAAGGGTCTGGACTCTGGTGAGCCGTTCAGTGCACACTGGGGCTCTTCACTATGATGGGGAGCAGTCAGTTGACTGCAGCTGTTTGTCTCAGAATGTACAGAAATTGTCAATTTTTGTGAACCTGTTCGCTGGCTGCCTCAGAACAAATTAGAAGGGAGATTTTCTTCTCCTTTCAAAGTATGTCAGGAGAGTGATTTTCCCCCCTTTACCTCTTGAAGAATTAGAAACGATTTTGAACTCTCCAGGAAGCGCAGAAACCAAACCAGCTGCCTTTTGCTCTTTCCCACTGTTATTTCATAACTCAGTGGAAGACCGTCACATGTATTCCCCCGCACACGTAAGAAACCACGTGGCTTTTTTTGGGGGGGCATTTTCCCTTTGAAATGTCTCTGAATGTTCATCATGTGATTTATATCTTCAGTGTATCACAGATTTTTGACCAGCCTCTTACTAGTTTGAGGTGTTGACTGGATATTATAATTTTTAGCTTAATTTTTTTTTTTTTTTATTTTGAGAGGTGGGGAGACAGAGAAAAGAGGAAGGAGGAGGAGGGAGAGCTCTTAAGCACTAGTTCACCCCTCAGATGCCTTCAGTGGCTGGGAGTGGGACAGACAAAAGCCAGGACTTCCATGTGGGGACTAAGTCCTGGTCTTCTGTGTTGGAGGCAGGGACTCTGGTACTTGAGTCATCGGCATTGCCTCCTGAGGTGTGCAGTAGGAGCTGTAGTTGGGAGCCAGAGCTGAGTGTAGAACCCAGGGACTCAGATGTGGGATGCGAGTATCTTAAGTGGTGGCTCAGCTACTAGGCCTAATGCCTGCCCCTGAATGCTATAATTTTTTTTTATAAAGATTTTTATTTATTTATTTGAAAGGCAGAGTTACAGACAGAGGGAGAGACAGAGAGAAAGGTTCACTCCACAAATGACCGCAATGGGTGGAGCTGCACCGATCCGAAGGCAGGAGCCAGGTGCTTTTTCCCAGTCTCCCATGGGGATGCAGGAGCCCAAGGACTTGGGCCATCTTCTCCTGCCTTCCCAGGCCACAGTAGAGTGCTGGATTGGAAGTGGAGCAGCCGGGTCTCTAACTGGTGTCAGTATGGGATGCTGGCACCGTGGGTGGAGGATTAACCTACTGGAGGCACTGGTCCTACAATTCTTTACATCTTGGAAAAAACTCCTGGAGTTCGTTAATTTGATTTGCTGTCTCCTCTACTCTGAGATGTCTTTTCCTTTTTGAGCTTCCATAGTAGATCATTCCACTTTGCATTCTCTTTTATGTTGTTGTATTGAGCAGAGGAATTGATTTGTTTTTGGAAAAAGACTATTTTTAGCAAATTGTGAACTCTAGAGTATTTAAAAAAATCTTAACACATTCTCATGTCTGAGTTTCAATAACTGTTAATCTTGATTTAAAAATCTTATACAAGAGTCAGTGCCGTGGCTCACTTGGTTTATCCTCTGCCTGCAGCACCGGCATCCATATGGGCACTGGGTTCTAGTCGCTGTTGCTCCTCTTCCAGTCCAGCTCTCTGCTGTGGCCCGGGATGGCAGTGGAGGATGGTCCAAGTGCTTGGGCGCCTGCACCTGCATGGGAGACTGGGAGGAAGCACCTGGCTCCTGGCTTCGGATCGGTGTAGCTCCGGCTGTAGTGGCCATTTGGGGAGTGAACCAACGAAAGGAAGACCTTTCTCTCTCTCTCTCTCTCTCTCTCTCTCTCTCTCTCACTGTCTGTAACAATACCTGTCAAATTTTTAAAAAATCATATATGTAAAATTATTGAAATAAATGTTTAAATTATTTTATATTTAAAATTACAAAAATATATTAATATTATTTAATTTTATATTTATTTGTTTTTATAAGATTTATTTATTTGTTTGAAATGCAGAGTTACAGAGAGAGAGGGATAGACAGAGATCTTCCATCCGCTGGTCCACTCCCGAGATGGCTGCAACAGCCAGGACCCAAGCGTTTGGGAACTCCTTTGCTGCTTTCTGAGGCACTTTCGCAGGGAGCTGGATCGAAGTGGATCAGCTGGGACTTGAACTGATGCCCATATGAGATATTGGTGCTACAGGCGGTGGCTTAACCTGCTTTGCCACAGTGCCGGCCCCTGTATTTGTATTTATTTGGGAAGTGTGTCTGAGGGGAGAGAGCATGACCACGAGAGCTCCCATCTGTTGGTTCACTCTCCAAATGCGTGCAATGTCCAGGGCTGGGCTGAGGCTGAAGCCCGGAGCAAAGAATTCAATCCAGGTCTCCCATATGGGTGGCAGGAGCTCAGTCACTGAGCCATCACCACTGCCTGCCATGGTGTGCGTTGGCAGGAAACTAGAGTCAGGAGCCGGAGTCAAGGATCAAACCCAGATACTCTGATGGGGACATAAGCATCTTAACTCTAGGCCAAATGTCTGTTCTTGTCTTGAGTTTCCTGATAGATGCTGAGAGGCAGTGTTGTGTGTAGCGGCCCATAATAAACTAATAGAAGCACCATCATCATCCTCGTCCTCATCAGTGAGCCTGAAGTGTGAGCTTTGGTGTCAGGCATGCTTACCTTCATGGCCACCCTGGCCATGGATCACCAAGTACCAGCCATGCAAGTTTGCCTTCACTTAGCTTCTCTAAAGCCTCTCTTGCACTATGGGAAATCAGATGATCATAATGGTACCCTCTTTGCAGGATATCATGAGGACTGGCTGTAATAAAGCTTGTTTGGCACCCTTAGTATGAGCTTAATAAGCTCTAAACATTTTCTGTTGATGACTAGCCATACCTGCGTTTCTGTGTAGTTACTGGACATTAAAGATTAGAATGATGACTCATTAATGCCTCCATTCAACAGGTGTTTATTTGTAGAACACTGTGTTGTCATTCAGGATGCAGCTGGGAAGAGATGGTTTGAGTCTGGGAGAGGGCCAGGTGAGCCATCCTGGTGATCCGCAGTAGCAGGCAGAGGTGGCTGCAGGGTGATTAGCAGTCCCATGGGTGTTGTGGGAATTATAGGCAGAGAGAGAAGCATATGTGAAGGCACAGGGACATGGGCAAGAATGGTGGGGTGCATGGGAGAGTGTGCTGTGTGTGCAGTTTGCACCATGTGTTGTGTGTCCTGTGTGTCCTGTGAGCTCTGTGTGTGTTGTGCACATGGTGGTGCCACATGTTGTGAGATTAGGCTGGAGAGTGACTAGATTCTTCCCTGCTGTCATGGGGGAAGTACTTGAACTCTATTTGAGGCTGTTTTCCTTTTGAGTTTGGCCAGTGCAAACCATTTTCTTTTTACAGTTTTTTTTATTTGACAGGTAGAGTTATAGACAGTGAGAGAGAGACAGAGAGAAAGGTCTTTCTTCTGTTGGTTCACCCCCCAAATGGCTGCTATGGCTGGAACTGCGCTGATCCAAAGCCAGGAGCCAGGTGCTTCCTCCTAGTCTCCCATGCGGGTGCAGGGACCCAAGCACCTGGGCCATCCTCCATTGCAGAGAGCTGGACTGGAAGAGGAGCAGCCGAGATTAGAATCTGGCACCCATATGGGATGCCAGCACTTCAGGCGGAGGATTAACCAAGTGAGCCATGGCGCCAGCCCTGAGTGTAAACATTTTCTACACATACACTTGATCTTAGCCAAAAGGCGATAACATTTTCAAAATTTTGGCCGCGTCTGTGTACCCAGATGGACCAGAGGTTGCCTTCAGGTGGAATATTGATGTGTTTTGTATTCTATTCTCATAAGTAGCACTGTCAGTGAAATCAGAGATGGATGGGTTGGTTATATGTTCTCCTTGGCACATTAAGATGATTGCCATAAAAAGGTTCACCCATGTTCCCCCTCAAATCACCTTATAGGTGATGTGCACAAGTACGTGAGAAAGACAGAGACAGTGAAACAGTCGGATTTGCATCTTGGATGGAGGCTAGCTTCTAGCATGGTGTGTGTGTGTGTGTGTGTGTGTGTGTGTGTGTGTGTGTGGTTCGCTGGAGCCTGAGGGGCCCTAGCAGAGAGCCTGTGTGCTGTCCCCAAGCCTTCATGCTACAGTAGCTCAAAAACTATTGCCTTGTGAATTTTTACTGTTGGCAAGCTTGCATTTTCTCTGGTTCTTTGTTTTATTTTGGGGGGAAGGGAAGAGTCCACTTTTCCTATCTCTTATCCTTTCCCTCCCTGTGGGTAGCTTATGTTAACGACCGAGAATGATTTGTCTCATACGATCATTTACAAATAGACGATGCATGTGTATGTATTCACAAATAACTTTTATTGCCTTTGTCTTACAATAACTACAATTATACATAATGTTCTGCATTTTTCTTTTTGTTCTTGATGCTGCACTATCAAAACCCTCCCGAGCTGTCATTCTAATTCCTTTGTAAAGGCTGCATTGTGTGGCTTGACGCGTGTCTGGGAAAGGACTGCTGTCTGTAAGGGCATGATGAGCTTGTTTTCAGTTTGTACCGCACTGAGCAGTGAAGCAGTAGGCATCCTTGTGCATCTTTCCTTAGGTACTGAGGGGTTTATTTACATTTTAAAAATATTTATTCATTTATTTATTTATTTGAAAGGCAGAGTTATGGGCAGCGGGGGAGGGGGTTGCAGGAGAGAGAATCTTCTACTCACTCCTTTGCTTCTCAAATGGCTTTCATGGCCAGGGCTGGGCTAGGAGGAAGCCAGGATCCTGGAAATCCATCCAGGTCCCCCACGTGGGTAGCAGCAGCTTAAGTACTTGGGCCATCTTCTGCTATTTTTTCAGGCACAGTAGAAGGGAGCTGGATCAGAAATGCAGCAGCTGGTATGTGACTGGCGCTCATATGGGATTCCTGTGTTGTAGGTGGTGGGTGGTTTAACTCACTGTGCCTCAATGCTGGCCCCTCTATTTCCTTTTTTTTTTTAATTAATTAATTTATTTGAAAGTCAGAGTTACTCAGAGAGAGGAGAGGCAGAGAGAGCGAGGGAGAGAGAGAGAGAGAGAGAGGAAATGAATCTTCCATCTGCTGGTTCACTCCCCGTTGGCCACAACAGCTGGAGCCAGAAGTCAGGAGCCAGGATACAGGAGCTTCTTCCGGGTCTCCCACGTGGGTGCAGGGGCCCAAGGACTTGGGCCATCTTTTACTGCTTTCCCAGGCCATAGTAGAGAGCTGGATTGGAAGTGGAGCAGCCGGGACTCGATCTGGCGCCCATATGGGATGCTGGTACTACAGGCAATGGCTTTGCTCACTATGCCACAGCACCAGCCCCTCTATTTTCTTTTTAAATTTTTACTTGAGAGAGAGAGGGAGGAGAGGCAGAGAGAGAGAGAGAGGATAGTCAGAAAAAGAAGGAAGAGAGAGGAGAGAGCAGGCAGAGAGAGAGAGAGAGGGAGGGAGAGAGGCAGAGAGAGAGAGAGAGGATAGTCAGAAAGAGAAGGAAGAGAGAGGAGAGAGCAGACAGAGAGAGAGAGAGAGGGAGGGAGAGAGGCAGAGAGAGTTTTTCGGATGTCTGCATTGACCTGGCTGGGGGCCAAAGCTTGGAGCAAGAAACTCAATCCAAGTGTCCCATGTGTCTGGCAAGAGCCCACCTACTTGAGCCATCACTACTGCTTCCTCCCAAGGTCCCTGTTGGCCAGAAGCTGGAGTCAGGACTCAGAGCATAGAATTGAACCTAGGTACTCTGGTGTGGGATATGGGTCTCGTCCCTGCTAGGCCAAATGCCCACTTCCTGAGGATTTTATTTCTTTGCTATAGATTTCCAGGAGATGGGTGCTGGGTCAAAGGAACAACTTCTAGTTTTCTTTTTTTCAAAGATTTATTTATTTGAATAGTACAGTAACAGAACGGGGTGGGGGGGCCTTCCAATGACTGGTTCACCCCCCAAATGGTCGCATCGGCCAGATCTGAAGCCAGGAGCTAGGCGCTTCTTCCGGGTCTCCTACATAGGTGCAAAGATTCAAGCACTTGGGTCATCTTTTACTGCTTTCCCAGGCCGTAGCAGAGAGCTGGATCGGAAGAGGACCAGCCAGGAGTTGAACCGGTGCCTATATGAGATGCCCGCACTGCAGGTGTAGGCTTGGCTCACTATGCCACAGCACTGGCCCCACAACTTCAAGTTTTCTAAACTGCCAGCAGTGCATAGACTGCCTTGTTCTCTTCTTACGAACCCTAGTTTTAAGTGTTGTGAAGTTTCTTCAGCCTGAATAGTGAGAAGCGGTGGCTTGCTGTCACTCTAATTTGTATTTCCTTAATTGCTAGAGAATTTCAGCACTGTGAAAAATATGCAGCATATGTTAGTTGACTGTTTGGTTTTGCTCTTTTGTGCAGTGTTTCTGCATGCTGTTTGTCTGCTTTCTTATTGGGTTATTTGTCCCAGTGTCACTTTGTGAGAGCCCATTGTTTATAATAGTAAATAGCTTCTCATCTGTGCTCTGCACTACAAATATTGTTTTCAAATCTGTTTGTCCATCATCTTTGTAAGCATGGATCATGGTATTTATTCCAACACCATGCTGAAAATTTTTGCATGGTCAAATGTCTTTTTACGCATCCATGTCCCTATCTACCTGTTAGTTTCCAGTTTATCTGTATTTAAGATCTCCCACAGCACTGGAGTGTGCAATGTGGTCTTTATATTTTTTTGGAAGATTTTTGTTGTTTACAGTCCAGACTTCGATCCATCTGGAATTTGCTCATATGGTCTGTATGGAGCGAGACAAAGATCCAATTTGAATTTCTTCCTGATAGTTGCTATGTTTCCTGCAGATCTTTTTGGCTCTTTATCTCTTCTGTGGTGTAATTTCGTTCCACTTATTTAGCACGGAGATGGGATGGTCTGGACCAAAGCATACGAGACTCATTGAGAGCCCTGATTTGCTTCTCTGGTCCTGGCGTGGCAAGCAGTGTGGGCGGCTGGCACCTGCTCGTGCTGTCGTGTGGAGAGAGGGCGAGGCCCAGCTCCACACCTTTGTTATCTTTGCTCTGTGGAAGTCCATCCGGATGGTGCCAGGCGTCTTGTAACGGACATTGTAAGAGGACATTGCCAGCAAAGCTGTTTTTCTTCCCCTTTCTTCTCCTCCTTCAAATGCCCAAGAACTCAATAACTTGGTTTTGTTTTTAGTTAACCTGAATGTACTTGAGCTGTCACTGCAGCCTCCCAAAGTCAGCACTGGCAGGAAGCTGGAAGCAAAAGCTGGAGCTCGAATCGAACTCAGATACTCTGGTGGAAATGTGGACATCCTGGTTGGCGCCGTGGCTAACCCTCCACCTTGCGGCGCCGGCACACCGGGTTCTAGTCCCGGTTGGGGTGCCAAATTCTGTCCCGGTTGCCCCTTTTCCAGTCCAGCTCTCTGCTGTGGCCCAGGAGTGCAGTGGAGGGTGGCCCAAGTGCTTGGGCCCTGCATTTGCATGGGAGACTGGGAGAAGCACCTGGCTCCTGGCTTCGGATCAGCACGGTGTGCCGGCCGTGGCGGCCATTGGAGGGTGAACCAACAGCAAAGGAAGACCTTTCTCTCTGTCTCTCTCTCTCTCACTGTCCACTCTGCCTGTCAAAAAAAAAAAAAAAAAAAAAAAAAGAAATGTGGACATCCTAACCGGTGTTGTCATCTCTGGGCTAAACGTGTGCCCGTGTTTTTATTTTTGTAGGATAAATTCTTTGAATTGGGACTACTTAGTCAAAGGGAATGACCATTTTAATAAAAAGAGGTGTGCAACAGGTTAAGCCATGGCTGGGGATGCCTGTGTGCATATCGGAGTGCCTGGGGTCGAGTCCCCATTCCACTTCTGATCCCGCTTCCTGCTAAAGTGCACCCCGAGAGGCAGGAGATGGTGGTTCAGGTGCCACCCATATGAGAGACCGGGGTGGAATTCATGGCTTGTGGCTTTGGCCAGGGCCAGCTCTGGCAGTTGTGGAGATTTGGGTAGTGAACTAGTAGATGGAAGAACTCTCTCTCCCTCCCCCCTCCCCCCTGTTTTTCAAATATAGAAAAATGAATGAATAAGCATTAAACAAATTGGTAATGCCTGATCAGACAGACAGAGTAGCAATTGATATTTCCAATAGCAGTACCCTTTTGTATCCATTTGTCTATGCTCTCGCTTGCATTGGGATTATTTTTATTTATTTGTTTTTTAAAGATTTTATTTTTATGTATCTGAAAGGCAGAATGACAGAGAGAGAGAAGGAAAGACAGAGCGAGGTGATTTTTAAATCTTTAGTTCTAAATTTGTATCTTAGTGTTGCTGCACTTTCTAGATACCGGTGAGGCGTTATATTTTCCTGTATTTTGTTGGCCAGCTGGATTTCCTTCTTTTGTGGTTGGTTTGTTCCCCATCTTTGTTTTCCAGTTGTTGAGTTGCTTTTTTTTTTTTTTTTTGCTTCTCCATTTGTAGAACTCTTTATGTACTTTAAATATTCATCCTTTTTGTCTTACGTGCTATAAATACTTTATCCAGTTTGTCACTTAATGTTTCACTATATTTGTGATATCTTTTTCCCTGTGGACCGTTTCTTTAAGTAAACCATTCTTGTCCATCTGAATTGAAGTGCTACCATTATTTTATTTTTAAAATTTTACTTATCGTTATTTGAGAGTCAGAGAGGGGAGAGGGAGAGGTAGAGGGAAAAGGAGAGGGAAAGAGGGAGAGAGAGAAAGAGATCTCATCTGCTGATTCACTCTCCAAATAGATGCTGGGGAGCCAGGAACTCAATCCAAGTCTCCCATGTGGGTGGCAGGAACACAACCACTTGAGCCACCCCCTCAGTGTGCCAGGGGTACATTAGCAGGAACCTGGAACTGGGAACAGAACCTGGACTGGAACCCAGGAACGCTGATACTGGATACCAGTAACCCAAGCACTATCTTAACTGCTGTGCCAAACACCTCTTTCTTGTTATTTTATATGGAGTTTTCCATGTATATTTGGAGTTTTTGTAGGGGATTTCTATACCTTTCCATCAACTGGTATGTTTATCCCTAGCTACATAGTAAGAATTTTATCAAATGCTTGCATTAAATAGGGAAGAATTGACATTTTATTGTAATCAGTTTTTTCCTATAGGAAAATTATGTTGCTATTTCTCCCCCTCTGAACCCTTTTATTTAAGGGTATAAACTGCATGTATTTCATACATACAACTTTAGGAACATGGTGATTCTTCCCACCAAACCTGCTCTCTTACCCAACTCCTACCTTTCTTCCTCCACTCTCTGCTATTCCCATTCTTTTTTTTTTTTTTAATTTTTTTTTATTTGACAGATAAAGTTAGACAGTGAGAGAGAGAGAGAGAGAGAGAGAGAGAGAGAGGTATTCCTTCTGTTGGTTCACCCCCCAAATGGCTGCTTTGGCTGGAACTGCGCCGATCTGAAGCCAGGAGCCAGGTGCTTCCTCCTGGTCTCCCATGCGGGTGCAGGGGCCCAAGCACTTGGACCATCCTTCACTGCACCCCTGGGCCACAGCAGAGAGCTGGACTGGAAGAGGGGCAACCGGGATCAGAACCCAGCACCCATATGGGATGCCAACGCCGCAGGTGGAGGATTAACCAAGTGAGCCACGGTGCCGGCCCCCCATTCTTATTTTTTACTAAAATCTATTTTCAATTAACCTTATACACATAAGATTAACTCTGTGCTAAGAGTTGAACAAATAGTATAAAAAACCAGTGTTCCTCAGCAGTTGAGATGAGCTATTCAAAGTCATTGCATCTCAAAGTGTCAATTTCACTTCTATAGATTATCTTTTAGATGTTCTGTTAGTTACCATAGTTCAGGGAGAACATATGGTATTTGTCTTTTTGGGACTGGCTTATTTCACTAAGATGTTTTCCACTTTCATCCATTTAGTTGCAAACAGGATTTTATTTTTTAACTGCTGTGTAGTATTCCATAGTGTACATCTCCCATAATTTCTTTATCCTGTTTTCAGGTGATGGGCATTTGAGGTGATTCCATATCTTAGTTATTGTGAATTGAGTTATAGTAAACATGGGAGTACAGATAACTCTTTCATATGCTTATTTCATTTCCCTTGGGTAAATTCCCAGGAGTGGGATGGCTGGGTCACGTGGCAGGTCTATATTCAGACCTCTGAGGGATCTCCATACTGTCTTCCACAGTGGCTCTACCAGTTTACATTTCCACCTTCAGTGGATTAGGGTTCCTTTTCCCCACAAGCTCGCCAGCATTTGATGTTTGCTGATTTCTGTATGAAAGCCATTCTAAGTGAAGTGAAACCTCATTGTGGTTTTGATTTGCATTTCCCTGGTGGCTGGTGATCCTGAGCATTTTTTTCACGTGTCTGTTGGCCATTTGGATTTCCTATTTTGAAAAATGCCCGTTTTCGTCCCTTGCCCATTTCTTAACTGGGTTGTCTTGTTGTTGTTGAGTTTCTTGATCTCTTTATAGATTCTGATTGTTAATCCTTTGTCAGTTGCACAGTTTGCAAATAATTTCTCTCATTCTGTTGGTTGCCTCTTCACTTTGCTGAGTGTTTCTTTTGCAGTGCAGAAGCTTCTCATTTAGATGTAATCCCAGTTTTGGCTTCAATTGCCTGTGCCTCTGGGGTCTTTTCCAAGAAGTTTTTGCCCATGGCAATGTCTTGCAGGGTTTCCCCAATATTCTCTAATAATTTGATGGTATCAGGTCATAGATTTAGGTCTTTGATCCATTTTGAGTGGATTTTCGTGTAACATGTAAGGTAGGAGTCTTGCTTCATACTTCTGCATGTGGAGAGCCTGTTTTCTCAGTACCATTTGTTGAAGAGACTGTCCTGGCTCCAGGGATTGATTTTAGCTCCTTTGTCAGAGATATGTTGTTAGTAGATACATGTGTTGATTTCTGGCGTTTATTCTGTTTCATTGGATAATCCATCTGTTTTTGTACCAGTACCAGGTTGATTTGATTAAAACTTACCTCTAGTATGTCTTGAAATCTGGTGGACTAGCACTGTGGCGTGGGGGTTAAAGTCCTGGCCTGCAGCTCCGGCATCCCATGTGGGTGCAAGTCTGAGTCCTGACTGTTCCGCTTCTAATCCAGCTTTCTGCTATGGCCTGGGAAAGCAGTAGAACTGGTAAAGCAGTAGAACATAGCCGGAGTCCTTGGGCCACTGTGCTCACATTGGAGACTTGGAAGGAGGTCCTGGCCCCTGCACTCACATAGGAGACTTGGAAGAAGGTCCTGGTTCCTGGCTTTGGATTGGTACAGCTTTGGCCATTGCAGCCATCTGGGGAATGAAACCAGCAGATGGAAGACTTCTCTCTCTCTCTGCTTCTGCCTCTCTCTAACTCTCTTATCAAGTAAATAAATAAATCTTAAAAAAAAGAAATCTGGTACTGTAATGCCTCTGGCTGTGTTTTTTGTTGTATAAGATTGTTTTAGCTATTTGGGTCTCCTGTGTTTCCATATGAATTTCAGTGTTGTTTTTTCGTTGGTATTGCTGGTATTTTGATAGGTGTCACCTTGAATATCTATTTTGCTTTCGGTAGTGTGGACATTTTGATTTTATTGATTCTTCTAATCCATGAACATGGAAGATTTTTCCATTTTTTTTGTGCCTTCTTTATTTCATTCCTTAGTGTTTTGTAATTCTCATTGTAGAGATCTTTGATGTCCTTGGTTAAATTTTTTCCAAGGCATTTTTTTTTTTTTACCACTATTGTGAATGGAATTGATCTTAGAATTTCTTTTTCAGTGGTGGCATGGTCTGTGTATACAAAGGCTATTGATTTTTGTGTGTTGATTTATATCCTGCCACTTTACCAAACTCTTGTATGAGTTCCAACAGTCTCTTTGGAGTCTTTTGGATCCCCTAAATATAGAATCATGTCATCTGCAAATAGGGGTAGTTTGACTTCCTCCTTCCCAACTTGTATCCCTTCGATTTCTTTTTCTTGCCTAATGGCTCTGGCTATAACTTCCAGCTCTATACTGAATAGCAGTGGTGAGAGTGGGCATCCTTATCTGGTTCTAGATCTTGGTAGGAATGCTTCTGTTTTCTCCCTATTCAATAGGATTCTGGTCGTGGTTTGTCATACATGCCTTGATTGTGTTGAGGACTGTTCCTTCTGTACTCAATTTGCTTAAGGTTTTCATCATGAAAGGGTATTGTATTTTATCAAATGCTTTTTCTGTATCTATTGAAATACTCATATGGTTTTTGTTCTTCAGTTTCTTATGTGATGTATCACATTGATTGATTTGTGAATGTTGAACCATCCCTGCAGACCAGGGATAAATCCCACTTGATTTGGGTGCATGATCTGTCTGCTGAGTTTTTGTATTCATTTGGTTAATAATTTTGTTCAGGAATTTTGTGTCTGTGTTCATCAGGGAAATCGGTCTGTAGCTCTCTTTCTCTGTGTTGTATCTTTTCCTATTTAGGCATTAAGGTGATGCTGGCTTTATAGAAGGAGTTTGGGAGGATTCCCTCACTTTCTGTTGTTTTGAATAGCTTGAGAAGAATTGGAGTTAGTTCTTTAAGTGTCTGGTAGAATTCAGCAGTGAAGCCATCCTGTCCTGGGCATTTCTTTGTCGGAAGGATCATTATTAGTGATTCAGTTTCTGTCTTGGTTATTGATCTGTTTAGGTTTTCTGTGTTTTCATGTTTCCTAATTTAGGTAGGTTTTGTGTAGCCAGGAGTCAATTTCTTCTAGGTTTCCTGATTTGTTGGCACATAGCTCTTTGTAGTAATTCCTGATGATCCTTTTTATTTCTGTGGTATCTGTTGTTACCTTTGCTTTTTCATCTCTAATTTGATTGATTTGGGTCTTCTCCCTGTTTTTTTGTTTGTTTGTTTGTTGGGCCAATGGTATGTTAATTTTGTTTATTTTTTTCAAAAAACCAGCTCTTTGTTTTGCTGATCTTTTGTGTTTTTTTCTTTTGTTACAACTTTGTTGATTTCTTCTCTAATTTTAATTATCTATTTTATCCTACTAATTTTAGGTTTGGTTTACTGTTGTTTTTCTAAATCCTTGAGATGTACTGATAGCTCATTTATTTGGTGCCTTTTATTTTCTTGATGTAGGCACCAATTACTATAAACTCTCCTCTTTTTTAAAAAACATTTATTTATTTATTTGAAAGTCAGAGTTATACAGAGAGAGAAGTAGAGGCAGAGAGAGAGAGAGAGAGAGAGAGAGAGGTCTTCCATCCGCTGGTTCACTCCTCAGTTGGCCAAAATGGCTGGAGCTAAGCTGATCCAAAGCCTGGAGCCAAGAGCTTCTTCCGGGTCTCCCATGTGGGTACAGGGTACCAAGGACTTAGGCCATCTTGTAATGCTTTCCCAGGCCATAGCAAAGAGCTGGATCAGAAGAGGGGCAGCCGGGACATGAATTGGTGCCCATATGGGATGCCAGCACTGCAGGTGGTGGCTTTACCCACTATGCCATAGAACCGGCCCCTAAACTTTCTTCTTAACACTGCTTTTGCTGTATCCCATAAGTGTTGATATGTTGTATTGTATTGTCATCTTCATTTATTTCTAGAATTTTTTTGATTTCTCTTTTGATTTCTTCTATGACCCACTGTTTATTCAAGAGCATATTGTTTAGTTTCTGTGTTTGCATATATCCTAGAGATTCTTGAGTTCTTGATTTCCAGCTTCATTCCATTGTGATCAGAGAAGAGGCATGGTATGATTTCTGTTTTTTGAATTTGCTGAGACTGCTTTATGACCCAGCACGTGGTCTATCCTAGAGGAAGTTTCATGCACTGGTGACGAGAATGTATATTCTGTGCCTGCAGGATGGAAAGTTCTGTGATATCTCTTAGGTCCCGTTGGTCTACAGTGTCGAATGAGTCTTATTTCCTTGCTGATTTTCTGTCTGGTTGATCTGTCCATTGCTGAAAATGGGGTACTGGATTACCCTATTACTATTATATTGTAGTCTATGTCTCCCTGTAGTTAGGTGCATATACATTTACAATAGTCACATCTTCTTGTGGAATTGATCCCTTAATTATTACATAGTGCCATTCTTTGTCTCTTTAATAGTTTTTGTATTAAATTCTATTTTGTCTGATATTAGGATGGCTACACAAACTCTTTTTTTTTTGTTTCTGTTGGCATGGAATATCTTTTTTCATCCTTTCACCTTCAGTCTGTATGTATCTTTGTTGGTGAGATGTGTTTCTTGTAGGCAGCAAATAGATAGGTTTTGTTTTTTGAATCCAGTCTGTATCTTTTAATTGGAGAGTTGAGGCTATTTACATTCATGGTGACCATTAATAAGTAACAACTGGCCCTGCATTTTTTCCATAAATATTCCTATTGTTTACTTTGGATTTCCTTTGTATTTTTACTGGAAGATTTTCTGCCTTCACCTTTTTCCATAGTGATGCCCATGTTTCTTTATTTCTGTGTGTAGCATATCCATACTCATCTTTTGTAAGGCTGGATGAGTGGTGACAAATTCTTTAAATTTCTTTTTGTTTAATTCTTTCAATTTGTATTTGTTTTGGAAGGTCTTTATTTAAACTTCATTCATAAATGAGAGCTTTGCAGGGTACAGTATTCTGGGTTGATAATTTTTTCTTTTTTTTTTTTTCTTTTAACTTATTTGACAGGTAGATTTAGACAGTGAGAGAGAGAGAGAGAGAGAGAGAGAGAGACAGAGCGAAAGGTCTTCTTTCCATTGGTTCACTCCCCAGATGGCTGCTACAGCCAGCGCTGCACGGATCCGACCAGTATTCATTCATGCTGCCACAAGAACCATACAGAGGTTTTGTGCAGTCCTCCATGTGAGCGCAGATCCTGCGGCAATGACTCTCACCAGGGAATCAGGGAGCCTTGAGCATATCTCAGTGCCCACAGTGACTGCCAAAGACCCAGCCACACCCTGCACCCTTCCCATGTAGCCACAGTGTTTTCCCAGTTTCAGCGCACAGGCCTCACAGTCATGGGTTCTCAGGCCCGTTAATTCCCCCAGCCAGACTCAGGCGTCTCCTCTTGGCTGGTGGCTGGGCATGTGGACACAAGCTGGCACAGCTGTTACATATGTCCAAAATGGTGCCTGCCCTCTCTTGGCCAGTTACAGGATGCCGAGGCCAGGTGGTTGGGGAAAGAGAAACATGCCCTCTTCTTTTTCCTCTAGGATGGCAGGTACACTGTCCCCAACAATGCTGCAAGTTGGACTCAAACCGGGCTCTTTCTGTAGCTTTATCGATGGTGGCTTGGACTGCTACAGTCTGGTCTCACCTTCCTCTCCAAAGCTTGTACTGTGGCTCTCGGCTGCTGGGGTCCTGAGTTGTGTGCGTCTATGCCCTCCATGTAGATCCACAGTATCCCTTTAATTTGTATAGTTTCCTCTGCAATTTTCTCCCTGAGATTGCACTTTCTCTACTTTTTTTTTTTTTTAAACTCTCTTCCTCTAGACTAGAGCAGTGAACTCCCTCCCTATTCCACCATCTTGGCATCTCCTGCATTTCTTTTGTTTTTAATATTTTACTGATATTATTGAATATTAAATTAATATCATTTATGTATTTATTTGAAAGGCAGAATTATATAGAGAGGGAGGGACAACAGGAGAGAGAGATCTTTCATCTGCTGATTCACTCCCCAAATGGCCTCAATGGCTGGCGCTGGGCCAGGCTGAAGCCAGGAGCCCAGAACTGCATCTGGGTCCCCAACGTGGGTGGCAGGGGCTCAGGTACCTGGACTATCTTCTGTTGCTTTACAGGCACATTCGCAGAGAGCTGGATTGGAATTAGAACCGCTAGGACTTAAATCAGTGGTGTCCATATGGGATGCTGGCATTGCAGGCAGTAGCTTAACCTGCTTTGCCTACAGTGCTAGCCACAAAGGCATTCTTATATGCAGTCTCACATCTTGCGTATTTTTCTGTTTCCATTATATGTTAAACATGTTGGCTTATCTTCCTCTCCTGGTAAGTATCTTAAAGGGTAAATGGGCTTTGTGTACAGCTGTGCTCTCATTTGTTTAACCAGTTTTCCAAGCATTAAATATTTGGGCAGTGTCTAACTTTCCCCCATTGTAAATAATATTTTTCTGAGCACTTGTATTCTTATATCTTGGTAAAATTTGTATATTAGCATTCTGGATTAATTTCTGCCAGTGAAGTTCATGAGAAAAACTTCATTTATAAAGCATAAATGTGGAGTGTGGCCCGTTTCACCAAATGATCGCCATGTCACAAGCTTGCTGTAAGCAAGGCTGGTTGATTATTATCCGGTCTACACTCTGGGATACAGTTCATTGTTGACTGGCTGATTTTTATGGCACAGTCTACTCCACTTCAGGTATGATTGGAACTTTACAAATAAAGATAATCCAGTTTATTTTTGTGATTGTGCTCAGTTTTATTAAAAATATACCAGTCAAACTCTAACAGAGTAAAAGAATCAATTTGAAATGCGCCCCAGCAGGGATGGCTTCAGGGCTTGAGCCCCTGCCACTCGCACAAGACCTAGATTGAGCTCTTGGCTCTGGGCTTTAGCCCAGTCTGGCCTGGCCTGGCCATTAGGGGCATTTGTGAAGGGAACCAGTGGATGTGAGTTCTCTCTCTGTTTCTCTCTTTCTCTTTCTCTCTCTTTGCCCCTCACTTAAATAAATAATTTTAAAAAGAAATACACTCTTTTGTCACAAACATTTTGTCATAAACATTCAGCATTTGTTACTGATCTTTTTTTCTCCTCATAAAAAGTGTGCAGTATTCCATGGGATCTAATTATAAGTAAGTATGGCGGGTTAAGCGGTCTTGAAATACACAACACGGCCGTGGACACGCGTGCTCGCAGAACCTCAGCGGTGGACAAGTTGAGCCCATGCGGTGTCCGGTCAGGCCGGTGTTGGTGGGCAGGTGTAAATCCACTCTCCATTCATTATTCCTTTACCAGACTTTTACTAAGCACCATGAGGGAAGTGTTTTTCTTAAAAAACAGCTTCACTGGTATCTGATTTACATAGCATGAAAGCCTGTTCCTTGTAGGTATAAAATCTGTGCTTTTTTTCTCTATAAATTTATAGTGTTGTACAGCTGTCGCCACAATTGGGTTTTCGGGCCTCGCCTCACACCCGCCTCCCAGGTTTTCTTGTGCCAGTTTACAGCTGGTCCCTGAGGCCCAGGCAACCTCTGATTTCTTTTCTTTGCCTGTTTTTTTTTTTTTTAAAAAAGATTTTATTTATTTATTTAAGAGGTAAAGTTACAGACAGTGAGAGGAAGAGACAGAGAGAAAGGTCTTCCCCCCGTTGGTTCACTCCCTAGATGGCTGCAATGGCCGGAGCTGCGCCAACCCGAAGCCAGGGGTCAGGAGCTTCCTCCCAGTCTCCCACGTGGGTACTGGGGCCCAAGCACCTGGGCCATCCTCCACCACTTTCTCAGGCCACAGCAGAGAGCCGGATGGGAAGAGGGGCAGCCGGGACTAGAACTGGTGTCCTCTGTGCCTGCTTATTGGTCTTTCCTGGACATTTCATGGCGTCATTCCAGTGTACAGGTCTTGGGTGTGGCTTCTTTCCTTTAATAGTGCCTTCTGGGTTATTCCATGTTGTGGCATGTGTTAATGCTTCATTCCTTTTCATGGTTGATTAGTGGGTGTCCCATTTTACAGATGTGTGTTTTGTTTATCCATTCTTGTAATGAAGAGCTATATGCATATACATTTGGAATGATTTTGTTGACAGGTGCATTCAAAAACAAACTGAAACATACAGCGTCCCTGAAGTACCTCACTTAACGAGGAACATTTACTCATTGGTGAACCTGGAGTGGAAGTGTGACATGCTCAGACGCCTCGGAGGCAGCCAGCCCACCATAGTGGCGGTGACAGCCTGGAGCAGAGAGCATTCTCGGAAGTAGTAGGGGCTGTGCTGAGCAAACGAAAGGCAGCGCTGAAGCATGTGCTCCCCTCATGTTGCAGGAATTATAGACTAGAACAAAGGTGGGGAGCAACGGCAGACCTTGGGGCACCTTGGCTACAGGTCAGGGCTGCCACCGTGTGCCCAGCACAAGCTGGAGCGCGGATGCGTGTGTTCGGATCAGTGTGTTCTCTGTGATTTACTGCTCCTAACTGACCTGCATTTAAATTCCACATTATACAAGCTCTCCTGAGGTGTAACAAGTCTATCCCTCACGGGAGGGACTGTTTTTGATACCATTCTCCATAAAAACCAGGCATCGTGGTCAGGGCAGGGGCAGCTCACAGCTGGAACAAGACTGCCCGATGTCAGATCATTTACAGAGCGACAAGTGCTGCAGCAGGAAGTAGGAAGCACTCTGGAAAGCTTCCTGGAGGAGGGGACACGAGATGAATCTGGAATAACCAGTAGATACAAGCTCAGGTCAGACTGGGAGGCGGAAAAGTGACACAGGGAGGGTATTGAGTACCATGGCTCTCTGTAGGGCAGGTGTCCTAGCCATCTGGGTCTTTTTTTTTTTTTTTCCCAGTGTTGTGACTGTGCTTCTGGGAAGTAGTACTGACGATGTAATCCAACACCTCCAGGACTGGGTCGTGCTGTTTCCCTGCCTTCTTTTCCCCTTGGGGGTTGGGTTTTAATCTAGAGCTGGCAGAGCAGTTACTGGTGTGTGTTTTGGAGTCAAACAACCTGACAGGGGTTATAGAGTTTATTGTATTCGCAGTTGATTTGTTTGAAAGTAGAGGCTTTGGTTAATTATGGGAACTCTAAACACAAGGCAGGTCCTGTTCTGGCTCCATTAGTTACTGTGGAATTTAGGTAGTTTTGGAGGGCGTTCCAGCTTTCAGAAAGCTGTCAAGTAGATGCCTGGGTGGAGGTGTAGAGTCACAAGCAGATGCACATCTGATATTTAAGAGTGACATCTGGGGGCCGGCGCTGTGGCGCAGCAGGTAAAGTCACTGCCTGCAGTGCCAGGATCCCATAAGGCGCTGGCTTGTGTCCTGGCTGCTCCACTTCCGATCCAGCTCTCTGCTATGGTCTGGGAAAGCAGTAGAAGATGGCACGAGTCTTGGGGCCCATGCACCCATGTGGGAGACCTAGAAGAAGCTCCTGGCTCCTGGCTTTGGATTGGCCCAGCTCTGACTATTGTGGCCATTTGGGGAGTGAATCAGTGAATGGAAGACCTCTGTCTCTCTCTGCCTCTGTAACTCTGCCTTTCAAATACATAAATAAATCTTTTTTTTAAGTGACATCTGCCCATCAATGAGGGTTATTCCCTTGTGTGTGTGGTGTCCTGAGACATGTGATTCAAGATTAATCTCTTCTGGAAGAGGACTTGTGCACATGCTGTCTACCAGGTATAGCCCAGTGCTGGAGCAGAGGAAGGATGAGAGAGGAGCTGGAAACTGAAGAGCAGTGTTAGGTTAGGGATGCCAGGTAGACTTCCTTCTGTGGAGGGTCAGCTGTGATCACTTGGCAGCGTTGAAGCATCCTTAGACCAGTTAAAGTTAGTAGTTTATTTGAGCAAAGCTAAAATGATTTGTGAATCGGGCAGTTCCCACACTCAGAGAAGTTTTTTTTTTTTTTTTTTGGGGGGGCGGGGAAGAGAGAGAGAGAGAGAGAATGTTCTATTTGCTTGTTCACTCCTCAAATGGTTTCAGTGGTTGAGGTTGGGCCAGGCCAAAGCCAGGAGCCTGGTACTCCATCTGGGTCTCCCACATGGGTGGCAGGGGTCCAAGCACTTGGGCTGCCTTCTGCTGCTTTCCCAGGCTCATTATCAAGGAGTTTGATTCAAAATGGAACAGCCAGGATTCAGACTTGTGCTCCTAAGGGATGCCAGTGTTGTAGGCTAGGGCTTAACTTGCCTGTGCCACAATGCCAGCCCCTGGGGTAGGTTTTAAGAACTCCAACCAACAAGCTGATCAGACAGCATTTAGGGGAGAATAGGAGTTAAACACAGAAAACAACTTAATTGGCAACAGCCTAGTCAATGAGCCAGGAAACTGTTTACAGCTTAGCTAGTTGACTGTTTATAGCCAAATTAGTTAACCAGCTACAGGGCCTGCAGCAAGCAGCCGAAGCTGTTAGTGTGATTAAACTCTGTGTCGATGTGGTCTGTGAGGTCAGTTTTAGGTGCCCCATCCAAGTCCATGACCTCCCACAACTTTCACAGCAGCAGTGGCTTAGAAGGCAAGGATGTCCCGGGCCTGGAAGACAGCGACCAGGCCTGAGTGCTGTGTGCTAGCTGGTGTGGCGTTAGAGTGTGTGCTACCAGCCCAGTGGCTTGAGTGAAGAGTGGGCGTGGGAATCAGAGGACTTTATCTTAGAATCTCGATGTCTGTGTGTGTGGTGTGGGGTGTGCTAGAAACACCCTGGCTCAGCACGGGGGCGGCTGAGACTGGAGTGTAGACATCACTGCTTATCTTTTCCTCTCTCTCCTCTGGAGTTTTTTTTTTTTTTTTTAAATTCATTTTATATATTCATTTGAGAGGCAGAGAGAGAGCGAGCGAGCTCATTCACTCCCCAGATGCCTACAATGGCTGTAATCGAGCTGGGCCTGGCAGAAGCTGGGATTTGAGAATTCAGTCTACGTCTCTCATACGGGTGTCCTGGACGCAGTCATTTGAGCCATCACAGCTCCCTCGCAGGGTCTGCATTGGCAGGAACCTGGAACGAGGAGCTGTAGCTGGGAATGGAACCCACGCACTCTGACATGGGGCACGAACAGAGTTTGAACCAGTATCCTGACTGCCAGGCCCAAAGCCCAGCCTGTTCTTGCTGCTTACGATGTACTATCTCCAGGAGGTCTCTTTAATGTCCTTAAGCCTTAGTGTCGTCCAAGTTTGAAATGCAGATACTATCCTCCATGTCTATATCATCCTGTTGATGGGAGGAGCTAGGTATGAAAATGTTTTGCCACCCACAGAGTGATAAACACCTGCAGTGTTAGTCCAAGTGTGGGAGTGGGTGGACCAGGAAATGCCTGCACTGGGGCAAGGTTGAGTCAGATGGTGGTGGCCTCAGGGCCTTGGCACCAGCCCCTTCCACACAGCTTGCTGCACCTTGTCATATTCAGGTCACAACTCCAAGGTTACCAACGTTCGGCCACAGAATGTAATCCTGGCCCTGCCTCATCTCACCCACCACCTTATCCTGTTTTATTTTCTTCATAGCTTGAAATGGCTTGGTGGCTGGCGCTGTGGCTCAATAGGCTAATCCTCTACCTTGCGGCGCCAGCACACCGGGTTCTAGTCCCGGTCAGGGCACCGGATTCTGTCCCGGTTGCCCCTCTTCCAGGCCAGCTCTCTGCTGTGGCCCGGGAGTGCAGTGGAGGATGGCCCAGGTGCTTGGGCCCTGCACCCCATGGGAGACCAGGAGAAGCACCTGGCTCCTGCCATCAGATCAGCGCGGTGCACCTGCTGCAGCGCGCCATCCGCGGCAGCCATTGGAGGGTGAACCAACGGCAAAAAGGAAGACCTTTCTCTCTGTCTCTCTCTCACTGTCCACTCTGCCTGTCAAAAAATAAAAATAAAAAAATAAAAAAGGAAAGAAATGGCTTGGTTAGGGGCTGGCTCTGTGGTGTAGTAGGTAAAGCCACCACCTGTGACACTGGCATCTCATATGGGTGCTGGTTTGAAATCTGGCCACTCTGCTTCCAATCCAGCACTCTCTCTCTCTCTCTCTCTCCTCCTCTCTCTGAGTAGCTCTGACTTTCAAATAAACAAATAAATAAATCTTAAAGCAACAACATCAACAAACAAATGGCCTGGTCAGCATGTTTGTGTATCTCCCTCACTGGAAACTGTCCAACTCCTGTGAGGGGGGGACGTTGCTGCCTCAGCCCCACCGTTGTACACTCAGAGCCTAGAACAGTGCTTGGCACACAGGGGATCCTGAGGATCCCTCCCTCCCTTCTTTCCTTCCTTACTTATTTGGGTCAGGATGAGAGAGAGAGAGAATCTTCCATCTACTGGTTTACTCCCCAATGGCTGCGGTAGCCAGGGCTGGGCCAGGCTGAAGCTAGGAGCTTCATCTGGGTCTCCCATGTGGATGGGGGGGCCCAGGCACTTGGGCATTCTTCTGCTACTGTCCCAGGCACATTGGCAGGGAGCTGGATTGGAAATGGAGCAGCCTGGACTCTACTTGGAGCCTGTATAGGATGCTGGTCCTGCAGATGGCAGCTTAACCCACTGTGCCACAGTACCAGCCCCGAGGATTTCTTAACGTGTGTGAATGAATGGAAGGGGCCCTGAGGGCACACACCCAGACCAGCAGAGGCCTGGAAGCACTGCCGGTCACTAAGACGC
The DNA here is from genome assembly GCA_949820135.1 of Sylvilagus floridanus. Taxonomy (NCBI): domain Eukaryota; kingdom Metazoa; phylum Chordata; class Mammalia; order Lagomorpha; family Leporidae; genus Sylvilagus; species Sylvilagus floridanus. The sequence goes on along the minus strand of OX463234.1, from coordinate 39,517,336 downwards.
GAATGTAGTGGCTGGGACCTCATCTCTGAGCAGACGTGTTCCCAAACCGCTCATTTCTTTGGTTATTGGGAAATAAATTCAATTAAGTGCACAGTAATTGTAACTTAATTGAAAATCCCATCAACTGTGGATCTGAGTTGACAATGTTATCTCATAACTGAATAAAGCACGGGGCTCACAGTTCATCCTTTTTCTTAGTGTATGTAACAGGCCATGAAATTACACAGCGCCAGCAGGCTGGGGAATTGAATTTCTGAAAGATAATCGTGTTCCGCAGACTACATGTGATATGAATTAGAGTTGAAGTCAGTGATTTGGGTTCAGTTAACACCCAGCCTCTCCGCACATCAAACTGATTTGTTTTTAAATTGACTCCCCCCCCCTCACTGGCTGGCACCACTTCCCCTCCCCTGTTGCTTCTGCATCGTCCTGCATCCTGCGCTGTCACAGCCCGATGAGCAAAGCCCCATCTACCAGCCATGCCTGAGAGCTGTGACTGGGACAGGAGTGGGGGAGGGGGCTGTGAGCGCCCAGGGGGAGGGGCTGGGGGAGGGGCCGTGCAGGTGTCTCCTGTCTACCTGGCTGCCAAGGCTCGCACCTGGCTACTCCCTCGACTTCCCGGAAACACTGGGCCGGCCTCGGCGGTGTCTGCTCCCTCGGCAGGGTGGGTCACTAAGTCGTGGCGTCTCTTGCAGGGTGACCTGTCTGTGTGCCCAATTTGAAGCTGTCCTGCAACATGGTTTGAAGAGGAGCCGAGGACTGGCGCTCACAGCGGCAGCCATCAAACAGGCCGCGGGCTTCGCCAGCAAAACCGAAACAGGTACTGCTCCTCCTGCTCTGCTCTCGCTTGCTGTTGTAGTTAGTGGGTAAGGCAGGCCTCGTGGCACTGGTGTGTGAGTGTGTGTGTGTGTGTGTGTGTGTGTGTGTGCAGAAGCCGTGTCTTATTTGTAGTGAGAAAAACACATACTGCTCTTGTCTGGCACCTAGTGTAAATGAAGCATCCTTTGTGCGCGTTCTCAGAGCCACGTGTTAGTCTCCTCCGGCTTGGCGCCCTCAGCCAAGATGCTTGTGTCACCAGTGTGGCATGGCAGTCACTGGGAAATTACCATTTTGCTTTAACTCTATGCATGGGGAGCGCATGGCTTTTCATAATTGAACGTCGAAAGAAAGCTCACAGGTCTCCGAGCTCAGAAGTGCTTCTGCCGTCCAGTTTCCTGCACCAACCGTCTGGGGGATGTTGATAGTGATGTGAGTTACCGCACACATGTCTCTCGACAGCCCCACGGGCAGTAGGTGCCACTCTGGTCCCCGTTCCACAGGCCTGGAAACCATTTCCTGTGATGGGCTGTCAATCTGAAACTTGGAAGTGGGTTATTCCCCAGCCCCTTCTGGGGCAGGGTCTTTGTCCCCCCGAGTTCCTGAAGCTGCGCTGTCACGGTGATGTCAGTGTTAGAGAGGAGAAAGGTGGGGGTGGGGGCTGTGGTGCGCTGCGTCTTCTCCAGCAGGTCAGCCCTCCCTGTGTCTGGAACAGGCGTCTCTGCTGGCCCCAGGTGCCTCCCTTCCCCTCCCTCCCTCCCCCTCCCTCCTCCCCTTCCCTCCCCCTCCCTCCTCCCCTTCCCTCCCCTTCCCTCCCCTCCCTTCTCCTCCCCCCTCCCCTCCCCTTTCTTCCCCTCTCCTCTCTCCTCTTCCCCTCCCTTCCGCAAACCCTTGGTTCAGGCACAGGTAACCCTGGCTCTGGAGTCAGCTGCCAGGGCAGCTTGGGAGCGTTCCCCGTGGAGACTGTTTGCCATCTGTAAGAGGGGGTGGGTGGGGGATCTCATCTCTCCAGGGCATTGTTAGCAGCAGTCAGAGAGATCACAGTTTGTAGCAGGTGCTTCAGTTCCTGACTCCTAATGAGAGTTTAACCCTTTACCTTCCTTGCCCCAGGATGCTCCTGCTGTTTAGCCCCTTCCATCTCATCCTCCCTTAGGGCTCTGACCTGGTGCCCTTAGAGGGGTGGCTCTTTCTTTGTTACTTGGCTCTGATAATGAGAGATGCAAGGCATCACTGACGTTCCCTGCTGTCTGAGCATGAGGTCTGCACCTGCCTGTGGGGAATGAGGGATGAAGGGAGGGGCAGTCTGGCTGTTTTCTGCTGACCAGCATGTGCTGGGTGGCCTCCTGCCAGTTAGAAGCAGGGGACAGACCAGACTAGCTTAGCCCCTGGGTGGCCGCCGCAGGCCTCATTGTCCTCATTGTGAGCCGGGTCAGTTAACCATTCGCTGCCTGCCATCTAGTCCACGTAGTTCTTGGCTGATTCAAACCGAGCTTTCTAGAGAGTGTTTTTCTTTTTGTTTTTAAAGATTTGTTTATTTGAAAGACAGAATTACAGAGAAGTAGAGGCAGAGAGGTCTTCCATCCGCTGGTTCACTCCCCAGATGGCTGCAATGGCTGGAGCTGTGCCAATCTGAAGCCAGGAGCCAGGAGTTTCTGGGTCTCCCATGCGGGTGCAGGGCCCAAGGACTTGGTCCATCTTCCACTGCTTCCCCAGGCCATAGCAGAGGGCTGCATGGAAGTGGAGACATACAGGATGCTGGCACTGCAGGCAGAGGCTTTACCCCTACCACAGCGCCAGCCCCCTAGTGAGTGTTTTCAAAAATCCTCAGGAGGGGGAGGAGAAGGATTGCATGGAAATGGCCCTTGCTCCTGTCCTGCCTGCTGCACCCGGCCCTGCCTGCAGAGGTTGGGACTCGGCTCCAGAGTCAGGTGATGGGTGGAAATCACAGCTCAGGGACGCGGCACCCAGGGGCTCTCCGGGGCCTCTCTGAGCTTCTGTAAAATAAGGTGAAAACAGGACCTGGGGTCCACACTGTGGCGTAGCGGTAAGGCCACCGCCTGCAGTACTGGCATCCTGTACAAGTGCCGGTTTGAGTCCCGGCTGCATCACTTTTATTTATTTATTTATTTTTTTAAGTTTTTAAGCTTTCCATGCAGTGAGAGAAACGCATAGGTGAGTGAGGGCTCTGTGTAAGACAGAAAGGGGAAACTGGGTTCATACTGAGCACCAGGAGCCAGCCACGTGGAGGAACATGCAGGCCCGAAAGCATGGGGCGGGTGGCCTGAGGTGGGGGGCAGCAAGGGGATTCAGGGCAAAATGGGCAACAGAAAAAAAGGGGCCAGGCCCACCGTGTTCCAGGCCTTTAATCCACTTCCAAAGGGGAATGGTTAATTAGTCTGATTGGCAGGTAGGCACACAGGTGTGGTCAGGTAGGGGCTTGAGGTCACATAGGGGCGTGGTCTTCCAGCTCACAAACCTGATTAATTTTATCCTATATGCCTGCCTACAACATTCCCCCCTCAGAGACTCCATTTCCTTAATCCTAAGGGATGCTGAAAGGCGTAGAATCATCACATCGTCTGTAGCTGCTTCCTGCTGACGGGGGTGGGGGTGCATAGTGCAGGCCCTGCCTGCCTGGGTCTGGAGGTCTCTGCCTATCTCATCTAACAAATTTGCTTTGCGAGTCTTGGTCACCACCAATGGCTGTGTCCCCTGTGTGGTCAGTTATTCCCAGATGTCGAGTTCTGAAACATGTAAGTTTGTTAATTAGCATAAGCAAGAAGGAACGAGACCAATTGCAAGTAAAATGCCCCATGAGATGGAAAGAACATGTCTTACTGACTCCCAGATGGTGGGCGGTGATCGGCTACCCTTATGTCGATTTATGCCCATTTAGCTTGAACATAGAGAATTATAATAGAAGAGCCATTAGGGGTTTTATTGTCAGTAACAGTTCTCAGAATCAAAAGAGGAGGCAGGCACAGCATGGCTGCCTTGAGGTGCAGCAGTCTTGATGTCGGGAAGGTGAAGGATTTACTTATCTTTGACTTCAGACCTCTGATTGGCTGATAGGAAGAATCAGGCGTGTCTTTGGAATTCACCTGTGAAGGTGAATCCCAATTTCACTGAGGTAGGTGTGCTCAGTATCACCTGGTAAGACCCCTTCCATTTAAGCTGCAGCTGATCAGAAGAGGATCTTGCTATGAATGGCTTGCTCGGGAATTCTTAGCGTTGGAGCTTTTGTTAACAGCTCCTTAATTACTGAGCAGAAGATGGCCCAAGTCCTGGAGCTCCCCTGTCCAGCACGGTGCGTCTGTGTCAGGGGCCTTTTAAAGCTTAGAATCCAAACCCTGGAGTCTGTTTTCCACAGAATCCTGTCATCAGCAATTCCCAGCGTTGGAGCCTCTGTTAGAAGCTCCTTAATTCTCTGGAACAACTCTTGTAGCTAACCTGTCCAGCACAGTGTCTGCATCAGGACCTTTTTTTTTCCTTGAAAATAATTTTTTTTTTTATTGGACAGATAGAGTTAGATAGTGAGGGAGAGAGACAGAGAGAAAGGTCTTCCTTCCATTCGTTCACTCCCCAAATGGCTGCCACAGCCGGCGCTGTGCCAATCTGAAGCCAGGAGCCAGGTGCTTCCTCCTGGTCCCCCACTCGGGTGCAGGGACTCAAGGACCTGGGTCATCCTCCACTGCCTTCCCGGGCCTCAGCAGAGAGCTGGACTGTGCAACCGGGACTAGAACCTGGGGTGCCGGCACCGCAGGTGGAGGATTAGCCTAGTGAGCTGTGGTGCCGGCCAGGGCCTTTTTTTTTTTTTTTTTTTAAGATTTATTTTATTTATTTGAAAGTCAGAGTTACACAGAGAAGGAGAGGCAGAGAGAGGTCTTCAGTCTGCTGGTTCACACCCCAGTTGGCTGCAACGGTGGAGCTGCCCCGATCCAAAGCCAGGAGCCAGGAGCTTCTTGAGGGTCCCTCATGTGGGCGCAGGGGCCCAAGCACTTGGGTCAGCTACTAGTGCTTTCCCTGGCCGTAACAGAGCTGGATCGGAAGTGGAGCAGCTGGGACTCGAACTGGCGCTCTCATGGGATGCCGCGGTTTTTACCGCTACGCCTCAGCACCAGCGTCAGGGCCTCTTTAAAGCACATGTGAAAGTTTGGAATGCAAATCTTGGAATCCAGACTCCACAGAACCTTGCCATTCTCAGAAATATCCTCAGATGCCTTGGAAATGTAGAATAGCTTTCCTTCTTTGAAAGAGCACACTTTTTTTAGGGTTAATTTACCTCTTGTTTAGAAACCTGAGCTTTGTTTGGAAGTTCTGTATCCTCACTTCGATCCAGCTCTCTGCTATGACCCGGGAAAGCTGGAGAAGATGGCCCAAGCACTTGGGCCCCTGCAATGGTCTGGGAGACCCGGAGGAAGCTCCTAGCTTCAGACTGGCGCACCTCTGGCTGGACTGGTGCACCTCTGGCCATTGCGGCCACCTGGGGAGTGAACTAGCAGATGAAAGAACTGTCTCTCTACCTCTGCCTCTCTGTAACTTTGCCTTTCAAATCAATCAATCAATCTTTAAAAAAAACCCCAAAAACCCAGGACTGAGTGGCACAGCAGTGGTGGGTGCCGTGTGTGTGGTTGCGGGGAAGCCGGGCCTGCCCCGAGCTGCTGGCCCTGGCTTTGGAGGACAGTCTTTCCAGCAGTTTTCCAGGGTGGGTGGTGGTGTCCTTGTTTTTCAGGTGGTGAAACGTAGGCTGGAATAAGTGCCTAAGTCGTCCAGTTTTCCACAGCTGGTCCTGGCGGTGCCAAGGCTTCCAACCCAAGTCAGGTGACCTGGGGTTCCTGCTCCTCCCAGCTCGCCCTCCTCTGGCACGGCCCGTGCCCATTACTGCTCCTCCTTAGGCCTCTGCAGCCCAGCTAACGAAATTGAAAGTGACAGGGGAGACTAAATCATGGATTAACCCCTGGGCTGTTTTATTAGCTCTGCTCAGAGATGAGGAACACTAGCTTTGGAGGAGAGAAGAGCTGAGCTCTAGGGTAATGATGAATACAGTATTGTTGGAAATCGCAGTGCAGTAGACAACCTGAGTGCTGGCAAGGCTTGTCAGTGTGGTTGGTTCTCGGGGGATCGGGGGCATGGAGGACTGAATTTGGAAACTGGTACTTAATATTTCAAGTTGCCAATATTTGGAAATTGTGGCATTTCAGAGTGAGAATTGTGGCACATTTGGGACATTGACATGCCGTGTCAGAATGCCTGGGATTGAGTCTTGCCTCTGCCTTCTGATCCAGCCTCCTGCTAACGTACCTGGGAGGCAGTAAGTGAAGGGTCAAGAACTTGAGTCCCCACTTCCCACATGGGAGACCTGATTGGGATTCTTGCCTCTTGGGTTTAGCCTGGCCCAGACTTGGCTGTTGTGAGATGGACAATCTCCCTCTTTTTCTCGATTTCTGTCTCTGTAGCTTTGCCTTTCAAATAATAAAAAAGGAATAAATAAATAAAACTCTTTCAGATTGAATTAAAAAAAAAAAACTGGGAGGTTTCATGTTGGGAAATGAGCTCCTGCCTTAAACTGGAAACTGACTCTGGGCCCACGTGGACTTTGGCAGTGGGAAACACATTGCCTTCTGTAGATGGGCAAACTCGAACTCTCACTGCGCTACTGTTTTTAAGATTGATTTATTCTAAAGAGAGAGCGACAGAGATATTTTTCATCTACTGATTTACTCCCCAAATGCCCACGTCAGCCAGCGCTAGGCCAGGCTGAAGCCAGGAGCCAGGAACTCACCCTGATCTTCCACGTGGGTGGTAAGGGCACAGGTAACTGGGTCATCAGCCACTGCCTCCTGGGCACGTGATCGGGGAGCTGGATTGAAAGCAGAGGAGCCAGGATTGGAACCAGGTGCCCCAGTATGGGAAGTGGGCATCCTAAGTGGTGACTTAGCCCAGTATGCCACAATGCCTGCCCTCCCTGCCTTTTTTGTTGTTGTTGTTGTTAGAATCAAGAAGCAAATACTTCCTGTTATCACGCTGAGGTGTTTTACTGTGGTAGTTTTGGGTCCTGGCCGGGGTGGTCTCCTGGCCTTCACCGGGGTGTCTTTGACCTGGCCATGACTGTAGTTTTTGGGTAGTAGAGCTGCTGTCTCTGCCTGCTCTCCTGCTGCCAAGGGAAGTCTGTGACACTGCGTAGACGTGTCAGCTGCCACTCTAATTCTGGTTCACACCCTCTGCCACAGCAGTGACGCTGTGGTTCTCAGCTTGCCCTCCAACCCGGGCCCCCACGTAAACTACTTGGGGGTGCGGGTCAGGGTGGGGTGGGAAAGAGGATGCGTTAGGAGAAGTTCCGGGCAAGGACCCCCCCAGATTCCAACTGTGCTTATCTGAAATTCAGCAGTTAGGCAAAATAAAAGACACCCCCCCCCCAAAAAAAAAATCAGTTTCCAGGCATAAACTCCTTTCAGATTATTTTAAGCTCTGGGTGCATTTCTGGAATGCAGAAATGGCCGTTCATTTTGCCCGGCTTTGTAGCTGGGTTTTGGGAGAGGTTTGCTTCCCTTCTTGTGTGGCTATCACCCATTTCTGTCCTGGTTTTCAGTCCCTCCTCTTCTTGTACAGGCCTGGTGGTTTCAGCTGACCGTCAGGTGCGCCGTGGGCGGAACTGTAGGACCGCGCTGTGGCCTGGGCTGAGGCTACCTGTCTTCAGAGGGTTTACTGGTGCTCCTGGTGGCTGTCAGGGCACAGGAAGAGGAGTTTTATCCAGCCCAGGTCTGAGCAGCTTCTCCTCTGGCCCTCAGCGCCTGGGGGGGCTGCTTTGTTTGCTGCTGCTGCTTTCTAGGGTATGGTTCTCTGGGCCTTCCGGCTTGCATTCCATTCCCATGACTGCTGTGACAAATGACCACACACTGGGGGGCCCAAAACAACAGGGACATCTTCTCTTGCGTCCCTGGAGGCCGTATGTCCCTGAGCAAGGTGTCGGCAGGGTTGATCCTCTGAGACAGGATCAGTCCCTAGCTCCCGGTAGATGTGGTCACTCTCTGGCACCAGTCTTTGGCACTCCTTGTCTGTGGCTGCATCCCTCTTCATGTGGCTCCTCCCCTGTGTCTGTCTCTGTGTGTCCTTTCCTCATTTTATAAGGACGGCAGTCATTGGGGCCCGCCCTCATCCGGGGTGACCTGCTGTGGCTGATGGCATCCGCAGAGACCCTATTTCCTGTAAGGTCACGTTCTGAGCCTTCAGTGGACGTGAGTTCTAGGGGAACACTGTTCGGCTCAGGGCACAGTGGAACCCCCGGGGTGCTTGCCAAGGTCTTTCCTCCTTGGCAGACTCTGTACTCTGAATGTTCTGAGTCTGTGGGAATCCTGAAAGCTCAGAGAAGCTTTGTCGTTGGAAAAAGAGGTCCTCAACGCAAAAGAGGCTCCAGATGTAGGACTTGTGTCCCAGGACGTCCTCTCAAGTCTCCCTTGCATTTGCAGAGCTCTGGGTCTTCATGCACTTCCCATACTTTTTCTTTGCTTTTTAAAGATTTATTTATTTGCAATGCAGAGTTAAGAGAGAGAGGGAGAGACCTTCATCTGCTGGTTTACTCCCCCAGATGGCTGCAATAGGCCAGGGCTGGGCCAGGCTGAAGCCAGGAGCCAGGAATTCCATCTGGGGGTGGCAGGGGCCCAACTGCTTGGGTCATCTCCCGCTGCTTGCCCAGAGGCAAATTAACAGGGAGCTGGATCAAAAGTGGAGCATCTGGGACCTGAACTGTATTCATATGGGATGCTGGCATACAGGTGGTGGCTTAACTCGCTGGCCCTAACTTTCCACATTTCTGAGCTGTCATTCTTGTATAAAGCTTCTGTCCACTCTTCATGGTCACAAGATCACTGCCACAGTTCAAAGCATCACATGTCACACCACAACCCAAGACCATAAAATAAGCTTTCTCTGTGTCCTTTTAAGTGAGCGACTTTCAAGAAAGTCCCTCATTGAACTTCTGCTTTGTTCTCTTTGGCCCCAGTTGTGTCTCACGTCTATTCGAGACCAACTACCGACAAGCTGATCATTATTACAGCTGGTTTAATTCAACCCAGACTCATTCCTCCCCTCCTCTGGCCAAGGAGAGGCCCTTCAGCTGCCCCTGAAGCTCTTGGTTACCAACATCTTAGTTCTCTTAGCAGGAAGGAAGGGCCAGGGCTGCTGGGTAAGAAATAGCCAATGCTTTCTGCGATTCAGGCAAATCTGAGCACTTAGGTTGCAAGACCAGAGTCAGAACACACAGACTGGCCGGCGCTGCGGCTCACTAGGCTAATCCTCCACCTTGCGGCGCCGGCACACCGGGTTCTAGTCCCGGTCAGGGTGCCGGATTCTGTCCCAGTTGCCCCTCTTCCAGGCCAGCTCTCTGCTGTGGCCCGGGAGTACAGTGGAGGATGGCCCAAGTGCTTGGGCCCTGCACCCCATGGGAGACCAGGAGAAGCACCTGGCTCCTGCCTTCGGATCAGCTTGGTGCGTTGGCCGCGGTGGCCATTGGAGGGTGAACCAACGGCAAAGGAAGACCTTTCTCTCTGTCTCTCTCTCTCACTGTCCACTCTGCCTGTCCAAAAAAAAAAACAAAAAAAAAACCAAAAAACAAAACCAAAAAAACCCACACAGACTTCAGTACCAAAACAGTCACTTCCATAGATAATAAATCTAGGGGCTGGTGCCGTTGTTCACTTGGGATGGACGTTGGAAGTTCTTAGATCCTTATAAGGTAACTTAGCTACTGAGTTAACCAACTCTGCAGCTGCCTGCCTCTGGGCTTAATGTTAGGTTAGGCATTAAATTCCCCAGTGCTTTAAGCCATTGGTAGCTGAGTCTCCTTTTACTTTATTCCCACCACATCCTAACTGACACAGTAAGGGAAAGCAAGACTACCTAATACACAAAGACTTTGCTCCACGAACAGCAGGGGTGACAATGATGTGGCCTGAGTATCTTAGGTTTTCATTCCAGGTTCTTGTTCCAAACAGGGATAAAAATTCAAAGTGGAATCAGCATATATATTGCATAGATGAGAACAGGATTTATTTGAGAATACACATTGATGGTGAGTGTGGGCTGCCCTACTTGATGAAATGCCTGTCATGAGTGGGACAAAGTGTTACCGAGAGAGAGAACCTCAGTAGCTCTCCCAGTCACGGTCTGGGGCAAACAACAGTAACAAAACCTCTCCTCTGTTCTCAGCCTCTTTTATGAGATGGGGGTGGTGCCATAGCAGGGCGAAGCCATCTGGGAATTTTATGGTACCTCCACGGAGGTGGGGGGTTTAATATCCCTATATTGTAATTATATGCTAATCATGATCCCCCCCACCCCCCGGGCCATCTTGGTCCCAGATGAGACACAGGTGCAGCCTGCACTGGTGGGTGTTTCTGACTGGCAGGTGAATAGATAGAGTTACATTGCAGACTGCCAGGATGCCAGCTCGCTTAGGCCTAACTAGCTACCTATCTATTTAGTGCAATTAGCATGATAGCTTTGGAAATGACACCTGGGTGTTTTCTGCTTTTTAAGATGAATTGGCTGACTGTAGGCTGGTGACTCATGCTGACCTGTGTGACTCAGGGATTTGTTAGACCCCTTTGTTCTTTATCCCATCTTTCTCCTAAAACGTATTTTACATATGAAAGTAACATAGCTCAAAGGAGTAAGATAATTTTGCTGGGATTTTTACTGAGGTCTGTGTGGCTGTGATTCTGAAACTCTGCTTCTGTCCAGAGTGGCCTGCTATTTTTAGACAGGGTGGTCTCTGAGAGACTGTGGTTCTCCCACTGTGAATTCACGAGTACTGAGAAAGTACTGAGAAAGTTGTGATCACTTAGGACAGAAGTCGGCAAACTATGGCCCGCCACGTGCTTTTGTAAATAAAGTTTTATTGGAATGCAGCCACAACCTTTCATCATTGTCTGTGGCTGCTCTTAGGTTGGGTAAGGACCGAGAGTCCTGGCTCCTAAAGTATCTGGTTTTTTGGGCCTTTACGGGAAAAGTTTGGCAGGCTGTATCTTAGAGAACAGAAGATAGGAAGTTCACATTACCCTTCAGCACGTCACTCCCAGCTGTTGGTTGTCCGTGCTCCCTGTTGATGCTAAGGCAGGGTACCTTGTCTGTTGCGCTGTCTCTTGACTCAACAGCTTCTTGCATAGTGTCTGGTAATACACAGCTTCTCCAGTGAAAATGTGTTCTATGCATGAATCCCTCGTGATCAGAAGGAAGGAGATTAATCAGTGTGCCCAGGACTGCAGTCGAAGGGTCCTGGTGCCCAAGGCATTCTGAACCATGCCTGTCACCTGTGACTGACTGCTAACACACAGCCCAATGATGGAGTGTTAGTGATCAAAAGGAGAAATGGGGGGCTGTCTTGTGGTACCCTGGGTTAAGCCGGAGCCTGTAATGCTGGCATCCCAATCCAGCTTCCTGCTAATGTGCCTGGGAAAGCAGCAGAAGATGGTGGGCCTCTCCCACCTACATAGGAGACCTCTGTGGGTTCCTGGCTTCTGTCTGGGCCAGCTCTGGCCATTGTGGCTGTTTATGGAGTGAACCAGCCGATGGAAGATCTTTCTGTGTCTCTCCGTCTCTCTCTCTGACTCTGCCTTTCAAATAAAGGAAATGAATCTTAAACGTTAAATCATCAAATCCCAAGGTTATGCCATCAGATGCCAATAACTGCAGTGGTTCTTCTTCTGTCTCGAGTACAGTGGGAGATAATTCACTTCTCTATGCTGCATTCTGTATTGGCTCATTAACTGAGCTTCTAGTGGGTACAAAGTGCACCAGTTCCAAGCCAAGCCTTTGTAGAGCTCTGGGTCACTTCTAATTTTTACTTTATGCTTCCTCTCTTTTTAAAAAGAAATTATGGAAAAATAAACATAATAAAATTTATAATCTTAACCATTTTTTTGGAAAAGAATTATTTATCCAAAAGGCAAACTGACAGAGAAGGAAGGAAAGAGAAAGAGATCTTCCATCTTGGTTGACTCCCCAAATGCTCACAGCAGCCAGGGCTGCTAGAAGCCAGGAGCTTGGAACTCCATCCCGGTTTCCCGTGTAGATGGCAGGATCCAGGTACTTGTGCCTTCACCTGCTGCCTCCAAGGTCCGTGGACTGGAAGTTGGCTCAGAAGCAGAGGATCTAGAACCCCGTTATGGGCTGTGGGGGTTCCAGGTGGTGGCTTAACACGCCAAGCCACAACACCCACCCCACCTTAACCGTCTTGAGTACACAGTTTAGTGGCATTAAGTTAATGACATGGCTGCACAGTGGCCACCACCACTCACCTTGAGGGCCCTGGTCATCTCTGCAAACTGTGTGCCCAAGGAGCACCAGTGCTGACCCCTGCCCTCCTGGGCCCTGGTCATCTCTGCAAACTGTGTGCCCAAGGAGCACCAGTGCTGACCCCTGCCCTCCTGGGCCCTGGTCATCTCTGCAAACTGTGTGCCCCAGGAGCACCAGTGCTGACCCCTGCCCTCCTGGGCCCTGGTCATCTCCGCAAACTGTGTGGTCATGGAGCGCCAGTGCTGACCTGCCCTCCTGGGCCCTGGTCATCTCTGCAAACTGTGTGCCCCAGGAGCACCAGTGCTGACCCCTGCCCTCCTGGGCCCTGGTCATCTCTGCAAACTGTGTGCCCCAGGAGCACCAGTGCTGACCCCTACCCTCCTGGGCCCTGGTCATCTCTGCAAACTGTGTGGTCATGGAGCACCAGTGCTGACCTGCCCTCCTGGGCCCTGGCAGCCATTTTGTTTATCACAAGAGACACTTGGGTTGCTTCCGCTGGCCGTCGGGACTGGCACTGCTGTGACCTTGGCTATGCACGTACTTGTTCTCTGTGCTCGGCTCTTTGGGAATTGCTAGACCACATGGTACCTCTGCTGAATTTCTTGAAGAATGACCCAATCCTCCCACAGTGTCTGTACCATTTTATGTCCCCACCATCCAGGGCTGTTTTCTTAAACAAGATTTATTGATTCATTTGAAAGGCTGAGTGATAAGGAAGGGAGAGAGAAAGAGAAAGAGAGAAAGAGATGAATATCTTCCATGCACTGGTTTACCCTGTACATGTTCGCAGTAGCTGGGGCTGAAGGTGGAAGTCAAGAGCCAAGAACTCCACCTGGGTCTCCCGTGTGGCAGGGACTCAAGCACTTGAGCCATCATTCGCTGCCCTCCAGGCATATTAGCAGAGCTGGATTGGAAGTGGAAAAGCTGGGGCTTCCAGAATGGGATGGGGGTACCCCAAGGGGTGACTTAATCTGTGTCAAAACTGTCACCATGTTTTTTTTTTTTTTTTAAAGGCAGAGTGGACAGAGAGAGAGAGACAAAGGTCTTCCTTTTGCCGTTGGTTCACCCTCCAATGGCCGCCGCAGCTGGTGCACCACACTGATCCGAAGCCAGGAGCCAGATGCTTCTCCTGGTCTCCCATGGGGTGCAGGGCCCAAGCACTTGGGGCATCCTCCACTGCACTCCTGGGCCACAGCAGAGGGCTGGCCTGGAAGAGGGGCAACCGGGACAGAATCCGGTGCCGGCATCCCATATGGGTGCTGGTTCTAGTCCTGGCTGCTCTACTTCTGATCCAGCTCTCTGCCGTGGTCTGGGAAAGCAGCAGAAGATGGTCCAGGTCCTTGGACTCCTGCACCCACATGGGAGACCTGGAGGAAGTTCCTGGCTCCTGGCTTCGGATTGGCACAGCTCTGGCCATTGCAGCCATCTGGGGAGTGAACCAGTGCATGGAAGACACCTCTCTCTCTCTCTCTCTCTCTCTGTAACTCTTTCAAATAAATAAAATAAATCCTTAAAAAAATAAAGTAATAGCCATCCTAATGGATATATTTTAAAGTCTTTTTTAAAAAATATTTATTTATTTATTTGAAAGGCAGAGTTACAGAGAGGCGGAGAGAGAGAGAGACTGGGGTCTTTCATCCACTGGTTCACTCTCCACATGGCCACAACGTCCTGAGCTGCACCGATCCGGAGCCAGGAGCCAGGAGCTTCTTCTGGGTCTCCCACACAGATGCAGGGGCCCAAGGACTTGGGCCATCTTCTACTGCTTTCCCAGGCCATAGCAGAGAGATGAATTGGAAGTGGAGCAACCAGGACTTGAACAGGCACCCATATGGGATACTGGCACTGTGGGTGGTGGCTTTACCTGCTAAGCCACAGTGCTGGCCCCAATAAAATAAATCTTCTCTTTTCTTTTTTTTTTTCTTCTTTTTTTTTTTAATGGGAGTGCAACTCTTTGACCTAGCAGTTAAGACGCCTGCCTACATTCCATATCAGAATTTCTGGATTGGGGCTGGCCCCGCTTGGCTCACTTGGTTCTAGTCCCAGTTATTTCTTTTCCACTCCAGCTCTCTGCTGTGGCCTGGGAAGGCAGTGGAGGATGGACCAAGTGCTTGGGCCCTGCACCCACATGGGAGACCAGGAGGAAGCACCTGGCTTTGGATCGGCGTAGTTCCGGCTGTAGTGGCCGTTTTGGGGGGGGGTGTGTGAACCAACGGAAGGAAGATCTTTCTCTCTGTTTCTCTCTCACTGTCTAACTCTGTCAAATAAAAAAAAAAAAAAAGGAATTCCTGGGTTTAAGTCTAGCTTCCTGCTAATGTGGCCACAACACCAACACCAGCCCCCAGTGGGAATTAAGTTGTGTCTTGCTATGGTTTTGATCCTTTCTGTCTTGAAGTTGCATGTTTTATTTCAAAAAGCCGTTCCCCAGCCCCTGCCCAGTGCACCTGGACTCTGCCCTGTCCTGTAGTCCTGTGTCCTTCTCTCCTCAGACCTAGGAGTAGCACCGTCTGACTCCTGGTTCTCTGAAGGTCAGTGCCTAGGTCCAGCCTTGCTCGTCCTTGCAGCTGTGTTATAAGGATATCCAGGGTATTGGAAGACCCCTGGCCACCTGCATAGGAGAGGCCACAGAATGACTGCGTTCAGAATAGTGACCCAAGGACCCCGAGTGAGGATGTGCTGTCACTTTCCCCTGGAAGCTGAGTCCCTACCCTTGGCGACTGTACACCTCTCCACAGGCAGGTGGAAGCAGGTGCTGTTAACGTACACCCGCTGTCAAATTTGAGAAGCGGACTTCCTTGATGCTGTGTGGGGATTTCTGCAAAGAGTTGATAGCACTTACTTCAAACCAGGATTTCTATTTTACTTCACTGGGTCACGTTGTTTTAACAAATGTATTTCTGTAGAAAATTGATTTTGGAGGAAGTGGCATGTGTTAGAAGAATCCTGGGCCCATCGTTTTGATGGTGAGGGGAAGTCCACTCCGCTCACCCCCATCCTGTAACGCTTTCAGTTCCCTCTTTGATGCTCTGTTACGTTCATGAACTTACCAGTTAGCTACTTCTGGCGAAAGAGACCTTGGAAGGAGGTGTGCTAAATGTGTGGAGAAATATTGAGCTCTGTGGTCAAAAAAAAAAAAAAAAAAAAAAGTCTAACAGCTGGGGGTGTGTTTCAGACACTCAAAGCTTAACAGGTTTAGCCACCTGCTGCAATGCCGCCATCCCGTATGGATGCAGGTTTGAATCCCGGCTGCTCCACTTCCCATCCAGCTCTCTGCTAATGTGCCAGAGGAAGCAGCAGAGGATGGCCCAAGTGCTTGCGTCCCTGACCCACATTGGAGACCTTGATAAAGCTCTTGGCTTCTGTCTGGCGCAGCCCCAGCCATTGTGACCATCTGGGGAGTGAACAATTGGATGGGAGATCTCTGTCTTTGTCTCTGTCGCTATCTCTCCTAACTGCCTTTCAGATGAATAAATAAATAAATCTTTAAAAAAAATGCTGCTGCAGATGATTGTATGCAATACGGGGGGGACGGGGGTTGAGTCCTGGCTCCATTCCTGCTTGCAACATCCTGGGAGGCAGCTGGTGATGGCTTAAGTACTTGACTCTCTGCCATCTGTGTGAGAAACCTGGACTGAGTTCCTGGCTCCTGGCTTTGCCTTGGTCTAACCCTGGCTATTGTGGGAGTTTGGGGCATGAACCAGCAGATGGAAGAGCTGTCTTTGTCTCTCTTCCTTCCCAATAAAGATAAAATAAACAGATTAAGAAAGAATAAAAAGGTTGACACCTGGTAGAGAACGGCTGGACTCATGGATAGAGCCTGAGTCACGGTGCTCTTCCTTTCCTCGTGGGCCACGTGTTAGCCTGGGGATTGTGGGGGTGTTTGCAGGCTCCTGGCATTGGGAGTGACAGAGCTCTTGGGCCTGAAGCTGTTGACTAAGGGGTGTGAAAATGCCCCAGCAGCATTAAGATCTGGGGTCGCAGGAGTGATGCCTGTTGGGCCTATGCGACCTCTGACTGTTGATAAGGTGCTCAATCCTGATGTCTCATAAGCTAAGACCTCCGACTGGGGCTCAGTGTTGTCAGTTGCAAGACCACTCCCGTGCATCTTGTAATCTCCTGTGCGAGTGGACATGGCTGTGAGTGCAGGATGGGGCACGCCCCTAAGTGGGAACCAGATGAAAGTTCCACAGGTCTTGGGTTCTTGGGTGCTCGATCACTTTTCCGCTTTTTAATAAGGCCATCAAAGGAAGCAGTAACAAGATGTGCTGCGGAGTCAGGGAGCCTCAGAAGCATGCCAAGTGAAAACCAGACGTCAAAGGACAAACGCTGTATAATTCCACTCACAGGAGGGGCCCAGAACATTCAGAATCAGAAAGAGGAAAAGACGTTGCCAGTGGCTGGGGTGGGGACAGTGGAATTACTGTTGAATGGGTGTGGATTTTCTGTTTGGAATGGAAGTTCAGGAAATGGGGGGTGTTAACTGTTACATAATGTTGTCAGTGGACTGAATGTCAGTGAGTTGTAAAATGGCAAATGTTATGTTCCTAAGAAGCCAGAAGTGTATACATTTATGTACTTGATAGTTTTGTTATGAATGGTTCTCATTTAAGCCGTGGTCCCTGTGCCCTGGTGCTGGGAGGTGGTCCTGTGGCCTGTGACAGAACTGCAGCTGTGAATGGGGGCTTGGCTGTACCAGTCCATCGCCTCACTGGAGGGCTCATCCAGACGGGGATGGGACAGGGGTGTGGGAGCAGCTGTGTTCCCCCACTTCTAAGGCTGGAACACGTGAGAACTTGGTTTGCCTTTTGTCCCTGGCGTGGTTGGCACCATGCATTGCTGATTTTGTTACTTCCCTCCCTCTGTCTGGTTATCTGTAGTCTTTGGCTAATGGGCTCCTGGTCTTGCGTGGGACTAGGCTGTGTCCCTTCCAACCAGTCTTCGCATTTTTGTTCTGTACTTTCTCTGCTCCCTTGGGGCTTCCTGGGCTTACTTGTCCTTGCCTGAGAGAAGCGGGATAGAGCTGGCTTCTTCTCATCCCCTCTCTTCCTGCCACAGTTGTGAATGTGATGCCCGGAGTTGGGACAGTTCGGAGTTCACTGTGGAGGTGAAGGTCAGGACATGGGAGGTTCTGGCCCCATGGAGCCTCCAACTCAAATGCCTTGGTGAAGTGCAGACTGACTGCGTGAGAACGAGATGCCCTTCTTTGTCTGCAGGGAGCAGCCCTTTGTCGTTGGCCTTTGTGCTTGGGGCTGGGCTGGGCTGTGCTGGCTTGTTTCTGAGTGGTGCTCTCACAGTGAGACACTGCCTCTGCTCAGGGCTCTGCGGCAGACATGCTCAGTGCCTGGTGAGTTTTCTGTCCTTGGGCAATGACTGCCCGATGGTGGAAGGGCATACTCCACCTCATGCATGGCACTTCTTCCAGTTACAAGTGACAGAAAGCCCTTTAGACTGATCCCTGCTGAAACAAGGAAGGGAGGCGGTGGGGGCACTGACTCTAGTAACAGAATTCTAGGGTTGGGTTGGATCTGGGGCCCAGAGTTCCCCTGGATCTGTCTGTCAGCACAGCTTCTCTGTGGGTTGGTGTCTTTCCAGGTGGGGACCCTGTACATGACAGGGGGAGAAACAGTCCCAGGCAGCTCCATGTTTACGTGGTTAAAGGAGTTCTCACTTGTAGCACAGGGTCCAGCAGCCTTGTTCCTGAAGGCACAGAGCAGTCACACTGTCGACTCTGTAGACTGCAAGTTCTCCATAACAGCTGCTCAGCTCTGCCACTGTCAGAACAGCAGCCGCCTGGGAGGACAGGTAGGCAAGGCTGAGGCCCGTAAAACGTCTCTCACGAGAACCAGAGGTGGTGGCAGGCTGAATTTGGCCCTCAGGCCATTGCTGGCCACTCAGTTCCAGGAGCCAGAGCTTCTCTTCTCGTGGGTGAGGTTCTCTTTTAGTGGGTGAGGACCACGGGGTCCAGGGCTGGGACTAATGTGAGGCTAGTGAGACACTGAGCTCAGCCACAAAGTGTAAGTCAGTGCCAACAACCTCAGCAATCAAGATAAGCAGTATTTTATGCAATGTTAATAAACGCAATCAAAATTTCCAATGCCCTGTGGTGGCCAGGTTAGCTGCCCAGCCCCATGTGGGGAGACACCAGAGGAGTGTGAGGGCAACTTGTTAAGGAACCCAGCGGGTCCCATTTCCTGTAGAAGAGAGGTAAAAGGGAGAGGATACTGTTTGCTCTCTTGGTGCTTGGGATTTGGCTCAAATGGAGTCATAGGTTTTTTTAAATTTATGTATTTGAAAGGCACAGCAACAGAGAGGGAAAGACAGCAGGGTAGGGGAGACTGAGCAGCAGAGAGAGATACCTTCTATCTGCTGGTTCACTCCCCAAATGGTAGCAATAGCTAGGAGGTCTGGGCCAGGCTGAAGCCAGAAGCCCGGAATTCCATCGTGGTCCCCTACATGGGAGAACGTGGGCCACCCTTTGCTGCCTTCCTAGGCGCATTAGCAGGAAGCTGGATCAGAAGCAGAGCAGCTGGGACCCGGACCAGCATTCAGATATGTGATGCTGTCACCGGAGAAAAGAGCTGTGGAAGCTGTGGGGTTCTTGTCTTCCCACAAGAAAGAATTCAGGCGTGAGACAGAGAGTGAAGTAATAAGATTTTATTACGATAGGGCATCCATCAGAACGGATGGGACAGAGAGCGCCCAGTCACTCGGACTCGGGGAGAGCAAGGTTACATGGTTGAATGGAGAGTATATACCTGGGCAGGGCAGGGCAGGCGGGTGGCTCAGCAGAGAGCTGAGGGCTGAGCAGAGCAGAGGGCGGAGTGCACAGTCTTTGTTTAGACTCCTGGTTTTTAAGGGAGTCTCTTTTTCTCCTCCAGGACAAAGGATGGGGAGCCCTGGCGGAAGGGTTTGTTGGGTGAAAATACGAAAAATTCAAGTTTACCGCTGAGGTTGTCAGACAGGGGAAGCCTTGCTGGCGTCAGCCGAGGGGCTTCTCTCTAGGGGGCCCGCCTTAGAGGAAAGATGTTCATCAGGCCAGGCAGAAGGGGCTAGACCACCTGGAAGGTTCTCAGGGTCTGGGCAGGTCTTGGAAATGCGGATGCTGGACTGCTGTGGATGTCAGTTTCCTTAGGCCCTTCTTAAACACACATAGTATAGTTTCTTTTTTCTTTTTTATGATTTTATTTATTTATTTGAGAGGTAGAGTTACAGACAGTGAGAGGAAGAGGAGACAGAGAGAAAGGTCTTTCTTCCGTTGGTTCATTCCCCAATGGCCACAATGGCCGGAGCTACACCGATCCGAAGCCAGGTTCTTATTCTGGGTCCCCCACGTGGGTGCAGGGGCCCAAGCACTTGGACCATCCTCTGCTGTTTTCTCAGGCTGTAGCAGGCAGCTGGATTGGAAGAGGTACAGCTGGGACTAGAGCGGGTGCCCACAGGGGATGTCGACACTGCAGGCAGAGGATTAACCTAATGTAGCACAGCGCTGGCCCCACATAGGCTAATTTCTAACTTCCTGCCTAACAGTGCTAGTCTCACAAGTTGTCAGTTTAACACTGCCACAGTGCAAGCCCCTGGAGTTGTGGTTTTAATAGGTGTGTTGCATTGAACATCAGTGTGATGCCAATTACGTGAATAATTACGGCAAACGTTTGTAGACTGCGTTGACTGCATGCACTCTGCACGTAGTCTCATTTTCTCCGCATAGTGGCCCTTAGAGGTTGTCATTCTTGTTCCATTTGCACAGATGAGGAAAACAGAGAGTAAAGAACGTTGCCCAAAGCCACGTAATGCCTGAACTAGAATTTGAGCCAAAGTTTTTGTCTTCTTTGTGGTCCCCGAAGTATGCATTCTTGGCAGGGACGGACGCTGAAGCCTGTTAGTAACTGTGCCAGCCGCCCAGTGCCATTACTCGCCGTCTGTTACCAGGCGCCCGCAGGCAGCTCCTGCACACCCCTTTGTTGGCTCCTGTTCGTTCTGGCAGTTGGCTCTCAGGTGTTCAGAGAAGCAGAGCCCTTGTCCACTTTGGGAATTAACCGGACATTTTAATGTGGGTTGGTGTATATTCCCAGGTGAAGTTATGGACACTGCATGTGTTAGATGGCAGGTGAGCTGCACTCTACCTAGAGCACATTAACTCTGGCAGTAGAAGCGGAACCCTACTGGGATAATTCTTACCGTCGACAGCGTTGCTCTGACAAGCTTCACGGGATTCTGTGGTGTAAGCAATTTGCAAAATTGAAAGGTGAAAACACACTGTCAAGTGTCGGTGTGCACTCAAGGTCAGAGGGAGGTGATTGGTTTTTTTCAGGAGAGGCCGGGTGCAGATGAGAGCCACTTGACTGGAATCCTGCTGGCCACACAGGTGGCTGTCTGGGGTGTTTCATAACGCATTAGCTGCCGGGCGCCCTGTTTTCTGAGGAAGCAGAGGGTGGAAAGAAGGCTGTGTATGCAGTAATGTGGCTTGTGGTTTGCACTCACATGCTGATTTTAGGAAGGGGAGTGCATTGACACGGAGGGGTTCACATGGAAGCCACTGCTGCATGAGTTGCCCCATTCTTCACAGTCATTCCTGGGAGGTTTATCCAAAGTGATGGCCTGTGGGCTTGACCCACAAATGTACATGCACACACATTCAGGTGCTGTGAACAGAAGGAGAAATGAGGAAGCTGCACAAATGCCGTGTCCTAAGGGGGGCGGTTGGTTATCAGCGGCTGGGCACTTTGCTTAGAACTTAAACACCCTACCCCCCAACACCCCTTACCCTAAGAGCCCCAGAGGATTGTGGACTTCTGTGCTTATCTTGTGGGAGAGCAATGGGGGGGGGGGGCAGAGTGACTTGCCCAGGGCAGTTCAGTTGAATGGTCTCTCCATCTGTGTGTCCCGCCCTGTGGCCTGGAAGTGGCCTAGAGATGAGTTTTGTTATCTCTAGCCTCACGGGAAGAATGCAGTGAGGGCAGTTGCTGGAGATGAATGTTTTCATATCCTTCTGGAAGGGCGGCTCAAGGACTTGGTTTGTTCCTCCAAGGGACCTGTGAATCACAGCCACAGCCCACAGTAGAGAGCCAGCGCTTATCTTCCTTTGAACACCGAACAGTTGTGAACTTGGTCATTTTATTTCATTATTTAAAAAAAATAAGCTTATCTTTTAACTCCATGTCTCATAAACTTTTTTAAAAAAATATTTATTTTCTCATTTGAAGGTCAGAGTTATATAGAGAGAGGGAAAGACATACACACAGAGATCTTCCGTTCACTGGTTCACTCCTCAGACAGCCCCAATGGCCAGGGTCATGCCGTCTGAAGCCAGGAGCTTCATCTGAGTCTCCACATGGTTAGCAGGGGCACAGACACTTGGGCCATCCTCTACTGCCCTCCCAGGCCATCTGCAGGGAGCTGGATCAAAAGTGGAGCAGCCAGGACATAAACTGACACCTGTATGGTATGCTGCTGTCGCAGGCAGTGGCTTTATCTGTCATGGCACAGTGCCATGTGTGCCCCATAACCTGATCATTTTAAAGAAAGTAGAGATCCCTTGGTTCTCAAGGCAGGTGATTGAGTGGTTTACAGGTAACTCCAAGCTCTGGTGCTACTGTTATCTGTGCCCTTGGACTGCTCATTTCACTTGTCCAGGCTTTGGCCCTCATCCTTGACATGGACATGGCCTTGGTGGTTGTGGGGTCAGAGGTAAAGTGTCTGGCACCATGGTGGGTACATAGTTGATGTTCAATAAATGGTAGCTTCTGTTGGTGCTGCTGTTTTTAGCGGCATGAAGTGTTGATGAGCCAATGTTAAGTGAACAAACTCCAGTCACAACAATGGGAACACACTAGGCTAGTAACTGTGAAAGATGTAGATAAAAAAGGTGGCTTTGAGGGGATGCAAAGTTTCAGGAATATCTGTTTTATGGGTAAAAGCAAACTTTGTTAGCTTTCCCTTAAAGCCTTGAATCTGTTTTACCCTCAGACCTAGTAGTTCACTGTATAGAAATCTCTCCTACGGAACCAGAAATGAGACAGTTATCTATGTGCAAGGATGCTCACTGCTCTATGGGTGGGGGAATTGGCACTGAATTCTATTCTCAGTAACAGAGAAGTCGTTAAATTGTGCTTTACTGAGAAGCCATTGATAATCTTAGTTCAGAGACTTAATTATAATAGGAAAATATTCATGATCTGGCCAAGAAAATAAATGAACCAAGGCCTTAAATTTTCTCTCTCTCCTTTCCTGTCTCCCTCTCTGCCCCCTCACTTCGGCCCCCCCCCCCCCCTTCCTCTCTGTCTCACTGTCTCACCTATCATTTTCTTCTGGCTGCGGTAACAAAGTACTGCAAAGTCGTTGGCTTTTAAACAGCAGAGATTTATTCTGTTTTTTTTTTTTTTTTTGGTCAAAGATTTATTTATTTTATATGAAAGGCAGAGTTACAGAGAGAGAGAGAGGCGGTGGTGGTGGGGTCTTCCATCCGCTGGTTCACTCCCCAGATGGTCACAATGGCCAGAGATGCAATGATCTGAAGCCAGGAGCCAGGAGCTTCTTCCAGGTCTCCCTCACAGGTGCAGGGGCCCAAGCATTTGGGCCATTTTTACTGCTTTCCCAGGCCATAGCAGAGAGCTAGATTGGAAGTAGAGCAGCCAGGACTTGAACCGGGACCCATATGGGATGCTGGCCCTGCAGGTGGCCACTTTACCTGCTGTGCCACAGTGCCAGCCCTCAGAGATTTATTCTTCTACCGCTGTGGAAGGCAGAAGTTTAAAATCGATTTCACTGGCTAAGGTCACAACGCACAATGATGACAGGGTGTTTTGTACTGTAGGCTTATACTCCGTCCCACCCCTGCAGCTCCTGGTGGCTGCCAGCATTCCTTGGCCGTGGCCACATCCCTGTAGGCTTTGCTGCCCTGCTCACGTCACCTTCTCCCCTGGGTCAGGTCTCAGCCTCCCACTGGGATGACATTGGGCCAAGGGGATTTTCCAGTGTAACCTGCCCACTTCCAGATCTTTCTCTTTATCACGAATGTAAAGAAAAAGCAGCACTCACAGACTGAGAGTTTGGGACCTGCGTGTCTTCTGCAGGGGGGTGTGGTGGGGGTGGGGTCGAGTGTCAAAATGTTGACTTTTTCAAGTGCAGGAAAAACGACTGGAAGGTGATTCTAGAAAATGTTAAAAATGGTCTCCGGATGGAGGGTTTTGGTGTCGGTTTTGCTTTTGGCAGGCTCTCTGTGTGTCCCTCGGGTTGCTCCCGCCAGCGTGAGGCTGGCAGGCTGAGTGACGCGCGCCCTCTCTCCACAGAGCCCGTGTTCTGGTCCTACGTGAGGGAGGTGCTCAGCAGGCACGAGCTGCAGCGCTTCTACGGCCTGCGCCACATCGCCTCGGACGTGGGCCGCGGCCGGGCCTGGCTGCGCTGCGCCCTCAACGAACACTCGCTGGAGCGCTACCTGCACGCGCTCCTGGCTGACCGCGGCAGGCTCAGGTACCTGGAGCGGGTGGCGCCACAGGGTCAGCCTCACACAGCGTGCAGTCCAGGAGCTGGGGTTTGCCTTCTCTTCTCCTCCTTCTGGGGCCAGCGGGTTCTCCTCCTGCAGCCCTTGTCTGTTCTGCTGTGCTTGGCACCAGTTGGGCTAGGGGGTGGACAAACGAGTGCAGGGCTCAGCCTGGCACCTGCGCTTATCGTTATTCAGGCCTGGCGCTGTTGTCCTCGATACCGTCTGCTCTACACTTCGTGGAATCTATTTGGAATTTTTGCATTCATTCAATCTCACTCTGATGGAAAAATCAAGTAAAAAAAGAAACAAGGTTGAGGTTAGGGAAAGAAGTCGTCAGTATTTATCAGAAACTATTTTTCTGTTGGTGATCTACAAGAGTTCTGTTACCATAGGTCAGGTGATGCTGCAGTGGCAAACACCACAAAAACCTCAGAGGCTTGGAAGAGCCAAGTTCATGTCTGCCTGGTGCTGCTTATCTACTGTGGATAGGCAGGGACTCTCATCTCCAGGAGCCAGGCTGCCCCGAGGCTGCGTCTCCATCTGTGCTGTCGTGATTGCCAACTTGGGAAAAGAGACAGGGTTGCACTAAGGGCCGGCTGTCGGAGCTTCCGCCTTCAGTGGCTCTTGCACTCCGTGGCTGGTGCAGGTCACACGGCCACAGCCGTGCTTAGCGGGGTGGGTATGTGGTTGACCATAGCTATGGGGAGACGGCCCCAAGTGTCAACCTCTTTCCCTGAAAAGGAGTTGTAAGTGCCGGAACCCAGGGGGAGGAAATTGAATCCCTCCTCATTTACGCCGAGATGCCTGCTGGCCTGCTGGCGTTTCCACTGTCATTTTCCCCGTACTGAGGATGTTGATGATCTCGTCTGTGCTGACTCTGGCTTCTGAGAATGGTGGACTAGGCATGCTGTTGTGTGTTGCCAGATGATGCAGAGACAGTGGCCTCTCCTGCCCCAGTCCCCTGAATAACTTCCACATCAGCGGTGCCCAGGTCCTCAGCAGTGAAATTCCGTCTCATTCCGCAAGCCGGCTTTCCTTCGGCACTCGGTGCAGTCTCCAGATTTCATAGCTGGCCACGTGTTCCCTGCTTGCTTTTGCTGCTGTGATTGGTCCCCTCTCTCCAGTAGCAGGTGTTCCAGGACTGTGCGTCAGGGCTCTCACAAATACCTTTGCAGTTCTCTGTTACCAGTTGTGGGATGAGACCATGTGGGTCTGAAATGGGAAGGCCAGGGCCCAGGACACCTGCCTCTGACTTGCCTGTGTGCTGCTTGTGATCAGAGTGAGAGGCTGGGAATGTCCAAGCACTAACTAGCTGTAGTTAGCAAAACAAACATTCATGTTTTTTAAAATACATTTTTTGGGGGTAAAACTCCACCTGGCAGATTTTGTGCAGTTAGTTCAGAGTTGCATGCTTGGCACCCAAGTTGCATTTAACAGTGGGAAGTTGATATGGATCCAGTTCATAAGAGTCACAGTTGGACTTAGCTGGTCTCTTCGTTACTCTCTGGGAAAGCCACAAGCATTTACACACGTGAAAACTGGCCGTGACTTTGCAGGGGTCACAGTGTAGGGATCAGAGGAGCAGTTGCAATGCCAGCTTGAATGTAGGGCTCGTGCTTCCCCCAGCACTGCTGCGGAAGTGCTCTGGAAATGAGTCGCTTTCGGTCGCTTCAGCTTATGTTTCCAGTTGCCCACTGAACCGCAGGTCACGCATCGCTCGCTGGACTGCGGGGAAGCTGAGCTCCAACTCCATCAGTTTAGAGTTCTGTGACCTCGGTGGTGGGGAAATCGTGGCACTGAGGATGTTTGGTTGTTCCGTGTTTGCAGTCTTACGCAGAGCTTGGACAGTGGACCAGAGAGACCTGTGTTAAGCCCTGACTGTTCCATGTTTTGGTCAGATGATTTTGTTCAGGCTCTTTGGGCTTCTGAGGCCAGCCAACCCTGACAACTGATGGAATCATGGGGCCTTTTTAGCTTCTCGCTCCTTTCTAGGGATTGCTTGGGCTGCTGAATCTGCAACCCAAGCAGGCGTTGTAAGTAAATACTCTGATGGAGACATGCGTCTTTGTAATTTCTTCCTGATACGGTCCCTTGTATGAGCCAAATCAGGAGTTGGCTAGCTTAGATTTTCTGTCTGTCTCCAGGGGACAGGGCTGGAGTGGGAGTCACCCCTTTGTCTGTTGTCTTCTGTTTAGCTGCTTTTTGCATATACATGGGTCTATTTTAGTACTCTAAAGCTGGGGTGTCAGGGGACCAGAGAGGAAGTCATAGGACGTATGTATATATTCAGGTTTTGTTTATAGCCAGAAGCTTAAGACCAGCAGAGACCTCAGACACACCGTGTTCTCTCTGGGTGACCAGACTCAGGTTTCCAGAGAGCCATCTAAGGAACTTGTTGGCTCAAGGACCTAGAGACCCACTGTTAAGAACTTTTCCATCTCTCTTTCAATTGCAGCACTTTTTATGAAGACTGGTCTTTTGTGATGGATGAAGAAAGATCTAGCATGCTTCCAACCATGGCAGCTGGTAAGACTGGCCCAGGCTGGGCATTGAGTCCTGGGAAGCTTGGCGAGCAGAGGGGGCTGCTGGGAGTACATTCGCAACCCAAAGGGATGCTGGGATTTCCCCTGTCTTTCACCATCTTACTGGGGCATTTACCTCTGCTTCCTGTGGTGGTATTGAGCACTGGGGCTGAGTATTTAGAATTTGATCATCTGGCAAGAAAGTGTGGGGTTTATGGATTTTGGTTGTAACTTGGCAGGTGGAATATAAGAAGCTGGTGAATTGGAGACAGGAGACCTACCCTTGAATCTCGACCCTTCCCCTTGTTAACTGGTGACGAGGGGTGGTTCCTGTGAGGTGGGACTCTGTGGCTCTTTGTAGGGCAGTGAGACAGTCATGGGAGAGAAAGGACCACACATATATTTCTCAACAGAAAGGCCCCCGTGTGGTGTTGCTTGGTGGATGTTAAGCTGTTTGCCATTTGACTGTCACGCCAAGTCAGCTGGCTGGGGGCGGGCACCTTGTCTGTTTCTTTGCTTTGTTGCCTCCTTTCATTCTCCCCCTGAAAGTTTATAGTAAATCCCACATCCTCAGGGTTACATCGTTCTTGTCCACAGATGAGAGAAAGCGTTGAACCATGATTGCTTTTGTAGACTGTAGAATACCAGTGTAAGCTTTTGCCCAAAATGAGCATAATGGTGTAATCACTGCACATCTTTTACAAATATTTATTTATATATTTGAATGGTAGAGTGACAGAGAGGAGAGTCAGAGGGAGAGAGGGAAAGGGCGAGAGAGAAAACGAGAGTGAGTGAGCTCTTCCGTATACTGGTTCACTCCCCCAAATGGCCAGGGCCATTCAGGCTGAAGCCAAGAGCCATTAACTCCATCTGGTCTCCCATGTGAGTTGCAGAGGCCCAAGCACTTTGGCCATTTTCTGCTACTTTCCCATGCTCATTAACAGGAAGCTGGATTGGAAGTGGAGCAGCTGGGATTCAAATTGTCTCTCTGGTGTGGGATGCTGGCAGCTCAAGCAGTGGCTTAACCTGCTGTGCCACAACACCAGGCCCCTAAGCAGTGCACATTTTCTATTTAACTTGAGTTATTTAATTGAAAGGTGGAGTTAGAGAGGAAGAGACACAGAGAGAGAATTCCTCCATTCACTGGTTCACTCCCCAGATGGCCGCAATGGCCTGGGGCTGGGCCAAGCTAAAGCCAGGAGCCAGGAGCTTCTTCCAGATCTCCCACATGGGTACAGGGGCTCATGCACTTGGGCCATCCTCTGCTGCTTTCCCAGACACATTAGCAAGGAGCTGGATTGGAAGTGGAGCGACTAGAGCTCAAACGGATGCTCACGTGGGATTCCGGTGTCACACTGGGTGGCTTAACCTGCCACATTGCAATGCCAGCCCCACCAGTGCGCATTTCTGATAGTTTATGGAGCTGAGTGATTTTGGTGGGTGACATCTTTAATATTTAAAATCCCATGAGGAAGATGGATTGTTTCCATTTTATAATTAAGGGAGTTCAAACTTCGTCAACGAAGGTCTCAGAGCTATTAAGTGGAGGAGCTGGGACTGCAGTCCTGGCAGCCTGACCTCAGGGCTGGTGCCTTCCTCCACTTCTCCTGGTAGTAATTGTTTTCCTGGCCGTTAGGGAGAGAATCTAAAAGACTCGATTCCCGTGATACTTGTGTCTACTGACCTCCGCTTTGCGGGAGGGTCTTAGAAGTGTCTGAGGGGAATGTTCCAGGTTTTCCCCTTTCTCTGGGCAGGTCTGAACTCCATCCTCTTCGCCATTAACATCGACAACAAGGATCTGAACGGGCAGAGTAAGTTTGCTCCCACCGTGTCAGACCTCTTGAAGGAGTCCACGCAGAACATGACCTCTTTGCTGAAGGAGTCCACGCAGGGGGTGAGCAGCCTTCTCAGGGAGATCACGGCCTCCTCCGCCGTGTCCATCCTCATCCGACCCGAGCAGGAGACCGACCCGCTGCCTGTCGTGTGCAGGAACGTCAGCGCTGGTGAGCGAGAAGGGGCGGGGAAGAGGACAGAGTGGACACAAGGGGGCACACCTGCTCATCTGAGGGTCACTCCAAGAGGGTGACGTCTCTGGCGCTCGCTTTCCCGGCTCGTGTTCGTGTTTGTTTTGCCAGCCCTCATGCACGCCAGAGAGATGGGCAGCCTGGCTTTGATGGGCAGACGGTGGAGTAGGAAGCCAGCGGCTCAGTGGGAGCGCGGGGACGGCGAGGCTGCGATGACCGCAGAAGCCACCGTGGCTGAGTTCTTTTCTTCCTGCCTCCCTCAGATGGGCTGGCGTAGATGCCTTTCTTCCTGCATCCTTTTACCTGCTTGTACCAGGGTTGCATTCTGTGTGCCGGACTGATGGCCAGCGCTTACCACTTCACATCCTTTGCCATGGACAGGGGTACAGAGTTGGTGAACGTTTTAGACATCATTGATTATCCTTGTGCTTAATGGGATGAAGGCCATGCATAGGGTGCTGCTGACATGCCTTTGTTGGGGAGGTAATATTTAAACGGAAGCTTGAGGGAAGAGAGAAGTTTGTCAGCGTTAACTCGAGGCTGGGGGGAGGCAGAGGAAAGTTGATTCCTTGAGACTACCTTTGCAAGAAGCTTCCAGTACCCTTGGACTGTTCACAGGCATGAGGATCTTACTATAGCATAAAGTGGAATTTTGGTTTTAGGTACTTAGTCCCAGTATTCCCAAATCCATCAGACAAGCAGTGTTCCTGTTTGTCCTTTGGAAGGAGTAGAGGTAGTGAAGACAGAATCCCATGGCTTCCTGGGTGCACAGTGACTTTCTGTCATGCCCTGTGCCTCTCCAGCAGGTCTCATGCAGGTGATGTAGGAAAATGAACTGTTGAGGGCTTTGTGTGAGAGACACCGAAGCTCGTATCCCCAAAGGAGGATCAGTCCCATCTGTTTTTGAAAAATTGCTTTTTAAAGTTTCTTTTTTTAAAATTTATTTGAAAGGCAGAGTGAGAGGGAGAGATATATTCCAGTCTCTGAAATAACTGGGGGTGGGTTAGGCTGAAGCCAAGAGGCAGGGCTTTGATCTGAGTTTGATCTGGTGTCATAGGTGGATGGCAGGGACCCAAGCACTTGAGCTGTCACCTGTTGCCTCCCAGGGTGTGCAGAGGCTCCATGAGCCTAGCATTATTAATCCCCTGGAGGGCAATGCCTCATGACCCAGTTATCTTGTGCTGGCTTCTCCTCTGCAAGGTTGTACCCTCTGGACGCCGCCACACTGGAGGTCAGGCTTCCCGAGCTGCAGTGAGGCCCTTACCACACACGCCTTGGCTTAGACAGGTTGAGTGTTTTGGAGTTGGCCTCACGTGTCTCACCTCCAAGTTTGAGGATTTCTGTCGGGTGAGCGGAGGGCTCAGCTTAGCCCTGATCCCCATGGCCACTCTGCTTTCTGTGCCAGCCAACCTTTGCTATGTGAGAGACAGCTCTAAGTTGTAGTGACTACAGTTCATTGTTTCGATGTTGGGCGGGGTGGGGGGTTCTTCTGCTTGTCTTCCCCTGGACTTGCTCTGGGGCTGCTTCAAGCAGGTGGCTGGCTTGGAGGATGCACGATGGCACCACTCAGGAGTCTGGGCTTGGTGCTGGGGTCTCTGAGCTCCTTACGATTCCTTCAGTGAGGCAGACAGCGCCTGTTTTCACTGGTGCCGTCAGGGCACAGGCTCTGAGACTGTTTCATGCCTGGGGTCTAGAGCTCACTGTTACCTCTGCCACTTTGTAGAGGGAAGAGCAGAGCCCAGAGCAGCCCAGGTACCAGGGGTGCGGAAGTGGACTCTGCTGCAGATTGGGAGGGCAGCACAGGCCCGTTGGAGAGGGTGCGAGGAGTTGGTGGCCACTGACCAGTCCACTGCAACTCGCACACTGATTTTCCTGGTCTCATCTGCCAGCCTTGAGAATATTTTCCGAGTGAAACAATGGAAATCATTTCAGTAATGGCAGCGTTGTGCGTATCATGTGACTGCTTAGAAAGGACACTTTGAACGCACGCTGTGTGAGATGTTTAAGCCAGAGGTGGAAGCCCACGTCCGTTTTGCTCAGTCTTCTGTAGTCAGATTATTTCCACATGGACTGAAGAATAATCTGAGTTCATCTTAATATTTATTTATTAGCAGAATGGTAGAGTCTCCTTCAGAACCAAGAAGGGATTGGCTTGGTCATCCTGGTGGGGTGACTTTTTCAATTCTCATATATATTCTTTTGCCAGATGCCAGGAGTAAAAAGGAGAGGAAGAAGAAAAAGAAGGTGACCAACATTATCTCGTTTGATGATGAGGAAGATGAGCAGAACTCTGGGGACGTTTTTAAAAAGATTCCTGGGGCAGGGGAGAGCTCTGAGGACAACTCCGACCGCTCCTCGATCAACATCATGTCCGCCTTTGAAAGCCCCTTTGGACCAAATTCCAATGGGAGCCAGAGCAGCAACTCATGGAAAATTGATTCTGTGTCTCTGAATGGGGAGTTCGGGTACCAGAAGCTTGATGTGAAAAGCATCGACGACGAAGACGCGGACGACAACGAGGATGACGTGTACAGAAACTCATCCGGGAGGAAGCGCGCCAGCCACTCGGAGTCGCCTGAGAAGTACGTTCCAGTCCCGCTTTTAAGGATGGAGTTGCATGAACCACGGTTTCTCTCTAGCACAGTGGCGGGATCAGAGTGCGAGGTGCTGGTGGTGGGCTTGTTGACTTTCCAGGTCTTGATGTAGGAGGGAGGGCTGTCAGCTTGCTGTTCTCCTGAAACCCGAGGGCGGGGAAGGATGGCACATGCAGACCACCACGAAGTTAGTGTCCAGATGTGTGCTTGAGGTTCTGGGTTTGTCTCTCACACCACCTGTTGCCAGGGCCTGGATTTTTTTTTTTTTTAAGATTTATTTATTTATTTGAAAGTCAGAATTACACTGAAAGAGAAGGAGAGGTAAAGAGAGAGAGAGAGAGAGAGAGAGAGAGAGAGAGAGAGAGAGGTCTTCCATCTAATGGTTTACTCCCCAATTGGCTGCAACAGCCAGAGCTGGGCCAAACTGAGGCCAGGAGCCAGGTGCTTCTTCTGGGTCTCCCATGTGGGTGCAGGGGCCTAAGGACTTAGGCCATCTTCTACTGCTTTCCCAGGTAAGATGGAATGGAAGTGGAGCAGCCAGGACTTGAACCGGCACTCACATGGATGCAGGCAGTGGCTTTACCTGCTGCGCCACAGCTCTGGCCCCAAGGGCCTGGATTTTTCTGCATCTCTGGCTTGCCGTTAGCATAGGATGCTCAGGAGGAAGGCAGGGTTAGTTTTTGTGTTTGTCTGTACGAGCTGAACTGTAGTAACTCTCGCACAGTTGCTGCCTTGGCATCCAGTTGCTGTGGATTTATGCTCGTGGAAGGGGCTTGTTGCAGGTGTAGCCCTAAAGTGGAAAAGTGTATTCCTAACAAACTTGGATCCTGGAGTCAAGACCACCTGGGCCTGTTTTTAACTCCCCATGTGGCTTAAGGTGGACAAGTCCTTCCCCTCCCAGCCTGTTAGCCTCCTGGGAGACCTGGGCAGATGGCAGCACCTGCTTGTGGGTTGTTGCTGAGTGAAGGAGGTCATCACAGGTCGGATCTTTGTCCCAGGTGCTCATGGAGGAAGGCCACAGAGGTCAGCTGTGACGGTTGTCACACACTCATGCCACGATCCTCAGGCTTGTTCTGATTGCTGGGTAAACCACTGGCTTCCTCACTGCGACTTCAGAGCGCCCAGGGCATCAGTTGCACTTGTGGAAACGGATTCTCTGTACGACCGAAACCTCACGGTGGTGTTAAGGCGCCCAGTTGCATCGCTAGCTGGTGAGACAGTGTCTGCCTTGCCCGCTTTGACTCCAGTCCTCACTCGAACGGGTACTCCTGTCAGCAGTGGTACCTTGCTGAGCATCTGTGAGATGCCACGTGCTGCAAGGTACTTCACACACCTCACAGGAGTGCAGCCGCCCTGCCCTCCTGGGAAGGAGGCAGGACAGGATTCCATGGAGAGTTGAGATTCCGCAAAGCCATCGGTAAAGCTGGGATTTCGGTTCAGATATGCTGTGCTCTGGAGCTTATCTGAAGTATTTCCCATGTCCCTGTGTACTTGTGTTGGGTGGTTAACATGATGGTCACTCTTGTGTGTTCACTTTGATGTGGTGTGACTAGGTAGCTAGTTTAGGTCTGAGTGAACTAGAAGTCCCTGCACGCCACAGTGTAATAATGTTACCCTTTTATCTGTGAATCAAAATGCTCCCTTTCCCAGGATGCATCTGCTTTATCTGGGACTTGGCAAAGGGGAGGGGAGCACCCTAAAAATATGGATGTGAAGCTGCATGTAGAGTGTATGGAGCTATCATGCCTTCATGCACGTAGGGGCACCACCCCCTACCTCATAGAAGAGCTAGCCATGGGGGAGTGCTTGCAAGCGCGCGCCTTCTCTCTCTCTCTCTCCCTCCCTCTCCCTCCCCCACCCCCGTCTTTGTCCTTGACTCTGTCCCTGTCCCCCTCTCTCACCTCCCCCTTTCTTCATTTGGGCAGTCCATATGGGGCATCCCACACTCGTGTGTGTGTGTGTTCATTTTCTCACCTTTGCAGTGTATCGTGTTATAACTTTGTGCACCTTATACATGTCTCAACCTAGAATGCATGAGACAGGGACCTGGAAAGAAGAGACTATGCATGTGCCCACAACAGCATGACTGGGTGTTGGGGTGCCAGTGTGAAGCACTGTTTCTGGATGTGTCTGGGATGACGTTTCCTGGGGAGCTCAGTGTTTGAATTGATGGATTTAGTAAAGTAGACGCCTTCCCCAGTGTGGTTGGGCATCATCCAATCTGCTGCAGCCTGAAGAAAAAATAACACAGGAAAGGAGTGATTGTTGGTTCTGCCTGTAGCTTCAGCTGGGACATCGGTCTTGACTTACCCTTGTCTAGGAGTCACACCCAGCATGTGCTGTCCTGATGCTCAGACCCCAGACCTGCACTGAGTGCATTACCAGCTCCCCTGGGGCTCCAGCTTGTAGAGATGTGGGGTGTCTCAGTACAGATCCGTCTGTCTGTCTAGCTCTCTATCTACCTCTATCGTTTTTTTAAAGAATTTTTAAAAATTTTATTTATTTGAAAGTCAGAGTTACACAGAGAAGGAGAGGCAGAGAGAGAGAGAGAGGGAGAGGTGTTCCATCTGCTCGTTCACTCTTCAATTGGCTGCAATAGCCGGAGCTGCACCGATTTGAAGCCAGGAGATTCCTCCAGATCTCCCACGTGGGTGCAGGGGTCCAAGGACTTGGGTCATCTTCCACTGCTTTCCCAGGCCATAGCAGAGAGCTGGATCGGAAGTGGAGCAGCTGGGTCTCGAACCGGCACCCATATGGGATGCTGGCACCACAGGTGGCAGCTTCACCTGCTACGCCACAGCGCCGGCCCCTATCTACCTCTGTCTGTCATCTCTCTTTCTCTCTCTCCACCTCTATCATCTATCTATGTCTGTCTGTCTGTCTGTCTGTCTCATCTCTCTATCTCTGTGCCTGCCCTGGTGGATTCCTTTCCCTTGCAGCACTCCAACGTGTTGCTGCTCACGGAGAGCCAGGTGTCATGGCCTGCCAAAGCTTTCTCCTGTGGTTGAGTGGCTTAGC
Source organism: Sylvilagus floridanus (assembly GCA_949820135.1). Taxonomy (NCBI): domain Eukaryota; kingdom Metazoa; phylum Chordata; class Mammalia; order Lagomorpha; family Leporidae; genus Sylvilagus; species Sylvilagus floridanus. The sequence continues at coordinate 39,483,588 of OX463234.1, read as the reverse complement.
TTGTTGGAATTTCTTTTTGTTGGTTTTTGCTGGTTTGCTGCCAGCCATTCTGAAATGATTTCAATTGCACAAGCCTGTTTTTCTACTCCTGAACTATGTGTTAGGTTACTTTTTCTTGCTCGTAGGGTGTGAATGTTTATGAATGTGAGCTCCAAGGCTTGTGACCTGCTGCATTAGTCATGGTTCTCTAGAGACACAGAATTGCGTGAGTGTGTGTGCACGTGCGCACATGCACATGTGTCCCCCTTCTCTGTCTCGCTATCGTTCTGCCTTACTTCCATGTTTGTTTCTGTCGCTCCCCCCGTCCTGATTATTTAAGAAGATTTATTTATTTATTTGAAAGGCAGAATTAGGGAGAGGGAGAAAATCTTCCATCCGCTGGTTCACTACCAAAATGGCTGCAATGGCCAGGTCTGGACCAGGCCAGAGTCCGGAGCCAGGAGATTCCTGCAGATCTCCCACATGGGTGCAGGGTCCCAAGCACTTGGGCTGTCTTCAGCTGCTTTCCCAGGCCCATTAGCAGGGAGCTGGGTCAGAAATGGAACAGATGGGACTCTAACTGGAGCCCATAGAGATTACTGGTGTCATAGGTGGTAGCTTAGCCCACTGAGCCACAATGCCAGCCTGTCTTGATTGATTCTAAGGAATTGGCTTATGTGGTTGTGAAGACCGACATGTTCAAAATCTGCCGAGACCCAGGGAGGAGCTGCAGGTCAAGTCCACAGGCAGATGGCTGGAGAGTTCCTTCATGCTCTGAGGGTCAGCCTCTTCCTATTGAGGCCATCTGCAGGTGCGGCTTACCCAAATCTTGTGGGGTGATCTGCTTGACTCAGAAAACTACTGATTTCAACATTAGTCTCACCTGAAAACAGCCTTACAGAAATGTCTGGAATGGTGTGGACCAAATATCTGGGTCCCATGGTGCAGGCCAGACAGTTAACCACCCAGCTGCCGTTAGTGCTTAGTGTAGGCCTGTGGGGGAAATCCCCACCTGGATTCTCTGGCTCTGTTAGAGTAGTCTCTCAGGGGCCTCAACACAGTCATTCTTCCCCTGGCCTGCTGGTGTCACTCAGTGGAGCCTGGAGGGGGTGATCACCAGCATTGTGATGTGTAAAAGCACAGAACAGTGCAGGGTGGCCTGCATGGGCCTGGGCCCACCACGGCCATGGGGCTTTCCTGGGACTGGACAGCCTCGCTCTGGCATAGGGGGATCGTGATTGAACATTCTGCAGAGCAACCTGGGGAAGAGCCGTGGAACGAGGTGGCCTACTGAGTGATACCTTGGTTCTGATTCTAAGCTCAGGTTCACAAGAAAGGCCCAGGGTCTGCAGTCCACAGGGGCGTGGGGGCCATGGCCAGGCCAGGGGCAGCTCAGTGTGGTCAGCCATGCTCTCTGGCTAGCTTGGGGGCTCTGTTATCCTTCATATGATCTGTTGGCTATAAGTAGGCTTACTTCTCTGTGTACCAATGATGAAATCCTTCTTTGATGGCCAAGGAAACCTCTTGTCCCTCCTGCCTCAATGTTAGCCACATTATCTTTGCTTTTTGTTTTCTGAGTGCACTTTTCAAAGGGCATAATGTTTTTATCATAGAAAGGTTTTTAAAAAATTTTTTTCACTTATTTATTTGAGAGGTAGAGTTACAGACAGAGAGAGGGGGAGACAAAGAGAGAGAAAGGTCTTCCATCTGCTGGTTCACTCCCCAAATGGCCACAACAGCTTGAGCTGGGCCATCTGAAGCCAGGAGCCAGCAGCTTCTTCCAGGTCTCTCAGATGGGTGCAGGGGACCCAAGGACTTGGGCCATCTTCTACGGCTTTCCTAGGCCATAGCAGAGAGCTGGATTGAAAGAGGAGAGGCCAGGACACGAACCGGTGCCCTAATGGGATGCCGGTGCCACTGCAGAGGCTTAGCCTACTGTACCACAGCACTGGCCCCAGAAAGAATTTTTTTTCACCTTTTGTGTGTTCTATAAAAAGAATTAAAATATGCAAAAAAATTGCATTTCACTAGCAATTAAGCAAGTGAAAAGTGAAACAAGACACCATATTTTCCCATCATAGTTGCCAAGATTTATTTAATAAAAAATAAAATTTATTTATTTATTTTTTGACAGGCAGAGTGGACAGTGAGAGAGAGAGACAGAGAGAAAGGTCTTACTTTGCCTTTGGTTCACCCTCCAATGGCCGCCGTGGCCGGTGCGCTGCGGCTGGCGCACCGCGCTCATCCGATGGCAGGAGCCAGGTGCTAGGTGCTTCTCCTGGACTCCCATGGGGTGCAGGGCCCAAGCACTTGGGCCATCCTCCACTGCACTCCTGGGCCACAGCAGAGGGCTGGCCTGGAAGAGGGGCAACCGGGACAGAATCCGGCACCCCAAGCAGGACTAGAACCCGGTGTGCCGGTGCCGCAAGGCGGAGGATTAGCCTGTTGAGCCATGGTGCCAGCCAAATTTATTTTCTTAAAAATTATTTCCAGGGCACAGAAAGAAAGGGGGTTGGGAGGCAGTGAGGGAGATATATATATATATATAGAGAGAGAGAGAGAGAGAGAGAACGAGGATGCTCCCATCTGCCTGTTCACTCCCCAAGTGCCTGCCATTGCCAGGGCTGCGCAAGGCTAAAGCCAGGATCCAGGGACTCAGTCTAGGTCTCCCACATGCGTGGCAAGAGTACTTGAGCAATTACCTACTATCAGCCAGCGTGTTCGCAGGAAGCTGGAATTGGGAGTGGAACTGGAACTTGAACCCAGACACTCCGATGTGGGATATGGGCATCAAGACCCAACCGCTATGCCAAACCACTGCCTCTGCCAAGATCTGAAAGTCGAGCAGGGAAAAGATGGATCCTAGCTTAGCACGCTGGTGGAAGTGTGTGGGGGGGTGGGCAGGCTTGTCCCCAGGGGGTCCTCAGCTCCAGGCATGCAGCAGGTTTCAGTCTGTGGGAAGAACGAGCCAGCGTAAAGGGCCATGCACAGGGACTGTCCTCACAGCTGCCAGCTTGGCAGCCCTGGGGGAAAACAGTTTGACAGACTGTAGGGAGCTGGAAAATGCTGATCCGGCTTGATTGAGCACTGGCACTGCTGAGAACCTGCCCTGAGGACATACTCGCCTCTGGAAACCGAACCTCATTCAGAGACGCTTCGCCTGGGGCTGAGGTGGCAACCACAGGTGAACAGTGAGCAGCGGAATACTTTGTGGCTCAAGCCTGGCACCTTCGTGTTTACGGTCTCAAACATGTCTTTCAATTTTTTTTGTATTTATGTGAGAGACAGAACAAGAGCTGCTGTCTGCCGGTTCATTCTCAAAATGCCTGCAACGGCCAGGACGGGGCTGAGCTGAAGGCAGGAGCCAGGAGCTCATCCAGGTCTCCCCAGTGGGTGGCAGACATTCAACCCGTGAGCCGTACTGCTGCCTCCCAGGCTCTGCGTGGCAGGAAGCTGGAATCGGGAGCCGGAACTTGAAACTGAACCCAAGCGCTTGATGTGGGATGCCGTATCCCAACCAGCGGCTTAACCACCGGGCCGCATGTGTGCCCCTGGGATTGGGAACATCGTAAAGTGATGTTTAAAGAGTACCCGGTAGTATGAAAATGAACTGAGGGTTAATATTAAGTGGTGAGTACAAGATGGAAAGTTCTGTGTTTACTTCGATTACATCCGTGTAAATGAAAGTGTACACAGCAACAGAACAAAGAAGTGCAGGCGTCGGCTTCTCAGCTGGTGTATTCTGGGTAATGCGACTGTGGCCGGGTTTTCTTGCCCCCTCGTCTTTTTGGCATTGTCCAGGTGATAAAATACGTGTCATACTGTTCCGGTGACCAGCAGCAGTCCTTGGTATTTTTCCTGCCATCACAGTGCCGTATTCTGAGGCCATCTCTGTATCGCCAATCGCTTTGGGATCACTTACTCCCTCCAAGGCAGTGGACTTTGGGGACCCACTTGTGCTTGGGCAGGGAGACTTAGCCTGTGGTGGCCTGGTGTCCGTGGAAGTCACACCTGTCACTGGGAAGCAGGAAGAGTTGTTTTAGAAACAAGCAGAATGGCCTGGGCTTTGACTGACTGTTTTTGCCAGTTTCTGAAAGGGTACCCCTGGCCGCCTCTGGGTAGTTGCTAGTTCAGAGCCTCAGGATGCCACAGGCCCCACCATGTCTGCTGAAGACTCCACCCACGCTGGGCTCTGCTGCCAGGGCACAGGTGAAAGCAGCTGTCTTGGGCCCCCACAGTGCAGTCTGGGAGTCCCTTTGCAAGACCTACAGAATTAAATGAGAAAATTGGCAGAATTCTGTTAGTCTTATATTTCCTGCTGAGTGCTCAATGGCCGAAAGCTGGTCCCAGATGCAGGACAAGCCAGTCCGCCCCCAACCTAGGAATGGTGGTTACATTTTCAAGGGCTGCAGAGAAACACCTACAAAGAAGAGCATGCCACAAAGCCTGAAATATTTCCTGTTGGGCCCTTTGCAGACAAGAGCCATCCGTGTAATGCCACGTGGTTGGTCGGAGGCAGGAGGGCCACCGTGATGATGGGGAGACTGGGGCTTGAATCCCGCAGCCTTGGTTCTGAGGACCGGCTCATCGTCGCTGAGCTTCCTTTTCCTCCCTCCTTGCCTTTCCGGTTTCCTGTCTCCTGTTTCATTCCTCTGTGGAGTAGGTAGGACTGAGGTACCCGAGGCTGTCTTCAGTGAGATACAGGGTGACTTGGTTAGTGTTTCCTGGTTGCTCAGAGGCCGATGCACCAGCCTGGTGCTGCAAAGATCGCGCGAGTTCTGTTGCACTTTGAGGATCAGATGTTACGAGTTTGGTTAATACTTGAGCTGACTCCCTCTGTTGGAAGGGACCCCGACTTGACCTGGTCTCACTCTGTCCTCTTACCCGCGAGGGACTGGCAGCCAGTGAAGCAAAGCAGCTCCAGGTCAGGTCATGGGGCTGCTGTCCCTTCTCGACCTGTAGTACGTGCACCTGCTCCCGCTTCAGCATTTCACACGCGTCGTTTGCTCCCCGCCAGTCCCCCAGCCCTGTGCCCCACTTCCTCGGCTCCCGTCAGCTCTGCTTAGTTCTCCCTTCCTCAAGGCAGCCTCCCACGGTTGTCCCGCAGCCCCATGAGTCCAGCTGTCACTCTGCTCGTTTTTGCGGGATTTCTGTCTGCATGCTTCAGGAAGGCAGGATGGACACAGTTTGTAAGCTCTTCTGTTCCCAGTGGTGAACACAGAGGGGCTTCCAGTTGATGCCGGGGAAGATTAGATGCCAGGGCTCTGAACCTGGTCTGCGTGCTCCCCGCTGCCAGTCCTCACCTTTTTCAGCCCCATCCTGGTCTGATCAGTTCCCAGGAGGGCACTGGTGGAGGCCCAGCGGATCTCGCGGTGAGTCCCGAGCCCTCGGCCCTTGGCGCTGTCACACAGCTGTGTTCTTTGCCCTTAGGCCCCTGGATGGGAACAGCTGCCTCTCCCAGATGCACGGCTGGGCTCCACTGCAGGTGCTGCATGGTGATGCCGACGTCCTCTTCCCGGTCAGCGGCGTGGGCTCCTACAGCCCAGCAGGTGGGTGTTTGCTGGCCATTGCTTTCCTGCAGTGAGAGTGCTGGCTGCCAGAACCAGCAGTGCCTCAGTTACCTGTCCCAGGTAGGAAGGGGACAGGAGGCCCGGGGCTCCAGCAGGAGGGGCTTGCTGAGCTGCACAGGTGAGCCAGGCTTGGCTTCTCAGAACCTGGGTGTCCGGGTGCTCTTGGCTGAGGGAGGGCAGGCAGAGCTGGCTCAGGGCCCCTAGGAAGCCCCTGCCTGGTTCTTCTCCCCTTGACGGTGGCTGTTTGAACTTGGCTGGGTAGAAGTCGACCACAAGTAGCAGCCGTCCTTTTCCTGTTGGGAGCTGTAAGCAGGTGGCTGAACCCCAGCCCATAAGCCCCTGGTCTTGTGCAGACTGGGGCATTGCTGGGGTCAGTGTCAGCCTGGGAAAGCTGCCTTTGGTCACTGGTGAGTGTTTCTGTGCCACTTCACTTGGGGGGAGGACACTGTGTGTGGTCTGTTACTGTTGCCTTTGTCTAGAGCAGGTCACAGGAGGGAGGGCGCGGATGGGCGTGCAGGGAAGTGCCCCTTCCTCTGTGCACAGAGGCACTGCCAGTGCCACCAAGGCCCCGGCCCCGCTGACTTAGGCACCTCCCTTTCCTAGGAAGTGGTCCCCTTCTCCAGTAGGGCCCTGCAGCTGCACAGGAGACTGTTGAAACTGGAGCTGGCCGTCAGGCTGTTCTGTCACTCAGCTGAGAGCAGAAGCCCCCACTCAACACAGCTCAGACAGAGACAAGGAGGGACACAGTCGGGGTCCCACCCAGTATTGGTTCTAGAATGTTCTGTATGAACGAGCATGAGTTCCCACTCTGAGCATCTGCATTGCCGGCTGTCAGAGGAGGCCTCTGTGTCAGCATTGGCTGGCTCACCAGATGAGTTGTGGTTCTCGCTGCCTCTCAGTGTGTGGTGGTCACCCACCCTGGACTCAAGGTGTCTCCCCTGGCTCCGTGAGGTCATGCTAAGGAGGCGGTTTTGTGACGGCAGGCGTGTGGGCTCAGGAGCCGGGGTGAGGTGCTGCTGGCCTCCTGGCTTGTCCTGTACATGTCGCTGTGAGCTCTGCCCCTTCTGCCCTCTCAGCTTGAACTTGGCTGAGGTGCCAGGGCCACGGCCTCAGCCACGCCAGCTTCTGGAGCAGCTGTAGCTTCTTCCTGGGTCTCTGCTGAAGTCTCCAGGAGGAGGGGGAGCAGCCTGGTGGGCTTCACTGGTGTGTGCAGCTGGGATGCCAAGTCCTGTGTCTCCCCAGGGCACCCTTGCTCCATGTGCCCTCCGCCCCCATGCTGCATAGCCGCAGGCAAGGTGTCTGAGAAGGGGTGGGCTTGCAGAGTGCTGGGACGCCCAGTGTGTGTCTGCGGCCTCCAGCGCGTGATTCAGCTCCTGCTCACCCTGTCTTGTGCCCGCCGAGGGGACCTTGCTGTTTGGTTTGTGAATGATTGCTGAGCCTGGAGGCACGAGAGGCAGGCAGGCTGCTGTGTCTCACGTGGCTCCCTCGTGTCTGGCTGGGGCTCCTGCAGACCGTCAGAACTTCGGGGCCGTCGGGGGCTGCGCCTGGGGCCTTGCTGTCTGCTGTTCATGGTGCGATGAGGTGGGTGCCCATGGAACCCAGCATCCTCCCGCTCTGTGTGCTCCACAGCTACAGCTTGGGAGGGGGAAAGGGGGAGGAAGGGAACCCTGAAAGGCACGAGCGTCCCGGGTCTGGCAGAGGCTGCCCGGTGGGTTAGGGACTTCCCTGGAGCTGCGTCTCCTGGGTTAGGGAGTGACTCAGAGGGGAGGCACAGCCCAGGGCCCCAGCACAGCCCCCAGTTGAGGAGCTGCAGGCTTGGGCACAGCACGTGTCTGCTGTGGTGTGGCTGTTGTCCTCAGAGGGGCTGAGTGTGTCGCAAGTGCCCAGCCGGTTTCTGAGGACTTCCCTAGGTCTGTTTGCAGCCTGAGTCTCAGACTTCCTTCTCTCCAGCAAGTGTCAGGTTCTTCCACTTCTCCACGACCTGACCTCAGGTCTGGGGTTGCAGCGCTGTGGGGATCTGATTGCTGACTCTGGAGTGTCGAGACCTGTGGTGGCTGGCGGGACAGTGCGCTGAGTCCAAGCGCACTCACACAGGGTTGATGGTTTTGTTCTTGTAATGATCCAGTGTTCATGCTCTTTTTTTTTTTTTTAAAGATTTTATTTATTATTTGAGAAGTAGAGTCACAAAAAGGTCTTCCAACCACTGGTTCACTGCCCAGATGGCCGCAATGATCAGAGCTGGCTGATCCAAAGCCAGGAACCAGGAGCTTTTTCCAGGTCTCCCATGCAGGTGCAGGCGCCCAAGCACTTAGGCCATCTTCTACTGCTTTCCCAGGGTGCTTTAGCAGGGAGCTGGATTGGAAGTAGAGCAGTCAGGACATGACATGGTGGGCATGTGGGATGCAGACACCATAGGTGGCAGCTTTGTCTGCTACATCATAGCGCCAGCCCATCGTTGTCAACTCTAGCCTAGGCCATTGCAAAGTAAATTTTTTTTAAAGATTCATTTGTTTGTTTGGAAGTTGGAGTTAAACACAGAGAAGGAGAGGCAGAGAGAGAGAGAGAGAGAGAGAGAGAGATCTTCTATCCATCTGTTCACTCCCCAATTGGTCACAACAGCTGGAGCTGCGCCAATCTGAAGCCTGGAGCTTCTTCCAGGTCTCCCACATGGGTGCAGGGGCCCAAGGACTTGGGCCATCTTCTGCTTTCTCAGGCCATAGCAGAGAGCTGGATCAGAAGTGGAGCAGCCACGACTTGACCCAGCACCCATATGGGATGCTGGCACTGCAGACAGTGGCTTTACCTGCTACGCCACAGTGCCAGCCCTGCAGAGTAGATTTTTAACCATACTGTGTCAGCTTCTACTCTTCTTTTGAAATATTTATTTGTTTGAAAGGCAGAATGATAAAGAGGGCAGAGAGAGATAGAAAGATCTTCCATCCCAAATGGTCACAACAGCCAGATCTGGGCCAGGCTGAAGCCGGGAGCCAGGAACTCCATCCAGGTCTCCCACATGGGAGATAGGGGCTCAAGTACTTGGGCTTTCTTCCACTGCTTTTTGAGGACCATTAGGAGGGAACTGAATCAGAAATGGAGCAGCTGAGGCTTGAACTGGTCTCAGGTTTGGGATGCCAGTGTCAGAAGTGGTGGCTTAACCTGCTGTGCCGGGATGCTGGCTGCATGTTTGTGTTTACTCCCTCCCTCCCTCCCTCCTTTCCCCCTTCCCCCCTCCCTTCTTCCCTTCCCCTCCCTCCCTCCCTCCTTCCTTCCCCCCTTTCCCCTTCCCCCCTTCCCCCTTCCCCACTTCCCTCCTCCCTTCTTCCCCTCCCCTCCTCTCCCTTCCCTCCCTCCCTTTCTTTCTTTCAAAAAGATTTATTTATTTAAGAGGTAGAGTTACAGACAGAGAGAGAGAGAGACAGGGAAAGGTCTTCCATCCACTGGTTCACTCCCCAGTTGGCTGATCCGAGCTGTGCTGATCCGAAGCCAGGAGCCAGGAGCTTCTTCCAGGTCTCCCACATGAGTGCAGGGGCCCAAGGACTTGGGCCATCTTCTACTGCTTTCCCAGGCCACAGCAGAGAGCTGGATTGAAAGAGGAGCAGCTGGGACTAGAACCAGCACCCATATAGGATGCCAGCGTCACTGGTGGACGATTAACCTACTGGCCACAAGGCCAGCCCCCGCGTCTGCTGTTGTTGACTGATGTCTGCCCTCCCTCCCTCGTTCCCTCCCTCCTTTCTTTATTAGTCAGCCAATCCTTCCTTTAGCCATCATTTCAGCTACACCTGGATTGAATTCCAGACTCCGAGAGTGGCCGGGCCCCGGGCCCCACCGACACTGCTGGCCTTACTTCCTCCCATTTCCCCTTGGCCTGCTGCGCAGCGGTGCCAGCTGCTTCCACTTCCTGAAACGGAGCCCCAGCCGGTCTCCGCCTGTTCCTCCGGCTCGCGCAGCCCCAGGGGCTTCCTGCTGCTTGCAGCTCCAGTGTTGTCTTCTTGGAGAAGGCTTCTGGGCCCTTCCTGTGAGGGGTCAGTCCTGGGTCTCCCACAGCCACAGTGCTGGGTCCGTGTCGTTACCTGATGACCCTGTGCCCCTGCTGGTGTGGGAGGGCCACGAGGAGCACGGGACTGGGTCAGGACTGAGCACCTGGCCAGTGCCTGGCCCACAGCTGTGCCTTGGTGAGCCTTTGCTGATAGGTGGTAGGATGGGTGCAGTGGGTGCCAGATGCATGTGCTGAAGGGAGTGGACACGTGGCACTGGAAAAATGGTAGTGGGCTAGAAGGCCCGGAGTGGGCAGTGGTGCCGAGGCGGGGTGCCAGGACGTGCAGAGGGGCTGGGTGAGCGCTCAGCAGTGTGGCCGGACCTGAAGTCCTTGCACTCTGAAGTCCTTGTATCTCTGTGACATGAACCAGTCACCGAAGTCCTCGGGTGTCCTGTCCTCGTGCAGAATGAGGGTAACTGTAGTCCTGGTGCCTGAGTGGCCTGCAGCACGGCACGAGCGGGTTGCCATTCCTATGTTGGGAGGGGCCTGCTGGGAAGTCGGCTGGGGCCGAGTCAGCAGCACACCGATGCCCAGTGATTGGCTGCATTGCTGTGTTCCAGCCAGGGTGTCCATGTTGCGCTTTGGCGTCTCTGCCTTTGCTTCGGAAAGTGGAATCAGACAGCTGGAGATGAGTCGGGTCAGCAGGGATGACCCAGAAACCAGGCTCCCTGCCCTGGAAGGCCCCTGGGGGCAGGGCAGTGCCTGTGTTGCACCTTTGGACCAGGGTGCCATGCGAGGGTGTATGGAAAGCTCCGGATGGCAGCTGGCCCTGTGGTGGTGGGGATGATGGGTCACGCTGTCCTGAGCTTACATCCCTGGGGATGGAGGGTGTGAGTCGGGCAGGTCTGAGGTCAGGGTGGTCAGTGGGCTCAGCAGGGTGTCCCTGGGGAGCCTTCTCACAAGAAGGGTGGAGGGCTGGCTGTGGCGAAGCCTTGGTCAGATCTGCCCAGGGAGACAGGGCCATGCGTGGCAGCAAGGTTAGGGAGAAGCGCATCACGCAGGTGTGCTGTGGATGGGGGGGGCAGGCGGGTGCTGAGGGAAGGTCTCTGTGGGTCCCCAGAGAGCAGGCCCAGGTGACCAGGAGGGTGAGAACCTGAAGCGGCCAGCGCCCGTCACGCAGCCGAGTTGAAGTATCACACCTAAGTACGTGGTTGGCGTTACTAAAGCGTATGGCAGACATTACGTCATCTGTTGTAGCTGAGGCCACTGAGGGGCAGAGAGGCCGAGCAGGCTGCTCAGTCAAAGCTGGGCAGCAGGGAACCGGACCTAAGCAGCAGGGCAGAGCCTGCAGCCCTGAGCTAACCACGGTGGCAGGTCGCACGGAAGGTGGGGGCGTAGGCACTTTTAATTTCCCCCACACATTTCTTGAAAGAATTGAGTGAGTTGGAAAGCAGGCAGAAGAAAAAGTTGAGAAAATTTTTTTATCCCCTTAAGTTCCCTTAAGTTCAGCCGGTAAGAACTTGAGCAGTCTTGATGTGGCTCAGCCAGGCCCGAGGGCCGTGGCTCAGGGAAGATGTGGGACGTGCTGCGTCCATCCCTGACACAAGGCACCTCTGCTTCCCTTGGGAGATTTTTTTTCTTGAATGAGCAGGGGTTCTCTTAGGTACCACTGATCTTAATGTCATCATCCAGGCAGAGGCTACTTGAGTAGCGGCTAATGCGTGTATGACCATCACGAATGGGCCACTCAGCTGCAGACATCGTCAGCAGCTCTACCATGCTGCCCTCTAGTGTCCCCCTCAGGTCACTGCAAGCAGGAGCCTTTTTTCCTTTTTTTTTTTTTCCTGCCTACTGTTTGTTCTTCCCTCATTCTGAGGTCCTCCCTGAAAGCTCGTGGATTTTGTGTGTGATTGCAGATGACTCAGGGCCTAAAGGGTCCCAGGTTAAATGAGAGCATGGGGCCTCCTGTCACTGACTGATACCCAGGGTGAGATGGCGTCTGAGACACGAAACTAGCCGCAGATGGACACGCAGGGTGCGGGCGGTGCTGGGGTGGGAAGAGACCCTGGAAAGTCGGCCGACCGCAGGTGAGGCAGCGTCTGCTGGTGCCCTCATCCCGTGGAGAACGTGACGTGGAAACAAAAGCCTGACCTCCCTTCTGTTTGTTCTCGTGCACAGATGCCCCCCTGGGAAGCCTGGAGAACGGTACGGGCCTGGAGGATCACGTCGTGCCGGAGCCTGGCCTTCGGTTCAGGTTAATGTCAAGGGGCCAGCGCTGACTCGGGGAGGGGAGTGTCCGCACCCGGCCCTCACGCCCGTCTTCCGAGTCCCACCTTCCACCCCACACTCTGAGGTGGCTGGGGGTCCTGGGTGCTCTGTGCCCGGGGCACTTGTAATAAGGGACAGTGTTTGCCAAACCTCACTTGCATGCTACTTTGATTCCACACTTCCGGGCCCTGTCAGTTACCTCCTCTATCATTTTGTTAATTTCAGTGTTGGTTAGTATTTGATAGTAATATTTAATAGTCCCAGCGTCGCATGATATTACAGCCGCTTAACTATTATATAATAGTTGTGATGCATAGTCAGAACTAATTCTAAATTCAATGTCTCCAGGGCCAGCCCACAGTCATTGAGCCAGGAGGGACACCAGGGTCTCTGTGTCACCACTGTCCTCTTGCTCTTCTGTTTCATTTTTCCTTCCCTGTCTTCGTGGTTTCAGTTGGTCACGTCTCCATGTGCAACCCTAGCTCCTGGGTGGGAGTTCCTGTCTACCCCGAGCCCTGCTGGTGTAGACAACCGTTCTGTTCTCTGAAAACGGCCCTGCTGCAGGAGGCTGCTGCTGCTCAGGGCAACGTCAGGGAGGATTGGTGTCACCAGACCCTGCCAAGGCTCTGAGTCTTTTTTTGGGCTGTTTATCTGAGAACGTTTGGAAATGGTGGCAGGGAATGAGAAAAAACCAGTGTCCACGCCAGCTCTGTCAGCCATTGGCATCCCGGTGCTTTCCCCCTCGCTGGGTGTTTGCTAACCACACAATGGCTTCCTGTTTCACAGAAGAGGTGAAGCGCTTTGCTAATTCTGCAGATTCTTTGTAAATAGCTAATTGGGGTGGGGGTGGGGTGCTGCGGGGGACCCCCCCCGTGTGTCGGAGTGCCCGGGCCTGGCCTGGGCTGCCCTGCTTCCCAGCCAGCGTCCTGCTCGTGCACCTTCTGGGAGGCAGCACAGGATGACTCCAGTGCTTGGGTTTCTGCCACCCGCCTGGGAGACTTGGATCGGATTCCTGGCTCCCGGATTCAGTCTGGCCCCACCCTGGCTGCTGCAGGCATTTTAATCAGCAGATGGAAGACCTCTCCGTTGGTCTCTCTGCCTTTTTTTAAAAAAATTATTTATTTATTTATTTGAAAGGTAGAGTTACAGAGAGGCAGATAGAGAGAGAGAGAGGTCTTTCATTTGCTGGCTGCAATGGCCAGAGCTGCTCTGATCCGAAGCCAGGAGCCAGGAGCTTCTTCTGGGTCTCCTGTGTGGAGTAGAGGCTCAAGCACTTAGGTCGTCTTCCACTGCTTTCCCAGGCCATAGCAGAGAGCTGGATTGGAAGTGGAGCAGCCAGGATTTTAACCAGTGCCCATATGGGATGCCGGCGCTGCCGGTGCTGGCTTTACCTGCTTCGCCACAGTGCTGGCCCCTCAAATAAAAATTTTTAAAACTAAAAAAAAAACCTATTCTTATTTATAGAAGTTTTGCTATGAAATGTTGCTGTGAACACTGAACCATTACTGTCAGGGGAAGTACAGGCTTAGGCTCCCTTGAGACTCTCATCACATTTTTGTCACCTTGACACACACACACACATAATGCACACATACACATACACACACGCACACACATAATGCACACATACACATACACATATACAATATATACACATACACACATAGACATTACATAGATATGCATACATACATACAGATATACACACATGCACACACATATACTCACATTATACACAGATACATATGCATATATACACAGGTATACACACATACACATATACACACATTATACACACACACACACACACACACACACACATATTTACCAGGTCCTCCACTTTGACCTCACAGCCTCCGCACCACACCTCGTGGCTGAGTGAGGCGCAGCCTCCTTGTGCGGGGAGCACCGCACAGCCCTGGAGCACCGCGCCTGGGGCCATTGTGAAAAGTGAGATCCCCAGCAGAAGGCGTGGCAGCGTGGGAACCGTGGTGCGGAGGGACTGGGAGAAAGACACTGGTTTACGGCTGGAGAGCTGAAACAGGGTCGGGCGTCGCCTTGTTGGGCCTCGTCTGGGCGCGTGTGCACCGGGTGACTTCCGTCTGTCTCGGCCCCGCACACGCCCTCAGATGCCCACAGAGGGGCAGCGGGAACTCATTCCCAGCGAAGGCATTTCAGGGAGCCAGCGACCTTGCAAGCGCGGAGGCCGCAAGCGCGGAGGGCCTGCCGCCTCCTGGGCCGCGTGCTGCCCGGCCCTGAGCGAGCTTCAGCCGCAGCGGCCTTGGAGCGGTCAGGTTGTGATGGAGCACCGGGCGAGTGGCTGGTCTAACTTCCTTCTGCCTGCTTTTTCCCAGTGTGGAAGCCAGCTCTCCAGGCCACGGAAGTCCGCTGAGCAGCCTGCTACCCGCTGCCTCGGTGCCGGAGTCGATGACAGTCAGTAAGTACTTTCTGAGCCATCGCCAGCGAGGTGGGGCGACCGGGGCCTCTGCGACGCAGCAGTGCCCTGGTGCTGCCTCTCGTGTGACTGTGAACTTGGCAGGAAACGGATGCGTGTTTCCCAGGCTGTGGAGTAGAATCATTCCAGCACCGGTCCCTTTCTATCTCTGGAGGAATTATTCTTCCGAGTGGGGAAAAGTCTCTCAAAGATGACCAGATGTCGCTGTTCAAACTGTCTCCAACTTCAATGCCCAGAAAGACTTAGCTATGTAGCCATTAGGTTGAGGGCAGCTTCCCAGACTCCTTAGCAGGAAGCTGGATCAGAAGTGGAGAAGCCAGGGCTTGAGCCAGGCACTGCTGATAGGGGATGTGGTTAGCCCAGGAGCTGCTGTGACAAAGCACCTGTTCTGTTATGTGCATTTTCTTTTTTTTTTTTTTTTAAAGCTTTATTTATTTATTTGAAAGTCAGAGTTACACACAGAGAGAGAGAGAGAGAGAGAGAGAGGTCTTCCAATGGTCACTCTCCAATTGGCTGCAATGGCCGGAGCTATGCCGATCTGAAGCCAGGAGCCAGGAGCTTCTTCTGGGTCTTCCAAGTGGGTGCAGGGGCCCAAGGACTTGGGCCATGTTCCACTGCTTTCCTAGGCCATGGCAGGAAAGCTGAGCTGGATCAGAAGTGGAGCAGCCGGGTCTTGAACTGGCGCCTACATGAGATGCCAGTGCTTCAGGCCAGGGCGTTAACCCACTGCACTACAGCACCGGCCCCTGTTGTGTTGTGTGCATTTTCAAAATGGCAGGGGCCTTGAGATGTGTCCTCGGATCTCATCTCTGCACCCGGCGTGGGCCTGTACTCCATGCTCTGCAGACTGAGGTCCCAGCATCTCAGCGAAGCCTGGTTTGCTCCGCCTCCCCTCGGCTGCCTCTGTCACTGGCCCAGCCCAGCCCATGTGTTTTCACAATGTCACCCTGTACTCACTGGAGTTATGGGTGTGGCGGCCGCGGCGTGGTTTTCTGGGTTTTATGCATACAGTTTCCTAGAAATCACTCATGGTTCGGTGTCTTGGGCAGGGAGTGGCGTTTCCTGAGTTGATGACCTGAGTCCCTGTAGGACGATTCCTGTGTTAGGTCTCCTTGCTTGGTGGTCAGGCCGCCTGGGGTGATGCCTGTGTGGAGTGGCTGGAGGTCCTCGGCCTGCACTGTGGGCCACCCTGCGTGTCCAGCACCGAGACTCAGCTTTTTTTTTTTTTTTTTAAATGTTTTATTTTTTTAATTTTTGACGGGCAGAGTTAGACAATGAGAGAGAGACAGAGAGAAAGGTCTTCCTTTTCCGTTGGTTCACCCTCCAAATGACCGCTACAGCTGGCATGCTGCGTCGATCCGAAGCCAGGAGCTTCCTCCTGGTCTCCCATGCAGGCGCAGGGCCCAAGTACTTGAGCCATTCTCCACTGCCTTTCCGGGGCCACAGCAGAGAGCTGGCCTGGAAGAGGAGCGACCAGGACAGAATCCGGTGCCCCAAATGAGACTAGAACCCGGGGTGCCGGCACCGCAGGCAGAGGATTAGCCTAGTGAGCCGCGGCGCTGGCCGAGGCTCAGCTTTCTAGAAAGTTCCCTCCACCCCATCCGTCCCTTGTGGGTCATCTGTGGGGGAGAGGGGAAGAGCAGGTCGCTGTGTCCCGGCTGTGTCAGGCTGTGGGGTGGGGAGGTGGGAGGGCTTCCCCGGCAGAAAGGTCTGTCTTCACAGTTCCGGAGGCTGGGAGGCCAAGATCAAGGCTGGCCGAGGTGGTCTGTGGCGCGGCCTCTCCTGGGCTTGCTCATGGCCACCCCGTCTGAGTCCGCACTCCGCCTGGCAGGCGCAGCCCTCGTGTCCCTCTTCCGAGGACGACCAGCTCCCGCGCTTGGGGGCCCGGTCAGCGTTAATTACGTCTCAGATTGCCTCCTCAAACGCAGTCGCGCTGCGTGTTAGGGCTCTGGCTCAGCTGTCATGGCTGTAACGAGTACTGATGCGAGGTGACTTGTCAAGAAAGAGGTTCTCTTGGCTCTCAGTTGCGGGGCTCCGAGGGCTGCCCAGGGTGGGGAGAAGCGGGAGAGGGGAGCAGATGAGTGGGGAAGGCACAGGGGTGGGAGAGCCCAAGGGGATGTGCTGTGCTCTCCCTGGAAGGGCTGGCCTTCGTGCTCGCTGGGGCAGGCCTGTGAGTGCTCGCTGGCTTCCAGGAGAGCCAGCTCAGTGCCCTGCCGAGAGCTTTCCTCGCTCTGGGAGGCCCTAACACCTGCCCCCCAATGATGGGGGCCGGGCCACGGTCAAGCTGTGGCGGCTGCAGCATGTGATCCAGGGGAGACAGACTTCGGTCTCTTAACATGCTGCTTGCCAGGGGCCGCGTCCCAGGGCTGTCCGAGTCTAGTTGAGGGATCTTGACCCAGCAGGTGAAGAGTGCAGAGTCTCAGCTCCCGCAGACGTGAAGAGCCTGCAAGGCTCCTGCCAGGTGGCTTCGGCCTCACGTAACGTCCGGGTGCGCCTGGCCTGCTCTGCCTTGGCATGCTCTGGCGAGGTTCTGAGGTTCTGAGGTTCTGGTACTTGGGGACGATCCACGAGCGCCCTCTGCCCAACAGCCCTCCCTGTTGGTGTCTGTGCAGTTGCGAGGGTTACGCATTCTTGGTGGTCACCCCTCAGAGACGAGGGTTCGTCACTGCTGACACCCATGTTACTGCTGTCTCTTGCTACAAAAGCGTCTTAGGAAAAAGTTATGGAGCAAGGCAGTACAGTTTTGAGTGCCCCGAGTCAGCCCCAGTCCTCCCTCAGAGAGGCTTTGCGTTGACAGATGGGTTTGCAGTTCACGTCGGTAGGGCTGCAGAGCCAGATCTGATGTCTCCTGTGGCCCTCATGCCAGGAGGGCATGCGCTGGTGCTAGGCGGCCCTAGCTGGGCGGTGCAGCTGTGTCTCCTTGGCGTGCAGTGGCTGTGAAGTGTGTGTCTCACAATTCCAGCCACTAGAGGGCAGCTGTTACTTGCTTGTGTTCTGCTCTGTAACATTGTGTCCTGGCTGTCCCTTCTCTCCTTCTCCCTGGTCACCCAGCTGAACAGCTGTGTGATACTCTACCACGTGACTTTGGGCAGTTCCAGCTATCCAGTCAGTATTTTTGTTTTTTGAGTTTTCCTTAAGAGCGTTTCTTCATTCGTGGTAAGGCAAAAATGCACACTGCTAGGTGCTGTTAGTGGTGAGCTCGATCCGACCTGGTCAGTGTCGTGTCTTCTCTGCTTCATTGCCCCCTGGGGATAAATGGCTCCTGGTGAGACAGCGGGTCAAGGCTGTGCGGTGTTCATGGGATTGCCAGAGCTCTTCCGTGTTGGGGGTGTTGTCAGTTCCTTTACACGTCACCACCGTGCGTTGCTCATGGTTCAGGCTAGAACGTCACCGTGAGCAGCAGCTCCCTTCACGCTGAGTTTTCTCCATGTGAGCTGCTGGTTTGTACCCTGAGTTTTGGGCCTCTGGTGCGCTCCTGCCCGTGTCTGGTTGATGTGCGAAGGAACAGGAGGCTAGGCGGGACCGACCCCGTCGCCGTCTGCGCCTGCGGCAAGGATGGAGAGCATTGTGAGGCTGGCACTTGGACTCGCCTGTCTGGCCTTGTGCTTTCCTGCGCACCAGAGCTGAAGCAGTCGTGTGTGTCCTGCCGCTGAGAGCCCCTGGTGCGAGTTCCCCATGCGGCCTGGGGCCCGTGTTTCTGGGTCTTCCTCAGTCAGCTCTGACCACTGGCTCCAGATTGTTCAGCAAATCCCAGTTGAGCACCTACTGTGTGCTGGGTACTGTCAGTAATGAGGCTGGGGATGAACCCAGACTTTCTGATTATAGAGCGTGCCTGCCTTCCCTCGGCCAGTTCTTCCTCCTCCTCTTCCTCTTCTTCCTCTTCCTCCTCTTCTTCCTTCTTTCTTCTTCTTCTTCTTCTTTTTTTTTTTTTGACAGGCAGAGTTAGAGACAGACAGACAGACAGAAAGGTCTTCCTTCAGTTGGTTCAGCCCCCAAATGGCTGCTACGGCTGGAAGCCAGGAGCCAGGTGCTTCCTCCTGGTCTCCCATGTGGGTGCAGGGCCCAAGCACTTGGGACTGTGGCTCCAAAGCAGCTTTCCACCCTTCTCGTCCTCCTCACGGACGTGACTGGGGCCCAGCAGGATTTACCTTTTATCAGCTGACCCAGCAGTCTGTTACCTGGGTGCCTCTGCCACTGCCCTGAGATGTGCTCGCGAGGAGGCGCTGTGGCCAGCGGGTCCTTCTGTGAGCACCCTGTGCTGCCAGGGGTGGCCTCTTGGGCGCTGTGCACGCTGCTGGTCCTGCCAGGCCGTGTGCCTGGGTAGACTGGTGCCAACCCAGCAGGTTGTGAGGGGACGCCCTGGGCTGCAGGGCACGCACCTGGGCTCTTGCGTGCATCCCATGGTGTCACTGAGACAGGAGGAGCAGAGTGTGCCATGTTGGCCGATGAGGTACCTGTGGAACGGCTGGGAGCTGGCCCTGCAGGTCAGTGCAGGGCTGTGTTGGGGGGTTCATGTGTCACCAGGGCAACCCACACTGTCCCCTCTGAGCTCTGTGAGGCTGTGGGTGCTGCCTTGTGTGTTTGATGGCAATTCTCAGGCTTAGACAGGCCTTCTGCCTGCACCCACCCAGAATCCCTCATTGATGCTGGGCGGCCAGGCCCAGTGCTTAAGGAGGTCACCCTTGGCTGCAGGGCGTGGAAGCCGTGTGCAGAAGCGTGGCGTTTCCAAGTTTCAGGGGCGCGTTTCTTGATGAAGGAGAGAAAGTGTTTTCTTCCTGTTGCCTCTCTGGCTTGCTTTCCCACGCTGTTGGCTAGATCCTTTTTCCATCGCAACCCTGTGCCCAGGGCTTTCGGAGTCCTGGACGCTGTGCTGATGCGGTGTGACAGATGTGGCTCAGTTCGCTGGATGAGAAGCCAGCGTCTTGCCCTTGGAAGCTGTGAGGCCAGTGGGAAAGGCAGCCGGCAGCGGAGTGAACGGACAGGTGGACTCTGGCTGGCGGGCTGTGGCGGGGCCTGCGTTAAAGCTGGCTTGTCGGAAAGGTTGGCAGTGCTCACGGGACCAGGCGGCTTGGCCCGTCCTGGAGCAGTGGGTGGTAGCGGAGGTGAGAGAGAGAGCTATGTGGGAGTGAGGCGGAGTGGTGGTCAGTCTGTTCCACGTGCAGAGGAAGCTGCTGGAGGCTGTTAAGAGGAAGAGCCCCTGGGAAAGTGTGCCTGTGACCTACAGCGCGGTTGGCGGGAGCTCCCTCGCCTCCCTCCTTTCTCCCCCACGGCTCCCGCGGGCCTTGCGGGTGGGGCGCCCTGGGGTCACCTAGGCGGCCACCCTGTCTCCAGCTGCTGCCAGTCCCCAGTCAGTGCTCTGATACCCATGATCCAAGAGGTGTGCCATGCCGCGTGCTCCGAGAGAGAGGTTAGTCGGGCAGGGTTCTGGGGCCCGAGCCAGTGTCCTGACTTGCAGCCCTAGCCCAGCTCCTCCTAGCAAGCTTCCTCTTTTGTCATCTTAAACCCTCTGTGAGTCTCGTGTGCTCACACTGAGGACACCTGGGTCAGGTGCACTATCACACAAGACACTAAGTGTGGAGCCAGGCACTGTTTGGGATGGAGCCTGGTCAGCTACCCAGAAACCTCCGTGGTGGCGCTGCTTCACGGTCAGGCTACGGCCCAGGAAGCCAGCGCCAGGCTGAGGGCACGGGAAGGGGTGGCACTGTATGAATGTCCAGTGTCATTTCCCTTGGTCTTTTTTTTTTTTAATTGATTTTATTTGTTTACTTGAAAGAGTTATAGAGAGGCAGAAACAGAGAGGTCTTCCATCCGCTGTTCACTCCCCAGATGGCCGCAATGGCCGGAGCTGTGCCGATCTGAAGCCAGGAGCCAGGAGCTTCCTCCAGGTCTCCCATGTAGTGCAGGGGCCCAAGGACTTGGGCCATCTTCCACTGCTTTCCCAGGCCATAGCAGAAAGCTGGATTGGAAGTGGAGCAGCCGGGTCTTGAACTGGTGCCCATATGGGATGCCAACACTGCAGGCGGCCACAGCACTGGCCCCTCCCTTGGTCTTTAGGTGGCTGGTGGTGGCATCACTGCAGGGAGTGGGGGTCTTCCACAACTCACTTCTGCACATCTTTGGGGGTCAGTCTTTGGGGCCTCTGTGGCTCCCTGAGGCTTCACGCTCTCTCTGTGTGCCTTCGTCTTGGGGTTCTGGCTGGGCATTCTAGAACACTGCCTGCTCTCCCATCCCCATCTTGGTGTTTTCCTGGTGGCTGCTGGTGCCACCCAGCAGATAGCACATCCATCCAGAGTAATGCACCCCGGCTTCTAGGGTAAACCAGGTTTGCTTTCACGGGATGGCCGGAAGGAGTAAGAACACTGGTTTCCCCTCATTGACTGTGCCCGCAGTGAGATGAAGCCTGTCTCTCTAGGCGTCAGTCCCTTGTGCTGGTTGAAGAGACCATGACTGTGCCAGAGATCACGCTGCTCAAGTGTGGTGGGGCGGGGGTTCCTGTCGCTCCCTCCTAGCTGTTCCTGAAAACCCCCAAACTGCTGGAACACTCACCCTCCAAGGAACGCACCCCCAGCTGTTGTTCCTCGCACAGATGCTGTTCCTCGCTGTCGCCTGCATGTTTGTGGCCTCTCAATTCGTGACGTCCTGGCCCTCTGCCTGGTGGTGGTGTCGGGAGGTGGCACTCGTGGGAGGTGACTGTGTGGCGAGGGGAAAGCCCTCGCCAAGGGGATTCATGGCTTGTGAAGGGCCCCAGGCAGCCGGGCACAGCGAGGAGGTGCCACCCATGAACCACTTCTGCCAGCACCGTGACCTTGGCCTTGCAGCCTCCGCAGCTGGGGGAGGTCAGCGTGTGCCGTTTAGGAGAGCCCGCCTCGTAAACAGCTGGGACGGACCACGGTGCTCCTCCCAAGGCTTTCCTTTCCCCTTGTCCTTGTCACAGACCCCACTTGGCGTTTTCACTGCTGCTGATGCTAGGTTTCAAGGCCTTTCCTGACCCTGCTGAAGTCTGTTGTGTGTTTCTTTTTAATTAAAAACTTTTTAAAAAGATTTATTTATTTATTTGGAAGAGTTACAGAGAGAGACAGAGCAAGATCTTCCACCCACTGGTTCACGCCACAGTGGCTGGAGCTGGGTCATTCCTAAGCCAGGAGTTTTTTTCTGGGTCTCCCACGTAGGTACAAGGACTTGGGCCATCCTCTGCTGCTTTCCCAGGTACGTTAGCAGGGAGCTGGATTGGAAGTGGAGCAGCTGGGACTTGAACCGGCACCTCTGTGGGATGCTGGCGACCTGCGTCGCCATAGCGTGGGCCCTGTTGCTTGTTTCTGTATCTCCTGCGGGAGTGTGACCTCTTTGCCTACCAGTGTCCGACCTGCTAGTTCTCTGGTCCCGGGGCCCCCAGTCCTGCCCGTGCAATGCTGGTTCCAGAAACCCCTCGGGGAGGGAGAGACCAGTGCTGTAGTGCGATGAAGCGTTTAACAAATCTTCCGTTGGGATGACATGAACCTGAGCGCTGAGGGCGGGCTTGCGTCTGTTTTGACCTCTCTTTATCCCTGGCTTGGTGTGCAGTAAGAGCCTGCCAAACAGTGAGTGGATTTTCAACACCCTGCCCGCCTTCCCTGTGTCAAGGGGGGAGCTGGTTGTAGAAGGACCACTGGCTTGGGAATTGGGGGTGGGTGGGTTCATTTTGACCCTGGCTCTGATAACAGTGGGTCCCTCGACAGCCCACTCCCTGTGGGCTCGGTTTCCCACACTGAAGGAGGGCATGCGCCGCTCCAGGATTCCTGTGGCTCCAACTCTCTGTTCTGCGTGGTTGTGCACGCCGACTTTGACCCTGGCCTGGAGCTCCTTTGGCCGTTGGCCAGTGTGGGCGGCGTGTTGGAAGGAGGCAGAGGGTGTTCATGTGAGCGCCCAGACTCCTGTGGGCTGTCTGCGAATGGTGCTGTCTTCAGGGTTGGGGGGAGGCGGCACCCTGCTTTAGGTGAAAGGCCAGAGCCGCCTTCAGGTTGTAATCCCGAGAGTCCAGCTGCCCGTCCACTGTCAAGGCTGCTGCAAGGTTAGGTTGTGTCCTTTCTCCAGCCCCGGCTTTGGCGGTGTCCTGCTGTCGGTGCTGACGGAGGAGTTGGGTTGAGAGGAAGCACGTTGGGGTGGGAAGAACCCCGGGCCCGGGTGGACCATGTGGCGGCTGTTCTGGATCTGCGGGGCTTGGGTGAAGGGCTGGGCTCCTCTGAGCACAGCCTGTCCGTCCCCACGCTGGGGGGCTGCTGTCAGTCGGCAGGGTTCTGACCAGGGGTCTGCAGTGTGCAGCACGGAGCTCAGGATCTGTCGCTGCGTCTGAGAAGCAGGTGCAGGCCCACGATGGTTCTAGACTTCGGACGCCTCTTGCTGCGCGTGTGTGGTGGGGTCTGGGCGTGTATGTGCTTTAGTGGGGGAGGAAGTCCCTCCCTTTGCCTTCCTCACCTTCCTTCCAAGAGCTCAGACCTTAGGACAAAGCAGCAGACACTGTGGGTGTGGCAATGGGGTAGCTGGCCTGGCCTGGCCGCACCAGTAACTGTGGTAGTGGTTGATCCCTTAGGATTTGGGATGGCTGTTGGCACCGTGACGGTAAGGTGGTGGCTGCCACCAGGTTGGCTGTGGTCATGTGAGGTCCCTGCACCATCTGATAGGGCTGTGAGGATTCAATGGATAAATATGTGGAAACTACTCTCCAGAGGCTCTGTGTGAATTACACCTTGAGAGGGCACTGGGGCCGTCCAGAGGAGTCCCGGGGGGATCTGTGATGGGGGCCCCAGAGGCAGAGCCCCGGGGGGACCTGTGGTGTGGGCCCCAGAGGCAGAGCCCCGGGGGCACTTGTGGCGCAGGCCCAGAGGCACAGCCCCGGGGGGCACCTGTGGTGTGGGTCCCTGGGGGGGGATCTGTGATGGGGGCCCCAGAGGCAGAGCCCCGGGGGCACTTGTGGTGTGGGTCCAGAGGCGGAGCCCTGGGGGGCACCTGTGGTGTGGGTCCCTGGGGGGGGACCTGTGGTGTGGGCCCCAGAGGCGGAGTCCCGGGGGAGGGGGGACCTATAGTGCGGGCCCCAGAGGCAGAGTCCCTGGGGGGGGGGCTGTGGTGCCGGCCCCAGAGGCAGAGTCCCGGGGGGACTTGTGGTGTGGGTCCCTGGGGGGGGGGACCTGTGATGGGGGCCCCAGAGGCGGAGCCCCGGGGGGACTTGTGGTGTGGGTCCCTGGGGGGGGATCTGTGGTGTGGGCCCCAGAGGCAGAGCCCCGGGGGGACTTGTGGTGTGGGTCCCTGGGGGGGGACCTGTGGTGTGGGCCCCAGAGGCGGAGTCCCGGGGGAGGGGGGACCTATAGTGCGGGCCCCAGAGGCAGAGTCCCGGGGGGCACCTGTGGTGCGGGCCCCAGAGGCAGAGTCCCGGGGGGACTTGTGGTGTGGGTCCCTGGGGGGGGGACCTGTGATGGGGGCCCCAGAGGCGGAGCCCCGGGGGGACTTGTGGTGTGGGTCCCTGGGGGGGGATCTGTGGTGTGGGCCCCAGAGGCGGAGCCCCGGGGGGACTTGTGGTGTGGGTCCCTGGGGGGGGACCTGTGGTGTGGGCCCCAGAGGCGGAGTCCCGGGGGAGGGGGGACCTATAGTGCGGGCCCCAGAGGCAGAGTCCCGGGGGGCACCTGTGGTGCGGGCCCCAGAGGCAGAGTCCCGGGGGGACTTGTGGTGTGGGTCCCTGGGGGGGGGACCTGTGATGGGGGCCCCAGAGGCGGAGCCCCGGGGGGACTTGTGGTGTGGGTCCCTGGGGGGGGATCTGTGGTGTGGGCCCCAGAGGCGGAGCCCCGGGGGGACTTGTGGTGTGGGTCCCTGGGGGGGGACCTGTGGTGTGGGCCCCAGAGGCGGAGTCCCGGGGGAGGGGGGACCTATAGTGCGGGCCCCAGAGGCAGAGTCCCGGGGGGCACCTGTGGTGCGGGCCCCAGAGGTGGAATCCCGGGGGGCACCTGTGGTGCTGGCCCCAGAGGCGGAGTCCCTGGGGAGGGGGCACCTGTGGTGCTGGCCCCAGAGGCGGAGTCCCTGGGGAGGGGGCACCTGTGGTGCTGGCCCCAGAGGTGGAGTCCCGGGGGCGGGGGGACCTGTGGTACGGGCCCCAGAGGTGGAGTCCCAGGGGAGGGGGCACCTGTGGTGTGGGCCCCAGAGGTGGAGTCCCTGGGGGAGGGGGGACCTGTGGTGCTGGCCCCAGAGGCGGAGTCCCTGGGGAGGGGGCACCTGTGGTGCTGGCCCCAGAGGTGGAGTCCCGGGGGAGGGGGGACCTGTGGTGCGGGCCCCAGAGGTGGAGTCCCGGGGGAGGGGGGACCTGTGGTGCGGGCCCCAGAGGTGGAGTCCCGGGGGAGGGGGGACCTGTGGTGCTGGCCCCAGAGGTGGAGTCCCGGGGGAGGGGGGACCTGTGGTGCGGGCCCCAGAGGCGGCTCCCCGGCTTGTTGGCCTCCGCATGGACGCGTCGGCTTTCCTGTCGTGCTGAGGCCGTCTCTGCCACCGAGGCCTCTCAGGTCGCCTTGCTCTTCTCTAGCTAAGAGGACGTTGACTATATGCTCGCCCTTCGGTGGACTCCCGATGGTAACTAAGTGGTTCTTCCCTAGAGGTGGTTTCCGCCTCCCGGGGACATGGGCAATGGCTGGGGCAAGGCCAGGGATGCGGCCCCACCGCCTGAGGGGCACAGGGCAGGCCTCGCATTGGTCCAAACCTAAGGTGGTGATGAGGCTGGGGAGCCCAGAGATAGGAGGAGGCATGGGCCTGCTTTCCCAGAATGCTTTGCTTTACACCTTTGCTTTTTGGACCAGGGGCCTCCTGCCGGTCTCAGGAAACAAAGCTCAGGAGAAAAATGAACCAAACTGAACTCTTAGGTCCCAGGAAGTGGTTTTTGTGTTTCTGTGCTCGTGTGCGTTTTTGGAAGTTGTTCAGTTCCCTCAGCCCCGCAGTGAAGATGAGAAATAGCTGCGCAATGTGCTGGAATAACTCACATTGCCTGAGAGAGTGGCCACAGCACGTTCACACAGGGTGTATCCCGCTTGCTGGTGCAGTGTGCTGTTTCATTGCAGTTTTAGCTGAATGGAAATTCATGCAATTGCAATTTATTGGTATTTGCTTGAGCCTTGTCTTCATTTCCTTCCCTTTTAAAGAAACACACACACATACACATTTGAAAGGTAGAGAGAGTGTGCTCTTCCATGTGCTGTTACACGCACCAAATGCTTATGCAACTGATAAAAACACACACACACACACGCACACACCCATTTGGAAGGTAAAGAGAGAGAGAGAGAGAGAGAGAGAGAGAGAGAGGGAGAGTTCTTGCATGCGCTGGCACACTCCCCAACAACACAGCTGGAACTTGGTTGGGGTCTCCTTTGGGTGGGAGTACTCAAGCCATCGCCTGCCACTCGCAGGGTGCGACTGGAATTGGGAGTGGGGCTGGGACTCAGACCCAGGCATCCCAATACGGATGTGTACCCAAGCCATGGCTTACACGCTGCACAAAATGCCCACGTGTTTTACTCTTGAATTAATTTCTTTGTTGAAACACAGGAGGATTTGGGAGCTGGAAGTTGTCAGAGTGGCTCAGCCTTTGATTCCTGATGGTTGCGGCAGAGGGGCTGAAGAGCCACCAGGGGGCGCTCTGGCCTTTCCTCTGCTGCGGAGGATCCTTGCTGTGGCGATTTGTCCTGTCCAGAGCTGGTGCCCTAGTTAGGTGGTGCCGTGGGGTGGCGGGCGTGACGGAGCAGTGCTCTTTGCCAGTTGGAAGTCCTCAGGCGGCCACAGAACGTCCTCTTCTCCGTGGCGTGGCTACAGCCGCGTCTCCTCGGTGGCTCCTGGAGGGAGGGCCTACTGTGGCAGCCCCTGTACGGCAAAGCAGGAAACATTCCTCCCGTTTCCTTGCTTTCCGTGAGATAGTCGACCAGCTGTGAGCGTTCACTCACGTGGCCGCCGCCTGCCTTCGCTGGGGGGGTGTGGTACGTAGCAGAGAGGCATCACCAGCTCGGTTATTTTGCTCGGCTTTGTCATCACGGTCGGTCTTGAGCCAGGGCCCAGAGGCAAGGCAGACATCCCTGAGCCGTGGGCCGGCGTGTTGAGCAGGTCCTGGGCTTCTCTTGGCTGTTGCTGGGAGGGATTCTCAGGACCAGCGAGCCAGGGGTCTTGCAGCCCTGCCGTGCGGTCCTGAAGGTTCGGGAGAGGAAGCCAGCCCAGTGAGGACCTGGGGGAGATGGGGCACAGTGCTGGGCTGCGGGTTTGATGGTGCCTTCCTGGGACAAGCTGAGGAGGCAGCTGCCGTGCCCTCAGTTGCCCTCTGGGTCTTGTCTTGACCGCAAGGACTGCATCTCGGTCCTGCAGCCAACACGGATCCACGGCACGGGGGGCAAGTGTGCTCTAGGGGAAGCCTCCCGCTGGGTCTGTGCTGGACCGGCAGTGCGCGTCAGCCGCCCGCTGGGTCTGTGCTGGACCGGCAGTGCGCGTCAGCCGCCCGCTGGGTTTGTGCTGGACCGGCAGTGCGCGTCAGCCGCCCGCTGGGTTTGTGCTGGACCGGCAGTGCGCGTCAGCCGCCCGCTGGGTCTGTGCTGGACCGGCAGTGCGCGTCAGCCGCCTGCTGGGTCTGTGCTGGACCGGCAGTGCGCGTCAGCCGCCCGCTGGGTCTGTGCTGGACCGGCAGTGCGCGTCAGCCGCCCGCTGGGTCTGTGCTGGACCGGCAGTGCGCGTCAGCCGCCCGCTGGGTCTGTGCTGTACCGGCAGTGCGCGTCAGCCGCCCGCTGGGTCTGTGTGCTAGACCGGCAATGCGTGTCTCAGTCATCAGAGGCTCCAGACGCAGTCAAGCATCTGGACACTTCCTTGTCACTGGTTGATTCCTTCCCTAAATGTTTGGCTAGCACGTGTTGGGCAGCGTTGACGGTGCTGGAGAGCCGAGGGTGGACGTCCAGCTCTGCCTTGTGCAATGTCGGGGCCCCAGTGTCCCTGTCAATTCAGCGTGGGGCTGAATGAGTTAAATGCGTAGGAAATGCGCATGACCTCGCACTGAACTCAGTCCATGTGAGCTCTTACTATACGAACCCACACAGGGTTCAGACTCGATGGGAAGTTTTGGCGGTTCTGGGATCCAGCAATGAAGTGCATTGGCCGGGGACGAAAGGAAAGCCGTCGGGCCGGCCGAGCGGGAGTGACTCTTTGTCTGTCACTGGTGGTCAGTGCGCGTCCTCCACCACCATGTTGCTCAGCTTCTCCACCCCCAGCTTTCCCTGGCCCATGGTCAGCAGTCGGGGCGGCCGTGAACCCCTGAGGCCTCAGTGTCGATGCCGAGCTCCGGGTTTGCCCTCTGAGCCAAGCCCGGCCTGCTTTCCTGGTTTCCATGGAGGTCTGTCGAGTTCCCGTGCCTCCTGCTCCACACCCCCAGGGAAGGGCCTCCCTCAGATCCCCGGGATCCGCTTGCTCTTGCCATTCTCGGGACTGTCTCTCGGCTGGGTCTGCAGCAGCAGCTTACATAACCTTTCCGTGCAGTTCAGGGCTGATCCACAACGGGTTCCTTGCTCGGGGCGGGAGGCCCAGGGCAGCCGTGTTTGAAATGTCAGCTTTATTTGACAGGTGCCCCAGGAAAGTGGGGCGGCCGAGGTGAAGTTGCATTTGTGTGGTTTCAGTCCGGTGCTGGGGGTGGCCTGGATATGGGTGAAACCGGGTGGGACTCCCCGTGCTGTTTGTTTAAAGGGGAGGGAGCAGCAGGGCTGCTGCCAGGTCACCGTGCACACCAGCGGCCCCATGTGCTCATGGTTTGGTCTGTCCTCGCCCTCTGCTGGCAATAGTCCTGTTGCCCCCTTCTCGCCTGGGTAGTGAGATACACGGGCCAGAATTTGAAACCTGTGGGCGGCAGGCTTGTCTGAGGAGGTGGAGACTCCCCCCACCTCCTGGAGGGAGGGAGAAAGGGAGGGAGGGAGGGAGGGGTAGTGGGCTGGTCGGCTGGTTCACTCCTCAGATGATTACAATGACTGGGCCTAGGCAGGGACCAGGAACGCAGTCCAGGTCTCCTACCTGGATGGCAGGGACCCAGGGGCTTGAGCCATCACTGCTGTCTTCCAGGGTCTACATTAGCAGGAGGTGAAGTCAGGAGTTAGATTCCTGGCCACTTCCATGTGGGACGTGGGTGGCTTAATGACTAGGCCAAATACCCTCTCCCCT
Organism: Sylvilagus floridanus; assembly: GCA_949820135.1. Taxonomy (NCBI): domain Eukaryota; kingdom Metazoa; phylum Chordata; class Mammalia; order Lagomorpha; family Leporidae; genus Sylvilagus; species Sylvilagus floridanus. The sequence goes on along the minus strand of OX463234.1, from coordinate 39,455,153 downwards.
GGTTAATTTTAATCATTTTATATTGATCACGTAGTCACGCGTGTCCCTTGGTAACAGTGAAAAAGGAGAATCTTACTGTATCAGTGTTTCTATTGACCATCTCTCCATGATGTTCTGCAACCATCAGTTTATTCCTTCCTTCCTGGAACCCTAAGTATATGATTAGAATCCTTCTAGAATTTGCTGATGGAAAGATGAACTGGTACTTGAAAAACTCATTTCACTTTCCTGGAATTGAAAATGCGCTTCTAAGGCTCTTAATTCCAGATGAGGCAGGAAAAAAAATAAAATCAGAATTCATTTCCTTGAAACTGTGGCCACTAGCTGGTCCCGGCCCATCTGCCTTGCTAGGGAAATCAAGGTGTGGGGCCGTGCTGGCGAGCCCCGAGCGGCTCGGGGAATCTGCTCAGCCCTCACCCAGCTGGAGTTCTGTGAGGCTGATGCTTCTTAAAATCTCCTGCCAGGTTTTCCTTGTCCTCCGAGTTGCCTGGTGGCCGGGCTCCCCCCGGGATTACTGCAGGGTTAGCTTTGGGCTGGGCCCATCGTTTTCATGCATTGCAGCTGACGTGGTCTTTGTAGCACATGAAATAGTTGGCGCGTTCATCTCCCTGAACCCTGGACATGTGTGATATTTTTCCATGCAAGCTTTTTGTTAGAATTTGATTGCTGTATATTGCTCTTTATTGCTGTGTATTGTACTCAGGCCGCCTTTGGCTTGCCGAGAGAGATTAGAAAGGGAGGTTGTACTGAGGAAAAGGCATTGGCGAGAATGCCGGACACTTGCCTCCTATTGCCACCAGTGTCAGTGTGACCTGGCTGTCCCCAGGGGTGGCCCTGGACCGGCGTCTTCTTGCAGTGTGTGAGTGCTGCTGTTTGCTGGTTGCCTGCTCATCCATGCAGGAAGGAGATGGGGAGGCTCGGGAAGACAGCTCAGGCGCTGGAATGTGCGACAGCGCTGTGAGCCATTTTCTTCCCAGTGAGGGCAGCGGTTAACCCAGGGAGGAAGCCAGGCTGTCCTGAGCATCTTGCTCTAAGTGTGAGTGTGTGTCTTTGTCTTTTTAAAGAGCTTTACTTATCAGGCATTGGAAAGGCAGAGATACAGAGAGAGGGGGAGAGACAGAAGCCGTGGCAGCCAAAGCCGGGAGCCAGGAACTTCATCCAGGTCTCCCATGTGGATGGCAGAGGCCCAAGCACCCGGGCCATCTTCCTCTGCTTTCTCCAGACTGTTAGCTGGGAGCTGGATTGGAAGTGGAGCTGTGGGGACACAAATTGGCACCCATATGGGATGCCAGTGTTGTAGGTGATGGCTTTACTTGCTTAGGCCACGCTGGCTCCTATGAGTGTGTTTTGGGAGAAAAAAACCCACCTGAAAAGACTGTTTCCCTTTTGGTAAATTAGACTTTTTTCTATGTAGCCCTGGTGATTTATAGCAGAAATGGTTTCTTTTTGGGTGCCAGAAAACTCCAGAAATGGAGACAGTGCTGTCTGTGTTCTGGGGAATCCCAGCTGTTCGCCGAAGCCCTAGAAACCTCCAGGTGCGTGAGTGTGGTGCTGTTTCCCGGTGAGCTGTGCTGTGTGTAATGGGGGAGCACCGTGGAGATGGGGTCTGTAGGCTCTCTGTGTCTGCATTCGGTTCTGGTAATGGTGCTGGGGAGTTGGGCGCGGGACCCCGGTCATGGCGAACGGCAGGCTTAGCTGTGTGTGTGCTGCCTGGCCTGGCGTGGGAGGGGACGAAGAATGATCACTTTCTGGAGAGTCCCCTTGGTCATCCGTCTTCCCTAACCCCAGCTGTGGCTTCCTGGCAGGGACAGAGCGTATGACTCAGACAGAGTCACACGGGGGAGGATTGTGAACAAGATGATGACAGCTTCAGATAGGAGCCGGTTCCACTGGGGACCCCGGAAGTTTGGCCTCCGTCAGTTTCCTTTGTTCGTCCCTGGCCAGTGTGCATGTCCCTGTGCATTGCTGGGAGCCACGTGCATAGTGCATCAGGTGGCCTGCTGCGCTGGCTGCAAGGACAAAGAGCCCTGGGTAACGTGGATTTAAGCGGCACAGAACTTCACTGCCTCCCCTGTAGCAGCCTGGGGCCCTGTCCCCTTCTGCTCCCAGCCTGCCCCTCCTCGGTTGGCGCCTGTGTCCATCGTAGTCAGGTTGTTGCCAGAGGGGAGGCACAGCCCCTTCCTTAAGCCCCTATGCAGCCTCCGGCCTGGCCTCCCACTTGTCTGCTTCCGCTGGACTTAGTGACGTGGACACATCTGGCAGTGTGTTTCTCTGAGCGGTCCTGTGGCCAGCCAAGGAGGCCCTGTTACTATAGATGTGAAGTTAAACTGCCTGGGGACAATGGGCACCTGCTCCACAGAAAGACTACACTGGTCAGTCTGACCATGGCCTGCCCCTCCCTCCCTCCCTCCCTCCCTCTCTCTCTCACTCTCTCCCTCTCTCTCTCTCCTTCTCTCTCTCTCTTTCCATCTCTCTCTCTTTCTTTCTTTCATGTGTGAATATGTCATTTCTAAAGTTTTGTTTTGAAAGAATTTAAGCTTTATGAAAAGTTATAAGAACAACGTACAGTTTCTGCGTGCCTCTTCCACCTGCTTTCTGTGGTAACCTTGTGTAGAATTGTGATACATGGACACCATGTTTTTTTTTTAATTAATTTATTTGGAAGGTAGAGTTAGAGAGTGGGACACACACACACACACAAACACAGACACATAGACATCTTCCATCTGCTGGTTCACTTCCCAAATGACTGCAATGGCCAAGGTTGGGCCAGGCCAAAGCCAGGTGCTTCATCCAGGCCTCCAACGTGGGTGGCAACACTTGGGCCACCTTCCCCTGCCTTCCCAGACAGGTTGGTGGGAGCTGCACAGAAAGTGGAGCAGCTGGGTCTCAAACTCACACATATGGGATGCCGGTATCACTGTGACTCCGTAGTGCCTGCCCTGACACCACTGGGTTTTGCAGAGCTGGTGTACGTGGTACTGAGAGCTCACAATATTCGGAACACAGAATCCTACAGCCACCGCCGTAGATAGCACTTAGGAAACGGCCCCACCCCACAGGCATCACGTTCACGGCGTTCCTTGAGCAGCCCCTGCCCACGACTCAGCCTCGTCTACCCTGACCTTGTCCTTGAGACAGAGTGCACACAGCGTGTCTCGGTGCTGTGCTTCCTTGCTGCTGCGCTTGCTCTGTGGTGTTCCACAGAGAGACTTGGCTGCGAAGTGTTGGAAACAGTGTTCTGAATTGGTTGCCAGTGTTTCACAATTGGCACATTTCCGTGGTGTTGAAGAAACAGCACAGGAATCATTTAGCTTTACTGGCAACATTAGGACATCTGGTGACCACTGGTTACTTGTTCAGATCGGCAGCCGGCCGGAGCCAGGCATGGCCACTGCCGCCATGCTCTTCATTACAGCAGCTAGCGGCTCGGCCTTCGGGGCGCTGTGTGAGCATCTTCCCTCGAGGAGCGCTGCTCGACTGTCTCGCTCCCCAGGGCTTTGGTGACTTCTGTGGGTGTGGCCGTCTCTGTTGGTCCCGTTCTGTGCTCGCTGCTCATCCGCCCGCCTCCCTCACCAGGTCTGCAAGCTCGCTGAGGGCAGGGGTGAGCGATCCTATCTCATCTCTCGTCCTCCTGTGCTCAGCTGCTCCTCCATGTGTGATAACGGGGTTACAACCTGATAAACCCTTCGTGGGCTGAGAATACCACGAGTTGAAAATGCACGTGAAGGGCAGCCTTGTGGGGCAGGTGGTTAAGCTGCTGCCTGTGTTGTCAGTATCCCTTATGAGACTGGCTGGAGTCCTGGCTGATCTGCTTCCGGTCCAGCTCCCTGCTAATGTGCCTGGGAATGCAGTGGAAAGTGCCCCAAGGGCTTGGGCCACTACCATCCATGTGGGAGGGCTGGATAGAGTTCAGGCTCTTGGCTCCGGCCTGGCCTAGCGCTGGCCATTGCAGGGGAGTGAACCAAAAGACAGAAGATCTCTCTGTCTCTCCCTCTCTCTCTCTAACTTTGTTTTTCATATAAATAAATAAGAAAGAAAATGCCCCTGATATACTTGACTTAGCAGACCTCCCAGCTTAGCCTTCCCCACCTTACATGTGCTTAGAACCCTTTCTCCTGCCCATGGTTGGGAAGAGTCACCTAACAACCACCAGTCCTGTTTTATAATGACGCGGGGAGTGTCTCGGGGGACTGCAGTCGGTAAGGCCAGTGTCAGGCAGGCACCGGGGGTTTCCATTGGTCACCGTGGGGCTGACACGGGAGTTGCGGCACATTACTGGCCCAAGGAAAGTTCAAAATTCAAAGCACAGTTTCAACTGTGTGTTGCTGTTGCACCATCATAAGGTTGAGAAATTAGGTTGAACCTTCTGCTTCCTCATTGTCTAGCCGAGGGCTGGGCGCCTTGTGAGCAGCTGGAAGTCGGTGGCGGCAGGAACAGACGAGAATCAGGTGAATTGTGTGTGGTGCACGGTGCCAGCCCTGCTCACCCGAGCATTGTCTCAGACCATCTCCCCTGTGTTCTGCACTCATCAGAAGGAGGTCTTCAGTAGGGACAAAAGGAGGCTCTCTCAGTGTTTTACAGGATTGATTTTTTAAAAAAAATTTATTTATTTGAGAGAGAGAGAGAGTAAGGGGAGCCAGGGAGACAGTCTTCCATCTGCTGGTACCCTCTCCAAATGCCCATAGCAGCCAGAGGCGGGCCAGGCCAAAGCCAGGGGTCTGGAACTCCATCTGGGTCACTCACGTGCGTGGCAGGAATCCAAGTCCTTGGGCCATCATCTGCTGCCTCCCGGGATGTGCATTAGCAGAAAGCTGGATTGGGAGTGTGAACTGGGACTTGAACCAGGCATTGTGATATGGGGCGTGGGCACCCCAAATGGCAGCTTAACCCGCTGTACACAATGCCTGCCCCTGTGAGCTTGTCTTAAGTGAGGGATAATGGTTCTAGTAAACCCATGCAATGAATTTGTCCACGAACTGTTTATTAAGGCCAAGGATTGATTGACAGCTCTAGAATGAGGCCTAGCAATGTGTTAGTAGTTGCTAGACATGTAAAAGGAAACAGGAAAGGCCGGTGTTGAACCATAGAGATTTTCCTGGTGCTGTGTCAGTTACTGTTTGTTGTCCCAAAGAGGAGAGCTATGCCAGTCTAGCCGAGATGGTGGTTGGGCCTGGCACCCGAGACCAGACTCTTGGACAGATTTCAGGGTGGGAGATGCCCTGCTGGTCACAGAGGAAGTGGCGTTTTACTCCTGGCCTGTCACTCTTTGAGAAGCCCTGAAGGGGGTGAGAAAGGGGTGGGACTGAGGTTGGAGGAGAATGCCAGGTCTGATGGCCTCCTTATAGGAGGTACTAGACCAGGCCAAGGGGAGACTTGGTGAGTGACTTCTGTAAGAAACAGATGCTTGGGCTGGGCTTGACTGTGAGAGACCAAGGCAGCAGGTGCACCCGGGGTCATGGCCCCTCAACCCTTAGGATCTTCGAGGTGTTGATTCTTTGAGGGGAGGGAGAGAACCATTCGCACTGAGCACCCTGCTGTTTGGGGCACTATGTTGCAGGGGCTGCCATAGCCTGTGGCTCACTCAGTACCTGCTTTGCATGTGGGCAACCATATCCCTGTGTCTGGGTGCCCCACTGGGGAGCAGGGAGATTCAGTGTGTTCCTCAGTTACACAGCAGGGACTGTCGGCGCATGGCTTGGACCGAGGCTGGACCCAGCAGTCCAGCTCTTTCCCTGCCCCGCTGCTCTGTGCTCCAGGGGCAGCCTCACTCCTGCGCTCCTGATCATCTCCCCGTGCACCCTCAGGTGTGCATCCCATGCCGCCGCCACCTCCAGACCGGTGAGTAGGAAGCTGTCCTGTGCCGCTGGTGAGCAGCCTGATTCCACAGGCTCTGGAAGGTCCCATCAGAGAGCCCAGGTCAATGTGCTGAGTTTGTAGCTTTTTCCTAAGAGGGAAGTGATCACAGCACAGGACAGGTCCTTCTGGTCCGTGGTTGATGCTCGGTGGGGTGGGGTGGGGAGTGCATCAGAGCTGTGGCTCGTGTGTCTGAAACCACGGATGACTGTCAGATGAGCCCCCCTTGGTGTCCTTGCCTGGGCTTCCCCGGTGGGGAAGTGCTGGTTTGCTCCTGCTTAGCAAGCCCTGCCCTCGTGGGCTTGAGCTGCAGCTCCTCCCCAGCGTGCTCCGTGTCTCTCGCTGCCCGCCGGTCAGGAGGCTGATGAATGCTGTGAAGGCGGAGTTTGGAACGGGTTTCTTTCCGTGTAGACGAGGGGGTTTCAGGGACGGCCCACTCCGAAGCTCCTAGCGCACTCGGGCACGTGTTCCTTGCTGCCTTCGGGGCTTCAGGGTCCGGCAGTCGTCTCCCTGGAGGAGGGCGGCTGGGAGCAGTTTGGTTGCTTCCTCTCCTCCGGCTTCCAGAAGCCTCAGGGCTGGGCTCCCTGGCAAGTCGAAGGTCAAGCTTTGAAAAACACAGAGCCCCACTGTCACTTCGCACAGGCCCGGGTGTCCCCAGCCAGCCTCGGGGCCGAATTGGTTGCATCAGCCAACTTTCTTGTCCACATCTGAAGTTTGTGCCATTTAAAGGTAGGCTGGGAACCAAACCCAGGGGTTAGTGGGAAATGGTGTTGTCTATTGGGCCCGAGGTGTGAGTGTGATGGCGTGTTCCCAGGGACTCCTGGAAGGACAGGGACGCCGAGGAGGCCTGCTGCCCGCTCGGACTCTGCAGCCAGATGGCAGCGCATCTCTGGCTGAGACCCTCGCCCTCCCGCCCCCAGCCGGTCTGCTCGCTTCTCTGCCGTGGCCTCTTTCTGTACCTGAGCAGAAGCCAGGTTCCTGCCTGCTGTGGCCCTGCCTGCGCTTTTCCTCCCTCGTCCCTGTGCTGGTCACTTCCAGCCACGGGCCTGCCGTCAGTCCCGCTGATTCACTGTGTTCTTTCTTGCCTCGGGGGTTTGGGCCCTTCCTTCTCCTGGGAATGTCCGGTCCCCCACTGCGCTTAATCATAGCTCCGCCTTCCCCAGCCACCCCCGGCTCAGGTACTAAGTCCTTCCCAGCGTCTCTCTGTGGTGCCCATTGCTTTCTGCTGTTGTTTGGTGCCCGTCTTCCCAGCTTGTCTGAAGCTCTGGGCGGGGCCCCTGAGCATCCAGTGTGATGTCTGGCTCACAGCAGCTGCTCAAGGAGGAGCTCATGAATGAATGAGTGAGTGAGTGAGTGACTTGTGCTCGGGCATGCAGCTTTGTGAGCTGTCCAGGGCAGGCAGCAGGGAGAGATCTTGGAGCTGCGGGTCTCCAAGGAGCTGCCCTTCCTGGGGCTGCTTAGTGAGGGGTCAGACCTGGGGAGGTGGAGAGCAGCCCTGAGGCACCAAGGGCGAGGACAGGGGTCTCTCCTGCCACCTGTCCTCTGCCTCAGGCAGAATGGCGTTGTGGAGAGAGAGCATGGGTTGGGGCTCTGGGTGCCACTCACCATGTGACTGTATGGAGCCCCAGGGTCTGTGCCCACTGGGGCTACCCCCGCCCCACGCTGAGTGCTGTGCAGGGGCAGGTAGTGGGATGACTGACGCACCCGCCTCGTCCCTTTCCCCCATATTGTTGCTCGGGAGGGCCCCAGTGTTGCAGGTTGGCAGCCAGAGCGCTCAGCTGGCCTTGATCTTGGACCTTCCTGCCTCCTGCTTTTGTCTGTGATTTGAGGTCCTGTCAGCAGTGACCCAGGACCGCTAATCCGACCAGCTCAGGCCTTCCAACTCTAAACACCAAGAAAATACAAACTCCGAAGAGGGAGACTTGCTGGTGCCCAGAGTGTCACCCGCCTGACGGGCTTCCTGGAAGCTGGAGGACTGAATGAGGGAGGTGCCGTTCCCTCCAGACCGGGCCCTGGGGACACGGTCACAGGCACTATCCTGAAGACTTGTGTTCTTGGGGTGCACAGTCCCAGCCCGATCTGGGCTCCGGCCTCTTCTGCCTGGGGGAGGTTTTCAGCCTGTCCCCCGACATACAGCGTTTGCTTCCTCACAGATCCTTTTGGGGAGAGGAAGCAGAAAGGAACGTGGTCCAAGTCAGGGTTGGGCACAGGGTCCGTTCTGAGAGCAGTGCACACTAGGGCAGGCTTGCACTGCCCGGGAAGGGTGTGACAGGTGATTGTGCCTCAGCTGGGGTGGGAATCGGAGTGAGGACCGGCCTCAGTCATCCAGTTCATCCTGTATTTCTGGTGTTTTCAATTCATTCCCGTTTAATTCTCATGAGAGCTGTTGGGGAGGTAAATATTGATGGCCCCACATTTAGGGCAAGAAAACGGGTTCAGAGAAGTGAAATCATTTGTGAGGGTAGACGGCCGCTGATTGGTGGGGCCTGGCGTCTCCAGTCTCTGTGTGTGTGTGTGACAGCCGAGCTGGAGTTCCGTAGGCTGTGCTGTGTCGCCTCCCAGGGAAGCCCAGTGCATGTCGAGGGCCTCAGGTGTGGTGTTTTATCTGTTCCGGTCCCCAAGACCACCCCATGACATACGAGCCGCCCTTAGGACCCTGTGGTCCGCGAGGATGGGTAAGTTGGCTCTGCGTGCTGTCCTGGTGCCCCTGGGATTTGAGCTCTGCTTGCCTACGACCCCAGAGATGGCGTCAGGGCAGTGAAGGTCAGTATCATTGTCCGCTGCTGTGTTAGGTGGCCAGTCCGTTAGGACTGCTTTGAGGCGCCCCGCACTTGCCAATGGCCTCAGCAGGTGTTTCTGTTTCCTATCCAGTGGGAAATCTGGGACAGGCCAGGCCTGGTGGTTCAGCAGCTCAGCGGGACTGACCGTCAGGATCCAGGCTCTTTCTGTTCTGGGTTGCCGGCTTTCGTCCTAACGCTGGTTGCCTCCTGTCTGCAAGATGGTTGCTGCTGACCCAGGGACGGCCACTTGTTCCAGCAGCCCCAGCCCACTCAGCACAGGTGAACTAGGAGGGAAAAGGTGTTAATTCATGAAAAGCTCCAGTGCTGGCCCATCCTGCTCTTCGTAGCTAGGGGTGCAGTTGGACAGGAGATGGCCATCTCCCTCCTGCAGAGGAAGGGAATCCCTCTGCACCTCACAGGATGTTAGATTGTGCCTGCGCTGGAATCCTCAGGACACGTGGGTCAGGTCCTTGTGGTGTTCTGCAGTGGTAATGGGCACGTGCTGCTCCGGCCAGCTGGGTGGGCTCCAGTCATCCGCACAGTCCACTGGTCTCTGCTGGCTTCTGGCACTTGTGTTCTTGGGCATTTCTTTCTTTTTTTTAAAGATGTATTTTATTTATTTGAAAGAGTTACAGAGAGAGGTAGAGACACAGAGAGAGAGGTCTTCCATCTGCTGGTTCACTCCCCAGATGGCCGCAATGGGCCAGAGCTGCGCCAATCCGAAGCCAGAAACCAGGAGCCTCCTCCAGGTCTCCCACTGGGGTGCAGGGGCCCAAGGACTTGTGCCATCTTCCACTGCTTTCCCAAGCCGTAGCAGAGAGCTGGATCAGAAGTAGAGCAGCTGGGACTCGAACTGGCGCCCTTATGGGATGCCGGCACTTCAGGCCAGGGCTTTAACCTGTTGCGCCACAGCGCTGATTGGGCGTTTCTCGTCTGTCCACCTTGGGGGTCTCACTTGCCTCGATTCCAAGAGTAGGCAGCATCCTTTGCTTGCCTTGCCTATTGTCCATGACTGACGACAGCTTGAGCGATGATTCCTGAGCCAGGTGTTAGCACAGCGCCACTGCCCCTTCCCCATTGAATGGCCTCCCTACCTCTGGAGGTAGATGGTGGGCATCATCATGCCCATCTCAGAGGGAAACTGAGACTCAGAGAAGGCAGGCGACACCCGTGGCTGTGTAGGAGGGAGAACAGCACATCAGCGTGGAACCCAGCCGTCTTGATGGCCGGAGCTCGTGTTGGGTCTAGGGTGTTGTGGTTGTTTCTGGGTGTCAGGTGTGGGGCAGGACCTCGCGGAGCTGGTGACAGCATCTGGGTGTGAGTGCCGCCGGTGCCCTCCCTGTGGCCATGTGCTGTTCATTTATAGTGGTTCCTGAGCGTGTGTCTGCTTGAGAATTGCCCAGGCATTTGTTACTGCAGCCGGAGGGCCCGAGGAAGCTGTGCCTCTCCGTGCCCTAATTAATCAGTGCATTTCACACGCACTTAATCTTCCTTGCCGTCAGTTAACCCCACTTTGCAAGGCCAGGCACAACAGATGTTGACGTCGCTGCCCTCGGGGCCATGGCTGACTCGGGGCTTCACACAGGTGGGGGTCGAGTCTCTGCTGGTCACATTTGGCCAGTCACCAGCCAGCAGAGAGACGCAGATGACGGGGATGCCCCCGGCACCATGTGTGCTTGCAGGAGCGAGATGCTGACAAGGCCTGTGTGCTCCTCCTGAGGCTTCCCAGCCTCTTGGGGCTGGAGCGAGTCTAGAGGATTGGCTGCTCCAGGCTCCTCATTCTCAGCACTGAACCCCTGAGGTCTGCAGTAGCTGTCAAAGGCCTGACGCTCCTCCCCAGCTGGTGGCTGTGTCCTGGAATCCTTGATGTGACTTGGCACAGCATTGCACATCTTTGGCTATAATGTCATTCTTCTCGTCCTCTAGACCTCCCCCTCGCCCACTGCCTGACTCCGGTGCCAACTCTATGTCACATGGAGTATGGCTTTGGTCCCAAGAGACAGGAACCAGCTCAAACCGGCACCAGCAGAAGAAGGGAGCATTTCTGTTCTCCTAACTCCCTAGGGCACAGTTGCCTTAAGACTTGGGGATCGGTCTCTCTACCCTTGTCTGCTGGTGGGCTCTGTTGGCCTGAGAGTGAGTTAGAGAGTGCTGGGGGAAACATTTCCTTGGTCTGCAGACAAGTGGACCATGTCCTGTGCCTGCTGGGGTTTGTCAATGAAAATCTTGGGAATGGCGCTTTGTATAGAACCAGCAGGGAGCTCTGTGCTCCACATTCTAACCTCCCGCATGGCAGGGTCTCCTAGGGGCCAGTGCCTGTCCCTTTGACCTGTTCACGGGTTGTCCTGGGACCCCTTGCCTTCTCTGGGGGCTCTGTCCCCTTAAATGTTGTAGCTCTGATGTGGACCCTCCACTTCCCGTGAGCACATCCGAGACCAATCTGGAAGAGGTAATAGGGTTGTGTGAGTGTTGGGGCTTTTGTATCTATGACACAGAGCTTGTACCGTTCCAGTAGATGTTTCTGGAGAAGCCACTGCGATGGAGCAGGGCTGCAGACAGAAGCCTTCCCTGTCTGGCTACAGAGCACAGGCTCTGAGGTCCGCAGGCCCCTTCTCTTCCTAGCAGTGTGACTTGGAGCACAATGTGCGGCCTCTCTGAGCCTTCGTTAGCTCATCTGAAAAATGGGATACTGATGATGGCGTTGGTGTGGGGTGGGGGGAGGCTGGGTGCGTCGATGTCAGTGAAGTTGTGGGGCAGGACCCGGCCCACGGAAGGAGCTCGTGGATGTCAGCAGCTGCCCCCGCTGCTGCCTGTGCTCTGCCGTCTGCAACCTGGGCTCCTGGGCTGTGCTTTCTGTCACAGCTGACTTGGGAGTTGTAAACAAAACACTGGGCAGGTGTGGCACAGTGGATTAAGCCACTGCTTGGGACAGGGTTGCGAATTGGAACGCTGATTCCAGTCTGGGCTGCTCTGCTTCTGAACCAGCTTCCTGCTGATGCGCTCCAGGAGAGACAGCAGGTGATGGCTCAAGTGCTTGGGCCCCGTCACCTGCGTGGGAAACCCGGATGAAGCTTGGGGTCCTGGCTTTGGCCTGCACCAGTTCTGGCTGTTGTGGCTATTTGTGGAATGAACCGTTGATGGCAAAGCTCTCTGTATTTCTTGTTCTCACTCTGCCTTTCAAGTAGATGAAAATAAAGGAACAGTAAAAACAAAAACAACCCCCAAAACTCTGAAGCCTTGATTCTACTTTGGATGGGCTAAGTTAACCAATCCCTGGTGCATTCTGAGTGTTTTTTTTTTTTTTTTTTTTTTTTGAGAGCTGCCTGGGTGATTCTCTTGCACAGTCCAGTCTGGCTGTCATCTGTTCTGTTCTCATGGTGGGGACGCTAACACTACCTTGTCATCCTGGAATGTCTGTTTGCCAGGAAGGGTCTACTCTCAACTTACTTCCTCAAATCTGTGAAATTCTGTGCACAGGGAGTCCTGGCAGCTTGTGAGCTCGTGGGGCAGGAGCTGGGCTGCGAGCAGTGTTTCGGCTCGGTTGTGAACGCCACGTGCCTCCAGGGATAGACGGTCCTCCACAAGCCTCAAAGGGAGAAACTGTTTCTCCCAGGGCTTACAGAGCTGTGTGGTGCTGGGAACCAGGCCAGTGCAGCCTTCAGCAGGGTGGGACCCAGCAGGTAAGCTGTAGTCTGTCCAAATAACTCACAGGTGTTGCTACCCCTTCTGCACAATGCCCACCTTTCCCTGCATCCATCCGACTTGATCTTGTGTGTGTAAGGGTGCTAAGTGGACCACAGTGTGATTTTTAAAAAAAAAAATTATTTTGAGTGTCAGAGAGGAGAGCTGTTATGTTCTGATCAATTCCCCAAGTACCTGGGGAGTTCCTCGGTCCAGGTCTCTCCCATGGGTGGCAATGACTCACCCACTGGAGCCAGCGCCTGCTGCCTCCCAGGGTCTGTGTTGCTGGGGAAACTAGAGTCAGGAGCAGAGCTGGGACGTGAACCAGGCACTCTGATGTGGAATGCAGGCGTGTGGCGTCTTACCCACTGCACCAAACACCTGCTCTGGAATGCTGCCGTCAAGGCAGACGGTGTGGAGCAGCCTTCCCTCCACGGAGGAGGGGCTGTTGGCAGTGCAGAGCAAGGAGTTGCTGTGTTCCTGCCTTCGTGTTTACCTGACGCTGACTGCTCAACGCCCGTGTTCCACTCGTCCCCACAACCCAGACACTTCTCTGGTTTCTGCTGCAATTTCTCACCACGCCCTTTCTTCGTGAAGCGTCTGTGCACGTCCCGAGCACTCCGTCACACACCGGTGAAGGAGACGAGGCAGGCTGGGTTTATAATTGATCTGTTGGTCCCTGTCCTACCCTGCACCAGAGTAGCTGTCTTCTACCCCTTTCCTCTCTGCCCCTGCCCCATTCTCCTTAAGTGATTTCCAAGTAGATCTATAATGATTTATCGTTACAAAACATTGGAAGTGGTGCAATCGCAAGAGTGGACCGTGCTGGGTTTTAGGGACAGGCACACTTACCATACACATTGCTGAACTCTTGAGGGAAGCAGCCCACGGTGGTTTCAAAGACAGCTTTCTTTCCTTACTGTGGAAACAGTGTGGTGGCTCCTTAGAAGTTTAATGGAATTACTGTGTGGACTCGGCAGTGGCACTCCTAGGAATCATCCAACAATACTTGAAGACAGGGGCTTGGAGTGGGCGTTTGCTCTGAGAGTTAAGAGAGCCACGTCCCCTTTGGGAGTACCTGGGTTCCATCCCCGACTCTGGCTCCAGGCTTCATCTTCCTGCTCACAAAGACCCTGGGAGGCAGCAGATGATGGCTGAAGTACTTAGGTCCTTGCCACACGTGGGAGACCCAGATGGAGTTCTTGGCTCTTGGTTTCAGCCCTGGCCTGGCCCCAGCCACTGTGGGTAATTGAGGAGTGAACCAGCAGATGGGAGCTTTGTCTATCTCTCTGCCTGTCATAAATAGTAGAAGACTGAAGCAGGTGTGTGTACACAGATGCTTATAGCATTTCCGTTCACAATAATTCAAAGGCAGGAACAGCCACAGGTCTGTGAAGGGATGAATAAATTAATGTGGCATAGCCATTAAGGAGTGTTACTTGGCTCTAGAAAGGGAAGGTGTACTGATGCTGGTTTCAACCTGCACAGGCCTTGAATACATGCTAAGTGAAGGAAACCTACATTCGCATATGCTAAGTGAAGGAAATTTGACTTCATGTATGCTAAGTGACAGGAACACGCCATGCTAAGTGAAGGAAACTTACATTCACGTATGCTAAGTGAAAGGAACACGCCATGCTAAGTGAAGGAAATTCACGTATGCTGAGTGACAGGAACACGCCGTGCTAAGTGAAGGAAGTGGTAATTCACGTGTGTGAAATATCTGGAATGGGGATCCGTGGAGAGAGCGGATTTGAGGTTGGGCCGATGGGGGAGGAGACTGCTTAGTGAGTAAGAAGTTGTTATTTGGAGCAGTGGGAATGTTTGGGAACCAGGAGTGATGGCTGTGCATCGTGATGTAATTAAATGCACTGCATGGTCCACTTTGAAATGGCTAATTTTATGTTACATGGATTTCACTTCCATACATGATTTTAAAAACCCGGTTATGTCACCGACACTCTCTTATCAGCCAAGTCAGTCCTTTATTGAGCTCCATTTCTTCTGCTATTTGAAGTGATTCCTGGGACTTTGTTCTTAGTTCTGTGGATGCCTCTTCAGACTGAACTGCTTACACCTTTTGTAAAGCTTTGGGTAAGAAACAGAGACGACTTCTGGACCCCTTGATATGGAGTGAGGGTGTAAGGGTAAGGGGAGCCCTGGCACCCCGGCCAGATCGGTGCTTTAACTTCATGTTTACCCCCATACTGTCTGTTTTTTTTTTTTTTTTTTTTTTGACAGGCAGACTTAGACAGTGAGAGAGAGAGAGAGACAAAGGTCTCCTTCCGTTGGTTCACCCCCTCAAGTGGCTGCCATGGCTGGTGCTGTGCTGATCTGAAGCCAGGACCTGAAGCCTGGTCTCCCATGCAGGTGCAGGGCCCAAGCACTTGGGCCATCCTCCACTGCCCTCCTGGGCCACAGCAGAGAGCTGGACTGGAAGAGGGGCAACTGGGACAGAACCAGCACCCCAACTGGTACTAGAACCCGGAGTACCAGCGCCGCAGGCGGATGATTAGCCTAGTGAGCCGTGGCGCCGGCCCTCCATACTGTCTTTTCCAGGGCTGGACAGCTTGCGCCGACCTTGGGCCCTCATGTGTGACCTTGAGATCCCTGGAGGTGCCGGCCTGGCGTGTGGCATCACTGTCCATTTCTGTCGTCTGCCTCCTTCGGATGTCACCTGCCTTGGGGTCTGTCTCGGGTCCCTTCCAGCGTGTGCTCTTTGTATTCTCTGACATGGACAGAAACCTTGTGTTGGAAACGGCTGTGCACGCGTGTGCTGCCTACTAGGGCACTGGCCGGCTGATTGCTGCTCAGGAACTCAGACTCTAGGGCAGTGCTCTGTCAGGCCCGCACGGCAAGGACATTCATTAGTATCATGGAAAATCCGGGCTTGGGGGTGGCCTGTTGGCACCGTGGTTAAGACAGCACTTGGGTGCCTGAATCCTGTTTCAGACTGTGTGGGTTTGAGTCTGAGCTCCACTTCCAGTCCAGCTTTTTGCTAACTCGCACCTTGGGAGGTAGTGGTGATAGCTCCAATACTTGTGTCCCTGCCACCCACGCGAGATTCCGATGGAGTCCCAGGCTCCTGGCTTCAGCCTGGCCCAGCCCTGGTCGTCATGGGCATTTGGGGAGTAAACCAGTGGATGAAGATTTCCGTCTATCTCTGCTTCTCTGTCTTTTGAACAAACAGGACCTCCCATACCCCCCAAGAAACCCATTTTTTTTGTAAAATGCAGACACTGGCTTCTCTGGACAGTCAGAGCTGGCGGCAGCCTGGGCTGGGCAGATTCTCAGCCTCCCCCTGTGCCCACGTCCTCTGAGGGCATCATTGCATCCTCTGTAGCTTCCTTCTGGTTGTCCACACTTGATTTTGGGACACCTGCTTTATGTATTTCAATTAGGAGTTACCGTAAACACTCTGAGTGTAAGTGTGTGTGTGTGTGTGTGTGTGTGTGTGGAAGTGAACACATGAATGAGAAAACCATTCATAATACAAATATGGAAAATTAATAGTGATTCAAAACTATGAAGAAACTGTGAGTCGTCTTCCTTCTGTAACCCGCGATTTTCTTATTTTTCATTCTGTTTCTGTGAATTCCGCAAACCTTTCCAGATTATTGTTATTGCCGAGAGGGATCAGGATTGAGTCCGATCGCTCCTTTTCCAGAAGAGGACAATGATGGTTTCAGACTTGATCAGGCCACACCCCGGGGGCAGGGGGGACTCTCCAGGGCACGCACTGCAACCAGTGTGCAGGCCTGGTGGAGCAGCGGGTCGAAGACAGACCTTGGCGTGCTTTGGGATCTGAGGCAAGACACTTCGCCCCTCTGGGCCCTGAGTCTGTCTTCATGTACTTGCTTCTCAGTGATGGTGAGAGAATGCCCAGATGAGGTATTTAATGTACCTTTCACTGGGGCTGGCGCTGTGGCATAGCAGATAAAGCCGCCACCTGCAGCATCAGCATCCCAGTTCGAGTCCAGGCTGCTCCTCTTCTGATCCAGCTCTCTGCTATGGCCTGGGAAAGCAGTAGAAGATGGCCCAAGCGCTTGGGCCCCTGCACCCACATGGGAGACTGGGAAGAAGACATGGGAAGAAGCTCCTGGCTTCGGATCGGCCCACCTGCAGCTGTGGCAGCCATTTAAGGAGTGAACCAGTGGATGGAAGGTCTCTCTCTCTGTCTCTGTCTCTCTCTGTCTCTCTGTAACTTTGCCTTTCGAATTAATACATATATTAAAGTACTTTCACGTTGCTGGGCTCCCCCAAAGCAGTCAGTGCCTGGGGGCTGCTGGCCGTGTGGGTGCTGGGAAGGGGCTTGGGACATTGATCCTTTTCTCTTTCATTAAACCCTGGGTTTCTACTGGGTGGATAGGAGGAAGGGGGAGGCAAGAGAAACAGAGCAAAAAGCTAGAGTAGGCCTGATATTGATTTTAAAAGTTACATTTTGAGCTCAATATGGTTTATCCTTTCTCTTGGAGATAAAAGAAAAGGGAGTGGGTAGGCCGACCGGGATATAAAAAGCAGGATGTTAGATTTGAAAAACGCTGATGTAGGTTAAGTATATACCCCTAGGAGAACATTTTTCCTTCTATGCATGTGCCCCTGTGAGCTCTCTTTAAATATAACTGAGAACAGGCCCCGGGGAATGTTTGTAAAGGCTCTTTGAGGTCTTTGGGAAAGATGTTCTATAAAGCCAGGATGACTGTATGGATCTACATACGTGTGAGCGGTGTGCTCGCACACGCGTCCACCTGCCCGGATGTACCGTGTCTTGTCATCCTTACAGTGAGATCTTCCCTTTGTAATTTTGGAGAGAGGTTAAAGATCAATCAGTCCCAGGATAATGTCCCTCCTGGGGTGCCTCTAATAGCTGAAGATGGGAGGCCTCCCGCCCTCCCTCAGCGTCACCGGCTCAGTTCTTTATATAGCAGCCTCTGCGGCCCGCATCATGTGTGTGACTGGGCCGGCGTCTGGCGGGGTCTGTGTCCCTGGTGCTGGGGGTTGGTCTCTGCTCTCCTCATCTTTCTGAAGTCAAGGCTTCTTGCGGTCGATGCCCGGAAAGGAGGGGCGTGGTCCAGCTTCATGCCATGGTAATGACGCCGAGGAATCGGTCCCTTCCGCCTCCCTCCCCTACCAGGAGCATCAGGTCCCTGAGACACATAATGGAAAACACTCAGCTGGGGCCTGGATCCCTGTCACTGGGGCAGGAAATTACAGCTGTGAACCTGGTGGTTAGTGTACCCTGGCGAGGCCTTGAGCTTATTATTAAACACACTTGACATTTCTGCCCAGCCCATCCCGTGCTGAGTTCCTGGAGGCGAGAAGCAGGTTTCAGCCGTTTGTTTGTGCACTGACTCATCAGGCCCTCCATTCACTCCACCAGTCTCCATTCTGCTGTGGGGGATGCCACGCTGGGCACTGGGGCCCTGTTCTTGGGGGACTCACAGGCCTGGGAGTGTGGCTTGGTGGGACAGTCGTAGTGGGCAGCCTGCTTTTGGGGAGACATACCCTGTGCAGCGGGAGCTTAGGGAAAGGGGGGTCCAGTTAAGCCTTCTCAGGTTCTTTGGAATGCACTCAAGTTCAGAACACAAGTGCAGAGGAAACGGTCAGGACCCAGCGGGGCCTGGGAGCCGGAGCAGGGGTGGCCAGTCCTGCTCTGAGCAGGTTGCCTTGCTCCTGCTGCCCTCCGGTAGCCATCCCAGTGACCTCTGTGTGGGGCGAGATGCCGAGTCAGCCCCCAGCAAGCTCCCTCAGTCTGCACAGGTTCTCCTCAAAGGTTTGGTTTCTTCGTGGCTCTGCCCGAGTGTGAGACTGCAGAGCTCGGGGTACATGCATGACATGTCAACATCTTCTCTGTGGCTGAGCTGGCCGGTGCTGGGGGATTTTCCTGGCTTGTCTGGTGGGCTTTTGTGCGTGCATGCATCTACGTTTATCCCTGTGCAGACCTTGGCACCTGGTGAAGAGACAGCCTCAGCCGACTGTCCTTGGCCCCCAGTTTAAAGTCTCGTCTTTGGACAAATCAGCCTTCAGCAGCTGGACTCTGATGGAGTGACCTGTCCCTCACCCTTAGGAGAGATGTGTCTGCTGCCCCCTCCCTTGGCCTCTGTGGTCTGAAGCTGTGGCCCACAAAGAACTTCTGGGGACTCTATGTGATTGGCTCAGTGTGAGTCCACTGTCCACCCTTGGTCTCAGTGGCTGTGAGTGGGGCAGGTGGGCAGGAGGCCCGAGGGAGCAGGGTCTCCTTGCAGGAGCACGGACAGGACACGGTAGGACTCCCAGCTCCCATGTCTGCCGTGGCCAGCGAGCAAAGGCATCCCAGCCATTGCCATCCCTGTGCTGAAGCCTCAGGGCTGAAGATCCCCAAGAGCTGGGGAGAGGTGCAGGCCTTCCAGGCCCTGGGAAGAGCCTGTGCAGAGGCACAGAGGCGCAGAAGAGGACGAGTGGCCACGATGTCCTTGGAGGCTAAACAGGAAGGAGTGAAGGCTGTGGGTGGAGGCTGGGAGTGGGCTAGACCTCCTCCCTCTGACTGGAGGAAGTAGTGGATGAGCCCCGGGGGCAGAGGCAGTTGTCCCAGGGCCAGTGAGGGTGGAGGAAGGAGGTCCAAGGTAGGAGCTGAGCAGGGAGAGGGAGGGACCAGAGGGCAAGGGCAGGAGGCAACAGGAGGAAGGCAGGGGTCCCCACGCCCCAGGCAGCGGCTGCTCAAGTGCTGTGCTTTCGTGTTAGAACTCGATCTACAGTTTCTTGTTCGGGTGTAGCCGTGGTCCTGTGCCCAGTGGCGGTGCCTACCCATGGGCAGCTGCTTCCAGTCCTGAACTAGGGGAGGCTGTGGGTTGGGGTGCAGCAGCAGAACTTGTGGGTGTTTTCTTGGTGGTCAGTAATAGGTTGTCTGGGTCCGCAGTCCCTGTCAGAGCTGCTCACGCTGCCACTGGAGCGTGGCAGGCGGCACAGACAATCTGAAATGCACACACGAGGCTGTGTTCCCGTGCGCCCCATCCTCTGAGGCTGGTGATGTTAGCAACATTTTTCCAGCTGAGGGAGCTGAGAGCCAAAGAGATTTTAACTTGCTGGTGTCTCAGAGCTGAGACTCAGGGATCTGGGATTTGAATGTAGATCTGATTAGAAAACCCCGTGTTCTTCCACGCTGCTAGTTTGCTGCCCTGAGGAGCTTAACGTTTCCGCAGACAGTGGACCAATTATTTCGTTAGGTCGGCCCTTGATGCGCAGGTAGGAAAATCCACAGCAAAGCTTCCCTTCCTTTCATGAACTTGTTCTTTGGTTTCCTGCTAAGATGGCATAGATGTTTGTGCATGCATTTATATAGTTTTTATTGCTTCATTTCACATGTTTAACTATCACTCTGCCTGGAGCTGGTCTTACTACATGGCAGAAGCAGAGGTTTTAATCTTGTTTCTAAAATGGTTGCTTGCCCTGGCAACTCTCCTGCACAAACCCATCCTTTCACAGTGATCTGAAATGCTGCTTTTCAGCCAGCTCAATTTGACGTTAGCACCCCCCTGTGTCCTTGACCGGATGTGCGGTTCAGTCCGTTGCAGCCTCGCTGGGGCTGACGTAGAGATCTGTGGTCATTTGCCTTGCAGCCTGCGGAACAGGGAGGCCCGGCCCATCCTGGCCTGGTCTGCAGAGGCCGTGGTGCAGAAGGCTGCTGTGTGGTTGCTGGCAGTGTGGGCCGAGGCAGGGAATAGAGTATGGAGGGGGGCCGGGGCTGTGGTGCAGCTGGTTAGGGCCCCGGCCTGTAGCGCTGGCTCCCTGCTGGTGTGCATGGGAGGGCAGTGGAGGATGGCCTGGGTCTTTGGTCCCCTGTGCCCCTGTGGGAGACCTGGTTGGGGCGCCTCAGGCTCCTGGCTGCGGATCAGCTCAGCTCATCTCCGGCCATTGTGGCTGTTTGGGGAGTGGACCAGCAGATGGAGGGCCTCCCTCTCTTTATCTACCTCTTTCTGTGACTCATTCAGATAAATAAAAATAAATCTTAAAAAAAAAATAGAGGATGGATGTCTCAATAATCGAGACTGAGCAAATAACAGGCTGTGTGGCGTGGGGGAGAGGAGAGAAAATGACACGCTAGGGACCGCCTGTTGGTGCATGTCACTCACGCTCACGGCAATCACCATCCACCTTGTTACCAGCTTTGCCGCCCGAGAACGGTAACGGGACAGCCAGTGTGGGGGCAGTGATGAGTGCATGTTCCAGTGCAGGACTGTAGAAAGAGCACCTGGGGATCCCAGCTCTAATCCCCGCCCTGTCCCACCATGAACATGAATGTTGTGCTGTGGCAGTGCGGGGAAGTGGGAGGGGCAGCGTGGCAGCCTTCCTTTCTGTGGTGGGTTTTTGCAAAGATTCCCACTATCAAGAGAACTGCTTTGCTTGTTTGCATATTATCTGTAATTCTCATCTGGGTACAAAAAAAGGCACCAGGGCCAGCTGTTGTGCTGAGTGGGTGAAGCCGCCTCCTGGTTCAAGTCCTTGCTCCTCCACTTCTGAACCAGCTTCCTGCTAATGTGTCCGAGAGGCAGTGGATGATGGCTCAAGTACGTTGATCCCTTGCACCTACATATGAGACCTGGGTGGAATTCTGGACTTCTGGCTTTGTTCTGGCCCAACCCTAGCTGTTGCCGGTGTCTGAGGAGTAAACCAACAGGTGGATCATCTCTTCCTCTCTCTCTCTCTTCCTGTCTCTGTCATTCTGCCTTTCAAATAAATGAAATATATAATTTCCTCCCTCTCTCTTTGTTCTTCGTGTGTTTGTGTGAATATATATGAATACTGGGGACTGCCTCCAAGAGGTTGGGAGTGTACAGCATAGCAAATGGGGGAAGAAAGAGCCATAAACCAGGATGATAGTAGTGGGTTGGGTCAGTGGTGGTCACCCCCCAGGTGGCTCCCATGTGGTGGCATTTAGGCCCATGGTGGGTGAGATGTCTCTGGGGCATCCTGGGAGGCGGCTCTCCAGGGTTTTCCCACCGGCACATGCCATGCGCAGCTGCAGGTCTGAGTGGCAGGGCTGGGGACTCCCTCAGCTTGGGGCTCGAGGCACAGAACCCAGGCTGTGCCTCAGCCTCTTCCGGATGGTGCATCACCCCCTGGGTCTGATTTCCCACACTGCCCGTGGTGAACCTGTGTGACACTTCAGAAAATTCTATCATCTAGTCTGTCGCCCTCGGGTGTAGAGCGCTTTAAAAAATCTCTTTATTTCCCGAGGTCAGGGTACTCAGGAGCTCAGTAAATCTCATGGCTCCTGCAGATGTGCCTCGTGTCAGCAGCCTGCACTTGTGAGCTAGCACCGCTCTTGGCTCTCCATCTTCCTGTTCCTGCTGCAGTGAGGGGAAGTCACAGATTACAGCACTCAGTAATACCTGGTAACTGGTAGTGTGTGCCGTTGTTGGAGTGGCTCTCTAAGCACCTCCCTTATGTACCCCTTACACCCCTCCTCTGTGGGTGACTGTTAAGATCCCATCAGAGAGGGTCTATGCAGACTTACTCAGCTTTGTAGCCAGGATCAAAACCCAGGACCTGATTCCAGAGACAGCTCTGAAATCCAGGACCCTGAGCCGCTGCCCAGCCTTCTCTGGAGAACATGTGGTCGGCTGGAAGTGAGCCCCTGCAGGGAATGGGACGTTGGCCCATTTTTCAGTTTGCAAAGGCAGAGACCATCCAGCGATGGCTAGGCTGGGGTTTGGTCTCAGGTCTGTCTGGCCCCAGAGTCTGTTGATAGCATCTTCCTATGGGGCTGCCCCTGTTGTTGAATGGAAGTTACTAGAAGCCCTGTAGGATATTCTTCTTGTCCTTTGCTCTTCTCCCCACCTGTGCCTTACTCCTCTTCAGTTCTGGCACCTGCCTGGCACAGTTTCCATGATCTCAGGCCTTAGAGTGGGTTTGGAAGCCTCCTTGATTCCCTGCAGGGAACTCATTCCAGTTCCGGTTACCTGCTCTGGGTTCCTGAACACCCTTGTCACTGGTTGCTGGGCTGAAGCACTGCTAGGCACATGCAAGGGCTCACTCTCTCACAGCTGCTGCTTACAGTGACAAGAGTGGAGTGGCCTCTCTCATTGTCGCGGAACTCAACTCCACACACCTCGGCTAAGGGGATGCAGCTGTGTGATGTGCCGTATGTGATGCACTAACGGGGAGTTGGGGGAGACAAGTGCCTGTTGCATACAGTGTGCTGTATGTTTGGGGGCCTGGGGAGGGCTGCTTGGGCTGGAAGAGATGGGTCGGGTTTTCTCAGATGGAAGTGTGGGATGATGTGGGGAGATGGGTGAGGCCAGGAAATGCATGCTATGATAGCTTCTGGGTTTGTGTCTTAGGCCAGAGACTTTGTTTGTACGGTCAGAATTTCTCTGGGGGGTCCGTCAGGAGGTCACTGGGCCAGGCAGGTTGCTGTGTGTGCAGTTGGGGATGACGTGCAGGGGCTGCACAGGATGGGGAACCCAGATGTCCCAGCGCAGGGATCGTGTTGCTGGTGGCAAGCCATTCCCCCTGGGAGAGGCAAGGCAGAGCTGAGTGGCTGAGGTCCCACGCAGTCCAGGGCACCCAGTGCTGAGCAGCTGCTGGTGGCGGTGCCCGTGCTGTGTGGGTGTTCTCTGTTGAGCTCTTGTCCCACTTCAGTCCAGCCCAAGCTGTCCATTGGCATAACCAGACATGCCTGTGACGTGCCGTCACCAGAGACCTGCATACAGCGTGCTGCACGGTCGGGGGACCATACAGCTGGCAGGGACACCTGACGATGAAGAGATTCCACCTCTCCCAGCTCCTGGCACGATGGTGAAGCCCCAGTTCCTTTGCCCACCCCTGTAGATAGTTCAGGCCAGCTAGAATTCCAGAGGCGAAGAAGGCCCCACAAGGAAATCCAGGATCCAAGCATGCCTAGGAGCAGAGCGGCAGTTCCTGGGAGCCTGGTCTGTCACTGGCGTCATGAGGAAGGGACCCATGTGTAAGAGATGCTGAGTGATGTTCACTGAGGGGATGGATGAAAGAGCGTGTGTGCGCTGGGGCAGCACAACGCCAGGCCCAGCGAGTGACGCAGGTGGGCAGTGTGCTCTGCTCCTGTCCCAGGTGTCTTGCCCTCTGGGCCACAGGTCAGTGCCCAGCCTGTTCTCCCTCTCTCACGGGTGGTTAACTCCACTGTGGGTTTTCCTTCCTTGTCTTCTCAGCCCTGTCTCCTTCCCCATCATATTCATCTCTTATTAATATCCCTTCTGTAAACAGGTTTTCTGCCTACTTTTTCTACTAGGGAACTCTTCAGACACCAAGCCAAGTCAAGGGGATCCCACGTGGCCCTGGTCTCACACGGTGATGGCGCTGAAGCCCCGCAGTGTCCTGTTGTGGTCGCCTGACCTGCACCTGCAGGTTCAGAGTGCTGGGTTATGGGCATGGCCAGCCACCTTACCTTCTGCCAGTGCTGTGTGCCTTTGCTGTTAGGGGCGGGGACTTGGTTGCCCTCCTGGCTTTGTGTCTTATTCCTTATCTGTAAAGTGGGTTATGTACCATGAGCGTATACAACAGCACATCTTCCTGGGGTGTGAGGGCCACCCTTTCCCTTGCAGAGGGAGGACAGGTTGATCCCATGACCTCATTTCTTGCCTCAGAGTCTCTGCTGGCTGCTTTCTCCCTGGATGTCCTGAGTAATAGGGGACCAGCTGGACTTGCCTGTTTCCCTGTGTCTTCTCCCTACCCCACGTACTCCTTCTTAGCGATTTGCTTGTATTCCGTGGAATGAGAGTGGTGGTGTGCGTTTCTTAGGTGTGTATAAGCTAAGAAATGATACAGTGTCAGTAGGGGCTTTGAATAGAGCTAGGCAAGGGTTAGGGTCCCCCTTGTTTTGCTGGAAGGGAAAAGCCAATAGACGGTGCCTTTTCAGAGGGATCTGAAGCGGCACATGAGAAGAACAGAAGTGTGAGGCACAGTAAACAAAATGGGCTCAAGGCGTAAATACAGGTTGGAAAAGGAGACCGGGCCAAGGGTAGGCCCAGCTGCGGTTGCCACATTGCCATGCACATTTGCTCGATGCGTGATTTTAGCTCAGAGCCTCCCAGCAGCCAGGGTCCAATAAGAGAAACAAAATAACACTGGCTTTTTAAGGAGAAAATGAGAAATTTCTGGTTTGAGAGCTGGCTGAGCCATCTGGCAGTGTCTTCAGCATGTGAACAGTGACAGCAGTTGGGTCTGAAATGGAGCCTGGGGGGCTTACTTAAAGGGGTGCTTTTCTACCCACGAGTGCTTCCCTGTGTGACAGGTACCTAGACAATAGCTCCTGTAAGTGACTGTGGACTGTGCTGGAGACACCCCTGGCCACATGCGTACACACACACACACACACGTGCACACCTGCATACTGACTCTAGAAGTCAGTATGGGAAAACCAGATCTCTTATTAAACTTTTTAAAAAATATTTATATTTTTGAGAGGCAGAGTTAGAGACAGAGAGGGAGAGACAGAGAGAGAGGTCTTCCATCCGCTGGTTCAATCCCCACATGGCCAAAGCTGAGCCAATCTGAAGCCAGGAACCAGGAACTTGTTTTGGGTCTCCCACGTGAGTGCAGGGGCCCAAGCACTTGGGCCATCTTCTGCTTTCTCTATTCATTAGCAAGGAGCTAAGGATCATTAGCAAGGATCAGGAGTGGAGCATCCAGGACTTGAACCAGTGCCCATGTGGGATGCCAGTGCCGTAGGCAGAGATTTAACCTACTATGTCACAATGCAGGCCCCTTTCTCATTAAACTTGATAATTATTTCTGGGACCAATGTCAGGTGTCACTCTGCTGTCTAGGTTGATTAGCAGCTACTGCAGGGAATAAATCATCGTTGAAAGTAGATGCCTAGTAGCAGAGACTTGGAAAAACACCAAGGATTCCTAAGTCTGGTTTTTTCATAGAGGCTGAGAGTGTTCACCAAGGAAATAACTGTTTCTTCTTTATTTTTTATTTTTTTGAAAGGCAGAATGGAAAGAGAGAGAGAGAAAGAGAGAGAGAGAGAGAGAGAGAGAGAGAGAGAGAGAGAAAAGAAAAGAAAAGAAAAGAAAAGAAAAGAAAAGAAAAGAAAAGAAAAGAAAAGAAAAGAAAAGAAAAGAAAGAAAAAGAGAGGGAGGGAGGGAGGGAGGAAGGAAGGTAGGTAGGTAGGTAGGTCTTCTTTTTTGCCGTTGGGTCACCCTCCAATGGTCGCCGCAGCCGGCGCACTGTGGCCGGTGCATCGCGCTGATCCGATGGCAGGAGCCAGGTGCTTCTCCTGGTCTCCCATGGGGTGCAGGGCCCAAGCACTTGGGCCATCCTCCACTGCACTCCCGGGCCACAGCAGAGAGCTGGCCTGGAAGAGGGGCAACCGGGACAGAATCCGGCACCCCGACCGGGACTAGAACCTGGTGTGCCGGTGCCTCAGGTGGAGGATTAGCCTAGTGAGCCATGGTGCCAGCCTTAACTGTTTCTTCTGATCTGCCCACCCTTCTGTTCTGTGTGGCTGGTCAGACAGGTCAGCTGAGCACTGTGGATCTCTCAGGCTGCATTGGGAGTATTTTTGGGAGGGAAGAGGAACTTGCCTAGACGTCATTAGCAGCATCTAATCCAGAGGGGAGAGAGGTTGTGCACCAAGCAGAGTCTGCTGACTGATTGCGCCTTCGCTCTCCTCCTTAGGTGAACTGCGCCAAGCCATCGTGGCCATGATGAATCGGAAGGACGAGCTGGAAGAAGAGAACAGGTATCATCACCTTCAGGCCCAGGATTAGCCCCTGTCTTTGGCCTTCTACCTCTGGGACAGAGAGAATAACAACAGATGAAGGCAAAATTGTGACCGGCGATTTCCTGCCATCTGGGATGTGCTGCCCAAGGGCATCGCTTGTGGCTTGTGTATGAACAAGTGATAGAAACCCCACAGTGATGGCACCACCTTAGCACCAGCTGGGCATGTGGTGGAGCAGTCTACTTAGTAGAAAAAGAGGCTTCATTGGGAAAATTCACGTACTCTAGTCTGAAGTACACAGTTCGTTGGTTTGTAGTATGTTCACAGATATGTGCAGCCCCCCCCCAAAGACACCCTGCAGCCTTGGGCTTGTCACCTCCCCACTCCCACGGTTGTCTTTGGAGTGACCCTCAGTGGAGGGCCTGCCTACTGTGCTCCAGCACTCAACCGCTTGTCTTCATGTTTGCCCACATCAGTGGTGCTTGGGGCAAGGTGATGCTTGGATTCTTTTGACTTGGCCAAAGCCCCGTTGCAGCCACTGAGAGAGCAGAGGGGTTTGTGCATTGCCTCTTTCCTGTTGAAGCCCTTGCCCGTCGGTGCCCTGTATTAGCCGCATTGCTCCTACCTGATGGAAGCTGAGCGTCTCTCCTGCCAGAGCCTTGTCTGGATTCTTGGGAGCTGGTCCAGGGGCTTGACTGCCTTCACCAAGTCCGCTTCTGCGAGCAGAAGGCTGCCCCCTAGGGGCGGGATGGTGCCCTCCCATTCCTTCATTGCACGTGGAAATTAAGGGTCCCCAGTGACATCCAAGTGTGATTGTCCTTTAAAAGTTATTTTCAGCCCTGCTTGACCAGCCTGTTGGCAGCCTTTTTGGAAACATAAAAAGCAAACAGACACGGTTTCTGAAATAGATGACGTTTGTAAAAGGAATCTTTAGAGCATCTTCCAACTAAATTAAACTTTCAGCAAAGGGCTCATAGCCCTTGAAGGTTGCTTCGTCTTTACGCCAGCTGGAGCTGTCATCTTGGAAGTCGTAGGTTTTGTCTTACCTTTTGAAGACAATATTCACTTTGTCTGTTAATGTTTTCTGCTTCCCAGAGAAGGAAAAAATTCATATCCTGTATGCTGGGGGTCCCAGGCCCCAGGAGGGGGAGTTTGCTTCAGGCTGTCATAGGAAGGTCTTGGAGGGTTTAGTAGATAATGGAAGTGAAGTAGAGGCCAGATATTTTTGGTTGTGTTCTGATGTCATGTGACAGTGACCTCTAGATTTATTGGGTACACATAGCACAGCGGGTAATTGTTTTCTAGAAATAGCCATTTCAGGTACAGTGAACCACGTTTGGTTCATTTCTAGATGACACCTTGTGGTGGCTTCTAGAAGAGATGCCATCTTCTACCTTACATGAGACCAGGGGAGATGCATGCACAAGTGAGCATGATTTGAGGGACCGTAAATCACTGCCGTCTCTGCCTTAACCAGCTCGACAGCTGCGCCAGAGGCTCTGTGTGCTCGTTTAGCCTGGAGATGGCCACAGGACAGCGGCCCCCAGGCTGTCCAGTGGGCAGAGGTGGAAGTGACCCTTGACTTCTGTCTTGTAATCTGAGTGGACGTTCTATTTCTGTGTCTCAGGTTATTCTTTTCGGCCTCTCCTGACACCCTTTCCTGTGTTAAATTTCTTGCCTAACGTGGCTGTGACAAAACGAGCTCAGTTTAATGTGCTGTATCTTTGAGCAGGCTGTCTCCAAAGGGTCTTCCTGGGACTTGCCCTTCATCCGAGCTGTCACATGGGCAGTCTGCGTACGGGCCATTGGGGACAAGGGGTCTGGGCTGCACAGAGTGCCCTGAACTCATCCTAACTATCATTCTAGGACCCTTGACCACAGAACGTGTGAGGTAGACTCACATTACGGTGTACACAGAGCCTTGTGGACCCTGAGTGAGTGGGGACTTGCCTGGTCAGGAACTGTGTTCTGGGCTCAGTGAACTCTGGTTGATGGGCCCCTCCTCCCCAGGTCTCTGCGGAGTCTGCTGGATGGGGAGATGGAGCACTCGGCTGCACTCCGGCAAGAGGTGGATGCCTTGAAAAAGAAGGTGGAGGAGCAGGAGGAGCGACATGCCACGAAGGTGCAGGCGCTGGCCAGGTAGGGGTGAGGCGCTGAGAGGTGAGCTGTGGAGGCTGGGGAAAGCCCCGGGCCCTCCTTTCACCCACACTGTTTAATTAAAAAAAAAGAAAAAGGCTTGATGAGGAAATAAAATGTATTTATTTTATTGAATAAATGGCATTCTTGCATGTAGTTCAAAGCACAAAAGGTTCAGCTATCCAAGTCCCTCTTCCTAGTCCTAGCTGCCCACTTTGCTTCCTAGAGCTGATGTGTGTTACTCGTCCAGAGATACTCCAAGTGTATGCAAGGAGACAGGTGTCCATGTACATCGCCTCCCCACCTCCCATTGTCTTTCCCTCTCTGTCTCCCTTTTGCTCCTTAATGGAAAATGATAGCTCGGCCTCCACACCTCTGGCTTTGCACTCATAGGTGGTTTTGCACCGGTGTGTGCGGGACTGCAGTCTTCCTTCCAGTAGCTCTTGAAGCTTCGATGTCTGACTGTACCAGGGCCGTTGAACCAGCCCACCAGCCGCTGCACATTGAGGTTGTTTTCAACAGCCTTTTTTTTTTTTTTTTAAAGATTTATTTATTTTTATTTGAAAGTCAGAGTTACACAGAGACAGGAGAGGCAGAGAGAGAGAGGTCTTCCAACTGATGTATCCTCAACTGGCCACAGAGGCCAGAGCTGAGCTGATCTGAAGCCAGGAGCCAGGAGCTTCTTCCGGGTCTCCCACATGGGTGCAGGGGCCCAAGGACTTGGGCCGTCTTCTGCTATCCCAGGCCATAGCAGAGAGCTGGATCGGAAGAGGAGCAGCCGGGACTAGAACCGGTGCCTATATGGGATGCCGGCGCTTCAGGCCAGGGTGTTAACCTGCTGTGCCACAGCGCCGGCCCCTCAACAGCCTTTTGCTGGTGCTAACAGTACTGTGGCCACCTTTCTGTTTGTCATTTGTTCCTGTATGCGTATATTTTTTGGAAACGTAGCTGGAAGTGGAGTTTCCGGGCCCAAAGGCAATTTGTCTTTGAGCTGCATAGAAATCATCAACTATCCTCCACAGATGCCGAGCCATGTGTGAGAGAATTTCAGAAAGTTCATGGAGAATGAAATTACATATTTTGATGCAAAAAATTTTGAAATGCTTACATGCAAAAAGTTAATGGAAAATACATATTATGGAAAAGTATATATGAATTTGAATTTTTTTGCACTAAAATAAAGTTTTCTTTTTAAAAAGAAATTAGACTCTCTCTCTCTCTCACTGTCCACTCTGCCTGTCAAAAAAAAAAATAAAAAAAATAAAAAATAAAAAAAGAAATTAGAGAGAGAGAGAGAGATGGAAAAAGACGGAGTTCCCAGTTCACTTTCCAAATGCCTACAACGGCCAGGGCTGGGCTGAGGTCAAACAGGAGTCATTAACTCAATCGGTGTTTTCTCCATGGGATCAGGGACCTAATTAGGTGAGCCATCATTGCAGCCAGGGTCTGGCTATTAGGGAGCGGGGTCAGGAGCTGAAGTCAGGAGTTGAACCCAAGTACTTCAGTGTGGGTTGCGAATATCTTAACTACTAGGCAGACTACTTACCCCTGAGCTTATATTTTAATTCCATTTTAGATGTACTTTTTGGGTTCCCCCTGTGTGTTCCACAGCTGCATGGGAGATAGCGCTGCTGCCCAGCTGTGCCCACAGCAGGAGCATCCACTTCTGTGGGTCTTTCGTACTATGACACGTGAGGAGTGGTCCTGATAAGAGTGCTTACGGACACTAATTAAGAATATGATTGCACCTGTTTTTATTTCAGTTGTATTTGTTCACATGAGAACATGTTTTTATGTACTGTCCCAATAATGTATAACCCTTACCTCTTCCCTTAGTAATAAATAGGCAGCGTTTTCTCTTATTTCCATATGGGCTTCATGTTAACTGTTTTTATACTCCTGGATGTGATACTTCGCCGAGTTTAGGCACCATTTAACCATTAAGTCTGCCATTCCAATCTGGAATACCCAGTCTCGGGTGGTCAGTTTAACATTTGAGCTGTTTCTAGTTTTTTTTTCCCCATTGTAGGTAAGAAAAGCAGTTTGTTGGCTATTCATAAAAACAGCCTTTCAGTGGCCCTAGGAGATAAGTCTGTCTTGGGAGGCTGGGCGTTGCGGCATGGCGGGTTCCTGCACCCCTGTGAGTGCCAGCTCAAGTCCTGGCGTTGCGGCATGGCGGGTTCCTGTACCCCTACCCCTGTGAGTGCCGGCTCAAGTCCTGGCGTTGCGGCATGGCGGGTTCCTGTACCCCTACCCCTGTGAGTGCCGGCTCAAGTCCTGGCGTTGCGGCATGGCGGGTTCCTGTACCCCTACCCCTGTGAGTGCCGGCTCAAGTCCTGGCGTTGCAGCATGGCGGGTTCCTGCACCCCTACCCCTGTGAGTGCCGGCTCAAGTCCTGGCTGCCCTGCTTTCGCTTCGGCTGACTGCACTTGCATCCTGCAAGGCAGCGGGTGGTTGAGTGCCTGGACCCTTGACACCCACGTAGGAGACCTGGATGGAGTTCTTGGCTTTGACTTCAACCTGGCTCATCCTTGGCTGTGGCAGGCTTTTGGGAAGTGACTCCGTGGATGGAAGATCTCTCTCTCTCTCTCTCTCGGCCTTTGAAGTAGATGAAAATAAATAAACATTAAAAAAGGAGAAAAACTCTCCCTTTCTCCTAAAAATATGTTTTGTGGATGTGTCAGGGAAGCTGGGGTTAAAAAAGTTGGGAGCATTTAGTCTTGGTGCCGTTAGGTGATGTGAATGAGGCTGTCGTCATTGTCGTGTATGTCATCGAATGTTGGCACCACGGTGTCTTACTTAAGTGGGATTCCTTGAGCGTCTCCCTTCTCTTTACATTTTAAAATGACATTGCAGGAGCACCAGAGACAGGTGAATGATGATTATAGATAGAGTAGTCGGTGCCCAGTTTGGTGCTTTCTCACCTGCATCACTGTCGCACCTGGCCTTGCTTGGGTTCTGTGGCATAACTACCCTTGATATTCATGATAGAGACTGACGTCTTTGGAGATGCTGGTTATGAATCATCCGTGGCAGATGGGACTGTACTCCCTGTTGCTTTCCTGGCTTGTGTGAGCATCAGCTTGGCCTCGAGTCTTGGCTCCATTAGGTGCACATTGTGTTCCCGGTGAGCTGCGCAGCGTGGCCAGGCAGAGTTTCCCCACCTCTGAACCACAGAGGGTGATCCGGCCAGCGTGTGGGCTTCCACAGGGCACTGGACCCAGGCAGCCATTTCCAGTGGATCTCACAGAAAAGGTGTTCTATCACATGACAGTCCTCGGGAAGATTTTATCCCCTGTATGATAGAGGAAGAACCAGTTTCTTTCTTTCTTTCTTTCTTTCTTTCTTTCTTTCTTTCTTTCTTTCTTTCTTTCTTTCTTTCTTTCTTTCTTTCTTCCTTCCTTCCTTCCTTCCTTCCTTCCTTCCTTCCTTCCTTCCTTCCTTCCTTCCTTCCTTCCTTCCTTCCTTCCTTCCTTCCTTCCTTCCTTCCTTCCTTCCTTCCTTCCTTCCTTCCTTCCTTCCTTCCTTCCTTTCTTCCTTCCTTTCTTCCTTTCTTTCAAGATTTGTTATATTTATATGAAAGGCAGAGTTACAAAGAGGGAAGTAAAGACAGAGAGAGAGGCCTGCCTTTCATCTACTTGTTCCTTCCCCAGATAGCCACAGAATGTGGCCAGGCTGAAGCCAGGAGTTTCCTGGGTCTCTTATGTGGGTGCAGGGGCCCGAGCACTTGGGCCATCCTCCACTGCTTTCCCAGGTGCCTTAGCAGAGAGCTGGATTGGAAGTGGAGCAGCTGGGACTCGAACCAATGCCCACATAGGATGCCTGCACTGCAGGCCATGGCTTTCACCTGCTGTACCACAACGCCAGCCCTGAAAAATTAATTTCTTAACCAGGAAGTTTTATATTCTGAAGTCTCTGCATTTGAGCAGCGGGTAGCTAAGCGCTCAAGGTGTCTGGAAGTTTGCAGGTAGAGAGAACGTCCGCAGCGGGTGAATGCCGCAAAAGGAGCAAGTGGAAGAACACAGGCAGGTGAGCTGGGTGCAGGGGCTGTGAGAAACCCAGCTGCTCACTCGTTCCGGGAGGAGCACACCTCTGCCAGCTGTCAGAGTGTCCTTCCTGCTCCCAGCTGCAGGAGCCCGTGTCGGTTCTGGCAGACAGTGGACCTGCTCAGGCAGTGGTGCTGTGGCTGTCGGATCACAGCTGGGCCTGGAAGGTGAGGCCCACGTGTGTGCACGGGGGCCACCTTGTGTCAGGTTCGTGTGTGTGCAGGTGGCAGTTCTTGTATGGGTGGTTTCACGTGGTGGTTTATGGTGCAGGTTCTGGGGGTCAGATCAGGGCTCCACCGCTGACCAGTTACAAGCGAGACCTTGACCTTTCTATCTCTGTGTCCTTCGTTGTGAAATTGGGAGAAGAAAATTGTCTCATTGAGTTGTTGCATAAATAAAATGGGAGAGAATTCATCGGCTCAATAAATATGCTTTATAGATGCCCAAATAAATACCACTATGATTTTTCTTTAATATAATAATGGTGTTTCTAAGAAACTTTGCCTAGTCAAGAGTTACATTTTAGTCTAAACAATGCAGAAGGAGTTGTGAGCAAGGCTGTTTCAGACTCGAAGCAGTGAAGTTTATGTTCTGCCAGTGCTCTAGCGCTAAGGGTGTGTTCTTGTGTGTGTGTGTGTGTGTGTTGTGCTGGCTCTGAGTGTACTGTTGTAAGACTGAGCAGATTCAACAGATTCAACCTTTTCTTAAACATTAATTTTGCTCAAAATCAATGACTTGCCTTTTATGCTGTCTTGGCTCAAAAAGAACCAGGGCCTGCAGCCATACCAGTGCTCTATGGCCCAGAGCAAGTGCTGGTCCCTCATATGCAGGCATTGTAACCAGTCAGAACCAGTTACAGTTTCACCAGCAGCTTTGCCTCACCAGATCAGCTTGATCCACCCATGGTGGCCAAGGCGGGAGCAGGCTCACGGTCAGGGCCTGGAGCTCCAGCCTGCCCCTGGAGCCCACCGGACGAGTCGTGGGGTCAGCCCCAGCTAACCACACAGGCAGAAGGCAGATGCCAAAGAGTTCATGGAGGAAAACTGGGTGTGATGGCTAACTCCTGTGTCAGTCTGACCGGGTGCGGGAGGCCTCGACGTGTGATTCCGTGTTGCTCCCACACGTGTCTGTGAGGGGCTTGCCAGCAGACGCTCACACTTGCATCGGGAGACAGAGCAGAGCAGATGGCCCTTGCTGATGTGAGTGGGCGTCATCCAATCCACTGCGGGTCTGGACAGAGCAAAAAGACCAAGGAAAGTGACCTCTCTGCCTGCCTGACGGCTGGAGCTTGGACCTTGTCCATCTGGCACTCCTGGTTCTCAGAAATTCAGGCTTAACCTGGAATCTACAACACCAGCCCTCTGGCTCTCGGGCCTGCCAACCACCCCGATAGCACCCCTACTGTCTCTGGCTCCCTTACAGTGGAAAATGACAGGGGATGATGTGCAACCCGGGCAAGGTGTGCGGGGCTTCTGCTCGAGCACAGAGGAGTCGATTGGCTCTCTGCAAGTTTTTTGGGTTGGGCAAGTGTGGCCGCGGCCTCCCCAGCTCCAGCCCGTCCCCCTTACAACACAGCACTTCAGTTTGCACCCAGCTTGGCGATCTGGGCAGGCATGGTCACATTTTTCACGTACAATATACCTATAAAGGTGCCTTTGCTTGCGACCTCCCCTCCCACCCCCGGGAAGGTTCTATATTGGTGGCACTGGGGTATTCTGGGTATGCCTACAGGTTGGGAACGTCCCTAATGAGGCAGTCAGGGGGGCTTTCGCAGTTCTTGCTCCTGACTGGTCTGGAGCTGGACACCTGTTGGGTTGAGGGGCTTGATTTAGTGAGTCCTGATCCTGTCCTGTCTTAGCTCCCCTGGTCTCCTGGGGTTTCCAGCTTGTATTTGACAGACTGGGGGACCTCCCAGCATCCAGTCATGTGAGCCAACACCTAATCATTTTTTAAAAAAGATTTTATTTATTCCTTTGAAAGGCTAAGTTAGAGAAGAGGAGAGGGGGAGAGAGCGAGGGGGAGGGAGGGAGGGAGGGGTCTTCCACTCACTGGTTCACTTGCCAAATGGCCACAAAGTTTGGGGCTGGACCAAGTCAAAGCCAGGAGCCAAGAGTTTCTCTGGGTCTCCCATGTGGGTGCACGAGCCCAGGCACTTGCGCTGTCCTCCGCTGCTGTTTCCCAGGTGCATGGTGGGGTCGCCAGGACTGGAACTGGTGCCCACAGCGTCTCAGTCTCCTGTGCCACAGCGTCGGCCTCCACCTCGCCATCTCTCACCAAGGGCGGAGAAGGTGTTCCCCCAGGGGAATGTGCTGGATTGCTTGGCTCAAGGCTCTTCTCCCCGTCCATCTGTTCCATGGCCTTCCTGTCGTTGCGGCTTCATAGCTTTTCTCCTGCTGGTCAGTGTGTGACTGAGGGATGGCCATTCCCTTAACTACTTTTCATCTCTTAAATGAAAAAAAAATCGACATTGTTTAAATGCTGGAGCTGGTGTTGTGGTGCAGTGGGTTAAGCCACTGCCTGTAATGCCATCATCCCATGTGAGCACAACTTCAAGTCCCGGCTGCTCCACTTCTGATCCAGCTCCCTGCTAATGCACCTGGGAGGCAGTGGAAGATGGCCCAAGTCCTGGCTCCTGGCTTCTACTTGGTCCAGTCCCAGCCATTGCAGCCATATGGGGAGTGAACCAGTGGATGGAAAATATCTGTCTGTCTCAGGAGCCAGGAGCTTCTTCTGAGTCTCCCATTAGGGTACAGAGGCCCAAGCACTTGGATCATCCTCCACTGCTTTCCCAGGCACATTAGCAGGGAGCTGGATTGGAAGTGGAGCAGCCAGGATTCGAACCAGTGCCCAAATGGAATACCAGCACCACAGGCATTGGCTGTACCACTACTGCCACTACTCCACAGTGCTGGCAATACATAAATCTTAAGAGAAATCTTCTGAATGCTCAACCCCTTGAAAATGTAAGAGGGCGGGGTGGTGGAGCAGTCTCCTTCCCGCCTCACAGGAGGATTCTGCGTTGGTGCCCCGGCCACTCACGCTTGAGCGGTAGCATGGCCCAATGACGCTGCTCCTGGTGCTCTTCCCACGCCCTGACTCAGATTTCGCAGTCTGCATCCCCAGCTGATGCTAGCGTGGTTTTAGAGGCAGAAATGCAAAGCAGCTCAGCTCGGGTCAGCAGGCAACGCGTCCGTTGCTGCCACTGAGAACTCCAAGGACGGACCCTGCTTCCTTCAGGCATCCGGACCCAGGGGCTCCACTGAGGTCGGCGCTCCCCTCCCCTCCCCTCCCCGAGTTCTCTGTGCCCCCTGCAGGCTCTGAGAGGGAGAGGTGTCTGCTGTTGTCCACATGGAACGTTCTGGGGAGGCTTCTCCCTTGGGCTCGTTGCAACCTGGAAGAAGCAGAAGGATGTGACCGACAGCCTCCCGGGTCCCCAAGGCAGGCTCTGGGCAGACAAGAGCGTGTCTGCTCAGCGGCTTCCTGGTTACACAGGTGATGAGCCCGGAGCACTAGGCACAGCCACAGGCCCTCCGTAAGTGCTCTCAGAGTGTCGCCTCATTTCCTCCTCTTCCCTGGTGACTCGGCCTGGGTGGCCACAGGTGCGGAGATCAGAATCCCATGTTTCCTTCCTCGTCCAACCTCCCCCTGCAGTGAGCATCCTGGAGCCTTTGCCCGACCTTCATTTGCCCTTGAGGAACTCCTGCTGTTACTTGTCCAGCCCAGCCCTGCCCAGCGTGTGTTCCTTTGCTCATTGGCTCTGCTGTGACAGCATCCCATGTGTGGCACTGAGAATGGCCATGCATGGTCTGTCAGGGAACGGGGGACTAAGCCGGCCTTGAAGCCATGCTTAGATCACTCCATCCATCCCCGCTGCCCTCACTCCCAAATTGACCTTTGCTGGCTTTCTCTGAGGCTGTTAATCTCGGTTTCTTCCTTAAAGACTAAGCCTTTTGTGACAAAGCATGGTCAAGTTCCCCAGGGTCTGTCCCAGCACGTTGATTCTGGTTGTATCCAGAGGCAAACAGAGTTGAGAAGGTCACACATGGTGGGTATCGGCCTGAGTCCTGAGCCTGTCTTGGGCTAGGTGGCCTTGGAACCAAGGGTCTGGCTTTTCGTTGGCATCTCCCCAGCCGGAGGACCTGCCCTGGCAGGAAGAGCCAACGGGATTCATCCCGCTGCCGACTCTGCAGTGTCTGCTTTGGACTCTGGGCTGAGGATGATTGTGAGGTCTCATCTGGGCTCAGCAGGAGAGCGTGCTGCTGTTGATTAGCCATGTCTGCTGTGGATACAGCAAGGGAGAGTGGTGGCAGGCGTGTCAAGGCTACCCTCCCAGGCTGCTGCTGGTGGGGTGGTGGCGACGGCTGGAAGTGATGTTCTCAGGCAGGATGGCAGCATCCTAGGGACCCTGGACAGTGGGGAGTTTGTCATTCTTGGACGAAGCCCCTGCTGTTCAGTTGGTAAAAAACAAAACAAAAACATGCTCTGAAGAAATAACTTGAACCCGTAAGTAAAACATGACAAAACTGGGCTCTCAGGGTAGTGGGCACCAGAGATAACAGCCTCATTTTGCTCCTTGCTTTATTGGTTGATTTAGGAAGCCCATAGACTAAGAGGGTGTTCTGACAGGAGAAAAGGAATTGTAGTGGTGAACGCTGCCTTCCTAAACACTGTCCCTGCACATCCCTGCACTGGACTATTGGCCATGCTTGCTCTTTTTGTTCTTGGTTGGCACTAAGGGCTGAACTCTGCCCAGCACCAGGGTTGGGCTTCGACTTGTCTAGTCTAGGCAAGATACTTGCATCCCCTTCCCACAGTGACGGGTTCAGGGGACTGTGGCCTGGCCTTGCTGGGTGTGGGGTTCACACTTAGTTTAGAAATGGACAGGCAGACTGTTTCTGCCTGTGGAGACCCTGGAAGATGACTGGTCCTTGGTCCTTGGATGGTTGCCTCCTGCTGGACCATGTGCTGCGAGGGGAAGAGGCTTGGCCTTCTTCAGCCATTTTGCTGCTATGAGAGAAGACAGCCTTGGGGTGGCACTAATGGTCCAGCTTGCAGTGGAGTGAGGTGAGATGGGAGAAGTGGGTCTAGCCCTGGGTCACTGGATCTGTCTACCCTTGAGCCAGATGAAGCTCTTGACCTTCTAGTTACATGGGCCAGTGGCTCCCACTTGCTAAGCCACTTCGAATTAAGTCATCTTTTCTTTCTTTCTTTTTTTTTTTTTTTGGACAGGCAGAGTAGACAGTGAGAGAGAGAGAGAGAGAGAGAGATCTTCCTTTGCTGTTGGTTCACCCTCCAATGGCCGCTGCAGCCAGCATGCCGTGGCTGGCGCACTGTGCTGATCCAAAGCCAGAAGCCAGGTGCTCCTCCTGGTCTCCCTTGGGGTGCAGGGCCCAAGCACCTGGGCCATCCTCCACTGCACTCCTGGGCCACAGCAGAGAGCTGGACTGGAAGAGGAGCAACCGGGACAGAATCTGGCGCCCCGACCGGGACTAGAACCCGGGGTGCTGGTGCCGCAGGCGGAGGATTAGCCTAGCCTGGAGAGCCGTGGCGCCGGCCTCTTTCTTTCTTTTTTTTTTTTTTTTTAAAGATTTATTTACTTTATTTGAAAGGCAGAGTTACAGAGAGGCAGAGGCAGAGAGAGAGAGAGGGAGAGAGAGAGAGAAAGGTCTCCCATTTGGTGGTTCAATCCCTAGATGGCCACAGCTGGAGCTATGCTGATCCGGAGCCAGGAGCCTCCTCTGGGTCTCCCACAAGGGTGCAGAGGCCCAAGGACTTGGGCCATCTTTTACTGCTTTCCCAGGCCACAGCAGAGAGCTGGATCGGAAGTGGAGCAGCCCGAACTCGAACCGGCACCCCTATGGGATGCCGGCACTGCAGGTGGCTTTATATGCTACACCATAGTGCCAGCCCCTAAGTTGTCTTTTCTTGCTACACAAGAACACTCATTGATTGAAAGGACTTTGTCTACTGTGTCCAGCCTGCCCATGAGCTAGGTCAGATTCCTGTGTGCTGGTCTCCATAGGAACCAGCCTTCCTGACCAGCAGTGTTAAGGCAGCCATGCCTGTGCTGTAAGCTCTCTGCGTGTGTAGACCAAGCTGCACGTGCTGCTTGCCTCACCATATCTTCCCGGTACTTTGCACAATGTCTGGCACACAGTAGGAGCGCAGTAATACTGGTTAAATGAGCCAGGGACAGTGTCACCTGGTCACGGTGTCACCAAGAAAAGTCAGCTCTTGCAGCATCTTGTTGGCACCGTGTGGTCCGTCAGACTGGGTTTTGGATCTGCCAGTGGTAGTGGTTTGCCCCAGACTAGACTCAGGCTGCTTTCAGAGAATTGGCAGTTTTGAGAACTGCTTCATTTAACTCTTCTTGAGTGCACAGATGGTGAGAACTCTGAGTAGGAGGTAGTTAAAGTCCCCCGAACAGTGAGAAGTGCATCGAGTGCTCACATAGCTCCTAGATGAGGAAGAGAGTCAGTGCGTTGCTGGGCTGGGTCAGAGGGTGCAGTACTACTGTCTCTGTGAGTCTTTCCCTTGCTGTCAGCTTCATTCTCAGACCCGTGTGTCCCTTGTGGGGACGGAAGTTCCCCAGCAGCTGCAGGGCTAAATGTCATCAGCTTAGCCCCACAGTGGGTGAGAGGAGTTCTTGGCATTGGCTGGACTCCTGGGAGTCCCTCTTCTTTCCCCAGCAGGATGCGTCAGTTTAGGCCCCCTTGCAATGGGGAGGTAGCTAGGAAAGGGGCGTGGGGGAGTTTCCTCAAGATCAAGTGGGGGTGAATGAGGGGCAGGCAGACCGCGTACAGCAGTGGGAGCCTGTAGGTGTCCCAGAGCAAGGGTAGCTGTGCGGTCACTTTGAGTGAGCTGCCCTGTGGGTGCTCGGTGCGGTCCTGCTTTGTGCTCTTCCCTGGGTTGAATGTCTGTGCTCATAGACTTTGTGCACAGTGGCAAGTACCCCGCCCAGCTGTTCTGACGTTTGGACTCCATCTGAGCAGACTCCGTATCCCTGTTTTATAAACATAGGTGGGATGCTTCCTTTACTATATCCTGAAATGACTTTGAAAGGCAATATAATCTACCTCCACAAGTAATTTTAAGAATCCAGTATACTACTCCATGTCTAATATGAAAGAGAAATAAAAGGAAAGTAAGTTATAATGAAAAATAGATTCCAGTCTATATTGGCTGGGTTCAGCTATGCTAAGAAATCACAGCGAGTGAAGTGCTTGTACCTGTTCAAAATGCATAAGTTTGGGTTTAAAGGAGGTAAGAAGATCACAAGTCAATCTTTGTAAGAGCTACAGAAAATGAAAAGGCAGAATATAGGTAGACCCTGGAGTAAAAACCAATGTATTCTGTGTCTGTGACATTAGATTTTGGGCTCAGATAATAAACAAGTTTTGCATCTGCATGAGTGGCTGTCGCAGCTGGTCTGGGGTCTGTGGGGCTGCCTTGACCTTCAGGAGAGCTGTGGTGCTTGGCCCACTCCCTAAATGGTGCCAGCACCTTCAATGTGATGTCAGAGTTCCCCTTCGAATTTTTGGTCACCTCTAGGGGGCAGCCCTGTCCACAGTGAGAGTCCCGCTTCAGCCCTCTCCCCAGTGTTCTTAAAATTGCCAATGCCCCATCCGGGTTTTGTGCTCAGAGGCCTTCTGTTCCCTGACCACACTGAATTAGCTGTTGAGCCCCAACCATGTGTCCGGCCCACCCTGGCCCTCCTGTTCCTCGTTTCCCCCTGGGTGAGGAGCTCGCGTACCTGAATTCACCTGGCCGAGTCTCATGAGATGAATGGAGTTGTGCTCTTGTTGCTCCACAGCGCACGCTTGTCAACAGCTGGCACGCATCTGTGACTGTCCCCTGAGCACGCACAGGGTGGGGCTTCAGTGTGGGGACAGAGGGGGGTACCTGTCAGGGCTGGAAACCGGAGAGCGTAGGAGGAGCTGCATTGAGATGTTCCCGAAACCCAGCCTGAGGTGTCTGTTTCTTTAATGTGGTCCATGTGTTGGTAAAATACTTCCTGTGTGGTGTTTAGCTTTATTGATCAGGAATACAGCATAAAGCAGATAGTGGCTGTCAGTTGCCCAAATTGTGGGAAGGATGTGCGAAGGGTCATCCACAAGTTCATGGGAAACACATATTATGTGCTTCATAGATGTGTTCGTGGATAAACTATGCATGAATTTTGAAAATTTCTTGCACCAAAATAAACTTACCTTTTAATGGCATTTTCCATGAATTTTTGAAGTACCCTCGTATAGACAAAGATGTCAGCCTTTTGCCTGACAGATCCATGTGGGCTGTTCTTTGGAGGAATGGCAGTGTGAGGGTATGGGAAGGTCTAGATTGGAGTCCTGCTTCAGAGGGCAGAGCCGAGGCTGCGTGAGGCACCCGGGGGCACAGCTCAAGGAGGGGCACATTCTCTGGGTCATGCAGGGGCCTCTGCTTCTTCTAGAAGATTCCTGTAGAGCAGAGAGGGTAATAGTGTCTGCCTTGCACATGTTATGCAATAGACAATGCATGGGCAGTGCCAGGCTCAGCGAGTACCTTGCTGAAGTACTTAGTGGAAGGCAGCCCGGGTGATTATTACTGGTTTTGTGGAGGTAAATTATCCCCCCATTTTCAGGCTTCAAAGAGTCATTTTCTGGAGTTAATCTGGCCCACTGCTGCTCAGATGTAACTAACTTTCTAATAAGGAACTCTCTGGATTGAAGAGCTAAATATGTTGCTTAGACTTGGCTGTGCGTTTACAGTCACCTGGGGAGCTTTTACCAAGCCATTATGTCCAGGCCACCTTCCAGATCAATTAAATCAGACTCTGAAGGTGAGACTCGGACTGCTCAGGTAATTCCAGCGTGCAGCTGAGGTTGACCAGTGGTGCGGGCTCCCCTCAGCCTCCATGTGCCCGCCAGGCCCCTGCGGAGCAGGCTGGATGCCTCCCTCTGGCTGGTGGGTTGGGAGTGGGGCCTGCTCCCATGCATTCCTCATAAGCTCCAGCTGGTGGCGATGTTGTGGTTCCTGGACCATGCTCCCAGTAGCCAGGGCATAGAGGGATGCTGGTAAGGATCTGTAGGCCTCACTCATGTCCGTTTCCGGAAGGTGAAGCTGCTTGGGGTAGTTAGGTTGGAACCACGTTTGGAGTTCAGTTTCTCTTTGTTGATTTTTTTGTGATAATAAAAAAAAAGCACACTGACCCCCTGCAAGAGTTAGTACTGTTTCTAAAAAGTTTATTTTTATTTCTTTGAAAGGTAACCTGTATATGTGTGTGTGTGAGAGAGAGAGAGAGAGAGAGAAACAGACATAGGGAGGGAACTCTTCCATTCTCCCAGATGCCTGCAACAGCCATGCCCGGACCAGGCCTAGCTGGGAGCCAAGAGTCTCCCATGTGTGCAGCAGGGACTGAAGCACTTGAGCCATCACCTGCTGTCTCCTAGGCACGTTAGCGGGAAGCTGGATTGGGTGGTGAGGCAAGACTGGATCCCAGGCACCCCCGTATGGCCTGCAGGCTTCCCAAGCAGCGGCTTAACCTGCTGGACCGCAGTATCCACCTCAAGAATTAGTGTTTTTAAAAAAATTTTAAAAAGATTTATTTATTTATTTGAAAGACACACACACACAGAGAATATAATCACTGGTTCTTCCATCCCCTGGTTCCCTCCTCGGTGCCCAGAATAGTTGGTGCTGGGCCAGGCTGAAGCCAGGAGCCAGGAACTCCATTTTGAGTTTCCCATGTAGGTGGTAGGAGCTCGAGTACTTGAGCCATCGCCTGCTGCTCCCCAGGCACACTAGCAGGAAGCCGAACAGGAGGCAGAGCATTTGAGACTCTAGTTAGCACTCTGATACAGGAGGTGGGCATCCCAAGTGGACTTAACCTGCTGGGCCTCAGCACTCATCCTGAAATAGTGCTATTAACACTTGTCATTTTTGCCTTAGATTTTGTTTTTGAGTAAGTTATAAAAAATATGTGAACTAATGCTGTGGTTAGAATGACTGCCTCTCCAAAACTCATGTTGAAATTTAGCTGCCGTTTTCACAGTATTAGGAGGTAGGGGCTTTGGGAGGTCATGGGTCTGTGAGGGCTGTGCCCTCGGGTGTGGGATCAATGCCATTCTCCAAGGGCAAGTGCGGCCCCTTTTGTCCCTCTGCCTGTGACCACGTGGCCGAAGGCCCTCTCTAGACGCCAGCCCTTTCCAGGGAGCTTCCCGGCCTCCAGAGCTGTTCACTGGACAGGTCAGCCTCAGATAGCCTGCTGTGACAGCGGCAGGGGAATGGAGACTTGCGATGGCTTTGATGAGCCGTGCGTGAGCTCCCAGTGTGTGCCCATTGTGCTGCACGGTTGCTGTCTCCCATTAAGCTTTCAGACGGAGTCTGGCGCGGGTGAGGCTTCTGCTGGAACTCTGCCGTGCCAGCCAGCGTGGGATCCTTGAGGAACTCTGTGCCTGTGCTTGCGAGCCATTCCGGTTAAGTGGCAAAAGCAGTGTGACGGGGGCCGGCGCTGTGGCGCAGCGGGTTAACGCCCTGGCCTACAGCGCTGGCATCCCATATGGGGCCGGTTCGAGACCCGGCTGCTCCACTTCTGCTCCAGCTCCCTGCTGTGGCCTGGGAAAGCAGTGGAAGGTGGTCCTAGTCCTTGGACCTCTGCACCCATGTGGGAGACCTGGAGGTTCCTGGCTTCGGGTTGGCACAGCTCCAGCAGTTGCGGCCAATTAGGGAGTGAACCAGTGATGGAAGACCTCTCTCTCTGTGTAACTCTGACTTTCAAATCTTAAAAAAAAAAAAAAAAAAAGGCAGTGTAACAGCCCCAAATGGAAAAAGAGTCCCAAGCCCCAACTTTTAGTTCATTGATCTGATTTTGGGGCAGCTTATACATATAATTAATTTATATATACTATTAATATTTATCATTATACAGTTTTACATTAGTTTATACATATAATATTTCATTTGTTATGTTTCCTTGTGTTTATAGATAGACTTAAGATGATATTTAATTAGAGTTTTTTCCCTCCTGCATTTAACAGTGGTCTACAAACACGCAGTCCTTCAGTTTAGGAAGACCAGAAAAGCTTAAAGAAAGAAGAAAATCACCTGCAGCTAGTCTCCATAGTTCACTGTTTATGGGCATTTTACTCGGGTTTATTTTGTGTGTAGGTTCCAGTGATTCAGTGGACAGTGACGTGCACACGTCCTCAGGGTGCACGGTTCACCGCCTCGGCAGCGCTCTCCGTGGCCACGTGGAGTTCTCTATCTGGACATGTCTTTGTTTCTCACGTCACTTCTGTTTTTTGCCTGATTTCCACCTTTTTAAGAATAGTATCTCATGAACATACATTTTAAAAGGATGCTTTGTTGATTTGTCAGGATAATGTTCTGCGCCTAGATTTCTGGAGGTAGCGGTAGAAGATCACGATGTTTGTAAGGGCCTTGATCCATGTTGCTGAAATCCTCTCCAAGACAGGTTTCCTCTGTGCTCTGTGGCAGCCGGTATGCAGAGTATGACTCATTATGTGCACCCCCCTCCCCATGCCTATTTTTTTTTTTCCTTAATTTGAGAGGCAGAGCCTGAGAGTGAGCTGGCTCCCACCTGCTGGGTCCCTCCCCAGACGCCTGCAGTGACTGGCCAGAGCTGGACTGTTCTGAAGCCAGGAGCCAGGAACTCGATTCAGGTGTCCCCCATGGGCGGTAGGGACCCATTTCCCTGAGCCATCGCCCCTGCCTCCCTGCGGTGTTAGGCCAGAGTCAGGAGCTGGGGCCAGGAGGTGGATCCAGGCCTTGCCATGTGAGAAGCGGCCATTATGATGGACATTTTAACTGCTGGGCCCATAGCCTACGTGGCAGCTTCCATCCGAGTTAGCATCGAGGCTGCGTCCAGTCTCTCTGAGACTGTTACTGGAGGCTGCAGGGAGTATAGAGGATTATCCAAAAGTTCAGGGGAGGTGCATATTATGAAAAACTACATGGATTCCAGAATTTTTTTTTTTTTTTTGCTTCAAAATGAACTTGTGTGTATTTAATTCACTGTTCCATACACTTTTTGAAGTGCCCTGGTATCCTCTTGTCTGTAGCTCTTGCTCCTTCTGTCAGTTCCCATCCATGGTGTTTATTCCCGGCGTGGACTCCCAGGGCAAGGGATGGGCCTGTTTCCATGGCACACGTTACGCATTGTTCTTGAGTCCGGGAGGCAGCGGAACTCTCATCCAGCATTTCTTGGCTCCTGGGCTCGGAAGGCATCCTTGGCATGAATGATTTCCCAGATTCTGTTTCCTCTGGGAGTAGAAATGTGAGAGGCTGGAGAAGCGAACAGCCAAGGCACTGGTGTCTAGACTGGAAGTTATGGACGTTCCTTCCTCAGCAGTGTAGACAATGGGGAGCCATGGCACTGCCTTCGGGCCCTCTGAGCCTAGGACCAGTGCTGCTCATGAGCGCTCCCAGGTGTTTTCTCCAGGAAAATGGCAGCAGCGTGAGGGGAGAGGAACAGGAGCTCCGTGACCCTCTCCCGAATCCATCACACGCTCGCTTATTTTCTCTAGCGCTGCTAGAATCCAATAAAGGACTCGGGCTTTGTAGCCGAGCCGGAATTTTTAGGGCGCAAGCGGCAAGGTATATTTGCATGAACATCTGCACACTGGAGCACGTGCTCACACGG
Organism: Sylvilagus floridanus; assembly: GCA_949820135.1. NCBI lineage: Eukaryota > Metazoa > Chordata > Mammalia > Lagomorpha > Leporidae > Sylvilagus > Sylvilagus floridanus. Next base: position 39,410,330 of record OX463234.1, on the reverse strand, counting down.
AATGGGGACACGGCAGAGCCGTTAGTGCCGCACACAGATGTTCCCTGCAAAATCTGCTCCAGTGGTTCATCAAGAAGCAAGAAACACGCAGCTGTTCGGGGAAAAGGGAGAAGGTTTTTGTCTGAACCGTTTCTGTAGCCATTGCTTCTCCCCGGCCAACCGCAGGAGCAGGAGGAGATATAAAATTACCGAAACCAATAAATATGCTAGAACTCTCATTACAAGGTTATGGTCTCGACCCTCTGGGGAGGGAAATGTGTTTACCGTTCATTAACGCTCTATTTGCTGTCTTTTCTAATGAGAAGTCAGTCGGTAGAGGGGTGAATACAAATAACAGAGGGGCTTTGAGGCTTAGCCACAGAGCCGGGAGAGGTGAACAGTGGGGCTGTGGCCGAGAGCAGTGCTTGGGTTTCAGTCTCTTCCTATCATCGGTTGGAGTGGAGCAGCCAGCCCCAGCTGGTCTGACTCCACTGAAGCCTCTGGCTTTTCCTTTTTTTTTTTTTTTTTTTTGACAGGCAGAGTGGACAGTGAGAGAGAGACAGAGAGAAAGGTCTTCCTTTTGCCGTTGGTTCACCCTCCAATGGCCGCCGCGGTCGGCGCGCTGCGGCCGGCGCACCGCGCTCGTCCGATGGCAGGAGCCAGGAGCCAGGTGCTTTTCCTGGTCTCCCCATGGGGTGCAGGGCCCAAGCACCTGGGCCATCCTCCACTGCACTCCTGGGCCACAGCAGAGGGCTGGCCTGGAAGAGGGGCAACCGGGACAGAATCCGGTGCCCCGAACGGGACTAGAACCCGGTGTGCCGGCGCCGCAAGGCGGAGGATTAGCCTGTTGAGCCACGGCGCCGGCCTGGCTTTTCCTTTTGCGCCTTGGGAGAGGCAGAATTCGCGATCTGGTTATTCATAGAAAACAATCTCTCCGCTCTTGCCTCTTCGGGGCGGTGCAGAAGGTGGCGGTTTCTGTGTCACTGAACATGACGCCTGGGTCTTAAATAGAGCCAGCGTGTGAATGCCCTGCAGGCGGTGACAGTGGCGACGCGACATCACTGCCAAGCCACTTCTTGTTATTTTGGAGCCGGGGATGGGAGAGGCAGGAAGCTCGGCGGAGGGGAGGTATTCTCGGCTGCCGGAGCCGCGGCGCGGTTGTAGGAGAGACAACTGTCAAGTCTGACTCTGGGAGTTGGTGGAGTTTATTCGTTCACGGAGCGAGGGGAAGTGCACCGAGCGCACACCGGTGCCAAGTGCAGACAATGCAACGACGTGCTAGACGCCTTCCTGCCGCCACGCAGCCCTCACGACAAAGGCTAGATTTTAGGAGGAAGAACCTTGTTTCCAAATGCCGCCTTTCCTGGGAAGCTTCAGATGTGCCTCACTGAGAGCTGTGCACGGCGAAGGGGAGAGTTGGGAGGTCCTAAAATGCCACCTGCTGAGCTCCAACACCTGCCCCCCCCCCCCCCACCTTGTGACCTGGGCCAGAGGCCGTTGAGAATGACAGAGCATTGTGGAGCAGCTGTGCCCCTGGGCGCTGTTCTCTTGTTTGTAGCCATGGGGAGTAGGGCGTTGGTGCAGCTGGCTTGGGCCCACAGGTTCCCATCAGGTCCGCCCTGTGTGTCGTGTTTGCTGGCGAGCAAAGTTAACTCCGTCTTGCTAGGTACCCTGTGCTTGTCCCCCTCCGCTCGTTCATCCTTGAGCTTTCCCCATGCAGTCTCTCTCCTTCCCTGCATCCCCCCTTCCCCGTGTTGTGCTCTCCTTTTCCTTTTTCCTGTGGCATTTCTCATAGGCTCTGGTGTTCCTCACTATACTGCCAACTCTCTCGCTACTGCTGCTCGCTCGCTCTCGTGTGGTCAGCCACGTGAGGGCGCACGGTGAGGGTTAGGTGAGACACTCCAGGGCAGGATGTGTGCATGGTGTCTAAGGCACAGAGAGGAAGTAAGCAGAGCCCATGTCATGTGACCCCAGGGCATGTATCAGGATCTGCAGACAAGTACGGTTTCTAGGTTTCGAGGATCCAAGGATGACAGGCTCTCCTCCCAGGCACTCCAGGCAGAAGGAGGGAGGCCCAAGAAAGACGATAGCTACGGAAAGCTGCAGGGAGCGCCCATGGCTGTAGCTCAGCTTCCTGGAGTCCATATGCATTTGGATTCAGAAAGGTGGCCTGGGAACAGATTCCACGGGTCCCTGCAAGGAGTTTGGCCTGGGTTCTGTGGCTAGCAGGGGAGCTATAGAGGCCTTTAAGCACGGTGAGTCCCTGATCAGATCTGCTGTGTGGACAGCGTTACAGAGAGGCAGAGAGGCGGGCCAGTCCTAGAGGAGAGCCAGGCGGGAGGCTCTCTGAAGCAAGAGATGCCGGCAGTCAGCTCTCAAGCAGAGTGGATGTTTCTGGAGGGACGCAGGGTGGCATCTGCAGTGACGAGCGACTCTGGCTGTTTGATCCTTGGATTCAAGTCTGTCTTCCCAGGAGTCTTGATTACCCGGGGTTAAGGGACAGATCAGCACACATGCATGGACTATTTACATCATTTCTCAGAGTGGAGGATCAGGTCCTGGGTGACACCAGCAGTTTCCCTGAGGGTGTTTCTTCCCTCCCCATGCCTGCGCATCCTTTGTTAACCGTGCTGTTCGGCGGCACTTTTGCAGGGTGAGTCAGCATCACGATTTTACACGCTGGGGCCCCGTGACGGGTTGCTGCAGCCAGGACTGGCAGCTCATGAGCTAATATTTGCTCCGTGATCACATCTTGAGACAGCACGAGTGAGCTGTGCCCCTTTGTGATTGCCTTGGTCACAGTGTAGGAGGCCCTGAGCCCGGGGGAGGGGGAGAGGTTATCCCTGGGTCACGGCAGGGCCCCGGCCTGTGATCTGGGCCCATTTGTGCAGACTGGGGCTGGTTTGTTCTGGCTCCTTGATGGGAAGTTGAAGTTGCTTAGCTGTGCAGGAGATGCGGTCACGTAACAGATAGAGGTATTCAGGTGGAGTGTGACGCTGTGTACGTGTGCTTCCCCCCAAGTTCACTGCTAATGGGGATAGACCTTGGCTTTCAGAGGACCTGAACCAGGCCAAGATGCCTTTTTATCTCCTGTGCTACATGGCCACAGAGTAAAACTTTTAATCTTTGCTTGTGCTTCTTGTTTGCCTTTGACCTGTGTGGTTTCTTCTGCCTGGAACGCCACACCCAGAACCTTGCTTGGCCGCTCTTTTCCATAGTCTATGAAGAAAGGGCCCCTCTGTCGGAGGCAGCTGCTGCTCTTGCCCCGGGGTGGTTTTGAATGTCCTCACCGTGCCTTGTCTTGTACGTTTCTTTGTGTTCCTTTTGAGCGTATACCTCCTTCCACTCCTGAATGTCACTTCTGCGAGAGCTGCGCTGGGCCTGCTTGGCACTGCTGTGTCCCTAGTGCCCACTGCACTGTACACTAGCTGCTTGGCCAGTGTTTGCTGAACGAATGAGTGATTGTATATCTCAGTTCCCTTTGCAGTGTAAGTGAGGCCTGGAAGCTTGGAGCTCCTACCTCTTATGGGGAGAAGTGCCAGTAAAAGGAGTTTTCCTTACTTTTTCATTTCTTTGGCCTGTCTGCCTCCTACCTTCGCTCCCTCCTCCCCATGTCCACAGGGCCAATTCAGGCTCTCAGATGCACCTGTGCTGGGGTGGTTATTAATCACAGAAAGAATGAACTGTAGACAACTGGGCGGTAGGATCTTCGGTCTCTATGGTGCTCTCCTGGTAAAAGGTGGTCCTGAGCCTCTGTTGGAATCTTCACCTCCTGCATCCCTACCCAGTCACTGACTTACACATCGGGAGCATGGGACATCCTCAGAAGGTCACTTGGAGGTTGTGCCTCCAGCGGGTGTGATGAGATGGTGGGATGTTGTGGGAAGCTCCCTCGGCTTTGGGACGTCCTGCCCTTGGCTAATATCTAATGACCTTGAGTGCCTCTCTTTCTCTGAACCTCCTGTTGCTCTCCCGTTCTGCCTGTGACCCGCCATCTCCACGCCACTGTGTGTGTGGGGTGGTGGTGGTGGAGTGTCTCAGCTCTTCCCATGTGTCCTGCACAGAGGCAGATCTGTTGGAGCAGTGACTTCCTTGGGGCCCGTGTCAGGCTAGGAGATGGGTGCAGCGCAAACTCCCCAGAGCCCTGGAGCAGAAGGCGCCTGGTGATTGCAGACAGAGTGCACTTTATTTTTTTATAGAAAGCTTTTATTTAATTAATATAAATTTTGTAAGTACAACTTTTGAATTATAGCGGTTCTTCCCCCTTTACTCGACCTCCCACCCTGAGACCATCCCACCTCCTACTCCCTCTCTTATCCCATTCTTCATTAAGATTCACTTTTTTTTTAAAATATTTACTTATTTATTTGAAGGTCAGAGTTACACAGAGGAGAGAGCTGGATCGGAAGTGGAGCAACCAGGTCTCGAACTGGCGTCCACATGGGATGCCGGCGCTTCAGGCCAGGGTGTCAATCCATTGCGCCACAACGCTGGCCCCCATGAGATTCACTTTTTTAAAAGATTTATTTTATTTATTTGAAAGACAGAGAGAGGTCTTCCATCCACTGGTTCACTCCCCAGATGGCCACAACAGCTGGAGCTGCGCCACTCCGAAGCCAGGAGCCAGGAGCTTCTTCCGGGTCTCCATGCAGGTGCAGGGGCCCAAAGACTTGGGCCATCTTCTACTGCTTTCCCAGGAGCATTAGCAGGGAGCTGGATTGGAAGAGGAGCAGTTGGGACTCAGCAGCACAGGTGGAGTGCAACCTGCTGCACCACAACACGGGCCCTAGCATCTCATTCTCAGCCTCCCCTCTCCAGTGCTTGCCAGTCTTATGTCACGGTACCATTGGCTGTGCTGCGTGGTGCAGCCGTCTGGCCCCTGGGGTGGTTTCTCCACCTGTTCCTGTGCCTGGCACTTCCTCTGTATGCGTATGGGAAACTTTCCCGTGCAGCTTTTTCAGAAAGTTTATGTAGCAAGGCGCTGTGACAGGGAGACAAACTGTGGGGCTTTCCATTGAAGAGCAGCAGAAGGCGATTTGTCTGCGGCGTCCCGTTCTGTTCCGCTACCTTCTCTGCATTGAATTATGGGTATGATTTCCTCTGCTTTGAAGGTTAAACTGCTAGGAGGTGTTTTCCCGGGGAATGTGAGATTAAAGCATTAAGAACAATTAGATGTAAAGTCTTTTTTTTAGGTTTACAGATTCTGACACACAAATAATTGGAAGTTTGGTCTCCTCTGTTTCCTTCATTCTTTGTTTGCCGAAAGGAATGAATTCCCAAAGCACTGGGACTCAGCATATTTTGGGAGAATGGCACAGCAGGCTTTCTCTAACTGCCCGGAGAGGGAGGAAAGGGCTTGTCCTGTGCCCTCCGAGATGCCGGAGAGGGATGCTGTCCCCTGTCCCCTGTGATCCAGAGGGGAGCTGTCCCCTGTGCCCTCTGAGATGCCGGAGAGGGATGCTGTCCCCTGTCCCCTGTCCTCTGTGATCCAGAGGGGAGCTGTCCCCTGTGCCCTCTGAGACGCCGGAGAGGGATGCTGTCCCCTGTCCCCTGTGATCCAGAGGGGAGCTGTCCCCTGTCCCCTGTCCTCTGTGATCCAGAGGGGAGCTGTCCCCTATCCCCTGTCCTCTGTGATCCAGAGGGGAGCTGTCCCCTGTGCCCTCCGAGATGCCGGAGAGGGATGCTGTCCCCTGTCCCCTGTCCTCTGTGATCCAGAGGGGAGCTGTCCCCTGTGCCCTCTGAGATGCCGGAGAGGGATGGTGTCCCCTGTCCCCTGTCCTCTGTGATCCAGAGGGGAGCTGTCCCCTGTGCCCTCTGAGATGCCGGAGAGGGATGCTGTCCCCTGTGCTCTGTGATCCAGAGGGGAGCCGTCCCCTGTCCCCTGTCCTCTGTGATCCAGAGGGGAGCTGTCCCCTGTGCCCTCTGAGATGCCGGAGAGGGATGCTGTCCCCTGTGCTCTGTGATCCAGAGGGGAGCTGTCCCCTGTCCCCTGTCCTCTGTGATCCAGAGGGGAGCTGTCCCCTGTGCCCTCCGAGATGCCGGAGAGGGATGCTGTCCCCTGTCCTCTGTGATCCAGAGGGGAGCTGTCCCCTGTGCCCTCTGAGATGCCGGAGAGGGATGCTGTCCCCTGTGCCCTCTTAGATGCCGGAGAGGGATGCTGTCCCCTGTCCCCTGTCCTCTGTGATCCAGAGGGGAGCTGTCCCCTGTGCCCTCTGAGATGCCGGAGAGGGATGCTGTCCCCTGTGCCCTCTTAGATGCCGGAGAGGGATGCTGTCCCCTGTCCTCTGTGATCCAGAGGGGAGCTGTCCCCTGTGCCCTCTGAGATGCCGGAGAGGGATGCTGTCCCCTGTGCTCTGTGATCCAGAGGGGAGCTGTCCCCTGTGCCCTCTGAGATGCCGGAGAGGGATGCTGTCCCCTGTGCTCTGTGATCCAGAGGGGAGCTGTCCCCTGTGCCCTGTCCTCTGTGATCCAGAGGGGAGCTGTCCCCTGTGCCCTGTCCTCTGTGATCCAGAGGGGAGCTGTCCCCTCTGCCCTCTGAGATGCCGGAGAGGGATGCTGTCCCCTGTCCCCTGTCCTCTGTGATCCAGAGGGGAGCTGTCCCCTCTGCCCTCTGAGATGCCGGAGAGGGATGCTGTCCCCTGTCCCCTGTCCTCTGTGATCCAGAGGGGAGCTCTCCCCTCTCCCCTCCAAGACCCCTGAGCTGGGGAGCTGGCTGCTCTTCTGTAGTTCCTGGCAAACCACTACAGCATTTCCATGGACAGGATTACACTTGATCCTTGAAACATGGTTGGGAAGCCGATTTCATTTTTTTGCATTTTCTGCCGAAAACACAGATACTCAGGGTTCCTGTCTTGCTCTAGTTCCTGTGTGTTAATGAGTGAAGAATCCGGGGGTTGAGCGCGTGTCTCTGGCCCCAGATTCCTGGCTGTAAGGGCTTTCGTGACGCCCGGTCCCCTGCACGGTGAGGTTGATGTGTCGTGGTGGGCCCTTCTCTGCAAGCCTTTTTCCCTGGGGCTGTGTGTGGGTTTTTGCCCAAGGGCAGGCTTCTCTACATCCTCCGAGAGCCAGCTGCAGCATCACCACCTGTGAAGCCTCCAGAATCCCCCCGGAGCTTCACCCCCACTGTGTTATCCATCCTGTCACATCGCAGTGTCTGGGTGAACTGAGGGTTCTTGGATGCAAGCCACAGTAACCCACGCCAGCTGACCACGTGTGCCACAGAGGGGACCACAGACTGTGCCACTGGGCACCTAGGTTGTGCTTGAACACTCTCGCGTCTCTGTGGTCTATCTCCTGGCAGGTGTGTGAGTGCCCTGCAGACTGGTCCTCTGAGCCCCTCCGTAATGCTGTGGGGACTGAGAGGACAGTGTGGCCCAGTGGACAGACGTGCAGTGTGCAGTGGGGAGTGAGAGTGGCCCGATGGAGTGTTGTGTCCTCACCAGTGCTGTGTGTGACCTTGGGTGTCCCTGCCCGGGGCTCCTCCCGTGGAAGTGTTGAGGTGGAGCCCTTTGCACTGCTCAGTCTTTAACTGTCGGGCTCTTTCCCTGGTACTGCCCAGGAAGTCGTCGTTGGTTTCAGCTCAGAGTCCTCTTGGCTTGTGGGATCGAGTTGCTTCTTGAGTCAAGGCTGTGGCGGAAAATGTGATTTGCAGCCTACCTGCCTGTTGGTGAAAGACCAGACCTTGGGTGAGGAGAACTCTTGAGTTGATGTAGGTAGGTATTGGTAGAAAGTGCGTCTTGTTGATGAGCTTAGTGGTTATCCTGCAGGAAGGCTCCCTGCGACCCCTGTTGAGGACGCCGGCTGTCAAAGGGCTTTTTTTGGCTCTGAAAGTGGCTGACGTATCTACAGGTGTGGGACGGCCCCCAGCCAAGTCAACCCCTCTGCCTAATCCCCATTCCAGGCACAGCCTAGAGCACGTTACTGCAAACTGTCTGTACTCTCTCCCCTGCTGGTGTTCCAGAGTGATGGCTTGGTGAGCTGTGTGTTTGGCTGCTTCTCTGAACAGGTAATTCCTGGTAATCAGAGATCACAATGCTGAGCAAAGATAGGGGAGGATTTGGACAAGTCTGTCCATTTCATTTGGCAGACAATGGCTTCAGACGTCTTGGGCTAGACTTTTCTTCTTAGAAGTATTGCTAGAATTTGACCAGAAATACTGAGACTCTTGCTTGTGTGGGCCACAGTTACTGAAAGACAGGGCCATGCCTTGCCTCACCAGCAGGAGGAGAATTGACACCTCCCTAGTACTGGGCTCAGGGCCCTGAGGAACCCCTGAGGGAGGGATGCCAAGTGCAAGGTCATTGGCTGCCCTTCCTTCACCCCAGGCCCATGCAGACATTATTAATCAATCACTGCACTCTTGGAGATAGCCCCAGAGTCGCAGAATCGATCAGAGCTGGTTCTCTAGCAACAATCTATCCTTTACCTTACCTGTCTCTGTGAGCTCTAAGCAAGTCTCTTCCCAGAGAGGGCGGACTCGTCCAACACCCTGAACGAGCGACTCTGGGGCACAGTGGGAGTGGTGGGCCTTGGACAGCCGTCAGGAGAGCCGTGACTCTGATGAGGGGGCACGTGGTAGTGAAGCCAGGGAGACGTGGGCTGGGTGGCCGTGGCTTGCCATGGCTTCAGTCCTGTAGGGCCCAAGAGCTGTCTGTACTATACTTTGTTTCTGTATTCATGCTGCAGGCAGCCATTGTAAGGATCAATGTTAGGCTTATTTCAAAGTTAAGTAGGCAAGGAGACCCCACACACATACACACACACACACACACACACACACACACACACACACAGTGAGAGCTTTCTTCCACTGGTTCAATCTCAAATCTCAATCTTTCCTTCTTTCCTTTTTTTAAAGCTTTATTTTATTTATTTGAAAGGTAAAGTTAGAGAAGGAGAGGTGGAGCAAGAAGTCCTCTATCCACTGGTTCACTCCCCAAGCTAGGACTGGGCCAGGCCAAATCCTGGAGCCAGGAGCTTCTTCCTGTCTCCCATGCAGGTGCAGGGGCCCAAGCACTTGGGCCATCTTCTACTGCTTCCCAGACACATTAGCAGGGATCTGGGTTGGAAATGGAGCAGCTGGGGCTTGAACTGGCACCAATATCCGATGCGTATGCTTCTGGCAGCTGCTTCATGGGCTACGCTGCAGCGCCAGCCCCCAAATCTCAGTCCTAATAGCTAGGACAGTGTTGAGCCAAATTCTGTCTGGCTCTCCGTTGTGGGTGCTGGAAATCCGGGCACTTGGGCCATCCTCTTGTGCTTCAGCAGGACGTAGGGTCAGGAGCAGAGCTGGGACTCAGCCTCAGGCAAGCAGTATGGGCTGTGAGCGTTCCAGGTGGTCTCTGAACTTGCTGCACCACAGCTCCCCCCGCCCCCTGCGTTGTTTGCTTGTTTTTAAAGATTGATTTATTTATTTGAAAGGCAGAGTTACAGAGAGGCAAAGATAGAGGCAGAGGCATAGACAGAGAGAGAGAGAGAGAGAGATCTTCCATCTGCTGGTTCACCCCCCAGATGGCCACAACGGCTAGAGCTGAGCCGATCCAAAGCCAGGAGCCAGGAGCTTCTTCCGGGTCTCACACATGGGTGCAGGGGCCCAAGGACTTGGGCCATCTTCCACTGCTTTCCCAGGCCGTAGCAGAGAGCTGGATCAGAAGTGGAGCAGCTGGAACTTGAACTGGAGCCCATATGGGATGCCGACACCACAGTTGGTGGCTTTACCTGCTATGCCACAGCGCCGGCTCCTTGTTGGGTTTTAATACCAAGACGCTGTCGGGCGGCTGGAGACCTCCTGGAGGTAGTTTGGGTTTGTGCTTTTTGTTTGCAGCCTCTCCGTGTGCACCCTCGCTTTCATGGCGGAGGAGCACTGTGCGCTGCTGACCCTCGGTGAAAGGTCGTAGCAGCAAAAGGGCCTTGAATAAAGCATTTAAAAATAACTTGGTGCTGTCATATGATTCAGTTCTCACGAAATGTCCAGAGCAGGCAGATTGAGAGGGACAGAAAGCAGATTAGTGGTTGTCAGGATCTGAGAGTGGTGAAAACGTTTTAAAATTAGTGTTGATGGCTGTGTAGCCTTCTGAGTGTGCTGAGAACCTCTGGATTGTGTACGTTAAAAGGACGGATTGGGAATTATATCTCAAGATATGTGGGGAAAAAGGATGTGGGACTTTTGGCCAACGCGAGAAATGCTAACAACTGCCGCTTGTTAGCGCTTAGAGCCGCTTCATGGCCGGGTGCTCGTGCTGCCGCCCCTCCCTGATGGCCTCGTGGCGTCTCTCTGGGCCGCGGGAGCCTCCTCTTCCGGGCCTGAAGAGAGAGTCCTGATTGCTTCATTTCTGACTCTGTGCGGGCGCTGTTAGTGTGTGTGTGTGTGACTTTGAGATAGGCAGATCGTCTCTTGCTGTCGTGTTGTCACTGATCAGAGAACACGCCCAATTAGCACTGTGACGGGGACACAGTGACGACCAACTCGTCTTTCATTGTTCTAACACTTTGCTTCCTGCCTCACAGAGTTGATGGAAAACAGAATGAAAAGGTAACACGTGGCGCTGTGGTGAAGCTATGGCCTGCAAGGCCGGCATCCCATATCGGAGCGTTGGTTGGAGTTCTGGTTATGGCACTCCTATCCAGCTTCCTGCTGCTGTTCCTGGGAAGGTGTGGCAGATGGTGCAAGTGCTTGGACCCCTGCACCCACACTGCAAATCCAGGTGGGCTGCCTGGCTCCTGACTTCCTCCTCGCCCAACGCTGGCTGGCTGTTGTAGCCATCTCGGGGGGATGGACCAGTAGATGGAAGATCTCTCTTTATGCACATCTGTCTCTTTCTCTATCACTCTGCCTTTCTAATAAATACATCTTTAAAAAATAAAAAGAAAACATAAAATGATGTGTGAATTCCTATGAACTTTATTAGGTCTGTCATATTATCCCAAGAGGTTGATATTACTGACCCCAGTGGTGACTTTGAAGCCACCTTGGCCTCCTCTCTGACCTTCAGATGGGCAGGGATGCCACGTAGGCTGTGTGTTCATCTCAGATTACTATCTGCCTTAATCTGTGCCCCGGGGGCGCAGCATGATGGATGGCACCAGTGGGCTTTCCCTCTTCCCCCCGGCTTTGATTGACTTTGGGCTGCTGGGTCAGTGGGAGTCCCCTGCCAGCCGCAGGTTGGCGACAACCGTGTTCCTGTACTGCAGACGACAGCTCCTCTTGGCAGCTGCTGGATTTACCACCCCGTCATGCTGGGTCCAGCAGTCACTGCCTCCCTTACATCTTCAGGCCTGGTGGAATGTGGGGCTGGAGACAGCACAGCACCAGCCCCACCCCGTGAACAATCTCTGTATTCAGCCCTACCAGCGCTCGCCTTGTGTCATCTGTTTTCTGCTGGGCTGTGACCAAAGCTGCAGACTTGAGCCAGCCTCAAGTGCACCTGAGTGTCCCCTTTCTCCAGACCTTGGCACGGGCGACTGCTTCTCCGGACCCTGGTGCAGCAGGGGTGTGACCGCCTCAGAGGGGCCTTTCCTGTTCACACGCCCATCACTGTATCTTAGTGTCTTGCTCTGTGTATAGCACTTTGACCCTTGGAAGTGGTCTTGTGTTTCCTTGACTGGCTGGGCTTGTCCAGGGCATCTCTACCCTCCCAGACAGACAGAGGTTGGCAGACATTTTCAGTTAAGAGCCAGAGTCCGCATTCTCGGCTTTGCAGACCACGTGGTCTGTGTTGGGACTACTGAAGCCCACTGTTGTAGGAAGAAAGGCAGATGAGGGGCAAGTCTGTGTCCACTGCGGCTTGGACAGAGCCTGGCAGAGCAGGCATTGGTAGAGGGTAAATCACAGCTCAGTAGAAGCGGCAGGCTGGATCTGGCTTGTGGGCTTGTCTTGGTCTCTTGGGGCCCAGCATTTTGAACTGGTCCACACAGAAGTGTGCAGGCGTGTACCCTCAGTGCACACACGTGCGGTGTCTGCTGTGAGTCGTCTGCTACGCACTGGGCTGTGGTGACAGTGGTAAAGTAAAATAAAGTCCTTGCCCCGAGGCCTGGCGGGCAGACACGTGTGTGCTGCTTACGTATTTATGGATTCTGATGGTAGATGGCATATGCCTCCACTTACCATTGCTGTTAACAAGACCCCTGGAAGTGGCTGCTTTACAGTTACAGAGCTGAAAAGTCCAAGTCGAGTGTTTCTGTCGATTTGGATCCTAGTGAGGGCCTGGTGTAGAGGAGGTCATGATGGTAGGAGTGTGTGTGGAAGGGATCAGACAGCCCGGAGGTGTCGGGGGTCGGCTGGCTCTTTCCTGACAACCTGCTCGCTCCAGGACACCCTCACTGACCCCTGCCGAGGGCGCGACCCCAGTCACCTCCCACTAGGCTGCCTCTCAGTCCTGCCACTCTGGGGAGCAGGCTTTCAATGCAGCAGGAACCATGGTGGACACACTGTGTGCAAACCGCAGTGGATGGGCGTGGCCCTGTGAGGCCTTGCAGGGTGGAGCACTGCCCCCAGTGGCACCCTTGAGTGGTGTCCTGCGGGAAGATCAGGAGCTCGACGAATGGGTTAGGTGAGATTGCAGGCTGAGAGGTGGGGATGAGCAAGGGGCGTTAGAAAGGTCTGGTGTGACTAGAGTGGAAACGTGCTGTGCAGGGGGTAAGTATGATAGGCTGGTGAGGCCTCCGGGAGTTTGGACAGCAGAATGTCCAGGGGACTAAGATTTCTGGTTAATGGGATCCTAGTTTAAGAAAACCCAAGCAATAGTGAGTTGTTAGGCAATGAGGTTTTATCAGATGTACTGGGGGCTCCTTGACTGAGAAGCGTGAGGTTTGTAGAAGTGTAGCCACCACATTTTTCCTTCCGGCCTGGTGTTACAACTTTGAAAAGATTCAGTACTGTTTACGAGTGTGTTCCCTTTTTGGTTGGTAATATTTTTTTCAATTCTCACTTCCAAATAGGCTGGCGTTGGAAAGCTGTAGGAGCCTTGTGAGCATTTGGCTTGTTTTGAATCATGGGGTTTTCTTATTTTGGGCAGTGAAGTGCATATGGAGTGTGTTTATTCATGCTTTTTTGACTCACTTCTCCCACGGCTGTTCTTAAATTTGCATCGCCATCATATGAATGAATCAAGAATTTGTCAGGTTTAGCCTTTGAGGAACAGATAAGGAACACTGAGCAGAACTTCAGGAGACCCATTGACTTCCTGGTAAGTAGAAAATAGGCAGTTTCCTACAGAAGTGAGTATAAACAGAGTGGGCCCAAGCGTCACCATGGAGTCACTGTTGCCTGTGCTCCCTGGCAAGCGCCTTTTTCTAGGTGATCCACCTGGGGCACAAAGAGCTTGAGTGACACAGCGTGCACACACCTGCCTCCTCTTTGCAGTGTGCTTTCCGGCCAGAAGCTGCGCGTGTGTCAAGGCTCCCTGTCCAGGTGTCCAGTGAGTGCGTGCCCTGAAAGGATAGCTCATGTGACTTTGTTTTTTTTTTGCGGGGGGTAGTAAGCTCACTAATGCTCAAGACTAGAGGAAGAATAATGTATTCAGGCAAAGCGGTCACTCCTTTACTTTCTCCATGCTTAATTAAGCTCACTTTTTTTTCCCTGTTGTCACCAGATACTAAAAATCGACTTTGATTTCCTTCTGGGGGGACTGTGTATCTTCTAGGACTGTTGGTGGTAGGTGTCATGCAGTTGAATGCAAACTGACTGAGGTGCAAGTGGGTTTAATGGGCTCACGTGGCACAGGCTGCTTTTTGCTTCAGGTCTTGCTGGATCCAGGTGCCTCGCTGCTAGGCAGACTTTCTAGTGGCAGGCCCGAGATGCACTTGGACTCTCTGGAGTGGTCTTGTGTTTCCTTGACTGGCTGGAGCAAGCAGCTCAGGCCAGTGGGCCAGGCAGAGATTCTTGGTTCTCAGTGGTCAGACGGAAGTCTCGGGCTTGACGCTCATTGATTGGCTCAGGTTGGGCCTCAGAGAGTGTTCGTTCTCGAGCCAGTCCTCTTGCTGGGGAAGGTGATGGCTCAGGATCACGCACCCATCGAGAGGCAGCTGGGTGGACAGATCAGCTCCTGGTTGAGCTCAGTGGGGGAAGTGGATGTGGAGCTGCGTTCTTGCTTAGAGCAGATGCAGTCGCCATGCCCTGAGATGCACCACCTTCATCGTGTGTCCCTCCTCCAGCTCCCAGGTGCCCAGCATAGCGTTCTACTTGTGCCGGTGGTGGTCAGGAGGGGTCCACTGAATCCGGTTGTCCATGCTGAGGACTGCAAGTTAGACTACACACGAGTCCTCCGTGGGGTGTGCTGTGGTGTTGGGCGCTGTCTCCTCATTTGGAATGCAGGATGGTTTCCCTTGCTGTAAAAGTGCATTTTTAAAAATTATTTCTAGAGTTAAGTTCTTTGAGTTTTAAAAAATAAAATGATAAAATGTAACCCATCAAATGTTTGATCTCTCAGGTTTTGTTGCTTAGGATAAAGTGTTAGAAAAGTGAATGTCAATGTAAAAAAAAGTAAGAAAATATTAGCACAGCTGTTAGGGGAATGGTGCAAAGTTGGGGAGTGGCCCATGAGTGACTAGGGTGCGTGCAAGCCTGGTGCAGTCCAGGTCGAGAGTTTGGGTTTATAACCAGAGACAAGAGCCACTGGCTCTGCTGTACACCCGCTGGTGACCTCAGGCCCTCACCTCCACGTGTCAGGTGAGTTGTCCGAAGCATTTACTATAGAGTTCAGCTCACGCCAAATGCGTAGTTGCTGTCAGCTGTCGTTATTAGTACCCGTCAAGGTTAAGCGTCCCTAATCCAAAAGTCTGAAATCCACAGTGCTCTCAAATGCCGAACTCCTTTAGTGCTTCTGTGTGTGGTACCACAGTAGAAAGACTCCCTACCTGACCTCATGAGCTGGGCTGTGGTGACCATGCAGGTGCACTAATCCACCCTGCATACCAGGCTGTGGACACGAGGTGTCCGTGAGACAACACTGGCTTCCGTGGTTAGACTTGGGTCCCAAGATGTCACTTATGTACTTGCAAGTACTACAAAATCTGAAAGAATCCAAGGTCTAACCCCTCTGGTTATGTCACTGAGCCATTTCCTCATTGCAGTCCATCTTCACCTACTTCCCAGGTGACCGTTCCCTGTTGGGGGGCCCAGATGGGGACAAAGTGTTAGACAGACCCAGCTCTTGGGTAATTGAAAATCCTGTGTGCCCCCCCCCCCCCATCCCTTGGAGGCTCTGCATTCATTGTTGCCTAATTGCCACCAGTAGCTCCCATCCTCAGGGCTGTGAGTATCTGCGTGTCGTTGACATCAGAAGAACGTGATAGACTTTTACTGAATGAATCCAGAGAATGTCCAACTTAATGCTGTGGGTTTAGTAAATAGAACTACTGGGTCTATTTGGGCTATTATTTATGTGTTTATTTACAGAACAAAACAGAGGGGCAGGTGTTTAGCCGAGCAGTTAGGATGCTATATGCTACCTCTTGGTACCTGGGTTGCATGCCTGACTCTGACTCCTGACTCCAGCTGGGAGCTGGGAACTCAGTTGGGTCTCCCATGCGGGTGGCAGGAACCCCATTCTTGAACCATCACTGCTGCCTCTCAGGATCTTTGCTTGTAGGAAGCTGGAGTCAGGAGCGGGAGTCTGACATTGAGTTCTGGTATGTAATGTGTTTCTTAACCAGTGTCTTAACTGGGAGGCTGAATGTCTGCTCTGGCTTGGAAAGTGTAAGGAACCCTTGGCCAGGGTCACCCACCAAGGTGAAATGGTCTTGCAGAAAGTTGAACCCAGTTTTGCTTGATTCTGGACCTCCTGTTGTTCCTTGTACCCTGTGTTCCTGAACTTTGAGGCCCTCCCCACCGTATGTACCTAACCACAGTTGCCATCTTCCTGCTGTTGCTGTACAGGTGTGCAGGTGCCCCCCTACCCTCTGTGGCCCTGGACACTGAGCAGCCAGTGGCACAGGTGACTGGACACTTTGAGAAGCTGGGGTGCCTTCTGGAGTGGGGCCCACTTCTCATCAAGGTTTCGTCCTTGAGAGTGACTTCTGGGGCTGCTCGTCACCCCTCATTGCCAGCCCAGCCCTGTGGCCTCTGCTGCGGGAGCTTCCGTAATGACAACATCTTGAGTTATTATCAGAGCATTACATCACTTCCTTCCCCTGCATTCGGGAGATTGCCTCTGGAGAGCTCGTTGAGCAGGATGAGAGACATTCACAGAAAAACTGTGTGAAGGAGTTAGTTGCTTGAATGTGGGTTTCTCTTGCCTGCTGTCATCACGGGAAAGGTTCCGAATACCTCCAGGAGAAAAGCTGTCCCCTGCTGAAGGGGAGCCACACAACTGAAGCACGATGTCAGGGGTCATCTCCAAACTTCCGCGCGTTGCTCAGGGGTGTGGGGTTTCTTTGAGAGGATGAAGCTGTTCTGTAGTGCACTACAGCAATGGCCACAGGACGCTGTGAATCTACTAAACAGCACTAAATCTCATGGGGTTAGGTGTCGCTCACCAGGGAGCCCGGGTGGACAAGTCTCTCCTGCACACCTGCGCTCCAGGTGTGCACCATTGTCCTTGCCTGCAGTCCTGGGTAGTGTCACTGAGCTCTGACTGCAGGCGGCTGCAGCGCAGTGGGAAGTATGATCTCACTGTCTGTGGGACTTCTTCAGCTCCTTTGTGATCTGATGGGACCACCATCCTTCATGTAGTCTCTCGTTGACTATGATACTGATGGGAGGGAAGCTCCCATACCACACAGCTTACCCACTTGGAGCGGCCAGGAGCAAATTTTATTATTACTGTTTTTAAAATTAAAAAAAAAAAACATTTGTTTTATTTATTTGAAAGAGTTACAGAGAGAGGTAGAGACAGAGAGGTCTTCCATCCACTGGTTCACTTCTCAAATGAGTGCAACAGCTGGAGCTGAGCCAGTCCGAAGCCAG
Source organism: Sylvilagus floridanus (assembly GCA_949820135.1). Lineage (NCBI taxonomy): Eukaryota > Metazoa > Chordata > Mammalia > Lagomorpha > Leporidae > Sylvilagus > Sylvilagus floridanus. Next base: position 39,393,448 of record OX463234.1, on the reverse strand, counting down.
GAGCCAGGAGCTTCCTCCAGATCTCCCACGTGGGTGCAGGGGCCCAAGGACTTGGGCCATCTTCTGCTAGTTTCCCGGGCCCTAGAAGAGAGCTGGACTGGCTGTGCTCCCCGAATGGGAGGCTGTGGTAGATGTTTGGAAGTGTTTGTTGATGCCTTTCCTAGGTGGTAGTGCTGGAGGAGAGGTAAGAGGGGAGCCTGACCTCTCCTGTGGTGCTCACAGTGGAGATCTGCGCTCTTACTTGCTCTGTCTTCGTGTTTGGGATGAGGAGTTGCAGTCCTGGGGGCCTCCCATGCCCTCTGGGGTGATTGGCAGTCTCTCCAGCCTATAGACACCAGCAGCACCCCGCCCTCCCCATGTGACAACTGTGGATGTATGGGGTTGCAGTTGCCCTGTTGAGAAGCCCAGCTCTAGATAGTGGGAGCAGCTGTGCCACATCCCTGTGGTGTAGGAAGCCTGGCAAACGCTGGCCTTGCAGGCACGGTGGCGGTGGGTCCCGGGGCGATGGCACAAGGGTGACTGACGCAGGTCCCTGTGTGCAGTCTGCACGTGCTATGGTACTGGGAGAGCACTGACTTCTGGTGGTTCAGAGTTGAGAGGTGGGACTCGGGGCTAAGCCAGCTCTGCATCTTCTCTCTGTCACAGGGTGTCTCTCACCCTCTTAGCTGTGGAGTGGGGGTGAGAAGGCGTCTCCCAGCTCTGTGGGAGGAAACGCAGGAGTCACCCCGCCCATGAAGTGCTCAACATGGCGTCTGCCCCAGTGAGTGCCTCGAAGATGCCACGGGTGGCTGCTCAGGGAGGGGTACTGCTTGTAGTCTGTGCAGCAGATTCGGCAGCGTGGAGCAATCGAGCCAATGTGGCTGCAGCCACAGGCTCGGAGGAGGTTGGTGCCTTAGAGGATGAGTAGAAGTAGTTGTATGGAAGAGTGAGGGGTGGGGGGAATGGGTGCATACCTGTGTGCATGTACCTCCATGTGCAGGGAGTGGGTGTGAGTGGACGTATGCTCACCTGTGAGTGTGTCAGGGAAGAAGAGGGAAGGCTTCATAAGCAGAGGGGATCAAGGAGGAGTGCTCAGAGGCCAGAGAGATTGTGACAGGTTCTAGAACTGGTTCAGTGTGACTGCGTAAGGTTGGCCTTGGTGACTGGATAAGGTGCCCTCTGCCTAAGGGAGGAAGGTGTGAGTTGGAGGCAGGGAGGAGAGGTGGGGATGTCTGTGATCCAGCACTTGGATGATTGTCTTTGGTAGTAGCGGGGGGGTGGTGGTGGTGGAGAAGGGTGCTGTTTGTGAGGTGCTTGGGAGATGGGCTCCATGGGACTTGGGTCGGAAGCCATAGAGTGATGGGCAGAGTTCAGGTGTAAGGGGCTAGTGGTGGGCACCTTCCCAGGGGAGTGGGGTTTGTGGGAGAGGAGGCTGTGTGCATGGAGATGGTAGTGGGGCATCCTGTTTGTAGTGCCTGAGATGTCCAGGAGGCATTGGTTGCTGGGTAGACAGCAGCAGGCTTGTGATGGCCCTCGAGCCCATGAGAACAGTCATAGCTGGTGCTTGTCACGCCTTGAGAAAGGGACATGATTTGTATGTCTTGGATCATTCCAGCAGCTGCAAGGAGAGCTGGGAAGGACCTTTCACTGGGGCCTGGGTGTCTGTGCCCCGGGACTCCTCATGGACCTCATGGGACGGCCCCGGCCTCCCAGGTTGGCCAGGGTCCTTTGAAAGGTCAGGATTCCACCACAATTGTATTGCCCACGCCACTAGTGGGGTTCTTGGGGCTGCCCACCGCCCCGTCATGGGCGTGGCTAAGGGTACCAGACAGAACAAGACCGAGGGGCTGCTGTTAGATCCTGGGCCTTCCTGGAAAGGCTGCCGTTCAGCACGCGGTTCCCATCCTGTGACCGTCCCGGGGCAGGTGGCGTTAAACGTCTGGCTTTGGTGTCTGAGCAGAGCGTGGGGTTCTCAGGCGGAGACGTCTGATTTGGAGCCGGGGCTGCACGCTCTGGCTGCCTCTGAGCTCTGCAGATGTGGAGGGTCTCGTTCGGGGCCGTGGTCTTTCCCCATCAGCGGAGGCTTCCTCTTGGGGTGGGACTGACAGACCTAGGGGAGAGCATTGGGCCAAAGATTCTTTGGGTTGCAAATTTATAAATATAATTCCAAATTCAAATTAATTCATGGAAAACTCAGTAACAAAACAAAAAACCAAGAAACAGATTGGGTCAGATAACTGGTGACTGGTGTAGGCTTCAGAAGGTTCAGGATCCTGTGGATCAGAATGACAGCCATGTCACGGGCCTTGGGATCTGTCCCCCACTGCAGCTTTCTGGGTGACTCCTCTGTGCTCAGGCCGGTGTCCTGCAGCGGTGGCAGACAGGGCCTGCAGGAGGCCTCATCTGCCCTGGGCTCCTGGACTTCATGAGGTCAGGATCTCAGGGAAATGAGCCCTGCCTTCCTCCCTAAAAGGCCTCTGTTGGCTCCCAAGAGGTCATGGAGGGAGATGGGATGATGTGATTGGCAGGCCACCTCTTCCAGGCAGTTTCCAGGGAGAAGGGTGGGAGTTCACCAAAGTAGCGAGTCCCTTCCTCCCAGGATCCTTGGCGAGTTGCAAGGCCACAGGTGTCCTGGATCTCAGGACTTAGAACTGGAGAGTGGAGGAATTTCTCTTGACCAAAAGCGTGGCGTGCCATGAGGCCAGGCCTGAGACAGTCGTGGGGCACTCTCCCATTTCTCGAAGGATTGCTGCTGCCACTGCTAACACTGGCCTCTGATGTCCCCTGTGTCCACGACTCATGGCATGGTACATTGGGACCTGCCTTTGTTCCTCTGCTCCTCACTGGCTGTGCACCCTCAGGCAGATCACTTGACCTGTCTGAGCCTCCATTTCCAGTGAATACCAGGCCTGGCTGTCTCATAAGGCCCCCCGAGGACTCAGTGAGACTCTGACTTGGTAGACTGTGATGTTCCTAGCACATACTCCAGCTGCCGCTTCTTAGTGTCATGCAGGCATTTTCCTAACTCACACCAGAAGTCGAGTCTTTATTCTCTAAGTGTCACTTTCTTTGTTTTAGACTTTTTTTCAACCTACCTAACAACATGAAGTGTTGCTTAAGAAAGAGTTACAGACTGGTCCCCGCGGTGGCTCTCCTGTCGTCTGGCTTTGCTTCCTAACTGGGAAGAGGGCTGGGCTTGGTTCTTAAAGGCCGTTTAAGGGGGGACGACAGGGGGCGAGGCTCGGTGGAATGCGGGTCCTGGTGCCTGTGTGGGCCTCTGCCCTTCCCCTCTGCTGCTGCGCAGCTCTCCCGGGCCTGCAAGAGAAGAGGCCGATGAGCAGATTAGGAGCTTGGGTTGGACCAGCTCCACCGTATACTTGAAGTGGCACCTGGGCACCATCCTCCTCTGAGTCACGGTGTTCCCGTCCATAACACAGCCTCATAATATCACCTTCCTCCCGGGGCTGTCAAAAGGATTAAATTCTGTAACTGCAAGCAAGGTACTCAGGACCCTGCCTGGCAGACTCTGCCATTGTCATCGGGACACCACTGCACTGAATGAATTTGATCTTGAACACTCTTCCGTTGTTGTTGGAAGGGGAGACGTTAGTGGATGCTGGAAATGGCTCTTTGGGGTCCATATCCTGGGCCTTAGGGATGGGTGAGGTGGGCAGACATGGCCTAGGGAAGGGTGAGGAGGGGTTGCAGGTGGAGGAAGCTCAGTGACACCCAAGGGGAGGAGTTTTCTGCCTTGCAGGCAGCTGTGGGATGCCAGTGGACGAAGCAGATGCACGGAGCGGAAGGTGCTAGGAGGTATACAGGAGAGATAGGGGGCGGCTGAGCTGTCTTGTTTCAGTGAAGTGGATTTGTGTGACCCTGGGGGATGGGAAGGCCACGTGGTCCCGCAGTTCTCAGCTGAAGAAATAGGGCATTGAGATGAAAAGATACAAAGTAGCACTCGGGAGGCAGCCTCCAGGGCAGGGGGCCACGTGTGCTTTGCTGAAGGGCTAGGTGGTAAATGTCTTCTGCTCTGTGGGCCACATGTCGTAGCTGTCACAGCTACTCAGCTCCGCCTTCGGAGTGTGAAAGCAGGTGCAGGTGACTCACAGACTGATTCTGCACCTGGGCTTCTGTCAGACTTTATCTGTAAGGTTGGATGGCAGCTGGGATGGGTCACCACTGTCGGTGGTGGCCTCTGACATAGGTGGTGGGCGAGCAGGTGCTCTGCCCTCTGGCTCCACGCTCTACCCTTTCCCATTTGATGCTGCAGCTTCCTCTGCGTAGAAACCCGGCTCACGTTATCTGCCAGCCAAGGGCCAGTGGAAGTGTGGGGAAGAGATCAGGGCTTCAGTGCCGGCTCGGGAGGTCTACTGAGACACTTCCTGTCTTACAATGCATGCATCTTGATCCCTGCGACTCTTGGGTGGCTGGTGCTGCCCCTCGCCTGCGTGTGAATGGTTCAGCCCCAACCCAACTGAATAACCACGGCCCTTGTGAGGTGTGGCAGGCTCTTGTTAGCAGGTGCACCTGCGCCTCCAGAGAGCGCATGGGCGGCTTCTGCTGGCACACCCTTGGTGACGAAGGGCTGTCACCTCTGTGCTCCTGAGCTGCTGCGGTTGTGGGATGAGCGGGAGGGTGGAGTGAAGTCCATCATGAGGGCAAGTGGCCACCATCACCCTTTGGCCACTCTGACCCTGGGAAAGTCAGGGTGAGAAGGAAGAGGTCCCTTCTCCACAAGGTAAGTCACATGACATCATCAGCCTTGACTTGTGCCCACAGGGAGGGGTACAAGAATCTCGTTGTTGCCACCATCGTTTGCTCTGGTGGATGGGACGTGGGGAGATTTGTCGCTGGTCACTCTGCAGCAGTGTCAGCTCCCCCACCGATCCAAGCTGCGCCGGGAGGGGAGTTAGCTATGACAGACCAGCCACCTCATCTGGCATTTGCCGGCTTTAAAGGCAGTGTTGGAATCTGCAACAAAGTGTTTTCAAAGCTCATTTTAAAAACGGGAGGAATAGGGCTTTTTCTCTGTCTTCGCATTGTTGTAAATAATGAATAACAAAAAGATTCTGGGGTTGCAAAGTGACGTGAAAATCGAATCTCTTCCGTGTGACATTTTGGAAGTTGCTAAATTGTTATTCCGGCCTCTAAGAATAAACGGCCTGTTTAAGGAGATTTTGTGTTTTGTGGTTTTCCTCTTTGGATTTTGGGGGAGAGGGAAATAGTTTTGTAAGCCGAAAGTGGTGTTAATATTCTAAAAAGTCTAATTCTCCTGTTGCTAAGGTAAGAGAATTTGTAAATAGCTTAGTGTCCTCTCCTGAGAGGTACAGCAAAAAAAAAAAAAAAAAGCAATTATAATTTTGTTTACTGCTCACAGAACTTCTAGAGGGAGCTTGGTCTGGGAGTAATTATTTGGGGATTATTCTGTTTTGAGGGGCAGTGTTCGAGGTTTATCTGGATCGGAAGTGGTCTGTTAGCAGGTCACTCTTCCCCACTTCCTCTATGGCGGACTTAGAGCAGGTGTTGGCCCCTGTCAGACTGGGCGACTGCGGCCTGGGCAGACCCATCTACTGTCGGCGCTGCTGCTGCGCAGTGTTCAGAGCTGCAGGTTGCAGTCCGGGCTCTACCGCTTCCCAGCCAGAGTTGCTGGGCTGGCTTTCACCTTCCCGGGGCCCAGCTCCCACTTCTGTAGAACAGAGGAGGGTGTGTCCCTGGAAATGGGGTGTCACGGGTCGTGGTGTTCAGCGACACTCACGGAAGGGCTCGAGCGCGTGAGAGCCTCGCTGTCGGAGGCTCAGTTTGCCAGTCCCGAGGCGTGCATCTCGCTGGGGTTCGTAGTGAATGCAGTGTAGGTGGGAGGAGATTGGCTGGTCTGGAGTCAGACTGAGCGGCTCATTGACTGGTGGCTTCCCTGCTCCCAGCCTTGGCTTGCACAGCTGTAAGTTAGGGGTGGAAGGGCTGGGCTGATGGCAAGCGTTCTGTATGTGACGGCAACGATGGGATTGTGGGCTCCATTTAGCCGACGTGTGCTGTGTAGCGTTCATACATTCATCTCGTGCCTGCTGAGTGCCTGCTGGGGCTGCTGCCGCATCCCCTGGACGTGAAATTCTCTGCCCTCCTGGAGCCCACGCTCCTGTTGGGAGCACCGCCTGCGCCCGGATTGGTGCTGTTCGTGCCTTCTCTCTCCTGGCTGGCTTTTCTCTAGCTACTGAACAGAGCTGCCTCTTGGGAACCCGGGGTCTCTCTGTCCTGGACTTCACTGTTCAGCATCATTTTGGAACTGCTGATCAGTTCTCCTATGTCCGTTTAGTTTTCATTTGGAAAATATTCACTGGATGGGACGTGGGGAGGGAATGCCAGGCTGGAGCTCACAGCTGCTGTGAGCCTGAGAGAATGAAAACCACAGGGAATCACTCAGGATGGCGCCCGCCAGCCTGGCCACTGTCGTCTCAGAGGTCACCCCAGGACACGAAGGGCCGCCCTGCTGAAGGGACAGCCTGCGGTCATGGCAACACGCGGCCCTGGGGTTGGAGAGCTTGTGGCCTGGGCGTCAGTGTTTCTGTTTGGGAGACCGGAGATGAGGGAAGCAGACCTCTCACACGTGGCACAGGGCTCTCCTTCCCCCTGCCGGATCTCGTTTATCGCGCGAAGGTTCTGCTGCCCCCGGGGCTGCTGGCCGGTGCAGGCCCTGCAGTGGCATCCAGGCTCTCTGACAGCCTTGAGGTTCACTCTCACGGCAGTGGTGCTTTGTGTGAGGAGGAGAAGATCTGCTCGTGGGATGGAAGGGGTTACCTCTACAGCCCTCTAAGGCTGAATTTGAATAGGAAATTCCAGTATGAAATCATGAGGTAGTGTGTCTTAAACATAGATGCAGGTGTGTGTGTGTGTGCACCTGTGTAGAGATGGCTGTAAAGTCTCAGCATGACAGTAACAACTCTGCGATCTCAGTACAACAGTTGAGAGCAGAAAAACAAATCTTTGCTTACGCCTTTTCTGTTTTCCTGCAATCTTTTTTTTTTAAATTATTTATTTATTTATTTATTTATTTGAATGGTAGTTAGAGAGCGAGAGGAGAGAGGGCAGAGATGGACAGCTTCCGTCTGCTGGTTCACTTCTCAAATGGCTGCAACGGGCCGAGTCAAAGCCAGGAACCAGGAGCTCCAGCTGGATTGGAAGTGGGAGAACTGGGTCTTGAACCGGCTGTCCTATAAGGGGTGCTAGCATCGAAAGTGGCGGCTTCACCCACTATGCAGGATACCGGCCCCTTTGTTGCATTCTCGGAAAATGCTCATTCCAAGGCTGCCTCCTGTACCTGATCGACTCGGTGCCTCTTAACCCCGCTCTGGTCTCAGTTCTCCAGGTGTGTGTTTAGAGCTCCCCCCCCACCCCCCAGGCTGTGTTTCCACGTGCTCTGGGAGTCACTGTGGTTCTCTGACTTACTTGTGACAGATTCTGCAGCCAGGATTTATGGGAACAGTAATCCCACAGTGCTTTCTTGCTGTTAAGAGGTTGTATTCTTTGTACTTGAGAATCAGTTTTGTGGATCTAAAATCCTTAGATCTCATTTGATTGAGTGTCTTAAATACTCATTTGTTACTTCGTTTCTCAAAGCTCTGCTGTCAAGATTGGCAGTGATCTGATTTTCCGCCCCTTGGACGGTACTTGCCTGGAGGAATTCTTCTCTTCTCTAAACACCTGAGGTTTTCCTGGTCTCTGTGTTGCTGTTACTCATCCAGTTCTCTCTCTCAAGTATGTGGCTTTCTCTGCCAGCCTGTAATTGCTAGTCTATTTTAACCAAGTGGTTTTTTAATGTTATTTTTTTTTTTATTTGACAGAGAGAGAGAGAGAGAGAGAGAGAGAGAGAAAGGTCCTCCCCCGTTGGTTCACTCCCCAAATGGCTGCTATGGCTGGCGTGCTGCGCCGATCCGAAGCCAGGAGCCAGGTGCTTCCTCCCGCTCCCCCATGCGGGTGCAGGGCCCAAGCACTTGGGCCATCCTCCACTGCCCTCCCCGGCCACAGCAGAGAGCTGGACTGGAAGAGGAGCAACTGGGACTAGAACCTGGTAACCATATGGGATGCTGGTGCCACAAGTGGAGGATTAACCAAGTGAGCCACAGCGCCGGCCCCAACCAAGTGGTTTTGAGTACAGGTTTTAGTATCTGTTCTTCCAGTTTTCCTCTTTGGGGGCTTCTGTTTTCTGTTTGTTGGATCTTACTTGCATATCTTCAGTATTTATTACTTTCTTGCAAATATTTTTTTAAGTCGCTGTCTTCATTTCCTTATAGTTTTTGCCAAACAGCTTATTTTTCCCACGTTCTAGATTGGTCTTCATTTCTTTCTTCTTTTTTTTAAAGATTTATTTATTTATTCGAAAGACAGAGATACAGAAGGGCAGAGGCAGAGAGAGAAAGAGAGGTCTTCAATCCACTGGTTCACTCCTCAAATGACCAAAATGGCCAGAGCTGAGCTGATCCAGAGCCAGGAGCTTCTTCCGGGTCTCCCATGTGGGTGCAGGGGCCAAGGACTGGGGCCATCTTCCACTGCTTTCCCAGGCCACAGCAGAGAGCTGGATCACAAGTGGAGCAGCCAGTATATGACCCGGTGCCCATATGGGATGCCAGCCCTGCAGACAGCAGCTTTACCTGCTACACCACAGTGCCAGCCCCTGGTCTTCATTTCTGAAGTGTTTAATTTCCTCAGTTTTGCCTCTCCTTGACTGAGTTTTTCAGATTCTAGGGTGTGTATTTCCATGCCTTGTATCATTTTTAGATAGTCTTTCAGCTTGTTATAAAATAGGTCATAGTTACATGGATTTTTTTCTGGCATGTTTTCGTCTCCTGTGGATACACTGTGCTTCGTAGTCTCTGCTTATCATGTTACGTGGGCCTTTAAAAGTTTATTTATTTTTATTTGAAAGGCAGAGCAGCAGAGAGAGAAAGAGATCTCCAATCTGCTGGTTCAGTCCCAAATGGCCACGATAGCCATGTCTGGGCCAGGCGAAAGTCAGGAGCCATGAACTCTATCCACTTCTCCCAGGGGCCCAAGTACTTGAGCCATCTTCCACTGCTTTCCCAGGTGTGTTGGCAGGAAGCTGGATTGGAAGCAGAGTGGCTGGGACTTGAACCAGCATTCTGGTACAGGATGCCAGTGTCGCAAGGAGTGACTTATCCCGCTCTACTGCAATGCTAGCCCATGAGTGTGGTTTTATCTGGGGCCTTCTCTGTGGCTCTTCTTTATGTGAAGAGAGGAAAGGAGACTTGTGGAGGCAGAGTGGTTGAGAGGACGGGACCCCCTCTCCTGTTGTCACGTGGGGTGCAGGTGTCCTGACAGCCCCTGGCTGTGTCCTCCTCTCTCGTTTCCGTTTGAGCGTTCTCTTTCCTTTATCCCTAGTGTTGCTCTGCTGCTCAACTGTGATGCCACGTCAGCAACTCCTTTCCTTCACTGTAGGACCCTGGCCCAGGCGGAGATCCTGGGGGGTGGGCCGGTTTCATGGACGCCAGTGTGGGTGTGCCCTCTGGGACAGTGCAGTAGCCGCCCAGTCTTACTGCAGCTCTCAGCTTAGCCCGGCGTGTGCCTCGGGGCCCCTTCTCCCAGAGCTTGTCCTCAGCTGCCCTGTGGCTTCCCCCACCTTCTGCTGCACATTTCCCACAGGCCTTTGCTGTGGCCGGTCCTTGGCCTGTGTGGCGTTTGGGGGTACTTCGTCACCTGACTCGGGTATATAAATGCCGCCTGTGGGATTGTGGCTTTTCTATCCAGGTGCTCTCTCTCTTTTTAATGTGGGGATTTAGACAGATTAAAAAAATTACGCTGCTGTCACTGCTGTCTTCCCAGAATCCCTTTCTAAATAGGCATTTTGAATAACGCTAATAAATCCCCCTCCATAGTAATCCCACAGGCCACAGCGCAAGGGAAGGAAGCTGCCAGTGTGGAGAAATTGAAGGCCATCCTGCAGCTGCTAATGGGCCCCTTGATGACGGGGATCAGAGCTCATTTGCTTCACAAAAGTGATTATTCTGATGGCTCCTAACTCAGAGCAGAACTCCCCCCCAGGGCTCCCTGGAGGTCTCCACAGCTGGGTGATCCCCTCCGCCTCCAGTACGGACCAGGAAGCAGGACCTCCGGACTGGGCTGCCTCGTCTGTTCTCCCAGGGGGACAGACAGCTGGCACTTTGAACCTCACCCGTGGACTGACTTATTCACCATTTCTTATTTGAAATGGAGTCTCTTATTTAAAAATATCTGAAGCCTACTGAAAAGTGACAAGACTAGCAAAATAACTTGGGCACATGCGCCCTTCAACCAGCTTCACCAGTTGTTAATATTTTGTGTATTTATTTCCATTCTTTTTTTTCCTAATAAATCAGTGAGTAAGCACATTTATAGATGGTATATGCAGATACATACGTGTATATATTTTTTCTTAAGTGTGTGAAAATTATTTCAGGAATCATGATTTTCCCCCTAAATATCCTTTTGTATTTTTTTTTTTTGACAGGCAGAGTGGACAGTGAGAGAGAGAGACAGAGAGAAAGGTCTTCCTTTGCTGTTGGTTCACCCTCCAATGGCCACCGTGGCCAGTGCGCTGCAGCCGGCGCACCACGCTGATCCAATGGCAGGAGCCAGGTGCTTCTCCTGGTCTCCCATGGGGTGCAGGGCCCAAGCACTTGGGCCATCCTCCACTGCACTCCCGGGCCACAGCAGAGAGCTGGCCTGGAAGAGGGGCATCCGGGACAGAATCTGGCACCCCGACTGGGGCTAGAACCTGGTGTGCCGGCGCCACTAGGCGGAGGATTAGCCTATTGAGCCACGGCTGCTAGGTTGTCCTTGAACCTGGATCCCGTTCTGTGCGCTGTGGGGACGTTGGGGGTGTGGGCATTGGGCAGGCTTCATTCTCTCTTGTGACGAGGCCAAGGCTGAGGAGCAGCTATATTATACTAAAAGCAGTGACAACTTGCAAATGCTAGAGCTGCCTTCTCTTACCCTGTACCAAAGAGTTTCAGTCCAGCTTCTTAACAGGTGCCATCCAGTTCTCTCCTGGGCTTACAGCTCACCATGCCTGCCTGTCTTTCTGGAATCCACAGGGGTCCCTTCGTGTTTGGGCACTGACCAGTGGAAACCAACTGAAGACCCTTCCGGGCGTGTCATCCTGCTCCTCTTTCTGCTGGGAGCCTGTGGGCCAGAAAGCAGACAGTCTGCGCTCTCAGAAGTGTTGGTGTCATGTTCCAGTCATTTGTCCCCGAGATGTGGGGTAGAACAGAACACAGCAGAAAAATGTTGTCATGGAATGTGGATTAGTCGCAGTGGCAGACAGCTTGAAGGAGTCTCATCATCTGGCGGCTTTGTCAACTCTTGCAAGCGTTAGCTGTGGGGGTGGGGCGCGTGGGACGGGTTTGGGCAGGGTTGCTTGGGCTTTCTCAGGAATGTGGTTTGTTTGGCTGCACCGTCTGGCACTCTGCATCGAGGGTGGTGTGTGTATGGGAGCAGGCTGGCCGTGCTGATGCCGTGATTGGCCGAAGGCTATGTGTATGGACCTGGTCTTAGTATTCTTCTGACCTAATTTTGCCCTGGCCATGTGCTCCTGGTCTGCAGGTGTCTGTGGAGTTTGTCCGACTCAAGAGTTCATGTGCCGTGTGGGTCTCACACTACGGGGCTGGTGGGGAGTAATGGACGTGAACACAGCAGGCACCTGTGAGAGATGGGGCATCCGGGAGCCTTTGAGGAAGTGGGAGGCACTTGCCTGTCTAAAGGGGCAGCCACCACTCAGCGCCAGCCCTGGGGGCCGTGAGGGCACCAAGGACCTCATGTGCTCAGACACGTGGCCTTGTCAAGAGGAACTCGGATCTCTGACGGCCATTTCCTAGTGTTGAGTTATGTGGTCCTATTCAGAAAACCACCTCACGGATGGCCTGACACCTGCGCACACACTCAGGGTCAGAGCGTGTCCACATGCCAGTCGTCCCCTGATGTGCGGTGACAGTGCTCCCCGTCCGTCACCCTTCTCCTTTCCTCTCTCTGCTGCTTGGCCTCTGCTGTCAATTTTGTTGTTGTCTTTTATCTTTGCTTCCTTCACAGTTTGTGTTTCCTGTCGGTGGTGAGACCGTTGTGACTGCTCACGAGTTGTCATGTAGTGTCCCAGTCTCGAGGCAGGTGTCAGTACCAGCAGCCCCTGCACAGGAGCCCCCAGCACCTCACCTTTCCTTGTTGGGAGGAACCTCTTCTAGGCCTTGTATGCCAGTTGCAAGATGACTGCAATGATCATGTCTCTGTGTTCTGCCACCACTCACAGAACAGGGAGGGAACTGCTCCACTCCACAGTAGTGGGGCTTTATTATCCCAACTACTATCTTCTTTTTAACGTTTTATTTATTTATTTGAAAGGCAGAGTAACAGAGAGGCAGAAAGAGAGAGGCAGAAGCAGAGAGAGAGAGAGAGAATGAGAGAGAGAGAGAATGTCCTCTATCCGCTGGTTCACTCCCCAGGTGGCTGCAATGGCTGGAGCTGTGCCGATCTGAAGCCAGGATCCAGGAGCTTCTTCCAGGTCCCCCATGTGGGTGCAGGGACCCAAGGACTTGGGCCATCTTCCACTGCCTTCCTAGGCCATAGCAGAGAGCTGGATCAGACAGCCAAACTCGAACTGGCGCCCATAAGGGATACTGGCAGTGCATGTGGTGGCTTTAACTGCTACACTGCAGCGCCACACCCAACTACTATTTACTACTTTTAATGTGCCATATTTATATTTATCCAGCAGATTTTTAATTTTTTTAGTGCCAGTTAAGAGCTATTTAGTGAATCCAGGATCTGGCCTGAGGCAGGACTGCGTCCGGGGGTCCTGACCCTGATCACCTGTCACTGAATGCATAGCATTTTTGTCTTTTTGTGACCTTGGGCTTTTTTGTATTTCTCTTCTGACCATTGCTTGGTAGAGCATCCTTCAGTATGGGCTTGTCAGCTGTTGGCTTGTGATTTGGTTCAGGTTCTATGTTTCTGACGGGATCTCGAGGGTTTTTAAACCATTAGCTGTTGGCCTAATAAAGGGACGGTAACGAGCAGGCAGACTTCTGGTCTCGCAGATGGCAGAGCTCCATGGCAGGTCAGAGTCTGAGCAGATGCAGTGCGCGGTGGCTGCAGGCAGGCGGGGGCCACAGATGTGTTTGGTTTGGAATGTGAGAGTTCTTCAAAGACGGTGAGTCAGTGTTGAAAGACCCTGGCTCTGCACAGACAACCCCAGACTTGCAGCTGCTCTGGAAGAGGGTGGCGATCCCAGCCTCACTCCCGGCGGGGCGTGATTCAGCAGTGCTGGGACTTAGCAGGGGGAAGCAGACCTGGTGTGCGCTTGGTGCCTGATGGGAAATCCTTGCAGTGGTGACTGGAGCACTCCAGGCGCACACTCCCGGACCCAGCGCTCACTCCGCAGGAGAGAGGCCTTGGAGTGTCAGGCGGCTTATGGATGATGATGATGATGATGATGATGAATACCAGCTCACATTTATGTGGTGCTTAGTGTGTACCAGACACGTCGAACGTATGTACTCACACGCATGTACACTGGTTTGTTCTCGCTGCGGTTTTGTCCTCTGATCTAACAGGTGGTACAGCGAGGCTCAGAGAGGCTAAGTGACTTTCCGAGGCCACTCAAGAGGCTGAGTCAGCATTCACATTAGGACTGTCCGGACTCAAAGCAGGCACTTTTTCAAGGCATGAGGACAGGAGGGAGCCCCACCTGTGACTTGCAGGGCCCTGGGAAGTAACGCATGCAGTTTGAGTGAGTGAACTGACAGGTTCGGAGCTGTGATTTTCATGTTGTGCTTGGGATATTTTGGGTGTGTGGCATCTGCAGTTAACCACCTTCCTGAGCTGCTTGGAGTTGTCGGGGCTGCTTGCCTGGCTCTGGATGGAAAGTGCAGGGCTGAGCGAGCCACTCTGAGTGTACTGATGAGATGGCTGATGAGGTGAGGTTCACAGAAGAATGGAGGAACAATGGGAGGAGGGGAGAGAGCACTAGAAATCACATACCACTTTCTTTTCTTATTTTTTTATTTATTGTTATTTTTTATTTTTTTGACAGGCTGAGTGGATAGTGAGAGAGAGAGAGAGTGACAGAGAGAAAGGTCTTCCTTTGCCATTGGTTTACCCTCCAATGGCCGCCGCGGCCAGCGCGCTGTGGCCGGTGCACCGCGCTGATCTGATGGCAGGAGCCAGGTGCTTCTGGTCTCCCATGGGGTGCAGGGCCCAAGCACTTGGGCCATCCTTCACTGCCTTCCCTGGCCACAGCAGAGGGCTGGCCTGGAAGAGGGGCAGCCAAGACAGAATCCGGCGCCCCAACCGGGACTAGAACCCGGAGTGCCGGCGCCGCAACGCGGAGGATTAGCCTAGTGAGCTGCTGCGGCGCCGGCCAACATACCACTTTCACTGCTCCGCCCTCCCGGCCCAGCTGGCAGGAATGGGAGCCACACAGCTCAGGCAGAACAGCCACGGAGAAGTGCGGCCTTTCTGGAGTGCCATCCCCTGGGGCCCTGCCCTGTGGAAGAAGGGACAAGTCCCGAGACTTCCTAGGCAGTGTCGCAGCAGGCTGTCCCTCTCCTGTGGGTGCTCGTGAGGCTGAGCTGCAGCAGAAGGGGCAGGGTGGCCCGAGACACGTGGCCTGCAGCATCTGGAAGGCTGGTGAAAATGCAGGTTCCTGGCCCCACCCCGCAGCGTGTGAGCACTTAGAGGGGCCTGGAAATCTGCTTACCAATTTTAGTTTTTTGCCCCTAAATCAGTTGGTGTTTGTGTCCCACGAGCACAGCATTGTCCCTTGTAACTGCAGCGGGACGGTCACAGTGAGAAGTCACGTGGATGCTTTGTGCCCTCTGAGTCTCACCTGTGCTCAGCCTGTCCCAGTACCAACTTTCCTTGCCATGGCTGCACCAGGAGTGGTGTGTCGCGTGTCGTCATGTTTCTTCGGCTGGAAGTTTCTCTCTCTTTTCCTTGGCTGCCCTGACCTTGACGTGTCTGAAGATCACAGGCCGGTGTGTTCTGCAGAACGTCCTTCTGTTGTGTGGGTTGGGAGAGATTTCCCTTTGCTGAGATTCAGTTCACGCATCTGTGGTGGTGGGGGGGTCTCAGATCCCAGTGTACTCCTGGGGACCCTTGAGCCTTGGGTTCCTCATTCTGGCACAGGGGGACCGTGGTGACACTGGATGGCCAAAAGGGCTGACATGAGGAAAATACGACATGACCTACTGCTGCAGGATCTCGCAGACTGGATGGGCAAGGTGTGCACAGGCCAGGGTATCCTCGTGCCGGATTTGTTGAGAGAAGCTCCTCTGGGCTGCAGTGGAGGCAGAAGAAGGAGCTGTCACAGACCCCTGGGACGGAAGGGGAGCCCGCCCTGCCTTCAGAGATGGTGGCCTTTCAGGAAACTTCGGCAACATCTGTAGCTGTTGGCCGGGGCACTGGGGCAGGTAGGGAGTTGCAGACAGAGTACCAGGTCAGCCTTTGCAAGCCTGGCTGGTGTGGGTGACGGGGAGGAGCTGGGGGAGGCCAGGCCCCAGAGTGAGCTGGGGCTCGTGTGACAGTCCTCCAGGCTGCTCCAGGAGCTTCGAGAGCTGTCCCTGGAGGGGAGTGTGTGCGAGTGTGCGAGTGTTTGTGTGTGCGTGCACATGGAGGGCCCAGTCTGCAGAGCACTATGACTGGGGTGAACGACAGCAGGCTGTGTGGAAGCCTGGAGCAGACTCCCTAAGGTGGCCCTAGGGAGAGACTCTCCCATCCTCTCGCTCCCAGGGAGGCTGCCTGGCTCTCTGGGATTTATTCCCCGCCTTCCTGTGATGGTTCACCTCCTGGTAGAGGCAGCAGAGAGGAACGGGCAGGGTCTGACTCCAGCACATTGGCTGAGTTTGAATCGCAGCTCTGCCCCTTGCTGACTTGTCACCCACCAGGCAAATGGGCGGCTGAGTCTGTGGCCACCTACAGTGCACTGCTGACCCATCTCCATGCCCGTCCTGCCTGAGACCGTGCTGGGGAATTGCAGCTACTAGAGTGATTGTCAGGGTGAGACTCACCCAGGGTGTGAACACAGAGGCGCTCCACGTAGAGGCCGAGAGGTTAAAATACCTCAGACGAAGGTGAGGGCATTGGGGTTGGGCTCAGAGAATATAATGTGTGCAGGTGGGGAAAAGTGAATTTTTAGCTTTGACAGTGTTTTATTTTGCAGTGGGCTTGACCTTAGCTTCTTAAGAAGTGGCTGTAAACCCCACCAAACTATGTGACTTGTGCCTGCGTTGGGGCCATTCTTCCGGTGTTGGGTAGCCTGGCCCCTTGGCCATGTTCTGCTAGCGGCTGGGTGTGGCTAGTGTCTGCTCACTGGACGGTAGGTCTGAGGCACCCTCCTGCATTCTTCCACGTGGCCTGGGAGAGCTGACTTCCTCTAGGTGTCTTCTGGGATGTTTTCATGCCCGCGAATTACCAAGTGCACTTAGCAGCTTCGTTTGTTTGTTTTGAGTAATTACGCGGTGAGTGGTGCTGTCTGGGGTTGCTGGTTGTTTGTTCTGACACGGGGGCAGACATAATTGCTTTATCTCACAAACATTAATTATTGCAGTCACTGGAAGCTGTGTGAGAGGTGTTTGCCACCTACTCGATTTGCTTTCTTGCCTGATGCCTTTAAAGAAAGCCACAGGGTGGCCAGCTGGCACGCTCGGGCTGAGAGTTGGCACGGCACTATGGAATGCTCCAGACGAGTATCTGATTATGTCGTTCTGTCTCCAAGGCTACCGCTCCAGTCCTCCCCATCCTGGCCACCGTCATTTCTTGCCTGGATGACCACCGTGGCCTCTTTCTGGTCTGCTGGCTTCTGTTTGTACTCCTAGCTCTTTTGCTTTTCCCACATGGTGAGTCTACAGTGCTCAGCTTAGCACCTGCCATTAGAGCCCCCCTCCTTGCGGGTGTAACATCTGTTATGCTTGCTGAGGCTCTGGGGGCCTCCTGATGCCTCCCCTGCTCCAGCCTCTCTGGCTTCCCCGAGTCCCAGGCTCAGGCTGGCCGTGGGCCTTTCTGCCCAGTTCTTTCCTGTGCCCGGAGCCTGGACACTGGTAATAAAGGTGTTGCCATGGACCTTGTGAGAAATGCTGAGTCTCAGGCCTCGTCCCACATGCTCTAAACCGCAGTCTGTGTTTTAACAAGACCCCAGGTGGTGTGCACGCACGGAGAAGACCACGCCCATTTTTGGGTTGATGCCCTTCCTCCCCTTCTCCAGGTCTGGCCTCATTTGTCACCTTCCAGAAAAGCCTTTTCAGGCTCCCATGTGTGCAACATTTGTGTCCTCGCTTTGTATCCCTTAGCCTTGCTTTAACCCATTGGTAACCAAAATTAAACGACTTGGTCATTGACAGGTTGGTTACCCCCGCTAGTGAATGTCAGCTCCATTACGGTATGGCCGAGTCTGCCTGTACCATTTGGAGCTCAATCCTGAGCTTTTTGTGGGTCATATTTTAGGTCTGGAATGTACTTCCAAATAGGATAAGACTGGGGCGAGTGGTGTTAGTAGATGGAGACTGGGAGAGAATAGGACCGGCTGAGACTTGGAGAGCTGGTGGTGAGTATGTGGAGGTTCCCTCTGCTGTTCAGTCATATTTGCTGTGTGTCTTGAACTATCCATAATTAGTTAAAAGTAGCCGCTAGCACTGGCCAGTCAGCCAGCTGAGGATAAATAATAAGCAAATAGAAATAGTTCTTGAGAGGTGTTGGGGTGCCATGATCTGATCTGTTGGCATAAAGGGTGGAATAGACTCTTGCCTTTTTTTTTTTTTTCCCAGGCATTGTACTCCATATGTATTCAAATAGAAAAAGGATATTTAGAAATTGGGACATAAGTGAGGCTCCATGAGGCCGGGGCATATTGTCCTCTTCCTGTCTAGCTGCATTCTCAGCACCTGGATCGTTACTGGCACTCAGTACAGACCTGCGGAATGAATGAGGGCGGGTTGATAGCTTTTGGTAGCAAATGCTGTAGGCCTGTCTGCTGGGAAGGAGGGCCCTGGCCCATGCTGTGGTCTGCCTGATGCAGTGATGGCTAGCAAATAAATCCGGTTGTGTGTTTGCATTCATTTCTTGCCTCGTTCTGTTTGGCTTTTAAGGCGTCTTACACTTTGGCTGTAAGCAGTTAATTTTCAGAAAATTAAAGGGTAATGAAACAGTTGAACCTAGAATTGAACAGAAGCTGGTCTTTGATTCTGAAGTGCAGTCAGGATCCCAGGAAGAAAACTGTAGGGTTTCCATTGAACCTGTCAGTTCTCAGAGCATTGAACCTGCCCTGCTGTGCTGCATAATGGAGACTTCTTTGTAGTAGAAGATGGAGCAGACCAGGCTTGACGGGATTGTTTTGTTGAAATGTCCTAAAATGAGTCTTGTTTATGGCTCACTGAGTCCAAAATGCTCTAAAATCTGAAAGTTTTTGAGCATCAAATGATACCACAAGTGGAAAATCCCATACCTATCGCATGACAAGTCTCCATCCGGTGCACTGAAGATGGGAGTGTTGCATAAAATTGCCTTCAGATTATTTGTGTAAAATGTATGTGAAATGTGATTGAATTTCTTGGTTAGGCTTGGGCTCCATATTCACAATATCACATTACATATATATGCAAAAAATTTCCAAAATCTGAAAAGAATTCAAAATCCGAAGCACTTCCAATCTCAAGTATTTTGGCTAAAAGGGTATTCCCCTGAGCGGCTGATTGATTTGGGCCAGGGTTGAAGTTGCCTGCAGGGGTTGGGAGACCACCCACACATTATCCTGGTCTTGTGTAGTTAGTGCGCATCTGATTAGGAGGTGTCAAGTATAAAGGCTTTTTTATTGGGTAATTATAAAATAAATCTCTGTAGTAATAAGAATGACAAATTTTGTGCAGTTTCTCTGTTGATAACTTAAATTTCTGTTAACAGTATGCAAATTTTTTGCCCAAAGTCTGAGAATTATTGCTTGGGCTGGTAAAATTGCAAATGAAAAACAAAACAAAGCAGAACTTGGGTATGGGGATGGGTCAAGAACACCCCCTTTCCACAGTCCTTGCCGTGTCCCTCATTCCCTTGTCCCTCACACCAGGTGTTGTGCTCTGGCCTGGGCTGTTGACTGCTGTGGTGGTGTGTGTGGTGTCTCTGTCCATGGGAGACGCACTGTGGCTAAGGATTGTTGGGAGCACAGCAGTGGTAATGGGGTTGAACTCAGTAGATGAGTACATTGTGCCTGTGTCACTTTCCTATTGTGATACGCCCTCTAGTTACACGAGATTAACCATGGTGGAAAACCCACTCAAGGGGATACAGGATCTGTTGTAATGGGGTTGAACTCAGTAGATGTGTACATGTGTACTTTCCTATTGTGATACGCCCTCTAGTTACACGAGATTAACCATGGTGGAAAACCCACTCAAGGGGATACATGACCTCTTGGTGTCTATCATCTTTGTAAATCTATAATTATTTCAGAATACAAATATAAAAACCCAAAGGGCTTGGTCTTTGCTGGGGGTCAGCAGCCAGTTGCCTTCTGGAACAGTCAGTGTGCTGGCCAGGGTTGAGTTTCACTGAAGAGAGGCTTTGGGGATCCCCCTGTCCTGAAGGTGTTCATATCCTACAAGGACAAGTGAGTTCAATGGTTCACAATCAGTGGGGGTAAAGTGACAGCTCCCAAAGGTGTCCATGCCATAATTTGATCCATTCTCCATGGCTTCTCACCGTTTTGATGCAAGTTGAGTTTATATTAAAGAGGGTGGTTTTGTTGTGTTAGGTATGGTTTTTAGATGGAGTCTTTAATGCACTATTAAAAGATTAATTTAAACCAGAAGCAAAGTAGTCGCCTAAAACATTTCCTTGCTGACCATGGAGTTGAGGATAAACAAGGAAGCCAAGGATTGCTGTCTTTGTTGGGAGCCCATGAGATGAGACCTGGCAGCCACATGTGGACATGACTCAGCTATTGGTCAGCCCAAGAGGTGCCTGCTTGTTGGACATCTTGGAAAATGAAAATGTTCTTCGATGAACTATTGTCGAAGTTATGTCATATAATTTTCTTTCTTTCCCTAGTCTTAAAATAACATGTGACTTAAATCTACTCATGGAGATTGGGAATAGGCTGGGATGGGGATTAGGCTGCAGTCAGTGGAATCTGAACTGGGCAATACCTGCCACACATGTTTTCGGAACTTCCTAGTTGCTAACTTGGAAACATTTGCTACTGATGTCACAGATGGAGGATGTGAATTGTTGAATGTTACATGTGACAACCCGGCTGATGATCCCATCTTAGTCCACTCTAGAGTGCATGATATGTGTAGTCATTATGTGAGCATCAGGGGAGACAGGGCATGTATCCACCAGCTGTCCAGCAATGGTTACTCTGGGAAGTGGAGCAGTAAGCGAGGGGAAGAAGTTCAGACAATTAAAGGAGTGTAAAAGATGTTTCATCCGTAAAGAATTCTGTGTAGAATGTGTGTGTGTGTGTGAGGATGTACAAGCCTGAAGGCGGCTTATTTCAAAGTGTTGGGTTTTTAACCAAGTTTGACATTTCTTCTTAAAAGTGTCCTTATTGGCCGGCGCCGTGGCTCAACAGGCTAATCCTCCGCCTTGTGGCGCCGGCACACCGGGTTCTAGTCCTGGTCGGGGCGCCGGATTCTGTCCCGGTTGCCCCTCTTCCAGGCCAGCCCTCTGCTGTGGCCCGGGAGTGCAGTGGAGGATGACCCAAGTGCTTGGGCCCTGCACCCCATGGGAGACCAGGAAAAGCACCTGGCTCCTGGCTCCTGCCATCGGATGAGCGCGGTGCGCCGGCCGCAGCGCGCCGACCGCGGCGGCCATTGGAGGGTGAACCAACGGCAAAAGGAAGACCTTTCTGTCTGTCTCTCTCTCTCTCACTGTCCACTCTGCCTGTCCAAAAAAAAAAAAAAAGTGTCCTTATCATTTGAGTATTTTGCAATGAATTTTTTTTTGTTTTTATGATGGTAGATGAAACTGTTTTTAAAAAGATTCGTATTGAAAGATTGATTTATTTGAAAGAGTTACAGAATGTAACGCCTCTGTTTTCTATTCATAAAATGGGGTTATCTTCATTCCTCAGAAGGCTTCCATGACATCATGTGTAAACATTTGACACGAAGCCTGGCAGATAGTGGCTAATGTGTGTGGCAGTTAATAAAATTATGACGAGTGTTCCCCAGGGTGAATGAGCAGTACTTGGTCCCTGCTTCTGTATCAGAGAAAATGTTGCAAAGCATCTGATGCCGAATGGGCACCCGAAAGACTGAGATTTGAACCAGCCAGGCCCGGCCCGGGTCAGCTGTGAGTCTGTGTGCTGGACACAGTGGGTGTTCATCTCATCGTGAGTGGACAGTGCCTGCAAGCATTCCACAAAGGGGCCCTTGCACACGTGGCCTTTCCCAGTGGCCATCCCTAAAACACCAGGATGTGTTGAATTTGTAAGGCACACGTTGTATGTTGCTTCTTTGCACAGAGCTCCCCACCCCACACCTTGGGTCTAAATTGCCAATGTTTAAAAATGTTTTTTAACATTCTTGTGCCTGCAGAGAAAACGAGGTGCTCAAAGTCCAGCTGAAGAAATACGTAGGAGCTGTCCAGATGCTGAAAAGAGAAGGTCAAACGGCTGAAGGTGAGGGGGAGACAGCGGGCGGGGAGGGGCCGCGCTTGGTCAGTAACCTCTGTGTCTGGTGTTCAGTAGACACTGAGTATATGATGGGTGACCTGCAGATGGGTTACTAACAGGGTGCTGTTCAGAAAATTAACTGGAGGGAAAAGCCTGCTGTGTGTTCTTGCTAAGTAGGTAACTAGTACTGTCAGACTGTCTTGCTACGCTGCCTACAGTAGCAATATCAGTTTGGATACTTAGGGAATTTTAGGTCTGGATCTTCAGACACTTGCATGGTAGTGAACCTGTGGCGTCAGATTAACCAACTGAATGCTAATTGGTGGAGAGTCAGAGTTGGGGACTTCAAGTGACCATGTCCCACCTCAGTTCACTTACGTTTCTTAATCGCTCTATACCTTAATTTTCTCATCTGTAAAATGGGGTTAGTAAATAGCACCTATTGTCATGAGGCCATCCGTGTAACTGTCTTAGCATAATACCTAGCATAGAGTAAGTACTAAATAAATTCCAGCTTTTGCTATTGTTGATGTCGTTGATCAGAAATCAAGCTGACGGAGGTGGCCAATGAGTCTAGGCTCCACGTGAGATTCCAGCTTCAGGAGGCAGCAGGTGATAGCTCACGTCGTTTAGTCATGAACCAGTGGATGAGGGACTCTCCTCTGTCTCTCTGCCTTTCAAAGAAATAAAATAAATAAAACTAAAAAAACCAAGTAGAGGGAAAGTGATGGCTTGATGGAGATCCCACTCAGTGAGGTGATGCCATGTGCTTCCTCCCCCTGCACTCTGCCACAGCTTAGCTGCCGTGAGTCTCATAAAACGTGTCTTAGGTTAGCCTGAAGAAAGGACCTCTCCCTTTGGCTGATGTGTCCCGCGGCTCTCAGCCACGACTGCCCACCGCCACATTTTCTTAACGCTGAGCTCCTGGAGTGTGGGCAGGTGCCTCGCCCTCCCAGCTCTGGAGTGGCCAGGCCTCTAGTTGTGTTCAGGTTCACCTGCTGGGGTCATCTTCCCATCTGTGTGAGGAAGCATCAGCTGATGTCATGAGGTCGTTGAACGCGACGTTTCTCATAAAGCACTTGGTGTACAACAAATGGTTGTTTTCGAAGTGGTGGAAACAGGACTGGAGTCTGCATGTGGCTTGTGTAGCGATACCACAGACACGTAGATTTTCTTTATAGCTTTTATATACTTTTGTGGTCACTAGATCAGGATCAGCATATTGGTGATGCTTTAAAAGTTATTATTTATTTGAAAGGCAGAGAGAGAGAGAGAGAGGTTGAGAAATTGAGAGAGAGAGAAAAATCTCTCTCCCATCCACAGGTGGACCTCCTAAGTGTCGGCAACAGCCTGAACTTCATCCAAGTCTCCCACGTAAGTGGCAGGAACCCAAGTACTTGAGCTGGTTCTGTTACCTGCTGCCTACCAGGGTGCGTGTTAGTAGGAGCCCGGAATCTGCAGCAGCACTGGGGCTCAAAACCAGGTGTTCTGAATGGGGTGCCGGTATCGCAGGTGGCATCTTAGCTGCCAAAAGTCTGCCCCTTGGTGATGCTTTTTTTTTTTTTTTTTTTTTTTTTTTTGCTGCCATGCCTTGCTTCACTCATGTCTGAGCTATGAACATTGTCAGTCTGGGTGTTACCAGTGCAGAGTTAAGCACAGCTGCCCCTGTGGACACTCTGCTGTTTCCATCCAGACGCTGCTGTAGTGGCCCCA
The DNA here is from genome assembly GCA_949820135.1 of Sylvilagus floridanus. Lineage (NCBI taxonomy): Eukaryota > Metazoa > Chordata > Mammalia > Lagomorpha > Leporidae > Sylvilagus > Sylvilagus floridanus. The sequence goes on along the minus strand of OX463234.1, from coordinate 39,370,119 downwards.
ATCCACTTCATTCCGGGGGTTTACGTGGATGCCGCTCTTCTGGCATTTCCCTCTTAGATGTTTCCTCAGCAGCTGCCTTTGCAGTCATTCGTGCCTTCCTTAGAGTGGACTGCATTGATGGGGCTGTCCCCTCTGCCCAGGCACGTTCCAGTGTGGTCTCCCTTGGCTCTAACTCTGTGATGTAGATTGTTTTTCCTTCCTGTACAAAGAGTTCGTGTTTGTAGGGTCAGATGAGTTTATGGAGTTGGTCCATGCATCTGAGATGAAGATGAAATCAGCTGTTTCCCTCCAAATCTGTATTTTTTTTATTTTTTATTTTTTGCTTTATAAGGTTCTTAAACTTCAGTGCACAGAGGAATTATCTGGGGAGTCTATTCAATATGTTTCTTAGTGGCCGGCGTTGTGGCACAATGGGTTAAACTGCCACCTGTGATGTTGGCTTCTCGTGCTGGAGTGCCAGTTCAAGTCCTGACTGCTCTGCTTTTGATGCAGCTGCCTGCTAATGGGCCTGGGACAGCAGTGGAAGATGGGCCAAGTGCTTGGGGCGCTGTCGCCCAGGTGGGAGAAGAGGATGGAGTTTCAGGGTCCTGGCTTCTGCCTGGCCCAGCCCTGGTCACTGTGGCCATTTGGGAAGTTACCAGCAGATGGAAGATGTCTCTGTCTCTGTCACTCTGCCTTTCAAATAAATAAATCTGTAAATATGCTTTATTCCACGACTCTACCTCTGGGACTTACCCAGTGGACAAATGGATCAAGAATAAAGCTTATTTTTTAAGTGTCTGGTTATTTTCACTTATTTGAAAAGCAGAGGGGGAGAGAGAGAGAGAGAGAGAGAGAGAGAGAGAGATTGATTCTTCATCTGCTGGTTCATTCCCCAAGTGGCCACAGCAATAGGGCTGGGCCAGGCCACAGGTGGGAGCTCGGCACTCCATCTGGAACTTCCGTGTCGGTGTCGGGGCTCAGGCACCTGAGCCATCATCTCCTGGCGCCCAGGCTGCAGGAATAGGAAGCTGGGTTGGAAGTGGAGGAGCTAGGACTCCAGCTGGCACCCTGATCTGTGCTGCGGTATCCCAAGGGGTCGCTTAAGCTGCTGCACCCCCATACCTGCTCCTAGGTGGGAATTTAGGACATATTTTCTAAGTCTTGGAGCTTGAGGATAAAAAGATGCTTTTTATCTTTTGCCATGAAATTGTTGTTGAAACTGTGAGCAAGGAAAAGATTGAAAAATCATTTAAGCCCCAAGTGCCCTCAGGGTTTAGATTCCAGAGGGCTGCTGTGGGACCCTGGCCTTCATTGTTACTTTCTGGTGGGGGCGGTGCCTCCAGGCTTTGAAAACCGAACAGTTTAGTTAAACTAGGTGGCTAACAATTTTTAATTTTGCAGATAACAGAATTTCAGATTCTTGTCCCTTTCTGTGTTTTGAAGGAGTGGTTCTCTTCCTCCAAGAAAAGCGAGACAAAGCCAGCAAAATAGGAGAGGAGTTACAGGTGGCCTCTCTGCCTCTTGAGGGTTCCTTTCCCCTGAACGCGGTGGTCCAGCAGGAAGAACCAGCCTGGGTTCTGCACTCCTCCAGTGCTGTTCTCCCTGGGCAAGGTCAGATTTGCCGACAGGGGACGCCCTGTTAGTGTCTCATCCCAGACCCAGCTGTCTCGAGCCGCCGTAGCTGCAGGGAACTCGCTTGGCCTCGAATCTCTTACTGTAATTCTTCTGGGACACCTGCTCTGTGGTCCGGCTCATGCACTTGGGCTCCCTTTCTCCTCTCTGGGGAGCCGGTGTAGGTCAGCTCTCACTCATTCCATGTTTACAGCTGAAGTTGGAGATGAGATACATAGCAAACTGGCCTCTTGCCTGCAGAGGCTCCCTGGGAGCCGGGAGGGGTCTGGGAAACATGGGAATCCCGTGAGCCTCAGGTGGGTCATGTTGACAAGACAGGCTGGTTCCCTTAGGCGTGCACACATGTTAGCCCAGCATGCGGGCTGTGAGGTGTCGCTAGAAGAGTGCTTGATTCACAGGAGGGAGATAGGGCCCTGCTGGGTAGATCAGAAGACCTGCCTATGGCGGGATTCCTTCCCTGTGGTGTCTTCAGCTGGCTGAAGCTAGGTCCCAGGACACTAGAATGAAACAAGAGGTTTTGTCTTTCCTGTTGGGCCTGGGAAGCCAGGGGCACTTCGCCAACTTGTATTCATGTGGAGCCTGATGGGTACAAGGTCCTTGGACCCAAAGAGGAGCCTAGGTGAGAGGCGGAGAGCACTGGATTCTGACGTGGGCTCTGGGCCTGGTGGGTCTATGCAGCCTGAACTTCTTGGTAATAGGAGCAGTCACTCCCCAGCACTTCGCTGCTGCTGCTGCTGCTGCTGTCACATGTGAATCGGATTTTCATCACTCACATGCCCCAGGGGTGGATGGGTACCTCCTCCCTGGGCACAGCTTCCTCTGGAGTCCGCGTCTTCCCACGGCCACAGCGTCGGCTCCTGCTGGGAGGCCCCCTCTTGTTAGGTCCACTGCACTGCCACAGCCGTCCTGGCTCCTGCGGTCCTGTTCTGTAGTGACGGATCTGCAGCCGCGAGCTCCCGCCGGCATCTCTGTGATTCATGCGCTGCGACTCGGGGAGAGGGGGCCGGGGGATGACTGTGCAGGTGGCAGTCAGAGTAGTCACCGCCAGGGCAGAGAAGGAAGCTTGGGAGCGGTTTCACACGTTTGTGCTGAGATACAAAAGGAGGTGCGGGGCCCTGGCCAGCCTCCTCTGCGGGCCGAGTCTGGGCTGGCTGTGTGATGTGGTTGCTGATGCCTGGTTCCACACTCGCCTGTGCGTCTGCTCTCCCCGTGGTGTCTGTGCCCTGGAAGCCAGGCAGGGCAGTCTCCAGGGCTGCTGCTGGGCGCGATGTCACGCGCCAGAGGCTTCCCACGGCCCCTGTTGTTCCAGGGCCGCGTGCATCGGGACGTCTCATCCTGCGGCCTGCACTGTTGCAGGCTCCAAGCCGTCGTGGCCTGCTGTTCCCACTGCCAGTGTGCGCAGAGCCCAGGCGTCTCTGCTTACGAGGAAGGGCAGGCCCCGTGCCGGTTACTGGGCGCACTGAGCGGCAGGCTTGCCCTGCGCTTACGCAAATGCTGGCAGCAGCTCTGCTGACAGGAGGTGCTCTGGGGCTTCCCTCGGCTCCTCCTCTCCTGGAGCCTGGGTTCAGAGGTGCACCTGCGGCGCTAGGGGACAGGCTTAAGGGAGAAGTAGGGAGGCTGCTTAGCAGTGGCTGCTGGCCCATGCAGAGGAGATTCGCATGCGGGCAGGGAGGGCCTAGGCAGAAATCTCTGGAGCCGACGAGAACAGTGGGCAGGGCTACTATGACTTCCCTCCAGTGGAGATGGGTCCTGTCCTGTCCTCCCCAACCCTGCAATTTTTTTTTTTAAGATAAAATTGTTCAATGTCTCTTTCTTTTGCTCTCTCTTACACACACACACCACACCACACCACACCACACAAAATGGCTGGTGTTGTGGCGTAACAGGTTAAGCCTCTGCCTGCAATGCCAGCACCCCATATGGAACTGGTTTGAGTCCCAGCTGCTCCACTTCTGATCCAGCTCCCTGCTAATGGCCTGGGAAAGCAGCAGAATGGCTCAAGTGTCGGGTCCCCTGCACCCACGTGGGAGGCCCACATGAAGCTCCTGGCCACTGTGGCCATTTGGAGAGTGAATCAACAGATGGAAGATCTCTCTGTATCTCTCCTTCTCTCTCTCTTTGTCTTTCAAATAAATAAATAAATAAATTTTCTTTTTTTAAAGGAAGCGTAGGCCACCAAATCTCTCTCTTCTGTCCCTCTCTTTCTCTCTCTCCCCCATCCCCTGCCCTTCCCCCCTCTCGTGTGTGTGCACCTCTCCATTGGTCTAATCACAGAACCTTACAGAAACATGAATCTGATCCTATGACCCTGGTTTCCCAGTCCAGACTCATGGATGACAGCCGTCAGTGCTTAATATGCTCTCACACTTTCCTCGGCTCCACCCTCATGCCCCTGCCACTCCCTTCTCCCTCTCTGCACCCTGGCCATTCTGGCCTTGGGGCTGTTCTTCAAAGTCTGGTTCCTGCTTCAAGGCCTTTGCACCTGCTGTCCATCTCCTTGAATGCCCTTCACCCTGTCTCTGCATGACTGATCGACCTTGCCAAGTAGGTATCTGATCAGATGTCATCTGCTCCTGGCCGCCCTGTCTTGTGTGTGCTCTTCTTCATTCCATCACTGTCGTTTATCCATCCACCCTTCCTTCCTTCCCTCCCTCCTTCCCTCCCTCCCTCCTTCCCTCCCTCCCTCCCTCCCTCCCTCCTCCCTCCTCCCTCCTTCCTTCCTTCCTTCCTTCCTAACTTTCTTTCTTTTAAGATTTATTTATTTATTTGTTTGAGAGGCAGAGTTTCATACAGAGGGAGACAGAGGTTTTCCATCTGCTGGTTCACTCCCCAAGTTGCTACAGTGGCCAGAGCTAGGCTGATCCAAAGCTTCTTCTGGTTCTCCCACATGGGTTCAAGGGTCTGAGCACGTGGGCCATCTTCCACTGCTTTCCCAGGCCATCAGCAGAGATCTGGATCAGAAGAGGAACAGCTGGGACACGAACTGGCGCCCATGTGGGATGCTGGCGCCTCAGGTGGAGGATTAACCCACTAAGCTACAGCGCCTGCCCCACTGTCTTTAATCTTCACCACGGCACTTTTCAAAGCCTCAAAGTGGCTTGGCTATTTGTTCCCTAGCTTGTTTTCTGTCTCTGTTCCACCCAGCACCAGCCAATCCACAGGAGCCTTGCCTGTGTTTACCCCTGTTGCACTCAACGTGCCTTGCACAGAGCTTGCTCCGTGGTGTGTGCTCTGCGAATGCTCACAGCACAGATGAATGGACAGCTCCGAGGGCTGTGGTGAGCCCCGGCCTCATGGCATGCGGGTGGTTCCCGATCCATGGCACCTGTGGGGAGCTCAGTAGCGCACAGGTCACGGGTCGTGGTTCTCGGGCCCCACGAATCCTGTGCTGTGCCCCACATAACTGTCTTGTGGCTGTGCCTCCCAGAGCTTGTTCAGCTCAGGCGTGGTTACCTGGGGAGCCTGGGGAGAGCGGGGAGTCCAGGACCAGACATCAGACTTGGGGGAAGTCAGGACTGCGGACTCAGCGCCTCTCAGTACCAGTGGGACGTGCAGACACGGCGGCTCTCGGCAGTTTCGCCTTCCTGCATGCTGCTTCTCCTTCCGTGGTGAAAGGGCAGCCTTACTCTCAAGCAGCAGCTGGAGAAGGTGAGAATAGAGAAGGAGGGGCTAGGTGGGCACTGGTTTTCCCCTTGGGGGTTCTGAGTAGAGTTCCAGCCTTGTCATTGATGCGTGTGTGTGTGTGTTTAAATTTATTTTATTTATTTGAAAGAGTTACAGAGAGAGGGAGAGGCAGAGAGAGGTCTTCCATCCTGTGGTTTACTCCCTAAATGACTACAACAGCAGAGCTGGTCCAGGCCAAAGTCAGGAGCCAGGCGCTTCTTCTTGTCTCCCCTGTGGATGGATGCAGGGGCCCAAACACTTGGGCCCTTTTCCAGTGCTTTCCCAGGCACATTAGCAGAGGGCTGGATGGGAAGTGGAGTAGCTGGGACTCGAACCGGCGCCCACATGGGATGCTGGCTCTGCAGGTGGTGGTTTAACCTGCTGTGCCACAGCGCTGACCCGGATCCGTGTTCTTGAAGGAGCTGACCTCCCAGAGCGTCAGTATTTTCACGTAAAGTGCTAGACAGTTACTGATTCCATCTGGAGCTGGAGATGCATCTTCAAGAGTGTCCAGGCGGTGAAGGTTTGTTAGCAGACACCTGTGGATTCCTTTCTGAAAGCAGGTGAATAACGCTGTTGGTGGTTGAAGGGTAAACCTCTTTGAAAGCCTCACAGCCTATCGTCCTGTTAGCACAGCATTCATGTGGTTAGAGGGTTTGCTGAGCTTTAAACCAAAACCTGCTTAGTAGCCCTGGGACCTGGCCCTACCGCCAGCACCAGCAAGTCAAGGCAGGACACAGTGGCCAAGGGGTTGATTGCTTAAAATCATAATGTACTGGCAAGTCCAGGAAATCATATGTCCAACACCAGATGTATGCACCACTCAGATGTAACAGCTGTTTGTATTTTGCCACATTTATTTCAGACTGAAAAAAAAATCATTCTGAGTTACAGGTGCAAATGAAGGCGTGCTTACATGAGCATCCCCACAGATGATTCCAGATCAGCTCCGACACAGCCCTAGTAATTCTGGGACTGAGCGAGGTGCTGGAAGGGGGAGTGGAGAGAGTTGTGGCCACTGCAGGTGCATCTGCCTGCTCATGGCGGGCTGGGGGAGGGGTGGGACGGATAGGAGCAGCCCCATGGCACACTAGATGGAGAACTGGAGGGGTTGCACCTCAGAAATAAGAGACGGTTTTGAAAGGCATAGTTACGAGAGAGAGAAAGGAGAGGGATTCAGACACTCCCCGAATGGCTGCAACTGCTGGAGCTGGGGCGATCTGGAGCCAGGAGCTTCTTCTGGATCTCCCAGGTCCAGGGGCCCAAGGACTTGTTCCTTCCTCTGCTGCTTTCCCAGGCGCATTAGCAAGGAGCTGGATCAGAAGTGGAACAGCCAGGATTCAAACTGGCACCCATATGGGATGCTGAGTCTGCAGGCGGTCCTTATGCACTATGCCACAGCTCGCTCGCTCTCTTAAGATTTATCTTTATTTATTTGAAAGGCATAGTTAGAGTGAGAACGAATGAGTTTCTATCCACTGATTTACTCCCCAAATAGCTGTGTTGGCCAGGGCTATGGCAGTCTGAAGTCAGGAACCAGGCGCTTCTTCTTGTCTCCCCTGTGGCTGCAGGGGCCCAAGCACTTGGGCCATCTTCTGCTGCTTTGCCAGGCACATTAGCAGGGAGCTGAATCAGAGATGGAACAGCCGGGTCTCAAACTGGCACCCATATGGTATGTCGCTGTTGCAGGTGGTTGCTTAACCCACTGTGCCACAGCGCTGGCCCTGAGATGGCTTCTGATAAAGAGAAGAGAGGGTGTTGGGTTGCAGACCCACAGATGACCATGCAGCCAGAGTGACTTGGGAACCTGGCAACTCCAAAGTGTTTTATGCAGGAGAGGTTTGGTGGTTGGAGATCTTACTGGAAGGGGGTTTGAGAGCATTGTGGTAAGAGTGCATTTTCCTAGCATTCACCCTGCTTTGACGGAATTTTGGTGTTTGTTTGGGAGATTGTATCTGGCTTGTGTAAGAGAGAAAACCCTCATGCCAGTGCCTTCTGTAAGACGGTTCTCTCCTCTGGCAGAAGCAGCGAGTCCAGAGCTGGTGTGATGGCTTCGTGGCCGTCAGGGACCCGGGGGCTTCTCTCCCCCTGCTCTGTCCGCAGTGCCTGGCTCTCCTCTTGGGATGGCCTCGCCGTGCTCCAGCCCTCACGGGTGTGTTTTCTGCAGGCGGAAGCAGGCAGTTGGATGGGCAGAGAGTGCATTTCCCAGCTGGGCTGCGTACCGATCTGGAGCTTTAAGGAGGACAAGCCTGCTTTCGGACGCTCCTGCCCTCCATCACCCCTACGTACAGCTCTCTGGCTACCCGGATGGAAAGGAAGCCTGGGAAATGGGGTTGCGTGATTGACACATAAGGAAGAAGGGACAGTGGATACTGGCACCCGTTGTGCCAACCCTACTGGGAAAGCTCCACCAAAGACCTGGGGTCAAGGTCGCAAGAGCACCAAGTCCCGGGTCCTGGAAGTGGCCGTGTCTCTCTGGCGACCCCCCCAAGGGGCGATGGTTTGTTTGCTCTCCCTGGTTTCATCTCCAGCTGGCTGCTTGCCTCTCCCAAATCATTATGAGAGCAATTGCCTGCGAATATCAAGTATTGATGTGTGATTTTTGTTCATTTCCTTTTTCTTGTTTGGCAGGAAACAAAGGCACAGACAAACAGCAGCGGGACTGCTTCTTCTGCTTCCCGGGCCCTGGCCAGACGCGTGTTTATCCCCGCTGTCGTCGTGCCTTTTAGGGCCGTGCGGGCACTGTGATTACTGTCGGGTGCTTGTCACTCAGCGTCTCCTCCGGTTTGCAGCTCCTCTCCTTCCTGGAGGCTGACAGGTGGCTTGTTTTGTTAAATGCCACTTTGGTTTGAAGACTGTGCTGTTTTAAGTTTCTAATTACAGCTTTCGTAAGGCAACTGGTCATTTTGCCTCGCTTGAGTGGGTAATGATGCCTGCTACCTTGGTGAGAGCAGCTTGTCTGAATGCTTTCTTTATCTTGGATTGGATGGGAAAAGAGACACCCTCTTGAGAGACAAGGCCCATGCGCCTTCTGGGGTATCTCTCTGGTTGATGGCCTCGCTCGTCCTCCATCTGCCTCTGGGGTATCTCTCTGGCTGATGGCCTCGCTGGTTCTCCATCTGCCTCTGGGGTATCTCTCTGGCTGATGGCCTCGCTCGTCCTCCATCTGCCTTCTGGGGTATCTCTCTGGCTGATGGCCTCGCCCATTCTTTGCACAGAATGGAAATGCACCACTGTCTTCCCTGTGTGGGGCGCGGCCCCACGCCAGCTCCAGTCTAAACACTGCCAGGCCTGCCACGCTCACCAGCCAGATGGCACTGCCCCAGGAAGCCCTCCGTGCTTTCCTTCCCATCATCTCCCCTAGAGCTTAGAGGATTGCTGCCTGTTTCACACCCCAGTTCTACAATTGCTGGAGATGATCAGTGGATGTTTAGAGAGTGAAAGCCTAACAGGCCGTCGGGTGGCTTACAGTACAGCAGCCAGCATGCATTCAGTACCACACGCCGAGCCTTGTGCTGGCCGCTGAGCAGGCAGCCCGCCCTGTTCCCATCTTATAGGTGGGGAAACTGAAGCTTAGGAAGGTTGGGGCAGTGTGTGTGAGGGGTCCAGACGAGTTTTGGTCCCCGCCACACACTTGGTGCAAGCGTTAGATTGTCTTCATTGCCATCACCGTCGGGCACTTGGCCCCGGTGCACAGCTGGGAGTGGGAGGGCCTGGACCTTGGAGGCCCTGACCAGGAAGGGAGGAATGCGCCTGTCTGCCCCCTGGAGCTCGCACACGGGGACCCTGGGTGTGGGAGAGGGAGTGCTGGCTTTTCCAGGTTGCTGTGAGCTGTGGGACATGCACTTGGGCACTCAGGACCAGACTGACTGCAGGTCTTGCAGGCACACGCCTCACCTGGAGTTTCTTGCCCCGCCAGGCTCCCCGTTCTTGTTCCATTTCTCTTAGATTCTTCCCCCAAATCTCACTGTTTTGGGGACTTACTGTTTCCAAAACACTCTGCTTCCTCCAGATGGAGCCAATTAGGTCAAGCTCCGCTCCACCTTTAATTACTCTTGCCTTCATTTGCATCCGGTTCCTCTCATTATAATGCCATTAGCAGTATGCAGGGGCCCTGCTGCTGGGCCATCCAGAACGGGCTGGGAGCTGGCACAGTGGCAAGGCCCTGCCTCTGTGGCCTTGGTTGCCTTCTGGGTAAAGCCAAGGGTTTGGAGCCGACGACAGCCCCGGGGAGCCTGCACTCCGCAGGGCCGGCCTTCAGCGGGTTTCAGCCTTCACTGTTGGTAAACAATGTGTGTTTTCTTGATTTGTTAAGAAAATGGAACCCTGTTCATTGTGGAGAGTTAAGAAATGGTGGAGATGAGCACAAAAGGAGAAGACAGGAGTTATTTGTAAGCCCTCGGGCACGGGTGATACTTTGGAGTGGATCCTTTGAGACAGGAATGACAATTTGCTCTTACTTAAACTCACTCTTATTCAAGCTCTTGGGGGCTGCATCTCCTGTCCCAAGGGCTTAGCAAACTCTCCCTGCAATAGTGATTTTTTTTTTAATTTCTTTATTTCAAAGGCAGAGTGACATAGAGGAAGCCTCTCCTCCCTCCCTCTCTCTCTCTCTCTCTCTCTCTCTCTCTCTCTCACACACACATACACACACACACACACAGTGAGCTGCCACCTGCTGATTCACTCCCTAGATGGTCACAATAGGCAGGGCTGGGCCAGGCTAAAGCTGGGAGCCCAGAGCTGAGTCCAGGTCTCCAACATGGGACCCAAGCCCTTGGCCCATCCTCCGCTGCCTTCCCAGGTGCCTTAGTAGGCAGCTGGATCAGAAGTGGAGTAGCTGGGTCTTGACTTGGCGCTCCAGGGTGAGATGCTGGTGTCACAGTGGCAATGTGCCCTGCTGTGCGCTAACACCGGCTCCTCCAACCTTACTTGACACTTGGACTTCTCATGGGCTGAGAAGAAAGCCGATGGAAGAAAAACGGTAACAATTGGTGGGGATTTCCATGGGAAGCGCAGGCAGTGGTGCAGCGTGAGCGGGAGCAGTGTGAAGTCCCTGTCAGCGTGTGCCCGGGATGCCTGGCGCAGAGTTCGGTGGGCATGCCAGCTGCCTCCTGCCGCCTTCCTCTTCCTTCACTCTTCCAGAGGAAAATGGGGCGGTGTTCATCATGCAGCTGGTTCTAAGAAGCATTAGAGCGTAAAGACAGATTGCAGTGGGGGAGGTGGGGGCAGTGTTGTGATACAGCTGGGCAAGCCAATGCTTGAGAGGCTAGCAACCCATACTGGAGTGTCAGTTCTAGTCCTGCTTCTGTTGCAGCTCCCTGCTGATGTGCCTGGGAAAGCCGCAGAAGATGGCCCAAGTGCTTGAGCCCCCACAACCTACATAGGAGATCTGAAGGGAGCTCCTGGCTCTTGTGGCCATTGGGGAGTGAACTATCGGATGGAAGATCTCTCTTTGTATCTCCGTCCAACTCTCTTTCTCTCTCCCCCTCTCTCCTCTTCTGCCTTTTAAATGAATAAATACATACATGTTAAAAGATTTACACCGTGGGTTGTGCCATGGAATGTTCTAGCTCTGCCCTTTGCTCGCGGTATGATCTTGGGCACCTTGCTTGGCCCCTCCCCTCCAGCCCTCTGGATTTCCTTCTGGATCATGTCTGTGGTTGAGTCTTCAAGTTCACTCGTTGTTTCCTTGGCCATTCGCCGTGATGCTCTCCTGTGGGTCACGTGCAGCCGTGAGGGGTGCCGTGAAGCAGTCTCTTGGCTTCGTGCCCAGGTGGCCAAGTGCCAAGCCAAACATTGGTGCTTTTCTTGCCATGGGAGGAGGACAGAGTAGCTCGTGCAGGACATGAGCAGTTGTTGTCACACGTGTGAGGTCACAGCTGTGACCTTGCTAAGTGATGACAGTGGCCAGGTCAGCCCAGTGTAGAAATGGGAGCGATGGTCTCTTCTGGGCACTGAGGTCCGTGGTAGCATGCCTTGGGCAGGGACTCGTGCCCTGTGTGAGCGTGAAACAGGAGCGCTCCTGCTCTTTATGTTTAAGCCACAAGGTAACCAAGGGCCTGCTGTCCCATGCTCATCTCCCTCTTGAGCCTGAGTTGCCCTTGGAGCATGGAGAACTGGATTTACCATGGACCCATGTCCCACTTGCCAGCTTTTGGCCAAAACCAGGAGAACCAGATTAAACTGGGATTCAGACCCCGGCCCCAACCCTGGCATGGTGCTCCATTGTTGTGTCCTCTGGGGATGGTGTCCCTCCACACCCCTCTTTGGGAACGTGAGGTTTGTAGCTCCCTGGCTCGAGTCACGGCTGTGCCCTCACTCAGGAACTCGCCTTTTTAACTCCTCTTTCTTTGTCATTTGCTCTCTCCACAGGAGATGAGAATCAGCTTTATTTTCTCAGTTTTCTCATGACTTATTTCTTTTTCCACCTTGTTGGGACAATTTCTAGGAAGAGTTCTTTGCATGATAGTTGGCATCAAATTAAATATGCATTATGGAAGGTTCCATTTTTTTTCTCTGCAATGATAAAAATACTGGTAGAATATATTACAGGGACTTGATTTCAGTGACAGTAATCATTAGATAGCTTGTATTTCATACATAGATTTTCAAATAGTTGAATATTTTATTAGAATTTTAAAAATGAGTAATACATACTCATTTTAAAATTTATTTGACAGGTAGAGTTATAGGCAGTGAGAGAGAGACAGAGAGAAAGAACTTCCTTCCATTGGTTCAGTCCCCCAAATAGCTGCTACGGCTGGTGCTGTGCCGATCCGAAGGCAGGAACCAGGTGCTTCTCCTGGTCTCCCATGCGGGTGCAAGGCCCAAGCAAATGGGCCATCCTCCACTGCACTCCCGGGCCACAGCAGAGAGCTGGACTGAAGAAGAGCAACCGAGACTAGAACCCAGTGCCCATATGGGATGCCAGTGCTGCAGATGGAGGATTAGCCTAGTGAGCCATGGTGCCGGCCCCATACATACTCTTGATAACAAGTCCAGCAGTACATAGATACATAACATTAACTATCCCCGCAGTGGTGTTGCCTTTAGGCAACCAGTGTTAATCAGTGTATGTAGATTTACACAAATCTGTACTGTGCAGCTATGTGCATACCTGTTACACCTGTTTTCTTTCCCCCAGAGTGAGATTACAATCTATTCCAGGGGTTGCACACATGGGTAAGGACACAGACCTTTTTTTGTAAATAAAGTTTTATTAGAATGTAGCTACACCCCCTCAATACTGCCTGGGCTGGAGTGGGACAGTGGAACAGTTCCCAGCAGAGAGCACACAGCCTGCAAACACAGAAATAGACAGCAGCCTTCCCCTTTAAGGAGAGCGTTCACTGACCCAAATCCCCCTGGCCCTTTTCAGGGAACGATGGATCGCTGACCAGTCCTGAATTAGCCTCCTGACCATAGACCGAGGTCTAAATCAGTGTGAAAAAATCTGCCTGCAGAGTGAACTGTGGCTGTACTTCATGAAGCAGTCCCTTACAGACTGCCCTGGGATGGTTTTGCCACCACAGACAGGTCGTAGTGAGCCTCATCCTTGTGTGTCCTTGCATGCAGGGACTTGACTCTGGTGGGAAAGATGTGCAGAAGTGAGGCCGCTGAACCAGAGGGCATGGGTGCAGCGTCCCTGCCAGTCACCTTCATCATCACGTGTCATCTCTGACCTTTTTTACAGCTCTTGGTGCTATAGCCGGCCGTAGGAACTACACTCAGCATGCGTGCCTGTGTTGGTGTTACGTAACAGGCACACAGCTTTCCTGGAAGAATGCTTAACCTTTACCGTGTGCATAACATTCTTGTGTTTTATGTGCTGCTCTGCTCGCTTTTAATAAACACCAGTTGTGACTCACTGATGGTTCTTCCTGCCCCGCTAACAAGATGTCACCTGCAGTTGGAAGACTTGGTTCGCAGGCAGGGGTAGCAGTCTGGATGGTGGTTAAGAACCTGGGTAAGAAGTTGGATATTTATAGGGGCAGGCTGTTCTTCTTCCCCCCCCCTTACTTAGTGTCAGCATTATTCTTCTCTCTGAAAACTCTTGTGTGTTTTTAATATAGTCATTTGTGTCCCAGGTTGGGACACAGTTAATTGTCTTGCTTCTCAGAAGAGAGTTGGATGGGGGGCTTCGCACATTCACAGCCAGTTGGTGGGCCCAGCAGAGTCACTTCTGTGTTGCTTCTGACCACCCCTGGCTTCATTGACACACCCACGTCCTCACTGTCTGCCCTGGCCTTAGCTGCACCCCCCACCCAGCTGTGTGTCCTGTTGCCGACTTTTGCACGGACCAGCTGTGGGAACTATGACTCTGCGATGACCTGAGGTTTATTAAGGCCTGCGGCCTTGTTTGAGTAATTAGAATCCCCCCATTTTTGGCTGACAGTAGAATCCAGTGGAAGGCAGCAAGAATGTGTATTATCTCATAGAGTTTGTGAGCCCTGGGGCACAGGTATATCTCGATCCACCTGCTCAAATAGTTTTCTAGGAGGATACGTCACTCTGCGTGTTGATTCTGCCTGCCTGGTAGGTTCGTTTCCTTTCCAGGGGGGCTCTCTCCTGGAGGGAAGCAGGCAGGGTAATGCGTGTACTGGCGCAGAGGCCCTGGGAGCCTGGGGCCTGCAGGAGGTCCCTGGGGACAGGAAGAAGAGCTGAGCGGCAGGCCGGGGTCAGAGCAAGGAGGCCACTCTGGGGCTGCTAAGGGCTCGAATCTTGTCCTCTGGGCTCCGGCACCTGCGGAGCAATGGAAGGAGGGAAGCGCTGTGAACTGATGGGCGTGACCCCACCCCGTGCTGACTGCCTGTGCGCAGTGTGGCTTCTGTGCCTGTCACAGCTGGGCTCTGCCTCTACAGGACTGCGTACTTAGGCACCTATGATCGGTCCCTTCTCTTTCTTTTTTCATTTTTTTGCAATTTCTGACATTGTTTGAATTTAATGATTCATATTACGAATTATTCATGAAAATGATCTTTTAAGCTTCCTATAATAGCTGAAATTATCCTTCATTAGATTCTGACAGTTCCTGTGATGGGTGTAATTATAAAAAAATATTCTTAGGCCAGCTATATTCTGCAGTGTAAAAATTACGCAAATGAGCAGTGGATAAGAATAGAAGCTGAGCGGGCCGGGCAGAGTTTCTGGGAGAAGGGGGCGGCGGCGTCACAGCCTTTCTCGCTGTGAGTAGCTCCACGCTGCACATGTCGGCGCGTGCTTCCTCCAGTCTGTCTCGATGCCCACTCTCTCCCCATTGGCACGGGAGCAAAGTAGTTCTAGTGCCCTGAATGGTTCGTAGCTGTGCCCGTGCGTGAAGCATGTGCTGGAGGAGTGTTTTCCCCTCGCCGCCCCCCACCCCATTGTGCTCAGCATTTCCCACGCGGCGCTGCAGGGATCTCTGTTCCTTCGGCGTGGTGGTCAGCTCCCCGCTGACTTGGGGATGCTGCGGAGGGAGGGGAGTGGAGGGTGGGGGCAGGACGCCGCTCTGTCTGGGCAGTCAGGACTTGATCTGGGTCGTGAGCCTGGGAAGTCGGGACTTGGTCTCCGTTGTGTCCACAGGATGACCTGGCGGGCGTCAGTGGCGTATAGGGCTGTCCTGCTTCTTGGCTTTAACCTTGGCACCTGTGTTGGGACATCCTTGCCCTGGCTCTGTCTGTCTCCTCTCCAAGGGCTCTGTTGAAGGTGCCCTGCCCACCTCTGCCTCACGTGGTCCTGAGCTTCCTTGGGAGCTCTTAGAGAGGTTGCTTGTCTGAGGGCACCGCCACTGACCAGGGGTCTCAGTTCCGCTGGCCAGCCGTGCTCAGGGCGAAACTCCCCGTGTCCCTGTCTGTGAATGGCGCCTTCCAGCAAACCTCTGGCAGCAGAGGGTGTTCAGACAGGACAGAGAACGCTGAGGTGGTCTCAGGTCTGTGCCAGGCCCTGTTGCAGGAATGGCACGTTTGCCCGTGTCCTCTCACGTTAGTCCTGTGTACTTGGGTGATGTTAGGGTCTTCACTCTGTAAGTGAGCACACACAGAGCTCAGGCCACTTGCCTGGGGTCACACAGCAAGTGTGAAGCACCATGGGAAATCTCCACTGATTGGCAATGGGGAGGAGCTGGGAGGAGCCGCCAGCCTGGGAGGTTCTCCACCAAGCGTGCTCTTGGCCTTGTTGCCTCTTATGTCTTCGGCATGTTTCCCAGGTAGGCTGAGGACGCCCGCCGTGCTGCCTCCTCTCTGCCGAGGTGGGAGCTTGTCTTGACTGTGTCTGAGCTGGCCCTTCTCGGCGTTTGGTTTCTTACAGAACGCGGACAAATCTCAAGCTGCCCCCGGAGCACGTGGGGCAGCTGTTCACTGTGGTGTCTTAGAGGTTAGAGGTTGGCCAACAATTTTCAAGGCCCAAGTATTTCAGGATTTTTGGCTGGTCCCTGTTTGCCTGCCTCCATCTTTCTGCCCCCTCCCCCCTTCTTTCCCTTCTTCCTTCTTCCCCTCTCCAGTCTTAAAAAGTAAAAACTGTGGGCCGGCACTGCAGCTCAATAGGCTAATCCTCTGCCTGCGGTGCCGGCACACTGGGTTCTAGTCCCGATTGCCCCTCTTCCAGTCCAGCTCTCTGCTCTGGCCCGGGAGGGCAGTGGAGGATGGCCCAAGTCCTAGGGCGCTGCACCCCATGGGAGACCAGGAGAGGCACCTGGCTCCTGGCTTCAGATTGGCACAGTGCACCGGCCGCAGCAGCCATTGGAGGGTGAACCAACGGCAACGGAAGACCTTTCTCTCTCTCTCTCTCTCTCTCTCACTGTCCATTCTGCCTGTCAAAAAAAAAAAAAAAAGGTAAAAGCTGTGAAGAACTAGACCCCAGGCTGCACTCACCCTTGCAATTTTCCAACCCCTGCTGCAGATACTTGTTGGTGTTAAACTAACTCTCTTTAAATAAAAATTAACTGTTCGGGCTGGCCTGGTGGCCCAGTGGGCTAGGCTGCCACCTGCCATGCTGGTACCCTGTGTGCCCCAGCTGCTCTGCTCCTCATCCAGCTCCCTGCTAATGCACCTGGGAAGGTAGCGGAAGATGGCCCAAGTGGATGGAGTTCCTAGCTTCTGGCTCTGGTCTGGCCAAGCCCTGGCCATTGTAGCCATCTGGGGAGTGAACCAGTGGGTGGAAGACCTCTCTCTGTCTCTTCCCCTCTCTCCATCACTGTGTGTTTCAAATAAGTAAGTCTTTAAAAAGTTAACTGTCCTTGTCCACACGGGTCTAATATTTGGTATGGATTGTTACTCCCTAGGTGTCTTCTTAATCCTAAAGTTCTATGGACCCACTTCTATGTATCCTCTGGTGCTCTGTTTATCTCACACCATTCTTAATGGTTCCCAGCCTGCCCCAGCCACACTGGTCCTCTGGGAACTTCTCAGAGATGCCGAGCTTGTGAGGTTGAGAATAGAAGCTATTTGTTTCTCTGACTGCCTTTTGCAATGTTGTGAGGAAGAAAGACCACTGATGTGTGAGTTCCAGAGCCGCTGGCTCGGCACAGCTTCTCCATGGGCCTCTGCTGCTGACAAGAAGACTAGAGCTGTTGTGCTGTGTCGTGGTGATGCTCTGTGGTTTGCAGAGAGCACTCTTCTTTATTTTTTGTTTTTAAGAATTTATTTATTGGAGGGAGGGAGGGAGAGAGGGAGGGAGGGAGGGAGAGAGAGAGAGAGAGAAAGACCTTCTGCTAGTTTACTCTCCAAATGGCTGCAATAGCTGAGGTTGAGCCAAGCCAAAGACCAGAGCCAGGAGCTCCATCCAGGTCTCCCACACAAGTGTCAGGAACTCAAGTACTTGAGCCATCATCTGCTGCCTTCCCAGGTGCATTAGCAGGGAGCTGGATTGGAGAGGGGAGTAGCCAGGACTTAAACCCCTGCTCTGGTACGGGATGTGGGTGTCCCACGTGTGGTGACCTGCTGTGACCCAACACTTGCCCCAGAGTGCAGTCTTAGCAACCCCTGCCATCCTGTTGAGATGACTAGTCAGGGCTGTTACTCTTCTCACTTAGTAAGCACAAAAACCAAAGCTCAATGCATAGTTCCCAGCCAGCAAGCTACAGAGCTGGGAATTGAGTTTAAGTCTTTGGATTCCAAATCTGGACTCCAGCTGTCGTCCACCCCCTCCTTTTTTTTTTTTAATTTCAAAAATTCATTTATTTAACAGGCAGTGTGACATAGAAATCTCCCATTCCCTGGTTCAGTTCCCCAAAGCCTACAACGACTGGGGTTGGCCTGGGTTGAAGCTAGGAGCTGGGAGCCTATAGGTGGTGGCAGAGACCTGAGCACTTGAGTCCTCCCAGGCTGTACCTTCGCAGGAAGCTGAAATCTTGGGAGCTGAGCTGGGACTCAGACCCAGGCACGAGGATATGAGATGCGGGCATGCCTAGAGGATGCTGTGTCAAACATTTGTCCCAGAGTTTTATTCTTAACTGTGGCTAGATGCGTATCCTAGTGAAGCTACCACTTGTCCATGTTTACAAGCTTCCAATCCAGGGGCGCGCACCACGTTCACAGTGCCGTGCAGCCGTCACCCCCACCCGTCTTCAGAACTCTGTTAGCAAAACTGAAACATCAGACTGCAGCCCCCGCCTCCAAGCCTCTCCCCCAGCACCTTGCTGTTTCTTTTTTAAAAAATCAGGTGAGAGCAGTGCGCTAGTCATTGAATTGAAATCTGCCTTGCCTGGTGGTCTGGCCCTGTGGGCAGGTCCAGCGGGCCCACAGGGCTCCTCTTCCATTCCTGCCATCCTGGTGGTGACCATTTGCCTAGGGCCTCCTCTCTGCCAGGTGCAGCGCTCGGTGGTCGGCACTGGATGGGATCCTTAGCCCAGAGCTTCCTATGGGGATGCTGGCACTGTAAGCGATGGCTTTACCTGCTATGCCACAGCCCTGGCCCTGGTTATGCGGCTTGTTAAGGCCCTGTCGGTAAAGGAGGAGAGAATGGAGACAGGCCCAGGTCTGCTGGGTACAGAGCCACAGCTTTCTCCTCTTGCCCAGGGAGATGGCTTTGTGTTTGAAGCCTGTGTCTCCTGCCCGAGTGCTGGTAGGGACAGGCTGGTGAGTGGTTTCTCCCTCTCCTTTCTTGTTCCGCGTGTCCAGTACTAACTGCCTGAGGAGGATTCGCTGGGGCACCTGGCATTAGACATTTACTTGATGTGGGCATAATGCATCTCTCCTTGCTTCTCCTGTCTTCCTCATCCCCTCTCCTCTCTTTTTGCTTCATTGCTTTCACTGACGAGTTTATTGGGCTCTTGCCCAAGGCCAGGCCCCATGAGGAATGCAGAGGGGGCACCCTAGTGCCTGCCGGAGGGCTCACAGCCCAGCGGGGAGACAGGTGGGCCATCACCGCGCACGTATGCCCTGGTCTGGGGCTGAGGAGGGTCCAGGGAGCACCATGGACAGCACTTAGCCCTTTGTGGATGTAGCTGGGGCCTCCGGGAAGGTAGAGAAAATGCTGTCTGGTCAGAGGGAGAAGACTGAGTGGGGAGTAGGGGTTCTCCAAGAGAGGAGAGGGAGTGGGGGTGGCCACAGCTTTCTGAAGGGCCCTCAAGAGCTCGTCCACCCTCTAATGAGAATTTTGGTTTGCTGTCATTGCACACAGGCACAAAACCAGGCAGTCCCAAGACAAGCCTAGGAGCTGCCAGTTCTGTGTCCTGGCTGCTTCCACAGTGCCGCAGGAACCAGCCCAAGGCAAAGCTGACGGTGGGTGGAGCAGGGCAGCTCCTGTGAGCTGTGCGTTCACAAGGCCGGCTCCGGATTAGGCCTGGGCCCGCGAGGGTGAGGACCACTGGGGTTCCTGCGTGCTCTGCTGTACTCCAGCGAGGCGAGGGTGTGTTCATTGCACTCCAGCGCTCCTCTTACTGGCATCCAACATCTCTCCTGACATCCTTGTTCTTTTCAGCATCTAATTTATTTGATTTGTTTTTTGAAAGGCAAAGAGATACCTTCCGTCTGCTGGTTCACTCTCCAAACACCCCCAACAGCTAGAGCTGTGCCAGGGCAAAACCAGGAGTTTGGAAGTTATTTTAGGCTCTCATATGGACGGCAGGAACCCAAGTACTGAGTCTCTGCCTCCCAGGGTGTGCACTAACAGGAAGTTAGATCAGACGTGGAGCCCAGGGACTCCACTGTGGAATGTGAGCATCCCTAGTCATGTCTTAGCTGCCGTGCCACCATGCCCACCCCTGACATTCGTATTTGAACTAATGGAACCTTTAGTGTTGGTCGGAGACAAAGGCAGCGGAAGTGGTAATAAACCTCTCAAGGGCATTGCTCCTCCTTGGCTCTGGGTGCATCATAAAGTCTGCTGTGGTGTCTGGGTCAGCCCAGGTGCCTGTGGCAAGGTGGAGGCAGTCTGCAGTCCTTCTCCGAATTGTTAGAAGATTTAAGGGACCAACTCTGAGCAAAGCCCAAATGAGCCTTTTTATTATTCCTGAACTCAGCACGCTCCCCTCATCCATGAAAAAGTGCGTTGACTTTCCGACACCTGGTTGCACAGCAACTTGGCCATCTTCGTCATAGTTAACTTTCGCAGTGATGCACTGGAGCTCATAAAGAGGCCCTCCTGTTAGCTAACCAGACAGACAGGTGAAGCCCGTGAACTCTGTGTTTTACCCTGGGCAACCAGCCAGCATCCAGCCCTCCTCCTCCAGCCTCCTCACAAGGGCCGACTTCATCCAAGGTACCAAGTCCCTTGCAGAAAAATGACTTCCCTGCTGTCCCACTCTTTCCTACCAATTAATCCTCGCGATGATTAATCTTTTTGCACTTACATCGTCTGAAGAATGGTCTTATCCAACGCTCTGGAGACTTGCAAAGTGCTGTATGTGTTCGATGTTAATATGCAGCCACCCAGAAAGGTGCAGAATAAAATGAATTAATACCGTCTGAGAGATTGAGACGTTGTAACCCACAGAGGCCCAGAGGTGAGGTGTATGCTGGCAGGAAGCGTGAATCACCGCCCCGCAGCTCAGGGGCTTCTCATGGTTTTTTAATGGCCCCCCTGAAAATGAATGTGCACCATTAAGGTAAACTCTTTAAAAATTAAGGCTTTTGTAATTCTGTGAGTCTAAAAGGGAGGGATGGAGGGAGGGGGAGGGAGAGAAAGGAATCTGGACTGTGTGAGGGGTGGGAGGCAGTTCTCCTGGCTGCCTGGGTCAGCACGGAGCTGCGGGTGCTGGGTTTAATTTTGAAAGGGGGGCTGTGGGTTCCAGGGTGTGCTGACTGCCTTGGACTGAGCCTTCAGGTCTTGGCAACTGTTATTTCACACCAGGTCCCCTGGTTAGCTGATCCCACCTGCAGGCCGCAGGGTCTGGTTAGAGCCTCTGACTCAGACCTGATTTTAGTCTGTCTTTGGATGCTTGGATCAGCTGGGATTAGGGACCAGGACTGTGGGGACGCAGACTCCCGCTGGTGGCTTCTGTGTCACTGTCACCAGGGGATCCAGTGGGGCAGGCTGTTGCTCTGATTCTCCCTGTGGTTGGCAGCAGCTCTCGAAGCACATTCCTTGCCTTTGTATTCTGTTTACTTTTGGGACCCCTGACCCCCACTCAAATGGTCTTTGCTTCCTCGATAGTGCAGTGTGGCCTCTTTTTTTTTTTTTAATTTGACAGGTAGAGTTATAGACAGTGAGAGAGAGAGAAGAAGGTCTTCCTTCCATTGGTTCACCCCCCAAATAGTTGCTACAGCTGGTGCACTGCGCCGATCTGAAGCCTGGAGCCAGTGCTTCCTCCTGGTCTCCCATGGGGTGCAGGAGCCCAAGCACCTGGGCCATCCTCCACTGCCCTCCTGGGCCACATCAGAGAGCTGGACTGGAAGAGGAGCCACCGGGGCTGGAACCCGGCGTCCATATGGAATGTGAGCCACAGCGCCAGCCCACAGTGTGGCCTCTTAGAAGCTAGACGCTGCACGCTTGAGTGCCACTCACCTCTGTGGGTGATGCTTTCCACGATCAACTTCCTGGCATTTCTTGGGACCCTTTTCATAGTAGACAAGGGCTGAAAGTCATACTCATAAAAGTGACCAGCTCAATTCAGTCAACATTCATCGAGTGTCCTTTCTGTGTCAGGTCCTGGGAATGAACTGGTGCTCATCTTAAGCAAATTTGTGTGTGGTGGGGAGTAAGTTCTCTAAGCCTCTGCTATTCAGAGTGAGACTGGGGACCAGCTGGCATCGTCTTCTGGGAGCCTCTTAGGCCTCAGAACCTCATGCCCACCTCCATGTCTGCTCAGAGTCTGCATTTCCCTGGCCCCGGGGTGAGTTGTGCTCATATGAGTGTGAGAGGAGCGGCTCTAAGTCTCTGTAGGTAGATGGAGGACAGATGGCGACGCATTTGGCTCTTGGTCCCCCTCCTGTGCCCACGGCAGACATTACTAGTCAAACAGGATACTTTACTCAAATTCTCAGGGCAGTGTACCTGGTGGCCACTTGCAGGAGATTAGAGTAGGTACTGGAGATCACGATCAGCCGCTTTGGCCTGTGTGGTTTCCGGTTAGCTGGCCAAGAGCAACAGCCTTGTCGCTGCAGTTCCACTCCTGAACCGCCATGTCCGTCTTCCCCCCACCAGAGGTGTCTTTTAAGCATACATATGTGATCATATACTTCCTTGCTTCAAACCCGTTAGTGACTTCCCATTGCAGGTAAACCCCACGTTCACCATCATGGCTCGCAAGACCTTGCCCGGCCTGGCCGCTGCCCACCTTGCTAGCCCTGTTTTGGGCCTCTTGCTCTGCTCTGTCCACTGTCCTCTTCCTGCTTTGCCTCGTTACAGTCCCCTTTCCCAGTACTGAGCTTTTGATTTCATGTTTGGGGTTTTCCTACCCCAGTCTGACCCAAATCTCATTAAATAAACACACGTCGATGGTGCTCCAGCAGTCACTGCATCCAGCTGGTGGAGTTGGAAGGCTGGATTAGAGAAAGGGAGGCATCGTGGTGGTCTCAAAGCCTTCCCCTGAACGCTGGTGCCCAGGGCTGGGAGGGCTGGGGCTGTGGGGCGAAGGCCCCAGTTGCAGCGGTGCTCAGAGATGTGGCCTCTCCTGCAGCTCCATGTCCCAGACATCTTGTTATCCTTCGTACCTCGGCACTGCTGACCTCGTTGGGATTATGCAGGGATTCTGTTGGCCACAGTGGCTGATGCATTCAAGCCCTTTTTGCAGAACACCTGAAGACATGGTTCACTTTCCGGAACCAGGGGACTTCCTGCACACCAGGGGCCTCGATGAGCACTCGCACCCTCAGGGTCTTGTGCTCGCACAGAGCAGCTGTCCTCTGTGGGGTGCCTTTGCAATCAGAGCTGGTGAGTAGCTCTGCCAGGTTATCAGGGCCCTGGTCTGCTCTGCCCTCCTTAGCCTGTGGCCTTCACCCTTAGGTTGGTCTAGAATGGCTGCTGCAACCCCAGCCATCATGTCTGCATTCCAGAGAGGAAACAGAGGGAGGAGAAAAGGATTCACACCCGCCACCCGTCCTTCCTTTAACGACTGTCTTAGGAGTCCCTCTGACAATCTGTGTCTGCGTCTTACTGGTCAGGACTTAGCTGGAGTTGGGAAACAGGCCTTTGAGCTCGGCACTCAGCCTTCCTGAGTAAAACTGAGACCTTGCCATGAGGAGGAAGGAAGGGATGGCTGCCCGGCAGGCCGCTGCGTGTACAGGTTGTGCAGGGGGCAGCAGTGTCCCAGAGTTGTTTCTGGGGCCGGAAGGTACACCATGCGATTATTTGCTATAGAGAGTGCTTACCCACCACACAGCTGCAGCCAAACGCTGCACGGAGTATCCCTCCCAGGTGAGTTTTTTCTTAAAGACTCATTTTATTTATCTGCAAAGCAGATTGACAGGGAAAGAGGAAGAAATAGAGAGAAAGAGATCTCCCATTCACTGGTTCACTCCCCAGGTGGCTGGGCCAGGCTGAAACCAGGAGCCAAGAGCTCCATCCAGGTCTCCCACGTGGGTGCAGGGGCCCAGGTACTTGGGCCGTCTCCTGCTGCTTCCAGGCAAATTAGCAGGGAGCTGGATGGGAGGTGGAGCAGCTGAGACTCACACTGGTGCTCCTGTGGGATGCTGGTATCGTGGCACAGTGGGTTAATGACACCACCTGCTAGACCAGCCCCGTCTAGCTCAGCTTTCCAGAGGCCTGCTGATTCCCTGCATTTGCATCTGTCATCGGCCGTCACCAAGTTGATGTGGTGTCAGCACGAAGGGCCCCCACCAACCTCACATACCGAGGCTCATCACAGTCAGATGCAGGCACGCAGAGATGGGTTCAGGAATCGCACGTGCTAGGCCGTTGTGGATGAGGGGCCCCCAGCACCTCTTGAAAGCTCCTACAGCAGGGCCTTCCTCCGCCATGGCGGTGGCTCCCGCGAGGCCGAATCGTGGATGCGCCAGGGGCCTCTGAACGAGTCCATGGTGGCAGGGAAAGCCCCTACTGACTTTTCTTAAGACAAACAAACCTCTTTTTCACTTGCTCATGTTCAAAATGAGTTTTAGAATTTGCTCAGATCGAAAAAAAAAATAATTAACTGGGATTCCAGCTTCAGGTTCACGATCGACCCAGGTGCCTTGTCAGTAGGTTAATGAGTGCTGAGCACTGGCCTGGGGGACATTTCAGGTTTCTCGTAAATAGAGAGGACAGTGGCTCAACGTGGAGGCGAGAGGCACTGAACATTGCTGTGACTATTTTATATTAAAAGGGACCTTATTAGTTCATTCGTCAAAAAGTACACCTTGGTCATGCAGTGGCTTGATCCACGATTTGGTGTTGGCAGAACCCCGTTGTCTGTCTCTGTCTCTGTCTCTCTCCCTCTCTCCTATCATTTCCCCAGCTCGCACGTCTGCTCTCCATGTTGGCTCCATCCTCAGACAGTTCTGTTTCCCCTCACAGCTAGAAGACGATCGCAGCAGCTCTGGGATCTGGTTCAAGGTCACTGCACAAGAGCTCCTGCCTCCATGCCGGGGGACAGTGCCCAAGTTCGCGGAGCAGCACTGCCCCCAGCGTGCTTCCTAAGGACCAGTAGCTGGCTGGGAAGTGCCGGCTGTGACTGGCCTGCTTCGAGTCATGTGCTGTCCCTCTGCTGGACTGCACTCGGGGGGTCAGTAGAACTGGGAAGTTGGTTCACAGCCTTGAACCCTGCTCTTTTGACTTCTTGGTGGGAGGAGGAAGTTACAAACGCCTTGATTTTTTTTTTTTTTAAATTAAGAAAGGGGGGCCGGCGCCGTGGCTCACTAGGCTAATCCTTTGCCTTGCGACGCCGGCACACCGGGTTCTAGTCCCAGTCGGGGCGCCGGATTCTGTTCCGGTTGCTCCTCTTCCAGTCCAGCTCTCTGCTGTGGCCCGGGAGTGCAGTGGAGGATGGCCCAGGTCCTTGGGCCCTGCACCCCATGGGAGACCAGGAGGAAGCACCTGGCTCCTGCCTTTGGATCAGCGTGGTGCGCCTGCTGCAGCGCACCAGCCGCGGCAGCCGTTGGAGGGTGAACCAACAGAAAAAGGAAGACCTTTCTCTCTGTCTCTATCTCTCTCACTGTCTAACTGCCTGTCCAAAAAAAAAAAAAAAAGGAGTTACTTTCAATCTGGTGTTGAGTCCTGTGTGTATTTATGCTTCTGGTCCCCGTCTTTTACGTTGAAAGTGGGCTTCTCTTTTCTCCATCAGTAATTAGAGAAGCACAAATCTGCTGTCTCTCCCAGAAGAGCACTGATCCCAGGGGTTCTGTTCTATCTGATGTAGCTGGATGTTGTCACTGCCAGTGACTCCAATCACATGCAGCTCAACAGGAAATGAGGATGTTTTAGGAACCTGTGAGCCTCCGCCCCAGTGGGGAAAAGTAGGCGCGTGTCCTGTAGGTGTGTAAATGGTCCTGCAGCCTTGGCTGTGGACAGCAGGAAATCGCCTGAGGGCCTCTTTGACTAATAATGCATGCAGGAGAAGCAGAAATATGGGGTAGAAGGAGGCAGTAAGTACTCGTTAGCACAGTAGGACTAATATAAATACCTCCAGTTATCAATAGCCAATTAATCTTTATTGTTTTTCTTATCATTTGTGTTTTCCAACACATAGTTCTGTGACTTTGGGTGACATTTTCTGCTCCACTGAGAGGTCTTGCCAGGCTACACATGAGCAATCCATTAGTGGCCTTCTGAGATGCCTCTTATGTGTTCAGGTGTTCAGTAGCTTATGGAGGCCCTTCTTTGTGGCCCAGATACCTGTTGTGGCTCAGATTTGTGGCCTAGATTCAGGTTGAATAGTTTTGTGGTTGGGTTTCTGGTACACCCTGTTAGAAGATTCTACAGCCTCAATGGCCAGCGTGGCCCTGCCCTCCTGGGACTTGGTGGACTTGTTCTGCATCCAGGAGCACTGGCTGGTCCCTGGGCTTAAACAGAAGGACCATCTGTGGCACCTGCCTCAGAGCCTTGGGGATTCAATAGAATAACCATTAAAACTTTGTATGGCCGTGCAAGTCCTCTGGGCATACTGGTCACCATTATCCAGTATCATGGAGTCCTTTGTGGCTTTGGTAGGGGTTAAGATCTCATCAGTGCGAGTGACGAGATTCCCCAGTAGTCCGAATGACTGTAAAACCCCTCAGAATGCACCTTTTGTAGTTGTCCCTTCTCGTAGCCATGGAATAGATTGTTTTTGGTGTTGGGTTCAGATGAAGTGGTTGGCAGGTGTTTAATAGCTAGGTTCTTTTACAATTCATAGCTTTCCCTGTCTCCCTCTGTCTCTGTCTCTCAAGTCCTGCAGCTTCTTGGGGTTCAGCAGGGCCTCGTCCTGGCAGGGCACGTGGCTGTGAGGCGTGGGGAGTGGCAGCTCCCACGTCCTTGCTGCACAGGCCCGGGCACAGGCTGCGTGATTGAGCTGTGGGGTGACGCTTAGTGTCAATGCGGTTTTCCCAGTGTCCCTCTGCATCTCTCAGAGCAGCTCCGGCGTCTCGGTCATGCACACACCCATCTGTGCCTGCCGTTGAAGGTCAGGATCAAATGTTTATCCCATGGCATCCTAGGGGTGTGTCAGGTGCTCCCTGCCCTACCCAGCTGCACCTGCTGGCCTGGGCCATCACCCGCTTTGTGTAGCTCTCCCACTGCTTCTGGTCAGTTTCCCATCATGCTCTCTCTCACGTGCCAGACATGTCCCGTTGCGGTTGGGGACGTGATCTGACGCCCATGACCAGTTGTGAGCAGTCACAGAGAGCAAGCTGTCTGAGGAGCTCGCAGAGACGGGGCAGTGGGTCACTCGGGACCGGGTCCTGGTGGCACTTGTGATCCTTCGGGATGCAGGGTGGATCTGGAATCCTGGGAGTGGAGGGCTTCTGTTCCCGCCTCGTTTCCCTGTTTGCTAAAACCCGGAGCGTCTTTTCCGTGCTGATGTGGGCCCTTGTCGCCCTGGAAGGTCATTTGCCGTCTCTTGAGAAGCCATTCAACCCCGCTAAGCGCGATGGTGGGGGCGAGGCAGCGGGGAAGCCCCTGCTACTGTGCGCACACAGATGTGCCTTGCTCCCAGACTCCGATTTCTCCACGTGTGTTTCTGGTACTGAAAGTGAAATGACAGTTGTGTGTGCTCAAAAAGACAGACACATTTCTCTTGCCACATCTGTTGTGGCAGTTTATTAGTGGATCTAAGCAGAATGTTTGTTCCGTGAGGGTTCAGGTGGGCTGCGCCTAATTGGCGAGAGCACTGCTTTAAAAATAAGTCTGAAAAGGTGTGTATTTGTTACAGGGATCCAGGATCGTGTTTTTTCCCCACAGTGGAAATTGCTCCTAAGAGGTAAATGTAAATTGAAAAATGGCAAGTGTCCTTCCCTCTCCCCAGATTTATTTATTTATTTGAAAGGCAGAGAGAGAAAGAGAGAGAGAGAGCAAGAGTGAGAGAGATCTTCCATTTGCTGATTCACTCCCCAAATGGCCCCAACAGCCAGAGCTAGACTACTTTGAAGCCAGGAGCCAGGAGCTTCTTAGGGGTCTCCCACATGGGTGCAGGGGCCCAAGCAGTTGGGTCATCCTCCACTGCTTTCCTGGCACATTAGTAGGGAGCTAGATCAGAAGTGGAGCAGCCAGGACTTGAACTGGTGCTCATATGGGATGCCAGCATCACAGGCGGCAGCTTGACCCTCCACAGTGCTGGGCCAAGTTTCCTTTCTTGTTGGCTCTATCTGGTGGTGGTTCCGGGACTCTGGAACGGCCATTCTTAGGCAGAATCCTGCAGATCCCACAGAGCTGCTTGGCCTTGGCTTTGCCCAGCCTCAGTTTCTGAATGATTGTCAGGTTTGTGCTAAGGTTGCCGAGGTACTCGTGTGTATGTAGTATGCCGCGTATGGGCAGGACGTGTTCCCTCGTCACTCTCAGGAGTACCTTGTCTGCGTTCCTGTCTCCTGCTTGCATTGTGAGTTACAGCGCTAGCATCTTACTTCAGTTTCTTCTAATGCAAGGGATACTGACTGTTTCTATTTACAACAAAAATTCTCTTAAAATGTAGTGCTTTTTTTTTTTTGAAAGCCATTCCTGCTGTCTTAAGGTTACTGTTTGCATGTTGTATCTTTTCATTTATTTTTTAAAAAAAGAATATTTGAAAGGCAGATGCACAGAGATACGAAGGGAGGGTGTGAGGGGGAGAAGGAGAGAGCAAGAGTGAGAATCTTCCATCTGCTGGTTCACTCTCCAAATGGCTTCAACAGCAGGGCTGGGCCAGGCCAAAGCCAGGAGCCTGGAACTCCATCTGGGTCTCCCAGGTGGGTGGCAGGGGCCCAAGCACTTGGGCCGTCCTCTGCTGCCTTCCCTGGCACATTATCAGGGAGTTGGATTGAAAGTGGAACAGCTGGGATTCAAACCAGTGCACGTTTGGGATGCCAGTGTCACAGGTGGCAGCTTGACCCACTGTACCCCAATGCTGGCCCCCCAATTTGGTCCTTTTAACAGTGTAGTGCTTAAAGAAATTTAATTTTATTCTATAAATTTTTCCTTTATCTAAACAATATCCTGTGGTTGTCCTTAGCAGAAGTTGCTGCAAGCTTTTATTTCTTTTTATTGATATAGAGAACAGATTTCATATATTTCATAGGTACAGTTCTGAGATGGTAACCGTACTTGTCTTCTTTCCCCTCTCCCTCCCTCAATTCCCCCTTTCTTCCTTTGTTTCTTTAAGTTTTGCAAAGACTTTAAGTCTACTCTTTTTTTTCTTTTCCTTTTTCTTTTTTAATTTAAGATTTATTTATTTACTACTGGAAAGGCAGAGTTACAGAGAGGCGCAGAGAGAGAGAGAGAGAGAGAGAGAGAGAGATGGGATGCTGGTATTACAGACAGTGGCTTTACCTGCTATACCACAGTGCCAGCCCTCAGTCTACTCTATAGTCACACGCTTCTTCACTACTACGCATAATATTTAACAAGTGAAAAGTGAGAGGACCAAAGTTCCACACAAGTGTAAACAAGAGATAAAACAACAGTCAAATCACAAGATGTGCATTTAATTTCTATACATTAGTTTTTGTATTCTATATTAATTGCCACATATCAGAGAAAACATATGATATTTGTCTTTTCGAGACTGGCTTATTACTTCACTAAACATAATGGTTTTTAGTTACATCTATTTTGTTGCAAAAGACAGGATTTTGCTCTATTTTACAGCTGAGTAGTATTCCATAGTGTGTATGTATTACATTTGCTTTATCCAGTCATCAGCTGATAGACATCTGGGTTGATTCCATATCTTAGCTATTGTGATTGGGGCTGCAGTAAACATGGGGATACAGATCTCTCTTTCATTTGCTGGTTTCATTTATTTGGGTAAATTCCCAGGAGTGGGATGGCTGGGTCATATGGTAGGTCTATATTCAGATTTTTGAGGTATCTCTATACTGTTTTCCACAGTGGCTTTACCAGATTACATTCCCACCAGCAGTAGATTAGGGTACCTTTTCCCCCTCCATCCTTGACAGCATTTACTGTTTGTTGATTTCTGTATGAGAGCCATTCTAACTGGGGTGAGATGAGACCTCACTGTGATTTTGATTTGCATTTCCCTGATGGCTAGTGATCCTGAGCATTTTTTGTGTGCCTGTTGGCCATTTAAATTTCCTTTTTTGAAAAATGCCTGATCAAGTCTTTGCACATTTCTTAACTGGGTTGTTTTGTTGTTGTGGAGTTTCTTGAGCTCTTTACAGATCCTGGATATTAATCCTTTTTCAGTTGCATAGTTTGCAAATATTTTCCCCATTCTGTTGATTGCCTCTTCAGTTTGCTGAGTGTTTCTTTTGGAGTTCGGAGGCTTCTCAGCTTGATGGGATTCCATTTGTCAGTTCTGCCTCTTGTTGGGGGAAGGAGGAGCTCTTTGGTCTAACAGTGAGGGTCTAGGACGAGATGCTACAACAAAAGCTCAGGTCTGACAGAGAGGGAGGGGGAGGATAAGGTGTTTGCCTTCCCTCGGCGGCACCTCCTGCCGAGGACCAGGATGTGGGGAGCAGTGGGGTCTAGAACGTGCAGGGTCTCCTCTGTCCTTGGAAAGGGTTTGCTCTTTGCTGTCAGGAGAGTGGAGAAGCTTTAGAGTCACCAGCAGGGAGCTGCCTGGAGCAGTTCTGTGCTTGAAATCCATCACCCTTGCTTCACTGTGCAGAGAGCATTCTGGAAGGCCACGGCATACTGGATGGGGGAGGCACGTGACCACTACAGCAGTCACCCAGCCAGGGCTGCTGGGTGGGCCCTGGGGCGGAGTTGGTAGGAATGAAAGGAGTGCAGAGGATTTGGGAGGGATGTCGGGGGCGGATGCACCAGACCAGGAGTCCTGTCTGGCATCCTGAGGCTCACTCTCCGGGTCTATTCTTCTTTGAAGGGTCTGCCTTCACCTGGTTCGCTTATGGCCTGCACCATCTGTTTCCTTCTGCTTTCCTTTCCTCTGAAAGTGATTCTGTGAATAAAATAACATCCAGCTTAGAGCAGCTCCCCGTCCAGGTAAAGACATAAATGAGCGACTCCAGTGAGCAGCGAGACAGGAGTCGGCGATCTGTGATTGACACGGCTGCTATGTTCCTTCAGTGAGGTCTGTGGGTTGCCTGCTCCACGTGGAAAAAGCCCAGCAGGGCCCGCACTTTGCAGCGATGCTGCCCAGTGGAGCATTACCATTTTGTTTCGTTCATTTTCAGCCTCAATTAAGGTTTGCAGGGTGCATCCCTAAGCGGCCTGCAGACAAGGCTTGTTTTGCTTCCGATTGGTTCCTTCCGTGGCGTGCTCTGGAGGTGCTGCTGGCGTGCATGTCACAGAAGAAAGCCGGCCATGATGGCAGCTGCTCGTGCTGTCTGGTGCTGCCTTGTGCTGGAGGGACACTGGAGCTGACCTTGACCCCAGAGGAAGCTGGGAGATGCACCGTGTGCTGTTGGCCAGCAGGGGGTGCCCTGGGAGCAAGGGTAAGAGGGGCACCTTTCCCCTCCAGGGTAGCTCTCCTGCCTCCCCAAGGCAGGTCAGGCCATCATGTGCATGGGTGGGTGCAGGGGTCCCTGCTTTCCCCGTCCACCTCCATCCCTGGGACACTTTCCTGTAGCCAGGAGATCATTTGAGCACTGGAGCCCCGCCAAGCCAGTGTTTGGCCCTCCAGCCTCTATCCGTCACCCTCGGGACACTTGCACCCTGCACATGGTCCGTGAAGCTCCTGAGGATCTGTGTGCAGCCTCCTTTCCCTCTGTTTCCTGTCACTCTTGTCCTGACACCATCGCTCCTTGCTCTGTGCTGGTGGTCCCTTTGGCCTGGAGTTCTTCCTCCCCAGTTTTGTGTGGCTGACTTCTGTGTCCCTGCGCTCTGTGCCTCCGTGTCATGCTAGCCAGAGGTTCTGTCTGGAACTGTGTCCCTGACACGGCCCTGTCTTTCTGTGAAGCTCTTGTGTCACTTGTCAGAAACCACGGTGATGTGTTTGTGTGTCTGGCTCCCCTGCTAGATGCGACCTCCTGGGAAGGCAGAGGTTTGTTCTCTCCGCTGCCAGACCTTGGAGTTTCTTGGCCGAGTCTCGTGCACAGCGTGCCGTCGGATCGCTTGCTGATTGAAAACGTGCCTGGGAAGAGCTGTGGTGGCTCCACGTGCTTTTGTCTCTGAGAGCAGAGAGACGTTCCTGCTTGTTCTTCTGCTGAACAGTTCACCGCATCTTGTTCACCCACAGTCCTGTGCCTCAGGTGGTCAGGCGAGGTGCAGCAGGTTCTCACCCCTGCAGAAGATAAGAGTTCAAGGCAGGGGCATAAATAAAGTGTAAAATATGGGAGCAGGATTTATTTAAAGTGAGAAGAATGAGTATGCATTCAGGTGTGAGGGCTGGCAACCCCAGGAGGAGGGGTGCTAATGAGGGGAAGGTGAGGTGGGGGGCTGCCTACGAGGAGGGAGCCAGGGGAAGAGATCGCCCCTGCCCAGTGGCCCCTTTTTTTGGTTGGGGGGGGGGTGCCGCTCTCTTATTTCCCGTCTGACTTCCTGCCTGTCCTGGCCCTATTTCGGAGTGATCAGGCCATCTGGGGTCAAGTCCACTAGGGCCCCTGTGTCTCATCCTTGGCTCCGGTCTCGGTTCCGCTTCACACGGCGTCTTCCCCTGGCTGGCTAGGGTCAGTCACACTGTGGTGGTCTCAGCGTTCCCAGTGGGAGCATTCTCAAGGACAAGCCCAAGTTCACCAGGCCTCTGCTGGTCTCGCACTTGCTGATGTGTGAGGATTGCAGTTAGCAGGTTGCACGGCCAGGTCCGGAGTCAGTGTCTGAAGCCACTGCGCGGAGGGCAAATGCAGGGAGGTACGGCTCATTCCGGTCCCCAGCGTGACCTCCACCCTGGCGGTATAACTACGCTGTGGTTGAAAGGACGTGTCAGAGCCAGCCTGCTGGGTTTCAATTTTTACCTCACCACTCCCCATTTATGTGATTTCAGGCAGCCACGTTTCTGTGTCTCTTTTTCTCCTCTATAAAATAGAGTAGAAGCTGTTTTGTTGGAGTGCTATTGAGGCTTAGGTGATTGATACAAATAAAAGTTTTCAGACTGCTTCTGGTGCATGGGGAATGAAGAGAGTCCCTCTGTGTGGTCAGCTCTTCTGTCGCCGTACACTCATTCATTCCTTCACTTTCACGTTGTTCATTTTCCTTTTTTATCCAATGATTTTATTTATTTATTTATTTGAGAGGTACCGTTAAAGCCAGAGAGAGGGCGAGACAGAGAGAGAGGTCTTCCATCCGCTGCTTCACTCCCCGAATGATTGCAACTGCCAGAGCTGGGCAGATCCAAAGCCAGGAGCCAGGGGCTTCTTCCAGGTCTCCCATGCGGGTGCAGGAGCTCAAGGACTTGGGCCATCCTCCACTGCTTCCCAGGCCATAACAGAGAGCTAGAGTGGAAGAGGAGCAGCTGGGATACAAACTGGCGCTTGTATGGGATGCCAGTGCCACAGGTGGAGGCTTAGCCCACTACCATCGCGCTGGCCCCTCAATGATTATTAAACCTGCTGGGCCCCAGCCCTGTCCTGGCTTCTGGGGTGTAGGAGAACCCCTGTGGAGCTTGCAGGAGGTGGGGAAGGAGACCCTGTGGCCCAGGAGCAATCTTGGTGAAGTGTGGACTAGGTTGGGCTAGGGAGCCCAGGCCAGGGGAGCCCAGGGCAGGGGAGCCCAGGGCAGGGGAGCCCCTGGCTTGGACTCGGGTAGAAGCTGGCAGCAACGACCTGAAATACAGGAAATAGCATAACATAAGCCTTGGTGGGGGAAGTGGCCTTCAGTGAGCAGGAGGCTCCAGGCAGGTGAAGAGCACATGCAAAGAGACATGCATGGGAGACAGCATGGGAGCTGTGTGTGGAGGTTGCAGGAGGCAGGCGGTCTCTGCCTGGCTCCCCTGGAGCCGGACTCATGGTTTCTACTTCTGATTCCACGGAGACGGGGTGCCAGGGGAAGACGTGCTGCTCGGAGCCGAGGGAGGAGCTGGGCGCGTGGCCCGGTGGGCCTGCAGCTGGGAGGCCTGGCTAGGGAAGAGGCTCTGGAGGAGTGAAGGCTGACGGCAGAGGCAGCCCGAGGTGCAGGCGTGGATCCTGGGCTGGGAGGCTCCCTCCGTGTGGCTACTTGTAGCTTCCGGGCGCTGCCTACTCCTTTGTTCCTCTGGGGGCCGGCTTTCCAGGAGCAACATGGGCCTGGTCCTTGTCCTCACCCTGGGAAGCAGCCAGTTCTGTGCTCAGAACTGAGGCTCCAGCTCCCGCTGCCCCATGTGTGAAGTGCAGGCGGCAGAGGATGGGCTATCTGCTGGCTCACGGCAGGCTTCCTGGAGGAGGTGACGTGGAGCTCAGTGCAGGACAGACAGGGCTCTTCTGACGGAGCCTGCTCTGCATCCAGTGATGTGGCCCGTGGCTTCGCTCTCTTCAGGGAGAGGCCAGGCTTCCAGTGTGCCTGGGCCGGTGCCCACTTCACTGATGCAGGAGGCTGCAGTCATTCGTGGAGGCTGTGGGGTTCTGCGGAAGGGGGTGCCAGAGAGGGCTGTTGGCAGCTCCTTCTCAGAGCTCCCTGAGGGTCCCCAACCGGACCTCCAGGGCCCTGCCCTCTGGGCCACAGTCATGTGGCCAGGCTGTGCAGGACACTGCCAGGATCCTGCTTGGTCAGGTGCACAGCCTCAGGTCAGGCTGTCAGGGATGGAGTCTTGCTGGCTTCTTGCCTCAGTTTGCTCCTCTGTAACCTGGAGGCGACAGCAGTTCCTGCCTGCCTGAGCTTGTTTCAGGTTTAACTGAGATCATGTGTGGCAAGCACTTAGAGTAGCGGTGAGCATGCAGCATGTGTCATGGCTGCGGCAGCATCAGTGGTTCTGAGCCTCGGAGCACTGCTCTTCTGGGGTTGCCATGAGCTAAACTTCATGATGCGGAAGCCGTAGCCTCCTGAGCCCAGGTTTCAGAACCAATCTATGTGCAAGAGACCCCAATCCCAGCTTAGTGCCCCAGAGGGCCTGTTTTTTTTGGTGTTACCTAATCTCCCCCAAAACCACAGCAGTTTCTGCAGACAGAATTGAGTGACAGAGAAAATGGAATCTGCAGGCTCCATCCTCAAGCCCCAGAGTGACGGATTTAAAGGAGCCTTCATCTCCTTCCACCTTTCCATCTGAAACCTTTTGAGCTAACCAGTCCTAAGCTGCTAAACTGGGAGTTGCCAGTGGGTGTGGGCCCACTCCCGCCTGGTGGCCTCTTCTGGTCTCCTCTGGGTCTGTGAGCCACGGCCTCCCTCCCCCGTGCCTGGCCTTGACAGTTTCCCTGAGTCTGTGATGAGGAGAGGGGACTGTGCCTACTTGGCAGGATTGAGGAGGGCATTGCAGAGATGGTGCATGGTACTTAGCTCACAGGGAGTGCTTGCTAACACAGGAGCTCCAACTCACGACTGAACTCCCTCTGAACACAGGCTCGCTTCCTGGCTCTCCCAGGCCCCTTGGGCTCTCACTCCCGTCTGTGCACGCCGACTCCTGGCACCTGCTTTAGCAGTGCTGCCTCCTGGTGCTGGCAGCCTTGCCTGAAGGATCGCAGTGACAGTGCCGCTTCTCTGGCTCGGACCCCAAGAGACAATGGCCGTTTGAGGGGCCCTGGGTGCCCAGCTACTGGGAGCCTTCAGAGGCCGCCAGTGGCCTCTCCATGCGGCGCGTTGCCCGTAGTGAGGCAGCAGCTGCCTCTTCCAGCTGTCTAATTGCTCATCAGAGCCACTGCAGCACCGGCCTAGAAAGTTCCACTCTGCACCTCCGGGCCAGGCCTGTGTCAGCATCCGGGAGGCCTCAGGTGTCAGGTCTGCGGAATCGCCAGGTGCAGATGTAGGAGCTGTTGGCTGTGGGTCTTTGGGTCATTTCTGTGGACCTGGAAATCCCAGAGTAACGTGTGTCCACTTGTTCATATGGCAGCTACTGTCCTGCCCCCTTGCATGGACCAGATGTGGAAATACTAGAAGGCGGCGGCAGGACAGTCATCTGGGTTGGAACCTGGGGGTCGGGGCCATTCTGCTGTGCTCGAATGTTCATCATAGTAAATCATCACAGAGGGCCTGTCGTGGGCCAGACGAATGAGCAGAACCAACAAGGACTCCTGCCCTGTGGTTACCGTCCATTTAGAGGGAGACGATGGTAAGGAGCAGTTGGGATAACCCAGTGGTGTGCAGCCTGTTGCAGGGTGCTCGCCCGCTGCGGGAGAAAAGTGAAAGCCGAGTAGGTGCAGGGCCGTCAGGAGGGCCCGGAGGTTGTGGGCTTAACAGGTCAGGGCGAGCTGCATGGCAGCGGTGTGACATGAGCCCAGGGCTGACTGCGTGCACATGGTGGAAGAGTGTTCCAGGCAGGAGGCATGGCCCAGGGAGGGAGCGGGCCTGGCTTGTCTCAGGACCGTCAAGGAGGCAGTGTGAGGAAGATGAGGAGGGGGTGATGTCACCGAGGCCTGGGAGGGTCTGACCCCCAGGGCCTTGTCAGTTGTTGTAGGGAGGTCGGCCTTTGCTTGGAGTGAGGTGGGAGCTGCTGGAGGGCTTTGAGCAGAGAGGGGTTCTTGTCTGATGTGGGTCTTCAGCAGTTTCCTGTGGCTGCTGTGTGGAACCCAGCGTGTGGGGGCAAGGGTGGAATAAGAAGGGTTCTGAGGAGTCCAGGTGAGAAACAATGGTGGCGTGCACCAGGGTTGGCAGTGGGTGTGGAGAGAGGTGGCTGGGCCCTGGATTGGTGCAGCAGTTGCAGCTGAAGAAAGTTCCAGGCGTGGGGGTGTAAGCCAGAGCGGTGAGAGGTGACTCCCACGTGTGGAGTGGCCCTTCACCAGGACAGGACGGCTTTGTGGGGCTGACTGCGCTGTCTGGACATCTGAGAAGAGACTGCGTCAGGAGCTCAGAAGAGGTGCCTGGGCCGGAAGTCCAGGATGGGTGTGTCAAGAGTATCTGCAGCCTCCAGGGTGGAGGAGAGCCCCAAGGGAGCCAGTGTGGAGTGGATGGACCAGGGCTGAGTGCTGGGGCCGCCCCACAGCAAGAATAACAAACAGGGGAGGCCCCAGTACAGAGATGGGGCAAAGCTGATGGGAAAGGATGGGGGGAAGACAGGAGAGAGGGGTCCCACGAGTGAGGAGGGTCTTAGGGAGGCTGGAGCGCAGCTGCGTCTGGCCAGATGGGGCAGCTGATCCTTGGACTAATCTAGTGACAGCCCATGGTGACTGTGATGAGAGCAGGTCGGCAGACTGCAGAGTGCTGACGAGGGAGCAGGAGGAGAGGAGTGGCCAGCGGGACAGCTTGTCCTCGGAGGCTGCCTGCAGATGGGAACTGGGAGCTGTGGCAGAGGCTGGCAGGGCTGTGCGGCGAGGTGTTTTAAAGCGTGGCGTCGACATTGTGTCCAGTGCTGTGCTGCTCTTTGGCTTCAACAAGGAGCAGACCGTAATCCCCGAGTCCCCGCCACCCACGGGGCAGGAGTGACACTGACCTCCCCGTTGACTTCTGCGTGGGCTGAGCCACCTGCCTCCTCACCACCTCCGCTGGGTGGCAGCGTGAACGGAACCCCGATCTTCATCACTCCATCGTCTGCTCTGTCATGTTAGTTGTGTCTTGCGTCAGTAACAAACGCACAGGCACTTGGTGCTATTTATCATCTTACAGGTATGGAGGTCGGAAATACGGCACACGTCTCCCTGGGTTGAAACTGAGGAGTTGACAGGATTGTGCTCTTTTCTGGAGAATCTCTTTCCTTGTCCTGTGGGTGTGGGAGAATTCAGTTCCCAGTTCTAGGCCCAGGGTCCCCCTCTCCTTCACAGCTCTCAGTGTGGGCTGCCTTTAGCTCAGGAGGCCTCGCTCCGGTCCGTGTCCATGGCCCATGTACCCCGGAACCAGCAGTGACATGGCACACCCTTCCCATGGTTAGACCCAGCTTCTCTCCCCCTCCTTTCCTCCCTCCCCTTCCCCTCTCCTCCTCCCCTCCCCCCCTCCCCTCCCCCTCCTCCTCTGCTGTGCTCTGAAGGGCCCGTGTAAGTAGATTGGGCCCACCTAGCTGCCCCAGGACCCTCTCTCCAGCTTCAGATCTGGCCCTAACTCCATATGCAGGTCCCTTTGGCCGCCTGAGTGAACACAGCCAGGTATTCCTCTGGGAGCTATTCTGCCGACCACAGCTGTCTTAGCCAGTGCTGCCCCCCGGTCTGTTGTTCAGACCACCGACGTGGGAGTCAGCCCTGGCTTCTCTGTGTACTTCCCTCTTTCGCATGACCTGCCAGCCTCAACATACACCCCACAGATGCCTGGCCATTTGTGCCTGCCCTCGCAGCTCCAGGCCTTGGCCAGCCCCGAATGTCGCCACAGCTGCGTGCTGGCCTCTTCCCTGCTAGTCCTGCTCCGTTGCGGTCTGTTCTTCACACGGCAACCACAGTGACTCAAGATAAGCAAGTGATTCGCAGCACACGACTTCACTGCGTAGCAGCCCCTGCTGGCTGCGCCCCGATGAGCGTGAGATCTGCCCTCCTGGCCCACGGGGCCCTGTGGGATCCACTCCCAGCTCTCACCGCTCCCACCTTTATCACACTGGAGCCTCACAGCTGCCTCTTTGTTCCACGAGGAAGACTCTGGGCCCCCACTGTAGCACTTCCCATTCCTTTTGCCAGAATGTTCTCCCCCGTGGGAGCTCGATGCCTGAGCTTCCCGTTAGTCAGTTCTCAGTGTTCTGAGACCTCGTCGAGAGGCCCAGCCTCCGCTGTGGCCGGAGCTCGCCCAGGGCGCCCTGTCCCGACTCTGCTCTGTGCAGCCGCTGCTGCCATCAGAAATCAGCCTGTTGGTTTGCTCATTCGCCACAAATCAGGTGTAAGTGCTCAGAAGGTGGCAGCCTCACGGTCTTGCTCCTCTTGGGATTCGGGGTCCTGACCCCTGGCAGCAGCTTCCCCTTGATGCACTGGATACACAGACGAGATAGTGGCATTGGGGTCTGAGGGCCTGTTTGGAGAAGGAACTGGGACCAGTGTTCAGCTCCCCAAGGGCTTACGTCCGAGCAGTCTTATCGTAAGCTGAATGTGCATTTACTCCTCCTGGCCCACTGCACAGTGCAGCCGAGGAGCACGGCACTCCCAGCGCCCCAGTCATGCCCACTCACAGCCCCAGCATCGCCAGTGTTGCCGGCCTGGGGCAGTTCTTAGCGCACGCACATTGCCCCTTGTTCGTGCACCCGTCGTAAGCTGGGGGCTGCTTTTACCTCCCTGCCTTCCCACCTTAGCAGTCAGGAGGAGGAAGTGTCTTCCCCTGCCCGTGGCACACAGACCTGTCAAGGCGTGCGAATGAGTTTCCATGCTGGGCATGGGAAGTGTAGAGAGAGTTGCTGCTTTCTATGATCTGCAGCATCAGACCCCCTTAGGGACGGGAGCCTGCCTCGGGGAACCTCCCGGACTCCGTAGGAGGAGGACTTCCGTCTCGTGTCTTCATCTCCCACTGTACTCGCAAGGTGCAGAGACGTCGTGAGCAGACAGTGGAGGCGGATTCAGCCCTCCGGCTCGGCGTGTTACAAGTGCCCCCCAGGTTCCTCCTCCTCTCTCCTGTCCTCTGCTGCTTCCCGCTCTGCCTTGCCTTGGGTTCCTCGGCATAATGAAGATTTTTCTGGGAAGTTGTCAAGGCCGCCGAACACCCCTGTCAGCTTTTGAAATGGCCTCTAGTGTGTTATTCATTATGCCATTTGCTCCCCGTGTGTCCGGGCTGCTTTCTCACGTGGACACAGACCACACTTAGCGTCCAGGTGCGGCTGGAAGCCCTTCACAGTGAGGCTGGCCCTGGCCAGGTGCCTGGTCCTCCTGCCCCTGGCTCAGGTGGAGGCCTCCCTTCTCAGGCCCTCCGGTACTTAGCAGAAACCCTGACTGCGGATGGGAGGGATGCCAGTGTGTCTCTACCCCCCCCATAGCTCACAGCACTTTGATAGTCGCTGAGACTCTGGGCACTAGGCTGGGGAGCAGGCCTTTGGGGTACCAAAGCGTGGGGTCAAGGGCAGCCCTTGGAGGGTCCTGTGTGGCTCTTGGGGGGGAGAACCTTGGTTAGGGTGTTCCTGTGCTTCCCGTTTCTTTATCGTTAGGACTTAGTGCACTGGTCCTCAAAGCATGGTGAGCATTGACGTCACCCTGGGTGTTTAGTAAAATGCAGGCTCTTAGCCAGGTACTAATTTCTGGGGCCTGGGCCCCAGACTCTGCCTTTCTAACAGGGTTTCCCTCCCAGTGCATCCCTCCCCCGGTGGTTTGAATGAGGGCAGTCCACAGCTCATCTTTGGAGCCACGCTGGTCTAAATAAGTGCCCTGTGTGCCCGAATGAGGGCAGTCCACAGCTCATCTTTGGAGCCACGCTGGTCTAAGTAAGTGCCCTGTGTGCCCGGGTCGCCCCGGCCATGCCCTGCCGCCTGCCTTTTCCTGTTACACCCTTCTCTGCTCCCCGTGAGCGCCCACCCTCCCCTGCTCTCCTCCATCCCCCCACGGAGGCGGCTGCCACACCGGGGCTCTGCGTGTGCTGCTCTCTGCATCCTGACCCCGGGCTTTCTTCAGAATTCAGAAGGGAAGTGAACTTGCAGTGTGCCTTCTTTTCTAAACCTATCTTTATCCCCTTGAAACAGTAGACTTTGCCGTGACCTTGAGTTTCAGGGATGGTGATTTTTTTTCCTCTTCCTGCCTGTGCTGTTGGTATTACACTCTCTGCCTTGATACCCTGTCCCTCACAGGGACAGGGACAGGGGCAGATGCCAGAGCATTAATTGTTTGAGATTTTCCTGTTTTGAACATCGCCTCCTCCTCCTCCGCTGTGTGTGCCTGTGTACCTGGGGCTCTGTTTCCCACGCTGCCTTGCTGCCTGGGTTACCTGTTGGCTGGTGGATGACCTGCCTACTGCTCCTTTTGGGGGTGTGTGGCCTCCACTCTGGCCGTCCGGGGTCCCGTCTCTTTGAGTGTGGTCCAGCCTTCTGGCGTCTGCTCCTTCTGCAGGCTTCTCTGGGCTGTGTCAGTCCGGTCCACGCGCTGTGACTGCTCCCAGCTCACGTTTGTGCATTTAGCCCTCTGCTTCACCTGGGGCTTGTTTACAGTCTGAATGTTACACCCCAAACCGACTTACTAAGTCTCCTTGTGTTGACCAATGAGGAGGCCGCCGCCTGTGGGAGTCAGGCCGTTGATGGTCCATAGGAGTTTTTCAGCTAAAAAACGTAAACTGCACCCCTTCGGGCCCAGAATTTTCTTTTCTGGGAACTCATCACCAAGAAATGTCTTGGTGCCTGCTCTGAGGGACGGTGCAAGGTTGGGGACCATGGTGCCACTTGCTTTGGGATCAGTAGGGACTAGAGGGATAGGTTCCGGTTCAATTCTGTGATGCAGCCTTGATAAAGATGGTCTGTACTGGCAGTATGCACGCCAAGGCCTGTGTGCAGGGCAAGCAGGCTCACTCCACCACGTGAGCCGTCTCTCTTTGATAACAGAACGCAGCTGGCCCGAGCACCCGAGTATGTACCTGTGTGTCTAAATACCGAGATAAATAGAAGGCCAGAGAGGTTGTGGGCGCAAGGGGCTGAGGTTTTGGTAGAAGGTGTCTGTCTGTTCTCTTTGCTTCGCTCTTTGGATTTTTAAGTACAGATACATTCCATTACCAC
This sequence comes from Sylvilagus floridanus, assembly GCA_949820135.1. Lineage (NCBI taxonomy): Eukaryota > Metazoa > Chordata > Mammalia > Lagomorpha > Leporidae > Sylvilagus > Sylvilagus floridanus. The sequence goes on along the minus strand of OX463234.1, from coordinate 39,329,309 downwards.
ACAGTTCACCTGTTCTGAGTGTCCCATTCAGTGGGTTTTGGTACATTCACGAGGCTGTGCAGCCATCCCCGTTGTACAACTCCTGAACATGTTGGTGGAGTCTGGCACCCACTAGCCCCATCCCCTCCCTTGGCAACTGTGAAAATACTGTTTCTTTAGGTCTGGGGCGGGGGCGGTAGCATCGGGGAAGGAGGATGGAACACATCTGTGTGTGGCAGGTACTTGGAGCGGCCAGGCACTTGCTGTCCATGACTGTTAGCTTGTTCCAGGGACCTCTGCTCTGGGACAGTGGCCTACCTCGGGGAGCAGTGGCATGGAGCACAGGAGAGTGTCCACACGTCTGAGAGGACATGTGCCCGGTAGGAATGCTAGGACATCACAGAACTTGGTGGCGGTGTTGGGACTTCAGTCTGTACCAGGTCCTTGAGCTGCAGGGGTCTGGTTTTGTGCAACAGGGCACACAAATGTGTGAGTGGTGGCCGTGAACACGTCACTCATACAACCTGAAAACACCAACTGTTAAAGGAACTGAGAAAAATGAACGGTTTTGAGGGCCACGTGTAGCCTGCCTTGTTAATCGGATATTGTCCCCAGTAAGAGTGACAGGGTCTGTCCTTGTTGACTGATTTTGGGGGCTTATAGATTCAGGCCCAAGTCGATTGTTAGCCAGCGATTCATCAGGAAGTGCTGAGTCTCACGTGTGCCTTGTCCGAGTCTGGGTGTTTTGTGGGTACAGGGAAACAAGGGAGAGTCTTGGCCTTGTGGGGCTCCTCTTCTGAGTGGACCGTCAGAGCTGTGGATGTGCCAGTGGTTACTCCAGCAGCTGCCACCACATCTCCACCACGATGGCTGTGCTATCCCCGACCCCCCCCCCCCCGACCCTGCTGGCTGATTCGTCCATTTCCTTGGCGACTCCTCCAACCTGGACCGCAGACAGGTGCGATGGTGCCCTCTGTGTGGAGCAGGAACCTGCCTAGGGCAGCTAAGCACCTGCAGAAAGCGCTCTGCTGCATTCGGACCCGGGGCTGTCCGGCTGCAGCGTCTGTGCCTTTTGTATTCTGTGTCCTTGTCATCCTACTGACACGTGCCGTTTGTGGTGCACACCATGTATCTAACTGCCTGCAGTGTGGCACAGTGTCCTGGAACTGGAACAGTTCAGAGAGATCCTCCGTGTGGGCTTTTGTGATTTTAGGAATCTCTTCTTACAGGCAGGTTGTACAGTCATTTCCCAAGAAAGGTTTGACTTCTCAGCATCGGCACACAGAAATGAACACCGTCTGCCGCTCACGCGTAGCTCTGCTGCCGTGGGGATGGATCGCAGGGGTCGCCTGCGCTTGCTCTGCCGTAGAAAGGGGACTCGAAGGTTTAGAACGGAAGCACTTGTCGTCCGCTGCTGTCTGCACCCCAGGGCACTGAGATCAACAGCCTGGGCAGGTCCTCTGCTTGGACTACCTTGTGTACCCCCAGTAAAGCCACATTGCGTGTATTTATGTCACTGGCTTAATTTTTGAGCCTAGCGACACATTCGCAGTTTGAAAAGAGCCGTTTTATTTTATCTTTGTAAAGATTTACTTTTATTTGAAAAGTAATGACAGAGAGAGAGCGAGCGAGTGAGCGAGTGATTGGTGTCCCATCTGGTGACTCACACCCCAAATGGCTGCAATGGATAGGGCTGGGCCAGGCTGAAGCCAGGAGCCAAGAACTTCATCCCTGGTCTCCCATATGGGCGGCAGGGCCCCAAGCGTTTGGTTCATCTTCCACTGCTTTTCCAGGCACACTGGCAGGGAGCCGGATCAGATGGGGAGCAGCTGGGGTTCTACCAGCACTCTGATAAGGGAAGCCGGCTTCAAGGGCGTGGCTTATCCTGCTGTGCCTGGGGCTGCTACCTGCAGTGCTGACATCCCATGTGGGAGCCACTTCGAGTCCTGGCTGCCCCATTTATGATCTGATGTGCTTGGGAGAGCAGCGGAGAATGGTCCAAGTACTTGGTCACCTGTACTCATGTGGGAGACCTGGAGGAAGTTCCTGTCTCCTGGCTTTGGCCTGGCCCAGCCTTGCCCTTGCATCCATCTGGGAGTGAGCCAGTGGATGGAAGATTCTCTCTCTCTCTCTCTCTCTCTCTCTCTCTCTCTCTGCCTTTCCCTCTCTCAAATAAATAAATAATTCTTTAAAAAAAAGAAAGAAAAGCCTGCTGTGCCACAATGCTGGTCCTGGAGTGAGCTGTTTCCAAGATGGCACTGGGGCCATCCACGTCACCTTGGCCATTGTTGACGGGCTCACCCTTTGCATACCTGCTGAGTGCATTTGGTGCCCTGGCGTTGGTTCAGCCAACACCGTTGAGTCACTTAGATCCCCAGAGGAAACCCCTGTGTCTGGCCCGCCTGTCTGCATGTTTTATGCCAGCAAAGAAGTTGTTTTTGCTGTCGGACCACTTTACACTTAGCAAGAAAAACACAGCCCTGAAGTTGCTGCCCGAGCCCCGGCGAGGCTCCATCACATGTGCAGGTGGAAACGTGGCCGCTGGAGGTGTGATGGCAGTTCTGTGCTAGGCACAGTCGTGCCCAGCTGTCCTGCGCGTGTGTTCTCTCTTTAGCCCGTCTCTTGGAGAAGGGCTGTAGCATCTCAACAGGTGAGCAGGTTTCCCTGCAAAGACTCAGAGGGGAAGCACCCTTCCAGAGGAGCGGCTTTCTGATTTTGCAGGGAAGGCGGGTTTTCCCTGGGCGTTCATCTTTTGAGAAATGAGCATCTCTGTAATGCGTGGAGAATGAAAAGTAGTTTCCAGTGTGTTCCTGACTGGTTCTCATCAGAGATGGCGCTGTCGCTGTTGCGTAGGTGGGAAGCTGAGTCTCAGAGAACTGATGCCCTGTGCCCGAGGTCCTTTGGCCGGTTTGTGCCGTCTCCAGAGGGAGCTCCTTTCAGTACCCTCACCTTTGCGACTGCCCCTTCTGACGCCCGGTGTGCGGGGCTGTCCTGGTGCAGCGGCTGCTGTGAGTCCTGCCATTCGGTCTGGCACTACCTGGAGTCAGGAAAGACCATGCAGGCTAAGGCCAAGTCCCACAAGACTGCCCCGGCTTCATACCCAGGTGGCGAGTTCCAGGCTGTGGCCTGTGTTTCTGACCGGCACGGGCTGCCATACTGACATTCCCACTCCTGCTGGGGGTCACTCACTTGCTAGAGTGGCTCCCTGAATCAGAAAAGTGCTTTCTCTACTTACTGTTAGGGAAGAAGTGCAGGGCAGGGGGTGTGGAGGGAGGGACCACCCAGGGTGAACAGGGGCCACCCATCCAGCATTTGCAGCTGCAGGCACCTAGGGAGACTTAGAGATGCAGACATGATGGGGAAATGCGGCCCCGGGTCATTCACTCAACCTGCGGCCCCTCTCCCTGCCTGTCTGAAGGGCTGGGCCTGAAAGTTGCACCCCTCAAAGCACCAGATTGGTTTTCCCTGCAACCAGCCTCCTCCCAGGCTCCCAGGAGCCCCCAGCCCCCCAGGCATCTTACACAAGACGCTTGGATCTTCCTTGGTTTGGAGATCCCGAAGGCTTCAGGAGCTCTGGGCCAGTCAGTGGAAGAGCACGTGTGAGTGCCGGTGCCAAGTAGTGTGGTGACACAGCCGAGGGTGGACCCAGGAGTGCCGTGTCTCCCGTGACCACATGCAGCTCCTTGTCTGCTGTGAGATAGGACTTTCTGCTTACTCACACACCTCCCTTTCCCTCCCACAGTCATTGTGGAAACAAAGGACAGCCCGGTGTGATGGTCTCCCCTTATCTGCAGGCCCTCGTTCTCATGGGAAGCTGCTCGAAGGCACAGATGATGAGGGACTCTCTCCAGTCTGCGTGGTTTCCCATCCCTGCCTCCTCGTGATGAAGTTTAGTTTTTAGCCTCCCCACGGCGAAGTTTAATTTATAAATTAGGTGCTGAGAGATGAAATACATTGAACTATTATAAAAGTATAATAAGTGTTATTCAAAACATGTGACTTGTGTGTTTCCTGAGTTTTCTGATTAGCGTTAATATTCTGATGAGTATTTTCGGACTGTGGTTAGTGGTGGGTAACTGAGACAGTGGCGTGGGAAGCCACGGGCTGTGGGTGAGGGGCATGCTCAGCAGTTCTCAGTGAGTGGGGCTGATGGCTGGCTGGGCGCTCTGTGGGCCCCTGGAGGAAACGGCTCTCAGTTATTGGGTGCTTTCCCTACTTGCTTGAAATGGAATAGCAAGTTCTTTGTGGAAGGGAGAGCAGAGCTGTGCACCACCCTGGCGATTCCTCCTCACCTCCCACGCCGCTTTGAAAATAAAATAGGTGCTGGCGCCGCGGCTCACTAGGCTAATCCTCCACCTGCGGCGCCGGCACCTCGGGTTCTAGTCCCGGTCAGGGCGCCAGATTCTGTCCTGGTTGCTCCTCTTCCAGTCCAGCTCTCTGCTGGCCTGGGAAGGCAGTGGAGGATGGCCCAAGTGCTTGGGCCCTGCATCTTCATGGCAGACCAGGAGAAGCACCTGACTCCTGGCTTCAGATCGGTGCAGCACGCCGGCCACAGCGGCCACTTAGGGGGTGAACCAATGGGAAAAGGAAGACCTTTCTCTCTGTCTCTCTCTCTCTCACTGTCCATCTCTGCCTGTCAGTGAGTAAATAAATAAATGAATAGACAATAGAATAGAGCTGTGCACAGTCCCTTACCTCCCCTCTGGCCTCGTTTCCTGCCCTGCTCACCCTCGTTCATTATCCTTTGGCCTTGCTGGTCTCCTGCTGTTCCACAGTGCTTGGAGCTCCAGCCGCCTCAGGGCCTTTGCACGTGCTGTTCCCTGGGGCATTCTGCTCTGTTCTGGTTTCTGCTCAGGTAGTTCCTCCCTTTGCCTCCCCTACTTCATCAGCACGCCGTAGCACCAGTTCCTCTGGCTTTAATGCCGCTCAGCACTCAGTCTCACTGCCCGGCATGTTCAGTATTCACGTTTATATTTCCTGAACACCCACCACTAGAGCATGAGGCTACTTCAAACAGTTCAAGGGGAAAACGGAGTGAAAAGCTAAGTTTATTTTGGTACAAAAATTTCAAGTGTGTTTTTAAAAAGATACACTTTTATGAACTCTTTGAATATCCCTCTATGTATAAATTGTGAAGTTTTTGCACCCCAAAGTTGTTTTCCATTAACTTTTTGAAGTAGCCACACATACGCTTCAGCTGGGTGTTGAGCGTTTGCCCTCCTTCCATCTCCCCGCGTCTCTGGGTCTGGTGCCTGACGTGTAGGCAGTCTTGAGTCGCTAGTGGAGGACAGGCTGAGGGATAGACCTGCCACGGTCACCCAGGGTAAGCAGCAGAGCCAGGCTTGGGTGCAGGACTTGTGTCTAATCCCACAGCTCGTCTGCCTCATCCACAGTGCTCTCGCCACACCCCAGGGAAGCCCTCGGCTCTGCCCCAAGTCCCAGGGATAGTCTTTCTTCTGCTTTGGAACCTTGAAATGTCCCAGATCGCCCAGGGTGCAGACCGTGGCCCACTGCTCCAGCCCCTGGGCGTGCCTTCCTCTGCCCGTTACTGTGTGCTAGGAAACCAGCTCTGACTTCACAGCCACCTCTGCTGCTCCGCCGTCGGCACCGCACGCCGTTCCTGTTGTGAAAGCCACACGGTAGCCTTGTCCTACTGTGTGCCATGCTGCTCTCCGTGGTGTTTGAGGTTCACCTTAAAATCATTTTGGCGCCTGCATGCCTGCCGGGAGACCAGCGTGGTGTCTGCTTACTGCGGATGGTGTCTCACAGAGGCACCCCGTGTGGAGCAGCTGCGCTCATCTGACAAACCGTGCATGCTGTCCTCAGAGCGACCTGCTGATGCTGTCCGGTAGCCCGCTCTTCCAGGACGCGGGAAGTGGTTCTGACTTAAAGCCCCGGCTTGGTGCTGCCAGCGCGCACAGCTTCGCTGTCTGATGACTTGGGTTTACAAAGCAGAGCCTCATTGTTTCTGCCCCATCAGTCATTTTCCATGTGGAGTTCAACAGCTGTAATTATGCCTTTGTACAAACGCGGGAGAAAATCGCTGACTGCCCGGAGTGTGGGCAGCTCGCTACAGTGGAGATTTCCCCGTGGGTAACGAGGATGTTAACCAGGTGATAGGGTTCCTGGGGGATCCCGTGTGGGAGGAACAGCACACACATTTCCGGTCTTGCCTGAGATCGCGATGGCCGGAGTGAGCCGTGTTGGAAGGTTCCATTGTGGTTGCTCATTTCAGCATGTGGTGTGAATCCCCAGACTGGAACGGTTCATTGCTCTGAATTTTCTGAGAGCTCACTGAACACAATGGGTTTCAGATTTTGGTGAGTCTGTGAAATCAAACCTTTATTTATTTTCTGCTTTTGACTTTTCTCTGTGTTTCAACATTTTTTCAGCACAACTTAACTTTTTTACTAAAAATGGTAATATCTGGCCATGTAGCTCAGTCTATTTTTTTAAAAATTTATTTGACAGGTAGAGTTATAGACATATAGACAGTGAGAGAGAGAGACAGAGAGAAAGCTCTTCCTTCTGTTGGTTCACCCCCTAAATGGCAGCCATGGCTGGCACTGCGCTGATCGGAAGCCAGGAGCCAGGTGCTTCCTCCCAGTCTCCCATGTGGGTGCAGGCGCCCAAGCACTTGGGCCATCCTCCACTGCCCTCCCAGGCCACAGCAGAGAGCTGGATTGGAAGAGGAACAACCGGAGCTAGAACCAGTGCCCATGTGAGATGCTATGCCACAGATGGAGGATTAGCCAAATGAGCCCCAGCGCTGCCCCCAGAGTCTATTTTTTAAAAAATGTATTTATTTGAAAGGCAAGTTGCAGAGAGGAAGTGGCAGAGACAGAGAGAGTGAGAAGTCTTTCATCTGCTGGTTCACTCCCTGAATGGCTGCGATGGCTGGGGCTGCACCTGTCTGAAGCTGGGAGCCAGGAGCTTCATCTGAGTTTCCCATGTGGGTGCAGGGACCCAAGGACTTGGGCTCCACCTTCTGCTGCTTTCCCAGGCACATCAGCAGGGAACTGGATCAGAAGTGGAGTGGCAGGGCTCAAACTGGCACTCATACGGGGTACTGGTGCTTCAGGTAGCAGCTTAACCCACCACGGCACAGCACTGCCCTCCACCCCATGAGACCCTTGTTGAGGGAAACACATCAAGTTCTGAACACTGTCAGATGAGCTCACAGCATGGAATGAGATTGTTGATGATTAAATTTCCTGTTTGCGATTGCATTACTAATGTTGTTTTAAAGCTGTGTGTTCTTGAATTCAGAGTGAGCTGTTATTGTCATGAGTAGAGAGTATGCTTTCTTCTGAGGTATTAAATTGCCATTCTTCCCATTTCACAGTTAATAGATCCTGCCCAGGAAAGATGCTCCTTAAGCTAAAAAGGGGTTTCATCAGTCAGTTTTGATTGGACTCTCACAATTCAGTTGTTGCTGATCCTGTCCAAACTGACCACGGCTGAGTCGTCCGTGGTCATTTTCCTCGCACAGGCTTTTGGTTTTCCTGGTCTGTGTCAGCGCTGGGCTGTCCCGCGGTGTCCCCCCACCCTGCGTGCTCACACTCCCCACGCTGCCTGCCACTTGCGTCCCGAGGCTGTCTCCACGGGCACCCTGTGACCTAGTCGGGCTGGAAGCCACTTGAGCTGCACCCGCCAACCCCTGTGTTTTTAAATCGGCCTCTTTTGAGACGTGTGGTTCACATCCCTCCCAGCTCACCCTTGCTGAGGACCCAGGGCTGTAGTTGTCAATATGTTTACGGTGTGTACCACGTCACCACTGCTCCTTTCCAGGACGTAACGGCCTACCCTACGGCTGTCACTGCCTGTCCTGGCCCTGGCCCCTGGCCCCTTTCCTGGTGCCCGGGCTCACTGGGGCGGTGGCCGTGGCCTGTGGCTTCTGCAGCCTGGCCTGACACTCTCGCCGGGCTTCGTTCCTCCTCACGGCTGAACGATGCTGCGTTGTGAGGCTTCCTGTGTCCTGTCCATTTGAGTTCCTTCTGCTCTTCGGCTGTTAGGAATAACTCCCTAACTTGCATTTCTATCTGCTATTCCTCGATTTCTTCCCTTCTTTTGGTGAGTGGTTAGAGGTTTTTGTGAGACTGAATGTCTGAAAATGTCTTTCAGCCGCTTCTTGATAATTCTGAGTTGGAAATGACTTTTCTAGCAGAACACACTACCGTGTAGACGTCCTGTGGCATTTCTGACTTCCTGTGCTTTGTAAAGATTCTGCTTCTACTCTGACAGTTTGTAGCGCCATCTCTGTCCCCTCTGCTCACAGGTGCGCGAGAGTGCTCTGCACACGTCACGGCTGCTGTCCTCCTAGACACCCGGTGTCCGTCTGTGGGTCCTGGGATGTTGTTGAATTGTAACTCCGATTTCCTCCCCCTCGTGCTACCTTTTTTTCCATTCTTGAGATCTTGTTTGGGCTCATAAATTTCTGTTCACTCTGTTTTCCTTTTGCTTCTATTTTATTATCCCTCATTTCTGTCTTTTTTGGCAGTTTCCCTACCCTTTCCCCTTATATTCACTTTTTTGCTGTCCTAGTTTTTCTTTGAAAAAGAGGTCTTTTGCTCTGTGTTGCATTTATTTTATTTTATTATATTTTACTTTATTTTATTTTATTTGCATGCCTTCCTGTTCTTGTTTCACGACTGTATCGTCGTCTCTGTCCTCTCTGGGAATATTACCTAGAGTTTGCCTTTAAAGTGTTGCCCTGTGTAGTCTCTCTTCCCTGTAGGCGGCTTTCCCCCTTATTTTGTTCTGGTCCCTGTCTTTGGTCAAGCGTCAGGTGTTTTCCAGCCGTGGACTCACATGTGGGTGTAGACTCCTGAGACTGGTGAAGAGCTCTGTAGATGTTTTCTTTGGGCCTCTTGGGGGCTGCCCTGGCTTTACCATTCCGTAGGAGCACCCCCGGCCGTCAGCCTCGGGACCCTGGACAGTACTTGTTTGGAGGTGAATGCTGTCAGCCTGCTGTTCAGGGGGTGGTGGAGTTTCGGGGAGGGAAGCGAGTGGGACAGCCTCAGAAGCCCAGCGTGCCTTTCTGGCTTTGTCCCCGTTTTCAGTCAGGTGCGTTTCCGGTTTAGCCCAGACCAACCGTGTTTCCTTCTGCATGGACGAAACCCCTGCCTTCCGCCAACTGCTCCTCAGCGGGCGTTTGGTGCCTCATCCCCCAGGCTGTGTTAGCTCATAGTTCATCGACTTCTCGAGATGTGTTCATTCCACATTCATCATGGAATTTTTTGGGTTTTGTTGTTGCCCACTTGCATGGAGGAAGGAGGTAAAAAAAAAAAATTGGCATTTTAGTGGGATGTGGAGGGGATGTGAGTGTGAATTAGTGTGTCCAGTGTGTCATATTCCACTGCAGCTCCTCTCCGTTCTGAAGCAATGGTTTCAGGTTTCGGGGGGTTGTTGTGCACCTCTGTGACAGAGCAGCTGGGGGACAGTAGGCGCTGCTGGGATGGGGACACTTGAGGGTTCCATGTAGCCTGTTTGTCCTCAGGGGCCTTGCTGACTGACCAGCCCTGTCTGTCACAGGCTTTCGTGTGGCAATGTTACCACGCAGGGGCCTTACTGTCACAGCAGGCTCTAGCTTCGAGTTGGGGGCAGAAGTCTGAGCCACAGCCCCCTCCCAGTGCACTGACTGTTTCTGCTGCGTCTTCCATGCCGAGTGCGTCCATGTTGCACTACTGTAGTCAGATAGCCTACTATAGAATGGCACACCCGAAGCTGGGTGACTAACAAAAAGAGGTGTGTTTCGGCTCTTGGTTGTAGAGGCCCAAGACAAGGGCTTGATCTAGTGCCAGCCTTCTTCCTGGCTGTGTCTGGAGGAGCCGGGGATTATGTGGAGCGTGTGTGGGTGTGAGGGTCCTTTCTGGCTTCTTTCCCTCTTAGTTTAAAGCCCTGGATTCCATCATGGGGCTTCCATCCTGATGACCCCACCTGCAACACACCACGGCTGGATTAAGTGTCTACCTTCTTAATCACTTCCCGTGGGGACCAAATTTCGGCATGTGAGGCCTTGGGAGACACGCGGACCCTCTCCAAACTGCAGCACCCACTCTCCATTTCTCCTTGAAGGCCACTCCTCACCCCAGGGGGCTAGCCTTGGACCCCGGCGCTGCCTCATCCTTCTCGCATTTGGGTCGATGGTCGCCGTCCAGGAGTCTCGGCCCTCAGAGCACGTGGGACTGTCTGCAGAGCTGACCTTGTCTACAGACTTGACACTTATCCATATTCCTCCAATGCACCTGGCGCTCTTGGCTGCTCTTCCACTGTTCCTGGAAGAGTCTGGCCTATTCTCTACCTTGCTCTATCTGCTGTGCTGTGTGAAGAGGGCCTGTGTGGATGTACATGCAGTAGCGATGTAGTAGACACAACCCCCAGAGGTGTGTGCTGCGCTCAGGCTGGCTCTGTCCTGGCAGCCGGTCTCCTTGACATGTCTCCACGTTGATGTCATGCCTTGGTGCTGCGCTTATCACGGTGACTGCCTGCCTGTCCCCCTGAGTACAGTTCACCATGGCCACTTCCCACCCCGTGTGCACTGTGACCTCCACTACCGTCCCACATCGGGCTGTGGGCAGGCATCACCTCCCTGGGTATCTCTTGTTGGAGAAAAGCAGTGTGGTCACTCTAAGAGACTCCCGTGCACTGCTGTGATATTGACTGTTTGCCCGGAAACAGAGAAGTAACCAGACAGACCCTGGTGCCTCTGTCTCGTGACAGATCTCAATGTCATCATACACAGCTGGTCACTCACATCATTGTGCCTGTATTTAAGTGACTAGCAATTGTAATAGTCCCCCCTTTTTATTAAGAGGCTTCTCTCTGAAGAGGGGTGGGAGGACAGGTACAGTGGGAAGAATCACCATGTTCCTAAAGTTTTTTAAAAAAAGATTTATTTATTTATTTGAAAGGCAGAGTTACAGAGAGGCAGAGGCAGAGAGAGAGAGAAAGGTCTTCCATCCACAGATTTATTCCTCAGATGGTCCCAACAGCTGGAGCTGCGCCAATCCAGTGCAGAGCCAGGAGCCAGGAGCTTCCTCTGGGTCTCCCACGTGGGTGCAGGGGCCCAAGAACTTGGGCCATCTTCTACTGCTCTCCCAGGCCGTAGCAGAGAGCTGGATCACAAGTGGAGCAGCTGGGACTTGAACTGGTGTCCATATGGGATGTTGGCACTGCAAGTGGCGGCTTTACTTGCTATGCCACAGCGCCAGCCCCTCCTGAAGTTGTAATTATGAAATATGAAGTTTGTATTCCATAAATAAAAGGTTTCCTGGGGGAAAATGGAAACCATTTGGGAAGGAAGATTTTTTTATGAGGAGAATAATTTTTGATTATAGTTGAAATATTTATGGAGTGACTTTTTTCTCTTCAAGTTGTGCCGAATCTTTGGAGTGTTGATGGAGACGTCCCGGTCGCGGCACAGAAGCCGGGGGAAGCTACTGAAGAGCTGGCGAGCTCCTACGAGCGGAAGCTCATTGAGGTGAGGCCGTGGTGCTTCGGGCATCTGAGTTCTAATCCTGGCTGCCTGGGGTCTTTTCTGAAACTGGGCTGGTCAAAATAAGCAGCCACCAAATGCCATTTACCCTCCCGACACGAAACCGAAATACATAAAACCAGTGCACTTGCTAAAGAAGGCAAGGCTGATTCTTTGAAAATTACCAGTGAGTTGGAGACATTTGGCACTCAGGGTGAGGCAGTGAGAGGACCAGAAGCAGTGCAAGTGGGGGGAGGACAGTCCCATCACATCTGAGCACAGAGCAGGAGAGGATGTCACTGGTGAGTGTGGGCACAGATGCACTGGGCTCCTGGACAGTTTGTCACTGGTGAGTGTGGGCACAGATGCACTGGGCTCCCAGGCAGTTTGTCACTGGTGAGTGTGGGCACAGATGCTCTGGGCTCCCAGGCAGTTTGTCACTGGTGTGTGGGCATGGATGTGCTGGGCTCCTGGACAGTTTGTCACTGGTGAGTGTGGGCACGGATGTGCTGGGCTCCCAGACAGTTTGTCACTGGTGAGTGTGGGCACAGATGTGCTGGGCTCCCAGACAGTTTGTCACTGGTGAGTGTGGGCATGGGTGCACTGGGCTCCAGGGCAGGATGTCACTGGTGAGTGTGGGCACAGATGCACTGGGCTCCTGCACAGTTTGTCACTGGTGAGTGTGGGCACAGATGCACTGGGCTCCCAGGCAGTTTGTCACTGGTGAGTGTGGGCACAGATGCTCTGGGCTCCCAGGCAGTTTGTCACTGGTGTGTGGGCATGGATGTGCTGGGCTCCTGGACAGTTTGTCACTGGTGAGTGTGGGCACGGATGTGCTGGGCTCCCAGACAGTTTGTCACTGGTGAGTGTGGGCACAGATGTGCTGGGCTCCCAGACAGTTTGTCACTGGTGAGTGTGGGCACGGATGCACTGGGCTCCAGGGCAGGATGTCACTGGTGAGTGTGGGCACGGATGCGCTGGGCAGGATGTCACTGGTGTGTGGGCACAGATGTGCTGGGCTCCCTTCCGGCCAGTGTTCATTGTCAGCATTAACTGGAGCTGATGCTAACTGCTTGACAGGACCAGACACCCTGCGGGAGAAAGTGGTAACAATGATGATAGCCGTGACAACAGAGGTGTAGGAGGCAGCAAGTCGCAGTGGCGTAGTGGGCTGTTCCAGGACTCCTTTCCAGCTCTCTGTGGAGCACCTTTGGCTGTGTGTATCTTGTGGAGGCAGCCTTTATATTGCTTTAAATATGTGTGTGCATGCGTGTGCATGTGCACACACACACACAGGCTCACAGCCACCTCTTTAAATGTGCGCTCCCATCAGGATCTTGGTTCCAGTGTGCATTTCCCTGATATGAAAACCTCACAAAGATAGCATGAGAAAGAAAACGAGGGACTCATTTCTTTTGTGCAGCAAGATACCACAATTCTAGGAAGATACGAGGGACTTAAAAAGGCTTATGGAAAATGGAATTCAAAGATAAGTTTATTGGTGGATAAAAATGTGAAATCCATGCATAGTATTTTTTTTTTCACAGCATGCATTTTCCACGAACTTTTTGAAGGCCATTTCCCCCACAAACTGTCACATATTAAAAGGACAGTTTACATAAAAGTAGAATTTATTGGAAGTTTAAGATTAGGAAATTCATCTGTATCAGTCATCTCATTAACATACTGAAGAAGAACCCCCAGACTTGTTTATTTTGATAAGTACTACAAAGCCCTTTGGTAACCTTTGTCAGTTCTATCTGCCAGCAGTATTGCTCACTAATGAGGAGTAAGTGACTTTGAGAGGGTATCCCTGCACTCAGTGACGGGGCTGGGGAGCTGCGGTTGGGGAGGGTATGTGCAGGTGTTGTGGTGGTCATGTGGTGATGGTGGTGGGCTGCCATTCATGCTTGTGATCCTGTGCACAGGGATGCGTGCAGGTGCGGTCCAGCACTCGCTGACCCCACGGTGGCTGGGTGTTACTTTTGTAGTACGAGGAGCATCCACTGGGGGTTGTGCGGAGGTGCGTCTCAGAGTCGAGGCCTCGGGAGAAGACGCCCTCCGCTCTTGCCTGGTTCATGCTGGCTCATGGCTCACTTAGGGTCTCTTTTGCCCATCTCCTAACTGAACTCTAAAGACGGGAGACGACTTCAAAGGCAACGTGAGTTCAGGAAGGTACCCTGGGATCTTAACAAAACAGGGTGGAGGTGCAGAGTTGGAAACAAGGCTGGTAGGCCTGGGGTCTGTGGTTCTGGCCCGTCCTACACAGCCTCTGCCCATCGCTCCACCCCCGTGCAGACTCAGTGGGGACATCTGGTGGCAGTGCCAGGGCGATGGCCTCCACCCTCAGGCTCTGAGACTGTGTGGACTCTCGAAGTGCCTGGAGGGCAAGGATGGTGTCTTTTCTGTAAATGCAGCAGCTCTTTCTGGGCATGGTAAATAGCCTGTGAAGAAGCATACTTCCGGGGTCCTGGGTCAGGGGTAGCTGAGTCTCGTGGGTGGTGCAGGGCTGATGATGAGGGTCATCAGAGCTAGAGTGACTGAATGAAGTCACACAGGGATATCAGATTCCGGTATCCCAGGGAAGGGGTCCCAACCTGGCTGGCGCCTGGTCAGGTGGGTTCCACTTAGAGGTGGCACCTGCTTTCACGGAGTCCACGGAAAATGCTGAGGCCTGGGCCCGAGCCAGCCATCGCTGGGGCCTCCTCCAGCTCTGAGACCGAGTGGCTGCAGGAGGCTGTTGGGTCTGTGAGCCAGGCGCTGTTGGTTGGCTCATTCCTGTTGACGGGGGTGTACTTCCTGCATAGGAAACAGCGAGAACAAAGCCATGGCACCAGGGGAGAGTCAGCAGGTTGGGGGAACAGACAGGAGAGCCACGAGTGCGGGGTGGTGAGAGGGAGGGGTGATGCTGTGGCCGAGACGACAGTGTCATGGCCGTGTCCCCCCACTCTGACCCTGCACTGACCTCATGCCGTGGGGGCCTTCCTGTTGGAGCCCATTGCTTTGCTGCTCCTGGTGGCCGTGAGGACTCGGTGGTGGGCTGCCCAGGGCGAGGGGGCTGGTGGTTGAGGTGTGAGCATCTCACTTGCTGGCTTCCAGCTCCCTGTCTGTCTCTTCCATGATCCCCTCACCCTGGGAGCCGTAGTGCTGCCGGCCCCAGACTGGGAGCTGAGAGCTGTGAGGTTGAGGCACAGATGTCCTCAAAAGGCACTGGCTACCCTACAATGATCTCCCTCCCACCTCCCTCCCTCACTCCGTCCCTCCCTCCATTCCTCCCTCCCTCCCTCCCTCCCTCCCTCCATTCCTCCATCCCTCCGTCCCTCCCTCCATCCCTCCATTCCTCCGTCCCTCCCTCCATCCCTCCATCCCTCCGTCCCTCCGTCCCTCCATCCCTCCATCCGTCCCTCCCACCTCCCTCCTTCCCTCCCCCCTTCCTCCTTACCTCCTTTCCCTCCCTCCCATCTCCCTCCCTCCCTTCCACCTCCCTCCTTACTTCCTTTCCCTCCCTCCCTCCCTCCCCTCTCCTTCCCTCCCTCCTTACCTCCTTTCCCTCCCTCCCTTCCACCTCCCTCCCTCCCTCCCTCCCTCCCTCCTCCTTACCTTCTTTCCCTCCCTCCCTCCCACCTCCCTCCCTCCCTCCTTCCCTTCCTTTTTCCTTGCAAAGTGAGGTTTTGTCACTGTTCACTGGTCTGTGAAGAGCATTAGCGTTTCATTACTCTGAATCTTTTCTGGAACCCCTTGTATTTGCAGCAGTCACGCTCCTTGCAATACTGTTTGTGATGTGCCTCTGTCATTTTATTAACGAGCTGACTCATACCCGAGAGGTGTAAACATGTGTCAGGACGGAGCACGGAGAGAACATGGGGGGAGAGTCGATGGAGTGTCTTTCTGTTTCACCAGGGAGAGATAATGTTGCTGTATGAGGTACCCCAACATTGTGGGGTACTCCCGGTGAAAGGGAGTTCCGGGGCAGGTGTTAAGATGCCCTTGTCCGTAATAGAGTGCCTGAGTTCACTGCCTGCCTCTGGTTCCTGCCAGTGTAGACGGTGGCTCAAATAATTGGGTTCCTGCCTCCCACATGGAAGACCTCGATTCAGTTCTAGGCACCTGACCCGACCCTGGCCCTGGCCCTTGTGGGTATGTGGGGAAAGAGCAGATGGGAACTCTCTCACTCTGTCTCTCTGTCTCTCAAATAAATAAATAAAAGGGGGGGGGGCTTGCCTTTGAAAGCATGAAAAGTGCCTTCCCGTCTGCATAGACATTGCACAGCAGTGTTCGTCAGCGGGAATCCCGTCTGCACGGCTCGGCACCTCAGTCACTACCAGAGAGTTAGCGCTGAAGAGCTGGAGAGCTCCCGGCACCGCGGGCTGGAGGTGCACGGCTCGTTCCCGATACCCTCTGGTTGGATTTGAGGGAACCAGAAGGAAGACAGCGTCTGCCTGGTGTCGGGCAACCCAGCAGGGGAGAAACACCAGCGATGTGCTGCCACTCTGACACTAGCAGCTGGCTGCTGGGGCCGTGGGTTCACGACCAGGCACAGGGCCCAGGTTTTTACGTAGATGACCTCCACTGAGCCCCTGCAGAGACCCCTGAGGAAGGCCCTGGCACTCTCCAGCTCACAGTGGGAAGCAGAGGTCTGTTGGAGTCACCTCGGCTTTGGGTACCAGAACCCAAATACCATCCTTCTCTGCCCTGGAAGGCAGAGCTCATCGAAGGCAAGAGCGGTTGGCTTCACTGCAGAGTGGCGATTGTCACTGATCACGTTGGAGAGAAGAGTAGAGGGACCCAGGAGGAAAAGGAGCAAAGAGCTCCAGAGCAGGGGTGAGGTCGCCCAGTGCCATAGTGGTGGGAGGGGGGTCGCACACGGCCTTGTCCCTGCTGTAGGAGTGTGACGTGCGGGCCTCACCCGAGCCTGAAGTGACTTGCAGTGGAGCACACGGAGCTCTGTGACGACAGTGTGGACACTGGCTGTCTACAGAGTCCTCCCTGCCCGGCGTGCCGCAGCCTGCAGCCAGAGCTCCGTAAATGCCGCACAGCTGGGCGGTCTGCCGGACGGCTTCAGCTATTCAGTGTCATGCTTAAGAGTGAGAGGCGTGAGTCCTGGAGCCCCAGACAGCGTGAGTGGTCCCCGGGTGCTGTGGCTGAGTCCCAGACACAGCTCAGAGCATCCTGCTGGAGAGAGCCGGAGACCTGGCAAAGGGAAAACTGGCTTCTACAGAGCGGGAGCAGGGCCGTCCAGGCTGGAGAGGTGGGAGAGGACACTCGTGGCTCCCTCTGCACCCGTTCCCTGAGCGCCTCTGAGGGTCGGGTCCTTTCCTTCATTCCTCCCCTCCGGTGGCTTCCCCTGCCCAGGGAGCAGCAGTGTCGACGGTTCTGAGATGAGTGAGGCTGGAACAAGGCGGCCCTCAGTGGCACTTACTTCCCTCCATGGAGTCTTCCTTCTTTGTTGACTGAACGTGACCTGGGTTGCGCAGTAACTGATGGATCATCTGGAAGTAGCATTAGCTCTTCATTTCCCAAGCCCAGACCTAGGTTACAAAGATAGATGGGACACAACGCCTGTCTTTCGGGAGCACTCTGGGTGGTGGAAGAGGCGGGCACGACTGTTGGGATACCTGGGAAACAGGGCGGGCTTATGCCTGAGGCCCTGCGCCTAGTCTGGGACGGCTGCTCCGCAGAGGTCAGCCCAAACCACAGCCTCCTGGGTGCTTCCGCCATCCACCTCTGGGACTGTTGGTGCTGATGGTCTCAGTTTCTTTTGTATTCTTCTCCATCCCCCTTGAACTTCTGAGACATCAGAAGAGGTGGCTTTGTTCTCACCCAGGGTTTTGAAGATAGAAGATGTTGGACAAGATAGAGCCGCTCCAGGACCCATTACCTCTTTTAAGTTTCCTTTGGTCTAGACTCGCTGTCAGAGATTTCCTGTCCTGTTCCAGCGGCTGCCTTCAAGTGGAATATAGACTGGGGTTGGTCCTGGGACTTTGATCCTGTGTCTATTTGCCACCGTCTTCTGCAGCCTGATGGTTTGGAGAGCACGTGGGGTCCCATGTCAGAATGAGTTCCCATTTGTCCCTTACAGCCTTGTGTTCCTGGGCAGGCCACGTCACCTCTCTAGGCCTCCCAATACAACCTACCCGACGGGGCTGCTCTGGGGATGGACACACAGAACCCAGGCTGTTGCCTGTAGCTGCCAGCAGGGGTCTCTGAGCCTCCTTTGCTGTCTTCAGTTCTGATGTTGGAGGCCTTTCCTCCCCTCTAGTGCTTGCTGTCTTGTGGGGACAGTGAATCCAAATACCCTGCCCTCCGCTGGCCCAGGGCTGGGCCTGTGACCTGAGCCAGGACAGAGGGGGCTTTACCTCCTGAGTTAAGCGTGCAGCAGTGCGTGGGAGACCATTTATGGACCAGCGCTTACTCGGGAGACTGACAGCAGTGAGTCTCACAAGACTCTCCGGTTGCTCTGCTGTTAGCTTTGCCCGTTTCCTTCTCTGCACCAGGTTCTCCCACTTTCCTCACTGCTTACAGGAAGTTGTACTTCAGCTGAGGTTAGCATCCGTTTCCGCTGCTTGGCACCGAGCCTGCTAACGTGCAGGGGTACAGTCAGCGGACGCTGCTCTGCTCTGTTTTCCGTTCCGCTCACTGCTTCCCCAGCCTCGCTGCTTTCTCCTGCCCCTGGACTGTCCCGCGTCTTGCCTTGCAGCCCCGCCTCCCTTCGGAGTGCTCCTTCTGTGTCTTGTGGGTCAGTGTTGCTGGTCCAGCCTCTGCAACTGAACCTCAACATCCTCCCATATGGCAGCCTCACGCTCACTGGTTTTTCAAATTATAGGATACTTAGCGTTTGCTGTCTGAGTGCACTTAGCCCCTGAAGTTTTGCTTCTGGGTGAAATAAATAGTATATTCGCAATGTTTACTCTCGTTATAATGGCAGAATCACTGTTAACAGAAAAGCAGTCCTGAGCGTCAAGCTGGTAAGAAAAAAAGAGTCATAATCTCATGCTGCAGATAACCGTGGCTGTGACCGTCACAGGTTCCTGAGGCACCTGGAGTCCCGGAGCGTGGCCACCTCCCGTGCTCACGGCCTGGGTTAGCACCGCCCGTTACAGAGAAGCAAGGGCTTTGAAATAAAACGCGGGCTTCCGTGTCAGGACCCAGGACACAGAAGTCTGAGCTGAGACCTGCGTTCAGCTGATGTCACAGTGAAAGTGGGACGTGAGACCTTGCCTGTTTGTAGATCACAGGGTGTTGAGTGGAGTGAGAACACGCTGTCACCTCAAGTAAGGGGGAGACACTTTGCTCACCAAGCGAAACTGGGTGTCTCGGTGCTTGTGATGTGTGAATGAAGACTAGTGAGGAGCTGTGGTTTCCATATATTTCCACCGAAGTGTGAATGACTAACAAATCAACCTCCAAGGAGTTCTCAAGTCTTTGTGATCATGGCAAATAGTAAAATGAGCTTCGAAGTGCTCCTGCCCAGCTTCAGCTGTCCCTGGTCTCTGGCTTAGTTTGCTTTCTCTGTCTCTTGTCCTAATCCCTCGGTTCTCATGGGATTGAAAGAAAACCCCAGATTCTGTATCATTACTTCCCAAACATCTCAGAGTCTACCTTTGAAAGATGAGAAGTTTTAAAGAACACATAACCCAATACCATTGCCACACTTGAAAAAGCCTTATAAAGGAGGCCTGCGCCAGCCCCAGTGAACCTCAGATTGGGCCACCAGTGTGAGGGACTTTGGTGAATAGAGGGCCTTTAAGGGGCTCCTCTCTCTGTCCCCCTCGACAGCTTCCCGAGGAAGGAACTAGCATTTACTACACACTGACCCTGCACCGGGCTCTTGTTCCTCTTGGATCTGCCCTCTGCCCGGCTGTGTGCAGTGACGCCAGGCTCCTGCAGACATGGCGAAGGGATGGGTGCCCTCAAGAGGTCTCGGCAGCAGGAGGAGGCAGAAAATGCACGGATGCCTCAGATTTGTGTCAGAGTCCATGGAAGTCTGTAAAGGGGCTTCCGTCGTGTCCCTGTCACCCACCTTCAGAGTTACCAAGCCAGGGCCACTCTCGCTTCTTCCATCACGTTTGACGTCTTCTTAGAGATGAGGGGCTGAAGCCTAGAGGCGCTGAGTCACCTGCCCGAGGTCCCAGGCCAGGGTTCGACTCTCAGCACTGCGCTATGTGGACTCCTCCGCACGTTGGCCACAAGCAGGGATTGGGCCTGCCCCCGCGGACAGGCCCGGGAAGCCGGGAAGCCGGGGCGACGAGAGCAGTGGGAAGTGTGGCAGCCGTTAACGGGCCAAGCCGAGGGAGTAACGGCAGGGCTAGGAGAGAGGCGGAAGCCGGCTGCAGCCAGTGGACACGGCGCCTGGTGTCGGCACTTACCAGTGCCAGCAGGCCCGGCCTCATGTCTCCGGGCTCATCGGCTGTCCCCAGTCTGGTCCTGTGTGCTGAGGTGGCCCGCCCAGTGCGGCAGAAGAACGAGGGCCCGCTCGTGGTAGCGGCCCCACTCCTGTCACGTGTGAGCAGGGCACGGTCAGCTGCAGGTGACGGATTTGCTTCTGTGCAGGCGTACGCACAGCCCCAGACGCTGGGCACTTAGCCTAAGCAGTTTTCTTCGGATTTCCCTTTTCTGAGAGATCTTGAGTTGTCTCTCATTGTGTTTTGTGGTGGGATCGCCTCCCTCTCTGGCTGACAGGGCCAAAGCCCTGCCGTCGGCTCAGCGCCCCAACTGTCTGGCTGTTGTGTTCCCCTTCCCTTTCCATCAAAGCCTCCTCCCTGCTGCGCACCCACTGGGTGTCTGGAGGACTGGAGAAGGAGAGGTGAACTTCCTTAGAGAGCCACTTGGACTCGATATCAGGCGCCGGATAAAAATACTTGTAATTACAGTGGCTGGTGTGCGGCTCTTCAGACCCACACTGTTTGGGGCCTGATTTATAGTTGCTTCGCTTGGTGAGGTGGGAGATAGCTTTTGAAGCTCCTTCAGGGCCCCCAGAAGGAGTCGCCCGGCCTTGGTGAAGGGGTGCAGGAGACGCGTCCTGTCTCGGCTGGGATCCGAGTTCAGAATGTGCCCGGTGAAGGGGCAGGGCTGCCCTGCTGCTGGGACAGCTCAGCCCAGGGGCCATTTCTGGCTTGTCACTTGGGGCGTGGAGCTGTAGCCGTGGCAGGTGGAGGGGTGCTGAGTGCGAGGAGGGCCCAGCTGAGCTGAGCGCCTGCGGACAGAATGCTGGGAAAATGGAACGCTGCTCTGTGTCCAGTCTTTCGGGCCAGGCTTCTGCTTCGAACCCTGCAGTGGCTCCCCTTTGCTCCTCGATGAGTCACCATGCATGCGTGTGTTCACGTGGAACCCCGTGTGCACTGGCTTCTTGAGCTGCACGTCTTACCATGCTCGGAGCTTGTCTCCATCTCCCGACTGCTCTTGGTCTCGCTCTAGACCCGTCTGCAAGGGGCGGGGACGGTTTCTCCCTGGGCAGTGCCCCTCGCCAGTGTCCCTGGGTGACCTCAGATCTGGAAGCCTTCTGCGACCCCTGCACACTCCCGGAGCCTAGGCCGGGTCACCGCAGGTGTGGCTCCTCTCCTTACCCTGCCCGCACAGTCTTGTATTTGCCTGTATTGTTGCCTTTATTCTTTCTGTTATCCTCCCTTCCCTCCACCCTGTGGTCAGTCCTA
Organism: Sylvilagus floridanus; assembly: GCA_949820135.1. Lineage (NCBI taxonomy): Eukaryota > Metazoa > Chordata > Mammalia > Lagomorpha > Leporidae > Sylvilagus > Sylvilagus floridanus. The sequence continues at coordinate 39,308,204 of OX463234.1, read as the reverse complement.
TGTCATCCTGTCGCTGTTATAGCCCGGCATCCGGCACAGTCCCTGGCACCCAGCTGCTACGGGTCCCACACAGACATCTTCCTTGCAGGCTTAACCTGGAGGTGGTGGGGACTGTACTCTCTGTTTATGAAGCCCCATCTCTGCTTTCTCTTCCTGGATCTGAGACAGGTGCACTTCCCAGTCTCACTTATAGATGGGTTGGGAGTGCTCGACTACTTCTGTCTGGTGGGCTGCAAGGAGAAGTGATGGGCGTCCTCCCAGGCTGCTTCCTGGAAGAGCTGAGGTGGGCTTCAGGTTCCCGTTTCTCCTGTCTGTTGTGACACCCCTGTGGCACGGCTCCAGGCTCTTGGAGCTGCCCTGTCCTGCCGCTGGGCGCCACAGGCTGTGCAGGGGCAGGAATAGACCTTGGCTTGTTAGGCCTGCAGGGCAGAGCCTACCCCGATCACCGCCAGAGAGGGGACGCCGAGCCCGAGGGAAAGTGTGGCCTTGGTGTGGCTGACTCGTGGGGGCACAGTCTCTGTCTGCAGGCCCCTCTTTCTCCTGCGCCCTTGCCTGTGCTGTTTCTAGGCTGGGAGGTTTTCCCGTCCTGGTTGCAGATGGCTGAGCACCTGGGCAGCTGGCTGCCCTTCAGAGGTCACAGTCAGGGGGAGAAGCAAGAGTCTGTGGGTTGATTCTGCAGAGCCCGCTTAGCTCCGCCGTCTCTTCTCCCCTGATGACAGGATGTGGCTCCTGTGCCAAGGCAGGGGGCAGAGCCCTGTCCACATACAGGGGGTGGAGGTTGGGAGAGGGCTGGATCCCCAAGTGCAAGCTGGGGCTGTTGTGAGGGGAAGGGGGTGCCCGGGAGGCAGACCACCAAGGTGCTCAGTAAGTGAACAAGCGAATGGGTGAGCGATCCCTCGTCATGGACCCAGTGAGGGATCGACCCTCTCCCTGGCCGTAGGGGCTTATAGCCTGCTGGGGACTCAGCATCATAAAGTGGTGACATGTTGCAGCAGGTGGTCAGGGGACTGATACCGTCTGAGAGGTGCTGGTGGAGGCTGCGTGGCTGGGGTGTCCCAGGGAAGGTAGCCTGGAAATACTCCTTGGGAAGCTGAGCTTTGGAGGTGGGAGACGAGTCTGCATGGAGCTGGCCGGGGAGAGCAGGCCAGGCTGCAGGAGCGGTGTATGCCGAGGTTTCACCTCCCGAGCGTGTCTGAGGCCACTGCACGGGGAACTCGAGGCAAAGCGCCCTCACCTTTTATTTTCTTAGCCTACCTGTCAGGTTCAGAAGCTGCAGTTAATGTTTGTTTTCCCGAATGGTTGTGCCACCGAAGCTTTCCCTTGTCTGTGACTTTTCCCCTCGTTCTCCATTCCCCATGATGTGGGTGCTTCTGCCTCCCCCCACCACCACCACCGCTGTCACCATTGGATGGAAATTCCTTTCTAAATCCCAGCCAGCTCTCTCTGACCCATTCAGGAAGGTTCCCTTTGTCTAACTATCAGTTTGTTTACTTATTTGAAAGGCAGAGTCAGTCTCTCTCTCTCTCTCTCTCTCTTTCTCTCTCTCTCTCTCTCTCTCTCACACACACACACACACACACACACACACACACGGTGTGGGGTAGGAGAGACAGAGAGGTCTTCCATCTGCTGGTTCACTCCCCAAATGCCTGCAACAGGTGGGGCTGGGCTGGGCTGGAGCCAGGAACCAGGAAAGGAAGACCTTTCTCTTTGTCTCTCTCTCTCACTGTCCACTCTGCCTGTCAAAAAAAAAAAAAAAGGAACCAGGAGCTCTCCATGCAGGTCTCCGATCTGTGTGGCAGGAACCCAAGTACTTGGGCTGTCATCTGCTGCCTCCAAGGTCATGAGCTAGGATGCTGTATCCGACGCGGAGGAGCTGGCACATTAGCAGGGAGCTGGATGGGAATAGGAGCAGCTGGTGCCCTCATGGGATTGCCGACACTGCAGGCGGATGCTTAACCTGCTGTGCCACAGCACTGGCCCCACAACTTCTCCTTGAAGACACTCTGCTCACTGATCCTCAGGGACATCACTGTGAGACTTAGAGTGTAGGGGGTTTGGAGCACGTTGGCGTGGAAGACATCACTTAACTGCTACCACAGGGTGTCCTGTCACTTCTAAAACCTTCTTTGCCTGCCTGTTTCCTTCTGCTTCAGGGCAGAGGCAAAGCACAGTGGCTCTGGAGTTTGCATTGGAGAGGCCAGGGGTTCCCCTACCTTTGCCCAAGCTGGTGTGTGAGAATTGTTGCTGACGTCGGCCCCAGCAGCTTTTCAACCCGGATGAAGTAGAGATTTTCACCAAAGGGGCTCGCTCACCTAGAATTAAATGAATGAGTGATTTAATGCAAATGCATGCAGTTGACACCATTTAATATGCACCCGCCATATGTCAACAGCTTATGGGGCACCACATGTATCCCAATATCTAGTCTTTACAGAAACCCTGCACAGTGGCTGGTGGTGGGCATGGAGGCTCAGAAGGGCTGAGTTGGATATCTCATGTCACACAGCTGGCAGATGAGGTTTTGGGGTGATGTTTTTGCTCAGTTCTGATGCCAGCAGGGCTGTGTCCCTGTCACCTTGCTGTTGAGACTGCGTGCTCTCTCACAGAGGCTCACGGTGAGGCGTGATGTCCCTCTGGAGGTCCGCTCACCAGTTCTGTTTCCTGACACAGTCTGTGGCTGCCTTCTAGCTGAAGACGTTTCTGAAGCTTCAGAGAGACTCGGAATTGAACTTGGATGGACTTCGAGGTTTTGTAGCGTCTCCTGATTTCGTGGTGGTGCAAATCAACCAAATGAGTTATGTGGCTCAACTAATACTGTACTTTGATCTGGTCCTCTGGAGAAAGAGCAAATTGAACATTTTTATTTAATACACTTCAGGGGAATGATTGGGTGAATTAAAAAATAAGAGCAAAGAGACTCCTTTTTCCCGGTTACTTGTGAGCCATTCTGTTCTCGTGGGAAGCTGCACGCGTCTGCCTTCGTGACTGCTGGGGTGCTGGTCAGTGCTCCCACTGGTCCAGGCACATGTGTGAGCACTCTATTCATCATGTCACTCTTTCCTGATGCTAGTCCTGATCACTGGCCCTCATCTTGTGCCCGGGATGACAGCGCAGATCCCCTCTGGGGAGATCCAGTCTTGTTCCATCTCAGCTCAGAACAGGCTGGTTCCCCCCACGCTGTCTCATGGCTAGGGACAACTTGCTCTGTTACTAGCTCTGCTTTGGACCTCTCTGGGCCTCCAGATATGGGCCTGAGGTAGCTACAGCACGGGGGAAAGTTGACTGTCCATCATGCAGCCTTGATTCTCCACTGGGACTGTCCTGGGGCCGACTCTGGGGATGAGCACTGGGCTCACTGATGGCCTTGGGAAGGCCCCACCTCTCCAGAAGGCCTTGGCCTTGGCCTCCTGCTCCCTGGGCGTCTGTCACGGCTTTCTAAAGAACCTGCCTCCTTCAGATGCATCGCCAGTCCTGTTGGGAGCAGCTGCCAGGATTCTAGAACTTCCCCAACCCCCAACCCAAGAACGTGTGCCTGTCAAGCTGCCCGTAGCTTGCTCAGTTGTGTTTTTCAGGAAACAACTCTCTCTCCCGACTTCCTTTGCAGCTACGTTTTCCCATCAGCCTCCTGTGTTCTCTGCAGCTTCCGTTGACAGAGGTAAATTTCCCCTGCAGACCCGGTGAAGCGGCGCGGGCGTGACTCACGTGGTCCATCTTCAGTCCCCGCTCTGCCTTGAGCTGGCGCTTGTCTATGGTGACAGCACTCTGAGAGGTTCCCTTCCGCTTCGCCGAAACTTAGCAGTTCCCTTACTTTTGTTCTGTGGGTCAGGCAGGCAGCTCTGTGCCCTGCTTTGGACAGAGAATGGCGTTGCTTCAGCGCGGGAGACTGAAATTGGATTCTGTTAATTCTTTTTCCCTTATCGCATCCTCTGGGTAGTTTAAAAGAAACTCCTCTTCTGAGTGCAGAGGGGAGGCCAGCCTCAGAACGATGCGAGGACCTCGTCTCCAGAGATGCACTTTGTGCTCCAGTGCCTTGACTGCAGGCGCTGAGCTGCGTGAACGCTCCCCGCTCCCCGGAGGGAGTCTTGCAGCCCGGCTCTCCTCCTCCTGGTGACTTGTGCTCTGTGGGAGCGACCCAATTCCGAAATCCTTTTCCCTTTGAGAAGAAAACTGGACTCCAGTGTGGAAGACTGCCTTTTTGTCTGCCTGAACAATCCTTCCTGCCTTCCCTGGTAAAGGCTTTTAAAATGAGTGCCCGCCCCGCCCCACCGGGCACCACCCTGCACCATTGCTCTGGCTCTAAAGGTGCGTGAATACCAGTCTGTCAACTGTCCTCACAGCCGCTGCCTTCCTGGGGCTGGGCGCTTGGACTGCGACAACGACGTGTGTCTCAAGGCAAAGCAGTGGTCGGTTTTGCCAAAAAGTGCTATGGCTTAGTGGATTGCACCGGCTGTCACCACTGCGATGCCATTTGGCACTGGGACTCCGCTGGTGGCATTTTGGGATGTGCAGTAAGACATGGACATCTCCTACACTCTTTTTTTTTTTTTTGCACATCAGAATGCTAATCTTTTCTTTTGCCTCTGGAACCTCCTAGTTTCTAGGTCAGCAGACTTGGTGTAGGGCCCACGCAGTGGAAGGTGTTGGTGCTGTGGGTGTGGGGTCCCTGTTACAGGTCCTCATCTGTGCCCTGTAGTGCGGAAGCAGCCCTAGAGAGTTTGTAAATCAGTGAGTGTGGCTGTGTGCCAATATAACTTTATTCACCTAGACCGGTTGTGACTGGCCCGTGCCAGGCTGACTTTTGGGGGCAGAGGATCTTTGTTGTGGGGGTCGTCCTGTCCCACGTAGGCTGTTCAGGGCAGACCTGACCTCAGCCCCTTGATGCTGGCAGTAGCCCTTCCTGAAGCCGTGGCAGCCAACAGTGTCTCCATGACCATAATGTAAAGTAAACACGTTATCTCAAAAATCATAAACACAAGACCAAGTTAAATAAAGAGAAAACAGACATGTCTCCAGACCCGGCCAGTGTCTCCCTCCCTCAGTGCAGTCTCCCCTTCTTAGAAACCAGTTCTGTGGGACGGACCAAGTCTGAATGTCAGAATCTGGGCTGGAAGAACCTATTTTTCTCCCTTCCCTTCCCCTCCCCTCCTCTTCCCTCCCCTCCCCTCCCCTCTCTTCCCCTCCCCTGCCTTCCCCTCCCTTGCCCTCCCCTCCTCCTTTTGCTTGTGTGTGTGCTTCCTTTCTTCTGGACAGAAGTGATGCTGCCCCCATGTGAATCTTGCCCTTGGTTTGTGTCCCTTTCTGCCCTTGCTCTGCTTCCCTCTGTCTGTGGGCAGCTTCCTCCCGAGGAGTGGTGAAGACTGAGCCGCGAGAGCAGGGGCAGTGGTCGCCAGGGCCTGGGGGAGTGGGTAGATGTTGAGTAATGGGTGCACGTGTTCAGTCCCAGGGTGAGTGAGTCCTGGCCTCTCGTGTCCAGAGAGAGGCCCTTGTGACCAGAGTTCCCAGGGCCCTCCTGTTTACCTGACATTTGCGAGAGGGTGGATCTTGGGTGCTCTCCCTGCTCCCACCCTGGCAGTGAGGGTGGTGAGGGCTAGTATGACTTCACAGTGTGTGTGTACCAGATCACCAAGTTGTGCACCTTGACTGTGTACAGTTTTATCTGTCAGTTGTTCATCAGCCAAGCTGGGTGGAAAACGGGAGCCGTGGAATGTGGCCAACGGACTTCCAGCCTGGCTGCAGCTGCTCCTCACTGAACAACAGTGGGCAGCCACCTTCGGCCGGCCGAGTCTCAGTTCCCCCCTCCGGAGAGCAGGACCAGCAGTAGCACTCACGCTGAGCACAGTGGGTGTGCATCGGTCAGCGCACAGTGGGTGCTCCGTAGTGCCTGGTGTGGAGGTGGCTTAGAGTCCTCTCTCTCTCTGTCTTCAGAATCGCGAGTTGGTGTTTCGTTTTGATCCTGCAAAGGTGGCCAGTGGCTTTTTTTTTTTGAAGTGGCATTCATTATGAATTAATGTATTGAACACTGTTTGTCATGTTTCAACCCATTGCAGTTATTTTTCTTTGTGATGTTGAAATTGTCCCTACTTTGGCCCATGGACAGTATTTAGACTGGTTCCCGTATTCCCACAGGTGATCTTTGTTACTGCGGCTGACATCCAGACAAGGAAGCGAGATGCTCCAGCCCCTTCCTGTTCTCCTTGTGCCCGGCAGGCGCCCTTCTTCCCTGCCGGGGTTGGGATCTCTGTGTGCCCTCATCCGGGTGGGAGAGGTGCTCCTCGCTGCTGGGCTGATGGCTGTTGCTAGGCCTCTTCAGCGTGCAGAGCTGGGAAATCTCGCTCTCCTTCCTCTTTTTTTTTTTTTTTTCCCATGGAATACATACTAGTATGAATTTATGCAGATAATTTCCAAATTAGAATTAGATGTTTTTACTTCACTACTTTGATTTAATATTTGCATCTTTTTTCCTTATGTGTTGAAAACGTTAATGGCTTACATGAATTTGCTGGTGGGTTTTTGCTGATCTGATAGTTGAGTAACGGCGTCTCGTGTCGTTTTGAGAGGAAGCCTTTCTTGACCTTTGCTCCCGGCTCGTTCCCTGAGCGCGGCAGAGTCCATCCTCTTCTCCCCAGCGTCTCCCCCAGCGCCGTGCCATGAGCTGCGTCCCAGCGTTTGTCATCACAGATGAGCTTGTGCCGCCTGCAGAGTGGGGTCTCTGTCTTGCTCTTTTATTCTCGTCCTGTTGCGTGTTGCTAGGTCTGGCCTGGCGAGTGTTCAGGAACAGGATGCAGTTCTGACGTCTCTTCTGAGAGCCTCTCACTTCATTTCCTTTGTCATTCCCGTGTAACTGCCCTCCCCCGACGGAAGGGCTGAAAACAGAGTCAGGAGCCCGCAGCAGCACAGGGAAGCCAGGCTGTCGGGGAAGCCGGACGACCTCTCTCTCTGAATCCCCAGCACGCATTCACCTGACCGCCTTTCGCCACTGTGCGGGTCGCCAAAAAGCACGCATTCACCTGACCGCCTTTCGCCACTGCGCGCGGGTCGCCTTCCTCTGTCGCCGTGGTGACGACCACAGACGCCTCCCAGCGTTGCCAGGCGTCCCTGGGGTGGCATGCGTGCACTGGGTTGAGGACTCCTGGTTTCAAGGCCTCTCGGACCGATCAAGGCCACAGGGACCTCCTGGCTTCTTCCTGCACCGTTTTCTCCATCTCTGTGGCATCTCCCTCCCTGCAGCTGCTTCTCAGATGACAAGCCTGTGTCACCCTCTGTCTTGTCCCCTGTGTTGTCACTCAGGAAGTCACGCTGAGTCCTTCTCAAAGCCTGTGGAGCCGACCACTTGTGGCTGCTGGTGTTGCTATCATGAGTCTCACCCACACCTTCCTTTGCCTGGAGCGCACTGCTGGCCGCCTGCCTGCTCCCCACGAGCGACTCTGGATCTGTTCGTGCCCTTGTGCCTGCCCCTTGCCCACCATCCCTGGACTGCACTTGGCCTTGCTGTGCTCTCATGTCCCCTCCTCGGGCCTGTGCGTTTTCCACATCCTCTCCCTCCCCAGGAGAAGCATGGCTCGCATCCTGTCCCTCAGGTGTCTCCTAGTGTCACCCCTCCATTGGGACCCTTGCTAGTCCTGTGTGACTAGAGGGCGCCTCCCGTCCAGGGACGCCACTGCCTCCGTGTTCTCCGTGGAAACACCGTGAGCTTCCGGCCTCGTGTCTGGATCCTCCTGTGTTCTTTATTGCTTGTCTGCCCTCCAGGAAAAACTCCATGGAGGCAGTGCCCGAGAGCCTCCTGAATCCCGAGTTTGGAGAAGGTCCTCTGGGTGAGCTAGGCGTGGAGGACCGTGGCAGGGGTGCCCTGGGGGACACCAGGCTGTGACTGCCCTCCCCCTGGAGACGGAGAGTGATCCTGATCATTCTCAGGCTTGACGCTCTCACATCCGCCGTTGTGAGCACGTTGAGTAGTTCTGTTATTCTCCTCCTGAACACTGCTGCTTTTTAGTGTCCTTTCCACCGTATTCAAGGCTGGTGATCAGGGGTGAGCTATTTACTTATTAATTTAATTAATCTATATTTGAGAGGGAGTTTCTTTTTTTCTCTCTCTTCTGGTTCAGTCCCTAAATTTCTATAACAGCTAGGACTGCGCCAGGCTGAAGCCCAGATCCTAACACTCAGTCTGGCTGTCCGACCTGGGTGACAGGGACTTGAGCCATCACGGTGGCTTCTCTGGGTGTGTTAGTAGGAAGCTGGAATTGGAGGTGGAGCCTAGATGACAGCCCAGGACGTGGGCACCCGGGTGGTATCTTTTTTTTTTTTTTTTGACAGGCAGAGTGGACAGAGAGACATAGAGAAAGGTCTTCCTTTGCTGTTGGTTCACCCTCCAATGGCTGCCACGGCCAGCGCACCACGCTGATCCGAAGCCAGGAGCCAGGTGCTTCTTCTGGTCTCCCATGGGGTGCAGGGCCCAAGCACTTGGGCCATCCTCCACTGCACTCCTGGGCCACAGCAGAGAGCTGGACTGGAAGAGGAACAACTGGGACAGAATCCGGCGCCCTGACCGGGACTAGAACCCGGTGTGCCAGCGCCGCAAGGTGGAGGATTAGCCTAGTGAGCCGCAGCGCTGGCTCCCGGGTGGCATCTTAAGTGTGCTATATGCACACCCCCACGAGGGTGAAGTGTGACCATGTTCACAGGAACATAATTTGCTGAGAATCTGGTCCTGTCTCCACTCAAGATGTAAGAGGTTGCTTCGTGTAAATGATCTCTCTGTGTTAGGATCTGGAAGGTGTGTGCATGACCTCTCTGCGTTAGGATCTGGAAGGTGTGTGCATGACCTCTTTGCGTTAGGATCTGGAAGGTGTGTGCATGACCTCTCTGTGTTAGGATCTGGAAGGTGTGTGCATGACCTCTCTGCGTTAGGATCTGGAAGGTGTGTGCATGACCTCTCTGCGTTAGGATCTGGAAGGTGCGTGCATGACCTCTCTGCGTTAGGATCTGGAAGGTGTGTGCATGACCTCTCTGCGTTAGGATCTGGAAGGTGTGTGCATGACCTCTCTGCGTTAGGATCTGGAAGGTGTGTGCATGACCTCTCTGCGTTAGGATCTGGAAGGTGTGTGCATGACCTCTCTGTGTTAGGATCTGGAAGGTGTGTGCATGACCTCTCTGCGTTAGGATCTGGAAGGTGTGTGCATGACCTCTTTGCGTTAGGATCTGGAAGGTGTGTGCATGACCTCTCTGTGTTAGGATCTGGAAGGTGTGTGCATGACCTCTCTGCGTTAGGATCTGGAAGGTGTGTGCATGACCTCTTTGCGTTAGGATCTGGAAGGTGTGTGCATGACCTCTCTGCGTTAGGATCTGGAAGGTGCGTGCATGACCTCTCTGCGTTAGGATCTGGAAGGTGTGTGCATGACCTCTCTGCGTTAGGATCTGGAAGGTGTGTGCATGACCTCTCTGTGTTAGGATCTGGAAGGTGCGGGGCTGGGAGAGCTTCCTGGCTGGTGTCCTGGTAGTGGACTCCGCTGACGCTGTGAGCAGGTTACGTGTTGTAAGTTCCCAACTCCGCCGCATGTGAACAAAGAGCTGTGGCCGTGTTCCAGGGGAATGTAATCAAGGGGACAGACTTCCAAGTAATGAACGTGAGCCTCCCCAGTTAGAGGGAGCCAGACTGCTCCAGGTTTTTCCCTGACACTGTGATTTCCCATTTATTATTATTGATTGTGTTACTGCTGTCTCACTCTGGGGAACTCGATTGCTGCGGAACAACGGGAGTTTATTGCTCATAGTTCTGGAGGCCGGGGAGTGCATGAGCGGGGCAGCTTTGGGTCTGGGGGGGGCGCTCTCTGGTTCACGGATGACGCCTTCTGCCATGTCCTCGTGACCGAAGAGACAAGGACTCTGTCCGGCCTCTTTGACGAGAACGCGTGTGGCGGGCTGTTCACCCGCATCCTAATCGCTTCCCCAAAGCCACGTCCCGTAACACGATCACCTCGAGGGCTAGACGAGGTTTTGGAAGGATACAGTAGTTCAGACCATGGCATCTCCCGTTCTGTTGCTTTGGAAGCTTCCTGCTGGGTGAGTGGACTGAAACAGTCTCATCGGTACACGTTATGGGGATGTGTGTAGTTCACAGGACCCAGTCTGAGCTCTGGAGGACCTGCAGATGTGTGTCAGTGAGAACGAGGGCAAACTCTTTCAAGAAGTGGAGGTCACAGGCGTGTGCCTGTCCACGTGACCTGTCCACGTGAGACCCTTTTGTCCTTGAACTCATCTAGATAGTGGGCAACTGCGAGTGCTCCGAGTCGCTCTCCTCCTGTGGGACAGTTCTTTAGCCGTTCACTCTGTAGCTGTTGCACACTGCACCCCAGCTGCTGAGAGAGGAATCAGGCCACAGGTGTGTTTTACATGCATGTATGAAGTTTGTCCACTTAGTTTTTATTTTTTACTGGAAATAATTTGGCCAGTATTAGATTCTGGATGATTTCAGCTCCTCCTCAGAGAAATATCTGCCCATGTGCACTGCTTACCGAGACAATCAGTGATGTTCACAGCCTTGCTCATAATGACAAAACGCTTGGGACTGCTCACACCCCTCGGCAAGAGAGTAGATTCTAAAGTGTGCTGTGGGCTAGAAAGCAGTGCAGCCGTGAAAAATGGAGGCGCCTCAGCTATGCACATCAGTGTGGGTGGCGTTTGTGACTATTGTGTGGTGTCAAGAAAGCAAATAGCAGCAGAACACACTTATATGAAGATCAGAAAAATGTAGAGTGGAAGTTAGGAACTCATACTCACAGTCCCTGTGCAGAAAAGTGACAGAGTGATAAATATTAAAGTCCAGGTGGTGATAACATGGGAGATGACTCATGCCAGGGACAGGGTCTCAGAAGTACCAGAAAGTGTGTGTGTGTGTGTGTGTGTGTGTGTGAGAGAGAGAGAGAGAGAGAGAGAGAGTGTGAGTGTCTGTGTAAGTGTAATCATTGTTTGAAAGATGGAGAGGGGGAGACAGAGAGAGAGAGAGAGCAAGCATGAGCGAGCGAGTGCGAGCCCCACCCACTGGTTCACTCTGCAAATGCCCACAACAGCCAGGACAGGGCCTGGCCAATGCCAAGAAGCCCCAGACTCAATCTAGGTCTCCCATGTGGGTGGCAGGGACAAAAGTACTTGAACCATCGTCTACTGTCTCCCAGGAGCATTTAGCAGGAAGCTGGATTGGAAGTGGAAGTGGGACATGATGCCGGGCACTCTGCTATGGGATGTAGGCATCGCTGCCTCAGGTCCTGTATCTTAAGGCAGGTCATGGGCACGAGGTATTTGTTTTATTACTGCTACTTGTTTTCCACATATTTATGTGTATTATTAGTAGTTTTGTATATTTGAAAAATCCTTTTCATTTATTTGAAAGGCAGAGTGACAGAAAGGGAGGAGATAGAGGTAGGGAGGAGGAGGGGGAGGGAGGGAGGGAGGGAGGAAGTTGCATTTTCTGGTTCACCCTCCAGATGGTCAGAATGGCCAGGGTTGGGCCAGGCTGCAGGCAGGAGCCCAGTGCTCCATCTGGATCTCCTACATGGATGGCCGGGACCCAGCTACTTGAACCAACTGCTGCCTCCCAGGGCAGCATCAGCAGGAAGCTGGATCAGGAGCCGAGTAGGTGGGAATCGAATCTGATGTGAGATGTGGGTGTTCCCAGTGCTGCACCACAGTGCCTGCTCCGTGTGCTTGAAATATTCCTCTATTAAAAAACAAGACTCTTGGGTCCATATTTCTAACCGGCAGCGGTTGGCTGGAGCCAAGTCATGCCTGTATCCATCAGACGTGACGTGCACCTTCCAGCCTATCTTAGTTCTGGTTGCCTGCCGCCCCTGCTGTGCCCTGGCCCAGCTGTCTTACCCGTTTTCAGTGGCGTTTGGAGGTTTGACCTCTGACCTTGGGAGGGCACAAGGCATAGCTTGCTGAAAGTCACCCTTGAGTTTCTGTCAGCATTGTGGTAAGGCTACAGTTGATTGGTCATGCCTCTGCCGTTTCTGTGTGAGACGTTTTTCCCAGGCATAAATACCAGGAATGATCCGCAGCATTAGGTGGCCAGTTCTTTTGGATATGGGGAATGCTATCGAGGGTCTGATTTTCTTCTTTGCCTTGGCTTCTAGGAAGCTCTGTGGAAACGGGAGCTCACTTTTAGCGCAGGTGGAGACCTTGTGGCATGTGCATTTGAGTCTCACCTTACTGCTGGCTCTGCCCATCTTACTGTCTCGGCTGGTCCCTTTATTTCCTCACTTAGTTGAAAAAGAGCGTTCCATACTGTACATGTTTGTAAGTGGCCTTATTCCTTTGGGGAAAAAAAAAAAGAGAAGACAGAAATTACTAATTTTTCCATACCTAGAATGATGGCAGAACTTTTTTTTAAAGATGTATTTTATTTATTTGAAAGAGTTAAGAGAGAAAGAGGAAGAGACAGAAACAGAGAGAGAGAGACAGACATCTTCCATCCACTGGTTCATTCCCCAGATGGCCACAATGTCCAGGAGTGGGCCAGACCGAAGCCAGGAGCCAGAAGCTTCTTCCGGGCCTCCCATGGGGACACAGGCACCCAAGCACCTCAACCATCTTCCACTGCTTTCCTAGGTGCATTAGCAGGATCTGAAGTGGAACAGCTGGGACTTGAACCGGCGCCCACATGGGATGCTGGCATTGCAGGCAGCAGCTTTACTCGCCATGCCACACCCTGGCCCCCCAAGTGTGGTTTTGTGAGAATGTTCTGGAATTCAGAGCCTTAACCAGAACGTTTTATTCACAAAGCTGTGTAGATCATCTATTTCAGCCATGTGAGTTACTAATTTTCCAAGAATGAGAATATAATTAAAATATACTTAACGCCAAAATGCAAGTGAACATAATTTGATCTTCGATAATTTAGAAAGCAGTTAAGGAGCTTGCTGCGCCTCTAGACCGTAATTATGAACATCACTTATCATCGCGTGGCACTATAAAAAAACCTTGTTGTATCAGCTTTCTGATGGCTTGAAATCTGTAGGAATGAGAATTTGCCGCTTCTGTGTGCAGTGTATTTATAGGTCTTCTCAGCCTCCACATGACGCGTTCATGTATGACTTCACAGGTGATGAGTGTCACAAGTGCAGGCGTTTTTAGCATAGCAGTTAAGGTGCCCGTGTCCTGTACTGAAGTGCCTGGGTTTGATGCCCGGCTCTTGCTGCTGACCCGAGCTTCCTCCTAATACAGGAACCATGGGAAGCAGTAGTGATGGTTCAAGTGATGGGAGACCCGGGTTGAGTTCCCAGCTTCAACCTAGCCCAGCCTTGGCCATTGGCAGGTGTCTTGGGAGTGAACCAGCAGATGGGGGCTCTTTCTCTGACTCTCTCCGTTTCCATCTGCCTGTCTCTCTCTCCTTGTCTCTCTCTCTCTTTGCTTCTCAAATTAAAAAAAAAAAAAAAGATAATTTAAATAAAAAGGAGAGGCAGATGGCTTGTAGTGGAACGAGTTCAATTCTCCATTTACCAGTCAGTGACTGCCATGTGCGGAGTGCCGGAAAAATGTCTCTGCCTTTTGGTTAAATGAGAAATAGCGAAACGTAAATAGGTACATTTCTGCAAAGTGGTGCACGCCTTGGCAGCACACAAGGGTCTTTTGCTCAGCCTGAGGGGCGTAGCGAGGCAGCCACCGTGCCAGACGTGGCTGTGCTGGTTGTCACACCCGCCAGTGGGCGAGGTCAGCTGTCCCTGAGGTTGTCCATGTTGACCCTCGATGGTTTTTCTAGATGAGTATGATGAAAGGTGAGTCTGTCCATTTCCTGGTCATCTTGGCCCCGTGGACCCCTGGCCCACCAGCCGCCCTCCTGTGAGTGTTTCATACCCAGCAGCAGAGCCCGCCCCTCAGCCTGGCAGGCAGACGCCCACTGCTCATCGCGCTCTCAGCTGGCAGTGCACTGGTCACACGCTCCTGGCGACTTTGGGACCTGCAGCTCCTGCCGTGTGCCGTGCCGATTGTTCGTGTTTGGTGAACACTTCCCACATGGGCCCTGGAGTAGTCCTGGTGTGAGCCAGGTTTCGGTCGCGTTATCCATTCTGCAGGGATCCGGCTTCCAGCCCCAGCGGGATGGGTGGTTGCTGTGGTCCAGCTCCAAGCTGGGTCCTGCACAGGGACTGTTGCAGATGCTCACAGCACTCCTGCTCAGTGCCGTCGCCTTCTCTTGCTTCGAGCTTGTTAACTGGTTCTTCAGCTGTGTGTTGAGGGCTCACTGTGCGCTGGTCACTGCTTGACTTGGATGGCAGTGACAGGGACTGTTGGCAGGAAGCCTTGCTCTGAAGAGGCGCTGGGAAGCTCCATCCTTGGGCCATCAGCGTCGACAACGAGATGAGACACTGTGCCCAGGTGTGGTTTTGGTGCTCTGCAGCCCTGCTGTGGTTTCTGTGTGCACTGAGGGAAGGGGGAGGGGAGGGATGGGCTTCCCCTGAGAATCTGGGGCTCTTTGAGTTGTGTTTGGCACCAGAGACCTTGGGTGTGGCGTGAGCACTGTGTTGGCTCCTGAGCCCGGAGCCCACGGCCTGCCCCGCAGGTGCTCATGCAGCTGGTGTGTACAGATGTGGATCCCGCTGAGTCCCAGCCCTCCCACAACCCTCACTTCTGGGTGGCGACACACTGGGGGCCCCAGCCTGCCCCGGCCTGACAGTGCTGGGGGCCTTCCATGATCTCTGCCCCCGAAGGAGCTTCTCCTCCCTGGACCACCTCCCACCCCACAAATGACTCCTCCTGCTGTCAGGCTCTGGGCTCCCCAGCTTAATTTTCCTTGCGATGAACATGTGTCTTTCTCACGTCTGTATCCTGCGTGCGCCTGTCCGCTCGTGAGGGTCAGCACTGGTTTTTCATGAGGTGTCCTAGAGCCACCCTGACCCTGGTGCGTAGCAGGTCTCCCTAAGCACGTGGCGAGTGAGTGAACACTCAGAGTGATTCCCAGCGGTGAGTCTACCTGTCTTCCTTGGACAGTTCTCACTCCGGGAGTGCAGTTGGGGCTGCTCACGGTTTAATTCCAGTGAACACGTTCCCTTTAAGGCACATGGGCTGGCTGTGATCTGGCGGGGGGTGTGGAGTGGTTTGGTTGAGTTGGATGAGCCTCCCTTGGAAGGCAGAGCGGAGCTGAAGGTTCCCTCTGTGCCCTTGGTCGCCCCTGCCCTTGGCCTGAAGTCCGTGTGCCTCCCCTTGAGCGCTGGCAGGCAGTTCGTCTCTCTGCTTCTTGAGCTAACCATCAGCAGTGAGGGTTCGGTCTGAGCAGCACTGCCCAGGCATCTGCCGTGCGGTGTTCTGCTCTGCCCCACCCTCTCAGAGACACCCGTCTACACCTCGTCCCAGGGTTGGGACCTGTCCAAAGGGGCGTCCCAGAGCACTGGCACTCCACCACCCCCAGGTGGGAACCGTGCGTCCACACACGGACTTCCACACGGAGGTTCAGTGCGGCCTTGTGCTCGCTCAGACTGCACACACCCTCGTGTCCTTGGCTAGTAGGGGCGAGGGTCTTTCAGAGGGCGCATGGAAAATGAAATTAAAGTGTATGTTTATTTGGTGCAGGTTGTGAAATCCATACATAGTTTGTTCAGAACATGCATTTCCATGCTGTTTTTAAAAGCCCTTCCTGTGCAGATTTCAACAGTGTTTTACCCCCCAAAATTAGATTTTTTATTAAAAAAATTATGTGAAAGAGTTACAGAGAAGGAGAGGCAGAGGCAGAGAAAGTGAGAGAGAGTGAGACAGAGAGAAATCTTCCGTCTACTGGTTCACTCCCAAAATGGCCACAGTGGTCAGGGCTGGGCCAGGTTGAAGCCAGGAGCTAGGAGCTTCATCCGGGTCTCCTATGTGGGTGCGGGACCCAAGCACGTTGACCACCTTCCACTGCTTTCCCAGGTGCATTAGCAGGGAGCTGGATCAAACGTGGAGCAACTGGGACTTGAACCTGAGCCCTTACGGGATGCTGGTGCTGCAGGTGGCTGCCTTATCCACCAAACCACAACTCCGACCCCAGTCATCAGATCTTTTAATTGCATTTTCCACAAGCTTTTTGAAGTCCCCTCATATATACTGTATGACTCCATTTTCACAGAGCTCTAGAAATTGCGAATGAGTCTGTAGAGACAGAAAGCAGATCACTGCCTGCCTGAGGATGGGGCGCAGTGGGGAGGACCCCCAGGGCCTGTGGGGAGGCTTTCAGGGGGTTGATGGACGTGTTCCGTGTGTTCTGAGTCTCTATTTTAGTGCTGGCCTCCTGCCTGTGAACACAGGTCACAACATCATCAAACTGTACGCTTCAAGTCCCTGAGGTTTTTTGCATGTCATTTATAGAGCAGTAAAGCTGTGTACAAACAAAAGGCAAGGCTGGACCTGCCCAGGGCAAAGCGTCCCATCACAGGGAGACTACTGCAAGCCCATCAGTCCAGCAGTGCAGGGAGGGAAGCAGGTTTGCAATCCAGAGATGCTTCCTGGGACCGTAACCCAATTACACGTGGTCGTGAGTAGGACTTGCTGGCCGCAGAGACAAAGTTGTAGGAGGTTCCTCAGGTGACCCAGGGCACAGGGCAGGGCCCTTTGGAAACCGTGGGGACTCGGGGCATGGTTTTCTGAAAGCGCCTGGGCGTGGCCACATTCCTTCCACGCCTTCCCTGCTTCTCCTCTGAGGGCTGCTGCAGGGCACCGGAGTGGATGGCCCAAGGAGAGTCTCCCTGGTGGGTGGGCCTCCCAGGCAGGCTCAGGTGCCTCCCTGAGTCACGGGCTCGCTGGGTCATGCCACACTGGCCTCCTTTCGCGACTCTGTAAGCCCTCGGGGGCTGTTGTGCGTGCGTCTGCCCCTGCCTGGAACGCTCTCCCCACGCCTGTAGCTCCCAAGTGCACAAGTCTGAGCCCCAGTTCCTTGGGAGGACGTTGCTGGCCATCTCTGCGCGCACAGATGCAGTTGTAACCTGTCACCCTGCCTGTTTGCTGCAGATGAGCTCCGTCCGCACGCCTGTTTCCTCGTGTTTTATCTGTGTCTAATTAGAGTGCGAGCCCCGTGGAGGCAGGGATGGTGGCTGTCACTGCTGTGTCTCTGTTACCTAGAACGGGAGGTGGTTTTAATGAGTGCATGGTTCAGCTGAACACAGACAGCTTATCACTGTGTTGAGCAGCGGAGGAGAGCTGTTCCTCTTCGCCTGACGGTCTCGGGCTGCAGACATCAGCTGGCTTCGCAGCTCTTCTCCGTGAGGTCATCTAGGATGCCAGTTCTTTCTGTTTGGCCACTCTGCTGGCCCGTGGACAGGGTGTGTGACCCAGAAGCTGCCTGGTTCACTCATTTCACGTGCCACGGGACACAGTTTAGTTGTGTGGCTGTACCAAGCTGCAAGGGAAGCTGGGAAATGTAGTCTTCTACCTGGTAGCTGTGTGTCCAGCTACGAGTCAGCGGGTTTTATTGCTGAAAAGCAGAAAGAATACTGGTGGGGGTGGGAGTGGTGGGGGTGTGTACTTAGCAGGCTCTGTTGCTGTGCTTGATCGGTTTGTTGAATGAATGAATGATTGAATGCATGGATGACCCCTGTACCCCAGCCCCTGCTGCTTCCTGGTGGCACAGCTCTTGTTGCAGTGTGGTTTCTTCGAGGCGTCTTCAGTTCTGAATTCCCAGTGCTTAGCCAGGGCTGGTGGGCAGGAGAAGCCTGGCGTAGGTAAACCAGAAAGCCAGCATCTGGCTCGCCAAGCCTTCCCCTGAGCTCTGGGCTGCCAGTGGGAGCGAGGGTCTGTCTTTGAGAAAACTCTGTTCCTCCTGTTGGAACGCAGATGGACACAAAGTGGCCACGGAGGCAGGTGTTGCCAAGGCAGGAGAGGGGCGAGGCGCATGGACCGGGAGCCTGGGGGTCTCGTGTTTCTTTGGAGCATAAGATGTCACCCTTCATCTCCTCCTTAGGACATCTTGGCCGAGTGTCAGATGTCTCTGCTTAGCTTGGGGAGCTTTTAAACTATCCTGCTGTTTAAAGAATTCATGGGCTGGGTAACAACCGCATTAGGGGTGAGAACAATTCCCTCCGAGTTATCCGTCCTTAAAAGGTGGAGATGAGGGGCTTTAACAGAGTTGGCTCTGAGACGCTCACAGAGCGAGCAAGGCAGCAGTGGCTCCTGTTGGCCCTGCTGTGGAAGTCCTTCCGTGGAAGAAGAGTGTGTGGACCCTGGAGGTGGCCTGGCCCTGGGAGCCCAGCAGGGCTGCCTTTTGCACTTGGCGTTGTTATGCAGGAGCTTGGGACTGCTGGAAGGTTCCTGCACTCCTCAGCAGCTCAGGAGGAATGCTCCCCGTTTCTGAGCCACTGTCATGGCCGTCCACAGGCCGACCTCAGGGCCTTTGTGCATGCTTCCTCCCCTTCTGGGAAAAGCCCCTGCCACGATGACCAGAGCATTCCTAACAGAGGAGGGGGCCCTTCCGTGAGCCACTGGTATAGACCAGGCAGCTGCTCTCACGTCTCTCCAGCTTCCTGATCCGTCCCTGGCAGCAGCGTCCCTGGTATCATCCTGTGGTTCTCTGTGTGCACACCCACTCCACGTGTGTTCTCCCCTAGCCTGGAAGCCCCATGAGGACGGGGACAGGCTCAGTGTTGCTCACCATGTACCGCTCACACCTCACCCCCAGTGGGGAGGATAGTGGAGTAATTCCCCGTGGATGGTGGCTGAGACTGTGAGTTCATCTGTGACAGGGGCTTGGTCAATGAAGCCACAGCACCCAGATCTAATGACAGTGACTCGCTGTGGCATGTGGGGTGCTGAGAAGCCCTGTTTTGCTGCCGATGATGCTGTGCCACCCAGAAAACCATCTGCCCGCCGAGAGGCGGACCTAGGACTCGGGCTCAGCTCTGGGTTTCCAAGCTGATGGTTCTTTGACATCTCACTGCTCTGTTAATTCTAGAAACAGGAGGCAGGTGAGGGGACCTCTCCACATGGTTTCTGCCTGAAAGAGAAGAAATACAGAGTGGTGACTGGAACTAGACTCCGGAGCTGGGATCTCAGCTCCATGGCGTAGAAGCTGTGTGACCTTGGCCAAGTCACTTGGCTTCTGTGTCTCTGGGTTTCCACGTCTGTGAGCTGAGGGCCACCCAGTGCCTCTTACTGGTTACCTGTGAAGGTTGAATGGGTTGCTGGCGGTGAGGAGGTTAGGGCGGAGCTGGTGCGCAGGAGGCCTGTGTGTTACTGAGTCAGAAGCTGGTTTCTCCGGGGCCGGCCTTGTGGAGCAGCGGTTGAGTTGTGGTTTGCGACACCAGCATTCCATATCCGAGTGCTGGTTTGAGTCCTGGCTGCTCTGCTTATGATCTGCTTTCCTGCTGATGCACAGGTGATGGCCTCAGTACTTGGGCCCCTGACACCAATGTGGATCTGGATGGAGTTCTGGGCTCCTGGCATCAGCCTGACCGAGCCCTGGCCATTGCACCCATTTGGGAAGGGCACCAGTGGATGGAAAAATCTCTGTCTCTCTCTTTCTCTGTCATTTTACCTTTTAAATAACTAAATAAATAATCTTAAAAAGAAAAAGTTGGGTTTTCAACAGATTCTTTACCATGAGTATTTTTTTTTAAAGAATTATGTATTTGAGAGGCAGAGTTTCAGAGAGAGAGGGAGAGAGATCTTTCATTCACTAATTCATTCCCCAAATGGCCACAGTGGCCAAAGCTGGGCTGATCCGAAACCAGAAGCCAGAAGCCAGTAGCCTCTTCTGGGTCCCCAACGTGGGTACAGGGGCCCAAGCACTTGGGCCATCCTCCACTGCTTTCCCAGGCCATAGCAGAGAGCTGGATTGGAAGTGGAGCAGCCAGGACTCTACCTAGTGCCCATGTGGGATGCCAGCACCACAGGGGAAGGTTTAGCCTACTATGCCAAAGTGCTGGCCCCCTATAAACTTTTGAAACAGGTTCTTTGATTCTTTTTAAGATTTGTTTATTTGAAAGTGTTACAGAGAGAAAGAGACAGAAAGAAATCTTCCATTTAGTAGTGCATTCCCTAAATGGCTACAGAGCTGGGGCTGGGCCAAAGTCAGGAACTTCATCTGGGTCTCCCATGTGGTTCAGGGGCCCAAGTACTGCGGCCATCTTCTGTTACTTTTCCCCGCCATTAGCAGGGAGCTGGATCGAAGTGGAGCAGCCCGGGCACGAGCTGGTGTCCACATGGGATGCTGGCATTGCAGGCGGCGGCTTTACCCATGGCGCCACAGCACCAGCCCTGGTTCTTTGATTCTCACTGAAATTGTGGTGGAGTCAAAAAGGAAAATAGAAACCTGGTAGACAAAAGCCCACATACTTTTGCCGCTGTAGAGCCTGGTGACTGAGCCCTGATACACGGCTTCGTGCCTGGAGGACGCAGGGCCACCAAGCCCCAAGCAGTGCTCGGGGTTTCTGCATGATTAATGGATGCGGTGCCAGCAGACCACGCGTCCTGCCTAACTGCCCTGGGCTGGATGTGGCGGGCAGCTCTGTTTCCTGATCTCCGTCTCTGTCTTCATTAGCACCTGGTGAACTTACGCTGTTGGCTTCCTGGTTTCATGCCCTGGCATCTTCAGAGGCCTTGCTGACTGGCTCAGGGGAGCGATTGTAAGGTGGAGTGAAAGAATCCACGCTCTCCGGCAGGGCTTCGGTGGGGTCTACTGCTGCACGGTTTGTGTGCCGTGCGTGACGTCGTAGGCCTGCTGTGGGCCAGGGAGCAGCTCGCTCCTTCCGTAAAGGACTGGGAAATACATCCTTCCTGTTTGCAGCATGGCAGTCTCTGTGAGTCCTTAGCGCTGCTACAGAACAGCCAGTGGAGAGAGGGAAACAGATGAGTGTGGCTGTGTCCTCTTACCCACTGCGTCATGACCCCCAACCCCCATGACTCTAAGTCTCTCTGCCCCCCCTCAGTGTGGCTGAGGGTGGTGATGGCGCCTTTGAGGGGGTAATGATGCTTACCTTCGGTCCCAGAGAGGGGCCTTAATCCACCATGGCTGGTGTGGTTGTCAGACGCGGGAGAGGCCCCAGGGGTGTGCCTGTGTAGGGAAAGGTGGCTGGCGCGAGCCCTGGAGAGAGGGCTTGGGAAAACCAGGCCTGCTACGGCGTTGGTCGTGGTTCCGGTGGGGAAGACAGGTAGCCACAGACAGCTCTGTGTCCAAGTTGAGTTCCCAGAGAGCCAAGCGCTCTGAAGGAAACACGGGGTGATGTGGCCTGGTGACTGCCGGGGCTGGCCGAGTCTCCTCCTCCTCCGAGGTGGTGTATGAAGTGTGGAGGTCTGGGGTTAGGGTATCCCAGGCAGAGGCAGCCAGGGTCAAAGGGCAGAGGCAGAAGCAGGTCTGCAGCAGCTGGTGGGGCTGCACGAATCTGGGGTCAGTTCCCTGGGATCTGAAGCGACTGGTGTCTCAACTGGTGTCACGTTCAAAAAGGGGCTCTTTCTTACCCAATCCGAGCCTTACTCTCATCACCCAGGGGCCTCCCCCGCCACCTTGGGTCACTCCCTCTGTCCCCGTGCCCACGTGGGCTCGGTTGGGCAGGCACGCCCCCTTCCCTGCAGAGCCCTCCGTCCTTCTCCTGGTCTCTCTGCCCCTCTGCCCTCCTCACTTGTTCAGGCAGAACCAGCTGGGCCGGGCCGGGCTGGTGCACAGTGAGGCCACTTGGGGAGCCGTGGGAATCTGTGCAGAGGCAGGCTTCGAAGAGGCTCCTTCTGTTGTAGGGTTGGAAGTGGACCATGGTGTGGTGGCTGGGCCGGAAGCCCTGTGTCTCTGGGGGTGTCACATTCTCATGATTTTGTTTTTGATTGAGGGAAATTTGGCCTGTCTTGTTTACTGTTCCTGTCCAGCTGTCTCCTACCTGCCGGGGTAGAGGAAACCCAGTCCCAGTTGATTTTCCTAGAAGTTGGCTGTTTCCTGCTTCATGGTGTGCAGGAAGCACCTCTGGTTGACAGTGCGTGCTCCATCCACAGCTGTTCACAGGTCGTACCTTTGCTGGGGCTGCCGCTCACTCTGGTCTGCCTTTGTGTGCGGCGACCTGACCACGGGCACCAGGTGCTGGCCTTCACCGCTTGCTGCTGGCCCTGCCCTCAAGCAGGTGGGCCTTCTTCCCTCCCACCCCACTCTGCTCTCCTCCTGGCTCTGTCCCTCCCTCTCCTGCCTCTCCAGCAGCCCTCAGTGATGCCCCGCCCTCCCTCTCCTGCCTCTCACAGACGGGCTTTGGCGTGGTACATCTAGAGCTGGGCCATGCGGGAGCCTGGTGGCCTTTCCTGGGGCTTGTCTTTAGAGCCACAGGGCAGCCAGTCTTCCATGCCCTAGACATGAAGGCAGTTGCTTGCACAGTGACAGAGCAGGGTTTCAGGTCTAAATGTCCCTGTCTGTCACCTATCATCCTCCCTCACCCTGTGAGCACGGCTTGCCGACGCCCTGCTACGGGTTGTGTGGCTAGGCTGGGCTGAGATGCGTTTTTGAGTTCAGGTATTTTCAGCTGCTGATGGGTCTGTGAGGATAGGGCCCCACAGTAAGTGAGAGCACACCTGTGCCGGCCGCGCTGTGTCGGAAAACCTCACCCCCGTCAAGGCACGCATGGAGCACTGCTCCGAGCCCGGCCCCATGCTGCCTTTTTGCACTGTCGACTCTTGGCACGTCTGTGGTGGGAGCATCACTGAGCCATTTGCCAGATGAGCCCAGCGAACGAGTTCCCAGAGGGTGCCCTCCGAGTGGGGCTGAAGTCAGGATTGACCAGCGACAGAGCATCCCGCTTGGAGCGCTTACAGGCGTGGGGGCTCGGCGTTCTTGCAGCCCAAGGCCCTGCTGAACCTCACGCAGCAGCCTTGGGTCAGGCTGGTGTCTCTGCCTGGAGCTCCGGGAGCACCACTGCCCATGGTTTTCTCTGGGCACTGCCCTCAGCCCTGTTCCTTGGGCTTCGCTCGCTTGGGATGCACGGGAACCTACAGGTGGAGAGGGCTGGCTTTCTGCAGCGCTGGCAGGAATGGGAGGAGGGAGAGCTCTGTGGCCCTCTCCTCATTTTCTGGTGCTGGGGTAGGGGAGGGTAGTGAGGGACCTGCAGTTAGACTCCGTAGCTTCTCCCAGGACAGGGAGTTGAGGCTGTGCTGAGCTTGGAGGCTGTTAGTTTGGGCCTGGATCCTGGCCGACTGGAACCTCGCAGGGACTGTTACTGTATGCAGTGGGAAGAGGCCCGGCTGCAGACGGGGTGTCCTCTTGGCTCTGCATTGCTTTCGTGGGGCTTTGTTTCTGGCCTGATGCCCTCTGCTGGGGCAGAAATGGCTTCAGCAGTGCCTGGCTTCACCCAACTGGAGGAAAAGCACAAGTGTTTCTCCCTGGGTTCTCAACAGAGCGTCTGGGATAGAGCCCAGGAAGCCGAGGGTGCTGGCACATCCTGGTGAGGTGTCGTTGGTGATGGCTGATGGGAGCTGCCACTGCCGGGGGTCCCGTTGGAAATCAGGGGCCAGCACGAGGGATGGCAGGGAGGGGCCAGCAACAAGGAAGCGTCCACTGTAGCTCTGAGAGGATTCTGCCCCATGGGAAAGTGCAGGGTGTCGTCCCAGAGCTAACAGACCGTGGTAAAGGGAGCTGTGAGTCCTGGTGCATTTTGCGTGTTTGCGTTTTTGTTTGGTTATTATTTTTTGCAATATGCACAGCGAATTTCTTTGTAATATGAGGATCTGAAACAAACATCAGAAACTTGAAGACGCCGAGTAAAAATCAGCCCAAAGCAGAGTGCTAGTATTTCCTTGGGTGGCCCTGAGCTACAGCTCCGAGGAGCACTGCTGAACGCAGTCACGAGAGCCTGAGTCACCCACAGCCCCAGCGGGCCAAGGCGTGCGGCTGAGTCATTCCGGCCTGACTTGCGTGAGTTTTACCCTGTCTGCCCACCACTGCTGCTTTCATGTCTTCTTTAAATTGTCATCCTTTTTTGTTTTTTTAACCTAAAGTAAGTTTACTTATTAAGAAGTCCAGCATCATTTGCCGTGGGTGGGAAAGAGCCTGTAAGAGTGCCGTGATGCGTAGAAACAGCTTTTGGTTTGCAGAGGGGAGACTGCTGTCCCCCAGAAGCTACAAGGAGATGCACGAACTCACAGGGCAGAGAGGGAAAGGAACTTCAGTCTTCAGTCTTCAGATAGACCGGGACCCGGTGCAAGGGGAGAGCTCAGTGTTTGGGGCTCAGTGCTGGTCACTGCGGTGACCATCCCAACTTCCCAGTTCTGAGCTTGGGGAGACCTTGTGGGCAGGTTAAGAACCTGAACTCAGAAGTGGGCTGGGTGTGGGCTCTGAGTACCGTCTTTGTCACTTCCTGTGCCTCAGTTTCTTCCTCTGTGATATGGGCACATGTCAGAGACTTGTTGGGGTTACGTGGGAAAGTGTTTGGAAATAGCTTCACATACCAAGCGCTATTGATCAATGCTAACTTTTATTTTATTATTATTGGTTTGAGTTGGTATCTGAGCTGTCTCAGACTTTTAAAAGACATCCTTGGAGAATATTAACGTAGAGATTGATTCTAAGTGTTTCATGGAGTCATCTAGCCAGCTTCCTGTTTACCCTGGGGCCTGAGGTGGCTTCTTTGCTGGGACCCACACAGAACTGTTGGGGTGTGGCCCACTCCCTTCTCCGCGAGTATAAACTGCCTCCTGGGGCTGCCCTCCGTCCTCAGCATTCCTGGGGCCCATTCTGTGGGCTACTGGGGATCCTATTAGTTTATACTGAGAACATTGACCTTAGGGCCTTAGAAAGCCAAGCTGCCCATCACTCCAGCCTCTGCGTGCTGCAAAGGTTGTGGGCACCAGCATGGATGCCAGCGAGGTCCAGGTGAGAGAAAGAGGCCTCAGGGGGGCTGGCAGGTGACCGGAGCCCCCAACGAGGGTGATACTCCCTGCCTGCTCTTTCTTGCCCTGTGGGAGTGCTCATGGCCTTGAAATGTTGGCCTCTGGCTGTTTTCTTTCGCTCAGTTTTTAGGAATGAGCAAAAACCTTGTAGCAGTCTCTGGCCTGGGCCTTTTTATTTGCTGATCCTGCCCCTGACACTGCTGACTTGGAAGCTCCAGTCTGGGCCCTTAGCCGTCTCCTGGTCCATCTGATGATTACCAGTATCAGGAACACATCCTAGAGCTGACAGGCTGCCTGTCCCCGCAGTCCACCTCTCTGGGAAATGCCTGGAACCTCGCTAGCTACCTCGACCTCTGCTTCCAAAGGCCCAGGAACGGCACCAGGTAGCAAGTGGTGTTCGGGGAAGGTAGAACAGCAGCAGCAGGTTCCAGCCGGGACATGAGCTCGGCTTTTCTCTCTCCCTTGGGCTCTTTAAGGAACTCTCCCTGGCGGTCAGTAGATCACGGCGATGTTGCCAGCCAGCTGGCCTGGTGAGCGACACGCAGAACACAGACCTGCCCCACATCTGACTGACTGTGCTTTGCAGAATAGTGCCTTTCACTAGCGATTTCTCCCATTTCTGCCATTCTGCAGACCTCTCCCTCCCTGGAAGGCAGCATAAAAATCTGAAAGACCCAGCACTTGGCTCCGGCGTTCCCGTGCACCTCCTCTGCAAGGTGTTTTTAGGAACAAGCAGCGCTGTCCCGATGTCCGAGACTTGTTTGCTTGGCGTCACAGCCGATGTTAGCTTGACCAGAAAATTGCCCGGCGGGAGGACTGGAAAGCCATTGCAGGGCGATTTGGTAAAGATTTGCTTTGCAAAAAGTAGTTAAATGCATGGTGGCAGCTCTTCTTTGAAGGCTAATTGTGATCCCGACTGTTAGGGAAAACCTAATTAATAGGAACAGGAAAACACTACGTTTAAGTAATATTAAGGTTGTGACAAGCACTTGATAGAGCAGAGAATGCAACGCTGAGGCCCTTCCAACCTGTGGCCCATTGTTCCCAGGTGGCGAGGCAGATGAAATGCGTTAATTAAATATTTGGGAAGCACTCCGCAGCTTCTTCTTATTTATTATCCTGTGAGAGCTTGACATCTTGGCAATTTCTGAGAACAAAAGAATGCGTAGCAAATTAGATTTGCTCTTTATTTTATCAGTGGGATTATATTTAAATGCAATTTCTGTCTTCTTTTCCTTCTTCCTGGGTACGAGGGCCAGACAGGGCTGGGGAGAAGCCCTGGCAGGGGCCAGCCTGGAGGGCGGAGGGGCAGGCGTCCTGGGCAGGGCCCCGGGACAAGCCCTTGCCACTTTGCGGACTCTGCGGTCTTGGCTGCATCTGCTCGGCTCTGCCGTTCCGTCTCAGTCGTAGACACGGACAAAGCACAGAAAGCGGGTGGAGGTTTTGAATTTTATGTTCAAGAAGCCAGCAGGGCTAGATCTGGCCTGAGGCTTATAACTCAGCAACCCCTGTGTAGTCCGGAGTCTGGTGGCCTGAGCTTACCTTAGGTCACTCCCACGCCTGTCCCCTTGGCACGGTTCTCTGTGCCGTCTTACCAGCACCGGGTCCCTGGGTGGTGTGGCGAGCAGCTCAGAGGCCGAGGCGGCGTGGAAGGAAGGGGTGAGGGCCACTGTGCCTGGTGTGTGGGGTACAGCGTAAGCAGCTCTGGGTGGTTGAGCACAGTGCATTTGTTACTGTGGGCCAAGGACAAGGCTATAGGAGAAATGCCAGGTTTTAGGTAGGGATGGCTGCTCTAGGGGGGGATGTGGTGGAGCCCTGGACTGCTCTGTGGCAGGACCAGGTGTGAGGTCCTGCAGGGCCACATCACCCAGGTCCTTGGGTCCCTTCGTGTCCCATCTGGTGGCCCTGCCCTTCCTCCCATAGGCCAGTCCCACAGTCCGCCCAGCTCAGGGTTTCGGGTCTTCTGTGTCTGTCATGTTAGACTCTTGGTCAGCATCAATGAAATCAGCCCCCTGTGTCTTCCTTTGTAGACGATGGCGGGGGTCTCTGTGGGCTGCCAGGGGGCTTTCAGCCTCTGTAACCAGAGGAAAGTTCCTCCAATTTTAGGGAGTTGCTCATCTGGCGGGGCAGCCGTTGGAAATCCTGCCAGGCTCGGTGGCTTAAATGGCAGAGGATTTTCCCAGTGTGGACACTGGGGCTCTGAGGTTGTGGTGTCAGCAAGGCTGCTGCTTCCGAGCCCTCTCTCCTTGGTCCATAGAGGACCTTGGTCCCCACGTTGTCTCCCCTGTGTCTGTGTCCTGATCTCTTCTTGTTGTTGGCTTAAGGCCCACCCTGACGATGCCATTGACCTTCATACTCCCGTATAGCCCCTTCCTCCAAGTGCAGCCCCATTCTGATGTGCTGGGGGCTGGAATTCAGCATGTGCCTTACAGGGAAGACATGGCCCAGGCTGGAGCAGCTGGGTGCTGCTGGCACGCAGACACAGCGTGTGTAAGTGAGGGGGACATGGAGGAAGCAGCGTCAGGCACAGGTGCGCACATGGAGGCTGGGCATGAAGCACCCTTGACTCTGCTGCCTGTTGGGGTCACTCCAGGGAGTGACCATTTGGAATGAAGTGCGAGCAGCATTCTCCCGAGTGCCAGGTGGATGGGGCCTTCGGGTCACCCCAGCCTGATCATGGCACAGTCCTGTTCATTTCTGCAGAATCTGCCTATGGAGCTGAGCCCCAGTCAGGGACCGTACTCAGACACTCTCACTGGGCGTTCTGAGCAGCACTGTGGATTCTGTCTGTTATGGGTTTCAAAAGGCAGCTCAGTCTCTTCTATGTATGCTTGGCCAAGTTGGCCATTTCTAGAGCCTCAGTTTGCTCACCTGTAAAATGGGAGACTTCCCTAGCCCAAAAGGGGACCAGGCTGCCAGGGGACTGGTGTCTCCCGTGTCTTTCCGGGTAGAAGTCTCTCTTGGAGAGGGTGGTTCTTTCCCTTCCGTGGCACCTGCACGTCTGAGTGTGTGTCTGCCGCAGCGTGGCTAGCTCTTCTGGTCCTTGCCCTGATGCGTCTCCTGTTTCAGGCAGGCTCTTGCCAGTGGTGTTGCCACAAAGCCGTCTTACCTTGGTTTAAGCAAAGATGGAGCTCACTGGTCCACGTAACAGACAATCTAAGAGCGGTGGTTTGAGATAACACTTGGATTGGGTCCTAAAGTGAAGTGAGACCAGGGCGGTCTCCCCGAGTGGCTCCCCTTGACTTTCCTGTCTGGGCTCCCTTCTCGGCGGGCTCCTGACATAGAATGGCATACTGCGGCTCCAGCCGCCTGCCTAGCAGTTGGGCAGCCCCGCTGAGGAGCAGGGAGCAGGGTGAATGGATCTGTTTTCCTGACTGTGACGACATGCCTGGCACAAGTTCACTGTAGAAAGGGAGGTGACTTGTTCGGCTCATGGTTTTGGAAGCTGGGAGTCCACAAAGAGTTTGGCACCGGGGAAGGCCGCCTTTAGGCAGGTCACCTCATGGCACAGACATCTTGTCACAAAACAGGCAGCCAGAGCTATTCAGGATTGGGCTTGTTCTTAGAGCTGCTCTCGGGAGAGCTCAGGGGCCGCACCAGAGCTGCCTGCAGTCCCACGTCCGAGCGCTTCCACCGCTTCTCCCAGCACAGTGCTTTAGGGCCCGAGCTTCCAATGCATGAACCGGTGAGGCACAAACCGTAGCAGCCTCAAGGGGCCTCTTGGGCTGGTCCCCGAGCCAGGGCAAGGTGCTGTGCATGTTGGAGGGGGTGCAACACGGTTCCCCAAACAGAATCTTGGTGTTGTTGTTAGCCCACAAGGAAGGAGATGCTGGCGTGCTTCACACGGCTGCCATCTCCCTCCATGCTACCTGGCCAGAGAGCTCTGGCTTCCTGGGGTTTGTTGTCCCTGCCCTTAGCCTAGTGCCTGGCGCACACACACCAAGGTTGAGCAGTGTCGCCTGGTGAGCAGAATGGGACTCCTCAGTTGGACCCAGCCCTCCCCATGGCTTTTGGGATCACATTCTCGTTGGTGTGCGTGGTGGGAGAGTGACCTGAGCCTCGTACGGCCCTGTGCAGTGAGCAGGAGTACACGTTACCTTCGTGTCTGCACACATCTGATGCTAGGCACGTCTGACGTGTGTGTTGGCCTTCTCCAGTTCCCGGTTCACTGGCTGTTAGCCTCTTGCTCCCAGTCACTCGGGAGGGAGGGCCGGGGTGCCCGTGCACAGGCGGAGTGGCCCTTTGCTCTTCAGCCTGCAATGAACCACTTCACTGGTGTTTTGCAGACGTGGGCCTTGGCAGGTAACTGTGCCATTCTTTCTCTTGGACCAGAGGGCCCTTCTCTGAAGGGATTAGGATGTGTGTATGGTTATTTGCGCCTTGTGTTGTCTCAGAAAACATTTTATTTTGGCTAAACAAGGTAATCAAGTCTTTATTTAAAATACATTTATTTTATGTATTATTTAGAAGACACAGAGACAGGGAGACAGAGATGTCCCATCTGCTGGTTCACTCCCCAAATGCCCACAGTGGCCTGGACTGGGTCAGTCCAAAACTGGGAGCCAGGAGCTCAATGCTGGCCTCCCTCAGGGGTGGCAGGGACTCAGTCACTAGAGCCATCACTTGGTGCCTCCCAGGGCGTCCATTAGGGAGGAGCTGGGACCCAGGACTCGAGCCCAGGCACTCTGACAGGGGCATTTACCTCCTAGGTGGCGTCTTCACCACTGTGCCAGATGCCTGCCCCGCCAGGAAGCGTTTGGAGCAGCGTGTGTTACATGTAGTTACGTGTTACATGTTACATGCAGCTCAGGGGCTGGCATCGGTCACATCAGGTCACTGTGGTTGTTCCTCACGCCCCTGAACCTGGGTCTACCCCGTGTTAAAGGCAGACAGCAGAAGACCTGTGGTGGAATGCTGCGTGGAAAAGCATAACCTACAGCTGCTGTTGCTGTAATTGTGGGAGGCTAGAAGGAAACAAGTAGGGATCACACTTCAGAGACAGTGTCCACCTCAGGGACTGACTGCAGGCAGCATGCGGTGAGATGGCAGATGTTGGTTTAGGAACCTCAGCCACGTGGAGATCTTTGGACGGGCACGGCACACGCAGACGCCCTTGGCTTGGGGCAGCTGCTTGTTGGCAGGTCTTTAGAGAAACACTGGGGACGTTGAGTGCTGGACTTGGCTTGGGGAAGCTCTGTCTGACTTTGTGGCTGGTTCCCTCCTGTGGGAGGAAATAGTCCCAGAGTGCACTTGTATGATGCTCTGTGCCAAACATGGTGTGTGGCTGATCCCACTCAGTCCTGACCTGGGGTTTCCTTTACATCAGAGTCAAAATCTGGCAAAGTAGGGGTACCTTGAGCTTAGAGACCGTCTTGTTTGGCTAACGTGGTTGTTAATATTGAACTTGTTGACAATGTTGAACACTCAGAACACTTCCCTCAAAATCCGTGTTTCTGGGTTTTCTTGAAAAACCGGGAGCGTTCCAAGAGCAGTGGGTCTGTGTTCCCCTGGCGCTGAGTCGTCGTCGTCCTGTTTCCTGGGATCCCCACCAAGCCCACTTCCTCTCTGGACCTGCCCAGGCCCTCTGGCAGGTGCGCTGTCCCTACTGCTTTAGACTCTCAGCCCGCGGCCTCTTTTTGAAGCCGTAGTCTCTCAGATTTGATTCCCTCTCCACACGTTACCCACTCAGCACTGGTTCTGTGAACATGTGCCAGCAAAGTCTGGCAGCGCGCACAGGACGAGTGTCGGCTGTCACCTCTCTACTCTTCCTGTGGGGATGGCTTCACGTGCAGCGGGAGAGAGGTGAGCAGCATGCTCGTCAGCACTTTCCAAAGTGGCGTCTCATGAAACCTGGGCTCCTGGCGAGACATCCAGGAAGGGCCTTTCTCGCTGTGCTGTTGTCTTACATGGCTTGGCCTTGACCTGCAGGGTGGGGGGTGTAGGAGGTTGGACTGCACAGCAGTTGCTGGCAGGGCCTGTAGCGGGTGACCCAGAACTGTGACACTGCCCCGTGTCCAGCATGGTGCTCTGAGGATTGGCCTGGCCTGGCTGGCGCCGTTCCCTGGCTGCTATGTGCATGCTCAGGCTGCTAAAGCCATAAAATCCTGTCCTCTCCGGGGAGAGTCATTGGAATACCACGTTCTTTCTTTGTCCAGGGTTTGAATTAAAACTGGTGACATTTGTGCTTCTTTGTGTCTTCTGAAGGGATGGCAAGCTACAGATCATTTGTGCCCCCGTTTCAGAAATGGAATGTTGAGGTACACAAAAATCATATTCTTTCCCTACAGCCGTGTCCCGCCTCCCTCCCCCACGGCTGGTGCTGGAGGAGGCCTGGGAAGGCAGAGGGGCTGGACTGGACGGAGGTTTGTCCTAGCGTTGGCCAGGATGTGGAGATTCTTCTTGCTTCTATCTTCTTAATCCTCTTAGGCAGCAGGTACTGGGAGATCCCTCTATAGACCAGGGATGGAGTGTGCCTAAATTATGTCCCCTGTTCAGGGCTGCTCAGCCAGTAGCTGGCGGAGCTGGCTTGGGAAACTCAGTCTGTCTTCCCTCCCAAAGCCACATTCATGTCCCACCACTGCCATGACCCTGGAGTTGTTGGATGGAGAGCTTTTATTAAAAATTTTTAGCCTTATGGAGATATGATTGATATATGAAAGTTGTAGATGTTGGAGGTACACAATGTGATGTTTTGAAATACATATCCAGTGAGCCTAATTGTCATATACAACAGCTAACTGAGTTGCCTGTTTTTCTGCTGAGAACATTAAAGATTTACTCTGCCACATTTCACGGGGAGGGTGCGGTGTGGCAGCACCCCCTCACCCTGCAGGACCGGGACGTCTTGGCTCTGTCTGGCGTCTCCCAACTCTGGAATGCCAGGCCCTGGAAGCAGATCTTTGCATGCACTCCCTGAGGGTCCTCCTCTCCTGAGGAGCCCCTTGGACTCCACCTTTAATTCCAGGGGAGCCTTTCTGAATGTCCTGAAAAAGGCAGCTTCAGGAGGCCGGCGCCGTGGCTCACTTGGATAATCCTCCACCTGCGGCGCCGGCATCCCATATGGGTGCCAAGTTCTAGTCCCGGCTGCACCTCTTCCAGTCCAGCTCTCTGCTGTGGCCCAGGGAGGCAGTGGAGGAGGCACCCACATGGGAGACCAGGAAGAAGCTCCTGGGTCCTGGCTTTGGGTCGGCACAGCGCCAGCCGTAGTGGCCATTTGGGGAGTGAACCAACGGAAGGAAGACCTTTCTCTCTCTGTCTCTCTCTCTCATTGTCTAAATCTACCTGTCAAATAAAAAAAAAAAGAAAAGAAAAGAAAAAGGCAGCTTCAGATGAGTTGTGGTCCAGCAGCTCAGAGCAGGTCACGGAGGCCACACCTCTTTCCCCTCTCCATCCTGCTCCCACACCGTGCACGACCACCTCTGGCCCCACCACCTACGAGGTGGAGCCAACTTGTCTTTCCAGGGTCCTAGCTAACGTCTCACTCTCATCAGCTCTGATCCGGCCATCCCTGGACCAGTCACTCAGGGTTGGGATGGGGGCTATGGGCTGGGAACTTGGGGCGCGAGCCGCCCTGGCAGATGCCTGTGGCAGAGGGTGGGCGTGGAAGCCCGTCACGGGGTCATTTGTACGAGCACTTTGTTGTCTGTTAGAGATGCGGTCCTCAGAGCTGGCACCTGCTCCTGCTGCACGGCCTGCGTCATTTGCAGGGCCCAGTGCAAGATGAAGATCCTGTGTTTGCTCTTGAGTTGTGATAAAAACGTCTGCCTGTCTCTCTTCTGTCTATCACTCTCTCTTTCGGTGTTTTACCTTGTTTCTTTGCTGCTCAATGTCGTACTCCCCTTGGACCTGGGGACCCTTGCAGGGCAGGCGCAGACCCTCCCAGGCCCCTGGGCCCTGCTCCATGACTTGGGAGCACCCTGGTGCTAGGTAGCAGCCTTCACTAGGCTTGGGTGCAGACGTGGCCTGCCAGGAACCTGCGTCTCCTATGCTCACGCCCAGGCTGCCTTGCCCGTCAGACTCACACGCCAAGGAGCGTGTCTGAGGGTCGTGGTATGGTGGACACAGAGCACCCACCCCCAAGCCCAGCCCCTCCCTCTGAGCGTGGGCCCCAGTGTGGTTGTGCTGCCCACGCACTGCGACCACTCTGGAGTGTTAGTCTGTGGTTGTTCCAGGCTAGAGCTTCAGCGTCTTAGACAGCTAACCATGCTCAGCCTTTGCTTTGGCTTTTGTCTCAGGCCTTCAGACACAGTTCTGGATGCTGTTGTAAGAGGGAGGAATATGGGCTGAGCAGTACACATGTGTGTGTAAATGCAATGTGTGTGGCATGTATGTGTGCTGAATGTTTATGTGTGCATATGTGTTGTGTGTATGTGCAGTGTGTGTATACATGGTATGTGTGTGTGGTGTATGTTTTGTGTATATGTGTGTATGTGGTACACATGTGTTGTGTATGATGTGTGTGTCATGTGTGTGCGTGTGTTGTAAGAAAGTGGGTAAGATGAATGTAGGTGGGGGTGCTTAAAGTCCTCTGTGTAGTGAAGTGGCTGCTACCCTGATCACAGCCGCCTGCCGTGGTTGAACCATGTCCCGCCCTGTCTCTGTGCCTGGCATGTGTCGTGTATGTGCAGTATGTGTATACATGTGTGTGTGTAGTGTGCATATACATGTGTATGCATGGTACACATGCATGGTGTGTGTTGTGTGTGTGTGTGTGCATATGGTACGTATGTGTTGTGTGTCATGTGTGTATGGTATGCGTGGTGTGTGTATGTGTGTGTTTTGTGTATGTGTGTGTGTGGTATGTATGTGTCGTATGTGTGTTTTTGGGGAGAGCAGAAAGCTAGGGGTCTCTAAGACCTGTTCACTGTAGGTTTGTCTCTCACCATACTCAGTAACATGTGTGCGTTCTAGTCCGTCGGTCACGTCCCCAGTGTCTGCCTTCCCCCGGGGCACCTGCTGAGAGCTAGGGACGCCTGCAGGACTCCCAGCTCCTCCTGGCCCTCAGGAGCAGGCGCTGGCTGTGGCCTGGAAGACCCCATTTGGGAGTCGGGCAGACCTGGCTTGGCCTCGATTGGCAGGGACTGCAGCTGTCTGGGCCTCCGTGTCGTTCTCCGTGAAATGGGGAACGGCCCCCACCTGCCTGGGAGAGGCGGGTGGTGCGGCTCGGGCAGGGGCCTGGCATGTTCCGGTGCATGCCAGCTGTTCTGGGAGCTGGGGGTTTGTGACCTGTTCTCTCCTACACGTGGACCCTGCTGAGGCGCCTGCCTGGGAGGGCTTCCCAGGAGATGGTTTGTGCATGTGGCTGACTTTACAGAACTCCACGCTGCAGTGTCTGGGAGCCACAGGCCTGCTGTCTGACCTCCCTGTGGGCTCACCTGGAAGGCTTGTTGGTGCTGTTTTTCTCTTTTCACCGGTAAGAGTCAAGTGCTTGTGCCAGGCCCTTGGGTGTCCTTGCATGTGCGTGCATGGGTGTGTGCACAGCAGACCTCAGCCTGCCTGTGTGGAGTTGATAGTCTAACAGAAGTTAGTTATCCATAAATGCGTGAGTCTGAGTGCGCTAGTGAACGGTTTCCGTGCAAGACCTTGCTCCAGGGCCGGGGGTTTGGCTTAGCAGTTGAGCTGCCAGTGAGCATGCTGGTACCCGGTGTTGGGGTTTCTGGCCTCTGAGTCTGAACCCCAGCGTCCTGGTCGTGTGCACCCTGGGGAGCAGCAGTGGTGGCTGAAGTAAGTGGGTGTCTGTCGCCCACCTGGGAGAACTAGATTCGGTTCTTGGCTAGTCCAGTCCTGGCCGTGCTGGGCATTTGGGGAATGAACCAGTGGATAGAACATATCTGTCTCTGTCTCTGTTTCTGCCTGTCTTAAATGAAACTGAAGGAAAAAAAAGAAGGTAAAACCTTGGGATTGAGAGCATTTTGTTTGTTGTAGGAGTGTGGCTAAGTTTACAAAGCACCGCATGTGCGTATGTGCCATTACTGAGTCGGGAGCCAGCTCCTCCCTGGGCTTCTGTTCCTTGGTGGCCACAGGTAGCCCTTGGTCCCTGCCATGTGGCTCTCCCCCGGTGACAGCTCACAGCACGGCCACAGCTTTGTCACAGGGAGCATGGGGAGGAGCCAGAGCGAGAGGGCGGCCGTTCCATTTTGACCTCATCTTCCTGGGGCGTCTTGAGCCGTCATTGTTTCCCAGAGTTGAGAAGAGAGTCACTAGGCAGGGTGCAGGCTTGTGGGGAGGAGATGGTGCATGAACGTCGGGAGCAGGTGACCACTGTGCCGTCTCAGGGACCGGGAAGGTGCAGTGCTGGGGAGAGCCTCCTGGAGCAGGATGGTCAGGGATGGCTCCGGGGGGGGGGGGGTGGATTGGAGACTGAGTGACGAGGAGAGAGAGAGAAGAAGAAGGAGGAGGAGGAGGAGAGGGAGAGGGAGAGGGAGAGGGAGAGGGAGAGGGAGAGAGAGAGAGAGAGAGAGAGAGAGAGAGAGAGAGAGAGTTGTCAAGTTGATGGTTCTGTCAGGGCAGAGTTAGTCCTGCTCTTGTCACAGGTGACCCTCAGACTCATAACCTTGTAGGTCTAAGCTCGACAGGAGCAGCTGCACAGGGAACTTTCTGTGACCTCTGCCTGTTCTGGGAGGGGCCTTGACCTTCCTCAGATGCTCAGGGAGTAGGAAACAGAGACTGAGACCCCATCTCATGCGCCACTCTGCTGGGGGCTGCCAATGAGGGGCAATGCTGCGATACTGCTGTGTGTGCTTCACTGGGCAAGTCACAGGGATGGCAGTGACCAGAGAGAAACTCCTCCTTCCCACGGGCCTCTGCGAAGGTAGGTACTTGCTGCCCGCCTGCCGAAGGCTGGGTGTAGGCTGTGTGCCGTAACACAGGTGGTCTCAGCCTTGGCCCGCCAAGCCCCTTAGGCCAGGAGATGACAGCCTCCATTCTGCCAGGGAAGTGGGGAGACAGAGCTGCTGAGATGGGTGCGCAAGTCTTGGCTGCCTTGACCTGCAGACTCTGCCAGCCTAGCCTGGTCCCGGGTCCAGACCCGGTCTGTGTACCTGGAGGTTCCATGTTGTGGTGGTTGTTCTAAGCCACCCCGCCTTGTCTTGCCAGGGTGAGGGTCAGGGGGCATTTTTGGAATGCACACATTCTCCCATGTTCATCAGCGCTGTAAGAAGCGGAACTGCCATGGCTGTTGCTAATCTTCATAATGACCCTGTGATGGTGGAAGTGTTCCTGTGGCCCCCGTTTTACAGATGCAGATCCTGAAGCCCAGAGAGGTCTGGGGCTTGCTCAAGGTCACCCCGCAAGTCACTGGTAGGCTGGGCGACTGCTGGCCATCCAGCTCCCAGTCCACCCTCCAGACCACATCCCTCCGCTCGGGCACTGCCTTGGCACCGAGAGGGGCTGTGGCCTCAGGGGGCTCTTCCCAGCTGCCTGTGAGCTCTGCAGGGTGGAGGAAGGGGCTCTTGAGTGAGAACAGCTTTTCTGATGCTTGTAAAATTTAATGGTTTTCATTTACTGTCTCTCTCGTGAATCGTGGCCGTAATTTACTGAGCTGCGGTTGAAATATTCAGGAGGTCTGCTGCATTCCTTCCAAAGGCTGTGATTAGGGATGCACACCCCTCCCCAGGTTTCAGAATTTACATTTTTATACGAAAGTCTCTGCTTGCCAGCACCCTGCAAAATAAGTGTGAAAGCGACACTTCAGGGTGAGATAGTTTCCGGAGAAACCCTTGAGTTTGGGGGTTTGAGTCAGCGCTGTGATGTTATCTAGCTCACTGGGCATGGCGGCCGGCCGTTTTCTCGATTTCTCGGCAGTGATAAGCAGCTGCCCCGTGCTGAGCCGCTGAGCCGTGTGCTGTGCCAGGCTGGCTGCTCTGATGTCAGCTCTTCCCCCACTTCAAAGCCCACCTGACAGGCAGGTGGGCCAGAGACAGGTTCCGAAGTGGTGGGGCCCCGTCTGAGCTTCAGCTCCCTGTTAGCCTCCGGCACCCTCCCAGGCCACTGACCCCACTCCTGGAGGGCAGGCTAGCGTCTGGACGCAAGACAGCGTTTATGCCAAACCTGGTAGCCGTGATGTATAGCAAGTGCTCAGAAAACGTCAATTGTGGTAGTGCTCCTGAGGGGTCCTTTGTGGACAGAGTGGACACATGGGCCGCAGGAGTCCGGGGCGGAGGTGAGCAGAAATTGGAGCGAAGCTTGGAAGGACAGCTAGGATTGCAGGAGCTATGCAGGAGGGTGTGGCGCTGCTCCGGAATTCCGAAGGCTGGCACTTCCCGCCTAGGGGCATCGGAGGGTTCAGGTGAGCTCGGGGGTGGAGAGTGTGGCACAGGCCTGGTGCACGTGCCAGGCCCGTGAGCCACCCTCTCTCTCCCCAGTCTCTGTTCCCCTTGACCTGGGGCACCTCCCTTTATAAACCGCTTCTCCAGGTCTCCCCTGGGGAGGAGCCAAGAGCTTTGGGTTTCAAAGCAGGAAGCCTGGTCTGTGCGGGAGTGAGCCATGTGGCTTTCCTCTGCTCTCACATGGGCACAGTAGGAGGGCACTTCAAACGGTTTCTGGAAAACGAAAGTAGAGATAAGGTAATTTTGATGTAAAAATTCTTTGAAATCCATGCATAATTTTTCATAACGCACATTTTTTGAACACCTCTTATGTGTGTGTCTTCCTGGGTTCTTGGTCACCTCAAGGGCCACGTTCTGGAAAGTGTGTGGGCTTCAGTGTCACAGGACTGGGGTTTAGGTGTCACTGTCACTTGTGAGCTCTGTGGCCTCTGATTCCAGACCTCGCCTTGCCCCTCTGGTGAATGGGCACATGTGGGTAACAGCGTGAAAGTCGCACCAGGGCCAGGCCCAGAGAGAGATCCAGCTGTCGATTTACAGGTTTTCTTGTGACCCTGTCCCGAGGTGGGTGTGGCCACGTTATCGCAGTTAGCATCCTCATTTTCTTAGTTTTCCAGGCTGAATCGACACCCTCTGAGAAGACAGTGCAGCTCCCGCTAGAAGGAGACAGATGTGTGTGGTCTGGGCTCTACTTGGTTTTTGGTTCCTTTCCCACCTCTCATAGCAAATGTTGCCCGTGGTGGCCACATTCGGGCTTTCCTCGTTCGTTACTATTGCTGATCGTTGTCTTCCATAATTATTAATGCAAGACATTGCTTTAAATACAGCACGTGTGTTCCAGATAAGGGCTTCTCAAACTGTGAAGAAAAATTCACAGATGGATACTTGTGCAAAATATAAAAAAACCCCAAATTCCAAAAAGAAAAAACCCTAAAAGCCCAAAACCTTGGAAGCTGCCGAGTCACGTAGCAGCGGGAAGTTGCTTTCGGCCTGTCTCGCTGCTTGCTTCCTGTCTTGTCTTCTCTCGTCTCAGACTGGTGGTCAGTGGTTCACAGCCCAGCACCGGCTCCTAGCCACCTCGGGCATCGGTGTGGACTAGCTTGTCACGCTGTTACCAAGAGTGACGACGTCACACGTGCCAGTTACTGGCGTCTGCTGTAGGCAGGCAGGGCTGTGAACTTTCCCTGGGGCTGTGGCTTTGTCTTCTCAGCCAGACTCCCCAGTTGCCCCGGTGCACGTGGAGAGGCCTCGCTGCCATCCCTGTGGTGTGGGTGATGAGCCAGGACCGTGTTCTGCAGCTGGGGGAGGCCCCTCCGTGAGAGCTCAGGCTGGGAAATGCTTCCTGCTTGGTTCCCAGGTCATCACTGGGGCCTTTATCAAGGATTTCTCCCCTGCAATCCACTGAAGTGGAGTTTCTGGGGGTGAAACCCTGGCATCTGTGGATCCAAGGAGTGAGGCTCAGCTTGGGCTGGGAGCCGCTGATCCACGCCGTACAGCTCCCCTCTACTGTGAACAAACTTCTCGTCCACCACCCGAGACGGGGTGCAGAGAGCACGCAGTGGGGCCATGGGCCCAGTTCCTGTCACCCCGACCCGGGCACTCGAGCTTAGAACTCAGGCTGTCTGACCCTGATGGCCCACCGTGAGGAAGGCGGTGCTCACCTGTGGGGGTGGGGAAGGGGGTGCTCACCTGTGGGGATGGGGTGCTCACCTGTGGGGGTGGGGATGGGGTGCTCACCTGTGGGGATGGGGTGCTCACCCTGTGAGGGTGGGGATGGGGGTGCTCACCCTGCGGGGGTGGGGAAGGGGGTGCTCACCCTGCGGGGATGGGGGTGGGGGTTCTCACCCTGCGGGGATGGGGGTGGGGGTGCTCACCCTGCGGGGGTGCAGGGATTCCACGAGCTGCCGCACCAGAGGCACATCCTACCGCTGATACTCGGAAGTGTGCTAAGGCGAAGATGGCTCTGGCTTGGCTCATTCTTGATTAGGTAGGCGCAGTGCAGAAATCACAGAAAGTCGTTCCCACACCGCTCCCTGCAGCCGTTGTACACAGAGCCAAAATTTTGTCACTCACAGGTTTGGAGGCGTGCAAGTGAGCACTCTAGGAGAGTCTGGGTGTGTGGCCCAAGTCGCTGTTGCAATTTGGTGGTGGTGGTGCGGTGTCTGTCACATTGATTAAAAACATTGACGTCTTAGCCAGAGGAGCGTGGAACGTGATCTACTGGAATGGGACCAGCAAGGCGCATCCCGATACAAAAGGACGTGCTGGAGCCTTTGAACAAAGAGTGTGATCTTTCCATGGTTTGTTTGGCAGGTAACCGTGCCAATTCCTGGGTCTCACAGGCAGAAGAGCTCTCCGTCTTTATTCTCGGAGCTCATGTTTCCGGTCCACAGTGGAAGGAGTTCGGTCTTCTGACACCCGGGGCTGTCATTTTGGTACAGCTTAGCTGCCACCTTCTTGGTGATTCCTCCCCCGTCCTCAGACCGGGGCTGCCTAACAGGTCATCCTGTAAGCTGGCACAGTGACTGCATTGGTTATGGCTGCCTGGGTATCTTCTAGAAGGCGTGCAGCGATTGATTAGTTCTGTCTGCCAAAGGAGAGTGTAGTGGAATCCCCAGATAGTTTTCCAGGCCAGTTTGGGTGGACACTGAGGTACGTTCCAGCCATTTGGGGCTAAACCCATGCTTTGAGCTCTTCCGCTAGAGCAGAAACAAGAGAACTGCTCAGCAGTGGTTTGCCGAGACAAGGGCGAGTATTTTCAATAATTTGGTAGATGTTCCGAACCACCTTGTTACTTAAACTTCTTGTGTCTTTCTGTCGTCTTCTCTCCTTCTCAAAGATAAAACCCCAAACGTGACTTAGAGGCCTTTGCACGTAAATTCCTGATTAGCCAAGCACTAGCGAGGGGCTGCATCTTCCACTTGCCCGTTTTCTCCGTGGCCTCTCGGAGAATCCAGGTTCCATTCTCATCCTCTGGCCTTCCTTGGGCTGGACCTGGAGCTGTCAGCCCTGGGCAGGGCCTTGCTTTGGATCGGTCACGGTCATTAATGTATGGCACTTCCTCCTTTAACGCCCTTGGGTCAGTTTTCATGGACAAGAACAGCTGAGAGCAGAAAGAAGCAGCGACTCTGGATTGGCCCTTGGCACTGCGGGAGCCTGGTGGGGATGTCGGCCGTGTATGTGCCTGGGGGTCTGCCTGGCATGTGCCGAGGCCCCCTGGGAAAGTGAGCCCTGAGTGTCGTCCCTTGGAGGACCTTGTGGGACATCTCTCTGTCGTGATTTGCCTGGCTGTCCACTGTGGGATGTGAAGTGCTGGACCTGCTGCCCACCCTTTCCCTCAGCACCCAGCCCTGTGCCCTTGCTGTTAGCAGTTCTGTGATGTTCTCGCCTTGGGGGCAGCGGGTCTTCTGGCAGAGCTGTCTGAGAGCCTCGGAGCGGCGCCCCATGGCCCTTTGTACTCTCCGAGACCCACCTCAGGGCCATCTTCCCCCCATCTCTTGGCACATCAGTTCTCACGTAAAACTGGCTTCCTCACTGGGCGTGTCACTCTGTGCCATGCCTGGTGAG
Source organism: Sylvilagus floridanus (assembly GCA_949820135.1). Lineage (NCBI taxonomy): Eukaryota > Metazoa > Chordata > Mammalia > Lagomorpha > Leporidae > Sylvilagus > Sylvilagus floridanus. The sequence continues at coordinate 39,267,510 of OX463234.1, read as the reverse complement.
TGGCATAGTCGGCTCGTTGGACTGGTGAGGTGGGCTTTACAGTCCCATTTTGTAGATGAGTGGCCCGAGGCTGTTGGAAGTCATAGTTGAGGACCCGTGAGCTCACATGGCACATGTAAGCTGCAGGCTTGTAAGTGGCTGGTTGCAGGGACGTGTAACAGGAAAGCTCGGCGCTGCGGGCCTCAGCTCAGCAGCACCGAACGGCACAGTGTGAATGGTTGCTGGAAACTTTTTGTCAGGTTTTGTCACCTTAGTTCCAGTGGGTTTCTGTCTGTCTGTTTTTCAGTCCCTGGGAAATGCAAGCTTGGTCTGACGGGGTCAAATCACTCTTCTGGCTACAGTGGAGAACCAGGGTTTTGACATCCCATAATAAACACTCCCTGAAGCTGGGATGTTGCAGTGTTTTGTGCATTTATGGAAAATTGTAGCACACTGGTTCCCACTGCAAAACAAAACCAAACCAAAACCACATCGCAGAACCCCCCTCTGCTTTGGGATTGACTGTGGCTTCATGTGGCCCATCAGCAGGGAGCTGGCAGTGGCTCCAGCTGTGTACTCCCTGTCTCCCACATGGTGAGCGCATCCCAGCCCCGAGCCAGCTCACGGATGGTTTCTGTGGTCTCCATGTGGAGGAACCACGCAAGCATTTGTTAATGATGCTATACTGGTTTGTTACTGGCCAAAAGAAGATCAGCTTAAACTTCTCTTCCACAAAAGAGTAAGGCAACAGGGGAATATTAATTTTGGGTCTACACAAAGGAAAAAGCTGATAAAAAGGCTCAGTGGCATATTTTCCCTTTGTTAATTGCATGGTTCTTGCAGTATCTTTTGTGCCGTTTTCGCTTAGTACTTCATACCTGTTTGAAAGACGCGGGCACCTCGGGGCCAGAGGGAGTACCTTTGAGTGGGAATCATAGAGCAAGTTAATGGGAGCCTGGAGATGAGAGCGAGGAGCCCGAGACATTTCTTGTTGAGTGCACAATGGCTCTCTTCTGTTTCAGATGAATTGCAGTTCTTTAGAGAGTCTAAATGGCTTTTCTCACTGATAAAGAATATGCATTTCTAGGAAACTTACATAAGGAAATGTAGAAAGAATGGGAAGGAAACACAGCCCTGACTAATGGCAAGATCTTGGTGTGTTTCCTTCTGTGGCCTTTGCCTTTATAAAGTCATCACAGTGCAAAAAGAGGGCTCTCCTTCACTCCCCCAGAGGAAGGTCTCGGGGGCCTGCCCCTCCTCCCCCGTGTATCCCTTCCGTACCCCTACAGTGGCTTGTATATCGCACGTGGAGTTGTTCTTGCAGGCCAACAGGGTTCGGCAGTGCTTAGGTCAAGTCCTTTGGGAGGGGCAGAGGGGCAGGGCCTGATGAGGATCTGCTTGGCTTTACACCTTGGGGACTTCTCTTGAAGGTGCTTGTGGATTCTTCATTCAGGGTCTTGGGGAGAGCATTTTTCTAAAATGTTCAAGTACAAGGGTGCTTGAAAAGGGTTGTGGGAAATGAAATTAAAAAAAGATAAGGTAGAGCTGGTGCTGTGGCGCAGCAGGTTAACGCCGTGGCCGGAAGCGCCGGCATCCCATATGGGTGCCAGTTTAAGACCCGGCTGCTCCACTTCCGACTTTCAAATAAATAAAATAAATCTTAAAAAAAAAAAAAAAGATAAGGTTAAGGGCCAGCCTTGTAATGCAATGGGTAAGCCACCTCTTGCAGTGTTGACATCTCATATCTGTGTGCTGGGTTGAGTCCCTGCTGCTCCTTGCTAATGTGCCTGGAAAGGCAATGGATGGTGGTCCAAGTGCTTGGGCCCCTGCAGCCACATGGGAGACCTCGGTGGAGCTCCTGGCTCCTGGCTTCAGCCTGGCCTACATCCAGCTGTTGTGGCCATTTGGAGGATGAACCAATGGATGGAAAAGAGATCTCACTCTCTCTCTTTCTCTTTCTCTTTCTCTTTCTCTTTCTCTTTCTCTCTCCTTCTCTCTTATTCTGCCTTTCAAAATAAATATTTAGTGCGAAAGATGTTAAGATCCGTGCATAATTTTTCCATAATATGCCTTTTCTACTTATTTTTTAGTATGCCCTTGCAAACTGTAGCTGAGTCATGTGTGCCGTGATCACAGACCACTTTATAGCCACTTCTGGTTTTAATTGTTTGAAGTCAGCCAAGCGTGTTGAATAATTCAATTTGGAAAACCTGAGCAGAATACAGCAGGCCCAGATGGGTCATCCGTGGGCACAGTGGAGTGATGGGATCACAGCTGAAACCCAAGGCTGGATGTGTCCTTCTTTTCATGTCTGACCCCGAGAATGCTTTCTGTAAGATGGGGATAATAACACCTGCCTAGAACTAACCAGGGTGGTGAAGTTAGGAGGACTTAGCCTGACAGAGCATCAAGAGTGACTCAGAAGTAGTTCTACCTCTGCAGTGTGGTCTGTTACCATCACCGTCAGCACCCTGACGAAGCCTCTGGTTGTGCTTCTTGGTGTTCAGAAACAAGGCTGTTATGGACACAAATGGTTAGAGTTATTCTCAGCGTGCCATTTACCGGGCCATTCTTGACAGGTGCAGCGCAGACTAGACAGAAAGCATTTGCTAGACAATTGTTCTTTAATTTAGAGTAAAAGTCTAGAGTCCCGAGATGATCTGGTTCTGTCACAGTCTGATCATGAACCAGGGAGTCATTGACTCTAGAGTATTAAAATCCAGCAAGTCAAAGCATGGCTCCTAGGTAAGCAGTGTCAGAGGCTGCAGCCTTCACCACCTAAGCTAAGCCACCTTCCAGCTGTCACGAGGCGTGGAAGCAGGTGCAGAGGGAAGATGGCGGCTCATGGGGGCGGGTCTGCCTGTGAACCTCACGGCCTGGTGCTTGTTGTGTTGCAGGTGGCGGAGATGCACGGCGAGCTGATCGAGTTCAACGAGCGCCTGCACAGGGCCCTGGTGGCCAAGGAAGCCCTCGTGTCCCAGATGAGGCAGGAACTCATCGATCTCCGGGGGCCGGTGAGTACTCCTGCCGGCTGTTCTTGGCCTTAGACGCTGCCCATGACCTCACTGTTCAGTCTGTCCATTGTTGGCAGTGTCAGGCATATACCAAAGCTCAGACATGGAAAAAATGAGCATCCGGGTACCCAATACCCATATCTGTGTACCCAGTACCTACAATGACCACAACCATTTTTACTTACCTGGTGGTCTAACTTGTGTGTGTCTTTTTTCTGCTCATTTTTGTGTGTTTGTCTTTAAGGAGACAATGTGCTTGGGTAGGTGTCCCACCCAGACCTCTTTGGCGCTGTTGTATTTTGGGTCATGTGATTCTCTGTGGCGAGGGCTGTCGTAGGCACTGTGGGGTGTTCAGCAGCAGCCTTGGTTTCTACTTGAGAAGCTGCTGGCTTTCCTCCGCTTGTGGCAGCCGAAGAAGTCTCTAGACATGCCCGTATGTCCCCTGGGGAGCGAAGATCACTCCTGGTTGAGAACCAGGGGTCTGGTTCACTCACTCTGTTGGCTCTGTTACTCTCTGTGGAATGGAGCTCCGTGACATTTCTAACGTTTTCTGTAAGATGTATGTTCTTAGAAGCTGAGATTGTCTCTAGCACTTGGCTGTTGCCAGCTACGATGCTGTGAGCATTTACCACGTGTCTTTTTGTGTACGCATATAGTAACTTCTTCATTTGAAAACTTTCATTATGTAAAATACTTAAGTACCTAAAGGTGGGCAGATGAATATATATGCACTCTTGTGGCCATTGTCAAGTTCAGCTGTTATCAATAATGTCTGATCGTGTTTCAAGTTATCTATACTTGCTCTCTTTCTCTGTATTATATGAATCAAATATTGAGCTTTTTTTTTAAACCCATTGACATTATATATCTCTAAAAATAAGAACACATAAAGATGATACCATTATCATCCCTGACATTACTCTCTGTAACATCAGCTCTCAGTCATTGTTCAAATTTCCAGTTGGCTCTCTTTTGTGTGTGTGTTAAGGATCCACCTGGATTGCACACACTGTAATTGTAATATATCTCTTATGTTTTAAAATTTCAGTGAAAGGCACATGACACAAAACTTAACCATTTTGACCGTTTGAAGCACATAGTGTAGAGGCATTAAGTACATTCACTGTGCAGCCATCACCACCGTCCATCTCCAGGACTCATTCATCTTTCTCACCTGAATCTCTGTCCCCATTGAGCGTGAGCTCCCCATCCTCCCATCCAAGCACTAACCAGGCCTGGCCCCACTTAGCTTCCGATTGGCATGGTTAGTACGGTATGGCGTGGACATGAGCTCCCCCTCCCACTCCCCCGGTGGCTGTGGACATGAGCTCCCCATGCATTCTGCTCACCACGAGAGAAGCAGACCCTCTGTTCTTCTGTTAGGTCGTGTTTATTTTTCTTTCTGCTTTGTAGCCGTTCTTAGTACATCTTTTTCAGTTGCTTGTTCATATCACCTCTTGGTCTGTAGCTTAGTCACTCACTTTTAGTAAAAGTGGAAAATTTCAAACAAAGCAGAGAGAATCGTGTCACGAAACTCCATGGACACAGCACTCGGCCTCCATCATTTTCACACCAGGGTCATTCTTGCTTCATTCATGCTATGCTTAGTCCCCTCCTGGCTCACATTATTGGGATCATATTCTTTTCATTCACAAATGAATGTTGCAGTATTTATTGCTAAAGGTCACAATACCCCGTCTAAAAAAATGAACAGTGATCTCTTAACATCATCACGTGTACAGTCAGTGTTCGGAACTCCACGGTTAGCTCATTCAGTGTGTTCGCCCTACTCAGGATGGTAATGAAGTCCACGCAGTATGTCCAGGTGGGTGCTCGTCTCTGAAGCCCCGTCTCAGCCGTGGATTCCGTTCCCGCTTGCTCGTGCTCTTCCCTGGCCTTTTTTATTGCTGTTGGAGAGACATGGCTTTGTGAACCCTAGGCTCCGGGAGAGGACTTTGCTGACTGCAGCTGTGCAGTGCTGTTTGTCCCGTTCCTCTGCCTCTAACCAGTCATTGTCCAGAGACTTGATGAGTTTCCTGCTTGGTTTTGGCTCTGACCGCCCCGGGGGTAGCCACATGCACTTCTGTTGGGAGGCTCCACAGCATCTGTCGGGGCAGGTGCTGCCGGGGGAGCCAGTGTCCACCGGGCCCTGGGCACGCTGGCCCCTGTTGGTAAGCTCTTGTGTAGGAACCCTCTTGGTGCGGTCCCGATTCTCTTGTTGCTGCCGGGCCCAGGACTCTGCACCTGTCTTGTGGATTTGGTTAATTAGGAAGCTTGGCGCTTCCCTCCATTGGGAGCACACTTGGGAAGCGCCTGCTGTGTGCTGGGAGCCCTTTGGGGAAAGGTATCTCCACTTTATAGGTTCACTGAGGCTCGCAGAGGCCCCACGCTTGGCGAGTGTGTAGTGGAGCCAGGTGTCAACTCAGATGTAATAATGGGGTCCATTTCCTTTCTCCATGCTGTACCCCTCTGGAGAATTGCAGGGAGCAGGTGTAGGAGAGGTCCCGTTGTTACTCACTGTCCTCATAGCAAGGTTGCAGGGTCCCTTGGCCATGGCCTTCCCACGCGAGTCCTGCATTCCAAACTTGGGCCGTGTTTACCCTGGCTGCTCCCTTGGACACATCTGTAGCCCTGTAGCTGACAAGACACAGTAGGGTTGTGGGATGGAGAAGTCCTGGTGCTGACCTCTGTCTGCCTGTGTGAGTGGGCGGGGTCTAGGGGGCAGGCAAGTTTCTCCCCGCCCTCTCCCAACCCCCAGCTCCAAGGGCCAAGCCTCCGCTATGGCTGACCTTGCTGGAGAGGAACATAGCAGGCATGAAAGAGCGCACGGTGGCCCCATTCCCTAGCACAGGGACCCTGGGTGTCCTGAGAGGGTGTCTCTGTGGGGGCCTTTTCAGAGTGCCCTGAAGCATGTCCTTCTCACTGTGAGTAGTAAGACAGGCGTCTAGCAGTACAGAGTGACAGCTGCTGAGAGTCCTAGCTAATATGTACTGAGTAACCGTTACCTGCCAGAAAGCTGACTCCATAACCTGAAATGTTTTAAAATTCATTTTCATTTTTTTGAAAGGTAGAGAGAGAGAGAGAGAGATTGATTGATCTCCCATATGCTGGCTTACTCCCCAAATACTTGCAACAGTGCAACAGCTGAGACTGGCCAGGCCAAAGCCAGGGACCTATAGCTCCATCCAGGTCTCCTGCTTGGGTAGCAGGGACCCCAGTACTTCAGCCATCATCTGCCACCTCCCAGGTGAGCATCAGCCGGACGCTGGATCAAGAGCAGAGTAGCCGGGACTCGAGTCACACCCTGCAGCTGGGAACGCGGGCATCCCAAGTGTCTGTGCCTCATGCCTGCCCTGATTAAGCATGAATGATTGAGCACGAATACTTCATTTAACCCTCATTCGTGCTAACAGTAATCACTGTTATGTCCCCATTCTGCAGAGAGGAAACCGAGGCACAGAAATGAAGCAGCCTGCTCAAGGTCCCCCAGCAAGAAGGGGCGCATGTGGGGCTGACTTAGAAGATTGGATTTAAAACAAAGGTTTGCTTGAGAGACAGAGAAAGTCAGGTAGACAGAGAGAGAAGGCTCTCTTCTGCTGCTTTGCTCCCCAGATGCCCATGACAACTGGGACTGGGCTGAGGCTGACGCTGGGCGTCGGGGACTCGGCCCACGTGGGTGACAGTTACTTGGGTCATCACCATGCCCTCAGGGTCCGCATCACCAGGAAACTCAAGTTGGGAGCCAGGGCCAGGCACCGAGCCTAGGCACACGGACATGGGATGCGGGCGTGTTAAGCTGGTATCACCGCCAGGCCGAACGCCTACCCTTGGATTCTCTTTTTATTCATTTTTTAACAGTTGAACATCTGTCAGATTTTTGGAACTCTTCACAAACTTTATCCCATGCAGTTAAAAGGGGTATTCAGTGAAAAGCACACCTCCTGCCTCCGGCCCCTGATGTCATTCTCGAGGCAGTGACTGGTACCAGTCTTGGGTCTTTTCCTTAGAAAGGAGCAATGTCTGAGTGAGCCGCTTGCACGTGGCCACGTGTTTTAAAAACTGGTAGCCTGCCGAGTTCACTGTTCAGTATGTTACTCCCCTCCCCCGTGTAATGATATACTTTAGGGATCTTTTTATCTGACGTCACACATAGGTGTGAGAACTGCTTTGTGTCCCCTGAACTGGCAGTCCCATGACCCATTCACCCAGGCCGCTGTGTTGTTCCCCTCTTCTGTTTTTACAACAGTGCTGGAATAACATCCCTGTGAATCCTGCATTTAGATCGGGAGGATGCGTGGAAGTCCCAGCAGGGCCCAGCTGGGGTGTGTGAAGACCCCTGGATCTTGCTTTGCAGGATTTTGGGTCTCATGGGCAGGGGGTACTGCCTCCTCCCACCTCCTCACCTGCTGTAGACAAACCCTCTGTGAGGGCCAGCATCCTGCAGCATCCTCTCCAGCAAGGTCAGCGAGTCTCAGCGGTATGTGACGCTGCCCAAGAGGGATCCGCTGTCCTGTGCGAGTGTTGGCAGGGATGCAGAGGGCCAGGCCCTGCTGTCCTCCTGCCCTTGGCCTCCTCTCACTCAGGGCCTTCGCTCCTACTGTTCCCTCGGCCTGGAAGCCGCTCTGGGCCCAGGAGCTCCCCCTGCGTCCTGTCAAGGTCAAGTTTTGAGTGTGATGCTTGTGTGCGTCCCTCCCACGCCGTCTTGATGCAGCTTTGCATCTGGTTGTCACTCACCTGCATGTGTCTCCCCTCACTGCACGAGGGCACATTCCCGTCCTCCTTGTGCCCATGACTCTCAGTGCCCATGGGGTAGGGCTCATGGCATGCATGGGTGATGTCGCTGGTGATGTCCAGCTTTCTCTTGGCTCCGTGTCACTCGCACAGCCCTCTTCTCTCCTCCCTGCCGAGCTCTCGTGTCGGGGCAGCCACAGCCATGCACACGGAGGCAGCTGTCATGTCACTGACTCTGAGGGCCGGGAGGAGACACCCTTGACCTTGTTATGGCCTCAGGCCCGCTGTAGTCGTCCACCCTGAGCGAGACTGCCGGGGCGGAGGGAGAAAGGCAGGTTACGGGTCGGCTTCTTCCCTAAGCTCTCTGCTCTTCACTGTCGCAGCGACCCCTCCTCCCTCTTGTGGGCCGGGGCTCTCTGGGGACGCTGCCTTAGGTGTCCTCCCAGCGATAGGGGACACAGTGACTTGAGGATTGGGATTGTCTGGTCTCTGGAAACACGTGTTTCCTCTTCTGTCAGGTGGGAGGATGTCTGGAGCTGGATGCATTGGAGGTTCCATGGGGTCCTGCCAGGCAAACGGGGCTCCCCTGCAGGCAGTGGGGGGCATCCTGTTTTCATCTCTGCCCGCTGTGCCCCACGCCGTGCCTGGCACGTCCTCGGCACTAAGTGAGCCCTCGCTGGGCAGTGAATCCGTCTTCTCACAGCGGCAAGGACTGCATAGACCACATGACGGGGAGGAAGCCAGGAGCAGGGACAGATTCCTCTCCGTGGTGACTTTTTATAATGTTTTGTACTTTTGAGCTAAGTCACTTATTTTAAGGAGAGGGACTTGGGAATTAAGGACTGAATTCTTTTTTTTTCTTCTTGAATTTAAGTATTTTTAGGACTCTTGTCTCATTACTTTCCTCCTCTGGTATAAGATGTGAATGAATGCCATGGTTTGTACCTTTTAGCAGAATCTGATTGCACTCGGGGGAAACAGACTCTATTTGGAATAATCACCGGGGACAGGAAATAGAACCTTGCCAGCCTGCATGATGCCGAGGTCAATTAAAGTCAGCGCAGGGAGAGGGGCAGGCAGATCCCGTGGGGGTGCAAGCCCTGGCTCAGTGTACATAAAGGATCGTGGGCTCCTCTTTCTCAGGGTCCTCGGTTGGTGTCTGTCTGTCCCAATCCCATTTCTAATGCCCTCCGCTTAAACACAGAGGCTGGCTTGACTCGGGGTGGCCTGAGGTCTGTGGGATCCCAGCCCTGGAGCAAAGCCTCTGTCCCTCCCCGCAATGTGCTCCCTGGCCTGTTTAGTGAGCGGGTCAGCCCTTGGCAGCCCTTTGCTGTGTGCTTGGTGTCTGGTGTGGGTTCTTATCCTCTCACCTTCTGAACAACCTTGGCTAGTGAGCTTACTGGGGACGATTTGCAGCTGATCATACGGAGGTGCAGACACGTGCGACTCTCCTGAGGCCACGCAGCTTCGTGGTGAACCCTGCATGCACACCCAGGATGCTCACTCCCCGCCCCCACGCTGCTTGTGTTTGTCCTATCCAGCAACACCGGGCGTGGTGGTACAGCACTGAGCCTCTGGCCGCGCCCGCCGCTCCCTGCACCGGTGCTGTGTTCCAGCCTCGCCTCTCCTCCCTTCCCACAGAGCTTTGGGTATGCTCATCACTTCTGCCTGAGGCCCGGCGGACTCTCTGGATTCTGGGATCTGGGGAAGACTGTGTTCGAGAGGCAGGACAAGGACTCGGAGGGGTCTGTGTAGTGGGTGCATAGAAGGCAGGTGGCGATGGTGGGGAACTGTGTGGAATAAGCTTGAAAATCGTCGCCTTACAGATGGCACCGTGGTCTTCCTTCCCGCACAGGGGCGTCCCCTGCTTCTCCGCGGGTGGCGGTGGACACAGGAGCAGTTCCCCAGGGAACGTCTTTACTAAGAAGGTGCTCGCAGAAGTGGTTTCCAAGGAATCCATTTGGAGGGCCAGGGCGAGGTCACAAGTCCTGTGCGTTCCTGCTGTACTCGCTCGCTGTTTGCTCGTCAGTGCCTAATGTGTCTCATGAGCCTGCCCTGGCGTCGCAAGAGCTGGAGCCCAGGGAGAGGAAGGGATGTGACGTGGCTGTGGGCTGCCATCCCAGTCCCGCTGGCCTCTCACCTGCTGCCGAGTCTGGTGGGGGTCTGGGCCTGACCAGCGCTGGGTTTCCTGGGAAGCCTGAGCCACCCTGACCTTGGCTCTTATAGAGCAGCCTTGTTTCGGGTCTTCCCTGGCATTCCCCATCCCTCTCTGGTTTCTTCGTCTGCAGGTGCAGCTCTGTCTCTTTACTGACTGTCTGCCCTGTCTCTTTGTCGCTTTGCTCTTTCCTTCTTTGTCCTTCTTGTATGTGGGGTCTCTTTGTTTTCCTCTCTGGTCCCCTGTCTGTGTCTCCTCCAGGTCTGAATCCCTTTGTTTGCAGCTGTCCCCCTCTCTGCTCTCCCATCCCCTACCCACTGTCCGCAGTTCACTAAACATGACATGGCTGCATGCGCTGGTGACAGTTGCCACCTGTCCCAGCTGCCCTGAGAAACTGCACATCCTTCCGTGTCTCCTTCATCAGCCACAACTTTGGTGCTGGGCGTGGGGTCCCTGTGAGTGGGTCACGCTGGACTCCACCTCTGTGAGCACCTTTGCAGGCTCCGCCCTGTGCCTACTCTGCCCCGTGCAGCGGGTTGGCTCCTCATGTTGGTTTCTGTGACTGTGCAGCAGCCTTTGTCTCTCTGCATTGCCTTTTTAAATTTTTTGACTTTGCTCCCCTAAGGACCAAGAGAGAGCTTTGCTGGGGCACAGACTTCCTATCCCTATTCTCAGAGCCTGGCATGCAAAGTCGCTCACGTGGAGCCTGCCATGTGGAAATTCACCTGTGTATCTGTGGTATCTGTGCTAACACTCGGGTTTCCAGAAAGGTGACAGAGTGGGGACCGCCTGGTGAATCCCCAGGACATGTTCCCTCCGCTGTTGAAGTGACTGAGCTGGTTGGGGAGAAAAAGAGGAGTCATTGAAAACGTATGCATGGAGCAAATGGACCTTATTTTTTTTTGAAGATTTATTTATTTATTTGAAAGGCAGAGTTACAGAGAACGAGTGAGCAAGCGAGAGAGAGGTCTTCCTTCTGCTGGTTCACTCCCCAGATGGCTTGCAATGGCTGGAGCTGCACCAGTATGAAGCCAGGGGCTTCTTCCGGATCTCCCTTGCAGGTGCAGGTGCCCAAGGACTTGGGCCATTTTCTACTGCTTTCCCAGGCCATAGCAGAGAGCTGGATCACAAGTGGAGCATCTGGGACTCGAACCTGCGCCCATATGGGCTGCCAGCACTGCAGGCGGTGGCTTTAACCTTCTGCGCCACAGCGCCGGCCCTGCACCTTGTTTCATCTTAAGGTTCACTTTGAAATAAAATGCTTCCCAGGACCTTTGCGGTGTCTTGAAACCCTTCCTGTGGGAGTGATCTTGTTGCGGGCTGATGCTATTTAAGTACAGGAGCTTAGTAAGAACTGGTTTTCACCTGGGTGGTACCTGCCGAGCATCTCATGATCAGGCACCAAATTGCCCGTGGTCCCAGAGCAGCTCTGCACAGCATCTTCTGAATTATAAGAGGCTTTGTGATTCCGTGCTTGGGCATCCGTGTTTTAATCATCCCCCGTCTTGAAGGAGATTATTTTGAAAAGTGCTGTTTAATAAAGGCTGCTAAAAATACATCTCATATAGAGGCTTAACTCAGAAATACTGGTTTGTGACATAAAATCATTGGGAAGATGCTCACAGAGCCCACTTGGAGGCCCTCGGGGCCCGAGGATGAAAGGCCCTGTCTCGGCCGGGCTGCGCTTTCCTGCTGAGGGCCAAACACCCACGCGATGGCCTGCTCGTCGGCTTGGGTTACTGCTGGTGCCTCCTGGTCCTGGGGGCGTCACTGTAATCCCAGCTCTGCCTTTTCTCACAGGCACCGTGTTGCATGCCCGTTCCTGGCTTGTGCCTGGCTTGCTCATCACTGTGCGTGGTTGGTTTCCACTGGGAGAGAGAGGGACACGCCGGGACGTTGAGGGAGTTTGTGACCCCACCCTGCTACCCTTTCTCTTTTGCAGCGCAGGCTTGTGAGTGTCTGGCTTGGGTGTGCTGCCCTCAGTCCCAGCAGTGGGAGAAACAACAGGTGGTGGGAGCCTGGATGTTGTGGGGGGCCCACAGGCCCTGGGTGCGCCTTGTATCCCCAGCTGATGTCTCCTGAAATGAGCTTGCTCCGTGTTCTTTGGGGTATGTCTGACCCAGGTGACAGAGTGGGACTAAATCGAAACCTGAGCTCATGGCACACACTCATTACTGGGGCCAGCAAGGCTTGCCGCCCCTTCTTGACCAGTGCGCTCTGCTCCCACTCTCTGTTCTCTGTGGAATCTGCTTCCCATCTTCCCTACCCTCTCACCCCAGGTAGCAATCTCAAGATGCTTGGCTGCTCTGCCTCAGCAGCGTGCATGTGTTGGCCTTTAGGTCTCTCCCATGCAAGGACTCACCAGGCCCAACCCTGCTTAGCTTTCGAGATCAGATGACTTGGGGCGCTTTCAGGGTAGTGTGGCCATAGACCATGTAGGTCTCTTAGCATGATGCCAGGAACATGGAAGAGGGTTCCCGTGACCTAGGATTCCTGCAGAGGCTGGTCTGGGCCAGGTCCTCTCTTCCACACATTTGGACTATGGCCCTGTCCATATGTCCTTGTCCATTTCATTTTTGTCATCCTCGAAATATGGATTCTCCCAGCCTCCTAATTCCATCTTCACTATGCCCTGTGGATCTGACCAACCAAGACTATTCATACTAAATCCTAATTTATTCTGTTTCTGCTAGATTAACACAACACCGTATTTCCAAGGATACCTAATAACTGCATGATTACACTTGCAGAACCCTGTAACTAAGTGTATTATGCATACTTAGCCCTGTATTCCACACACTGCCATCTCCATGCTAATAGAGCTGTCTTCTAATTAATCATACCTTCTCTACCAGTAGCATGCAACTTTCTACATCATTTCTTTTTAAAGATTTTTCATATTAAAAACAGTTATTCTTTCTTGAAAAACCAAGGCCAGTGTCTTCTTCCTTCTGTCCTGGACCATTGTCCACTCAGGTTCGCTCATCTGGGAAGGGAGCAGCGTTCACTTAGAGGGCATCTTGAGAAGCTGGTCCTCGTGGTCTGTGCGTTCCTTTGGAGAGAAGCTGTGTGATATTCTAGTGAACAACAGTGCTAAAATAAGATTTATTTATTACTTATTTATTTGAAGGTAGAATTAGAGAAAGACACACACACACGCATGCACGTGCTCAGACACACACACACACACACACACACACACAGAGGTCTTCCATCCGCTGGTGTACTCCCTAATTGGCTGCAACAGCTTGGGCTGGGCCATGCCGAAGCCAGGATCCTGGAACTCCATCCCAGTCTCCAGTGTGGGTGGCAGGGCCCCAAGCACTTGAGCCATCCTCTGCTGTTTTCCCAGGCACATTTGCGGGGAGCTGGATCAAAAGTGCCATAGCCGGGACTCAAACCAGTACTCATATGGGATGCCAGCATTACTTGGAGTGGCTTAGCTCCTGTGCCGCAGTGCCAGGCCCACAAAGGCTGCTTTTGCTGTATGCTTTTCTTGGGGCGTGGTCCCCTGCCAACTGCTCTGTGGGATCCAGAGCTGACTGCACCCAGGTATGTTACTGTCTCTTTTCTGGGAGACCAGCAGGTTATGTGACTGGATGGGGATAAGGAGCAAAAGGCTAAACCAGTGGCTCCCTTTGACCTGTTCTTTAGGAAATGACCTCCCTTTGAGGGGTGGTGGTGTCTTGGTGTGGCCCACCCTCAGTATTCCTGACCCATGGCCATCTTGCCCGTGACCCCTGCAGACCTGCCGCTCTTGTTGACAATTTCTGATGTTCTCCCAGATTCTCTACAACCGAGGGCTTCTCCACGCCAAAGTGAGTGGCCATGGGTTGGTTTGGGACCAATGTTGGCAGCCAGGAGTTTGCAATTTGACTTAGCCAGGGCTTTTGGCCAAGTCAGAGAAACCTCATACCTGCTGAGGTTGTGTGTGTGTGTGTGTGTGTGTGTGTGTGTGTGTTTCTGGGAAAGTGGATCTCCTTTGTTTCTGCTGCCAGGACTGTCGCAGCCTTGGTTACAAGCATATGCATGCCCCTCGGGGAATGACCACCCTACTCCATCAGGGCAAAGCTCACAGCCAAGTGTTGTCCCTGCTTTCACTCTAAAATGTTTGTAAGTGTTCTTTTAAACATATTCTGGCGGGGGAGGGGGGGTTTGCACGTTGTGGTGCGGTGGGTTAAGCCCCCAACTTGGGATTTCCGTATCCTGTATTGGAGTTGTGGTTTGGGTCCCAGCTCCTTTGCTTCCTATCCAGTTTCCTGCCAATGCATATGGGAAGCAGCACATGATAGCTCAAGTTTTTAGACCTTGCCACCCACATGAGAGACCCGGCTGGAGTTCCTGGCTCTTGGTACCCTTGGCCCACCCCTAGCTGTTGGAGGGTATGACCCAGCAGGTGGAAAATCTCTCCTTCCCTTCTCTTCTCTTCTCTTCTCTTCTCTTCTCTTCTCTTCTCTTCTCTTCTCTTCTCTTCTCTTCTCTTCTCTTCTCTTCTCTTCTCTTCTCTTCTCTTCTCTTCTCTTCTCTTCTCTTCTCTTCTCTCTCTCTCTCTCTCTCTCTCTCTCTCTCTCTCTCTTTCTCTCTTTCTCTCTCTCTCTCTCTCTCTTTCTCTCTTTCTCTCTTTCTCTCTTTCTCTCTTTCTCTCTCTCTCTCTCTCTCTCTCTCTCTCTCTCTCTCTCTCTTTCTGTCTTTGACTTTGAAGTAGATGAAAACAAATAAGTAGCCATTAAAAAAAAAAAGACAAGTGCAGGACCTGCCTCTGGCTTCTTGCTGTCTGTTCTCTCTCTCCCAAGTCCTGCCCTATAGCATGTATAATTTGCTTTCCTGCCTATTGTCTTCTAAAAGACATACTTTAAAACACTTTTGTAAATTTCATAAGAAATATAAAAATAGATCCTGGAAGAATTTGAATAATGCACAGTTTGATTATGAGGGTGCTTCCAAACGTTTGTGGACAATGGAGTTGAAATAGAAGTGTATTTTGATGCATAAAAGTTGATATCCATGCTTATTTTTCATAATATGCATTCTCCATGAATTTTCTGCAGGCTCTTTCTATACATGGATTTCAAATTTTTTCTCGTACTAAAGTAAAACTTTGTATTTTAATTTCATTTTCCGTAAACTTTTTCAAGTACCCTTGTAGGATATAAAACACAAGTGTTGGGGCTGGTGCTGTGGCATAGCAGGTAAAGCCACCGCCTGCAGCCCCGGCACCCCATATGGGCACTGGTTCAAGTCCCAGCTGCTCCACTTCCTATCTAGCTCTCTGCTCTGGCCTGGGAAAACTGTAGAAGATGGCCCAAGTCCTTGGGCCCCTGAACCCATGTGGTAGACTTGTAAGAAGCTCCTGGTTCCTGCCTTCACGCCCAGCTCTGGTCGTTGCAGCCATTTGGGCAGTGAACTAGCGTATGGAAGTCTCTCTCTCTGCCTGCTTCTGCTTCTGCCTCTGCCTCTCTGTAACTCTGTCTTTCACATAAATAAATCTTTAAAAAAAGAATGAGGGTCCAGCACTCTGGCATAGTGGGTAAAGCTGCTGCCTGTAGGGCCAGCGTTCCATATGGACTCTGGTTCAAGTCCTGGCTGCTCCGCTTCCAATTCAGCTCTCTGCTGTGGCCCAGAAAAGCAGTAGAAGATGGCCCAAGTCCTTGGGCCCCTGCACCCACTGAGAGACCCAGAAGAAGCTCCTGGCTCCTGCCTTCATATGGGCCCAGCTCTGGCCATTGTGGCCATTTGGGAAGTGAACCAGATGAAGGACCCCTCCCTCCCTCTTTCCTTCTCTCTGCCTCTACCTCTCTGTAACTCTCTCTTTCAAATAAATAAATAAATCTTTAAAACAAAACAGGGTCCAGCGCTGTGGTGCAGTAGGTTAATCCTCCGCCTGTGGTACGAGCATCCCATATGGGCACCAATTCTAGTCCCAGCTGCTCCACTTCCAATCCAGCTCTCTGCTATGGCCTGGGAAAGCAGTAGAAGATGGGCCAAGTCCTTGGGCCCTTGCACCCATGTGGGAGACCCGGAAGAGGCTCCTGGCTCCTGACTTTGGATCGGTGCAGCTCCAGTCATTTGGGGAGTGAACCAGCGAACAGAAAACCTTTCTCTCTGTCTTTCCCCTCTCACTATCTGTAACTCTACCTCTCAAATAAATAAATAAAAATCTTTAAAAAGAAAAGAAAACAAAAAAAATCCACAAGTGTCTCTCCTCCAGAGATCCTACTGTGAACAGTCTGGCGTGCCTCCTTCCAAATGTTTCTTACGCCCTTATGTGCAGGTATCCATGCACATATGTCATGCACTTAGCAATTTTGCACATAGATGGGGTCATTTGTATTTTCCGGAGTACCTTCTCTTGTGCATGCTTCCAGATATCCCCCACCGTCAGGGTCTGGCTCAGTCTTCGAGAAAGCCTTTAGTGTCCTGTCCATACTGAGGTTCTCTTCCTCCTCCACCTTTCTCAGTTCCCGTCAGCATGAGTCCCTCTGGCCCGCCAGTTCTGTCTGTTCTTCCTGCATTGCCCTCTGTTTATTCACTGATGAATTTGTTCCCTGAGCTACGACCAGGTAGTTTTCTCAGCCCTGCACAGTTTGCCGTGCGGTGGAGGACACATACGTGTTAACACGTGATTGCAGTGCGGTGTGATGAGGCAGACAGGAGGCTCTTGATTGATCCCTGTTTGGTGCACGAACAGGCAAATTATCAGAGTTCAGGCAGCGTCAGGTATCACAGTGCCATAGAGCTCAGGTTATTAACTGCTGCAGTAATTCCTGGACGCAGTGTTTGAGTTGAGATTTGAAGGACGAGTGGGTGTTGGGCAGCATGGACCTGTTAAGCGGGGGAGTGATGAGTTAGCTCAACCTGGATTGTTCCTGGAGTTATCTGCTGCTGGGTCCAGGAGTCTTTTATCTTCTCCATGAGACAGTGAAGGCCTTGTGGGTGAGAGTGGCATTGACACTCCGGCCTACGACGACAGGTAACATTTTGGGGCTCATGTTATATTAAATTCTGTTCCCAGCCTTGTGCAGGCAGTAACAAGCCCATGAAGTGTAGGTTTCCATTTTAGAGCTGTGGAAGTTAAAGTACAGACAGAACTTCTAAGTCTCCTAGACTTAGACTTTTTCAGAGTCTCCATGTCTTTTGTTGTTTGGGAGGCACAGAGAGAGAGAGAGAGAAAGAAAGAGAAGGAGAGCGCTCCATCCACTGGGCCACTCACCAAATGCCCACAATGGCCGGGTCTGGGCTGATCCAAACTGGCAGCTGGGAGTGAGATGCAGGTCTCCCTGTGGGAGCCAGGGACCCAGTCACTAGAGCCAGCACTGCTGCCTCCCCGTGTCCACTGTGATAAGCAGCTGGTTTCAGGAGCCAGAACCGGGAATTGAACTCAGGTACTGCAGTATGGAAAGCGGGCATCCTAACAGATTTCTTAACCGCTAGGCTCAGTGCCCACTCCCATGTCCTCATCTGTGAATGCAATGAGTAGGAGCGGGTGCAAAGTGGGTTAAGCCACTGCCTGGGATGCCAGCATCCCATATGAATGCCAGTTTTAAGCCCCAGCTTTTCCACTTCCATTCCAAATCCTTACTAATGCACCTGGTAAGGGAGAGGAAGGTGGCTCAAGTCCTTGGGCCCCTGCCATCCACATGGGAGACCTGGATGGAGTTCCAGCCTCCTGGCCTTGGCCTAGTCCAGTCCCAGCCATTGCATCAATTTGGAGAATGAATCAGTAGATGAAAGGTACCTCCCTCCCTTCCTCCCTCCTTCTCTCTGCCTCTCCATCTCTGTTTCTCCCTTTCTCTGCAAGTCTGCCTTTCAAATACATAAATAAATAAATATTTCAAAAGAAATTGAGCTGAATAATGCCCACCAGAGAGAAATGGGTGATGTTTAAATTAAATCAGAAAATGCCCCAGGCTCCTCCCACGCAGGATGAACTATCACGTTATCCTACCGTGGAGCGAAGCGGCACTCTCTTCCTTGCTGTGTTCCTCTCCGTAGCACTTGTCAGCACTTAGCAGAGTCGCTTGTTTTCTGTTCGCCCCCTTCCTTTCTTTCGCACTTGGCGGCCCCCAGTACCAGGTGTGGAGTGAGAAGCATTTGCCCAACGAATGACTCTACTGCTTTCCAACATAGCACCCCGGCTGCAGACGCCCAGAGAACAGAATGGTGAATTCAGATGAAGCGAAGCACCTGGTGCTGGCTCCACAAACCAACAAGAAGCCGTAAATCTCTTTCAAGATGGTCAGCATTGCTATTTTCATTTGTTATTTGCTGTCAAGCATAAGGAGCTATCATATGTCACCATCCCCAATTTTCCCAATGTCTCAGTTTAAGTGTTTTCCAGTTTGGGTGTGAAATTTTCCATCAGTAAGCGAGAACTTACGCCTTCAGTGGTGGCTGTCAGAACAGGCCAGCACTTAGCTGGAGAAGCCGTGGCAGAGCAAGGGCTGCCTGATGGAGACTTGGCTGTATGCACCAGACCCCTTTGCATAGCGCTCCAGTGCCTGGAAGTGACCCGGGTCCTACCCTTTCCCCACAGCCATGATTGGATGGTTCCTCGTTTCTTTATTCACTGGATGCTGATAGCATCCTCTGGGTGCCAGTACTGATCAGAGCACCATCAGTGCAGAGAAAGGGCTTGGTCACCATCCTCTGGACCTGCATGGTCTATGGTACAGCTCACGTCCTGTGATCTGAGCTGCGATGCCAGGTGCAGACTTCTCCAGAGACTGTAACCCGTAGCTGTCTGTGGCTGAGAACCTTTACTCCAGAGGTCACCCCAGGGAGGCTTGTACAGAGATCCACGGATCCAGCTTCACATCTGTGTTTCCTAGACCGTGAGCCCTGCTTGTAACGGGGAGGGTGATTATCCGTGTCTCAGGAGTCAGGTGTTAGGAGCCGGTGGGGGGCAGCAGTTCAGACAGCACTCTCACTGCCAGCACCCCATATTGGAGTGCCCGGTTTGAGTCTTGGTTATTCTGCTTCGGATCCAGCTTCCTACTAACGCACCTGGGAAAGCAGAGGTGGACGGCTCAAGTACTTGGTCCCCTGCTACTCACATGGGAGACCCGGATGGAGTTCTTGGCTCCTGGCTGCAGTCTTGTCCAGCCTTGGCTGTTGCAGGCACTTTGGGGAGTAATCCAGTGGATGGAATATTTGTCTCTTTCTCTGTCTCTTTGTCTCAATAAAAAGAGTCAGGTGTTAAGAGGCAAGGGCTGTGAGGGAGGGAAGGAGCTCCCCTGTTCGGGTTTCCGTGGCAAGGCTGGTAAGGTCTCAGGTTGGCACTGGTGTGCCTTGAACATATGCAGACCCCGTGTCCGCAGTCTGGGTCAGAGCTTCTGAGCCCTGGCTGTAGCAGACTGCACTGTGCACCTGTAGGCGTGTTGATGCCAGGGCTCACCCCTGTGTCAGCTGACAGACTGTGGAACGGAGCCCAGGCATCACACCAGTGTTGTCGCCGGAGACCCTGATCTGCCTGCTGGGAACCACTAACTCTCAGAATTGAATAAAACTGTGCTTTCGTTGGATTCAGCTGCCTTCTGGTGATGTTGGCTTTCTCGTGGCTAGGGTGATGCATGCTTTTCGCCTACATTTTGTAAGTAGAAATGGATGGGTTGACTTGCAAATTATGTTAGTAAACAGTAAGCACTAGGTACGTATCTGATTGTGGCAGATGCTGATGGCATCTTGTCACAGGCCCGAGTTCGTGCGGTGGTTCTCTGGATTTGTCCCGGGATCCCAGCATTAGGCTCCCGTTGTTTGGTCCCCCATAGACTCAGTGGGACTGATTGGGCATCGCGGCTGCCAGTGGAGCATTAACTGACATTACCAGAGACAGTTAGACAGAACATGCTGTGTGTGGAGCAGCCGCAGTAACGAAACTGCCCTAAAGCGGAGAGGCGGAGTCGGTGTTTGGAGATGATGATGTTGACCCTCACACAGTTGCTGTGGATCTGGAGGCCCCTTGCATGTGAGCTGCTTCTCTCTCCAGCGTCTCTGTCTGGCTGTCTTGGGTGACTTGGCTGGAATGGGGAATTCCAGTTGTATTGAAATAATGGACCTAGGTGTTTCCTGGCAGGAGCTTCTGCACCCGACTCCCTCTGGTCTGGCCTTCAGGGATACTTCAGTTCCCTCCTCTCTCCCCACGTTCTTTTCCTTGGTCTCCCGTGTGACCTCACATGTCTGCGCCTTCACCTGTCCTTCCGGAATCGGCAGGACTTGTCTCCATGCTGTCATCATGCTTACCCCTAGATAGACCCAGGCTATCTAGAGTGACAAGAGATGTGGCCTGCGGGCTTTGGAGCTTCCACCCAGGAATGACACGAATTCCCTCTCTCTGGCTTCCCTGGCCCAGCACGTCCCAGGCAGATGGGGGAATGTCGTCTTCCCAGGCACCTGGAAGGAGAGGAGGCTTTCCTGCAAGGGGCCCTGCTGGTGTTCACGGGGGCCTCGGCCTTCCAGGGTGGTTTTGAGGATTCAGTCTGAAGATGTGTGCAAAGTTGTTCGTCCCCGGCACCCTGTCGCTCAACAATCGGGGTACTCAGGTGGCAGTGGAAATGATGCTGCTGAGAGAGTTGAGGCTTTATCTGGGGCCCACAGTTGATAAAACTTTGGTCTTACTGATCTGCCCCTGCAGTCCCGTCTGTGGAATTCACGAGTGGCAGGTGCTGTGCTTTGAACTGGAGATGAAAGCCAAGGCTGACAAGGTCTAAATGCTTAAGTAGCTCAAGTCTCCCCTGGGCAGCAGGGGTGGAGCTACTTCCTTTGAGTTTTTTGTTTTCAGGCCTTGGCCTTCTCAGGAAGACTTAATAGAAGAAAAGAACATACTGGAATGGGAGGGACTTGGGCACTGCGGTTTCTATAGCACTTAGGATACTCTCTGTGAA
The DNA here is from genome assembly GCA_949820135.1 of Sylvilagus floridanus. Lineage (NCBI taxonomy): Eukaryota > Metazoa > Chordata > Mammalia > Lagomorpha > Leporidae > Sylvilagus > Sylvilagus floridanus. The sequence goes on along the minus strand of OX463234.1, from coordinate 39,246,751 downwards.
GGAAGCAGAGAGCTCAGCCAGACAGGCCACAGCAAAGCAGGGCGTTTGTTACGTCAGCGGCCTGGAACTCCTGGAGTCAGTGAGCTGCTGCTCCCTGTTGACCCGGAGTTGTGTGCTCCCATGGAACCCTGGTCCATTTCCACGTGGTTCTGTCCCCACTCTCTGCTGCTCCCCCCATGGAAATAGCAGTAGAGCAAGTCTCTCAGGGCCCAGCGTTGCCTGTGGAAACCCGAGGTTCACTCTGGTTGAGCCAGCTTGGTTCTGTGAGTGGCCTTGAAGCGGTCATTTTGGCCAGAGGGAGCACGGGTGCTGATGGGCCTGCACCACTGAGGGATCGCCTTGGACCAGCTTTATTGGTGGGGTGGATGCCAGGCGGCAGCCAGCCACCAGCTGGCCCTAGGGCACTCGCTTCTCCTGCCCCTGCCTCTCATGGGTGAGTAGGTGGAGCTCAGAGTCTGGATCTGAGCTGTGCTGCCCCTGACTGTGTGAGGGACAGAGCGGGGCCTGGCTCTGGCTCCAGGATTGGGACTCCTGGCTGCTTTGACTCAGTTTCCAAAACTTCCTCTTGAAGAGTCATCAGTTTCAAATGGGATTTGGGAAGTCTGGTGCTTGGGGAGACGTGTTACAAAAGAGCTGTTCAATTGGACTAAGCCCGGCCTCTTTAATTAGCAGAACTTTGTCACTTACTGCTTATTAACAAAAGGAATTGAGAATTAGGCTGATTGTCCCCTCGCGGGCTGCACCTCGTGTCTGATCTCTGTGAGCAGTGGTTCAGGGCTCTAATTGAGGGTTTGGTGATTGGCCCCCAAAGTCATCTGCACCAGGGAGTAGGGGCTGCCCAGCGGTGATGAGACCATTGTTTGGCTCTGGTGGGAGGCTGCTGGTGTGGGTGGGTGGGGGCTGTTAATGCTTCTGTGTATTTCTGGAAGGGACCCGTTTGGAATTTGTGTTCATTTTCAGAGCTGAACACTGCAGGGCGCATTGGCCAGGACTGGGTTCCAGAAGGTGGCCTCCTGGTGTCTGAGAGCAGAGAACTGGGCTCTGAGAATCCTCTTCCTCTCTCTGCCTTCCATATCCTTACCTCTTAGCCGGCAGAATGGAGCTCCCGAAGCCACTCGGCTGTCTGAACCATTCTCATCCGCTCACCCTCCCGTCTGGCGTTTCTCAGAGCTCGTAGTGTAACGGATGGAGTTGGGTGACTGCATTGAGACGATGTTTGTACTCACAATTGTCACACGCATGAGGAGGATTACATCTTCCATCACCCCAACCCCTGGCCTTCGGAAATGACTGTTGCTACCGATGAACAGTAGGCAGGCTCCACGTGGGGCAGGGATGACAGAGAGCCTCGTCCGTTCATCCTTTCATTGACTCGGGAGCTGTACTCTGAGGACTGCTTTGTACCAGGCCCTGGGTTAGAATCCACCAGTGTCTGTATCCTTGTTGCTCACTTCATCCATAGTAGGCCTGGCAAGGGAGCATTACCATCCTGATTTGTACCTGACAAGAGTGGGGTGCAGAGAGGCCAGGCACCTTGGTAAAGGTAACAGAGTCTCACCGTGAACCTGCATCTGACCAGCCCCATGGATGTGCTCTTGCGAGACAGAGCTGAGGCCCACTGGAATTCTGCAGTCCACACTCCTGGCTGTGCTGCTTAGAATCCTGTACCCTTACACGAGTTAGCTCAACTCTCTGAGTCTTGGTTTCCCAGCCATAAATTGGAGATACTCATGCTACCTCCCCTTGGGCTGGTGGTGTACATAAAGTGTGTGACCTGCGGCCTGGCACGGGGCAAGAGGTCAGTCCCCATGAACTGCTGTGTTCACGTCCATGGCTGCCATCATAAATGGCCACAAACACAGCTGCTTGGAAGAACTCCCATTTTTTTCCTCTCACAGTTCTGCAGAGCAGAGTTCTAAATCGAGGTATGGGCAGTGGTACTATCGTGCTCTGCCGGGGGCTTTAGAGGATGGCCCTTCTTGGCCTGTGTCAGCTTCGGATGGCTCCTGGCCACAGCACACGGGTCTCTGCCTCTGTCCTCACCTGGCTTGTCCCTGTTGCCTTGTATGTCTGTTACAGGGACACCTGCCATTGACTTAGGGCCCATCTGGATAATCCAGGAGGGTCTCCTCTTGAGGACCTTAATTGTGTATGTGAAGAACCCTTTTTCCATGTTGGGTCCCATTTATAAATGCTGAGAGTTAGGAAGTAGCCAGCCAAGGATGTCTTTTCAGAGGATATCACCTATCCACTATAGCTACTATCATTGAGGAAAAACAAAGTTGGAAAGTACAAAAAACTGTATATCTTTTTTTCTTAAAATAAATAAGATTTTTATTTAGTTGAAAGTTGAAGTTACAGAGAGAGAGAGAGAGAAATTGTCCATATGCTAGTTCACTCCCCAGCTGCAAAGGCCTGGGCTGTGCCAGGCTGAAGCCAGGAGCCAGGAGTTTTGTCCAGGTCTCCCAAGTGGGTGACAGAGGCCCAGACACTTTGGCCATCTTCTGCTGCTCTTCCCAAGCCATTAGCAGGAGCTGGATCAGAAGTGAAGCAACTTAGACTCGAACTCTTGACCATATGGGATGTCAGCGTTGCAGGCACCATCTTTACCTGCTATGCTACAACGCTGGCCCCTAAATAACTGTATCTTCTAAGATACTCTCTTACTATATGTATGTAGACATCCAGTAAAAAAAAAGAAAAGAAAGAGAGAGAGAGAAACCCCTTTGGCCGCCATCCAGAACTGCCTTCTCTTCGTGACAGATAACCGTCCTGATGAGTTTGGTTCTTGTCCTTCCAGACCTTTCTGTTAGGATAAAAGGAAGCGTGTCATCATGATTACCCTGTGGCCAGCTGCCGTGACAGGTCTTGGGGTCTATCTGGGCACTGAAGAATCCTCACGCCTCACTCTCAGGCTCCCCAGGCTAGCACCTGCGGCTCCACCTGCATTCTGAACTCGTGGTACCAAGCTCAGGTTATTCTTACCAGCCCTTGGGCCAGCCAGGGATTCCTCCTGGGGCCTCGCGTGCAGTGCAGCTTCTGGGTGGTGACCGTGATGGTCGTTCTTGCTTAGAGCTCTGAAGTTGCAGGCACTCTGCGGAGCACTGTAACCAGGATCCCGTCAAGCCCAGGAAGCAGGTGGAAGCATGCTGTTCATTCTACAAGGAGGAACCAATGGCGCACAGAGGTCAGGACGCTTGGCACATTCACCCAGCTGGGACGAGAGCGCTTACAGTTGGAACAGAGTGGCTGGTTCTGCAGGCCCAGCCGTTCTAGCCTGCCGTCCGACCTGGGTAGCCGCTGCGGTGCTGGCACGGCCGCTCTTGGTGAGATGCATTTCAGAAGTGTCTCGGATGGTGTTCATTTATTTATTTAAAAAGGACTGAAAACCTTGAAACTACAGGTAATGGGAAACCTGTGGTTACATCCTCAGCTGGAGATGAATCACTGCAACAGCATGGCAAACCAGAGCCAGCTCAGGGTTCATGGGAGCTGAAGGGCGCAAAATTAAACAAAAAGCCTCCTTGGCCACAGCGGAGGAGAGATCAGATGAGAAGGAGCAGCACCTGGGCTCCCATTACTGGTAAAGAGGAACAGAGCTGGCTCTTCCCCTCCTGGTGTGTCAGCACCAATTGAGAGGGAAGCTGGGCTGTGTCAGGCTCTCTTTGTTCTGTGCTGTACAGCCGAGTGGCTCTAGAAAAGACACAGAGATGAAACTGACGGCTTCCGCTGGGTTCCGTTCTTCCCCGTGACCCAGGCTGCTCTGCTGGAAGCAGCCACGAGCGCGCCCTGTGGGGAGAAAGCAGGAGGAGAGATGCATTCCAAAAATGGGCAGTGGATTCTGAGCGGAGCTGAGCTATGGCTCAGGGTGCAGGGCCGGCCTCGGCCCCTTCCCCGTCTGTCGTCTTTCTGTGCAGGGGTGTGAGGGGACGGTGTCAGAGTGGTGGGGTGAGGACGCATTGCAGGGGCTGTGGTGGGTGGGGGCTCTCATTTTACAGATGAGAAAACCAAGGCTCAAGATTTCCCTGTTCCTAAGTACCCAGGCCCAGGTCTGCTGACCTTGAGACCTGTGTCCTTCCCCAAGGACTTTAGTAGCCAACACTAGTCCATAAAGAGCTCCATTAGAAACATCTCCTACCTCCATGCCTGAAATGACCTCCAGGGTATGGATCTCTCCTTTGTAAGTGGTGGAAATTAAATCCCCAGGAAGAATCCTGGGAGGAGACACTCAAAGTCCTATAGATCCATATTATTTAGGCAGAGTGACAGAGAGAGTGGGAGAGACAGATTTTCTGTCTGCTGATTCACTCCACAAATGGCTGCAATGGTCAGAGCGGGGACAGATTGAAGCTAGGAGCCTGGGACTCCATCTGTGCGTTCCATGTGGGTGGCAGGGATCCAAGTACTTGGGCCATCTTCTGCTGCTTTCCTAAATGCGTTAGCAAGGAGCTGGACCAGGAGTGGAGCAGCTGGGACTTGAACTAGCACTCTGCTATGGGGTGCTTAGAGGTGGTTCTTAGAGGCAGCTTAATGCACTGCGCCACAACGTTGGCCCTTCCTTTTTCTTTTGTCTGCAAATTAGCAATGAACACAGAGCCCCTTGTGTGCAGATCTAATTATCGTACTTAGAATGTGAAAAATACTATCCATGCCTATAGGTAGCTGCACATAGCCGAGCACAAGCACACAAGCTCTGATTGTCTAAATGCCTTAATTTCCCGTGAAGAGGAACCGTGTTACAGAGCAGCCAGTGTTGTGGGTTTCCTCCTTTCCAGGAGGCAGGCCTGGCTTCAAGTGCAGCCATGTTTCTCCTGGCAGGGGCAGCGGGTGTCACATAAGAGCACAGCTGGGGATTCAGCCAGACCTGGCTTTGAAGTCTTGCCGTGGCCATGGCTCATGACGTAGCCTCCCTGACATCCTTGGAGACTCTGGGAAGCTTAGCGCTCAGTAGGCGGCTCCAAGGGGTCCGTGAATGAATGCAATTGCCCCTCGCAACGCCTGGCTTCCTGATGGCGTGTCCTAGCATCCTCTCTCCCACTGAGATCTGGGAACTGACGGTATTCTCAATTCCTGTTGTAGCCTCAAGCCACTGACAATCTGTGAAGGTTCCTTCCTCCCCATCAAGGAGAGGGGGAGCCTTCCTGCAAGTTAGAACCAGCTGTGCTGTGTCTGCTCAGCCGCCAGTGAGACAGGAGTCGGCAAACACTGTCCGTGAACGTCCGGGTAGTGAGTGTCTCAGGCTCTGCGGGTTGTGCTACTCCTGTCACAGTTACTGCTGTTTGCTGATGTCGCCTAAGTGCAGTTCCAGGTCACAGGCAGCCATGTGGGGAGTGTGGCTTTTCCAGTACACCTTTCTTCACAGAAATAAGCTGGGCTGTCTGATGGCTGTAGGACTGGGCTAGGTGCTGGTCTTGTGGAAGGGACTGAGCTGCAGTGCCTTCCCGGAGGGTCTCCCCAGCACTGGAAAGAGGTGTTGGGGGAGGAATGGAGGATGCCTTCCGTGGTCCTTATAGGCTGGCGTCTCCAACGCATCAACTCGCGTCCTCCCAAATCCACACCTGCCTGCAGTCATGGGCTCCTCGGATCTGCTGGCTAAACACCCTCCATGTCTTCCTGTGATAGCAGATGCTGCGGGTGGAGCATTTGCGAATTTCTTGGTGCCAGTTTTAGTTGGGATTGTTGAATGTTTAAGGAGTTCCTTCGGGCCAGCACTGTGGTTTAGCGGGTAAGGCTGCTGCCTGCAGTGCTGGCATCCTATATGGGCGCCGGTTCAAGTCCTGGCTGCTCCACTTCTGATCCAGCTCTGTGCTCATGGCCTGGGAAAGCAGTAGAAGATGGGCCGAGTCCTTGAGCCCCTTCACCCATGTGGGAGACCCAGAAGAAGCTCCTGGTTCCTGGCCTTGGATTGGCCCAGCTCTGGCCGTTGCAGCCATTTGGGGAGTGTACCAGCACATGGAAGGTCTCTTTCTCTCTTTGCCTCTCTGTGGCTGTGCCTTTCAAATAAATAAGTGGGTCTTTATATATGTAAAAAGATTTTATAAAAAAAATCATTTAAAAAGGAGTTCCTACTTTGTCTCTCCAGTTGCGCTGCAGTACTCAAGAGTGTTTGTGTGGCTGGCTTGCTTTGGCAGCTTTTTATTGCTCTGTGCCACAGTTTCTTCCACTCTTCCCTGGGAGTTCAGGATAAAAAAAGAATGAATGAGACAATTTGATGTTTTATAGGATTTTTAAAAACCAATCATATTTGGGTACCCCTTTTTCTTTTTTTTTAATATTTATTTTGAGAGGTAGAGTCAGGGACAGAGGGAGAGACAGAAAGAGAGGTCTTCCATCTGCTGGTTCACTTTCCAGATGGCTACAGTGGCTGGAGCTGGGCCAGGAGCCAGGAGCTTCTTCTGGGTCTCCCATGTGGGTTCAAGGGTCCTAGCACTTGGGCCATCTTCCATTGCTTTCCCAGGCCATAGCAAAGAGCTGGATTGGAAGAGGAGCAGCCAGGACTTGAACTGGCACCCATATGGGATACAGGAGCCACAGGTGAAGGCTTTAGCCTCCCACACCACATCTCTGACAAGACAATACAGGAGGGGCTGGCCCCTGAGTCCCTGATGCTGCACCTAGGGACCTGTGGGAAGCAGATGAAAATCCAAGGGTGTGGTGCAGTGCAGTAGGAGGCTGCAGCCAGCTGACCCGGTCAGGGCCCAGTGGTTCCCTTGCTCCTGAGCCCTGGCTTCCTCGTCCACTCCTCGGTCAGTGGAGTGCTCTCTGCTAATTCCAGTGCATCTGAGTCTTTCCCTAGATGCTGGTTGAAAAATTGTCACTTAATAGCTCTGCATGGATAATGTAAGCCTAGGTAGACTGCAGACAATTGATGGTTTTTACTCTTCCTACAGTTGAGCCTCAAAACCCCATTTAAAAAAAGGGGATGGGCAGGGTGCTTGGCAAGCGACTGGCTTTGCTCGGCTGAGATGGGGCACAGGTGTGAGAGCCACAGCACCCTCCTGCCCTGCTGAGATTCCTCCAGAGGCCTCCCCGTGTCTGAGCAGGACTGAGAGCGCTTCTGTCTCGGCTCCGGCCACCGTGGCAGGTGCCTGTGTGTCCTGTCCTTCTCCGTGGGCATCTCACAGCCCCAACTGTACAGTGAGTTGTGTGCTGTGGCTGTGAAGGCTGTGCTGCTGCGGGGTTGTAAGCCCCTGAGCCTCTGGGCTTCCCCGCACCTGCTCCCTGTCGTCTCCCTGATCCGAGCGGAGCCTAACTGTACAAGCTGTGAAGTGAATGGGTGCAGGTGTGGAGTGTGTGCATCTGTTCCCCAGGGATGAGGGCTCCCGAGCCTCCAGAGCCCTGAACCCTGAGGGCCCTGACTGCACCTTGGACTCCGTAGTGAGTAGGAAAAGCGCTGCCCATTACTGAGGATGTTTCTCTGCTGGGGCCTGGGCAGGGGCTTCATGACAACCGACCATGGCAGCTTCTGTCACCCCTGTTTGACGGGAGGAAAGGGGGTGCCCAGAGAGGTGTCGGGCTTGCGATGGGCCACACAGCACAGCCCAGCCTACATGCCTCTCCTTGGGTCTTTGACGCAAATGTACGCATTTGTTCAGAATGAGGAGAGAAATCACAACGAAGTGTTTGTTTGTTTTAAGTTTTTATTTGAAGCAGAGTTACAGACAGACGGAGAGACAGAGAGAAAGGGCTTCCATCTGCTGGTTCACTCCCCAAATGGCCACAACAGCCAGAGCTGGGCTGATCTGAAACTTGAAGTCAGGTGCTTCTTCCCGGGTCTCCCACACCGGTTCAGGGGCCCAAGCACTTGGGCATCTTCTGCTGCTTTCCCAGGCCGTACGCAGAGAGCTGGATGGGAAGAGGAGCAGCCGGGACACAAACTGGAGCCCATGTGGGATGCCAGTGCTGTAGGCGGAGCTTTAGCCTACTACATCACAGCGCCGGCCCCCAAAGGGTTGTTATTAAAGATCTGCTGATACCACCAATACCACAGGATCCAGAAAAGGTCCAGCAGTTGTTCTGATCAGCCATCCCAGGCCTTTCCTGTGTGTCATGTCCCCCTCCATGTTTGAGCTATACCCTCTTTATACCACAACGGTTTTATGTCGTTTTCTATCTAGAGAATAGAAAGATTGTACGTTCAGTCATTCTTTTAGGATGGTTGAACAAAACGCATTTTCTTCCAGCATTTTATTTGAAATTTTTAGGACTTAAGTGCAAGAATTTTACAGCGAATTCTTATCTACCTACCACTTAGACTGTGTCGTTAACTTTTTACTCTCCTTGCTTTATCGTCCATCCGTGCACCCCGTACTGTAACGATCCTTTTGTCTTTCACTGCGTGCGTTTTAAAGTAAACTGCAGACATCAGCCCCTGTGTCTTCCAGCGCACTGCAGCGTGCACGTACAACTTCACTGTCACCCCGAATGTCCCTCCCTGCCCCTGCAGTTCCCAGAGACAGTCCCTGTTCTGTCCTTGTCCATCATAGAGGCGATAGTTTGTTTCTCTTAAAGCTGTGTTGTTGTTTATATTTTGAAACTTCTGTATATGGTACAAATGTATGATGTGGAAGTTTCCAGAAAAAATTAAGTCTTCCTCTGTTCTCTGACTCCTCCTTCTCAGTGACACCCCCTTCCTCCAACAAGAGGCCCACCATGGCCATTTCCTGCCTGTCTCTCTGGAGAGGGTCAGTGCACATGGACACGTCTCCCCAGGCCAAGCCTGCTGACCTCTTCAGGCCCACAGTAGCTCCCTGACCTCGTGCTTCGTCACGCAGCCCCGTGCCTTAGAGGTTGTTCCCTGCTAGCAGGGGAGGGCTGTGCCATCCTCTTGGTGGCTGTGCAGTCCCACTGTTACTATGCCCCTTTCGTTTCTTGTTTCCAGGCCTCGTTACCATCTGGTGTCACAGTGAGTGCCCTTGTAAACTTGTCTCTTCACCGACGTTGTCCACATATCTCAGTTTCTTGGGGAGAAACTTGAGGTCCCATTCTTGGGAACCTGGATGGTTTTCTCACACCCCTTCCCTCCCCCGACATTGTATTGGTCCATCTGTTCGATTGTAATTCTGCTCACCCACCTGTCTGAGGGCATCCTTCGCCGAGCAGTCCTGGCTGCCTGATGCCATCTTCGGCTCTGAGGATCTCGCTCTTGAGATTCTCTAAGTCTTTTGGGAAAGACAGGCGCGTCCAGAATGGGTCTGCCACCGTGCGATAGTCTGAGAGGTTCCAGGGCTGCCAAGGCTACCCAGAGGATAAAATCAAAAACTCCTTTGCCGTTTGTTCACCCCCAAGCAAGACCACGTGACCTCGGTTGTTTTCACAACACACAGACAGATCTGATGCCCCTCGTTGTATGTTTACTGCTCATATGAACAAATGAACCAACAAACAGAGAATCCTGGAAATGGCCCAGACCCAGGACAGCTGCCTCCTGGAGGTGAGGATGGCCCAGGCCAACCTGAAGGTCCGATGCGTAGCCAAGGCCCGTCCCTCCTCTGGGGACACCCCGTGGAAGACAGGCGATCCCTGGCACAGTGTGAGATGAGAAAGCAGCCGTGTAGGTGGGATGGGAGGTGGTTGTCACTTTTGGCCGTGGGAAGGGAGGGCTGCTTGCCTCGGGCAGGGCCGTCCCCAGGGGCGAGTGAGAAGGTGGCGGCAGCAGGCGTGAACTGTGGGCGCCGTTTCACGACTGCACGCGGGTTTGCTGCCCCTGTCGGGTCTTGGTTTTGCCTTTTGTTTTGAGCAGTGTGTCTGAGAGCCCTGCAATTAGAAGAGGGAACATACGATTCTCTTTCTTTGCACGCTAATTTAGCTTTACCGTGCATGGTGATTTTGCGTTTGCTACAAAGCCATTTAAAAAAGTCACTTGACATTTCAGCGTGGAAATACACTGACATTGTGATTCATTCATTTCATCAGTTGTAATCTGTACCCAAAATGCACCAGGTACTAGGCCAGGCTTCCAGCTATTATGGGAGGAACAGGTAGACATGGAAGCTGCTCTCTGAGCTCGGGAGGGGGCCAGGGCCCGATACCCAGTGTGGAGCGATGGGAAACTGAGAGGTGTGGGTGGGCGAGGGCAGCCACGTCTTCTGCTTAGTTCTGGGGGTCAGCGAATGCATGCCCTGGGAATTTATGTTTTAGCTACACCGTGAAGCATGGCCAGAGGTAGCTTCACAGTGCAGTAGGGGAAGAACAGAAGGGAACAGGGACTTGCAGGCATGCTCCCTTCACAGGTTACGAGGGGCGCAGGTGAGAATCGAAGTAAAGGCCGTGGCGCATAGTAGGGGCTCAGTGTGTGTTAGCTACCCCCCTCTTGCCTTTGGCGCTTCTTTCTCTTCGTGCAGTCAGAGACTAGTAGGCATGGGGTAGATGTGGAGGAATCCAGGATTTGCTGAACCTTAGTGACCTCGCTAGCCATGAGTGGAAACAAGGATTAGAACTCAGAATTCCAAGTTTTCCGTGTGACTCAGTTTACTGCTTCAGAGCCTGTAGGTTGACTTAGGTGTCTGGAGCTGGAAAAAAGCCCTGGATCTTCCTAATAGAGGAAGCTCGTTGTCCTGGACCGGGCCAGGTCTCTACCTCATTATCTGGGCCTGACGCCGACCCAGAACCACCTTGCAGTAGCTAGAAAAGAGGGGAGAAAGGGATTTAAGAAAGGCTCAGGGGAACTGGCATTGTGGTGCAGTGGGTGAAGCCACCCCTGCAGCACGGGCATCCCGCATATATCAGGGTGCTGGTTCAAGTCCTGGCTGTTACGCTTCTGTCCAGCTTCCTGCTAGTGGATCTGGGAAGGCAGCAGAAGATGACCCAAGTGTTTGGGTCTCTGCCACCCACATGGGAGACCCAGATGGAGTTCCTGACTTATGCCTTTAACCTGGCCCAGCCCTGGCTGTTGAGGGCTTCTGGGGAGAGAACCAATGGATAGAAGATCTGTCTGTCCCTCTCTGTCTGACACTGCCTTTCAGATAAACAAATAAATTGATTTTAAAGAAGGAAAGGCTTAGGGTTTTTCCCCAGCTGTATACCTGTATCTGTCTACTCTTGAGTAGTTCAGTCTTCAGACTTGGTTCACCTGATCAGAGATCCCTGCGATGGCTGCGGCCCTTGACCGTGAAATCAAGTTACTTCCTCTCTGAGCTCCCTGGATACAAGATGCAAAAAATGGAGACTGCAGTGGGGCAGGGTACTCTGTGGTTGAAGGGCAGAGGCTAGAGCCAGACCACCTGCACTGGATCCCATCTCTGTTACTCGCCAGCTGAATGCCCTTGGACAAGTCACTTCTGTGGGGTACTGCTAGATGTCACATCACCCCAAAACTTAATGGCTTGGAGACCACCACCCTTCTATTGTTCTGTGGGTTGCCTGGGCTCAGCTGGGTGGTTCTTCTACCTCCTGCCATGCTGGCTGAGGCTCCACTCGTCTGGCAGTTGGAGTTGGCTGGACCCGGGTCTGCTTGGACCTTGGGCAGGATTATTAACCAGAAGGCCTTCGGTAACCTCTCCCTGCTTGGAGAAGTCATGTAGGCTGCTGAGTGAGATGTAGGCTGGGCTCCTGGCATCTCTTCTCTCTCTGTGTTTACGCACACTGAGCTCTCTTAACCTGTCCATGTAAGGAGCTGGCACCTCTGCCCCGGGGCTTTTGGGAGGAGGATACGGGAAAGCTGTCACGTGGAAGTGCTTCGTAGAGTGGGAAGCGTGCATATGGCCTGGTGAGGGTGGTGTCATGTGTGCACACCCATCGGAGCAGAAGTGAGGGAAGCTCTGAGTGGTGGGCAGGTTCTGATTCTGCCACTGTGGGGTGTGGAGCACATTTTCCCACGGCTTGGGCAGTTGACAGATGACCTCTCTCTCCCTCCCTCCCTTCCTCTCCTCCCCAGCTGTCTTTTGCCCATTTCTCATCTCCATCTCTTTCTCTTTGCTTTATCGTTAGATGAGCACTGAGTCACCACATAGTGTGTGTCTGTCATTCTTCTTGATGGAACCGCTGGTGTCTACCCAGGTTTGAGGACTTACGCAGTTACACTGACAGGGAGAGCCAGTGTCCGAGTCCCACGAAGCCACTGGTCTTAGAGCCTGAGGACCAGTGTCGCTGCTGTCCTCACTCCCCAGCCCCAGGCTGCGAGGGAATCCTGGTCAGGAGCGGCCGTAGAAAATTGCACATGGAAGTGACATCTCTGTGGGTCTCACCTGCTGTTCCACGCCTTTGTGTGTGTATTACTGGGGGTTTGCTCTGGGAGCACCCAAATACTTGATGCCATTGGCCAGGTCACGGGCAGAAGTGAGCTGCCGTCTCTGTGGATCAGGGCAAAGCAGCAGCCATACAGCTTTGTCTGTGTCACCCAAGAGGCCTCACCCAAGAGATGGTGCCCCTGGATTCCCTGGGTTGTTGGGGAACCCAGGGTGTTTGTGGCCAACACCAATAGAACAGAGACTTCTCTTTGAAGTGGGACCAGCTCGCTGCAGGATTGATGTGTCTGCACGCGACTCCAGCAGCGGGCAGGGCGGACAGCACACAGAGACACACGGAGACGTTTAACACTCTCGGCCTCCAATTAGCATCAGGTGGCTGCTGCAGAGCCTGGCCTGCATGTCAAGCGACGTCCACAGAGGTTATCAAGTTCCCAGATTCCTTCCCCAAGCAGCCTCCCCGGGACTCACGAAGACGCACAAACACCTCCCGGCTTGCTGATCCCTGTAATGCCGCATAATTAGAAGAGAAGCCACTAAGTCAAAAGGATTTAACTATTCCCCAGTCTCATCCTCCCCCCAAAGTGTTCCCTAAAGACTGGCTTCCTCTAGGGAGAACTTCTCTGCTAGAAACACCACGTGTCACGCCTTGGCCATGTGTGCAGCCGCTCCTTGCTCCTTTCCGTTGCCAAGCGATGCCCGTCCCCGTGAGCCCTGCCTTGTCTTTTACCCCAGGCCTTGCAGACATGGGCTTTGTGGCATCCCAGTCAACTTGTCATCCCTCTAACAAGACAGCCAAGGCGACCTAAACGTGCAAAGAAAAGAGGTTGGTGCCATCGTGACTCTGGAGGTTTGCAGAGCGTTCGGGCGGCCCTGTTGCCGTGGCCTCTGGCGATGCTGTTCTTGCTGGCAGAGTCCTGAGGCAGCTGAGAGCATCGCGTGGCTCCTCCCTGACGAGCTGTCTGGTCTCATCACTCCCCCGAGATCGCTCCTCTCAACTCCACACTTGATCTTAGCCAAAAGGCCGAGAAGCGATCCTCCTCCTCTCAGCTCCATGTTGGGATTTCATTTCCACCCTCTTACTGCCATTCACCTGAGAGTTGGGGGCTCACCTGTGTGGGTTTGGGGGCCAGTGGGGTGGATGCAGCCAGAGGCTGTTTGACTGAGGTTCCCTGGCACAGGCTCTGCTCGCCTGCAGTTGGTAATGGGGACTGCATTTGTAAGAGGTGGCGATTGTGTGTCATGATGGAGCCCTTGCCCTCACAGCCTCTGGGTTCATCCCCTACGATTGCATTTTTAAAGATTTATTTATCTGAAAGGCAGATAAAGAGAGAGAGAGAGAGAGAGAGAGAGAGAGAGAGAGAGGGAGGGAGGGAGGGAGGGAGGAGGGAGGGGGAGGGGGAGGGAGAGGGAGAGAGAAAGAGATCATCCACCTGGTGATTCACTGCCCAACTGATTACAGTGGCCAGGGCTGGACCAGGACCAAGCCAGGAGTGTGGAATTCCACAGTTCCAAATGGTTCTCCCACAGGAATGGCAGGGCCTCAAGTACTCGAGCCATCATGCGCTGCTTTTCCGGGTACATTAGCAGGGAGCTGGGTTGGAAGCAGGAGTGGCCAGGATTCAGATTGGTGTTCCCAGGCAGGATGCCAGCGTCACAAGCAGCGGCTTAACATGCTGCATCATGATGCTGCCCCCACCCCCCCATCATTCACTTGGTCCTCACCGCCTGCCCGGAGAACCTGCTCAGCCTCTGGTGCAGGAGGAGTGGCCTAGAGCTACCTTATAGTCCCTGCTGAGGAGGTGCCGAGGCCTGGCTGGGCTCCAGGCTCCTGCACGTGCAGAGGGGGAGGAGTGGTATTTGGAAGGCGATGTGACTTCAGAACCCTTGCTTTGTGCTTTCCTGTGACTAATATGTCAAGTGCCGCCTGTCCGGCTGGCTGCATTTTAGTGACATGCTTGTCGTGGGAAAGGGATGTGGGAATTTTCCTTCTTGTCCCTGCTGATGTGATACGTACTTAAACTGATAGAGTCTGTACTCGTGTGTCATTCAGTTGGCAGCCTTATTGGGGGAAGGCAGGACGTTTGAGTAGACGCTATAATGTGTGGTGATACCCCGTGCTGTCTTTTGGGTGTGTTTTATCTTGTAAGTCACACTGGGCATCGTGGTTCCCAGCTGCTTTGGTCAAGTAGGGACCAGAGCATTCTCCTGTGCTGCTAAATGCTTATCACATGCACTGTTTTGGAGGGGATTGCATGTTCTTATTTAATTTTTAATTGGCAATCCATTAATTCATGTCAAAACTCAAATTACAGTGAATCCCTGCACTTCCAGTGCTCAGCACTCACCGGGCCCCTCTTGGGAGGCCTTGAATTTCTCTTCTCTGGTTTCTTGACGCAGAAGCAGATGTCAGCTGGACAGGAGACACTGCCTGCTTTATTTATTTGAAAGTCAGAGTGAGAGAGAGAGAGAGAGAGAGACAGAGACAGAGAGAGAGAGACAGGTCTTCCATCCGCTGGTTCACTCCCCAGCTGGGCTGATCCGAAGCCAGGAGCCAGGAGCTTCTTCCAGGTCTCCCACATGGTTGCAGGGGCCCAAGGACTTTGGTCATCTTCTACTGCTTTCCCAGGCCACAGTGGAGAGCTGGATCAGAAGTGGAGCAGCCAGGACTTGAACCGGCACCCATATGGGATGCTGGCACTGCAGGCGGTGTTTTTACCCGCTGCACCACAGTGCCAGCCCCAGCCTACTAACACTTTACCCATCAGGCACAGGAAATCACAAAGTAGGAGCTCTGAAGTCACATCGCCATCCAAACACCACCCCTCCCCCTCTGCGCCTGCAGGAGCCTGGAGCCCAGCATGAGCAGCCGGGCCGGCACCTTCTCAGCAGGGGCTGTGGGTAGCTCTCAGCCACTCCTCCTCAGCACCAGAGGCTGGGAAGGTTCTCAGGGCAGGCGGTGAGGAACAGGTAGGCAACGGGAGGAGAGGGCCCGCCTCGTGGTGCAGCACGTTGTGCCTCTGCTCGCGACGCTGGCATCCTGTAAGGGAGCGTCAGTCTGAATCCTGGCCGATCCTGCTTCTGCCCTCACTTAATCCGCCTGGGAGATCTTTGCATCACAGCATATGGAAAACTCTCTCGCTCTTTGCAAGCACATTTCCAGTTTTGAGGCTATTAAGAATATACCTTTTTAAACATCTTACAGAAAGACAGCAGATGAAAAATGAACCTCCTTCCCCGCTGTGCCTCTCCTAATCTGTTACTGTTATCAGCAGACTCCGGTTCCTGATTATTACCTGTTTTTCCAGACTTATTCTTAGGCTTGCACTCTCATAAATGTGCACAAACACAAAACATTAGGTTCTTTAAACTGGACTCTCTCATGCAGACATGCCATGGTGTCCTGATGAATCGTTCTTTTGTACCTAGACCTTTGATTGCTTGCAAATAAGCAACGAAAGAGGAGGACCTTTGATGCCAGTCTTGGCTGATGTATTTGACTTTTTTAGAGAAGATTTATTTGAAAGGCAGAGAAACAGAGAAAGGGAGAGTTCATTGTTTCACCCCTGAACAGCCAGGAACCCCATCCCAGTCTCCCACATGGGTGGCAGGGGCCCAAGCACTTGGGGCATCACCTGCTGCCTTTAGGACGCTTGAGCAGAGCTGGATGGGACACGGGACAGCTGTGACTCAGACCAGCGCTGCATGTGGGACATCGGTGTCGAAAGCAGCGACTTAACCCTCTGTGCCACACCGCCTGCCCCTTGATCGCTTTCCTTAGATGAACTCTGGAGCCTGGGGCAAAGGATGTGGGTGTGTGTAAGGATCTCGGCACATGCAGCTTCGTGGCTTCCTGATATACTTCACCTTCTCTCCTCCTAGACACCCATCGGATGGGGATGGTCACCCTATCAGTGGGGCAGCCCTGACCCTAGCCCAGGGAGTTCTGGATGAATGAGGTGTGAGGTCATAGGACACAGAGCTTTTCCTGGTGAGCAGGCAGCCTCATCCTTCCTGGGTCCCCTGGGTCTCCCAGGACCACCTTCCGTGGCAAGACTGCTGCCTGCGGCCCAGGGTAACTGTCAGGCTGCAGACCTCTGTGAAGGGTCCGTGCAGGTCATTCTGTGTCTGGGCGCCAGGCGGCACTGAGAGGCAGCCCTTGGCTTCATGGTGCAGAGGCCACGTCTGGTGTCAGGGCTGGCAGAACACACTGCTTTCACTGCCCAGTGACTGTCATGTGGTCGCCAGAGGACACGGTCTGCTACTGAGAGCTTTGTATGTGCCGGGCCCCCTCCTGCATGCTGTACAAATATTCTCAGTATCTGGCAACCCTGCGAGTAACCTACTGCTACACACATTTTATATCTGAGGGCATGGGATCCGAGAAGCGGTTTACTTGTGGCCCACAGCCAGGAAGAGGTGGCCCTGGGGTTCAGTCCTGAGCTATGTGGACTAAGCTACCCAAGCCCAGGAGCAGAACCACTGCATTCTGCTCCAAAGCAAGAACCTGCTGTTTGTTTCCTGTACTCCAAGGAGCACCGTCTCGTGCCTGGAGAACTGCTCCCAGTCCGGCCTGCTCCTTCCCCATCCCACGTCTCCATCCTCTGTGCCCTCAGAACTGCTCCAGTCCGGCCTGCTCCTTCCCCATCCCGCGTCTCCATCCTCTGTGCCCTCAGAGCTGCTGCAGTCCAGCCTGCTCCTTCCCCATCCCGCGTCTCCATCCTCTGTGCCCTCAGGACTGCTCCCAGTCCGGCCTGCTCCTTCCCCATCCCAGGTCTCCATCCTCTGTGCCCACAGAGCTGCTCCAGTCCAGCCTGCTCCTTCCCCATCCCACGTCTCCATCCTCTGTGCCCACAGAGCTGCTCCAGTCCAGCCTGCTCCGTCCCTTCGATCGTGCTTTCCCTATCTTTGCTGAGGCTGTCTGGCATCAGAGCTTTTCAAGTTGGACGGAACCGGGTTTGCATCCGCTTTAGATGTGTGACCTTAGGCGAGATACAAACCTCCCGAAGCCTCAGTTTCCTCATCTGTAAAGGGGGATGGGTAATCACGGCACCGGGGCTTTTGGAGATTGGAGACTATGGCTGGGAGGTGTGTAGTCACTGTGGTCTCTTTCCCTTTTCTCTCCTTTCTAGTTGTTCCACATTTTAACATCTTGACCAAATAACTCTTTTGATCAGACTGACACAGGAAGCTCCTTCCCTAGGCCTGAGAATAATTTTGTCCCTGGCCAAGGCCCTGAGGTGCTCTGAGGTCGTTACTGTGACCCCTTCCTGCTTCGAGACCCCCAGCACCAGCCAGAGCTGTGGGTGTTGCTGCCTGCTGCACACAGTGGCCGCAAACCCCCTGACAGCTCTGGGAGCTGGTTTCCCTGTCGGAGGGGCGCTAGGCTGGGAGCGTGGGGCCCCCTGGGCCATGCACACCCCTGAGCGCCTGCTGGCCTGCACACCCACCTCCCTGCGGGGAGTGTGGTCAGGTCCCTTTAGCAGCACTGCAGGGCCTCCAGCCCACCGTTCACAGTCGCTCCCTCAGCCCCGCTCCTGTGGGCCGCTGCTGAGTCAGAAGGCGAACCACGTTCCGAAATCGGCTCATATGTTATGGAGGAAGGGACGGAGCTGCTTCTGGGGGCGGGCGTGGGCCTTCGGTGTGGACGCACGGGACATGTCTGCGTGCTGCTCCTTGTGGCGACTGTGGGCAGTGTCTCCGTCCCAGGTCTGCCAGCTGGAATCCCAGCTCTCAGTGGGGCTTTATGGCACCCACGTTGCTTGCTCGTGCCCGCCTGTGGCTGTCGCTGTAGGAGTCGCCGTCCTTCCCTGGGAAGCCCGTGTCAGTCTGGTGGCAGCGTTTCCTTCGTTGCAACAGCATCTCCAGCCTCCCTGCACAGAACCTTGTCCCGGTTCCCACTCGTCGTTTTATGCCTCATTCCTTACAGGATACGTTCAGGATTCTTCCATGAATATGCAAACCGTGGTAACCAGGATGCCTTTTCTCTCTCTCTCTCTCCCCCTTCTGCTGCTGCTAGGTGCCTGGAGATTTGAGTCAAACATCTGAAGACCAGAGCCTGTCGGATTTTGAAATGTAAGTCCACGGTGTGTGTTCATGAGGGGGTGCTTTGGAAACGGGGCGCTGTTGCTGGCTGAGGCCTGGGAGACAGCAGGGGGAGACGCACATCGTTGCTTCAATCTGTACCACGTTTGGGTCGGTTCTTGTCGGTGTAGATCTCCTCTAGGCCCAGCCTGGCCTTCAGACATGTTTTATCTCATGGCTGTTGAAAGACAGACTTTTAAAACGTTGGCTGACATTTAAGAGTTGGGAGCTAGCACATAAATATTTAAGTTATTAACGTTTTCTTGCACAGCTGGTCTCATGTTCCTGCAAGGCCACAGTCAGTGGGAGCGGGGGGCGGCTGCTCCCTTCACGTAGGACACGTGTTCTTCCCGTGCCTCAGTTCCCACTTTCCCCCGTTGTCCGACTCCGGCCCACTTCCCCCAGTTTGCTGCCTGTGTAGCCCCCGTAGGCATTTGAATCTGCCACCTCTGACTTATTTACCTGGTGTGTAAACGTGGGCTTTAGAGGATCTGATTTCATTTGGTGCTTTTGTTAGTAACCCCAGAAGGAAGCTACTTGGTCGTCAGGCGCTCGCTGTTCAGCTGGCCTTGGTGTTTGGACGAATCATCCACCAAGGCAGGGATCGAGGCTGAGTGAGTCCCGGGAGACCGGGCTGTGCAGAGCCGCGTTCCCTGGTGGCCAGTGGGAGCTGCAGCCTCCCCGTGAGAAGGGGCTTCTAAAGTGGGAGAGTTGGGGATGGCTGAGGAACCTGCACGCTCCGAGATGCAGCACGCGTGTAACACTGCTGTGGCCGTGGGCAGGACTCACGTTTTCACTGGACCTTGATTTCCCCCTTAGCGAGGCCAGGGCCCTCCCTCCTACCTCGAGGGCCTGTGGAGGCGATTTGAGTGAGATCCCAAGAAACAACAGGGCACTGAAAGCCATTGCATGCCTCGGTGCAGGTGGGGGCTGCCCTGGAGGGTGAGGAGGTGAAGGATGAAAATGAAGAGGGATGCACCTGCAGGGGGGTGTACAGTGTGGAGGGGCTTCTGGGAGGGCAGGCGGCTGGAGAGCAGAGGCAGGGAGAGAGCTGCTGGGCACAGTCCCAGGCCTGGGCCAGGCCACATCCTCTTGTCCCCACGATCTGGGGCCTCCTCCCGTCTACCTGTTTGCTCGTCTGTACTAAAGCAGAGGGAAGCAGTGGCACCAGTCCTCCCTGTCAGGGTGAGACTAGAACCTTCCTGCAGCCTGCTCAGGAAGCCCTCACTGGCCTTCGGCCTCACCCACAGCTCCCTCCTGCTGTCGCACAAAGCCACCCTCCCCCTCCCACATGCCAGGATTGTTTCTGCATTAACCCACAAGTCTGCAGTGTGCCCTCAGTGCTGGGCACTGTCCTCACTCATTCCGTCTTCCCCACACCCTCTGGGATGGGTGCTGTCTCAGCGATGATGGGTTTGTGCTGGGATTCATACTCCAGCTCCTCACACGTGTCCCTTCCCCTGCCTGAAGCACCTGCCCCAGCCTCCACCTCCCCTGCCCCAGCTTGGCTGACCCTAGGACTTCCCCAGATCCTGGGCCAAACCTTGCTTCCTCTGCTGCCCCAGACCACAGCAGGCCCACCTGGTGCCCACAGCCCTTCCATCTGGAGTCCCTTGGAGAGATCACAAAGATGTTAGTTATTTCTTTTTGACAACTTTGAGTGTCGGTGCACCTGACCACAGAGTCCCACAGTGTGCTGTGTGGAAGCTGACGGAAGTGGAGGGAGGAGCAGGCAGTTCGACAGTAATTTGGAGACTCCCACACCCTACTTAACAGTAACGGGGAGGACAACTAGGAGGAGATAGACTGGAGCGATGAGGTGAACCAGTTAGGCACGACAGGTGACAGCAGAGCACGCACTCAGCCATGCACAGGGGAGTCCCCAGGGTAGACCAGGGGCTAGGTCACAAATTGTTGTCAGTAGGCCGGTGCCGTGGCTCAACAGGCTAATCCTCCGCCTTGCGGCGCCGGCACACCGAGTTCTAGTCCCTGTTGGGGCGCCGGATTCTGTCCCTGTTGCCCCTCTTCCAGGCCAGCTCTCTGCTGTGGCCCGGGAGTGCAGTGGAGGATGGCCCAAGTGCTTGGGCCCTGCACCCCATGGGAGACCAGGAAAAAGCACCTGGCACCTGGCACCTGGCTCCTGCCATGGCATGAGCGCCGTGCGCCGGCCGCAGCGTGCTGGCCGCGGCGGCCATTGGAGGGTGAGCCAACGGCAAAGGAAGACCTTTCTCTCTGTCTCTCTCTCTCACTGTCTACTCTGCCTGTAAAAACAAACAAACAAACAAAAAAACCAAATTGTTGTCAGTAGTTAAAATTTTTTTTTTTTAATTTGAGAGAAGTAGAAGAGAGGAAGAATGAGTGTGCATGAGAGTGCATGCTCCTTGGGAGCCAGGAACGCAATCCAGGTCCCCCCCTTGGGCAGCAGGGACCAAAGTACTTGAGCCAGCGCCTGCTGCTTCCCAGGGTTTGTGTTAGCTGGAAGCTGGAGTTAGGAGCTGGACCTGGGTTTCAAACCTACGCTCTCCAATATGGGACACAGACGTCTTAACTGGCATCTTAGTCATGAGGCCAAATACCCATCTTCAATAAATTGTTAAGAATTGAAATCAAACGAAGGGTCTGGTTTGACCACAGTGAAATGGTTTGCGTGGAGGTTTTTCTCTCTCTCTCGAACTGCGTGCTCCAGGCCCTGGCCTTGGTCAGCTTTCCTTCCTGCTCTGTTTGCAATGGCTGCCGATGTCCAGCACACGGTTGGCTCTCGGGAGATTGTTATGGAATGAGAGGATAAGTAAGTGAGAGAATGAACAGGCAGATAACAACCCAGGAGGGACATGGCCATGGCAGCAGCTAGTTCCACTCCAGTCACTGCTCTGAAAGGGGGAGGCAGCTCACCCAGTAGCCCTGGGAGGTCAGCTGGCCCTCCATTCAGGACAGCTCATGAGAACCAGGGTGTTAGCTGTATTTCTCTAACAGTCCTCTCCCCGCCCCTGCAGTTAACAGAGGTCAGAGAGGGGTGCTCTAGGCACTGGTACAGTCCTGGGGACCTTTACAGGCAGAACGTCACTGGATTCGCCAGTGTGTGCCTGCCTCCTGGGGAGCTGACCAGTGGGGTGCAGTTTCCCCCGTGAAGGAGGTCAGGTCAGCAGCGTGGAAGAAATCCTGCTTCCGGAGAGAGCCGTCACCTGAGGGGTACTGCCCTGGGGAAAACTCAGGGCTTTTTGCTCTGGAAGTCATGAGAACATTAAGTCGCGGAATCATGCATCTCCAGTGTTGCAAACTGCATTCCAAGTGCGGGAGGCTGGAGGGTTTTATGAGCTGCCCTCGAGGGAGGAGGAGAGCGCAGGAAAAAGCCTCTCCCCCTGGGGTGCTCCAGGCAGAGGCGGAGGCTGGGGCCTTGCAGCCCTTCCGGGAGAGCGGTGCTCCTGCGGGAGCTGCCATGTTTGACCTTGAGGTTGCGTGGTAGTCAGCCTGCCAGCCCTGTGAGACCAGGCTCAGTGTGCTGGAGGTGGTGGTGGTGGGGTGTATGTGTGTCAGTGACTTGTGAGCCGAGGGTCAAGTCAGCCCACGGGAAAAACTGTTGCAATCAGCCTCCGACAGCCTGTGTGAGGATTCGCTGTGTTAGTGCAGTGGGAGTGGAGCTGTGTGCTGCAGGTGCTTGGTGAGTGATACTGTGTACGAACTTAAAGCTTGCTGTATTAGTCCCAAACGCACAGAGTCTTTGGAAAAGTCGAAAGCTGAGAATCTGCGCCGGCATCCTGCTTTTCCACGCTGGCACTTCCTGTTGCCCTTCTGTCCCCCGACCCCAGAGAGCACGGCTCTCAGAGTCATGGTGGTGTTCTGAGCGCCTTCGGGGAGTCAGGCTGTGAAGTCAGCAGAGCCAGGAGGCAGTGACGGCTGAGTGCTTCAGAGACCGGGGGCGTCACCGGCTTGGCCTCCCGTAGCTTCCTCTGGTTATCCCGTTTCAGATGGGAAGCCTGAGGCTCAGATGAACGACAGGCCAGGGGCACTCAGCTGTAAACAGCTGAATTCTCATTCCAGAGTATAAACCTTGGAAAGAAGTGAATCATTTTCGGCCCAAGCGCCTGGGGAAGGTGCCGAGGGGCTGGGTAGGAGGCCTCCCCTGGCCTTCAGCGTACTAACCCGAGTCGTAACGTGACCTGTCGATCTCTTTCTCTTGCGCAGATCCAACCGGGCGCTGATCAACGTGTGGATCCCCTCAGTATTCCTCCGGGGCAAGGCAGCGAACGCGTTCCACGTGTACCAGGTATGCGCCTGGTATCCAGGCCCATGTCACCACCGGGCCGGGGAGGCCTGGCACCTGGGTGGTGTGCTTTGGGCTTTGCCTCTTAGCGGTGGGGGACTGTTCTTGGGAGCCCTGTTCTCCCGTCACTGACACTTTAGCTGCCCGGCTGCCCTGAGGAAGCGGCCCTTGTCCTTCAGTGAGGCAAAAGGAACAGGGGGAGCTTCCTTGGGCCTGCTGGTCTCTGGGTGTGGCCCCTGCGGAACCTCAGCTCTGGCCACGTAGGCAGAAATGAGGGTTTGCTGGCTTGGGCTGCAGCCGGAAAGCTGGGCTTCAGGCAGGCCTGCACCTGCTGTCAGGAACGTGCTGCCACCCCTGTTCTGCTGCCAGGCCCCCTTCTCGGGCTGTCCTCTGTGATTGACGGGGTGCCCAGCCAACCCCTGCGTCTCAGCAGCCGCCTTGGGTTGCGAGCCCATCGCTGAATCCCGAGTGAGCTGTGGACTGGCAGTTGGGCTCCTGTGACCACTGCTGGCGCAGGAATCTGCATGGGCCTCCTGACACGTGTGTGAGATGGGAGGGAGGAGGCTCCTCAGTGAGAAGCAGGCTGCTCTTCTCGAGAGTTGGGGCCTTGGCTGTGTGACGAGCAGGGGCTCACACATCCCCTCGGCTTCCGGAGGCCGAGAGCGCCGTCCCCAGGGGGGCCCTGGCGTCTGGGACCACAGCACCTCCGTCTCCTCGGGACATGGTTTTGCCCGCCCGTCTCCTCCCCAGTCTCCTGATGGCGCCTTGTGCGCTGTCCGCCTCTGCTCCTCTGTCTGTCCTCTGCTGCCGGGGCCCCAGCCTCCTGTATTGCCTGCTCTGGGACTCGTCCTTCTAGCCCTGACTGGGAGCCGCCTCCTGTTGCTTCTGTCCTCGTGCGTCTCCGTAGTTTGCGTTGGGTTTTGTTCTTATTCTCCGTGAGTTCTGCGGGCAGCTTTGGGTTTTCCCATTTTTCTCACTGGGAAATTTGTGCACTGAAGAAGTCTTCTCAGCTGTAGAGATGTTTTCTCCAGAGAGTGAGGTGGTGGTGAAGACGGGAACTCTGCTTTAAATCCCGAGGCCTTAGCTAAATCTTCGTCCCTTCATCTGTGAAGAGGAAATGTTACCACTTACCTTGGACAGCTGTTGTGTGGTTAGAGCTGCACTGCTCAGAGGTGCGGGCCTTGTGGGCCAGCAGGTGACGTCACCATGTGGGACGCCCGCCTCTCCTATCAGAGTGCTCGTCTGAGTCTTAGCTATGCTGCTTCTGATCCAGCTTCCTACAATAGCATCTGGGAGGCAGCAGATGATGGCACAAGCGCTTGGGCCCCTCCCATCCACGTGGGAGGCCCGGATGGAGTTGTCCAGGCTCCTGCCTTCAGCCTGGCCCAGCTCTAGCTGTTGTGTGGATGTTTGGGGAATGAACCAGCAGATTTTTCTCTCGCTCGCTCGCTATCTCTCTCTCATTCTGCCTTCCAATCAGATGAAAACAAATATTTTCTTAACAATAAACACAAAGCACATATTAGACATTCTCTGCTCATTTCTGCCTTCTCACATGATCGCCATGTTTGGTCGTGGGGTGACTGGTAGGTGTCTGGCACGAGAAAGCCATTTAGGTCCACGCTCAGCTGGGCAGCGTAGCGCTTCCCTAAGTGTTAGGACAGGCTGAGGGTTCCTAATGCTCTCAGCTGTGGTTCCGGGAGGGAATGCGCTGGGACAGGTTTCTGAGCATCTTCTCATTATCTTTTTATCCCAACACAACACAACACAAAACCTGACGTGTGCGTGTACTTCCGGTTCTGCTTTGCGGCCGTCGACAGCTGGGAGGCAGTGCCTGGAGGATGACGGGAGGAGGCGGGCAGCTTTATCTCGGAGCAGAGTCAGGACAGGGTCGTGTTTGAGAGGCCTCCTTGCCCTTTCCGTCTTGACTTCCCCCGCCCACCCCAAGAAGCAGCCTGGCAGTTCTTAGCCTCTGAGCGTCAGCTGTGAGACGAGACGACGCAGCAAATGTGCCGTTGCCTGGGAGATTGTCTCTGCAGTGGCCAGGGTGGCGTTAAAGCCACGCACTGCCCATTCTTCGCTGCGGGCGGCACTCTCCTGGACATGGCCCAGATCTCAGCCCTGCCTGCGTCGGCTGGTGCAGTGAGAGCGGGCACCTCGGACTCTGGGCTCCTGCCCGAGGCCGGGTTGCCTGGCAGCAGCTCTCCTGTGGGCGAATGAGGTTTCTGCCTGGCTCCTCAAGAGCAGACTGAGAGTGTGTGTGGAAGCATTTCCAAGAAAGCCTCTGTCACCACGTTTGTCACATACATTGTGACGTTGGAGCAGAGATGACTCACTGAAAATACTGGTATCACTGGACATGTTTTTAAGGATTAAAAAAAATGCATGCACTATCTATTTCCATGAGATACTTAAGATAATTTTTAGAGAAACATACAGAAAAGAGGGATAAAAGAGAAGTTAAAAAAATATCTAGTGGCCGGCGCCTCGGCTCACTAGGCTAATCCTCCACCTTGCGGTGCTGGCACCCCGGGTTCTAGTCCCGGTTAGGGTGCCGGATTCTGTCCCGGTTGCCCCTCTTCCAGGCCAGCTCTCTGCTGTGGCCCGGGAGTGCAGTGGAGGATGGCCCAAGTGCTTGGGCCCTGCACCCGAATGGGAGACCAGGAGAAGCACCTGGCTCCTGCCTTCGGATCAGCGCTATGCGCAGGCCACAGTGGCCATTGGAGGGTGAACCAACGGCAAAGGAAGACCTTTCTCTCTCTCTCTCTCTCTCTCTCTCTCTCACTGTCCACTCTGCCTGTCCCAAAAAAAAAAAATCGAGGTCAGATAAAATGTAAGCTGAAAGTTTAAGAGGTAAACTGGAAGCCGTGTGTGTCTGTCACAGAATCCTACACACTGTTCTCATTGATTTGCGAGTCTCCTGTGGGTTTTCCGAGAGCCAGTGTGAAACGTGGAATTTTCTTTGGTATAATTCCATTTCTAATGAAAAGGAAATATGTTAATTTTGCACGAAGAGCTCTGAAAGAATTTTTTACACAGGGCTTTAGGCGAAGCAATAATGGAGAATGTTCTAGACAGTCCCTGCTTCTCTGCTGGTGAAAAATCGCAGCTGGTTTGGTGAGGAGGAGGCCCAGGATGCGCCAGGTGGCGGGAGGAGACACAGAACCTCCAGGGTCACTGCGCTGACGCCACAGTCAGCGGCCACATGTATTTAGGTTTAAGTTAATTAAAATAGAATCAGATGAAGGTTCAGTTTCCGCGTCATGCTGCTCCCGCACGGCTGTGGCTGCTGCCCTGGGATGCGGAGGGAGGCGGAGATGGACGGTGAGGGAGGCGGCTCAGCCTGCCTCGGCCCTTCTGTTGTCCCTCGGTCCTGGGAGAAGGCCTGGCACATGCTGCTCTCTCACCTTTCCTGCCCCGAATCCTTCTGGGGGACGGCAGGCAGGCCAGGGAGCAAGGCCTCTGGCCAGCCACGGGCTCGAGCATCCTCACGTTGCTGTGGTTCTATTGTGTTCATTTTCACAGGGGCCTCCTAGTTAGGGCTCGGAATTCTGGTTTTTTCTGTTTTGGCGCAGTTCCCTGTTGAAGGAGATTGTAAGTGAGAAGAGGAGAGTCCGCTTGCAGAAAGTGCTGTGTAAGCTGTGGTGACAGCAGCGCACTCTGGGAGTGAGCGCTGACAAAGGCTCAGAGCGTGTGCTGCAGCGTGCTGAGCCACGTAACGTGGCTCTCCCTCGCCCTCACAGCAACCCTGAGCGGCCAGGAGTGCCGTGACCCTGTGTTACAGACGAGGCAACCAAGGCTCAACGAAGCATCCCATTCCCTAACAGGTTTTCTAGCCCGAAATGCTGGAGCAGAGAACTCTGGGAAACAGTAGCTTGATAGAAACTGCAATTTGGACTCCTCTGGGAGTAATGGGGCTCAGGCTGCCTGGGGTCTACCCATGTGGACAGCCCCCTGCCTACCTGACACTATGGGTCCCATGTAGACAGTCCCTGATCCCTGAACCTGTGGGTCCCTGTGGACGGTCCCTGGTCCCTGAGCCTGTGGGTCCCTGTGGACGGTCCCTGGTCCCTGAGCCTGTGGGTCCCTGTGGACGGTCCCTGGTCCCTGAGACTGTGGGTCCCTGTGAACGGTCCCTGGTCCCTGAGCCTGTGGGTCCCTGTGGATGGTCCCTGGTCCCTGAGACTGTGGGTCCCTGTGGACGGTCCCTGGTCCCTGAGCCTGTGGGTCCCTGTGGACTGTCCCTGGTCCCTGAGCCTGTGGGCTGAACTTGCAGAGCAGCCAAGCCCTGGATTTTCCAGACGACTGTTCCAGGCCATCTGCAGTGCACAAGAGGGCGCCCAGCCGAGACAGCGGCCTCGGGAAATTCTCAGAGCAGGGGCTCGCTCAGGGCCACTCTTGGGGCAACTGAAGGCTTAGTTCTGAGAGCCTGCCTGGCGGGGACCTCCGAGAACGAGGAACCTTGGGGAGGGACCGTGGTTGCCGGGCTGTCCCCACCTGGGCCGTGCAGTCACATCTGGCCAACAGGATCTCAGCGGGAGGGACCATCCACGCATGAGACTGATTAGCAGTTGTTTAAAAGGTGGGGGTTCCTGTGCCCTGACAGGAGGCCGAGGTGCGTCCTACCATGAAGAGCAAGCAACGCAGCCTCTGACCATAGTGCAGAACAGAAGTAATGATTGGTGACCAGTTTTCCCAATTTCAGGGCTTTTTGACCACGAGCGTTTTGGCGGCGTTGGCCCTGCTTACGCTCAGCTGCCTGTAGGCACCTGCCAAAGACGAGAATGATGAAGCAGCAGTACATGAAATGCAAACACACACCCCCTGCTGCCGCCTCGTCTCGCTTGGTTTCTCTCGCTCTGCCGCTCGCTCTCTGTTAATACAGATTCTCTGTCGCTTCCATGACAGAGTTAAATTTGTTATTAATTAATATCTAGCCTGTACCCCTGAGAATATTTCAAATTATTCCCCACATACTTCAACTTCCAAACAAGCTTGAGACCTGCTGCCTTCCTGTCTCATTGACATAATTTTTAGAAAAGATTTATGTATTTATCTGAAAGATGGAGTTACAGAGAGAGAGAAGGAGAAACAGAGGAGAATCTTCTGTCAGCTGATTCACTCCCCAGACGGCCACAGTGGCCAGGGCCGAAGCCAGGAGCTCCTGGCTCTCCCATGTGGGTAGCAGGGGCCCAAGGACTTGGGCCATTTCTGCTGCTTTCCCAGGCGCATTAACAGGGAGCTGGATGAGAAGTGGAGCAGCCAGGTCTCCAGGGCCACCCATGTGGGATGCTGGCACTGTAGGCTGTGGCTTAGCCTATTGTGCCACAGTGCCGGCTCCGCACTAACATATTTATAAAGGTACATTAGACTTTTTTTTTTTTTTGACAGGCAGAGTGGATGGACAGTGAGAGAGAGAGACAGAAAAGTCTTCCTTTGCCGTTGGTTCACCCTCCAATGGCCGCTGCGGCCAGCGCGCTGTGGCGGCGCACTGCGCTGATCCAAAGGCAGGAGCCAGGTGCTTCTCCTGGTCTCCCATGGGGTGCAGGGCCCAAGGACTTGGGCCATCCTCCACTGCCTTCCCGGGCCACAGCAGAGAGCTGGACTGGAAGATGGGCAACCGGGACAGAATCCAGCACCCCGACCGGGACTAGAACCCGGGGTGCCAACGCCGCAGGCAGAGGATTAGCCTACTGAGCCGTGGTGCTGACCTACATTAGACCTTAAAACAAGAAACCTATTTTTTTTTCTTCAGGAAGTATTGCAGCCTTTGAACTGGTATAAAATAATGTATCATTACTCCTATTGTCAGAGCCTAAGTCTAAGACCTAAAGTCTTCCCTTTGAAAAGTAGCTTCAGTGTAAGTGCAGCGGGGATCAGTCTCCTACGTGGGACTAACTTGAGTCTTTGAACTTTGCCACCAGACACACAGATACTCCCTTTGCATACACAACTATTAGGTCTCCTTTGACAAGACCACCGCTTTGTTTCAGCAGAGCTTTTCTCTGCTTCTGGACTAAGTTTCCTTCCCTAGAGGCCGTCTGGTCTCGTCTTGGCTTAGGGGGATATTTGAGCCCCAGTCCCCGCATGCCCCTACTGCCCCACAAACGGAAGTCAGGTAGCCTGGGCAGCTGTTTGAAAGGTTTAGTCCAGCTGAGCATATGCACGTATGAGATGCAGGGAAAATCCATCATTCTCTCCGTTAATAATAGATCACAGGGCTCAGCAGGCGGCACGGGCTCCAGGTAGTTTGGAGGATGGAGATGTTTTTTGGACTGGAGGCTTCGGGCTTCGCAGCTCATCCCTTTCATCCTGTTTGCTAAGCTGGCTTACCCGTTGGGCCCGCAAGCATTCTTTTGCCCACAGCTCTGTCTCTGTGCCTGCTTTGTGGATAGCTATGCAGAGAGGGAGGAATTCATTAATAGAGAAAGATGAAGTGGGGGAGCTGAGGACAGAGGTGGGAGCCACAGCTGCAGGAGAAGCCTGTGCGCCAGCAGGGGCCATTGCAGATTCGAGCTGGGAAGGGGGTGTGGGGCGAGGACCTGCACCTGGGTCTTGTTCTTGCTGTCTCACCTGCCGTATGCCAGGGAGGTGTGCGGACAGCTGTGGCCTGCGGCAGCTCTTGGCTCTTTGATGTCTGAGTTTCACTACAGCCAGTGTTGGCTCGTGTGCTGCGCATGGGCGAAGCACAGCCTTGGTTCTTCCTGTGTCCTTCCATGAGAAGTTCCCGTCCCACAAAGCAGAGCAGGTGGGTCACAGGGACTCGGTGAGGATAGTAGAACCTGACCCTCAGCTGTTGTGAGGATGCTTACGGCCCCTGGGGAAGCTGGACATGGGTGAACCCAGAGAGCAAAAGGCAGAAGTCTCTCTGCCTCCTGGCCACGTGCGTCACTGTTACTCTGTCACTGCCCCTGCCTTCCAAGCAGGAAGACCTTGTTTATTTTCCACCCCAGTACATCTCCTTCGTTCATCCCAAGGCTGTTGACCGAGGGCCTGCTGGGTGCCAGGCTTGTGCCAACGCTTGGAGCGCCGAGGGTGAGCTGCACCTGAGCACGCCTTTGCTGACCTTGCGGCCTTGGGGTGGGGGGTGCGGGGGGAGGCAGATGCGCTGGCCTAGCGGTGGCATCACTCTGCAGAGAGAGGGGTTGGGGGACAGGGCACCACTCGCCTGGCAGTGTGGCTGTGACCGCGTGTGGTGACACCCATTATGTGAGACACACAGCCACCGCGTGAGCGTTCCCGCTGTGATCTCATGACCACGCGACTCCTGACAAGCAGTCAAACCTTGAAGTAAGTGTGGGAGAATCTGCCCTGTTGGGTCAACTGTCTCTGGGCGCGACTCCGTGTGCCAACCCCTCTACCCAGCATCTGCCGTGTCAAGGGCTCCACATCCGCTGCCACAGGGAGTATCGGGCAGGAGCCTCTGTCCTCGTGAGGAGGCCCAAGCTCTCTCCACACACCTGTAATGAGAAGGCGGCATCTGCGACAGATTCCACGGAGCCTTGTGGAGGGTGGGCGCTGGCGGTAGGTGGGCAGCCAGCCGCCTCTGCCAAGGGGCTTTAGTGCCCATTGTCGTTTCGTCCTTTCAGAGACCGGGGAGGGGGGCACTGTTGTATGAGCAGCCCGACTGCTGGGCCACATCGCGTCCTTCACTGTCTCCCGCTCTGTCAGCCACACGTTGCCCCCCGCCTTGCACCCTTTGCGTGTGCCCGAAGGACATGAACTGAACCTGTTTGCCTCCCTTGTTCCCTGCAGGGCGTTCTGCCCACTGTCACTGACCCAGCAGCTGATGGTGGTAACAGGGACATGTTCTCCCAGGGCCGGGAGAGCTGCGGAGGCCAGTATGGACTCCATGGTGCCTGGGAAGGAGGGAGATCCACTGAGCAGAGACGCTTTCGCCCTTAAACGTTTAGAGTCATGGAGTTTGAAGGAGACTTAGAACTCACCTCTGTGTGTGTGTGTGTGTGTGCAGGTGCAGGGTTGGGCCGGGGCAAGGTGCATGTGTGAGTGCAGGAGGGGCTCTCACGCAGGAGGTGACTGTGAAATATTAGTTATAAGCACGGGACTGACTCCAAGGGGGACGTACAGAAACATTGAAGGCGTAGCTGGATTGAGCGTCTATCCTAGCATTCAAGATCTCTGTGTCCACGTCAAAGCGCCTGGGTTCCGTTCCTAGGCCTGGCAGTGGCTCCAGGAGCCCATCATGGCAGTGCTGATGGCGGAAGTCACTGGGTCCCTGCCACCCTTGTGGAAGACCTGGAGTGCATTTCTGGCTCCAAACCCAGAGGCTGTGGGCATTTGGGGTGTGAACCAATGGATGGAAACTTTGTCTTTCTATCTCTGCCTCTCAAATAGGAAAGGACAAAAAAAAAAAAAACAGTGGCACCAGCTTCTAAATACAGGCCATGTACCCTTTGGAGATAGCTGTCACACTTACAAACGGAAGTGCCGGGGCAGGGGACAGATGGTGGTGTGGGCAGTAGGGCACTTGACCTCACTGGTGGTGACCATGAGTACAGGTCTGGCCAAGAGAGCAAACGTCCAGGAGGCCTCCGAGCTGCTCGCGTGCCTTGGGAGCCGGTTTGGTGACATTTCTATGTGTCTTTACCAAGGCTTACCACCTGGGCCAAAATGGACCTGTGGGGCTTGCTAATGCATTGCAGGGAGCGGAGCAGCATCCTGGTGCTACCCAGTAGCACCCACTCTGTCTCTGTAGTTGTGACAACCTGTAAGGTCTCCTGACATCACTGATTGTCCCCTGGAGAACCACTGGTCCCCATGGGCCTGTTGAATTCCGCCGTGGTTTTGTCTTGTTTTGGGGTCGTATTCCTCCTCGGCACACAGACCTGTCTTCCTTACTCTTTCTAAGCCTCCAGCCAGCCTGGCCCACTCCCTGTTCTGCTGCTCAGAGCACCCTCGCTCTCGTTTGGGAACGCGTTCTTCCCCTCTGCTGGCGTGCAGCCTGCAGGGGACACGTGTGACCTGAAAGCCTCACGCCCACCCAGAGGCCAGGAGACAGGGGTGTGAGCTAGACCACCAGGGGTCAGTGGGACTTAGTTCCAGAGGTGCTGTCAGCCTTGCAAGGGGCAGCGAGCCGGGCGGGTGTCAGCCTGAGGCCACCCACAGCCACCTGTCACCTGACAGGGCGAACCAAGCTAACCTGGAGAGCAGAGCAGCTCTGTGAGAAGACAGGAGACCAAGCCCTGGAGACAGTGACCCCTGACATTCAAGCTACATGTGGCCCTGGCCTCTTCAGTGAGGCGCTCCAGGGGGAGGGACGCAGATGCTGGGCCCTGGCTGTATGTCCTGGTTGGAAGCACGCGGCATTTCGATAACTGCTCCGAATGGTAGACCTTGAGATGTTTTCCATCCCTTGCCCATTGCAAACCAAACTCCTGGAACTGACTTTGTACAAACCACACTGTAGGCATTTCTGTAGGATACAAAGCTAGAACTACATCTGCTCAGAAGAAAAGATGGTTCCTTTTTATTTTAAGAGGCTCAGCCAAACTGCCCTCCGAAGAAGGCGGAGCCAGTTTTGCAGTACGCCAACCAAGCAAAAGAGTGCTTCGTCCTCACGTTCTTGCCAATACTGAGTATTATCAGTCTTTTAAATTTTACCAATCTGATAGAGAAAAATTGCAGTTCATTAAGGTTTGAATTTGTGTTTTCCATTTTACTTGTGAGACTGAGCGTCTGTCTCCACTTTAATTTGCCATTTTTGGTGACTTCCCTGTTTTGTGTCTTTTTCCCACTCTCTTGCATTGTCTGTCACTTTCTGACCAGATTTGAGGAGTTGTTCAGGTAGTAATCCTTTCGTTCTATGTGCTTTAGTCTCTTGTTTGTCTTCACTTTATCAGATTTTGGCCTGTTCTGTTTCTCAATCTCAACATCTTGAGATGAACGGAGGTCCTTGGTCGAACAGCTGAAGCACTGCAGGTCATTTCATTTCATTGCCGCGAGGACCCCGAGGTTTTGTGGGCATTCTGGCCATGTCCGAGGTGGAGAATAGCACTGAGTAAACACCTTGTCCACAGCTCAGAGCCCAGGGCTTTTCCCTGTCCGCCCAGCTGCCTCCAGAGCACAGAACGGAGCCCAGCTGGTAGGACGGGTCAGAAATAAGCTGGACTCTCCTGTCACCTTACCAGGTTGTTGTATCCATTCTTCTACCTGTCTGTCTGTCCCACCATCCAGCCGTCCTGCAGTCAGGGGGCTGCTGAGCGTGACGGGGAAGACACAGTCTTGGTCATTGCCTACTCGATCGAAGCAAGGTTGACCCTGGAAGGCTGTCCAAAGGCACCACGGTTTCATGGAATTCTGATCTCGATCCCCTCCCCCAGTCTAGACACAGGCGAGCCCCGGTGTAGATGCTGGAAGTCCCCTGTCAGCCACCTGTGACCCCTGTCCTTTACGGGGGGCCCATTTGGCCTCTGAGGTCCCTTTGCAAGTTCCAAGTTTGTGAAAACGTTGCCGGCTCTCAGACCTCCCTGGCTTCAGGAGCAAGCACGAACTGAAACTGGCCGGTGTCTTCCCCGATGGCACTGTTACAGCGTGGAAATGAGTGCTGAGGCTGTGCCAAGTGCAAGAAGTCACGCACGCACGCACTGGCTGGCTCCTGACCTTTGCACGGTGCCTGGCCTGGGCTGAGGGGAATGGAGCCAGTAGGGGCAACCGCCGTGACCTGTGCTCAGCCGAGCAAGCGCCTGCCTCCGCAGGTGGAAAGAATGCAGGTGTACCCAGGAGGGACAGACCCACAAGTCACAGGGGTCATCACGGACCACGTGGGGCCTCCCGCATGCATGCCCCAGCTGTCCTAGTAACGCCTTCCTCTGCACCCGGGAATCAGCAACCTGTGCTGTCCTACCTTCATCCCAGAAGGTCAGCACTCAGCTCCAAGTGTCTGCCTGTCCCCTACATGGCTGTTCAGGTTTAGTTGCAACAGGAAGAATGGAACTTAAGTCTGAGGCTCCTGAAATGGGTGCTGCCAAGCCGCAGTTTCCTCTTGTGATGGTGACGGCACTGCTCGTCCCCGTGTGTGTCGTGAGGTTGAGGAGGAGCGGTTGGGAGAAGCAGTTGGGAACGATTAGGCGGCTGCTCAGGTGTCAGCTGCTAGGATGGGCGTTTATGTGTGTATGCGGCAATAATCTCTTATTTTTGTGCTTAAAAAAACCCAGCCCCGGCTGCGTAAGTGCCTCTCGTAGCTGGGATGAGCATCCTGAACTTGTTGTTGTCTGCCTTCCACCCACCGGGCTCCGTTCTGTCCCCTGGAGGCTGGGTGTGGGGACTGCTGATGACACGCTTGAGCTGCGGACACTTGGGGCTTGACTTGTGCCAGCACTGGAGGACTTTGTACCTCTAAGCACTCACCTGGGCCCTCCCATTTTCCCACAAGGGCTGGGGTTTGGAGGTTTTCCTGAGCTGGGTTTTGAGACGCCTTGGTCTCCTAATGAGACAGAGAAGGTGGGGTTGTTGCTTTAAGCCGTGGATCCTTTTTCAGACTCTTCCAAACACAGAAAAGCATTTCGAGTCCAACCTTGAAAGGTTATCTGTTGGTACCACCGCAGCCTCCTCCCGAGAGGCTGTGAATTCCAGCGCCTCGCCCGGCTTCCCGACACAGTGAGACTCTGCCAGACTGTTCTGGCTGTCTAGAATTGGAAGACACATTAAGTTGGCAGCCGTGTGGAGGCTGCTTTTCAGGGGCTGAGAAGGTGGGGTGTAGGAGAAATGCATAGTTTGCTAACTGGGGTCTCGGAAGTCCCCAAGGATGGTATTACTACTGTTACTGCACAGGGCTGCTGAGACAAGAACAAGACATCCCAGCCCCAGGGCTAGGGTGCTGCTGGTCTGACTTGCCCAGATGACAGAGGAGGTGCAGAGGCAGGGAGCCCAGGGGAGACTGAGAGGGAAAGAAGGATTTGAATACCTGCCTTACCGGAAGAAACTACTTGTCGCAGCATGGGATTTGGCTAAAGGAAGTCACATACTGGACTGTTGAAGTAACCAAGTCTGCCCCACCACTGCCACTTTTGCATTCTGTGTTTGAAGCAGGAGCAGGGAACAGATGCCCAGGGCTAGTGTTCACAGCAAGCATGCCATTTGTCAACCCCTTCACACACGTAGCTCTGCTTCCTCAGCGGGTGAGGGGAGGTATTTTCATCTCTGTCTGCAGTTGGGGAAGCTCAGTTCAGCAGGTGGCACAGCCTGTCCAGGGCAGTGCAGCTCGTGAGTAGCAGGACGGAGCTGCAAGGCTCATGGTAGCAGTCTTCCCGCTCCATGTTCTTCGAGAGGAAAATGCTGCTGCTTTCTTGAGTTTCCCTAAGAAAGGGAAAAGGCTGTGAAATGATGATGGTGACGGTATTTAGTGATGATGATGATGATGATGACAGTGATGATTGATGATGTCAGTATTCAGTATGCATATTGAATGATGGTGATGGTTGGTGATTATGATAGGTGATTGTGGTTGGTGGTGGTGGAGGTGATGGGTACTGATATTGCTGATGATTTATGATGATGACGATGATGATGGCTGCTGATGGTGATGATGATGATGGTTGATGGTGCTGATGGTGATGGTTGGTGATGATGGTTGGTGCTGATGGTGATGGTTGGTGATGATGGTTGATGGTGATGTTGCTGTTGGTGATGATGGTTTGATGGTGATGATGGTGATGGTTGGTGATGATGGTCGATGGTGATGATGCTGCTACTGCTGCTGCTGCTGGTGATGATGGTGACTTTGGTGCTGATGGTGGTTGGTGATGGTGATGCCTGATGTTGATGGATGATGATGGTGGTCATGGCTGATGATGGTGGTGGTTATAGCTGTATTTCCTAAATGCTTCCTTTTCGTCACACATTGTACGAGTTCTCTCCAGGCTTATTTTCCTTAAGCTCTAACCACGTTGATGGGACATTTCAGCTTCAGGAATAAGACCGTTGTTTACCTTCAGAGGCCTGTTAGGGGACTATCGTAATAATAAGCAGCCAGGAGTCTTATGTGAGAGAACATTTTCTATACATCACAGGTGGTTTTCAAGTGTTCACAGCTGAGGGTCTGACAGTCAGGGGAACTGAGCAGTCCAGGGAGTGCACAGATCTCCTCCCAGACCTGTTTTCCCTCTTTCCCTGACTTGATCCGCTAACGGGTGAAGTACTTTGAATTCCTACCCCCTTGGCTGTTAGGAATAATGCCTATCACTTCATACTTCTGGCTCTTGGGAAGAATGGCACGTTTTTGCTGACTTGACTTTGGTCAGTGCCTTGGGCTTTGGCGCCCTGTGGATCAGGAGCAAAACCCACCTCTGTTATTTGCCAGCAGAGACCTTGGGCAAGGCACTCCCCTTGCTGTGCCTCGGTCTCTTACCCATGAGACGCAGCTGCTGACTACCGTGTGTCTAGGGTGAGTGGGAAGACTAGGCGAGTCAGAGTAGGAAAAGTGGTAAGCACAGTACCCGCAGGCACGTGGCAGGTAGATGCTTTGTTTCTCTGTGTTCCCGTCTTGCCTTCAAACTGCACAATCCAGTAGGACGTGATGTTCTTGGCAACACTGCTCTCTCCTCCCTCCCGTGTCACCACCTTGCAGGATGGGCAGAGGGCCGTGTGCGGGGCTGTTGGGGTGTCTGGGATAGCGCACAGGCTCTCTCACCTCCCCGAGGTTGCCTCCTCACCTTCATCTGTACTGAATGGTCGCTGTGGGCTGGTCCCTCTACTGCGTGGTTT
This sequence comes from Sylvilagus floridanus, assembly GCA_949820135.1. Taxonomy (NCBI): domain Eukaryota; kingdom Metazoa; phylum Chordata; class Mammalia; order Lagomorpha; family Leporidae; genus Sylvilagus; species Sylvilagus floridanus. The sequence continues at coordinate 39,210,499 of OX463234.1, read as the reverse complement.
CCCCTCCATCATCTCATGTCAATCTCATGTCAGCTCTGTGAAGTCCCTGCTACTATCATGTCCTTTATGAATGCAGAGACTGACCCCCAGAGAGGTTAAGAAGTTTCACAAGTGAACTTGGATCTCTTTAGGCTCTTGATCACACACTCTCCCCGGAGGACTCACGTCACCCACCAGCCCACACCCGGATGGTGCTCACTGCACAGCCTTGGTCCCTACAGCAGGTCTCAGCATCCCCACCTTTACTTCCCAGATCTCTGGAAGAAAACAACTCCTGAATTTTATTAACTCTGAGATAGACATTGTTTTCAAATCTTGGCAACTCTCAAGTCAGGGTGTTGGTGGTGTCCTAAATGTCATGTAGTATTGTATCACTGGGTTCCACTCGTTGTCCCTTTGTTCCTTCTACTTGTCTGTTCACCAGTGCTTATTGGGCAAATGTGTTCTAAGTCGCAGCAACAGTGCAGAGCCTTTTCAAGTATGTTTTCCCCAAATTCCCCCGTTGGTGGCCTCTTACGTGGCCACAGTCCTTCTTCGGAACCAGGAATGTGAGAATGGGACGGCACTGTCAGGCTCTGTTTTAACATTTAGGAGAGCAGGGGAAGAAGGAAGTGGCTCCTCCTCCTTCTGAGGTGACGGCGTGGGCAGGACTTAGCTCTGGGATCTGTGATTGCAGAGCAGTGGGGATGAGCCACGATGGGGTCTTGCGGAAGGTCCTGTGGATGACACAGGGATGGGTTCCCACATGGGGCCGGGGCTGATGGTGGGGTAGAGGCAGGCAGAACCCGCTTGGTCCTGGGAGAGGAGGGAGAAGTCGGGCATGGAAGTACTGAAAGGCTCGGAGCCTGGCCTTGTGTGATCTCCGGACCAGCCGTCTGTGGCCTCTGGGCCTTTGCTTCTCTTCCTCTTCCCAGAATGCTGCTCTCCCAGACAGACCCGCAGCTGGCTCCTTCTCAGCGTCCCGACGTCAGATCAGAGAGGCCTGATCTTGCCAGCCCGGTCGGAAGTCGCCTCCCCATCCCCTTCATATTCAGGTTTCCAGAGCAGTTACTGTTCGGAGACACGCTTTAATCCCCGTGTGTGCACTGTCCTGCTCACTGTCCATCTCCAGCTCTGTCCAGGAGCCTTGGCCAGCACCTGTCAATAACCGTCTCTAGGGGCTGGCCTTGTGGCTTATTGGGTAAAGCTGCCACCTGCACTGCCAGCCTCCCATGTGGGTACCAGTGCAAGTCCTGGTTGTTCCACGTCCAATCCAGCTCCCTGATTACAGCCTAGGAAAAGCAATGGAGGATGGCCAAAATGCTTGGGCCCCTGCACCCACATGGGAGACCTGGAGGAAGCTCCTAGCTCCTGACTCCTGGCTTTGGCCTGGCCCAGATCCAGCTATTGTGGCAATCTGGGGAGTGAACCAGCAGATGGAAGATTCTCTCTCTCTCTCTTTCTTTCTCTCTCTCTCTCCCTCCCCGTTTTCACTTTCTCCCTCTCCCTCTCTTTCTCTTTGTGTAATTCAACTTTCAAATAAAAAATTTTTTTTAAACTGCTCTGGTAGATGTGTGACTAGGCAGATGTGTGTATGTGCACGGGTGAAGGGCAAGCATTGGCACGGTGAGTGTGTCTTAGGGCGAGTAGCCCAAAGATGGAGATGTTGAGGTCAGCAAGGGGCCTTGCTTCCGGACTATTTGTGCTGTTTTTGCCACACATGTGCGCTCCGTGTCGTCTTAGCATGTCCTCTTCCAAACCGTTGAGTCAGGAGGAAGCAGACTGCCGCAGCCTTGGCCTTACATGCGTCCAGGTTAGAGCACCAGAGGCATGATGGGAGAGTCTTTGCGCTTTTCCATTCCAGAGCCGGTCTGTGTGCCTGCGCGGCAGCGCCGTGACTTCCCCTTGTCTGCCTCCACCGGAGGTCAGACGCAGAGCCCTCCAGAGAGGAACGTGGGTCTGTCTGGGCTGTGGCCATGACCCTGACTGGGAGGTCCCTTTGTCAGGTTCTGGTCTTCACCTTGGACGGGTCTTTTGTTCTTTCCTTTTGCCCTCCATGTGTATTTCCTAAAGAAATGTGAAGAGGCCATTTAATTGAGTAAAGAGGTCTTATCTCTTGAATGTGCTGATAACGTGAAGACGATAATGTTCTGTTGTCCAGCCATTACCCCAAGGAGCTACAGTCTTGGCAACCTGCCTGCTTTGAGAGAGCCAGAGACTGCTTGTCCCCTGCAAACTATCACCCGTAGCATCTAAACGTTGCCATTGGCAGTCAAAGGCAGGGGTCATTTAAGGGTCCTGGGGCTTAATGACACGTGATGAATTCAGGAAGAGAAGTAGCTCACAGCAGGCAGGCATTGGGAGATTTTTTTATCTCAACTGTTGACGCAGACCTTGTCCTTGGGAGTGGGGTCCCATCTTGAGGGTACTTGGAGCAAACAGTATCTCCACCATCCTCCTGCCCACCCTCTCAGTGTGGCTCAGGCACTGGGTTGAGGACTGGGTTACAGTGAGAGGGAGAGTAGCCCTGGTCTTTGTGGGTAGAGACCAATGTTTACCAATCATGTACTCAAGTGCCAAGCAGCAGTCCTGACGTGCCCATCCCCAGAAAATGGCCACATGAGTTAGAGTCTCTTCACACGGTAAAAGACTGATCAGCAAGGAGGAAGACTAAGTACACACAGTAGTGGGAGGGCCTCATAAGCAGTGTTGAATGACAGCAGATACTAACAGGGGGCTGGCACTGTGGCATGGGGGCTGAGCTTCGCCCTGAGGCACTGGCATCCCATATGGGCGCTGGTTCGAGTCCCGGCTGCTCCTCTTTCCATCCAGCTTTCTGCCACAGCCTGGGAAAGCAGTGGAAGATGGCCCAAATCCTTGGGCCCCTGCACCCTCATGGGAGACCCAGAAGGAGCTCCTGGCTTTGAATAAGCCCAGCTCTGGCCATTTTGGCCATTTGCTGAGTGAACCAATGGATAGAAGATCTCTCTCTCTCTCTCTCTCTCTCACTCTCACTCTCTGTCTATAACTTGACCTCTCAAATAAATAAATCTTAAAAACAAAAAGATACAAACAAAAGCAAACCACACCCTGAAAGAAGGCCCCTGGGACACGTGGCAGAATGTACCTCACCAAGGACACTCATTTTGGAGAAATCATAGCCAGTAAAAGTGCTGATGGTGATCATGTTTGTCAGCTTGAGTAGTTACTTGTTACCGGTGCAACATGGAAAAAGAAGAGTGGGTAATTAAAGAGAATTTATGGCTTCATTGCAAAAAACCCTTCGAAACATTTTTTAAAAATCAGTACTTAAAGAGCTAGTGCTGTGGTGCAATGGGTTAAGCCACCACCTGCAGCACCAGCATCCCATATGGGCCCCAGTTAGAGTCCAGCTGCTTCATTTCTGATCCAGCTCCCTACAATGTACCTGGGAAAGCAGTGGAAGATGGCCCAAGTCTTTGGGCCCCTGCCACCCACGTGGGAGACCCGGAAGAGGCTCCTGGCTCCTGGCTTTGGTCTGGCCCAACTCTGGCCTTTGCAGCCCTTTGGGGGCTTGAACCAGAGGATGGAAGATCTCTTTCTCTGTCTCTGCCTCTCCCTCTGTCTCTGTAACTCTGCCTTTCAAATAAATAAGTCTTTACAAAAAATCTGTATATTACCATAGGAAAATAAAGTGGAAGCTCGCAGATCAGAGGCAGACACACAATCCTGTGTGTCTGCAGAGCCCGGGGGGAGGGTCTATCCCATTGGCTTTTCTTACTGCCACTCAATGATGGCTGGTTGGATGAAAATCTGGACTTCAGGGTTCAAAATCTCTTCTTTTTAACTGTTAGCAATGAGTTAGATTTTTTTTAAAGATTTATTTTATTTATTTGAAAAAGTTACAGAGAGAGGTAGAGACAGAGAGAGGTCTTCCATCCACTGGTTCACTCCCCAGATGGCCACAACGGCTGGAGCTGTGCCAATCTGAAGCCAGGAGCCAGGAGCTTCTTCCAGGTCTCCCATGTGGGTGCAGGGGCCCAATGATTTGATTCATCTTCTACTGCTTTCCCAGGCCACAGCAGAGAGCTGGATCAGAAGAGAAGCAGCCAGGACTAGAACCGGCGCCCATATGGGATGCCAATGCTTCAGGCCAGGGCTTTAACCCACTGCAACACAGCACTGGCCCCAATGAGTTAGATTTTTTAACCTGCATGGATTCTCGGTTTGCAGCCTCTGAAACGAACCAAAATTCTCTGGATTGTGAGATTTTGTTTGGGGTGTTTTCCATTATGGTTTGTCTGCATTTTTCTCACTTTACCCCAAACAAGATATTTCTTTGTTTCAAATGAAGGGGAGAACAGATCAGGAAATAGTGGTGAGAGGAAAGGGATATTTCAGCTCCTGGGATTTCTCTTGACTCTGATCATTGGTGATTAATCAAAAACTGACAGCAAAGCACCTGCCATGCTTGGAGCTGCTCCGCTGCAGATACAACTCGTCCAGCGCTCGTGAGGAGGAAGGACTGAGCCCGCGGTGGGGTGGCGGGCAGCGAAGACTGCAGCCTGTCCTTGTGTTTGTTGACCTGAGCCACGAGGGTTCTCGGTGTCGGCTTCTCTGGATGCCAGGCCCTGAGTGGACGTGCCCGCCTCCGGATGACCCTGCGCCGGGAGACCTGGAAAGAAGCCAGCTCAGTGGGCCCCTCGGAAGAAACGGGAAGCCCCCTGAAGGCAGGTTCCAGAGCAGTTGCTGAGTCACACCAGGTGGAACACGCCATCTCCACTTCCGCAGGGAGCCTGGCGCTGCGTCCGGGAGCAGCTGTGTGCCACCCGTGCCTGTTGCCTTTGGAGACGCAGCGCCTTGTGTGGGGCAGGGAAGGAGGACCTGTGGGGTGTACATGCCGACGTGGGAGGAGGCTTGAGATTCCGTGTGTGCTGTCGCATATTCAGGATCTGTTGGTTCTGTCTCCCATTTCCACCACCCCTAGCTGTCATTCCCTGCACCGTCACCCAGCATGCAAACGGGATTCTTCTGTGTTTTCTAATGTCCCTGTTTCCCTAAACAAGTGATCAAAACACACTTTGAGCCTTATTTGAGCTGCAAATAAGTTTAGTAGAAACACGACTGTTTGCCTCAAAAAATCAATAGTTGGAATCCTTGAAAGGCTTGAATTAGCCTCGCTCAGAACTCAGGGTGCTGTCCCTTCTAAGAATGAGAATAAGCCGACTCAGCCAGCATCTTTTTTAAAAAGAAAAAGTTTTTCAAAAGCTGGAAGCAGTCCATGCTCCTCAGCAAATCTGGAAGATAAAGGAAAGTCTTAGGGAAGAGGGCCTGGCCCCGTGGCGTGGTGGGCTATGCCGCCTCGTGTGATGGTGGTGTTCCGTGTCAGAGCGCCGTTCGCTTCCTGTCCAGCTTCCTACTAGTGCGCCTGGGAAGGCAGTGGACGGTAGTCCAGGGGCTTAGGCCCCTGCCCCTCACGCGGGAGAGAGGATGGAGTTCCTGGCTTTGGCCTGGCTCTGTCCCAACTGTGGCAGCCATTTGGGAAGTGACCCAGCAGGTGTCTCTCCCTCTTTCTCTGTCACACCACCTTTTAAACAGACAGACAGACAAATAATTAATTAAACAGGAAAATGAAATGACTTAGAATTTCATCGCATAGAAACAACCCTGTTTAAAATCTCCTTTTAGTTTTTTCTGCGTGCATTTTTATGTAGACAGAATCTTACGTGTGAACTTCATGCTTTTTAATTTCACGTAAGATTTTTCTCAAGCTGTTCTACTTTTTGGGTCTAACGGGTGTGTAATGTAATTTGCTCCATCTCTCCATTTGTGCGTAATTTCTCACCATCCTAAACAGTTTCCTTCACACCTGTTGTGTGTTTCACATTCTTTCTGTTGAGTTGCTTTGGGGGACCTGGCACTGTGATGTCGCGGGGATGTGTAGACGTCTGGAGTAGATGGACACAAGTTCTGATCCTGACTCTGCCGTGGTCTAGCTCTGTTGTTGATGTCACCCCCTGCCTCTAGGGGGCCTGTGGGTCAGAAGTGCTCCCTGTGAGCCGAGACCTTGGATCCAGATCTGCCTGGTTTGGAACTGTGCACACCTGAGTTGACATCGGCGCTGCCCCGAGAGACCTGTCAGCTTGAGCGAGTCAGCACTTCTCATCCTCAGTGTGTGCACTGGAAAATGAACACAGTGAGGATTCGATGAAATTAACTAGATGGTTTCTATGTGAAGCCTGTAGTATAGCTGTACTTACTAAATAACAGCTTTTACTATTTGTATTGTTATTCTGTCATGTTCAGGCTTCCTATCCAAGCCGCCGTTCGGTACCGCAGCCGCTCTAGGGAAGAGGAGGGAGAAGCCTCACTCTGTTTGCTTGTGGGAGTGGCAGGGCCTAGACGCTTCCCGGAGGAGGTGACGCTTGAACCAAGGCTGCTGATTGGGAGCAGTTGGGGGTTGGTTAGTGAGGCAGAGGGCCCAGTGTGCCCCAGGCTCAGGGCAGGCCTGGGCATAGGGAGAAGGAGGCTGAGAGGAATGGCTGGGACCCTGGTACAGGTGTCAAGTCCGCGAGACCCTGAGGATGCCCCCTGCCCCCGCAGTTCGCTGAGCCACGGGGTTGGAGGGAGGACATACGAGATTCAATAGATTGTGATTTCTTTTTTTCTGGAGTTTGCTTTTTTTCTTTTAACACTAAAGTTATTGATCCACCGTGTGCTGTCCAGCTCTGCAGTTTAATGAAAAAGATTCAACTTTGATGAAACACATAAAAAAGCAAAATAGACTTGTTCCCCCTTTAAAAAAATACAGTTGACTTTTTATAAAAAGTTTCAAGAAGAAGTAGGTTCATCTTCTTATGTAAAGTGTGGGTTTTCTGTGCGAGTTGAACAGAGAACTAATAGGCTAGGATACCATGGATGTTCCCGGGTGTGGAGTATTCTGGGATACTGCCCATGCCCCCAGGGTCTGCTGAAGACCCTTAGCCAGCACCCTGAGGTCGGCCAGTGCTCACGAGAGGGGGCAGTTTGCAGGCTTCTCCCTGGAAGGTTATTTTCTGGATTGTTCCCTCAGCTGACACACCTGCTCCCAAGGAGTATGCACGCAGTCTAGTGCTGAGGCCCAGCGGCCAGCTGCACAGGTGACCACACAGGCTCGTGCTGCAGGTAGAGCCGGGGAGGAAATGGAACGGAGTGCCTTGGCAGAGTGGACTGGGGCACACTCTGTAGAGGCTGTTTGCTGTGGGAGTCAGGGAAGGCCTTCCATCTGTTGGTTCACCCCCAGATGGCCACAAAGGCCAGGGCCGGGCCAGGCCAAAGCCAGGAGGTAGGAGCATCTTCGAGGTCTCCCACGTGGGTGGCAGGGGCCCAAGGAGTTGGACCATCTTCTGCTTTCCTAGGCACATTAGCAGGGAGCTGGATCAGAACTGGAGCAGCTGGGACTCAAACGGTACCCATATGGGATGCTGGCACTGCACGTGGCACCTTAACCAATTACACCACAATGCCAGCCCCAATAAGTATGTCTTAAAAGAAAAGGAGCAAGGGTAAGGTGTAGGGCCTGCCAAGGAAGATCAGGGTGCTGTGGCCGTAGGATCGGGGAGGGGACATTGGGAAGAAAAGGAGAAAATCAGCGGCGTCTGTTGCTGGCGTCTCGGGAGTGCCGGTGCTGTGGTGCGGGGTGCGCGTGTGTCCCTAGTGATCCTTCCACGTGTGTCCGGGCCCGTGCTCCCTGCTGAATGTTACAAACGAGCGAGGTTCCCCTCCCTTCACCCTCCTGGGAGCTCTGGCAGGGGAACCTGGGAAGTCAGAGCCCGATCAGACTGAGAGCCCTGCACGGGCTTCCTGTCTGACCCCCGCCGACGTGGCCTGGCGTCTCATCTCCCTGCAGAGAGGACTTTGCGGTGGGGTCTGAGCCCCTCAACACCTGCTGGCAGAGCCGAGTCTCCAGGGGAGGACACCGGGGTGGGCAGTGCTGTGCCTGCTCCTTCGGCACAGCGCTTCTTAGTTACGTATCGGGTCAAATTCTATGAATGCTTCATTTCTAGTGGCCACAAGCCACCAGGGGTCGACAGTTCAGTGTGGCCCAGCCGGAAGTAAACCTTGAGTTAGGTGACAGTCAGGCCTCACAAGCAGGCGTGGCCTCCTCTTCTCGCAGGCGGCTGGCTGGGGGACAGCCTGGTCTGTCACATGTGGCTTGTGCACTGGACCCTCACGAGGACAGTCTCCTTTCCCGGCTTTCCAAGTGCTTGGGGGAAAACGTCTCACGTGACCTGCCAGCTCTTGACAACCCTGTTGACATTTGATCTTGAGCCGTGTGTCTAGGGTGGTCCCACATTTGTGACATGAGCCAGAACCCCGTAATGTGCACCCCCTTCACGCCTGAAGCTTCGACGCACTGTTCTACCTTTTAGCCCTGTGCTCTCCAGATGCTTACCCGCACTCTTGTGCCGCTGTGGGCTCTTTGGAATGTAGACGTTCACTCTGCCTGGACTCCGAACTCCCTCGCTGCCAGCCCCTCCCCGTCCCCTTCTCGTCTGCTTGACTTTCACCTCTTCCTCTTCTCTGTCACAGGGGCGCTGTGTGCACCTGCTTCCTAGCATTATCCACGGTCAGCCGTAAATGGTGCTGACTTGGGCCTGTGCCAGGGTCAGAGTGTGGGCAAATCACTTCACCTCTGGCTGCCTCGGGTGTGAGGGTTAAATGAATTAACCTCCGGGAAGCACTTCGAACAGGCCCCGGGATGCAGCGAGCTCTCGGTACGAAACGGCTGCCATCTGTCATAGCCTGCTTTGCAGCGGCTCCCTGGACGCGGCCTCGTGCTCTAGAACAGGCCAGGGTGGGCGTGTTTAAGATAAGCGCTTTGGCTGAGCACCGTCTTCTCCAATCAGAACTTTGATTCCTAAAGCGTTTGGTCAGCGGGAGGCGGCCTGCTCGGCGGGCCTCGGCATCAGCTCTCGGCTCTCTTTGTCCCTCGCCTGCGTCTCCAAATGGACAGACTCACAGCCTAGTGGATGCTGTCATTAGTGGAACTCTTGACATCCGAAATAAAACTTCGCTGCTGCCCAGCCTAGTCCTGGGCACCCCAAGGACTCAGTCGATGCTTTGTGGGTCGATGAGGGTCTCTCCTCCAACCTCGTTTTTAAGCCATGGGAACAAAGATCCAGAGCAGTGCTTGTGGGAGGTTGAGGTTTCCTAAATGGGGGGGGAGGGGGTGGGAGGATGGTTCAGCCTGCACAGGAGTGCACGATCGATATCCTGCTGTCAGACCAGGGGCACAGAAACCGCTTGGCCGGGGCCTCATTGGATGCATTTTGAGCGTTCCCCGGCTGGAGCCCCGATGCAGGTTAGCGGACACGACTGTCAGCAGGAACGTGATTTTCCAGTGCTCGCTCTCTCGCTCTCTGGAGGTGTTTCTCTGCTGTGAGGACTTAGAGAGCTTCGTTTTAGCAAACAAAGGCTGAAGCAGCCCTACCGCTCAGAGAGCCCTCCCTTCCCTCACCAGCCCCCTCTCGACCCGCTGTTGGTGATCCAGGTGCCTGTAGAGACTGGGGGAGCTCCGAGGGAGCAGGAAGGGGTGAGTGGGTGAGGGCAGCTTCTTGGAGGAGAGAGTGCCTGAGCCATGTCCTCAGGTTGTGCTGGGTCGCTTTGTCGCCTCTCCTCCCTGTGGTTGGTGGGAGAGGAGGGGCCGGCCCCTGGGCACTCTGCAGGGACAGTAGCCCGCCCCTGCTGTGAGTTGCAGTCCCCCAGGTGCATGACAGTGGGGACGGTATGAGCGGGTGTGGTGCTTCAGGACAGGAGCCACCACCTCGGCTCTGAGTGATTTTGCAAGTCTGTCCTGTTAAATTGGGTTTTAGAGTGAAATTGCACCTTGTTCTGACGGAAGCTGTCATTTCTTTTGTTACCTGTGAGGCTGTTTGTTCCTAAGAGGAATAATGTAGAGCCTGGAGGTGGCCTTCACGTTGGCAAGTTGCTAAGCACCTGCTTTATGGAAGCATGAAGGCCCCAGACACAAAAAGGGTTCTCAGCAGTGGGACCTGGGCTGTCACACCCAGTGACAACGCACGCTTGCTCTCCTGCCCGCCACTCTCCCACCCTGCGCTCTGATGTAGGTGCCAGAGTGTGAATGCAGCTCTTGCAGAGAGGAACCGCGTGCTGCAAGTCTCTAAGTCAGGAATGTGCAGTACCGGGCCTGGGTGCTGCATGCCCCATTTCTGTGCCTGTGGCAGACATCGCTAATCAATCACCACCATTCTCAGTGAGCTCAGGTGCATTCTCAGAATCCTCCTCCTTCCCCGGGCAGCCGCTGCTCGCTTGGGACTGGGCTGGGCAGAAGCTCCCATCTCGGTGGAGTAGCCATGGTTGCTTGAAGTCCTTACTTAAGGCCAAGTGGTCCTGGGCACGTCACATAACCCTGCCTGATTGGCTTGGGTTTATGCAAAATGACAACACTAACTCTTCCTTAGCAAGGCTGTCTGGAAACTGAGAGAGAGAGAAGTGCATAACGCACTTGCACAGACCCCAGCGTTCAGTCAGTGCTTAGTAATTACTCAGGCTGCAGTGGGGCTCGTGGCCCATTTCATTCCTGCCGGGTGTGGCCATTTGTCCCTTGAGCTGTGTTTCTTTTGGCCCTCGGTTGGACTGTAGGCATTCAGAGTGCAGGGATGGTGTCTTTGGATCCCTTTTTTCTCTGGCCTGTCACCAAGATGTGGTGATGACACACAGGAGTGTGGCAGAAATCGTAGGCGTCTACGTAAACTAACCATTTTTCACTGATCCCTTAAAACAGAGCCCTGGCAATGTGAAGTGGAAACCATAAATGTATGAGCTTCCCACATAGCTGGTTAGGGCCATGCAACTCAGATCTGATCAGTGACATAGAAGTGCGTGGTTTCCCAGGAAGGGTGCTTAAGGGGAGACACCTTAAAGTGGAAGATACCTTGCCCCTCTACCTTTTCTCCCCCTGTTGCCTAGAATTTGCACGTGGTAGCCGGAGCTCCTGCAGCCACCATGGCCCCCACGGTGACCTTACAGCTGGCAGCCGTGTAGCAAGGATGGAAGGCTGTGGCCTCTGACTCCTTTGTGCCGTAGACTTACAAACCCTGGACTGCCTCCCTCCAAGTTGTTTGTCCACCAGGATATTTGCCCAGAATGATGATGCCTCTGTCATGCGGCTCAGGAAACTGTAGCAGTGACAGAGCAGGTGGCTGGGGGACCCTGAACTTGTGCTCACGTAGTCAGCAGCTTTTAGGAGTTTCTGCTGCTGGGTGTGGGCTGTTTGCTGGCTTGAAGAGGGCCCGGGCCGGAGAAGAGTCCAAGGACACAGATGAGCAAGGGCAGAACGTGCAGGGCCCGTTAAGTCACGCCCGGGCGTTTGGACTTGAGCCCGAGGGCCTGGGAGCTGATGGAGGACGTCGGCTGTTCCTTTGGAAGCTTCACTCTGGCTGTGATGTGGAGATGGGATGGGAGGTGCCAGGCCTAGGGCCGTCCCTCCTGACAAGGGCTTCTTCTTTGTTCTAGAAGGCCTGTCCAGTGCCAGCACTCAGCCCCCTCTTCCATCCCAGAGCCCCCGTGCTGCACTCAGACCGTGCTCTAAGGTAGATGTTGCCCAAAGCACCCACGGCACCTTCTGGACCAGGTCTGCCCCATCAGAGACCTTTCAGTCCCCAGCCCTCCTTTCCTGGTCAGCCACACATCAGGCAGCGGAAGCCGGTGTGGCCGCCCTCAGCCGTGTCTGCAGCTGACCTCTAGGTGGCGGTGGTTGCCTGCTGCCGCCCTGGCTCTCGGCGTGGCCATGGGAGGGAGGGAAGTCCTCTCTCTCCTCCAGGTTCACCGGTGCTCTCCCGCCTCCCCTCCTGGAATTTTGGGTCCTGGTGCCTACCTCTTAGGTGACGCTTTTCTGACGCTGAGAATGTTAGGTACCTTCCTCCCAGAGACTTGACAAAGCGTTTATCCGTGCAGCGTGCTGGAAGGCTGTCACCTGCACAAGTCTGCACGCGCAGTCCTTGGCTTTGGCTGTCAAAGACCCCAGCCCTTAGCTTGCTGTCAGACGCCCACCTGTTAGTTTAGATGTGGGTCCATGTCTGCAGGTGCCTGTGTGCAGAGGGTGAGCCCTCTCCTACATCTCCCCTCCTCCCTGCCCGCCCGCTGCCTCCCTCTCTCCCTCCCATTGCAGGTCCTTCTGCCTGCACACCTGTTCTACAGGCAGCAAACCCCTCTAGGAACCCCCAGGTTCCTACACTCAGAGTTTATCGTGCGTAGAGGTAGAGAGAAGGTTGTGAGGGTGCGAATGCAGGCACACACTCGGGCGATGTTTGTGTATCCACTCATCCGCTCACTGGTGTTGATTATCTTGTCTTTGCCAGGCGAAGGTCTGGGTCCTGGAGGCCTGGGGCTCAGGGAATCGTGTAGATCTTGTGTTCTAGTTGAGAGAAGACAGGACAGCCAATCAGGAAGCCTGCAGGCTCATCTTTGCCATGCCAAATGCCAGGCGGTGTGGTGGACGACACTTTGGGTGGCAGGAAGCAGGGACAGGAACTTACCTGGGGATGGGACATGGGGCGTGGCCAGGCAGACTGAGGCAGGAGGGCCCAGCAAGGACAAAGCCACCTGGGGCTCCATGACCACCAGGGGAGGCACAATTCAGGGGTCTCAGGGGACAGCTCAACGTGGAAGGGGCCCAGGCCGTGAGTCCAGCATGAGAGGGGACAGGTTCCGGAGGCAGGACCAGGGAGATGGGGAAGTGCAGAGTGTGGGCTGGGCCTCCCAGCGGGGGCTTTCAGTTTCGGTCGTGGGGACTTGGCACACCATGGCTGTGCCCGGATCCACCGTGGTCCTGAAGGGCGGGTGGGACTCTGTCCCTACTTCCCCTTACCCACAGGATCTGCCTTCAGCCCGTAAATGTCCCTCATCAACGCACAGCATCTGTTTGAGAAAGCGGTCTGTTTGCCCAGAGTGCGCCTGAAAACGGTGTCTCTGTGGCAAGAAGGGATGTTTGACGACTTCCAAGACCTCAAACACAGATCTGTCAGATCCGGGTCCCAGAGCCTCGGTTTACTCCTCTGCGGAATGAGCGCAGCAGTAGCGAGGGCTCAGGGAGGGTTTCCCGGGGTGCTTGGCCCCAGGGCCTGAGGCCCGGCTGGTGGCAGCTGTCAGCACGTGTGTTCCGCTGTGCCTGTGCCTGACTCTGCGTGCTTGACAAAGTCCTGGACACACAGTCAGCACTCAGACACTTGGCGTCAGCCGCCACTTCTCTACCCAGCCCAGGACCCGTGGGACAGACGGCGCTTGTCCACTTGCTCCTCTTTTACAGCCCCAACAGAAGGGAGGCCGGAAGGAAGACGATTTAACATGATAGCCAAAAAGCACAGATGCTAAGCGTCAGACAGACCTAGGGGAAGTCCTTGCTGTGCGACTTTCTAATGAAGTTGAGTTGTGTATCCTCTCTGGGCCTTGCTTTCTGAATCTGTAGCACTCAGGTGAGGATCAAGTAAGATCTGCAAGGAAGCAGTTAGTCCAGGGAAAAACAGTGACCGCGTCGGGAGTGCTCCGTCGAGGAGCATCGTCCACGTCCACCTCGTCCAGTTTCCCTTGTTCTGGCCAGGAGTATCAGTCAGGAACATCATGGAACAAACAGCCCCACCATCAGTGGGTTTAAGTGGTCGGTTCTCACTCACGCACTGTGACTTGCTTGGCTGGTGTAGGTGGGGCTGGTCTTCAGGCTGCAGCTGGACCTGTCTCCACTGTCTATCGGTCTCACTGGGGCTTGTCCTGGGGATGCCCACGCTGCAGGAATACAAGCCCGGCCGTGCGAGTGGTTTCCAGGCCTCTCCCTGACTCACGTCCCCTGACTTTGTGTTGGTGAGAGCAAGTTACTTGGCCAAGTGCAAAGTCAGGAAGCGTACTCTGCCTCTACTTGGACAGACTTCAAAGGGACCACAGTCTGCGCTCCTCGCCTCCCTTTTTCGGTCTCAGATGTAAAGTGGCTGTTAGACGGCAGTGGTTAAAGAGCTGGCACTCATGGAGTTCACCATCGTGTAGTTACGTTTTCCACACAGCCCTGCATTATATAATACCACACACCTTGTGCATTTAGATCGCCAAATGACTGCTCAGGACTTGGACCAAGCATGTTTACTGTGCCTTATGGGCCATTCAAGGGGCTTCCAGGTGGTAATTGCGACCCAGCTGGTTTCCTGCCCTCTGGACTGAAGGGAACAGGAAGTCACCTTCATTTCTGTGGTCTCCATAACCCCTTCTTCACAACCCTGGAGGGCGGCGTGCGTCAAGATGCATATTTTCATTTTTCTTTCCTCTTTGCACTTTGGGAGGTGGTAGGTAACAGTGAGCAGTCTGGGGCACCCACCTTGCCATGCCACATGTCAGCGTCTCTGCAGGGGACAGTAAACAGGGACATCGACACCCAGCAGGGGTGTCGCCTGGTCCAAAAGAGTTTGTGCTAAACTTTGTGGGAGCCTTCTGGGTTTCAGTTTTGGGTTTTGGATTTGTGGGGGTCAGGGGTGGCTCTGGCCCTCTGTGCTTGTCACCGTCATCGCTATTGGTGCCTGGGCTCACACAGGCATGTTGGCTTGGGGCCCCAAGGGCAGGCTCCTTCTCCAGGACCAGCCAAGGCCATGTTTGGGGCTTACGTCTGTTGTATGGATTTAGCAGCTGCCACGTGTGTGGTTTGCACAGCTTTTTCCCACAGAGAAAGCTGGTACGCTGGCTGTTAGCCCAGCAGGCCCCGACACTCACCTGGGCCAGGGTACCCCCGAGGCCTTGGGGGCATCCCAAGAGCAGCTGGTGACACGTGGTCAGCAGGCTCAGTGTGTGGCTAAGCAGTCGGCAGCACCCAGCTGCTGGGAGAATGCCGAGCACCTCTCGGCCAGTGGATGAAGTGGCCAGCTGTGCTCCAGGTTGACCCCCACTCCCTGCCCCCCACAGGCCGCTGGGCCATCCGCGCGTTTACTGGCAGCCCAGGGCACAGGCCTCACTGCTGTGTGTTGTGTGGCCTGGCCCTCAGGGTGAAGGGTCTCGCAGCGACTTCAGGTATGCCTGGAGTCGTGTCTGGACTCTGGCAGCCATAAGTGCTCAGAATCTCCCACATGGCCCCTCAGGGCTCAGTGTCCCTGTCTCCATCGTGAGCTGGGACAGCTGCCCACGGAGGCGCTGTAGAGAGGCAGCGAGGGTGCATGCGAGAGTCCTATGTGCGCCGGCCACGAGGCCACAGCGGCAGGGTCTGCAGGGGAGGTATTCAGGAACTCTGGTCCTGGTCCTGGCCTCCTGAGTGGGCCTCTGAGCTTTCTAGAATGCTCTGGGACTCTAAGAGTGTTTGCCTGCTGGGGGGTTGGTGTATCTGGTAGGGTATGTGTGTTTCTGGTGGTAGTGGTGGAGGGGTGTGTGTGTGTGTACACACCAGGTGTGGGAGGGAACATGTGTATGTGCCTGATGGGCTGTGAGTGTGAATAGTTGGTAGTTTGTGTACCTGATGGAGTATATGAATGCCGTGTGTGTGTGTGTGTGTGTGTGAATATATTTGTGTGTGTGTATCCAAGTGCCCCTCAAATAGTTTGCAGAAAACATGCATTATGAAAAAGCTATGTGTGGATCTTAATTTGTTTAACACCAAAAGGAAACTTTTGACTCTGTCGACTCTGAACGTTTTGACGTGTCCTTACATGTTCACCTGCAGGGGTGTGTGTTTAGGCACATGCGTGTGTCCCTGCCTGCTGGTGGGGTGTATGTAACCGTCTCTGGGGAGGAGAGCACCCCCGAGCTTACTGAGGGGGTCCGTGACCCTGGAGAGAGGTAGGGCATTCTGGACCGTGGCCCAGGAGCCACATACCTGCTCAGGGACACCCCTGGATAGGAACTCCTGGAGGCCCCGGGGCTCTCAGCATCTTCTCATCCACTCCTGGCCTTCAGAGAAAACGCCTCCAGCATCTTGGTACCCAAGCAGTGTTGAATGGAGTGGATGGGGTTGAACGTAGCCAGCTGCTCTGAAATCAGACAAGGCCTTGCCCCCTGTTCTTCCCCTTGTCCAGTAAGCGTGTGGTCCTGGGACTTCATGTTGTGCCCTGTGGCCATCTAACGTGGAAGGAGATGTCAGCCCCTTCTAGAATAGCTATGATACGTGTCATGTCCTTGGACTTCTTAAGTATATGCTCATCATGCCCATTCTACAGATGCTACAACTGAGACTCGGAAAGGTGAGGTAGACCGGTCACCTGGGCAGCTGTGGTGGAGCAAGATTCCCCAGCCTGCACTGTAACCTTTACTCCCTGGGGTGGGACCTTCACTCTCTTGGGATCAGGAGTTTTGCAGATATGGCAGATGTGAAGGGTGGCTCGCCCGCTTCCTTTAGGGCCTGAGCTCCGGCCCTGTTGCTTGGGGGTGAGGGTACAGCGGAAGAAACACAGATGCGAGACTGGAAAGACAGAAGTGCAAATCCTGTGTCTGCCACCTGCTGGCTCTGGGCCTCCAACAGGTTCATCCTTCCTCAGTTACCCACGGGAGAAAGATGGGGGCGAGACAAAGTAGCACACGCTGAGATCCACCCTGGCGCTCTACAAGCCCGTGAAGTGGGAAAATGGTCGTCCCAGGCCTGTCTTGGACATCGGGAACTTGGGAAAAAACTGTTCGTGTGGTCTCGTGGGCATTGTTCCCGGGGGGGATGAGCTGTATCATGCTGTGTGCCGGCCGTGTGCGGGCGGAGCCTGGGCACGGGGGAGGAACGGGGCTTCCTCGTGGTGACTGACGGGTCTCTCTAAGCATCCATTACAGAAAGGTGCCCGGGGTGCATGCATCACATCTGAAATGTTCTATTGTGCTGTTTGTTTTTCATTACTCTGAAACGATTACTGCAGAAATTCTTCAATTGGATGCTTTTCAAAGAGGAAGATTAAAGAGCCTGGGCGCAGTCTGGCAGCTGTGTGCAGAAGCATCTGGGTTTCTCTGGGGTGCTCGGCGCAGACGGCTTCCCGGCCTCGCCCTGGGCTCAGTGCGGCACGTGACGATGCCTCCGCCAGCCACACTCCATCCCCGAGCCCAGGCGTCCTGTGGGCTGTCTGCCCCGGGCTCGCTGCTGTCCTCCGGACAGTGTTTCATTAAAGCCTCCTTGGAGCCTTCCCGTGGGGAGTAGGGCCCGACACGGAGGCCGAGGTGTTCTGGGGAAACCCAGAAACTGGTCCCGCCCTGCTCACCTTGCCATGGTGACTGCCTGCGACTTGGAGCTGTTTGGTGAAAGAGCAGTTGTCATTGTATTTATTATGTACGCTTTTCTTTCCAGAAAGTTTCCACCTGCCCTGTTTCTGGGGCGAGGAGGGAGCCTCTGTGGTCATGATACTGACCGCAAGGTTGAAGGAAGGTGTGCAGCCCCTGCTCCCTGCACGCCCCGCCCCCACCTGCCCAAGCCCAGGAGGGCGGACCTGGCTGGTGTTTGACCTGTGAGAGGAGAAGTAGGGGACACTCCCAGCTCCACAGGAGCAGCTTAGCATGGGAACTCGCCCTGTAGACTCCGGCCCCACAGCCAGCAATCCCCAGAGTCCTTGCAGAGCGTACAGGAGTGCTCTTGGAATGGTGCAAACAAAGGGCCCCTTAGACACGGTGAGAGGAGTGCTTGGGCACTGAGGGAGAGGTGTCCCCCCCCCGGGCGGCTGTGCTCCCCAACTCCTGCCTCTCAGGGAGTTCCCTCCTCTTTCTGCCTGTGCAGGCGTGCATGCACAGACCCAGGCTCGTGCCGCAGGGAGCCGGTCACAGTGGGCGCTGCCCAGGCCCTGGGCTCGTCACTCTTGATAAGATGCCTCGCCCGCATCTGCAGGACCACAGGGTGCCGTGTGTGAGCAGAGGGCTCAGCTGTGGCCGGATCCAGGGGCTCCGTCCCTCTCTTGCCTCTCGCCCCCTCCTCCCTCTTTTCTCTCTCTGTCGCACACCCTCTCTGGGCCCCGATTCTCTGGTGGGGCCCCTCCCTTGGTTGCAAGCAGCTCTGGGCTTGCATCCTCAGCTCTCTCCCCGCCTCACTGGCTCCTGACTGGCCCCGCCCTCGACGTGGGGGCAGGTGCGGGGCCGTGGGCTCCCCTTGAGCTCGTGGCTGCCTCCAGCATCCTGTGAGATCCACAGGAAGGCAGTGTCTGGGGGGCAGTTGTGGGGTGAGGAGGGTGGGTCCCTAAACCAGAACAGAGGGAGCCTTATCAGAGTGGGGGTCCTGCTTTGTTTCTTCTCCCTGGTAACCGAGTCTGCCCGAGCAGGGGAGGGGCAGCCCCCCCCCCGCTGGTCCAGCTCACAGGAGGGAAGGGCCTGGCTCCCGTGTGGATGGAAGCTTCCAGACAGAAGCGTGGGGCCACGGGATGGATTCTGTGCAGCGGGAGAAGCGAGCAGTTTCTCCAAGGACAGAGCGTGGTGGGAGGGGAGGGTCGGTTACTTCAGGAGGTGATGTGCGGGCTGCTGCCTCACGCACCACCTTGCAGATCCCCGGATTCACCCAGGGCTGCTTGGCTGCACCCCGCCTCGCCACTCAGCCCACATCTCAAGGCCCTAGGTGGCCGGTGGCCCAGTCCTCGCCCGGCAGCAGGGGATGCCCTAAAACTATGTGTTCGGGATGGCCCGAATGATGGAGTACATTACTCCATCAGATGTGACATTATCTTATAACCATTTTATTCTTACTAATATCCAATTCTGAGGCAGAGGTGGGAAGGTCTTGAAATAAAGTAGAAAACTCCTAAGACGGTGCCTACACTGCTCTCTCGTCACCTCCCCCTCCACCTGGTCAGCTCCTCCTCATCCTTCAAGGCTTTGCCTGGGCGTCACCTCCTCCAGGAAGCCTCCCTTGTTAGATTTCCACATTGTGTTCCATGCCACTTCTCCTGGTCTCCCTGTGCTTTCCTGTACTGGGCTGTGGTTTTCGTCAGTTTGCTTCTTTGTCTGCCTCACTAGTGGGTGAACTTCTCTGGAGTGTTCAAGGAGCTTTGGTTAGTAAGAGCTAACCTCTGTTAAGATTTATGTACCACGCAAAGTGGTTGATTTTAAACATAATCCTGGAAGGGAGATGCTGTCACTGGCCTCATGTTAAGAAATTGAGGCACAAGGAGAAGCAAATTACTTAAGGTCATGCGACTCATGGAAGGGTGACATCAGGCTTTGACGCCAGGTGGCGACAGTCCCGAGACCATGCTGGTGATCACAGCCACCAGCTGTCGCCTCCCCTCGGACGGTGCTGCAGCCAGCCTGGCACAGAGTAGGTGCTCCTTCAGCCCAGGGGCGCTGAGCAGCTGGGTTCCTGCGTGTGTGCGGCACAGCCCACTGTGCAGGCTGTTGGGTGCCAGGTGGCTTTGCGTCTTCCGTTCATGTGTTCAGGGTCAGAGGCAGGTTTGGTTTCCACTCCTGTAGGGTTTCGCAGTGAGAGAGCAAGTTCTCCCCAGCGCCCTCCACTCCTTCTCTCCCAGGCAAAGAAAAGTTTACTCTGTTATTAAGACGTGTCTCCCACACCAGCAGCCTGCCCAAGGCCTGAGGCTGCAGGAGGAAACGTAGCCTCCCGTCCTTCACGGCAGTTCTGTTTGGAGCCGGAAGGCGACGTGGAGCCCAAGATCATGCAAGAGGGTTTTCCTCTCAATGTCTTTAGAGTGACAAAACCCAGGCGGGTATGCAGCTCAGTGTCCATACCGTTCTGGCCCCAGCCCTGGCTGCACACAGGGTGCTGGCCACCGAAGCCAGCAGCTGCATCCGGTCTCCCATGTGGGTGGCAGAGGCCCAAGCACTTGGGCCATTTTCTACTGCCTTCCTAGGCCATTAGCAGGGAGCAGCCGGGACACAAGCTGGTGCCATATGGAATGCCAGTGTCCCAGGCAGCAGCTTTATGTGCTCCAGTATAAT
The DNA here is from genome assembly GCA_949820135.1 of Sylvilagus floridanus. Taxonomy (NCBI): domain Eukaryota; kingdom Metazoa; phylum Chordata; class Mammalia; order Lagomorpha; family Leporidae; genus Sylvilagus; species Sylvilagus floridanus. The sequence continues at coordinate 39,190,675 of OX463234.1, read as the reverse complement.
GCCAGCCCCTATTAAAGACTTGATGTGTATCCCAGTCATATTTCTGGGGTCACGATTACACACACACACACACACACACACATACACACACACACGTGATTGGCATCATACTTAGCAGTATGCATTAAGTTAGCCTTCAGTTTCGTTATGTGGAGTAAGCAGAGGCCTGGCTTCTCCTTCTCCGTCTACTCCCGCAGCCCCAGAGCCTTGGCTGGTGTTTTGCCTCCTGGAGAGAAGGAAGGAGCACTCCCAGGTCCTCCGTGACATCTCCAGCAGCACGCGCAGTGTCAGTACTGTGGGTGGAGTGGCTGTGGCGAGGAGTCTGTGTGTGGGGTGTGATGTGCCGACTCGCGCGGCCAGGCTGCAGGCCGCAGTCACCCTTCCTTCCGTGGGGCCCCAGCAGCCTGATCACTGAAAACAAGCCCCCCGAGAAGGGCCCCAGCTGCTGCTGTGTCCCCGGGTAGCTGTCTCAGGAGTCCCCAGTGGGCTGCCCCTCCTGGTTCCCCGTGGCCCTGCTGAAGGTGACCTTTGTAAGATGCCAGTGCCCGGGGGGCAGCTGTCCGGTCAGTGCCACTCTGACTTGGACTGGGATGGGGTGGTGCTTTCTCCACAACCTCATGACAGCATCGGGGCCCGTGCAGTGCCTGCCCTCAGCTGCTTTGAGAAGAGGCCAGATGGAGTCTGTTCCCCTGGAATTTTAAAATCTTGACAAATAACAATCGTGTGTATCCAAAGGTGAAGATTAGCTCTCCATGTGCATCGCATGATGACGACCACAATCAAATCCGTTAGTGCATCCATCACCACCATAGAGGGCATCCGCCTGTGTAATGGGGTGGCAGTGCAGATACGTACAATCTGTTCCCTTAGAAAATTTAAAGTAATTTTTTTAAAAGAATTATTTATTTTATTTGAAAGTCAGAGTTACATAGAGAAGAGGCAGAGAGAAAGAGAGAGAGATCTTCCATCCTCTGGTTCATTCCCACAATGGCTGGACTGTGCCGATCCGAAGGCAGGAGCCACAAGCTTCTTGTGGGTCTCCCATGTGGGTACAGGGCCCCAAGGACTAGGGCCACCTTCTAGTGCTATTCCAGGCCACAGCAGAGAGCTGGATCAGAAGTGGAGCAGCTGGGACTCGAACCGGCACCCATATGGGATGCAGGTACTGCAGGCAACAGCTTTACCCGCTATACCACAGCACTAGCACCTTAAAGTAATTTTTTAAAAACACTTTATTTATTTATTTGAGAGGTAGATTTACAGACAGTGAGAAGGAGAGACAGGAAGAAAGGTCTTCCTTCCACTGGTTCACTCCCCAGATGGCCACAATGGCTGGAGCTGCACTGATCCGAAGTCAGGAGCCAGGAGCTTCTTCTGGGTCTCCCACGTGGGTGCAGGGGCCCAAGTACTTGGGCCATCTTCCACTGCTTCCCCAGGCCACAGCAGAGAGTTGGATCGGAAGAGGAGCAGCTGGGACTAGAACTGGCACCTATATGGGATGCCAGCGCCCAGGTAGAGGATTAAGCTACTGTGCCACGGCCCTGGCCCCTAAAGTAATTTTGTTAACTGTAGCCACCATGCTGCTCATTATATCCCTAGAACTTATTCATCTTTAAAAAAAAAAAAAAAGTCCAGGAGTGACTCATTATAGAGCTGAAAGTCCTTGAACCTTTATTTCCCCATCACAGTCACTGCAGGTCCCTGGCACCCGCCGTCCTACACCCTGCTTCAACAGGTGGTGTTTCCAGGTCGCACGTGCGAGTGAGGTCGTGCAGTCGTCCCTCTGGATCTGGCCTGTTTCACTTAGCGCAGAGTCCTCCAGTTGTGTCCGTGTTTCGCGGTGACAGGATTCCCTCGTGGCTGACCCACGGCTGAGTCCTATCCCACTGCATGTAACACACCTTGTTTTCTTTATCTGTTCTTCCTGTACTCTTGTCTTCCAGACCAAACATCCCTGCTCGGCCAGCCTGGATGCCCCCACAGGCCTAGCACGGCTGAAGGAGCCACATCCCTGTCCCATGGCTTTCAGCCCATCTGAAGTTGCGTGTCTCGCTGAGATTGTTTGCACCAGGCTAACCATCCTCCCCTGAAGACTGAGCTCCCCAGGTTGGGGAGGGGGAGAGGCAAATCAGGCCTGGTTTTGGTCTCCATGATATCCCAGGGCCCAGCCTTGACCTTGGTCCATAAGAGGTCACCTAGTGGTGACCCTGAGAAGGGACTGCCCAGTTGTGCTTGGGGGCTAGGGGGTTACTTGATTAGGTGCAAAAGGGCAGCACGTTACTTGATCATGCATCCAGTTCTTGTCACCTCAGGCAACCCATAAAACAGTCTGGTGGGAAGTCTTCCCGCTCTCCTGCTCTGTGGAGTGCTGAGGTTGGCACTGGGCGTCCAGAGACAGGATAGAGCAGACTGAGCGCAGTGGGTGGCAGGTACGCTCCATGATTCTGAAGTTGGCATCTGCTCATCAGACACCTTGGTGACAGCAGTGTCATTATCTGGACCCACCAGAGTGGGGCTGGCTCTGTCCACTCCCCAGCCCTCATTCTGTCTTCTTGAGGTGACGTGAGCTCGTGCCCACAATTATTAGTAAAGAATGCATTTCTTTTTTTGTTTGTTCGTTTGTTTGTTTAAGATTTATTTTATTTGAAAGAGTTACAGAGAGAGGTAGACACACACACACACACACACACACAGATCTTCCATCTGCTGATTCATTCCCCAAATGGCTGTATTGGCTGGAGCTGAGCAGATTTGTACAGCAAAAAGCTTCTTCAGGGGCCCCAGGACTAGGGCCATCCTCAGCTGCTCTCCCAGGCACAATAGCAGGGAGCTGGATTGGAAGTGGAGTAGCAGGGACTTGAACCTACACCCATATAGGATGCCAGCGCTGCAGGCCTGGGCTTTAATCTGCTGCACCACAGCAACAGCCCCGCATTTCCTCTTTGGCTAGTCTGCCTTATTTGCTTAACCCGGTGAACTGTGGAGCTGTGTTTCCTTGGCTAAGTTGTTCATCTTCTCCTTGGCGTTTGACTGCGGTAATATCCCTCCATCAGCGTGCTCGTACAGTAATTCAGGCGTTTTGTTCTAGCAGTGAAGACACTTAGAGTTAATAACACATGAAGGCGTCTCATTAAAAGGGAAGTTTTGTTAGGATACATTAACACAGGCCGCGAACCAAAACACAAATCATTGCATTCCTCGGCTATTAAGGAAACAGGATGAATTAGGACCCTAAAGCCATTTGTAAAAAAATCTTTGCCAACCTGTTTTCCATCTGCCTGTCTTTGCACGGAGCAATCCCGGTAAGGGCTTGGAATCTTCCGGAGTTTACAGCTTCCATGCTTGTCAAAGGCGGGCAGAGGGCAGCCCCTGGGCGAGGCATCAGCCAGGGCCCAGTTCTGGTTCTGCTCACTCCCTGGATCACGCTGGGCGTGGTTCTTCACTGCTCCCGAGTCAGTCTGAAGGCATCTAACATCGTAGGGCTGTGTGAAGGCTGTGTGGCAAATGTTTGCTTGTAAAAATGCTACTAAGTGGTGTGTCCTTTTGTCTTAAGCCCAAGAGAGCTACAGTTACTGCGGCAGTGCCTCAGCAAGTTCATGGACAAGTGGAGTGAGTTTATTTGGATGCAGAACATTTTTGAAACGTATGCATAGTGTCTTCTCCACAGTACACGTTTTCCATCAGCTTTTTAAAATGGAAAATGTGTGCTTGGATTTTGAACTTGTTTTGCACCAAAACAAACTTTCAGTTCCGTTTCCCACGAATCTTTGGAAATCCCCTTTGTGCCAGCTTGCACTCTTGACTATTGCAGTCTGGGTAAGAAAACGCTCAGGATTTTGGCTGGTGAAGAAGTCAGAGGAAGCTGCCCGTGGGCAGCCAGGCGCCTGACGTGTCCTGTGGGGAGCAGGGGCAGCCTGTTTTGACTCCAAACCAGCAGTGCACGAATGCGCCTTTATTTCTCGGCTCCCGCCGCCTGCCTTGGCCAGCGTTCCCTCTGGGATCCGGTCCTCACCGAGGTTTATGGCGTCATCAGGCACCTCCTCCGAGGCCCTCCTCCTACAATAGCTCTCTGATCGGGGTCCCTGGTGCCGTATGACAGGGGATACATAACCGCCTGGCCGGGTGGCAGCCGGCACAGGGGGACACCTCGCTCTGAGTCAGAAGCCCCAGGGACGCCTCTCAGGTTTTGTGTCAGTGCTGGGAAAACCAGCCAGGGGCTCCGCTGGTCCTGTTGACCGGTTCTAGAAGCAGAGGGGCTCTGACCGCCGACCTGCGGACTGTGCCTGGCGCTTGTGTTGCTTCCCCTGCCTGGCGTTTGACAATTAATTAGGCATGGTAATTACCTGCTTTAATTTTGTGACTGCGCATCCTGTAATTACCCTTAATTCTCTAATAGGGAAGTTCATGTACACAAAGGCAGCCTATGACGGAGGTGACCCAGATGACAATATCCCCAGCTGCACTGGCTTCCTGCCTGCCAGGCACGGGCCGAGCAGCGGCATCGCACAGCCACCCAGAGAACTGAGGCTGGAGGGGGATCCCAGCGGCGCGGGGGGCGGGGGGAGCTGGGATGAGAGCCCAGGCTTCTCTGCACAGCCCCTGCCCTTCCTCAGCCTTCGCCCTCCCCTCCAGGACCGCCCAAGACCCCAAGGTGGTCGGCATGAAAGGATGGCTCCTGGCAGATCGGCCCTAAACCAGACGCGGGGCTCAGCCCACCTAGAAGCGTTTATGTCTGCATCCTGTCTGCTTGTCCCTCTGCCCTCCCGCATCCCTCTTCCTGCCTCTGTGTGTGTGATCAGTTGTGCCATGGAACAGCCAGCCCCTGACGGTTAGATGGGTTCATCATGTCCAGACTGCTGCCTGCACACAGTCGCACAGTTCTCTGCCCTCTAAGGCGGAGCGACCAGGGCTCGCCTTATTTCCCAAGTGGAGAATCGAAGCTTAAAGAGGTGGTGAACTCATCCAGGATCACTTGGCTAGCCAGAGGTGGAGCTGGACTTTCAGCCCAGGGCTGCCTCAGTGCCCACAGCCGACCAAGCATCAGGTCCACCTGGCCGCTCACCCGCAGGCCCCTTGCCCCGCCCGCAGTCTGGGGTGCCTTCGTAGCTGTAAGTCTTGATCCGTCTCCTGGGCAAGGGGAGGCATGGCTCTGCTGTGGCTTTGGTTTCAGATTCCAGTGGGGCACTTGAATCCCGACTGCAGAAATTACCTCCCGTTTTATTTTTCTTCTGCTGAGTCAAGGAGATTGGACTTGAAGTGGCTTTTTATTGCTCACTTTAAAAGGGAACTTGATTTTTTTCTTGGAAGAGGTTGACTCTTTGTGTCCCTCTGAGGAATTATTATCTTTATGGCTCAAGCAGAAGAAATTGGAGCTGAGCAAACTTAATTTGGAAGGGGGTGTCCTTTAAATTAAAAAAAAAAAAGTGACAATTTGGGGCCTAAGCTCTCTGAATTCTTCAGTGAAATAAGCCTGTGATTTGGTTACGTGTGATTCAAGGACAATTTAGTTCGCAGGGAAACTTTCCCAAGTTCAGATGCTGAAAGCACTGATGCTCAGGAGCGGCCATCGATGTCCATGGAGGGAAGGCACACACGGGAGGGTGAGATTGGAGGGTCTGGCACCCAGGAGACCCTCGGGAGGACACGCCATCTGCCCAGGAGAGGGCCGCCCGGGCCTCGGAGGAGTTGAAAGCCAGCCCTTGCTGGCAAGGTTGGGGGGTTTCCACTGGAAGTGCTGGGCTTGGGTGGCCAAGCCTGGGTTCCCATCCCTGCCCCCTCTGTGACTGCAAGGGCCTTCGTCTGGGGAGGGGGCTGTTCACCCACGTGCTTTGCGGATTGAATTGAGGACGCGCAGGGAGGCGGCGAGGAGCCTGGTGCAGCGGCCAGCAGCCAACAGGAGCTTCACTCAGAGCTGTGGCTGGTGTGGCAGGTGTGGCTGGTATGGGAGGTGTGGCTGGTGTGGATGGTGTGGCTGGTGTGGATGGTGTGGCTGGTGTGGCCGGTGTGGCTGGTGTTGATGTTTCCAGGGAGTTTGAAATCACTTCGTTCTTGCCTCCGCCCCCTGTGCTGGATTTCATCTGTGTATCCTGGGGATCGAACTTGAGCAGCACCAGGCAGCAGCAGGAAATGAGGGCATTGTGTGTGTGGGGGGGGTGCCCCGGCTGCAGTCCCAGGGGTCCTCCAGGGATTCTGTGACCCCACCCCCCACTTCGATCGGGTGGGCTCTGGCACAGAGGCTGGTGCCACAAAAGCACCCTGGCTGCGGCACAGCTTTGGGAGGCCTCAGAGTGAGGATCCTGGCCAGGCAGGAGTACGGACAGCACAGGCGTGAGGGAGCACCTCTGTCCCCGCTTAGCCAGTGGCATCCGTGCGCACCCCACGTGTCCCCGGAGCCTGTCCCCCGGGGCCACGCCGAGACAGCTGAGCATTCCAGGAGAGGCACCCTTGAGAATTACCTCCTCCCAAGGCACACTGAAGGCCACACCTCTACCCGGGCCTGTGGACTCCCTGGTCCCCACAGGGATGGGACAGGCAGAGTGTCCATGGGAGGGGCCCAGTGAAAGGTTCTAGTAGGCTGCGGCGCAGTTTGATCTGGGCCCTGGATCTCACACTCAGCGAGAGCGTAGTTGTTCTTTCCCGAGCATCAGAGTCACAGGTGTGACTTCAAACTCGGGGCTGCTCACAGTTTATAGAACTTCATGCTTTTACAGTGATCTCGACAACTACACCACAACAGTAGCAGCAGCACCCACCTCCTGGGAGTGCCAGGCAGAGTGATGAATGCTCCCCCCCGACACACTTTTTTTGATTCTACCCATTTCACAGATGAGTACACTGAGGCCCAGAAGCAAATTGCCTAACATCACATCACTGGTAGGTGGTAGCAGTGCTGACTTTGGGAAGTTGCTGTCATTCATGAGCCAAATCTGAACATCTCAATGTCTGGCTTGAGCCAGAGCCACATCATTCAAATGATTGCAGGGGGTTAACATTCAAGTTGATCACCATGATCAGAGACTTGAAAAATACAACCCTGTGTTGTTTGGGGTGGCAGTGCCAGTCGCGTGTTGCATTGTTCAGCGGAGACTTGCACGACGTCGTCTTAGGCTCCAGGCCCATTTTGCACCATGTGGGTTCTCCAGTCCTCCTAGGATCATCCTCCTCCTCTCAGCCCAGAAGCAGTGGAGACTCAGAGGAGGGGGGAGAGTGCAGCAGGGCACACAGCCGGCGTGCGGAGGGCCTGGCTCGGGGGGGGGGGGGGGGGCTGGCTGCTGGGTGTGTGCCTGTTCCCAGCAGGGCCAGGCTCAGTGTGGGGGAGCTGACTGCCATGTGTATGCACGACCCCAGCAGGGCCAGGCTCAGTGTGGGGGAGCTGACTGCCACGTGTATGCACGACCCCAGCAGGGCCGGGCTCGGTGTGGGGGGGCTGGCTGCCGAGTGTATACACGACCCCAGCAGAGCCAGGCTCGGTGTGGGGGGGCTGGCTGCCGGTGTGTGCACAACCTCAGCAGGGCCCGGCTCGGTGTGTGTGTGTGGGGGGTTAGCTGCTAGTGGGTGCCTGACCCCGGCAGGGCCAGGCTTGGTGTCGGGGGGTGGGGGCTGACTACCTGACCCCTCTGTGCAGCACGTCTCCGTCTGAGCACATCCTTCGTTCTGCACTACGGGGACCCTTGGCCCCCACCCCGGGCCATCAAATCCAGGTGGTCCCTCCCCGGGATGTTTACTTGTGTCCTCAGTCCAGTGGCTTTCCTAGGCCGCGGGTCCCCTGCAGCCTGACCATGGGCGGATTCCCACGGTGGAGTCTGCGTGTGCTGGAGGTGATGGCCACACCAGTGGTTTACTTAGGACAGGAGGGCACGGCCTCGTGGTATCCCAGGTCCTTTCTCAAGCGTTGGGTTCCTGAGTGTGCCTTGTCCCTCCCAACAGAGGATACAAGGAGACGAAGCGGGAGGGCCGAGGGGTGCCCTTCTGAGATGAGACATTCCCTGTGACCTGAGCATTTGAACGAAATGCAGGCAAACTGGCGCCGTCCTGGTTTTCAAGAGATGAGAGAATTCTAAAGAAAGCGCCGCTGAACTGGTACCGCCCAAGTCAGCCAAAGTAGGGCACAGAGGCTGATCTAAGGTGATGGTGAAGATGCCGAAGGCTGCGAGCCTCCCCCAGAGCCAGGCTGTGGCTGTGGGCCAGCCCTCGTTGGGCGTCGTTGGAGTCTGAGCATGAGGGGCAGGCATGGGCAGAGGGGGCGGAACAGGAGGCCAGGGGAACAGTGGAGGTCTGGCGCTGAGGTCCAGGCAGAGCTCGGGGTGGGTAGGGGTGGGGGTGGCCTGGTTTTCAGCTGGTGGATGTGGGGGATTTGAAGCGGGACTGATCAGACCTGATGCCCAGATTTCTAGCTTCGGCAACTCAGCAGTCCATTTGCTGGGAGGACCAGGTCCCAGGAGGAGAAGGAGTGGGTTTTCGGGGTGTATCCCCGCTTCAGATGTAGCTGGAACGAGTGTTAGAGGCCTACAGGACATGACGTCTGGGTCTGGAGTTACCGTCAGAGATTCCTGCGAGAGACATGGATCTGGGAGTGTGGTCTGAAAGATCGGGGGCGGAGCTTCGTTGCTTACACGCCGGAGTGCGCCCCCTGCCCCTGTGGGTGGGACACGCTGCTTTCCACTCCATTTTGCCTGTGAGAAACAAATGGCCAGAGGGTAGAAGAGTTTGTCAGTCTCCAGAGGCTCTACGGGTTACCCACTCATCAGCACCACAGGGCAGCTTTGGCAGGCCGTGGATCCCTGGACCTCAGAGAGGAGATGCAGCCCAACCAGGAGCTGCTGAGATCCGGGGAGCACTGCTCCTCGCCGCGCGGGGGCTTGGGAGATCACAGTGCTGAATACCTCCACCACTCAGCATCCATTTTCTTTTCTTTTCTAATTTTGCAAGAGGCCAGAGAGTAAGTCTTTCCAGCTTTGCCTGCTGTGCGGTCTGTGTGGCGGCAGCTACACCCCTGTTGTTGTATTGGGATAGCATCCACAGACAGCAGGGCTGCAAACACACGGGGCTGGGCTTGGCCCACAGGCTGTGGTTGGCCACCCTGGTCTAGGTAATGAGTGTCCTGGTGGTCAGCACCTGTTTGAACTGGCTGCTCCTCAGCTAGGGCCGTTCAAAGCGTGTGAGATCGGAAGGACCGTGTTCAGCTGCAGGTGCAAAGACCCTGAAACCTCAGCGGGCAGGCAGTAGGGGTGAATGGTTCTTTTTGTGTTCTAAAAGCTCCGGAGTAACTAAGCTAATGGTCGATGTCCCTCCCTCCGGAGGCCTGAAGGAGCGTGCCAGGTGCTGCGTCCGCGCCCCGGGCTCTGCTGGGTTTATCTGGTCCGGCTCGCTCAGCCAGGGCTCTGCTGGGTTTATCTGGTCCGGCTTGCTCAGTCTGGGCTCTGCTGGCTTTATCTGGTCCGGCTCGCTCAGCCAGGGCTCTGCTGGGTTTATCTGGTCCAGCTCTATCAGTCTAGAGCTGTGGAAAGTCACCTCCCAGAGCTCTGCTGAGCCACGCCCTTCCGGATGTCTTCAAGGGCCCAGTGAACTCCTCCCTGTTAAACACCTTCGTATCTGAGAACTGTCCTGTCAGCCGTCCTCCACCCCTGCTCGCACTCCTGTCGGCAAGAAACCGAGTCACTGCTTTGCCTTTTGGACAGCTTTACCCGCAGGAAAATTCCTTCCTCCCGAAGTTGCTCCTGCTCTAGTTCCTACCTGCTGGAAATCTGGTTCCTGGAGACACGTGGGACGCCATGCTGGTCTCTCCTCTCTCTCATCATGGCCTTCCCAGGAATCTGAAAGATTTCAGACACTTTGACCATCCTCGGGTCCATCTTCCCCCCTTGTTTCTATCTTATTTCTTTTTGTTATTTATTTTTTATTTTTTGACAGGCAGAGTGGACAGTGAGAGAGAGAGACAGAGAGAAAGGTCTTCCTTTTTGCCGTTGGTTCACCCTCCAATGGCCGCCGCGGCTGATCTGAAGGCAGGAGCCAGGTGCTTCTCCTGGTCTCCCATGGGGTTCAAGGCCCAAGCACTTGGGCCATCCTCCACTGCACTCCCTGGCCACAGCAGAGAGCTGGCCTGGAAAAGGGGCAACCAGGACAGAATCCAGTGCCCTGACCGGGACTAGAACCCGGTGTGCCAGTGCCGCAAGGCGGAGGATTAGCCTGTTGAGCCGCGGCGCCAGTCTTCTATCTTATTTCTGAAAATTTGGTGGCAGATCATCTGCTATGGCCTCATGCTTCTCACACTTCATAGGGTTCTTATTGAAACGCAGACTCCAGGCCAGCACAGCTGAGGTGGCAGCTGGGATTCTGCATTCTCACATCTCCCACGTGATGCCAGTTCACAGACCACATGGGGTAGCAGATAGATGGTCTGCTTTTAGAACACATTTCAGTCTGTCTTTTTATTATTATTAATTATTTGAAAGACAGAGTTACAGAGAGGGGAGAGAGAGAAATCTTCCATCTGCTGGTTCACTTTCTAAATGGCCACAGTGGGCAGGGCTGGGCCAGGCTGAAGCCAGGAGCCAGGAACTTCCTCCATGTCTCCCACATGGGTGCCGGGGTCCAAGTACTTGGGCCATCCTCTACTGCCTTTCCAGACATACCAGCAGGGAGCTGGATAGGAAGTGGAGCAGCTGGGACTTGAACCCGCACCTACGTGGGGTGTCGGCATTGCAAATGGCAGCTTAATCCACTGCACCAGTCAGCAGCCAAGACTGAGCTGTGCTGGTCTGGTGGGTGTGGACTAGAACAGCGCCTTGAACTTCCTTGCCCCAGTTCTCCTGTGCCTTTCAATGTGGTCTGATGCCACTTGCAGTAAACCTCCTACCTTGTTCACTTAGCTTGAATTAATGAAACCCTTGGGTAATTGTCCCAAAGGCCCCTGCTGTGCTGTGACCACACACACACACACACACACACACACACTTACACTCATGGTGTTGGTTTGTTTGGATTTTGTCACGGGACAGAGTTGAGTTCCATCACATCAGGTAAGGCTCATCCTTCAGGGTGGTCAGAATTCCGTGTTGTCTATCATCCCGCTCATTCGCTGTTTCTGTTTGGACGCTTCTGTAAAATAGATTGGATTTTTGGTTTTCCATCTAATCCCACTGGAAACCTCCACAGAGCTATTGGCATTTTGTGGCATCTTTCATCCTCCTTGTGTTCATAAGGATCTTGTGAGTCCCAGTGACTGCCCTACCAAAGTGCCATGGACTTGGCTAACTGGTGGTCTCCGGGCAAAGACTGAGTTTGTCCCGCATGTTAGAGATGCTTCTCCTTGGGGTTAAAGAGGCTTCTAAACTGCGTACTGAGACGCATTGGTGGTCAGCTGCAGGAGCCGTTTATCCCCGGAGGCTGGTCTCAGGCCGTGCACTTGCTAACGATGCACTTGCTCGGTGTCCCTGGAAGGCGCCAGGGCCTGCACGGAGCTGATGAAGCAGCTCTCCCGTTTTGTACCCCAGAGTGGGAGCCTGAGGGTCACAACTCGATTAGCAGGAGGAAGTCTTGTGCCCCAGCTGAGCTTCGCCCCTGTGAACCCGGCCTTCTGTCCAGGATGGGAGTTGTCAGCTGCAGCCCCTCCCCTCCCAGTCTGCCTCCGTCTCATCTTGGTGGGCGTCTGCAGATTCCAGGCCTCGCTGCACTGCTGTGGCCTCTGTGGGTGGGAGGTGCTGCCATCAGCTCCATTCCACAGAGGAGGAAGCTGACGGCCGGGGAGTGGAGTGGCCTCTTGGGAACAACCTGTTTCTGCTGTGTTTGTGTCTACACCCGTGACAAGACCACAAGAACCGGATCCTGCTGTGGATTGGGCTCTGATCTCTGCTGATGTCGGGAACTCAGTAGACAGCGTGTTGCCCCACAACCTTTCTGATTCGGTCGTTCTTTCCTGTCCCCATTGGCTCACGCAGTACCATCGAGTCCCTACCCTGCCGGGGGCTGGCATCCAATGACGTGAGGCTGCTGTGGCCATGGCTGTGATGGAGCTGGTTTCCATGCGTGGAGCATTGCCAAAATCCAGCCAGAATCCATCCTGAGGGTTCGCGAGAAGTTGACCTTTTCTTTCTCGTCTGTCCGCGGCAGGTCTACATCCGGATCAAGGACGACGAGTGGAACGTGTACCGGAGGTACACGGAGTTCCGGAGCTTGCACCACAAGCTGCAGAACGCCTACCCTCAAGTGCGGGCCTACAACTTCCCACCCAAGAAGGCCATCGGAAACAAGGTACTGACCCACGGGGAGCCCGGCAGCCGGGTGCGATGCCTGTGTCGTTTTTAGACAAGTATTTAGAAACGCATGCTTCTTAAAGAAATGTTGGCTGCTGGGAGAAAAAGTGATACAGAAGGAAAGTAGTCCCCTGTAATCCCAGTGCGTAGACAGTCACCCTTATGTGTTGTGGGCATGCGTCCTCTCACTTCTCCAGGACGGAGCTTGGAGGACTTGCTGCGAGGGGCCAGAGCCCCACACGCACGGCTTTGTGGGCTAGGACATTTCAGTGGCCATTACTCACCCTGGCCAACGTGGCTGCGAAAGCAACCAGACGGCGTGGACGTGAGTGGGTGTGGCTGGGACCCAGTAGCATTCTCGCGTTAGGGTCAGGTGGCAGGTGGATTTGGCCTGGCTTGTTCACCCTTGTGGTGGACCAGCAACGTTTCCTGTGGCCACGGCGTCCACCCAGGCGTGTGAGCGTGACTGAGGAGAGGAGCTCCCTCCACGTTCCCTTCACTGCCGGGTCACGCCCTTCGTGAAGGTCGCTGCTTCCAGATGACCTAGTTCGTTTCTGATCACTCATCCGGGTGCCTTCGAGAGAGGAGGGGAGGCTCTCCCCATGCTTCCTGGTTGATTCTTTTGGGAGGGGTTTGTGGAACACCTGCTGCTGTTGCTGTGGGAGGGGCTGGGCTGGGACTGAGGGAATCAGAGCTGGGACCGGACCTGGTGTGGAGCCTGCTGTCTGCTCCATCCCATTGGCGGGGTTCTGTCCCCCTCCTGCTTATTTACAGGAGGAGTTCCCCAACTGGGCTGCCCTTGGGGTCACCTCAGGAGCTTTTAAAATCCCCGAGCACTGCCCCCCGCGGCCTCCCAGCCACACCGTAATGGAGTTGCACTGGAGGGCGGCCTGCACACGGAAGAGTTTAGGCGTCCCCCAGATGACTCTGCAGCCGCGTCGGCCTCACCTGTGGGAGCTGCCCCCAGACCCACTGTCTCGTAGGCTGGAGCCCAGACACCCCGCCCCCTGGGCAGTGGGCCCTCAGCATGATGCCCACACACGAGGAAGTGTGAGCACCCTCATGTGGGACTGGCAGAGCCACGTGCAGGTTCCACGTGTGATGAATTCCCTAGGTTCCCTCTTCAGGAAGCTCGTTGCTGGGGTTTCCTTTGACCTTTGTCATCAAAACCCAGCACGAGCGTTTCTCTAATGCACTCCCAGCACTTGGGAACTCCGTCGGGGAAACTCCTGTTGCCACTGACCCTGTGCGTGGATTTCTGACCCTCCAGGTCTGTGGGGTTTGAATGCAGGCCGTTCTGAAGCAGCTGTGCCTAGGCCTAGATTCCATCTGAGCCTCATTCTCTGTTACAGAGAAACAAGAAGTTGAACCCACACACTTGGAAAATAGAAAGCACAACTTGGTGGTAGCAAGAAGTACAAGAATTCTTTCTAAAGAGGGTGACAAAGTGAATACTGATTCCATCAAAAGTCTTACAGGCTCTTACGGTTCCCGGGACCCTGCCAGGTTGTCTTTGTGTGCCACCCAGCAGACGTCTGCTTAACCAGCGTCTTATTTTGCAAGACACTTAGTGTGTGGGAAGCATGGTCTTGGCGTGGCCTTGGCGTGGCACCTGTCTGCCTCCTGCTGAGGGAGAACTGTCCTGGTGCAAGGCTGAGTGAAGCGAGGGGTTCGGGGGGGGGGTGCAGTGGCTGTCGTGTCAGTTTCCTGGTGCCACACATACGGCGGCCACATAGCAGACATGGATCGTCTTGCAGTTCTGGGGGTCGGAAGCCCACGAGCAGCCCCACAGGGCCGACATCGAGGGGTCAGCGGGGCTGCTTCGTCTGGAAGCCTCAGCGCTGAGACTGTCCCTTGTCTTTGCCTGCTCATAGAGGCCACGTGCATCTTGGCTGTTCTCGGTCCACTTCCGTCTTCCAAGACAGTGGTCACTGCTCTGACCTCTGCGCTTGCAGCGATGTACTGTGTTCTCCTCTGCTGCTGACCTCTCCCCCCCGGGAAAGAACTCTATGGCCTCAGTGCGCTTGCCTGGGGAACCCGAGAGAATCTCCCCACCTCCGGATAGGTCCCTGTGGCTGTGTCCGGTTCCAGGGCTCTGGGTGTGGAATTCACGGCACAGTCTCTGGCAGCGGTTCCCGGTAACAGAAAGCACGTGTTTGGCACCTCTGGGGTGTGTTGGTCAGCTATGCCCAAGGCAGCCTGCTTTGCAAAGGAAAGTTTTGAAAGCTCACGGTGCAGCATCAGATGGCCCCCAGCGGCTCAGACTCCCTGACGGGGTCTAAGGCAGCTCAGAGCGTGAGGTGGCAAGAGACGGGCAGTGCAGGTGTCCATGTCCATATCTCCTTAGAGTGACCAGGATGCAGTAGCTTGGGCCCCAGCCTGACCACCCAGTCCAGTCCATTACTTCCCGAGCGCCATAGCTAAGTGGAACTTTACTTTCTTAGTGCTGTTAACCTGTGACTTCGGGATTTAAACTTCGGCACGAGTTCAGGGTCTAAATGTACAAACCCTAATATTGGGTGCAACCCTCGCCATCACAAGCTGAGTATTCAAACCACGGCATTGACTCTAGCTCTCGCAGTCGCGGGCTGTGTTCACACCACGGCGTTGGAGCTCCCTTCCCAAGTGAGCAGCCACTGCGGGCTGTTTCCCCCGCTGGAGTCCTTGCAGGCGAGGCTCGAGGGCTCTGTTTCTGTGATGAACCCATTGGTTTTCTCATTGACACACGTTAGGAGCCATTTGGCTCTCTGCTGGGCATTAAATGCTGTCCAAAATATTTCTGGGCTGTGAGATTACGTGTGTGTGATTATTTAATCTCTCCTCTGAGCCCCTCGAGCCTTCTGAATGCACTCAGCCAGTGTGACATCTGCCTGTTTCCACTCCCGTTGTTGGACAACTGATTAAAATCACAACTTCGAAGAGCGCTTCTCAGCTCTTACCCTCTTCTTGAGTAATTGAGAATAATTGCTACCTTCCCCTCCAGTGCTCCCATTAATATTTGAGGGCCCTGTGTTACTATCTGGGTTATCTTTAGCTGCGAGAAAAAAACACTTTCAGCCTCTCAAGTTGCAGCCATTCTGGTGTTTTCCCTGATTCCACCTTTTGGGGCTCAGCATCCCTCCCAGGCACAGGGAGCGCCTCCGTCTCCCTCGTCCTCTTCTCCACGTTGCTGGGCCAGGTGTGCGCTTATCAGCTGTCTGATCTAGAGGCCGAGAGTTCGGGCTGTAGGGTCTCACTGGCTTGGATTCAGATCCTGCCCCTGGCACACGCTTGCTGTGTGACCTCAGGCCAGTCCCCCAGTGCGTGTGTCGCCCATGGAGGCGGGGGGGGGGGTGGTGCTGACAGCAGGTGCTCTGTGGAAATCTTCAGGGAGCCTCGCCAGGCTGGTTTCTGGGTTTTTATTCCATTTTATTTTATTTCTGCTTTGCTGTTTGGAGTAACTCGGGCATCTACATGCTTGGTTTTTCTTTCTTCCATCCTCTCCTCTTCCTCCTCCTTCTGGTTTCTTACCTTTGTAGTGGAGGATTTTGTGATGGTTACTATCGTTCTTGTCTTAAAAATTGAGCTGTAACATAGCTGTGATCCTACGGCCCGGCGTGGCGGATGTTCACCCTGTAGACACATTTACGTGATTAGGGCTAGACCAAGAAGGAGACCCTTAGCAGAAGCTGCTTCCTGTCACTCCTCCCCACAAGGGGGCGCTGTTCTGATGCCATGGGGGAGTGTTCCCTGTAGTAGGACTTGTATAAGTGGATTCATATAGCAGGTGCCCCTCTGTGTCTGGCTTCTTTCCTCCCCAGCATTGCGTCTGTAAGGTTCCTCCATGTTGTTGTAAGTGCAAGTGGTTGGCTCATTTGCATTGGTGTTAGTATTCCGGGGTGTGAATATGACATAATTTGTTTCTCATTTACTCTATTTTTTAAAAGCTATTTTGACTTCCTGGCATGTGTCAGTTTCCTTGCCTTTTTTTTTTTTTAAAAGATTTATTTATTTATTTGAAAGGCAGAGTTAAAAAGAGAGGGAGAGGGAGAGGGAAACAGAGGGAGGGAGAGAGAGAGAGACAGAGAGAGGTCTTCCATCCACTGGTTCACTTCCCCGCATGGCCACTTTACACTGGATGCGTGTGTGGAAGCTTCTGGTTTGGCTCAGTGACAACTAGCGTCATAATGAACGTTCCTGAAACGTCTCCCGCTGGATGCCAGCCCTCGATTCTGTGGGTCTGCGTCTCAGAGCGGACTTGCTGCTCCTGACTGCGCCTCTCTTCCACACTGGTGGATTCTGCCAGTGAATTTGACCTGATCCTATGGCGATGACTTCTTACAGGGAGGCAGAAAAGACAAAGCATCAGGCATCCAGCACCCGAGTTGTAGCAGCCATTCCCATTTTGTGTTCTTGGCTTCTAAGCTCTTAAAACACGGCCGCAAAGTGGTTCACATGTGCCTCAGAACAGAGGAGTGGAATGAACATCACACGGCACCATCCAGATACACTCTCTGTTAATGTCTAGAAAATTAACATTGTTTATAGAGCCAAATGTAGTAGGGACCCACTAGGGGCCATTTTGAGTCCAGCCAGTGCGTGATTTATGATTTATTACCATGATTAGGAGGGGGTTTTCTTGTACTGCTTTGCATAGTGATGTAATCCTTTAGGTATCCTTCCACAACTCGAATTCTTCACCAGTGTTGCGCTTTGGGGATGAGCTCATTGGCATGCATGGCATTCTAGCTTGTTACTGTTCCTGCACTTCTTGATACTCTGTTGCATGACTGCTCGGTGGTGTCTTTGTTTTTCCTTCCTTTGGTGGACACTTGGGTGGTTTTTAATTTTTTCCTCTTCAGCGTTGCGGTGAGCATCCTTGCACCCCTCTCCTGGCCACACGTTGGAGACTCCGCTATGCCGGGTTGTGTCCTAGGACACTATGAATGAGGCTGCTGGTGCACAAGACAAGCTTGTCTGCACCTGGCAGATGGCTCTCCAAGGTGCTGGCCCCAGTTTGCTTCCAGCCAGGTGGATGGCATTCCCTGTGGCTTTTTCATTCTCAACAATACGTGGCATTATTAGACTTGAAATTTGTATTTTGCCACCACAATGGGTACAAAATCGTATCTCACCATGGTATCTCACCAAATCTCACCATGGTATCCCACCATATCTCACCATGGTATCTCACCGTATCTCACCATGGTATCCCACCGTACCTCACCATGGTATCCCACCGTATCTCACCATGGTATCCCACCGTATCTCACCATGGTATCTCACTGTATCTCACCATGGTATCTCACCGTATCTCACCATGGTATCCCACCGTACCTCACCATGGTATCCCACCGTACCTCACCATGGTATCCCACCGTATCTCACCATGGTATCCCACCGTACCTCACCATGGTATCCCACCGTACCTCACCATGGTATCCCACCGTACCTCACCATGGTATCCCACCGTACCTCACCATGGTATCCCACCGTACCTCACCATGGTATCTCACCGTACCTCACCATGGTATCCCACCGTACCTCACCATGGTATCTCACCGTACCTCACCATGGTATCCCACTGTACCTCACCATGGTATCTCACTGTATCTCACCATGGTATCTCACCGTTTCTCACCATGTTTTTTTTTTTTTTAAGTTCATTTATTTATTTGAAAAACAGACTGATAGAGGAAGAGACAGAGGCTGAGAGAGTGAGAGAGATCTTCAATCTGCTGGTTTACTGTCTAAATGGCTCCAATTGCTGGGGCTGGTCCAAGCCAAAGCCAGGAAAATGTAACTCCATCTGGGTCTCCCATGTGGGCAGCAGAGACCACAGACACAGGCCACAGACATGCACACAGGCCGCTCGGGGCCTTAGCAGGGAGCTGGATCAGATGCAGAGCCAGTGGGACTCGAACTGGCACCCTGACGTGCCGGCATCACAGGTGGGGGCTCACCCCGCTGAGCCACAGCGCCGGCCTGACTCATTGTGGTTGTGACTCACACTTCCCCAGATACCAGCAGGATTGGGTCTGAACGTGAGTTTTAGCCACTCACGTTTCCTCTTCCCTTTCTTGTCTTTGTGTATCCCTTGGTCATTTTTCAGTTGGGTCCTTTCCCCATGTGTCCTGCCTGCCATCCTCTGTCTCTGCATTCCTCACAGTCCTGTCTCAGTGCTGTGCCCCCGTGAGGAGAAGCTCTGCTCCTTCCACACTGCCACCCACGCCTCGTTTCCCCCTCTGGCACCTGCTTCCTCCCCAGCCCCCATCCTGCTGGGGCACAGACTTTGTGTGCATGTCTGCAATCTGTGTGTCTGGGTCTTTGTGCATGTTTGCAGTCTGTGTGCGTGTCTGTGGTCCATGTGTGTGTCTGCGGTCTGTGTGCTTGTCTGTGGTCCATGTGTGTGTCTGTGGTCTGTGTGTTTTTTCTGTGGTCTGTTTATGTGTCTGTGGTCCATGTGTGTGTGTTCTGTGTGTGTGTCTGTGGTCTGTGTGCATAGCTGTGGTCCATATGTATCTGTGGTCCATGTGTGTGTCTGTGGTCTGTGTGTATGTCTGAGGTCTGTGTGTATGTGTTTGTGGTTCGTGTGTTTGCCTATGGTCCAGGTATGTGTTTGTGGTCCCTGTGTGTGTTTTGTGGTCTCTGTGTGCCTGTGGTCTGTGTGTGTGTCTGTGGTCCATGTGTCTCTCTGTGGTCTGTGGTCTGTGTGTGTGTGTGTGTGGTCCATGTGTGTGTCTGCAGTCTGTGTGTGTATTCGTGGTCCGTGTGTGTGTCTGTGGTCCAGGTGCATGTCTGTGGTCCGTGTGTCTCTCTGTGGTCTGTGGTCTGTGGTCCGTGTGTGTATCTGTGGACTGTGTGCATGTCTGAGGTCTGTGTGTATGTGTTTGTGGTTCGTGTGTATGCCTATGGTCCAGGTATGTGTTTGTGGTCCCTGTGTGTGTATTTGTGGTCTCTGTGTGTGTCTGTGGTCCAGGTGCTTGTCTGTGGTTCATGTGTGTCTTTGGCCCAGGTCTGTGTCTGTGGTCTGTGTGCCTGTTTTCCTCTCCTGCCTGAGTTCCCCGGAGCAGCAGGTCCTCACCACCCTCTACCTCCTCATCCCCACCCCGAGGTTCCGGCACGGGGTCTGCCATGGAGGACCGTGGGGCCCAGCCTGCGTTCTTCCTGGTGTCCCCATAGCAGCTGTCTCTGACTGGGCTCTTGGAGGCTCTGCGTGTCCTGCGAGTGTGGGATGCGATTTCCACTGCCTCTTTGGAGAGCCATTCTTCTCTGCCAGACCCCAGTCCTATTAAGCTCAGCCACCCCCATAGCACTTTCCCATCATTTA
This sequence comes from Sylvilagus floridanus, assembly GCA_949820135.1. Classification (NCBI taxonomy): domain Eukaryota; kingdom Metazoa; phylum Chordata; class Mammalia; order Lagomorpha; family Leporidae; genus Sylvilagus; species Sylvilagus floridanus. Next base: position 39,171,115 of record OX463234.1, on the reverse strand, counting down.
ATTTCTCAGCCGTGGACCTTCTGAGACATTCTTTTTTGTAATGAGTTTTGGAGCCTTTTTGAGTTAAGTGCCTGATCCTCATAAGCCGGAGAAAATGGAACTATCTCGTGTCGCAGAGGAGCCTTGAATGCTGGTGTTGAGCCCTCCCTCGTGTCCTGGGCAGCCGGATCCCGTTAGCGGAACATCAACAAGCCCTCTTCGCGTCAGCGGCCCCGGCCTCGTAGGAACAGCAGCTGTTTATGGAGTGCTAACCACGTGCCGGGCGCTGGGCCAAGGACATTTTGTCTGCGCGCTCTTTCTCTTGCTCTCACTTAATCTTCCCAGTGTCCTGGTGGCCCAGGGATTATCCTCCCTGCCTCACCTCCTGTGACTGCCTGTCTCCCTCCTAAAGCATGAGCCCTCGGAGCCCTGTCTTGCCTCATGACATTTGCACTTCCAGGCCCCTCTAAACATGCCAGTCTTCCCCCACCACCATCCCATGTCTGGTTCCGGGTTCCCTTTCCCAGCCACGTTGGGGAGATGTGAGCTAAGCTGTCCCCTGCTGCTGTGCGCCATGGTAGGCTCTTCTGTGTCCCCTTTTTAGCATAGCTTGGCTGCTTACTTGCTCATTTGTGCTTTGGAATGTCACCACACGTGGAGGACAGTGCCACAGGAAGGCCCAGGAGAGGGTGTCTGCCATGTTGGCGGCTGGTGCCGAGCAGCCTTGAGTGAACATCCAGCCCTGCAGGACTGGGAGGGGCGATAGCAGGTGCGGGGTGGACTCCAGGGGAGCAGAGAGCCTAGACGCCTACATAGGTGACCGTACCTACTGTTCAGCGTTGGGGCTGTGTTACTGTGTTGTGGACAGTGTCCCAGTGCACTCATCCGCGGGCGGCACACAGGCCACGTGGTGCCTGAGACGTGGTTTGTGTTTGAAGGTGGTGAGCAAGACCAGGGTGAAATCAGATCTCAGCCTGCCCAGCAGGTGGGGCTGCTCTTCCTCTACCTCGACGCCTCGGTGGCCACAGCGCACCTGTGCTGACGGACTCTGGGCCCTTGACCGGGACCTGCGCTCCCAGGCTCACCCGCCTGCCCTGCCTCTCTCACTTCCTGACCCCTGATGGCTTCAGCATTGCTCAGCTTGGAGGGGCTGATTGTTTCATTGGAGCTTTGAAGAATTCAGTCGGCAAGCAGAGAGGTATGTTCCAGCCCAGGGAAGCATGAGTAACGGTGAGGTCGCACTAGGCCCCGATGTGTGTGGGGTTCTTGATGGGAAGTGCTCCAGCCCCTCGCCTGTGCAGGGAGGGCCCCAGCTGTGCTGGGGTTAAGTCCTGGTCTTGGTAGCGGCAGGCCCCAGACCGAAGGCTTGCTCCACAGCCTGGACCTGCGCCCGCCTGTATTCTCCAGGCTCTCTGAGCTCAGGTCACTGAAAAGGAGGCCAGCAGGGATGCAGAGACATGCAGTTCTGTGGCCACGAAGATAAAGATGATGCCTGCCTGGGCAGCAGCATGGAGGGTGCCTCGCCACCTGTGAAACGGTGCAGGAGTGCACGGGCGCCAAGCAGTGAGCCCCTCAGCGGTGCTGTCTGGAGCACCTACTTTGTGCCAGCCGCTGAGGGTGCAGGAGTGCACTGAACAGAGAAGGACCTCGTGCACAGAGGGGCAGGAGTGCACTGAACAGAGAAGGACCTCGTGCACAGAGGGGCAGGAGTGCACTGAACAGATAAGGACCTCGTGCACAGAGGGGCAGGAGTGCACTGAACAGAGAAGGACCTCGTGCACAGAGGGGCAGGAGTGCACTGAACAGATAAGGACCTCGTGCACAGAGGGGCAGGAGTGCACTGAACAGAGAAGGACCTCGTGCACAGAGGGGCAGGAGTGCACTGAACAGATAAGGACCTCGTGCACAGAGGGGCAGGAGTGCACTGAACAGAGAAGGACCTCGTGCACAGAGGGGCAGGCACAGAGGGCAGATAGCATACATGTAAACACGCAAGTGATCTCTTTGCCCTCTCCAAATAACGTAAAATATGTACGAGAGGTTTAGCTCCAGAGCTGTGCCCGGAAAGGTCGCTCGAGTCATGCAAATGTTAAGCTGCAAACCATACCGCACAGAATTTCTTTGACTTACAGATTTACAAAGATTTCCCCACTGTTGTAAACCAGAGGTCTTCAGAGGTAAAAATAGAGGTGGTCGGATTTTCAGAAATGAGCAGTGACCTCTCAGCTGGGCTTGGCCTTCTCCTCCTTGATAGGAGATGTGGCTGAGGGCGCTGGGTAGCAGGTGTGTTGTTAGTTGGGACAGGCAGCTGCAAAGATGAACCAGGCCAACAGATCTGGCCTTCTGCTTCATTCTGGTTTCTGCCTTTTATCTTCTCCCCTGGCCTCTGCCTGCTCATCTCGCCTTTACTGGGAGATCCCACAGAAAGCACAGACCCAAGTTCTACGTGGTCGTCATGCAGGCAGAAGAAACAACGCAAGGCCTCTCCCTCAGCCACACTGTTGGTGCTCACGTGGGATGCAGCACTGTGGCTCATGCCTCCCCCACTGCTTTGGGACTTTGCAGATGCCTCCAGTGCATCGATTTTGGAAGGGATGGAACAGAAGCATCTTCCCTTTGCCAGTGGGTTAGGTTTTGGTGCTGTGCTCCAGGTAGCTGATGGGTGTGCCAACAATGCCGGCACCTGAGCAGGGCCAGACATGGCTGCATCTTTTCCAGATCCCAGATTTCTTAGATTCTGTCAGTCACTGCCTTCCTGGGATCTGCCCCTCTTCTGTGCTTAGACCACAGCACAGGCCGCTGGTCAGCACCACGGACAGTGCCGGCATAGCTGCCAATCCTCTGATGATCTCCCACTCCAACTGTGTCTGAACCACTGAGGTTTGAACAGATTCAGATGGTCAGACCATACCCTGGACTTATAATTACAAGCTCTAGGACTGCAACCCTCCACTCGTTTTTTGAAAAGCCCTTGGATAATGCCCACCTTGTTGGTCTGCAGGCCCAAGAAAAGCTCAAGTTTATACCAAAGGGTCCATGTTCAGAGAGCCAGGACAGCACTTGTGATGTCTGTCCACTTCTCCCTTAGAACCCCTCCCCACTCATGTGCTAACCTTGTGCTGGGGTGGCCAATGCTTTCATGAGTTGGAGCTAGGCTCTCCAGCTATGGTGTGGCTTGAAATGGAGGGTATTAAACAGGACCTCCAAGGATGATTTTGAAATTCTGTCTCAGATCTGTTCTCTTTAAAGAGCTCTCCACTTGGTGTGGTCTGTGTGAGAGACTGGCAGACATGCAGAATCTCAGACCCCACCCAGGCCTACTGAGTCAGAGCCTCCTGGGTGCAGGGCACACACGGAAAGTTGAGAAGCACTGGTCTATGTCATTGTTGTCATTATTTCATGGGATCCTTCCAACAGGGCCCCTCCCTGTCTCCTTCCTGCCCAGATCACCTTATTCCCCTCCAGCAAGGGTGACTGCTGCCCAGCTGTCAGAGTGTCAGGCTCTGGACCACACCTATCAGTGGGCAGAGTCATTGTGTGCTAAGTTGGCACAGCAGGCTGTGCTGTGTCCCGTTGCACCCTCCTAGGCTGGAATGAGGACTGCCCAGATATGGGAAGGGCTCAGTCCCTCACCGAGTGCTGTTCACTCCTGTTCATTCAGCAGGTGTGTTTCAGATTGTGGAGAGAAGACAGACTTGGTTTCTCTCTGGCTTCTAGGATGTCCAGTTCAGTAGGGACAGCCATTAAATTAACCCTTAGATGCTTCTACACAGTGCCAAGCTGTTGGGTAGGAACAGTGCAGGGGCCACACTCAAGAGGATTCGATTCAGAGGCCCAGGCAGGGACCTATAAGCTGATATGCAGGGTGTGTCATAGATCGCAAGATGCATGTTCCAGGCAGAGCTAGCAACAGAGCAAATGTAGGCCTATGCATTTCAGTACTGCATACTGAGTCCAGATGCTCTTTCTGTGAGTCATAATTTCCTGCTAGTGAAATGGAAGATTCTAGTTCCCATTGAATCCTTGGAGATGGCTTTATGTCCAGACTCAAGACTGACTCTGACCAGGGCGGATGACGTGACTTGTACAGACATGTACACAGACCCAAGACTGCCACCCAGAATAAAGCCTGCCTCAGCTTGGGCATTTACCTTCCCTGGAGTTTTAGGAGTGTGAGGGGGAGGCGGTGGGGGAAGGGCATGGGCTCTGGAAGCTGTATATCTGAGTTTGGATCCTGGAGTGTAGACCAGGGTGTCCCCTTGCTGTGCTTTGTTGTCACAAATGTAAAGACAGTGGCATCTCCATCAGGAGGATACTGTGAGGATCAGGTGAGCTCGTGCAGGGTGTGGGCTCAGAGCAGGCCTGGCCACAGGGAGTGCTCAGAATCCTGTGGCCATGATGGCTCTAGGAGGAGATGGCATTTGGGACATGCTGGATCTTTTGGCCACATAACGCTCTCAATGTCACCCCCTGCTCCCTACCCCCACTCCCTGCCACAGTGGACAGGGTCCCATTTTACAGATGGGAAAACCAAGGCTCAGAAAGGGTCTGCTTAGGCTCAGCCTAATTTTCTAGCCCTGGAGTTCTTATTCTGAGATGTGAGGATAAAATTTCAGGTGATCAGTGAAAAAGAGTGTGCTGTTACTTTCATCACCTTCTTTTTTCCCCCCAAAGAAACCTTTTATTTAATGAATACAGATTTCATAAGTACAGTTTTAGGGATATATAGTGATTCTTCCCACCGTACCTGTCCTCCCACCCATACTCCCACCACTCCTCCTCCTCCCTCTCCCCTTCTCAGTTCCATTCTTCATTAAGATTCATTTTCAATTAACTTTGTACACAGAAGTCCAACTCTTTACTAAGTAAAGATTTCAACAATCTGCACACGCACACACACACACACACACACACACACACTGTTGAGAACAAGTTTTACAGTTAACTCTCATAGTACAACTCATTAAGGACAGAGGTCCTACATGGGAAGTTAGAGCACAGTGACTCCTGTTGTTAATTTAACAGTTAACACTCTTATGTATCATGTCAATTACAACCTGAGGCTCTTGACATGAGCTGCTTAGGCTATGGAAGCCTTTTGACTCCACAAACTCCTTTAGTATTTAGACAGGCCCTAAGCAAAGTGGAAGTTCTCTCCTCCCTTCAGAGAAAAGTACCTCCCTTTTTGATGGCCCCTTCTTTCTACTGGGGTCTCATTCACAGAGATCCTTCATGTAGAACATTTTTTGTCACAGGGTCTTGGCTTTTCATACCTGAAATGCTCTCATGGGCTTTTCAGCCAGACCAGGAAGTCTTAAGGGCTGATTCTGAGGTCAGAGTGATACTTAAAGTGATCGTCATTCTGTGAGTCTGCTTTGTGGACTGCTTCTCATATTGGAACATCCTCTCTTTTTCAATTCTATCTATTATTATTACCAGACACTTGATCCTATTTGTATGATCATTTTAACACTTAATTCTATGTATATGATTAGTTTAACACTTAAGTTGGCACTGTTGCCTGAAATATGAACTTCAAACATGCATTGAGGCATCAAGCCTGAATAGTCAGAGGGTTACCTGCAGCTTGTCACCACTGGAAATCAATCTCATACATTTTCATGTCGCATTATGGTATTATGGTTGCTGCAGATGTCTCCAGATAGCATTAAGGCTCATTGCTGCTCTGAGATTACTGTAGTGATTAGACCTGCCACTAGATCTTGTTATTTAATACATCAGCAAAGCAGCACTTGTATTGCTCCATCACAGTTGGGATAGCTGTGTTTAGATAGAGCACGTTGATAAGCACAGTTCTGAACACGGGCTGATGGACCTCACCAGGCTGCAGAGGCGTCTGCTCTGCCCTCACTCTGCCACTGATCGCGGGGTCGTCCTGGCTCCTACACTGTGCTGCTCCCCACCTCGATGAGCACCATCCCCCACTGCAGCTGCTTTGAGCCACTTGGCTCTTTCCAGTCTCTTCTCTCTGTGCCTTCCCCACTAAGTTCCTTTCTGCAAAGCAGGTGTGAGATACATAATTAATAGGGTGGGAAGAACGTGTTGAAAATACTGCAGCTTGTGTTTATTTTTAAGCTGCTGAATTTCAGAGCTCTGCTCCAGGTGTGGCCAGGTGCTGCTCAGGCAGCTTTGGCTGCACAGAGGCCCTGGGCTGATGGGAGGCTGCTGCTGAGTGGGCGGGAGGGGCTTCTGTGATGAGCCTGTGCCTTGAGAGAGCTGAGTGTTGGAGGGCGGGCGGGGGCTCCAGGATGGGAAGCCAGCAGGGAGGACTCTGTGACCTGAATGGGACTGGAGGATCCCAGGAAGAGGTAGCTCCCACGAGGGATGGGGCATCTGTGACTTCAGAGAGCTGGGGTGGTGGAGCTCCTGGAAGAGCTGCCCCAGAGCTCCTGCCGTCGCCTGGGAACCTGACCGGCCCGCCTCTTCCCCTCCCTGCCTCCCTCCCTCCCTCCTTCCCCTTCCCCTCCCTCCCTCCCTCCCTCCCTCCCATGCCTCTGTGCTGACTGCCAGCAGAAAGAGTCTCTAGTGCACGTCCTGAGATTAGAACCCATCACTGTGCCTGGGTCCCGTACCCGTCCTTTTCCGGTTTGTTGTGTTTTGTTATGCACCTTTATTGAGGTAATTCACATTTCATGTCATCTAATCATGGAAAGTGTACAGTTCAGTGCCTCTTAGTATATTCACAGAATTGTGAAGCCCCCACCACTGTCAAATTTAGAACATTTCTGTCACTCCGAAAAGAAATCCTAAACCATTTCACAGGCACCCGTCATCTCCCACCAAGCCTCAGCCAGCACCTACTCACCCACTTTCTGTCTCCGTGGATGCGTTTCTGCCGACCATTTCATAGAAGTGAAATCATAGCACGTGTGGTTGTGACTGGCTTCCTGGTGTGATGATTTTCAAGGTTCATTCATATAATAGCACATATCAGAACTTCATTCCGGTTTTAGACTTGAGACATAGTTCATGTACCAGGTAGTTCACCCCTTTAAAGCCCGAAAGTCAGTGGTGTTTAGCATATGTGCAAAGCTGTGCACCCGTCACTGCAGTGAGCTTAGGACTCTTCATCCCTCTAGAGAAACCCCATGCCCATTAGCAGTAAGCCCCCTCCCTGCCTTTCTTTCCCCCCAGCCTCCAGCCCCAGGCAACCACTGATGAGCTTGCTGTGTCTGTAGTTTGGTCCATTCTGATCATTTCCGGTCAACGGCCTCACATGCAGGACACAAGAGTCGTGCTCTCAGGGTTCATCTGTGTGTGTCACGTGTCAGTGCCTTGTTCCTCTTTGTTGTCTGGTATTCCAGCATATGCATTGGTCACGTTTTGTTTACCATTCATCAGTTGGTTACATTGGCGTCGTTCCCGCTTGTTGGCTTTTATGAATAATCATGCTGTGAACCATTTTAGATGCAAAAGTGTTTTCCTTTTTTAAAAAAAGATTTATTTATTTATCTTTTTAAAGATTTATTTCTTTATTTGAAGGAGTTACACAGAGAGAGAAGGAGAGGCAGAGAGAGAGATAGAAGGAGAGAGGTCTTCCATCTGCTGGTTCACTCCCCAACTGGCTGCAGTGGCTGGAGCTGCGCTGATCTGAAGCCAGGCGCCGGGATCTTCTTTCAGGTCTCCCATGGAGGTGCAGGGGCCAAGGACTTGGGCCATCCTCTGATGCTTTTCCAGGCCATAGCAGAAGTGGGGCAGTTGGGTCTCAAACTGGCACGCATTTGGCAGCTTAACCCACTACGCCATAGTGCCAGCCCCTATTTTATTTATTTTAAAGGCAGAGTTAAAGAAGGAAGAGAGAGACAGGGATGGTGGAGGGATCTTGCTTCTACTGATTCACTCCCCAAATTGGTGTGACGACTGATGCTGAAGCCAGGAGCCTGGAGCTCCTTCCGGATCTCCTCCTTGGGGCAGGGGCCCAAGTACTTGGGTCATTAGCAGGGTGCTGAATCAGAAGTGGAGTCGCCGTGCTCGTACGGGATGCCAGTGTCACAGGTGGCAGTTTAGCCTGCTGTGCCACGACACCAGACCTTATTATTGTTGTTCTTTAACTCTGTCTAGGAGCGGAAGTGCTGAGCTTAGGAGATCCTTAGTCCTTTCAGGCAACTGTAACAAAATAACAGATGAGTGGCTTGTGAACAGCCACGTGATGTAAACACCTTGATTTTTGTCCTTTGCAAAATGGAAGATTCGTAACTCAAGTGAATTCTGACGTGTTTTATCTCATTGGCTGCTTGTGTTTTTTGCTATCCTATCTAAGAAGCCTTTTGCCTAGCCCAGGGGCATGAGGGTGTGCTCCTGTGTTCCAGCAGTTACATAGTTTTGGCTCTTACTTTTAGCTCTGTGGTTCACTTCGAGGTAATTTTTGTGCCCAGTGGAAGGCAGAGATCCAAGCTTTGTTATTTTGCAGGTGGGTACCTGGTCTAGAACCGCATGCTGAAGAGACCGTTTGTTCCCCTGTTGCATTGTCTTGGCGTCCTTGTGGAAAATTAGTTGGCCACACGTGGGAGTTTACTTCATTGATCTAAATATTTACATGTATGCCACTTCCCTATTATCTGGATTACTGTGGTTTTGTGGTAGGTGTTGGAATTGGGAAACATGAATCCTCCAACTTTCTTTTCCAAGTTATTTTGGCTACTCTGGGTCTCTTAACATTCTGTATGAATTTTAGGATCAGCTTATGAATTTTGCAGAGAAGGCAACTGGGATTTTGATGAGGGATTTTGTTGATTGTGACAACTAATTTGAGTATTATCATTTTAAAAATACTGCCCTCCCATCCTTGAGCAGGGCGTTTTCCCTCTTTATTTGGGTTGTGTTTAGTTTCTTTAAACAATGTCTTACAGTTCCTCGGGGTACCGTTTCTTCCCTTTGTTCTTAAGCCACTCACCATGGGATGCCGTGATAGCTGGTGCTGACTCCTTCATGAGTCCCTGCAGCTGGGGTGGACAGTCTTTCCCCAGTGACAGGGACACGTAATGGGGGCCTTTGGAAGGATTACTAAGCTCCTCCTAACTCAGGCGTGGAGGGGACGAACAGTGAGCAGTGGAGCTGAGCACAGATTCTTACAGTTGAAGTTTTGTTAGCTCATACCACCTCTGTCACCCCAGAGGTCACTGGGGAGTGGAGTGCCTGGATGCTTCCTGTCCTGTCGTCCCATTCACCCGAGCACAGGGCCTGACACGTCCTGCCAGTCGCATGAGTGACAACAGCAGCTCCCACTCCTCACAGACGCAGAGGCTAAGACCCCAAGTGGGGACGCGTCTCAGCCGTGGTTGGAATGGCTCCTTGTTTGACTAAAGACCCCAAGTGGGGACGCATCTCAGCTGTGGTTGGAATGGCTCCTTGACTATGATTTTCACAATTTTTTTGCTCTTCTTCTTACGGGGAAATCCCAGAGACTTGCTCTAGGGTGAGTAACATTTCCAAGTAGAACTTCAAAATACTCCCTGAAAACCAGATATCCTAAAGGTAGGGCTTCTATCCTCTGCCTTCTCATCTCTCCTGCACACAGTGTGGCCCCAGCATGTGGCAGAGGCCCAAGGTTTCCTAAGTGAGTTGACTTTTGTGAAATGCCCTCTAAGGGCCAGCGCTGTGGCACAGTAGGCTGAGCCTCTGCCTGCAGCTCCGGCATCTCATGTAGGTACCGGTTTGTGTCCTGGCTTCTCCTTTCCCATTCCAGCTCTCTACGTAGGGCCTGGGAAACCAGTAGAAGATGACCCAAGTGCTCGGGCCCCTGCACCGGTGAGGGAGACCTGAAGAAGCTCCTGGCTTTGGATAGGCTCAGTTCTGGCCGTTGCAGCCACCTGGGGAGTGAACCAGTCGATGGAAGACCTCTCTGTCTCTCTCTGTAACTCTACCTCTCAAATAAATGAACCAAACAAACGAACAAACCCTTCCCCTATATAAACAAAGGGGTGCCGTGGGATGGTAGGGTGACTTACACTGGCTATGCTGGCTTCTCAGAGGGAACCTTGTCTTGCGTTGTGTGTCTGTTCTGTGCTGGGCGTGACCCGTTCCTGCTTCACACAGCGTCATCCCCTGAGACTGACGTGCTCACGTCTCCGGCACAGAGGCCAGGAGGCCGCAGCCCCGCGGGGTGGAGCAGCGTGCTCCGTTCCTTCCCCCGCCAGCCCTGGCTGCTGCAAAGTGTTATAAACCGAGGAACGTTTGATTGGAAGACGGGCCTGAAATCGTGGCGATGTGTGGCCTGCACCTGGTGCTTTGTTTGATCCACATGGTCTTGGGCATTGTAAAAATTATTTCTTAGCCCTTTGAAATCCGAGACTCCCAGTTAAATCTCAGCAGTCTGGCAGTGGTGACCCCACTGTGGCCCAAAGGCGCACACTGGGAATCTAGCAGCAGCTGCCCCTGTGCACACTGGCCCCTGGAATCTGCCAGATGTATTTGTGCGGGGATAGCATCTTTTATGCCCTCTGAGTTAGTCCCATTAAACGCACGCAGCAGCCTCTGCCCGCCTCTCCATCCCCCCTGCTGTCCAGCTCCCAGCGTCCCTGGGCTGCGACGTTGATAACAGGAAAACAGTGCTCAGCTGCAGCAGAGCCTGCCGCCTGCTGCCATGGGCATCGCTGGTCGTGCCCCGCCGAGGGTCAGGCCTGTGCTGGGCACCAGGGAAGCTGGAGGAGACCACGTGACTGGCTCTGCCCATGGGGAGACAGGCCCCAGATCCAACCCGTCTTCAGCAATGGAGACCGCTGGGAAGCCTCGGCAATGCAGTCTCCCCCAGACGGCCGCCCCGTGGGCATAGTTTGTCCAACCACAAGTACTCACCACCGCTGTGCTGGGAGGGACTTTTGCAGAACTGTGTGAGCTGCGGGCTGCGCTGGCTCCTCTTTCTGTTTCTGGCAGAGCCCTAGGCCTCCCGCCTGGCCCTAAGAGGCAGGCCGTCATCGTGGGTGTAAGCTCCGGGCTGGCTGTGACTCCCAGCTGGGTCGCCTGCAGGAGGCACTCCCTGTCGTGGGCCTCGGGGCCTTCATCACGAAGCTGGGCGGGGCTCTGGAGAGAATGCAGGCAGACGCCTCTCGTGCTGCACGCAGTCAGCTCGCAGTAGAGGTGGCATCCTCGTGGGAAGAGCTGCCGGTGGGAGGAGATGTCAGCACCCGTCTCTGGCCTTTTCTGGAAGTGGGCGTGTCTTCTTGCTGTGTGTGCATGCAGGGTTTGATGTGCGTTCCTCATGGCTGCAGATGGGGAGCTCAGGATTGTCTGTCCCAAGAGCTGGCACAAGGCAGTGAGCCCACGGGGCTGCTGTTCTGTATTCTCCAAGCTCCTTCCTGGGCACTGCCTTCCTCAGCCCCGGGGGCTGTGACGCGCCATCAGCCCACTGTAGAGGAACGTCTTGTGAGTGGTGTGAGCCTGCCTGCAGTCGGGGCTCTCCCACAGCTTCCTAGGGAGAACAGCTTCACTGTCTGAGTGAGATGAACAGAGCAAGCGTGGCCACGGTGCTAGGGCTGAGCCCCGTGGCCTTGTCCAGGAAGGAAGCGTGGAGAGGACCTTTGGGTCTGTGACGCCCTTGTGAGTCTGACCACCCCTGCACTGGTGTGGGAGACCTGAAGAAGCTCCTGGCTTTGGATAGGCTCAGATCCGGCTGTTGCAGCCACCTGGGGAGTGAACCAGTTGATGGAAGACCTTTCTCTCTCTCTCTGTCTGTAACTCTACCTCTCAAATAAATTAAAAAAAAAAAAACTTCCCCTATATAAACAAAGGGGTGCCGTGGGATGGTAGAGTGGCTCACACTGGCTATGCTGGCTTCTCAGAGGGAACCTTGTCGTGTGTTGTGTGTCTGCTCTGTGCTGGGCGTGACCCGTTCCTGCTTCACACAGCGTCATCCGCTGAGACTGACGTTCTCACCCCCCTCGCTCGGCTTGGTGCTTTTCCTGTTCACAGCCAGCAGCACCAGCTTCTGACGTCACCACAGACAGGGAGGCAAGGATGGGGTTAAAGTGAAGGGGAAGAGACCTAAGACAGGCAGCTCTGGGAGGGGCTCCTGGGCGCGGGGGCGTGGTCCCAGGGCAGCGCCAAGGTCGGTACCCTGATGGAGTGATTGACAAGCTTGTGCATTCTGTCCGCTGACGGAGCCTCCTGCCTCAGAGGTCACACCCCTGGGAGCCCTGCCGCCAGCCAGACCCCTCACGTCTCTGTAGAACTGGGCTTGGTGACAGCAGGCTGCTGTGCGTTCTTCCTTAGCAGACTTGCTAAGTTGCATCCATGGGGGGCCTTGGTTTATGTTTCCTTGCTATAACGTGACAAGAATGACATCAGATGAGAATGCTTAGAGAATTCTCTTTCTTCTTCGATAAGTCTGAAACCTTGGAGGGAAGGGATTACGGCCTAAGGAGTCTGCGCGGGAAGGGAGCTGAGACATAGTTTGACCCGCCTGCTCCCTTTCCAGGTGAGGGAACTCAAGCCAGAGGGGACCTGACTTTCCCAAGGACGTGTGTGGAGTAGGGGTCAGTGTGAGGCCAGGTTCCAGGCCCCCTGTTTGCTGACCTGTGTGTCCTCAGCTCACCACACCCCAGGAGGCCGTAGACTGCTGAGCGGATGGAGCTGGGACGCCTTCTGGGCGGACAGTGAAGGAGCTGGGATGCCTTCTGGGCGGACAGTGATGGAGCTGGCCTCTTCCTCTTGCAGCCACTCACTGGCCTCCTGATTTTCCGTGCTCACAGCACACAGGATCTGCCCTCTGCCCCCCAGCCGCATCCATGGGAGGGACAGGGAGGACGCCAGGAGGGGAGGAGTCTCCTCTAAGAACCAACCAGATCTGCAGGGTATTGGAGCCATCTCCTGCTGCCTCCCAGGGTCTGCATTAGTAGGAAGCTGGAATGTGGGACAGAACTGAAGCTCAGACCCAGGCACTCTGCTGCCGGGTGTCTGTGTCCCTAGCAGTCTTCGCTGGTAAGCCAACCATCTGCCTCCAGGGACACCTCCAGGACGAGTATTAGGTGTGTGCAGTTGGCACTTGGCCACGTACCTTCCTGTGCACTTCCCTCAGGGTCTCTCTGACACCCAGGACGTCAGGAGCCTGCCCTTCAGTGAGAAGGGTTGTCACCGTAATCCAGACCAGAGCTGTGTGACTCTTACTTCCTGAAGAACACACTTAATTTCCAAAAGGCTTTAGAAGTCCAGCCGAGCAGTCAGTGTGGCCTCTAGGGGGCAAAGTGAGACCTGTCATTCACTGGCACATTCTTTAGCTCCTCTGCACCTCAGTCTGCCTGTCTGTCAAATGGGAGCAGGGCAGGGGTCTCGATGTGCAGATTAAACAGTAGAGTTTGTTTGTAAATACTTACTACACCTGCTGGCTGCCAGGTACTGCCATTGCTGTGCAGAAAAATAAACACACAGGGAGTGTTGGCTGTGCTCTTTCAGACAGGAAACCCCCTCAGAGAAGGGGCGCTCGAGCAGAGACGTGAGTCCTGCAGCTGTTCTGGACGGGAGCGTTCACACAGCAACACAGCAGGTGCGAAGGGGCAGAGACGGAAGTGTGCACATTCACGAGGTGTGGACAGCTCAAGGACAAAGAGTGGGGGGATGTGGGGTCAGAGAGGACTGGCTAGGTGAGATCCTGGGTCTCATGATGGAGGCTGGGAGCCCAGTGGAGGCTATTGGGCAGGGAAATGGTCTGGTCACTTAAAAGGAACTTGGGTCCCACTGACTTAGGGGCATCTGAAGAGCACCCAGCCCTGTCCTGGCTACTGCAGATGGACACCACAGTGAGTAAGGCCTTGGGGAACCCGCCCTGCGTGTGGGAGAGCTGCCCATATGTGAAGAGTCGCAGATGGCCTGGGCTCCATGGGGCAGCGACGAGCCAGCCTCCCCTGGGGGCCGAGGGGAGCAGTTTCTTGGACACTGGAGCTTGAGTTTGGGGGTCAGGACATCTGCTTGGGGGCTATGAATGGGGCCTGGCCTGGGAGAGAAGAGACTCCCGGAGGGCAGCTAGGGGCTGAGTGAGGAAGGACCCTGTGCTGTGCCAGGGAGCCGGGAAGGTCTCTGCAGGAAACGGTCGCATCGTGGATGCCGTCCACGTGGGGACCCTGAAGCGTCTGTTGCGGTCATTGCTTGCACCCGTCCGAGAAGGGCCTGGGATTTGGGCGATCAGGGCCACTCCTGCCACCCCTGTCGTCCCTCAGGAGTTGCAGGTGGTGCTGTGGGAGGCATTGTGGCAGGACAGCAAGCGGCCTGGCTGCCCTGCCTGCCCTGGGGCGTCCCCGGTGCCTGTCCTCACAGCCGTCACTGACCGACTCCCTCGGCCCCTGGCTGGCGTCACTCCTTCCTCCCCGGCTTTGCTCAGGGACTTCTGCCGTCGCCGTCTGTGGACGTCCTGCCCCCTCCCTGCAGACCCAGGTCAGACACGCCTTCTCCGTGCCCGGTGCTCATCCACACTGCCCGGCCGGAGGGGAGCACCGCTCTCCCCATTTTCACGGCACAGTTTTGGCACCCATCTTTGTGCCTGTCCCACGAGCGGGCTCTGTGACTTGTGGTTCCCTGCATGTGCCCGGCATGTGGGCCTCCTGCAAACCTCCATGGAAGAGTGAAGGGGCTTCCAGCCATGCCCTCTGTGAGGTAGCTGTTGGTTCACTTCTCTCTCACCTCCTTTCCAGAACCCTGAGACAGATCAGGTGGCTGCGCGCATGTCTCCGCTGTGCTGTCCACTGAAGGCTTGGATGAGCCAATGATAGACCTCCAGTGTCCCCTCCAGTCTAGAGCCTGGCACGGAGGGTGTGCCCAGGGGTTTGCTTAGGCGGTAACTGCATGATGGCCAGTGGCCTCTCCCACGTTCAGAGAGGAATGGGGCAAGGGGTGGAGGGAGTGGGATGTGGCTTGTGTGGGGCATGGCCTCTTTCTTACCTTTCTCTTTGCTTCCCAGTCCATGACCAAACACTCTCTCGTAATTGGTGGGGGAGCTGAGCTGCTGGTATGGAGCAGGGAGCAGAACCTTGCTCACTGTCCCTCCTGGAGGGGCTGTGATTGCGGCCTCTAAGGCAGTGGGTATCCTAGGGCCTACGGTAGGGGAGTCTCTCACCCATGCCTCTGAGATTCACCCCACCTACCTGCCCAGCCTGGCCAATCGGCTCAGCACAGCCCTCACCCTGCCTGCCTCATGTACATCTGAGGCGCTCCAGCCAGTGACCCTCTGGGGGAGAAAGAGCCGGTTCAACAAGTAAAGGCGTGTCCACAGGCCCAGCTCTGCAGGGCTCTCTGATGCCCTCTTTGAGGGTTTCAGAGTGGCGCTGGCAGGCGCTTCCCTCCCCGGTCTGCCAGTGAGCAGTTGTATAACCGTCTCCCTAGAAACAGCCCAGGCTGCAGGGTCAGGAGCCCAGGCCCTGTGCTCCTAAGAAAGCTAAGTTCACAGAGCCATGTGGGGTTGCTGGGGGCGGAAGGCCCATTTCCGGGCCTCAGGGTGGTAGGAACTCTGCACCCCTAGGTTGGCTCACACTCAAAAGAGGAAAAGCCGACTCCCAGCCCTCCAGGATCAACATGGAGTAGGTTTTGAAAATGAAGCATTGGGCGTGATTTTCAGTCCCACAGAAGAAAAGGCTGATGGTTGTTCTCTTGCTTAAAATACCTGCCACCCAGATGGAGTTCAGACCCTGTGACGCGGCCCCCCGGCTCTCCACCCTCAACCTCCCAGCCCTTCGCCCTCCTCTCTGAAGCCTGAGGTCCTCCGGCTGCAGTGTTTGCATCTCCCGGCTGCACCCTGCCCTGAGACCCCTTTCCCTCCCCGTGTCTCCGTAGGGAATGGGTCAAGGCATAAGATTTAGACTTCCAGAGTCCCACCCCGAGGTGGTGTGTCTGGGTTCCCGGCGCTCCTCTCAGCCTCAGTGATGTCCCTCTGCAATGACCTCCCTCCCTGGTGGACTGCGGAGAGCGAGGCACGAGGACGCATGTCGGGCAGGTGCACCTGGCGCCTTCCTCAGTGCTACAGCTGCTATCGCCGTGGTGACGATCACGCCACACATGGGTCAGATGCCCCCACGTCCCCACCACAGACCCAGTGCAGACCTTGCCCGGTGTGGCAAGTGTCCCCTCGGTGCATGGGGCGGCATGGAGAAGGCGCACCTGCCCGGAAGGGCCCAGGCAGTCACGTGTCAGGAGGGTGCAGGGTGCGGCCCAAGTGTTTCTTTCAGGAGCGCTACCTCGTTGTCTTGTTCACAACATTCTGTCATTTTAAAAATAGCTGTTCTTAATTTGATGGTATCTTTATCTTCTTGAGGCTCAAAATAAAATTAACCTTTTCTGGAAGGGAAGAAACAGTCCCATTAAAATAGTCCTGAGTGTTCTTTTTTGAAGCAAGGCCTGACTCCCAGTGCTCACTATTAATAGTTCTAAACCGTAATTGACAATGGTATTACAATAGGAATGCCGCACAATGACAGCAGGGCCACGGGCGGCGAGGACTCATTAAGCGGCCACCAGAGGAGTCTGGCACATTCCGCAGGCTGGGCTTCCGTCCAGCCCCATCACTTCTAATCTGCGTTCTGGCTGCCGCCCCAGGAGCCCAACTGGGACACTCGCAAATGCCTCCAGCTCCTTTAAGAGCCAGGCCCTCGCTGACGGGTGCTGGTCCCCAGGGAGCCCCGCAGGATGGGGCCTGTGCAGGGCCAGTTCACTCCCGACCTGGGCTTTGCCCTCCAGCCCCTTGCACACAGGGTAGCCTGGTTCTTCCTGCCCGCAGGCCCGGCTGGAGCCATTGTTCTCCCTTGTCTGGATGTTGGCAGCAGCTTCCAGACTGTTCTCCCTGGCCGTCTGCCTCGCCGCCCCTCAGCCCGCCCCCGTGTGTGTTTGTTCTTTCCACAAACATTTATTTTATGCAGCCTGTCCTCATCCCCCGGCCCTAGGGCAGGCTCTGCTGATCCAGGGATGAGCCAGACAAAGCCCCAGCCTCCGTGGGATTTCCGTTTCCATGGGAAGCAGGAGGTGCTCAGAGAAGGAATAAGGATCCCCCCCACCCCAAGGAAGCAGTCAGTGAACAGGGGCGCGAGTGGGCGCGAGTGGGCATAGGGAGCAGCCCAGGCAGACGGCAGAGAGCAATGCAGGATGGGAGAAGAAACACAGGGTCCATGGCAGGTAGACAGAGGACGGAGGGAACTCTGAAGAATTCTGAGCAGAAAATGCCTGCGGCTGCCAACACCCCACTCCCCTGTGCTTCTAAATGCGCGTTGGGTCACGGAACTCCTGCCTCCCACCTCCCACTGGCTGCTGTCCGCATCTGGCAGGGCTGTACACGGCCAGGCTCCTGCTGAGCCACACTCGAGCCACTAAGCCCAGCCACATGGGCCTTCGCTCTGCTGCCCAGCAAGCTGGACCCCTTCTGCCTGCAGGTTTCTTATTGGCATTAGCCATATCCTCACGTGGGGGCACCCACCAGGACCCCCAGTGGACATGCCTGTCCTCCATTAGACTCCGCTAAAGCAGCCTCTACTCAGAGGGAAGCTCTCTCTCCTCCTGTGAGCCAGATACACCTCCCTGCCAGCCCCCTGAGCACCTCGGCACTGCAGGCCCCTCTGGTAGCTTCACGTCATCCTGCCACGTGAACTGCACGCGGTGTGGCCTCTCGGATGGATTTGCCGGGCCTGGGCCAGCCACAGGCTGTGGCTGTGGTATAGATGAGGGGCTGCAGACTCCAGGCCTGTGGGAAGTGGGCTGGGTCGGGGGGCGGTGCTGTGCCTGCACCTGTGGCAGGCCCTCACTGCTCAGGCCTTGAAAATCACAAGGTTGCAATGGCTTTTCTCAGGCCATACATAGCATACCTGTGGTTTGTGGGTGCCCGAGAATGGCTTGTGGGGGAGCTGGCAGAACTGTCTGCCACCAGCCAGGCTGTAGAGTGGCTGGGGCAAGAAGACCTTGCTGTGACTTTGGAGTGGCTGCAGGGGCCCCTGCTGGCAGTAGATGTCCCATGGCTCTTCCTCCCACCTGGTCTCAGAGGCTAGCCAGTGAAAATCCAAGGCAACAGGTGAAATTTGAATTTCAGATAAACAGCAACTTCCGATAAGTGTATTCCAAAGACTGCCTGGAGAAGTCTCGTCTTGTCTTAGGATTTATTTGTTTGAAAGGCAGAGCGACAAACTGAGGGTGGGGCTGGGGAGGACAGGGGAGAGGGGAGAGAGAGCACGCTTCCATCTGCTGGTTCACTCCCCAGGTGACTACATTAGCCAGGTCTAGGCCAGGACAGAGCCAGGAGCCAGGGACTGTATCTGGTCTCCCACATGGATGGGAAGCGCCCATGTCCTTGGGCCATCTTCTGCTGCTCTCCCAGCGTGTTAGCAGAAAACTACATGGGAAGCAGAGCAGCTGGGAGTGGATGGGGCACTTTGATGTGGGATGCCAGTGCTGCAGATGGTGGCTTAACCCGCTGCGCCACCGTGCTTGTTTCTCGTATGGGTGTACTTTCTTTTCCCCTGACACTTGATTCCTTTTGTCTGGGGGTGTGGATTTTTCCAGGCCACGTGATTACATAAGCCAATTCTGCCTGCCCTGGCTTGGCGTGTCACCTAAGAAGGAAGCTTCCCTCTGTGCCAGGGCCTTGGCCGGATGTGGCGGGACCCCTCTCTCAGGGGGCAGGCCCCACGCTAGGTGCCGTCTGAGCCCTCACCTCGTGTCATGGACAGTTCTGGAGCTCCGGGCTCGGGCCAGCCCCACGCCTGCACAGGGGTGTGGAGGAGGCGGTCGCCCAGCCCTGCCCTCGGCTGCCTTCTCCTCTGCTCCACGAGACCCTTGCAAGATGGATGTGCCCCCCGCTCCTCCTGCCTGTGCCCTTCATGTACTCACCTGGCCTGCACACAGGCTGCCCCGGGTTTCTGCTGTCAGCGAGCCCCCAGCTCCCACCCCCACCCCCCCCGCCCAGGACAGAGCCTCACAAGCAGGATCCTCTGCAGAATCTGTGGGGCCAGGCCCTGCACAGATGTGGCCCCCCATCCCCGGGCTGTGAAAACGTCCGTATGGGCTGTGCATCCACCCTCCAAGGGCAGAGCCTCACCCGAGACGCTGGCCCTGCCTTCAGGAGCCGGGCGGACGTGGGGTGGGGCTTGTGGAACACAGAGCTGCTGAGTAGCAAGTGGCGGGAACCTAGACCCGCCTTCTGGCTGGTGTGGCCCTGAGCCACCCCCCCCCCCCCCCAGTTCTGCCAGAGAAGGTGGAAAACACTTGCTTATTGGTAAACTCTTTCTAATTGTTATTTCTCGTTCACTGGCCTGGGAGCGCCACGCAGGCCACAGCAGCGACCGTGTACACCCATTGTTCTATCCCTGGACCCCCACCCCCAGCTTGGCACATGTGGAGCTCCTGTGTGTAGGCTGTGGACCTGTTTATCCCCAGTTACAACACCAGCACCGTCAGACGCATCCTCGGTGTCACTAGGCGTGGTAGCACGCAGCCCTGCAGATGGCCGTTTGCACGTGGAATCGCCCCGTCAGTGCCGGCCAGCCGCGCGTCAGGGTGGGTGGTCTGCGTCTCCGTGCTGGGCTCTGAAGAGGCAGAGCAAGCCTCCCCTGACACGCATGCTTCGTGTGTTTGTCCAGGATGCCAAGTTCGTGGAGGAACGAAGAAAGCAGCTGCAGAGTTACCTGCGCAGCGTCATGAACAAAGTCATCCAGGCGGTCCCCGAGTTTGCCGCCAGCCCCAAGAAGGAGACGCTCATCCAGCTGATGCCCTTCTTCGTGTGAGTACCCATCACGGGGGCCTCGGTCGCCGGCTCCTGGCATCCTCTCTCCGGAGGTCAGGGAGCAGATCTGGTGGCCTCCGTGTGCCCCACACACTGGAGGGGCTGAAAGGGAGGGCTGGCCACGCTTTGGGGTCCTCCAAGGTCTGTGGCTGAGAGTAAATTCGGGGTCTGGCTTCAGACTGCCGTGTGTGCTCATCAGAGGCCAGGTTCAGCTTCAGTGTGGCTGAGAGGGGCCGGCACTGACACGTCCACATCAGTGTTTCTCTGCCTTGGGTTGGAAGCTGGAGGCCACGCCCCACAGACCCCCGTGTGGACTGCAGTGGTTTCTGCGTGGGGATTAGGTAAACGAGAACAGAGTTAACTTGCTATTTAAATCCCTTGCCCACTTAGCTCTTAGAAAACTTGAAAAGGAAGTTTATCTCTCTCCGGATCTGGCTAAATCCCCTGACTAACTTGAACTGAGCAGTGAGGAGGAGGGGGAAGGAGAGGCCCTGCCCCTCACGGCATGCCAGCAGTCCTCCTGCCCCGTGCAGTCAGTCCTGGCAACTCTGGCCAGGCGTTGACCAGATGCCAGTGGGTCCCCTGGTGGGAGCGGCGTGTTAACGTGTGCCTCGGGCGTGTCGTGGCGGGTCTGTCGAAGGGCTGCTGTGAGTCGGGGCAGGACAGGCGGCTTTGGCACCGGGTTGACACTGAGAACATCAGGCCCACTTCGTGCGTTTCGAAACACAGAACTTGAGCAGGTGATGGCAGGTGACACCACGCTGACACCGGCAGTCTTGGCTGCACGAGGGTCTGGCCCCCGTGGAAACGAGCTTCTGCCCCGGCGCAGCCCTCTCCTGCTTGCTTTTCTGAGCGAGAGGGGAGCGCCCGGGACGTGCCAGCTGTTTCCCGGGGGTGGGAGGCAGGTGCCAGCTAAGCGTTGCCCTGAGCGAGAGGGGAGCGCCCCGGGACGTGCCAGCTGTTTCCCGGGGGTGGGAGGCAGGTGCCAGCTAAGCGTTGCCCCGCAGCTGAACCTGCAGTGAGAGCTCCTGAGTGTGCACCCACGGAAAACAGCGGGGCCGCAGGTCTGCAGAGCCTAGCCTGAGAGAGTTCTGCTTTGCTTGGTTTGGTTTGGTTTGGTTTGGTTCGGGTTTAACCTCTTGTCTGAGAAAATAACCCCCCGAACAGCAGATCTTGACAGCATTTGCTTGCTTCTTTGAAATGCTGAGTGAGGACCCTAAATCCATTTAGTCACTGAGCATCAGTGGACTCGCTCACAGGAGACAATCCCACCTCCCCGTCATGTGGATGAGGAATGCAGGCTGAGGGTTACCCGGCCAGCGCACGGGGGGCCTGGGCTACTGTCCACTTGTGGCTCAGGGTTACCCGGCCAGTGCATGGATGGCCTGGGCTACTGTCCATGTGTAGCTCAGGGTTACCTGGCCAGCACACAGGGGGTCTGGGCTACTGTCCACTTGTGGCTCAGGGTTACCTGGCCAGCACACGGGGGTCCTGGGCTACTGCCTTGCTTGGGGGTGTAGGTGGCAAGTCTCCAGCCTGAGGATTGAGTCTGAGCCTAAGTGGCTTCAACACTGAGGTTTATTATTTGCTTGTTTCTCTTAGTTGAAATAGTTTATATCATCCCAAACAGACACCTAAAAAAAATTTAAAAACCCCAGTGCCAAGCTTGCTTTCACATAGTCAAGAGCTGGTCATCCCCGCCGTCCCCGCCCCCCGTTCTTCCACTCCGTTACACTTAGCTGGGGTCCAGCAGTGGTGCCCTGTGCCCACTGAGTCCCCAGCTGTGACACCACCTGGACCCTGCACCAGCCTCCCCTGCCATGTATCCTGGCTCTTTGGTGGGTTTCTCAAACTCAGGGCGTCCCTCGCTGGACCTGCTGGCCTGGTAGACACCGGGGTGTGGGGTCCTGGTTCTTACCCGCTGCTCACAGGGTGTCAGGACACCCCGAGTTTTCCGTGACGTGTTTGGCTTGCATCCTGCACTCCTGTCCATCCATTTGTTGAGCCAGTTGCTTGTTAAACTGCAGTGGACCAGGTGACCCTATTGCTGTCTGGGATGTAGCAAGGTGGGCAGGATAGATAAAAGCTAGAGAGTAGAATTTTCTCAGGTTTCGCCTCAAAAATAAACCATTGCCCTTGTGCACCCAGGAGTCCAGCGAGACAGGACCTGCCTTTGCACACACTTGTCCGCTTTGTTCCGTTTTGGTTGTCAACCTTCCTTCCAGTGTTTTCTGCACGGGGCAGCACGACTTCTAAGGGATCTGCTCTCTGCACAGATCTGAGCTGAAGAGCCAGCAGGTTCAAGTTTTTTCTCCCAGTCTCTTGGCCTCCCGCTGCCCACCTTGCCAGTGCCAGTCACAGCTGTGAGATAGAAAGCAGGACAGGAAGTGGGATGTGTCTTTCCCATTTTGGATTCTGTGTATCGGTGTGGCCCAGGTGGGGACAGAAGCGCACCCCACAAAACAGGGAGCCAGTGAATGGCCACCCCCAGCTCCTTTGTCTTTTGGGAGCCCCCTGTTGTTTGTATCCTCCTGTTGTTTGCGGGACGTGCAGAGATGTGGCACCCTGCAGGGGGTCTGGAGCCCCAGGGAGTCTCAGAGGCTGAAGGCTTCACTCTGCGGCACCGGCGTGCACGTCGGTGAGGGCCGCATTGGCGCGCCGTACTCTCATTGAACACGTTATTAAAACGGCTTCCTGCAGGGTACTTCATCCCTGGGACATACGTCATGTTCCGCTGCTCCTTGAGGGCGAGGGGAAGTTAGAGGGGGAGGACGCAGAAGAATGTAGGGCACGGCACACATTCCCAGCTGGCCTCTCAGCAGCAAACGTGGTCCACGTTCCCCATGCTCCCCCAGCCCATCTGCTGCCACATTGACTCCCGAGGTTGGTAGATGGACTCTTCGGCTGAAGCAGGGTAAGCTTAGCCCAGGGAGGAAGCGCCCTGCCCCGCACTGCCCGGGACTGCTTGAGCCCAGGTTCAGACCTTGTCACATGGCTCCTTCGGAGGAGCTTTTAGCTCTCCTAACTCTGTGGGCTGGCCAGAACCTTCTAGGCTCCTGAGTCCTCGGCATCGTCCAGTTTGCCAGGGCCCGCCGGCAGATTGGCAGCGTGGACAGTGTTTTAAGATAAGACGTACAGGATTCGTGCGCCCCAGCGACTCCCTCTTGCATCCCCCTTGGCCTGCTTCCCTGGTCTGCATCAGCCATGTCGCCCTTGAAGGCAGACGGGTGTGAGGCCCCCGCTGCCCATGGAAGGCCAGGAGATTTTGGAGTGAGCAACAGCCCCTGGTTCTGCTGCTCAGGAGGTGAGCGGCCTCGGCCAGATCCAGCGAATCCGAGCCCTGGTGCTCCCCATGCGTGCGGCGGGCAGAGGGGTACTGACCTCTCGATGCTGGGGTACGAGACGGGATGGTCTGTGGGAGAGCGTTTATCGCCATGTCTGGATGTGTGTGAAGAAGAGGGGGACTCACGAGCAGGAGCAGGAGGATCCCTACAGAAACCCTCCGGACGTCACCCTGTCTTCATCCGTCATCTGTCCTTCCACCCACCCGCCCATCTTGTACATACACATCGGGCCCTCAGGGAAGGCAGGTGATTTGCCTGGGGTCACGCACAGAGAGGCTGCAGGCAGGAGCAAGTGTGCCCTGTGCTGCTCTGAGATACGGGGACTGTCTGGTATGCAGTAGGTGCTCACAAAGTCAGCCCTTCTCTCCTCCTTCCTGGCCTGGGATCTCCCAGTCTAGGAGAAAGTGAGTTGGGGGTTGCCCTCGGCAAGCAGGGGGGCAATTGAGTGCTGGCTTTTCCTGAGGTAGAGCGGCGGGCTAGGCCTGGGCCTGGGCCAGGTGGGAGCACTCCCCTCCTGGGGTCAGGCCTGTCCCCGGGGAAGGCAATGTCACCCCACCATGGATACTCAACACCAGAAAGCCCCACCTCTGGTGCACCTGCTGCCTGGTCGTCCAGGAGCTGACGTGCAGGTGCCTCTGTTAAGGGAGGCAGCAGAAGCCTGGTCCCCCGGGTGCTGCACTCTAGGGCTGAGGGGCCCCTGCCTGGGGGGGCCACAGTGCCCTGGCTGTGCCGAAGGTGACATGACAGCTCCTCTTCTCTCACTTGCGGCTGGCCTCCCTGTCCCCAAGGCAGCCCCCGGATGACAGTAACGACGCTGCCCTTGCTGCCACTGCTCTCTGTTGGGTGGGGGTTGGAGATGGGTTCCCCGGGGGTGGGGGAGGAGGTGACACTGGGGTGACTCCACTGTGTCCCTCAGAGGGGCCTGCATTCAGCCTGTGTCTTTTTCATCCATTCGCTGTGTACCGAGCGCCTACTAACTACTTAGCAAGCTCTGGGGATAGATTACATTTTTATAAGGAGGAGTGGGGATATCTTCATGTAGCAGAGAGGATGAAGAAGGGATGGACAGAGGAGTCGTATCCCCCAGGTGGTGAAGACCCTGGGAGAGCAGGGGGTGCAGCGTGGGAGGCTGGGGAGCCCCCATGCTGTTTCCCACCAGAGCCCCAGAAGGGCCTCTCTGAGGGAAGACGAGGTGATTGTCGATGGGAAGGGTGCTTGGGTGGATGGAGCGGTCAGTGCAAAGGGCCCGGGGCAGGAACAAATGTGGCCTCCCAGAGAGAGCTAGGGGCCCAGGATTTATTCCAGGTGGGTTGGGAAGCCATCAAGGGTTAGGGCAGGGCTGGGACATAACCTGGTTTATGGTTTTAAAACTTTGTGCTGGATGGGAATGGAGAGGGGCCAGGGCGGGGGATGGGTAGCTGGACACAGAGGCAGCTGGGTGAGTGAAGAGAGCTACCGGTGCTCACCCAGCCCCTGGCCAGCTGGGCAGGTGCAGGGAGGCCCCGAGTTGCTCAGGGCTTTGTCAACAGGCAGCTTTATCTTCAAGTCAACATATATTGGGCACCTACTGTGTACAGGCCTCAGGGCTAAGCAGGGAGGTTGGGAGGGGCCATGCACAGATGAATGAGACCTGGAGCCAGCCCGCAAGGGCTAGCGTACGTACAGGCCATGATGATATGTGTCTGCGTGCCCTCCCTCTCTGTTCTCTTGGTTACTTGGATCTATGCAGAGCGCCTACTTATGGGTCACACTGCCTTGGGCAGTGTCTCAGTCCTAGCACCGGCCAGCCGTGTGAGCTCGGCGAGTCGCTCACCCCTCCCCACCTCAGCAGCAGAGACAGCAGCAGCATCTGCCTCTGGGGTTGCCCCAAGGGTCGTGGGCAGCACAGGTGTCATGCTTACAGGACGGTGCCCCCCAGGTGGTCTGCACGCCCTGCAGGTAGCCATTTCCAGCAGCAGAGAGGGGCTGCAGCGCAGACGTCTTGGGGGAAGTGATGGGCTGTGGTGTGAAAATGCTTCCGTGGTCCACAATGCCGAAGGACCAGGCAAGGCCGTCGGCGTTCCATGCCCACCCCCAGCTGCCGCCGTCCAGGCTCCCGTGTGACTGCAGGAGGCGGCGTCCATCAGGTTCCATGGCCACCCCAGCTACTGCTGTCCATGCTCCTGAGTGACTGCAGGAGGCGGCATCCATCATGTTCCTGCCCCCCCCCCGCCCCCCCACCCCTGTTACCGCCGTCCAGACTCCCGTGTGACTGCAGGAGGCGGCGTCCATCAGGTTCCATGCCCACCCCGGTCACCACTGTGCAGGCTCCCGAGTGACTGCAGGAGGCAGTGTCCGTCATGTTCCATGCCCACCCCCTGGTCACCACCGTCCGTGCTCCCATGGACTGCAGGAGGCGGCGTCCTGCCAGGCCGACCCGAGCTCCACACAGCCCTCTGCTCTTCGCCTTCTCCTGCTTACTCAGTTGACTCCTGAAAGCCTCAGGGGACCTGGGACCTGCTGTGACGCCGGCTCTCTGCTGGGACAGTTAGGATCTTCTGGCGGCTACCCCCACTTGGTATTTCCTGGAACCTCCCAGTGCGGCACGTGTTGGCAGCTGGGTCTCCGGGCCTGATTTCTGGAAGCCCCTCTGGCCCACAGTGCAGGAGCATTTTGAGTTTTGGCAGTTTCACTGCCTCCACCCAAGAAGGGCCAGTTTGATAGGCAGGACTCTGGACATCCTAAAGGGACAGCCATCCTTTCCACAGTGGTGGGAGAACGGGGCCCTTGCCCCTGCATCCAGAGGGTGCCGGGACACAAGGCTGACGCCCAGACAGCAGGTGTCTCCGCAGGTCTTTGAGCTCGGCGGTCACCTTGGGGAGACTGCATTGCTGCTGGGTAGAGAGTGGGTAGGTTGGGAGGCAGGCAGGGGTTGGCCTCGACCAGAGCCTCCGAGAGGGATGGAGGATGCGGAGTGCAAAGCCAGCAGGGGGAGGCGGGGCTGCCCGCACTCTGCTCAGGCCCTGCTCAGAGCCAGGTGCACGCACTGTTGGATCCACCATCCTCACACCCAGGCACCACTGGCAACAGAGCGGTGACAGACAAGCAGGTGATGCGGCAGCCCAGTGGGATGATGGGAAGGGGGCGGTGTCAGAGATGAGCCAGTCTTTGAGGCTGCACATCTGAGTGAGGAAGGTCACGGGGACACAGAGCAAAGGGGTGGACGGGAGACATTGGTCCAGGAGGAGAGATGTGGCCACTCGGGCCTGTCCTCTGAGCACGTGTCAGGTCACTGACGTTTCCCAAAATGAATCCCCATCGGAGTCTCAGATCTCAGGGAGAATCGTCAAGAGCGCCCTGTAGTTCTGCAGACAAGAGGGCGTGACGGTCGACGTTCTGGTTTTAAAGGAATGCACACAGACAAGGCCAGGGCAGGTGGCGGCGCCCACACACAGTTGGAGGTGACAGTGGGCGTCTGCAGGAACCAGGACTGCAGGGGAGAAATGGTCGCCTCTGAATTGGAACTCTGAGCCAAGGCCAAGATCGGAGTGTGTGCGCCTGGCTCTGGCTGCTGCATGCAGTGAGCCATTCTGGCGAGTGAAGGAAGCACCAGTGTGCTCACGGGCCCGGGGCCTCGGAGGTGGTGGTAACACCAGACATAACAGATTTCAGAAGCACCGCCCCCCAGGGAGCTGCCTGGACGTGGTGCAGGAGCGGCTTAGCCCACGCCAGTGCCCCAGCCGTGTCTGCAGCCCCGCCGCGGGCTGTGGCTCCGGTCCTTGGTAGATCCCTCCGCGTTTACCCGTCTCATTTATGATGCAAATCGTCTTGGATTTCTGCAGCCATGAGTAGTGTGAAGAATGTCGGGAGTATTTTCAGAATAATCTATGATTTGAGAAATTCCAGGGATTCTGGCTTCACCACCTCGAGTCCCAGAGCCCGTCCTTTCAGGAATTTGGAGAGACTCTCTGGGGAGAGGATTTCCCAGGGGAATGGCTGCCTTGTGGGAACCCCAGAGGTTGCAGGAAAAACACGCCGGGAGAGCAGGGAGAGCCGAGGGCCAGGGCCAGGAGGGAGAGCACTGGGCCAGGCCTGGAGCCCCATGGGCCGAGGGCACAGGAGCCTGAGAAGGTGTGGCAAGCAGCGGGGGGTCTCCGACAGTAGCCCCTCAGCATGGGAGAGCTGCACTATGACACGGAGCCCTAGGCTCTGGGGCGAGGGAGCCGTCCTCCTCCTCTGCTGCCATCGTGGCCGAGGACCCACACAGCAGGTGGCTCTTTGTTCCCCTCAGCAGTGCTAAGAGCACGCGCTAGTCCTCAGGTGCTGGGTGGGGGGTAGGGAGCGGCAGTGCCTGGGAAGCCCCCAGCCTGCCCTGAGCAAGTGGATCCTGGAGCTGGCAGAGGCCATGGACAGCAGGGGATTTTGCTGGTGGGGTGCACCTTGTGTGGCTCAAAGCTTCCCCCGGGAAGTCCCCGCAGTGACCCCTGGTGGGACCAGAACCTCGCATTCCTTTTCCGGAGTCCTGGCCTCGTGGCTCCTGGGATAACTCAGGGCAGGTGGAGGCCCTTTGGGCTTGTGGGATCTTGTTTGGACAGGGGGCATGGGGGAAAGCCCCATCCCCAACTCCAAGGGGATCATGGGCAGACTCGTCCACATCAGAGGAGACACTGCTGTTCCTGGCAGCCTTTGCCTCCACCGTGCCCCTTGTTGCTGTTGGAGGGAGAAGGGCAGCGCCCCTAACTGGGAGTCTCTGCCCAGGGTGGCGGGGTCCCCTCCTGATTTGTTCCTGTGATCTCTCGCACCGTGCCTGTAGATGCTTGGCACCTTCCACGCATCCGGCAGGGAGAGAGCAGGCAAAACTCCCCCACTCCCTGCCATTTACCAGGTACCTCTGGGGTCAGGGCAGGTCATAGCAGTGAATCAGGCCAGGGAGGTAAAAGGGGTAGGGTTATGAAGTGGAGCTCGCAGGCCCCATCAAAAGGCCTTGGCTGCTACTCACCTGGTTGAAGATTACTGTATGGGACTGCTGGTTACTGGGAAAAAACTGGTTTTTCTGGAATTAGCAGAAACTCCCATCTTGACACTAAATCTCATGTTCGCATTACCTTGGGGATTCATCTGTGGGCAAACAAAACACCTGTGGGGCCCACATGTCCCATGTCCAGAGTACCCCAGAGCCAAAAGGGACTGCAGCCGGTGACACTGTTGAGCACGTGAGAAAGGCAGGTGGCTGTGGCTGAAGCCGCTAAGGCCCAACAGTGACGATGACCAGGTGTTGAGCAGGGGGGCAGCTTTGACAGGCCTCGGGGCCCTGTGTCCCTGGGCCAGCTTGGTACCAGGAGATGGGGGGGAGTTCTTTAGCATAGGCCTGGCAGACTTATGCCCAGCATCCAAGTGCAGCCCGTTCGCTCCGCCACCCTCCTCCCTGGGGAGGATTCCAGCCCCGTGTCCTGCTCTTGGGTGTGAAGCATCCCCCTGGGTTTCCATTTCTTTGCATTTCCTGCCTTCTTAGACAGCCATCAACATGGCTTGGTTGCCTGTCAAAAGATCACAGCTGATCATTTTTTCAAAAAGATTTATTTTATTTATTTGAGAAGGAGACAGAAATCTTTCATCTGCTGGTTTACTCCCTAAATGGCTGTGACAGTCAGGGCTGGGCTAGGCTGAAACCAGGAGCCTGAAATTCTATTAGGGTCTCCCACATGGGTGCAGGGACCCACACACTTGGGCCATTTTTTGCTGCTTTCCCAGGCATGTGAGGAGGGAGCTGGATTGGAAGTGGCGCTGCCGGGACTCAAACTGGCGCTATGGTACAGGATGCCAGCATTGCAGGTGGCAGCCTAATTCCTTACACCACAATGCTGGCATCCACAGCCACTTGTTTTGTATTTTTTATCTGCAGCTGAACAAGAAGAGGGGGACCCTGGAGGGCTGTTGTGTCTGTTCAGGGGGGTTGGTCTCAGTTATTTGGGTCGAAAAGGAAGTCTGGGCTTTTCACCTGTTGAGCTCAAGAACCAAGTTGTGTTCCTGGGTAGAATTTGCCTGAGGGGGTTCCCTGTGGAGTGACTCTGGCAGGACCCTTCACTGTGGGTGTCCTGCTTCCCTCTCTCCACCTGCACCCCTAGGCCCTGGTGGGCTTCCTTGGACCTCTGGGCTTCGAATGTGGCTTTCTGGGCTGTCACAGCTGTGGGGGGCCGGTGCTCCTGGAGTCCGGTGGTTGAACGTCCTGAGACACACAGGCTGCAGTGCTGAGGTGGGGACGCTGTCCAGCCGGAGGAGCCGGCTCCTGGGGCCCATGAGAGCAGAGGGACCCTCTGGGTCCCACGGGCACGCAGGGGACGGCGAGACGACACCGAGGATGGTTTGGCCCTACGCCACCCCGGTTGTCCTCAGGCATCAAGTCCCCATGTGTGCCCTTTGAGAGTGATCTTCCTGTTCCCATTCTGCAGATGAGGAAGCTGAGCCTCAGAGAGAGGGAGAAGGGCCCGAACCAGAGGCTCGCAGGCTGGATGGGGTGGAGCAGGCGGCGCAGGCTGAGCTTACAGGTGCACGAGTCTCCGTCGGGAGGAGCACTCCCCAGTAGCTTCGTGGTCAGTGACTTCCAGGTTGCAGGTCCTGGTCCCCCCCCCAGGAAGTGAGAAGCGGTGTTTGTCACCGCGTCTCTAACCACTGCCTCGGCTCATCCCTGCTCTGACCTCTCACTATACAGACGTGCTCTAGGGCTTCTTGTCAGAGCTGTCCAAGGTCCCATCCACTGCCCCACCTTGGCATTGACTCTCAGTGAGTGTTGCTGGAGAACAGGGTGGGTGGAGGGGACGCCGGGGACTTCCCAGGCCTGGACCCAGCTGAGAAAGGCAGCTTTAGCTCCCTGTGGCCATCCACTCTGATGACCCACCCCGCCCTAACTGGTTTGCCTCCCTTCGTCTCTTAGGCCCAGAAAGGAGCCCAGCACTGGCCCCAGGCCCCACACGGTCTGCTGGCTTGGCCAGCGTCACTCAGGATTGCTGCATAAAAACAGGATTCCATGTTTTTGTTTTTCGCACGTGAGGACTTGCTGCGCCAGAGCTGTGGCTGTTTCTCTCACTGCTTGCTCCGGGAGGGCCGGTTGAGATATTACTAACAACAGGGACTGAGCCGTGCCGATGGGGTTTGGGACACGGAGCGTTTTGTGATGTTTGACGTGAAGGCACCGGCAGGACCGCATCCTCCATGGGAAAGGGGGCTCGAGGCCACGCCATGCGCTCTCTCGGTGGTCATGGGCTAGCCCCTTTAAGGACTTTGGGCCTTGATTTTCGCATTTATAATGTGGGACTGACAATTGGTCCTACCTTGGAACGTCGGAGGTGCTTAGTACCAGGCACATAATAATTGCTGCAGGAAAAACAGCAGTTGCTGTTGTCACTGGGCACGAGCCCAGCTACTGAGCCCCTTAGAGCCCACGTACTGCTCAGCATCACGAGGTCAGGGGCCAGTTCTGGAAGTGTCCAGCAGGGGAGTGGTACGGGGGGACCTGAGAGACCCCATCCACTTCTCCACGGCTGCTCCCCTTCTGCCCAGATGTCGTCCGGGCGATTCAGGAGCCTGGGCCCTGTGACCCTCTCAGCGTAGGGCAGCGTCCCCAGGGCCACACCCTGCGTTGCTGCGCACACAGGCCAGCCTGCCAAGTGCGAGATTCCTCCAAGTCGGTGGTGCCCCTCTTTCCACCCCGTAAACCAGTCACGTGGTGGACGGTTGTCAACATCTCACAGGACTCACACGGCAGCGTGGCACGTGATGGAAACACAGACACTTGGGGTCCAGCAGGCCTGTGTTCAGATCCCAGCTCTGCTGTCCTGCAGCCCGGCAGCCCTGGCCTCTGTCCACCTCTGCCTCTGGCCGTAGAATGGGACTGGCAGCAGAGCCCTCAGAGGCTTGGTGAGGGGGCCGAAAGCAAGCCCCCTTCGACGGCCGCTCTCAGAGGGAAGCTGTTTGGACTGCAGCCATATTTTTTCGAGTTTGTTGAAAGTCTTACTTCACTCCCAAAATGATGTGAGCTGGCAGCTTAGATAGCATCACAACTGCTTGCCCTCCTTCGTGTCTTTTATTTTTAAACACAGGAGCATCTGAGAGAGGGAAGCAGATCAGTTATGTGGGACATGGTCACTGCCTCCACCTTGGGGCGCGTCCTAAGACATCTGTCCCAGCAGCGTGCTGTGGCCCTAGGACCCCAGCGGCTGACCACGTCCGCCGACTCAGCTGCCTCATCCTGCTGACACATCGGCCATCTTGGCAATTGCTTCTCCGTGGGTTGAGCGATGTCACGTCCTTGCGTGTTTCCCCTTGCACTTTCCAAATGGTGTCTTGCAGGGGGAGGCTTTGCGGGCTGCCTTATCAAGGATCGGCTGCCGGGTTTGTGCCATGTGATAAGACAGCCACAGCGCTCGGGTCGCCCACAGCGGTAACAGCACACTGCTCCTATGAGAGGCCATGGCCGGGGCTCGGCTGGCCTCGGCTGAGCTCGCTGCCATGCCCTGGCTCCAGGGTGACAAGACCATGCTGCACTCTTGTCTGTATAGCACAGGCAAGAGCCAGGAGAGCCGGGTTCCCTCTAAAGGCTCTTGTGCCATTCTGATCAGCTGTGTCCTGTTGGCTGACACCGTCACCAGGGCACGTCACAAGGCGGGCACGAGAGCCAGTGTGGGAGGCACCGCAGAGCCACGGGCAGATGGAAGGCTGGGTTCATTTACGCAGCAGCCACACGTGGGTAACGTGTCTAGGGAGCACGGGGAAGGCTGTGTGAGTGTGTGGCACGGCTAAGAAACTCCTGGGCAGCTGTTTCCCACAGCGAGGAAAGTGTCATTTCTATGGAGTTGGGCAGTCACCTCTGCCGAGGTCGGCTCCTTCCACTCAGCATGGACCCCGGAGAGCCGGCCAACTCGTCTGCCCACGCGAGAATCTTCTGCAGTCCCAGCTGCAAAGCCCCTGGGGTTGCAAGGAGGGGTTGGGACGTGGCTGTGTTTGGAGGCTGCTGTTCCTCTGGCCCTCCACTCTGTCGGGTAGTAAGTGCTTGAGGAGGGGACACAGAGGGACAGGCAGCCCAGCACGCTCTGAGCAGTCGGCATCCCTCTCTCCTGCCCTGGGCCACAGCTGGTCCCCTGTCTATGCCCCGCCCCCTCGCAGGTTTGACAGTGCAGTGGACCCCGGGCGTCTCTCACAGTGCACCTGCTGTCATTGACCTTTGTGATCTTTCCGAGTCGTGCATTGTCTCCAAGGCCTGGAGCTGCATGTGGTGGGAGACACCGGGGTGGGGGGTTGGGCAGATCACTGTGCGTGCCCGCAAGGACTCTGCTGTGTGAACACGCATCATGGAGGGGATGCACTAGGCAGCGGGCACACCATCAGTAACGGTGCTCAGTGTTCCTAAGCACGTCCCTGTGCCAGCGCTAGCCACAGTGCTCCCCCGAGGGTGGTCACCACGCCAAGGCCCACTTTACACACGGGGAGACTGAGGCTCAGAGCTGCTGATGCCCCCTCCACAAGACTCTTCCGCCAGGCCTGCTCCTGCCACTCCCCCATCAGGGCCACTAAGGGGAGGACGCTCTAGGGGACACTCTGCCAGCCCTCGGAGAAAGAGCAATCAGAAGATAGGAGAGGAGTCGGCCCTGCCTCATGGAGCTATACAGCGTTACTGAGTAATTGGTCTGCCGTGTTCTATTCATGTGAGAGCCGTGCACCCCAGAGGAGGGGGTGATGTCCCAGGGGTGCAGCCGACACAGCCCCACGGCCACACAGCAAACGCTCAGCCACTTTCCCAGCTGGTGCCTGCCAGCCTCCCGGCCCTGGGACCGCTCCTGCCGGGGCTTGTGGGCTCACACAGCCGTGGTGTTCTGATGGTGGCGGCCCTGCTCAGGACTGTGCCTGCACGGAGACTATGGGCTCCTGGGGCTCTTTGCTGGTGGGAGACTGGTCTGTGGCAGACAGAGGAACCCACGTCCTCTGGAGCTCAGACATCAGGAGAGCGAGGATAGGGCTGGTTCCTTCCCTTTTCAACATGGACATGGTCCTTCTGGTCTGGAGCCTCCAGGTAGAGGGGAAGTCGATGGTTAGCACACAAACAGCCCCACCGTTCCCCAAACCAGGGCTCCACACAGAGCTGGCAGACAAAATCTGGCTGACGACTTGCTTTTATAAGTGTGGTTTTATTGGCACACAGCCGCACTCATTCATTTGTGTACTGTGGCTGCTTCTACATTTTTTTTGTAGAAATTTGAGAGGCAGAGAGAGAGAATGCACTTCTGTCCATCAGTTCATTCCCCAGATGCCCACAGTGGCCCGGGCTGGACTGGGGCCAACATTGGGAGCCAAGAACTCAGTCTGGGTTTCCCACGTGGGTAGCAGGAACCCAGTTTCTTGAGCTAGCACTGCTGCCTCCCACGGTCTGCGTTAGCAGGAAGCTGAAGTCGGGAGCTGGAGCCTGGAGTGAAACTCACGTGCTCTGACGTGGGACGTGGCTGCCTCGGTTGGCACCTTAAGCACTAGGCTGACCACACGCCTTGGTGTCCTGGCTGCACGTACTTGCTGTGTGACCTCTGGTGGGAAGAGCTTGCTAGCCTCTGCCCTGCCCTGTGCCCCCAGGGCCCTGTGCGGGGAGGACTGAGTTTCAGAGGGGCGCTGCTCGCTGTCTTTGCAGACAGGAGTGGTCAGGAGGTGGGTGGGGGATGAGAGAGCCTGCCCCTTCTGCCTCTGAGACCTTGGACAGGTTCCTTCAGCTCTCCTGGCCTCAGCTGTTGTGTCTGTAAGTCAGCAGTGGCACGTGCCTCGTGGGGCTGTGCTGAGAGCAGGCACAGCAGTGGACACGCGGTGCCCACTCGTGATGAAAGCAGCTCACCCGTTTGCCGTCTCTGCCGCTCCTGCTGCTGCAGCGGGTCTCGGCAGGAAGCTGGGCCTGCTGTCGGAGCAGAGACCCGCCTCAGTTACCTCCTCTAGGAAATGGGCACCGTCGTACTCCTCCCCTGGGGGTTGCTGAGAGACTGGAAGGAGATCCACACTTGTAAGCTTCCCTCTCCTTGGCCGGGGCAGGATTGTGCTCTGGGAGTCACGACAGGGTCTGCGTTCTGTCGGAGGCCATTCCTGCAGCAGTTGGGATGACCCTGTGGTTCCGCCTTCCTCCAGTCACCGTGCTGTGTGGCCTTGGTTGACTGTCGCCTGTGGAACCGTCCTCGCCCTCCAGGAATGCATCCTCCAGTGTGGAGCTGTCCGATGTGCTGCTGCCCTTGGGTCACTCGCGTCCTGTCCAGGACCTGTGCATGTTCATCAGGCCTGGAGCTCTCTGTGCCTCTGGTGTCTCCGCGTGGCTCTCGTGTCCTGGCAATGCCGGCTGGTGTCTCCGCGTGGCTCTCGTGTCCTGGCAATGCCGGCTGGTGTCTCCGCGTGGCTCTCGTGTCCTGGCAATGCCGGCTGGTGTCTCCGCGTGGCTCTCGTGTCCTGGCAATGCCGGCTGGTGTCTCCGCGTGGCTCTCGTGTCCTGGCAATGCCGGCTGGTGTCTCCGTGTGGCTCTCGTGTCCTGGCAATGCCGGCTGGTGTCTCCGTGTGGCTCTCGTGTCCTGGCAATGCCGGCATTGTAGAGCGAGGTAGGAAGTGCTCCTTCCTGAAGGACTGGCACGGATGCTTCTTGAATGCTCCGGTGAATTCTCTGCTCATCAGGTCCAGAGCATTTCTTAGCTGGGAGGCCTTTGATTGTTGATTCCTTTTGAGTTCCAAGTCTGTTCAGATTTATTTCTCCATCCGTTTCATCTGGGCTGTCCAGTAGGTGGGTGTTGTCGGTGCTGTGTAATCGCTCATGGCATTCTTAGGATCCTCCACATTTCCCTAGAATCAGTGGTCCCAAGCCCCCTGCTTCTGATTTTAGTAACTGAAGTCTCTGTTTCTTGGACCATCTATTGTCAGTACTGTACTCCTTTCAAAGAACCAACTTCTGGTCTCCCTTTCTTCCCATCATCTGTATTCAGAGTTTCCTTCCTTCTACCTTCAGTTTCCATCTTTACTTCCGGTTTTCTTTACGCCGTAAAGCTGGCTCCTCCCAGTGAAAGCCTCTCTAGCCGTGCGCTCCTCCCCAGCACTGCTCCTGGCGCCCTCCTCAAGTTTTGTTCTGTTGTGTTCTTGTTTTCATTGGTCGCTAAGTACATCCTCACACCCGTGTTAATGCTTCTGTGAGCTCTCGGTTATGCAAGAGTGTTGCTTAATTCCCACAGTTCTGGGAATGTTCCAGTCTCCCTTTGGTTGCCGACTCCTGACCTGTTCTGTTGTGACTGCAGAAGAGACCATGTTAAAAATCTGTTGAGATGTAACCTGTGGCCTAACTCACCCCAGAAAACACCCTGGTGCCCTGGAGAAGAGCGAGTTCTGTGCCTGCTGAGTGCCGTACTCTGCTCCTGGGAGGTCTGGCTGGCCGCAGGAAGCCCCCTGCTCGGCTGGTTCAGCAGGGGACGCACTGTGTGCAGTGGTGTGTTTTACACAGTGAGGGCATCTGTGCAAGGGGGTGAGCAGCCCGGGGACAGCCCCTTGGCACTGCCGGGGTCCCCCACCTATAAGTGCCAAACAGGGACCCTCGCAGGTGTGCTGAGCCCGTCGCTGGCCCTCGGCTGCTGTGGGGGTGATGTTTCTGAATGAGCCAGGCTACAGAGGGCGCAGGTAAGGCAAGAGGGCAGAATGAAGGCCGCAGGTGGACGAGGCGGTGGCAGGAGCTGGGGTTAGCATGCAGGTGGGGGCTGTAGACTTGCACCAGAGCCTGAGGGGTCCCCTGGAAAATTGCAGCCTTCCCCACGGGGCACACGGGCCTGGGGGCGTCTCCCTCACCACACAGCATGTGAGTGAGGAGTCTCACCCCAGCCGCAGAACCCTGCCGGCCCCTGGCTGCCACCTCCTCCGGATTCCGGCAGCTCAGCCCCAGGGGCTTCCTGCCCGGAGTCACTTCTCAGAGAAGGGACGGCCCTAGGGGAGCCCGAGCAGCCCAGCTGCTGTGGGACATTGAATTTTTTTTTTTTAAGATTTATTGATTGATTTGAAAGAGCTACAGAGAGAGAGAGGAGGGGAGAAAGAGAGACAGAGGGGGAGAGAGGGGTCTTCCATCTGCTCGTTCACTCCCCAAATGGCCACAACAGCCAGAGCTGTGCCGATCCGAATCCAGGATCCTGGAGCTTCCTCTGGGTCTCCTATGCACGGGCAGGGACCTAAGGACTTGGGCCATCTTCTACTGCTTTTCCCAGGCCATGGCAGAGAGCTGGGTCAGAAGTGGAGCAGCCAGGACTTGAACTGGCGCCCATATGGGATGACAGCATTGCAGGTGCTGGCCCTGGGACATTGATTTTTATGACATCTGAGGGTGCAGCGTGTAGCTTTTGAGGGGCAGCCAGTGGAAAGTGCACAGCAGTAACGAGTGGGGCAGCCTGGGTCCGAGTCCTGTCCTGGGTGACATTTTGTTTTTTCACCCACAGACTGGAACTGCACAGTAACGAGGCGCCCGGTGGGTCTCCACCGTAGGAATCTCTCTCCTCCTCACTGTGCTCAGCTCCACGAGGAGGAGTGGGGCATAAATACCCAACTGGTAGATAATTATAATTACCGAGAACAAGAGGGAGGAATCCACTCCTTAATCCATGTAGAACTGCTGTGATTACAGCTTGTTTTGACTGGGAACCTAGGCAAACATGATGAGAAAATTAGAGGCATTCCAGCAGCTACCTTGCATGCAAGTGCATTTATTAAAGGAAATTTCAAGTATAAAAGATTAGGATTGCTTTCAAAATACGTGAAAATAAGAGGAGAAGAATTAATCCCAACACTGAAAGGTGACATCAGGGGCGGGGGCTGTGGGACAGCAGGGTAAGCCAGTTGCTGGGGACGCCGGCACCCCATGGCAGCCTGTCGGGGTGGGGGTCCAGCTGCTCCACTTCAGCCCCTGCTTCCTGCCGGAGCACCTGGGAAGGCAGAGCAGAGGGCCCAAGTACGTGGGCTCCTGCTGTCCAGGGGGGAGACCCGGATGGAGTTTTTGGCTTCTGGCTCCGCTTATCCTTAGTAGCTGGGGCCATCTGTGGAGTGAACCAGAGAAGAGAAGATCCCTGTTATTCTGCTTGTCAAATAGTAAATTCGTTTTTAAAACATGGGGGAAACTAGAAAACAAGGAGGTGGGGAGGTAGACGAGTTTGGGACACCCATACAGAGATGGGAAGGACTGAGCCCAGCCGAGGGAACAGCTGCTTCACCGGCTAAAAGCTTGGCTCACAGCTCTGCGGTGCGTGGTGTAGGGAGGAGAGCAGGCAGGGAACAGGGGCTGGGTCAGGTGGGCAGGGGGACGCTGGGAGCCACGACGACTCCCGCTGTGTCAGAAACCAGAGCTGGCAGGGTCTGCTGTGGGGCTGAACATGGACGTGAGTGCCGAGTTGGACGGTGCCACCACGGCTCTGAGAGGCATGGGAAGGGCAGAGTTGCCTTTCACAAGATGGAGAAGGCAGAGGGCCTGGGGCAGCAGGCGGTGGCCTTTGTGGCTTGTTAGACATTGAACCCCGGAGTGTGGGACATAGGTCTGCAGCTGGGGGAGATCACCCCGGGCCCGACCTTGGGGAAGAGGTGCCCCAGCTACCCACCTATAGAGCCTGGTCGAGGAGAAGCAGTCAGCCTGGCAGATGGGGAATCTGGGAGAGAACCGGGGAGCAGGAAGCCCTAGGGCAGGGGCCACAGACAAGGGCCAGGCAGTCTCTTCCCCCTGCTTGATCATGAAGCATCAAATTTGAGCACCGCTCAGCAAATTGCCAGCCTGGAGGGCTCCTGGGGGGGCAAGGGCTCTTCTCAGCCTCAGTGAGCAGACCCCAGAAAGCTCCTTTTTTTTTTTTTTTCCCAAAGATTATTTGAAAGAGTTGCACCGAGAGAGGAGAGGCAGAGAGAGGTCTTCCATCCACTGGTTCACTCCCCCAGTTGGCTGCAAAGGCCAGAGTTGTGCCAATCCGAAACCAGGAGCTTCTCCTGGTCTCCCACATGGGTGCAGGGGCCCAAGGACTTGGGCCATCTTCCCCTGCTTTCCCAGGCCATAGCAGAGAGCTAGATGGGAAGTGGAACAGCCCGGACTCGAACTGGCACCCATAGGGGATGCCGGCACTGCAGTGGCAGCTTTACCCGCTCTGCCACAGTGCTGGCCCCAGAAGGCTCCTCCTCTTCCTACGAGTGGGGAGGCAAGGGTGTTGGTACCCAGGCCTGGGCTGTCCCGGCTGCCACCGTTGCGGAAGCGTCGCCCACAGGAGAGGTCAGCTTGCTTTGCCCCAGCAGTCCCTCCTAGTTGAGCTGGTTGGGTCTCAAGAGGAAATGGATTTATAGTTCTTACGTGGGTAGCCATGAGGATTGCAGCCACAGCTGTCCTCTGCTCTGAGCTACCTGGTCTCGAGGGCCATGGAGAACACTCCCTGTGCCTTGGTGCCCTTTGTTCTTGGATGCATAACACAGCTGCGGCCATTTTTCCATCCTACAGGCGGGCAGGGGGAGGGGCTGCAGTTTAAGTGCCTTGCCCCGGATGGCAGCCAGGTGTGTCCAGCGGTAGCTGGGGCCCTTCCCCTCACCAGGGCTGCTGCTGGGCATCCTGGCGGCCCCTGTTAGGTGTGTTCTGTGTGTAGGAAGAGGGCGGCAGAGAGAAACCGGCTTTTAAGCCTGACCCAGGCCGTGCAAGCATGCCTAACAGCAGCGGTGGCCACAGCAGGCGCCGGCAGCCATTCTGTGCTTCCGGGGCCCTGGACTGGGCCAGCTGCTGTGCTTGCTCTCGCTCAGGTCTTTGCACAAAGCTCAGGCAGGGCGGGCCTGGTTTTCACCCCCCATTTCAGAAACTCCGGTCGTTGAGCTGAAGTCCTCAGCAGAAGCGGGAGGCCGGGAAAGCGATTTCCCACGTGGGGCTCGAAGTGCCCGGACCAGGCGTGGCCCAGGCCAGCCAGACAGAAGGGAGGAGCTCAGGCCCAGGGGCCACTGAGCCTCCATGGACCTGGACAGGTGCAGCTCCAGGACACAGAGCTCAGGGCTGAGGGGTTGGGCAGGGGTGCTACCGCCTCCGGCCTGTTTTAGCTAATGGAGCCTCAACTTGAACTCCCTGCAGCCCGGCACCAAGGCACTGTTCTGATACCTCATGGGACCTCCCAGCAGGGAGGTGGGAACTGAAGGGCCTGGATCTGATGGGAGGCCAGTCTGGCCTCTTGTCCCTGCCGTGTGTCCAGGGAAGGACCCCTGGGCCCTCGGCCTCTGTGTTCCAAGATGGATCAGTGCCCATCGGGCTCACAAGGCGAAGCAGGGGTTTCATGCCTCTTCTGCATCCGCAGGGTTGGAGGAGTGGTGACAGGGACCGTCACAGCCACCACTCAGCAGCCAGACTGGGGAGGGGCTGGGATTCCCACTCAGCTCTGCACCTGTGCACACAGCTGGGGGAGGAAATCGCAGTGTGTGGGGCAGTCCCAGGGCCAAGGCTGTGCAGGACTCCCTGTAGGACCTGCTCCAGGGTACAGCTCGAGAGCCATGGACGGTTTCCCCTTGCATTACGTCCTGTGGGGTTCAGGGCTCTGTGCCCTGGATCAGCAGGCCTGGCCTCCATAGGACTGCAGGGGTGTACAGCTGTGGCCACACAGCTGCAGAGTTCAGAGCGCAGCCCTTGCCCCCGGGAGACAGCTCACCCTCTGTGGGGTTTATAGGTGGTTGCCTCTTTGCTGCTGCAAGGGCAGAGCTACATAGTTAAGGGGCCTCAGAGCCTCAAGTGCCCACAAGCTGACCCATCCACAGGAGGTGGCGTGCATGGGGCCACTCTCGGTGCAGTGAGAGGACAGTCCCAGGTGAGACAGGGCAGAGCCAGGAGCAGGTGCAGCACAGTGCGTGGGGCATCCCCCTCCTTGGAGAGCCCTCAGGAAGTGCACCCCCGTGTGCACTGTCACCCTGCAGGGGCATGTCGCAAGTGCTAACCCTGGGGGGCGGGGGCTCCCCCCCAAATGTGTGTCTTCTCCTGTCCTGCTTTCTGTGGGCCCTGCTCGGAGCAATGAGGTCACACAGTGGATTTCAGAGGCTGCAGAGCTGAGCTGGGGAAGCAGAGGCAGGAGGAGCTCGGGCCTCCTTTTGTCAACTGTGAGGAGGCTGGAGGTGCCGCCTTTGTTCACGTAGAAGAGGGTCCAGTGAGCAATCTTTCCACAGCAGACTCCATGCTCAGGATCGCCACTTAGAAGCTTTCGCTGTGCCATAAAGGTACAAAGGCTTAGGGTGCGGGGAAGGGTGTTGTCGAACCAAGCGTGTCTTCATCGCGGGTAAGCGAGCTGCCATCCGAGGGGAATGGGTAGCACTGTCATCAAGTGGTCCTCCGTCCTCAGATGAGGCCAGGGCTGGAGTGAGCACAGGGGCCAGCAGCCCCTCGTTGCCATTCATGGTCATCTCTCACCCACAGTCCTTCGCAGCTGGGGGTGCTCGGGCTCTCCGCCTTCCCTGTGCGCCGTCACATTCAGCCCACCAATAAGCCACCTTTAACCTCAGCAAAATGGATCCCTCTCTTTGGAGCTGGTGACTCTTCCCCAGCTCTGATTGCTTTGAAGCGGTGGCTGGCTGTGCGGGTGGGGGCCCTGGCACCTTCTGAAAAGCAGAGACTGAGTCCTGTGCACGCAGAGCAGTGCACGTCTTTGGGGCTGGGTGCTGTGCACTGGGGTTTTCTTAGAAGTTCCCCGGGGGATTCTGAAGTCAATCCAGGGTGAGAAGCATCGTTCCCTCAGCGTGGGGTGCAGGTGCCGGGCTGGGCCTCAGTCCCCATGGCGGGCTCCTGGGAGGCTGTGGCCACTCTAGCAGCATCCGAACTTGGGGCCCGCCCTCGGGCTCCGAGCACCGTGGAAGCTGGGTGAATTGCCCTCCTCTGGGTCACCTGGGGTGGGGCTGGGCTGGAGCGTGCACTCTCCTCCACTTGCTCTTCTGCTCCCGGCGGGGTCGGCCTCCACTGTTCCCACGCCACTGTCATCAGTGGCTCGTGGCTGCGTCTGGCCTGCGGTGTCCCCTCTTAGCCGGAGGACTTGTGCGGGGAAGCCTGTGTTTTTCCCGCTCACCTTTTGTGACTGTAAGTGCGGTGTTTCGCAAAGCACTTGCCCTCCTGTGGCCGAGATGTGCTTTCATTGGAAGATTGAGGGAAATTGAGGGAAACTGTGGCGAGTCTGCGGTGGTACATTTTCTGTGTTAACATGGAGTCCAGGACAGATCTCGAGAGCACGGTCAGACCCAGCCGTGCGGAGTCAGACCCACTGGGCCCGGGCGAGACGGAGCACCGCCTTCACCGTGCGGACTTCCTGTGTCTCTTTGTGGCTGCCCGTGGGAGCTGGGAGGTCACTCCCCCTCCTGAGGGCTGCTGCTGCTGCTATCCTCACACACGGCCCCTCCCCTGCTCTTACAGGGACATCGCCCCACCCGGAGAGCCCCTCAGCAACAACCGGCCCAGAGTGGCTTCCCGCTTCCCCAAGCTGTCCCGGGGCCACCCCAGGGAGACGCGCAACGTGGAACCCCAGAGCGGCGACCTCTGACCTCAGCAAGACCCCAGATGTGGGCCCAAATCCTGCGCCAGGTGCCTCCGACCCGGCCGTGGCTGCCGACCCCTCACTCCCCGGAGCAACGTCACGGCCACCACCGGATCCCGCGGGGCACCCCTCCTCCTCACGGGCCGCGGGCCACTCCGATTAAACTGGTCAGTCTCGGAGCCAGGCAGCCTCTCCCTGGACAGACTGGGGCAGGCCGGCGCTGCCCCCCAGGGTCTGCCCTGGGCACCCGTGGCCCTTCCTCCAGCCCAGGGGCAGGCAGAGAGGGGGTTCCCGGCTGGGCCAGGAGCCCCTTTGTCGACATGCACAGTGCGAACATTTCACAGGGACAGAGGGCTGGCCCGAATCGGCCACCCGACGCCTTCCCACGCGGGAACCAGAATGACCCTCAGCCTGTCTCCCTCTGGCTGCACCCTGTGGACCTCCCCCTCCCACCTGGGCCCCGCCATGGCCCCCAGCCCTCAGTGGTACTGAACTTGGGCTCCTGGGGAAGCTTCAGCCACCTCTGCAGCTTGTCGGGCATGGGGAGGCTCAGGTACCTGGTGACGCGGCAGAGACCCTGGGCCACACGCCCAGCAGCAGCCTTGGGCGCAGGCTCGAGGGAGACCTGGCCCCGAGCGCCCTGCTGACGGCGCCACAGCAGTGGACGCCGAGACGCAGCTCCCACTCCCGGGGGCCCTGCAGTCACCCGTGCCTGATGTACCCTCTGCCCCTTGTGTGCTCAGGGGCAGATCCCTGTGTCCCTGAGGTTGCTCCCATGTCATGGCAGGGCCTTGCAGGTACAGGGTGAGGACCCTGAGCCCCACCTCCTGCGAGCCTATGTCAGTTGGGTCCTGGGACCCAGCTAGTGACTAGCTTAACCTCCAGGCCCATGGAGCTGCTCCCCCCTCCCACACCGAGGGCTAAGAGCCCTACAGCAGCGGAGCCCAGGCACAGAGCAGGTGCAGTTCCAGGAGGAACATGGAGAGCGAGGCCAGCCTGTGCCTTGCGCCCTGTCCCCTGCCTGGTGCAGAGGCGGACGCGAGGACGTCCACACAGGGAAGGCACAGTGGGCTCCGTGGGAGCGGCTTCGGCTCAGTGGCTCAAACTGGGCACTCGGCCTTAGCGAACACGGAGCCTTTCCCAGCTGGGGATGAGCTGAGCCCCACCGAGGAACAGGCCTGAGCCGCTTCCAGGGTGTCCCGGGCCAGGTGAGGCTGACCACGCCTGACGGAGGAGTGCGGGGATGGCCTGCAGCTCCCAGGACCTGAGACCGCCAGGCCCAGGAGGCAGCGCGGCCCCCACTGTGCGCTCACTTCTCCCGGCTGCTCTGAGGCTGACCTCCTGGACCTTCCCCAGCTGAAGACGGCACGGCCGTCCTCATGGAGCGGGCCTGCACTTCCCACTCGCCTGTCCCAGCTCTACCTCCCTGTGCAGGGTGCCTGTCCCCTGTCCTGTCCCAGGTCCCCTTCCCAGCCCATGAGGCAGCGAGCCCGGTGCAAATCCTCATCCTCCCCAGCCACCCCAGGAACCTTCCTGGCGTCCTGCACAGAGTCCAGCAAAAAAAAAAAAAAAAAGAGGGGGCCGAGCTTCAACCCACAGCCTCTGAGAACAGGGGCGCCCCTGAGCGCACCCCAGAACTCCTGCCTGCCCAGTTTTAAAGCTGCCCTGCCCTCCACAGACTGAACACGCCTCCCCAGGGCCACCTGCCGGCTCTGCCCCATCTCGTGACTGTGCAGGGCAAGCCACCCTCGGGTCACCCCCCGTCACTCAGTGTCCCTCGTGTGAGAGCCCGAAGCTGCCAGAAGGTTCCAGAACCTTCCCCAGAGCCTACAGTGGAGCCACGTGGGATGCTTGGCCATGGCTGTGCGCTGCTCGGAGCCCGCCTGCCCC
The DNA here is from genome assembly GCA_949820135.1 of Sylvilagus floridanus. Taxonomy (NCBI): domain Eukaryota; kingdom Metazoa; phylum Chordata; class Mammalia; order Lagomorpha; family Leporidae; genus Sylvilagus; species Sylvilagus floridanus. Next base: position 39,127,687 of record OX463234.1, on the reverse strand, counting down.
ACCCTCCAGTGCCAAGGGTGCGCTTCAGCCTGAGACACCGGGGACTTCTGAGGCCTGGAGAAGAACCAGACGGGGACCTGGATCCCATCATGCCGCCACCGGGGAAGGCACTGTGAGCTGCCCTCCAGCCTGGACCCAGCGCCGAGGGCTGGCCGCCCTGCTCCTCTGAGCCGTCGCCCAGGAAGGACCTGCTGGAGCTCACATCCACCTCCTTGAGCAGGGAAGAACCTCCCAGAGGGGAAGGCGGGGGGGGGGGGGGCTCCCTTGCCAAGGCCGTGCAAGTCTTGGACCCCTGCCGCGAGCAGACGCCCAGGCTGGGTCCTTGCCAGGAAGGGGCCTGCCTGCTCAGGGTCTGGGGTGCCAACACAGACGCTGGCCTTGGGTCCACTGTCCTGTCCTTTCTTACCACTGTTCCAGGTGAAGCAAAACTCAAAGGGCAGGATTGGGTGGCGGCCTCTCCCCTTGAAAGAGATGATCAAGTTTCCAAGTACGGACCCAGCCGGGGGACACAGCACCCGCCCTGGGCGAGAATCCCTCGGGCCTCTTCCCAGTGGGGCTGACCCAGCCTGCACAGCCGCTCCCAGCTCAGTCCCCCGTCTCGTCACAGGCCCACGCTGCTGGCCATGGGTACAGGCTGCCAGCCTGGGGAGAAGAGGCAGTGCCCCGCAGGAGGCTGGCTGAGTGCAGGCGAGTGCTGGCTTCTCCTGGGGGTCTTCCGGCTGCCCAGGGAGCCTGGTTCAGGTACAGTGCCTGGCGCCTCCTAGCCCAAGTTCCTTGGTAGCCACTGAGATCTCAGGACGGCGCACGCCGTGTGTTGGGCCTTTAACCAGCAGAGGAAACCACAGGCCACTTGTGTATCCCGGGCTGACGTGGCTGCAGCGCGGGCTGCCTGGCCCTGGGCACTAGAGGCCCCCTCATCGCTGCCCAGGTGAGGAGAGCGCCGGGGCTGAGGGGCAGCCCCCAGACACAGGGCTGGCCTCGGGGGTCCCAGCAGGCCCCCTCTCTGGTGCCCACTGCGCAGCTTCCTCCATGCCAGCCTGGCTTCCCTGCTCTGGCCCAGCCCCACCTTACTGACGGCAAGCGAGGGCGGCCCTGCCAGCCCTGGGGACCTGCCCATCACACCGGCCCAGAGCCCCAGGCACGCACTCATCGTCGGACTTCTTCCCAGGGTTCTGCTCTGGCCAGCGCAGCTCTGGCCCTTTCCTCCCAGCCTGGAGGCCAGTGCCTGTGCGTCAGCGAGGTCTGCGGTCACGGACATTTGTAGGAAGACTCTGCGCTGTTTCCCTACAGCCCATGTTATACCGTGCTGTCTACACCATGCTGTCTACACTGGCTTCTGTGCTCATTTTGCACAGGTAGTGTACCGTGTGTTGCATCTGAAGTCTCTGTGCCAAGACATCCCCTTCCATGTTTCGGTCACACCCAGTCTTGAGAACGTTTCTCCAAGAAAACCCGAGCTGCTGGGTCACCGGGGCAGGGCTCAGCACCGGGGTCTCGGAGCCTTGGGCAGGCCCTGGGCCACTGGGATGCAGCTGACCCGTTCATCTCACACTCCTTGTTTGAGCTGCGAGCCATCGCCATGTCCTGGGCCTGGTCTAGGTAGCGAGCACGCCGTCACAGGTCCTCTCTCCCCCCTGAATCCTAACAAGCGGGTAGGAAGGGCTCCCTTCCATCCAAGGTTTCGGAGACGGCAAAGCACAGATCTGTTCACTAAAAGGGGGCTAGGCGGACCCTGGAGGCCCTGCTGCTGAGGGCCACGCCCGGCTCCCACTGGTGCATCAACGTCTTCCGCTGCAGCCGTGCCTCTGCGATGTGCCGGGGAGGGGGGGAGGCTCCCCTCACCAGTACAGGGGCTCTGGTTATCAGAGTGGGACTGCCCGGGGCACCCTTGTATGGCAGACACAGGAGGGCAGATGGCACACCTGCAGCGTGGGCTTGGGGAGGGTGACTGCCTGTCGTGGGCACAGTGGGGGAGCCGAGAACTCAAGCAGTCTCTGCACCCCCCGCCCTGCCCTCCGACACTCTGTGCCCGTGGGCGTCACCACCACCCCGCCAGTCCCCGACTGTGCCCTCCTACACTCACTGCCTGTGGGCGTCGTCATCACCCCGCCAGTCCCCGGACCCCCTGGGAGGGCAGACGTTCAGATGGCGGTGGGCGCTGTAGGATTATCCTAACCACCCTTTTGCGTTAAGGTTTACAGGACAGAATTTTTAAACAAATGTGTTTAATTTTCTAAAACCTCTTGTATTAAAATTTTCTTTTGGAATAAGCTGTGGCAATTTTGTTACAATCTGGTTGAGATAAACTTTACGATGACAAAATTAATACAGTGGCATTTTATAAATTACGTAACCCGCTCACGGCCTCCCAGGTTGTCTCCGTTCTTTCTCGACAGCGGGGCCTCGGGCATGACCAGTACAGGGTCGGCAAAGCAACCGGAGCCGTCACACGCCTGGACGGCAGCAGCCCCAGCGGGGCACCGATGGGGGTCGGGGGGACAGGAGCCCACCTGAGTCCATCTGGTCATCGAGCAGATCCATATGAGCTGTCGATGTAAAATCGGAATTGCTCATGGGAAAAACCTGACGCTTCACAACAGGTTCCTGCTCATCCACTCCTGAGATGTGCACGGCTAATAGGCACCCACTGTATACCAGGCACTGGACCCATGGCAGTGAGCAAAACAGTCCCTGTGACCTTGAGCTTCCGTTCAAGGTGAGATAATCAGACGGCAGGAAGTACTGCCAAGGAATCCACAGGCCCTGGGGAGGGTGGTCAGGGCCAAGGGTTGACGCCAGACGGCGCAGGCCACGCCTTCCCACCCGGCACCGCCGCTTGGGGCTGGACTGCACTGTGCGCTGTGGGAAGCTCAGCGGCCCCCAGCCTCCACCCGCACCGCGCCAGTAGCTGTGACGTTCAGAACTGTCTCCAGACACGGCCAAGGGACAAACAGGAAAACAGTCCGCTCTCGCACCTATGCCCCCTACGCCAGCCGGACAGCCCCTGCACTGAGCGCCGGGTGTAACACTCCTAGCCTCACAGCCAGGGAGGAGACAAGTGTCTCGGGACAAGAGGCGCTCAGTGCAAGACAGACCCCAGAGCCCGAGATGGGGAGGGGGCAGGGTGGACTCTGAGCACTGGGCAAGCAGCTTCCTGCTTATTTCACTCCCAGGCCAGCCCGGTGAGGGGTCCTCAGCCCTGGTCTGAATGGACGAGAACACTCCGCTCGTCCCAGTCCGGGCTGCCCAGGACACCCAGCTACGTGTACTTCTCTGCCTCTGCAATCAATCTGCACGCATTCATTTCAAAGGCAACGTTACAGGGAGCTTCCGTCTTGCTGGTTCACTTCCCAGATGGCTGCAACAGCCAGGTCTCTGCCAGGAGCCAAGCACTCCCTCCGGGCCTCCCACATGGGTGGCAGGAGCCCCAGGATGCAGGCCATCCCCTGGGCCTTCCAGGTGCATCAGCTGGGAGCTGGATCGGCCTGGAGCAGTCAGTATGTGCGATGCTGGCATTGCATGCGGTAGCTTAACCTGCTGTGCCACAGCACCGGCCCCTCAAGTAATTTTTTCAAGTGTAAAAAGAAATGGGAGGAAATTCGTTGCAACAGTGTGTCTTGTTGAGCTCAATACATCTAAAACATCAAGGTGCACTCCGGGCACTCGGTATCTTAAACCTCCGGAGACGTCTGACCCTGTGGAGTCCACACAGTCTATCCATAATTCACGCCAACTACGCATCTCCATCTGGCCCAGGGGCATCTCTGCAAGCTGGCCACTCCCCCTCCCAAGCGCCAGCCCTGTCCCCCGAACACCTGTCTCCCCTCCCACTGCCTCGTCCACACCCCCATGCGCACGCACCCTGCAGTAAGCCTCCCACGCTGACCCTGCCTGAAGCCCAGTTCGTGGTTTCTCTGCCCCAGCCCAGCTTCACCCTTGCCTTTCCCCAGTGGGGAAGTGGTGGCTCTGTGCTGACAGGTGCTGAGGCTGTGGATCCCGACTCTCCCTCCCCAGCAGCAGGTGCCCAGACTCCAGCTCTAAAGTAGATGGCGGAGTTGACGGCTCCCTGTGCCCCTCGGTCCCTGCCGCCGCCCGGGGGGCTGAGCTGCGTTCACCTTCCACGGCGAGGACCCTATGCACAACCCTCTCCTGTCACGCCTCCCTTGCCTCCGTGCAGCCAGGAATGTTCCAAGACGTGAGTACCTGAGCCCGACTCCCCAAACTCAACTCAGGGAATATGCAGAGTGGGGCGCGCATGCCCTCAGCAAAGCCGGCAGATCGGATCATTACTTTGTGGCGTTGTTGGGAGGATGGTTACCGAGCACAGAGCATACAGTAAGTGCTCAACAGATACCCCTTGATGTGGACACTGCGAAGAACCACTAAACCATGTCTGACAGATGGGGCCCACACACCATTATTTCAGGACCCCCTGTATTGCCATTGACAATTTCAGTTTCTTATTGAGAGACAGCAAGAGAGAGACAGAGTGTCCACTGGTTCACTACCCAAATGCCTTTGACAGCTAGGGCTGGCCCAGTGCTGAACCAGGAGCCAGGAACTGGATCCAGGTGTCCCACACGGGTGGCAGGGACCCCAGTGCCCGAAACCCAGATGCAAGTTAGTAGGAGGCTGGAGTCAGGCTGGCGCCAACACTTGAGCCCAGGCACTTGGACGAGGGACACAGGCAGCTTCGTTGCCATCGGCCCGCTTGCTGAGCACCTGCCGCGTGCCGGGCACAGGGCTAAGCCCTTTGTGCTTCAGCTCGTGGGAGACTCTCAGCCAGCCGCTGCCAATGCGCCCCCTCCCAGGGCTCCAGCCCCGAGATTCAGGACCTCTCAGAGCCTCTGAATGCGAGCTCATGGGGGAACAGGGCCTTTGCAGAGGTAATGGGCAAACCGGAGAAGAGGGGCCGCCTCCTAAATCCAGGGACTGGTGTCCCTTGCAAGAGGAGAGAAGGGTGGGCATTGGCACAAGGGGTTAAGTTGCTGCACGGGACCCCTGCATCCTGGCTTCGAGGACCGGATTGACTCTCGATTCCAACCTGCTGCGAACGAGCACCCTGGAGGCAGCAGGTGGTGGCTCCAGTGGGTAGGTGCCTGCCCGGGTCCCTGCCCACTACACGGGAGACCTGATCTGAGCTCCCGGCTCCCGATTTCAGCCTGCCCCCCACCCCAGTTGTTGCAGGTATCTGGGGGGTGGGTGAGCCAGCACATGGAAGATCTCCCTCTCACTCTTGCTGCCTTTCAAGCACATTTAAAAAAAAATTTGTGGCCGGCGCTGCGGCTCACTAGGCTAATCCTCTGCCTGCTGCGCCGGCACACCGGGTTCTAGTCCCAGTCGGGGTGCCGGATTCTGTCCCAGTTGCCCCTCTTCCAGTCCAGCTCTCTGCTGTGGCCCGGGAGTGGAGGATGGCCCAAGTACTTGGGCCTTGCACCCGCATGGTAGACCAGGAGGAAGCACCTGGTTCCTGGCTTGGGATCGGTGCAGCACGCCGGCTGTAGCGACCATTTTGGAGGTGAACCAATGGAAGGAAGACCTTTCTCTCTCTCTCACTGTAACTGCCTGTCAAAAAACTAAATAAATAAAAAAATTCATTTTTTTTCTAAAAAGGCGAGGACACAGCCACACCCAGAGATGGCGGCCCTGTGCAGACAGAGCAGCTCCAGGAGGCCCCGCCAGAAGCTAGGAAGGGACAAGGGGGATATTCCCCGGGAGCCTCCAGCAGGGGGCGCGGCCCTGCCCACGCTGCCAGCCCAGACTCCCAACCTCCAGAGCAGCCAGAGACCAACAGACCACCCAAACCCATCCACTCACTACCCTCCTGGCTGCCCACAGCCCTTTCCCAAGCTGGCCCCATTCTACATCACAGCTATGACTTACAGCACACACACAGCACGTGGACACCCACGACACGCGGGAACCATGCCAACAAACCTAAGAGGGGCGTGTACCCGTCACGCACAGCGTGCCTCAGGTACTCCGTGGGACAATGGAATTAGAAGATAAGTTTATTTTGGTGCAAAACTTGCTGAAATGCATGCTTAGTTTTTTTCATTATACATGTTTTCCGGGTCTGGTTGGAAGATCCTGCATGTGCATGGATTTCCAAATGCTTCCACACCCAAACAAGCTCATGTTAATTTCCATGATCTCGCCTGTGGGTATGGAGAGCACGGGGTACAGGAGCCACTGTTCCCTGCAGAGTGAATCCTGGCCCTGCCCACCAGACAGCCCCTCCTCCGAGTTCCGTCCCTGGGGCACCAGGCCCATCAGATCAGAAGACACGACCAACCCGACATCACACGGGGCTCCTCCCAAGCGGCGTGGGCTCTGTGAGGCACAGCCACGGTGTTGGGGGCGCCCGCGGTCCCTGCTGGCACTGCCGAGTTGTCCCCTTCTCTCTGCAGCACGTTGTACAACTAAACAGGTGACGTCATCCCTGGCCTGGAAACTGATCCTGGTACCTTGGCCCCACACAGTGGTTCCCGCCTTCCTGGGCTTGGCCCCGCCTACCACCCTTGACCTCAAGCCTTGCTCTGGCCTCACGCGGGCTTTAGGACCTCCCGCCTCTCCCTCCGCACACCCGGGCCCAAGACTGTCCTCACCTAGATGCCTGCCCCAGCCTGGGGTCTTCCCTGGCCATTCGGTCTACAAGAGCGGCACACACACCGCCGCCGGCCAGGGCATCTCAGGCCCAGTCCCGACCCCCAGAGCTGGGCGAGGGCGCATGCGCAGCTGTCTCAGCCCTCCGGCTGCTCCCTGGCCTCTGCATTTGCAAAATGAGGGAAGTGATTTGCAGGCAACGTGGACCTCTTCTTCCTCCATCCCTGCCGAGCCCGCCACAGAGCCAAGACCAGAATCCCTGAAGATGGCCCACGGAGCGTGGCCCTTCCCCTGAAGATGGTCCACGGAGCGTGGCCCTTCCCCTGAAGATGGTCCACGGAGCGTGGCCCTTCTCCTGAAGATGGTCCACGGAGCGTGGCCCTTCCCCTGAAGATGGTCCACGGAGCGTGGCCCTTCTCCTGAAGATGGTCCACGGAGCGTGGCCCTTCCCCTGAAGATGGTCCACGGAGCGTGGCCCTTCCCCTGAAGATGGTCCACGTGGAAGAGTGTGGCCCTTCCAGCCCTTAGCAGCCCCCTCCCACCCCTCCACCACTGCTCCTCCCCTGGGTCCTGCCTTCCCGGCCGGCCTGACAGTCTGTGTAAGCAGCACAGTGGGCAGAACCCGAGAAGCCAGCGACTTGCGGTGCGAGTGGCTCCCGGGGGACGGAGGGCCTCTCTCCCAGGCTCGCGTCTCCTGGCACGCAGGGAGGCATTCTGCAGGAACAGTGAAGGCTGCCAATCAGCCACCTGGAGCTGCTCAGAAAGGAGGTACCTGGGGGGTCTGACCCCATCACATGCGCCTTTTAAGATTTGAAAGGCAGAGCTATGGGGTGGAGGGAGACAGAATGGATCACTTGCTGGTTCATTCGCCAAATGACCACAAAGGCCAGGGCTGGGCCTGGCCACAGCCAGGAGCCTGGACCTCCATCTGGGTCTCCCTCATGGGTGCAGGGGCCCAAGCACTTGGACCATCTTCTGCTGCTTCCCCAGGTGCATTAGCAGGGAGCTGGATCGGAAGTGGAGCAGCCGGGATGTGAACCAGCACACAGGTGGAATGCCAGTGTCACAGGTGGTAGCTTAACCCACTGTGCCACAATGCCAGCCCTTCACCCAAACCTTTAATTCTGGGTCTAGGGCAGGGAGACAGAGGAAACCAGAAACCCAAAGCGTGGGAAGAAGCTGAGGTGGTGTTGATCATTTGCCGATGGAGGAGGGGGCCCCCGACGACAGCCAGCAAGGTAACAGGGACCCCAGGCTTACAGCCACAGGGGATGGAATTCTGACAGTGACAGGAATGAGCCTGACAGTTTCCCCAGTGAGAACCCCCCCCCACCGCCCACACCCTCCTTAAGCTGTGACACTGGGAGCAGAGAAGCCGGCCACAGGATGCTGGATGCCCAGGCTACGGAAATGGACAGTCACATGCAAGTGGTCTTAAGTGGCAATGTTCCCCGTAGGTTGTTACGCAACACCAGAGAACCAACCCAAGTAGCAACGCCCAGCCCTCTAGCCCAGTGGTCTGTGACGTGTCTGTCCCAGGAACAATCCACCCCTGGCCACAGAGGACTCCTCACGCTGCAGCCACACGGACAGCCCAACAGCAAAGCGAGCCCAGGACCAGAATGGACGCCCCGTGAGAGAAGTCACTCAAGTGACAGGACAAAGTCCGGAAGGCCATCAGCCCTCAGGGAAATGCAAATGCCAATTCAAATGTCAGCACCCCATCACCTGCAACACCCCAGTGATGAGTAACAGGACATACGAGGATTGGGCAGGATGTGGCCCGCCTGGAATTCTCCACTCCAGTGAGGCAGCCAATGGTCACCAACACTCTGGCACACCTCTGCCCCCTGGGGCAGAGCGGCTCCGCTCCTGGGAGACCACCAAGGGCACATGTCCTGAGCAAGACGGGTACCAGGCAAAACACAGGTGCACGGTCCCTTGTGACTCAGGGCGGTCTGGCCCAGTCCTCTTCCACCCTACGGCCTCCATCGGCAGTGACTACCTTGCTGGTTCTTGGGGGCAGCAAGGACTCTCCCCAGGGTCTTTGCACTGCCCGGCAGTCTTCCACCCTCGAGCAGCCCTAGGGAGTATCTGGTGACGAATGGAGGCGGCTTTATCACGCCTTGGCTCGGGAGGGGCAGAGCCCAGGGATCCTGCTCAGAACAGCAGCCCACAACAGAGTTGTCCGGGTTCAAGCACCCACAGTGCGGAGGTGAGGAAGCCCAGGGGGTCCCCATGACTCACCCCGCCCTCCGCCAGCCCGTGCTGACGTCACTCCCCGGTGCAGCTTCCCAAACCGCCTTGCTGTGAACTCCGCAGGGGGCCCTCCGTGGGGGCCTCCTCCCCACGCTCCTGCCTTGGTTTCCCCATCAGACACACCAGGTACGTGGGGACCCCAGAAAGCTCACAGGAGATGGGGTTAAAGGTAAGTCGATTTGGGTGCAAAATATTCCTTGAAATACATGCCTAACTTTGTTCAAAGCACACCTTTTCCTCCCATGTTTGGAAGACCGTGTGTGTTTGATTGCTTCCTCTGTTCCCATATGGGACGTACACTGCAGCAAGGTGGGGATTTCGGCTTTGCTCACTCACAATTCCCAGTCCCCAGCACCTGGGGCAGGTGCTCAGTCATCACTTGCTGGAAGATGGGATGAAGATCAGAGAGAAGGCTCAGCACTACCCCACCCTCACCATCCGGGCCAGCAACTTTGTCTGCACTTCTATCCGTGTAGAATCACTGGAAACCACAAGCAAAGGGTGGGAGGCTGTGTTGAGCACGCATCGGCTCTCTGAAGTCTCCTGCACCTGCTGTCTTAGAGAGCGGCTTGCTTTCAAGGCCTAGTGTTTCCCGGTGCGCAGAAAGGAAGGCTACCCCCGTTGCCAGTGAAACCGACCAGGGATAAAGGCAAGAGCGGGAACAAGGACCGCACTGTCCAGGCAGCTCCCAGGACAGTGCTCAGAGAGACCCGGCACAGAGGAGGTCTGGAGGGGGCTTGGTGACAGATGACGCGACTCCACCGGACCGTGTTCATCGCTAAGGTTACTCCTCTTGATGCCCTCAACTAAAAATAAGTGACAATGGAATCCAGACATTCACACCACGTGGATGAACCTGGGGGATGCTACATCAGCTCAGGTAAGTCAACACCATGCTGATCTCCCGGGGAGGCTGGGAGGAGCAGGAAGCGGGTAGTTGGTGTCAAGTCATGTTCGGATGGAACCTGCGCATCCCAGTGTTGTGTGCAACACATAGTAGGGCGGCCAAGGTCAGCTGTCACATTGTGCCCGCCTCAAAGCGGCCCGAAGAGTGGGTTTTCTTTTGGGAAAAAATCTTATTTAAAACTTTGAAATCCACTTATTTGAAAGGCAGAGGGCGGAGAGACAGACCCAGGGAGACAGACATGAAGACAGAGAAGGATCTGTCATCCACTGGTTCACTTCCTAAAGGCTTGCATCGAGCAGGACTGGGCGAGGCCAAAACCAGGATCCGAGAACTCACTCCAGGTCTCCCATGTGGGTGGCAGGGACCCACGTTCGTGAGCCCTCACGGCTGCCTCGCAGGCGCACAGTAGCAGGAAGCTGGAATTGTAAGCGGAGCCAAGACTGGAACAGACACAGCAGGAGAGAGGGTCTTGCATGTTCTCAGTGGTTCACGCCTGTGGTGACGCACATGCTAATAACTCTCCCCTGACCATCACGCAGTGTGTGTATTTCAACAGCACGCTGCACTCCATCGACGTGTGCACTCACATGTCCATCAGAAATGTCCTCGGCGAATGAGGCCAGCGCCACTTAGACTTCCCTGTGAGTAACTCTGCAATCCGTCATTCTGACGAGCGAGTTTCAGGCAAGCGGCAGGGGCTGGCCATGAGGGGCAGGGGGCCCCAGGGCCTCAGGCTCATGGGCAGGACTGCAGCATCCACGTGCTTGGTGCTGAGCTCCCAGACCCTCCAAAACCACCTGGCCCTGTCAGCCGAAATTCTGAGCCCCAACTCACAGTGTGGGTTTTGTTTAGGTTGAGAAGTGATGGAGTGTGTTCAAATACAACACAATGTTTCTGTGCTGACGCACAGGCCCTGTGGGACATTTTACAGCAATGATCTCCGGCCTAGACGTGTGCATCGTCCCAGGGATTTGTCTCACGGGGTCTCTGGGGCCCCGGGCCCCACCCTGGAGACAGCTGCGTCCCCTGAAATCTCTCAGCTTCTGCCCAGACAGCTCCCAAGAGCCAATCGCGGTCACACACCATGTGTTCTGAGATGAACGTGTCTCAGAAGGGTCCCCAGCCTCAGGGCTGGACCCCCCACCTTCACACCACAAGCTGCCTTGGGACAGGAGTGAGACATCCGGATGCAGGACACCTGGGACGACCCTCATCTTTCTAGTTGCTGCCTCCATGGCCTTTCCTCCCTCCCCCTTCTAGAACTTTCCATGATGGACAGCTGCATTTGGCCGGGTTAAGAAAATGCACAGTGAGCTGTTTCCATCTCATGAGGCCCTTCCAGATGGCCGGCCCACCCTGGAGTGGCCTCAAGACCCCACTCCCCTTCTCCTTCCCTTCTTCACTGACAGGTCAGCCACTGTGTACTGGGAACCATGGCCCCTGGGGCACATCTCGGGCCACACAGACAAAGGCATTGACTTAGGGACATCAAGGCAGCAGGATCCCAAAAGCCTGGCCCTTGATAACTCTGGAGGGCCTGCCTGCCTGTCTCTCTGTCTGTCTCTCTCTCTCTCTCTCTCTCTCACACACACACACACACACAGAGAGAGAGACACACAGGCTGCTCTTATTTACTGCTAATATCATACCAGTTTCCCAGACATCCACCAACTTAGTGCAAACCCAGGAAGGCTCATGAGACAACACCACATCCCGGAATTGTGTCTTAGAATCATCATTTAAAGACCAACAGATGGGGGCAGGTGCTGTGACGTGGCTGGTTAAGCCTTTGCCTGCAATGCTGGCATCCCATATGAGTATCAGTTCAAGTCCCAGCTCCTCCACCTCTGATCCAGTTCTCTGATAATGGGCCTGGGAAAGCAGCAGAGGATGGCCCCTGCCCCGACATGGGAGACCTGGAAGAAGCTCCAGGCTCTTGGCTTCTGCCCGGCACAACCCCTGCCATTACAGCCATTCGGGGAGTGATTCCAGGGAGGCATATTTTATTCCACAACCACCAGTTCCATCCGAGCTTGACCGGGGCGACAGGGAAGGAGGAGAGGTTCTGAGAGGCTTCTGGGGGCCACAGCAGTCAGAGCGCAGCCTCCGGACCCTGCCGTCGCCACAGTGCCGTCGCTGTCCACAATGAGCTTCCCAAAGCACAGATGCCTGCCCAGGCACCCCCGACTCCAAAGCTATCAGCAGACAGTTCCCCAGGCAAGACGCACAGCAGGCACGAAGCCTCTGAGACGGACGCCCAGCGTCGCCAGCCACAGGCACAGTGAGACAGCCCCACCGTGGACGCAACGGACAGACGACCTCAGATGCCGGCGAGGCTGTGGGGAACCAACAAGGCCCACACAGTGCTGGCAGCGTGTGCAGTGGGCAGTCAGTCCGGCTACCCAGAGGGGCCACAGAAGCCAGAAATCCCATGAAATCCAGAAATCGCACGCCCACAGTGTTGGAGGTGACATGGACACACACACTCAGATTTGAATGACTCAGCAGTGTGATCCCCAGGGGCTGGAAGGTAGCAAGGCCCTCCACACCCATGAACTGACGCACGGGTGAGCAGATCGCGTCCCAGCCCACAGAAAGCGTGAAGTCCTGACACACACACAGGGGAGCTCACCATGCAGCTCCTGGCTCCTGACTTCTGCCCTGTCTCAGCTGTGGCAGGCATTTAGGGAGCAAACAAGTGCCTAGGAGCTCTGTATATAAAAATATTTTTTTTAAAGAAAACAAGATCAGTGAGTGACAAGAAGTGTTATAGGCAAGCGGGGACCCACTTGAGACTTTCTCTTTGACGTGGTCAGGCTACACAAGAAAAGGAAAAACCACCTTCCCCATGGTACGACCTGATTTGTTCACTGCGCAGCCACAGGCCACGTGGAGTGACATGAGCAGTGACTTGAAGCATGTACATGACCTGTGACCTTAACGAGAGAGCCCGGCATCAGCCCTCGAGAACAGGGAGGGTCTCGTTCACTCCTGGATTCAATACCTGGTACCTCACCGAGGACACAGCACCGAGCAGGTGCGTGCTCGCTGCTGCTGTCAGTGCTCCCGGGGTCACCCTGGGTTTGTGTTACTCTATAGGCTGGGCTCTCTCTCACCAAGGGGCGAGCCACCTGCCACCTAACCCTCTTCAAGTCACCTGCCAGGAACGTGCAAGACCCCTGTGCAGGAGGGGCTATGGCGCTGGCCGACCTGCAAGACCCTTGCAACTCTGAATGCGTGCGAAACCAGCCAGTGCCCACTGTCGGGAAGGCAGCTTGCTGTGGCACCAAGGTCTCCCTTTGGAGACAAAGAACTCTGGCCACTACTTGTGCTGTGAGCTCACGTGGGCTTCCAAAGCCCAGCCATGCCACTCCTGGCTGCCAGGGCTATTTTAAGGATTAGGGATATCTAGAAAGGTGAAGAACTCAGGGCAAAGAAGGCAAGGTAAAGACAACCATGGCTGAAGGGGGAGGCACAGCAGGAAAAAATGGACCCAGGTGTGGTGGAATGAGAAGGCCATGCCAAGATGGCCACTGGCAACAGAGCCTGCCTGGCAACAAGCTGTGATTGGATGGCTTTGGAAACTGCCTGGCAACAGGCTGTGATTGGTTAGGGTATAAACCACTCTTCATTGGATTGGCTGCCTCGACTATATAAGCTGCTGTAACAACTGAAATAAATGAGTCTGCGGGCTGCTTCCCTCTGGCCTGCTTTCACCCGACTCCCTCCTGGGGTCTGTATGGTGACTCCATGCTTCTTGCCCCCACTGTGCTCCTCCTCTCAGAAGGAATCCACAGCAACACCCAGGAGCCAAAAATGAGAATGGCTTCTCCCAGTTGGTCAAGCTCAAGGTGAACGAATGCTTTAGCCCCATCCCCGCTTCTGATTGGCAAGCACTGGTCTCAGCAGCTTGGCTAGAAATGGAAACCTGGCTGGCACTCCTATTTCCAGCCATGGTGGAGTAACTGGCACCTGAACCACTGGCACCTGCCGTGGTAAGCAGCCAACACCGGGTAAGACCCGTGAAGCAACTGTGCTCAGACTTCGCAAATCAGACTTCTCAGGACCAGATCCCGAGACGGGGAGCCCACAAGGTGACCCAACCTCCAGCCTGGGGATTCACAGCAAAGGCAGAGCTGGAGACAGGGCCCAGAGTGGGTGGGATTCACGGGGATGGGGCCTGGGGAGAAGGCAGCTGGCTGGAGAACGAGTTCCGGAAATCTGCCCTGGGGTCCCTCTGGGTATTCGGCCAAACAGCTAGCTGTCCATGCAGAGGTCAGTACTGGGCGACACTGGGCCACGAACAGTGGCCGAGGAAAGCCCCAGGTGGGTAAGGACTGATCCTGAGAAGTGTCAAGCTGGGCCGGTACCAGAGCTCACAGCCTGGGAAGACCTGAGCTCCGGCCAGAGGAGAGGCCCCGGAGCACGCATGGAGCTTTGAGACGAGACCTCAGAGAAGCCGCAGTTTGGGAGCCGGCCTGGCCTGGCCCTTCTGGGAAGGCCACTCTACCCGTGAGCTAACACATCCCAGAGCCATCTCGCACATTCACAGATAACTCCTGAACTGCCGGCTGCCAGGAGGTTCTATGGAGACAACCAAATCCAGTCCCTCAACCACACAGAATCCGTCTGTCTAGCACACAGCAAACCTTCACTCACGTGAGAAAGCAGGAAAATGTAACCATAACCCGGAGGACAACTCGTCAGCGGAAACATGGCCGAGATCAGCAAAGACTTTAACTTTATGTTACCGACATATTCAAGGATTTAAAGGAAAATTAGACTATAAAGGAAACACAGGAAGAGCAAATTCAAAGCAAAGTTTCCTAAAAGGAGATAAGGAATGGAAATCAATGAAATTAAAAAAATATTATAATAGAAGAATCTGTTTCACAAAACAAGTTGTCTTTGAAAAGACTGGTAGAACTGGTGTACCACTAGAGACTGTTAAGCTACAGAGAGCCCAAAGAAACGATCAACCTAACAAACAAGAGGGTGTCACTACTGTCTTACAGTTGTAAAGGGATTGAGAGAACAAGTGGCCAAAACTGGATAAAGGGGAAATCCACAGAGTTCTATGTCCATTACGGTGTTTGGAGCCGAGCCTTAAAATCACTCCTTAGAGACGCATGCCCAGGGGCCTCCCTAGTGAACTTCATTAAACATTTAAGGAATAAATGTGTCATACAAACTCTTTCCCAAAGAAAGGAGAAGAGAATTCTTCCCAACTGACTTTAGAAGGCCAAGATAACTGTAATAAGCAAAGACGTGAAAAAATAATAAAACTCTAGACCAGTGATCAATGTCTCTCATGAATAATATACCAACATTCTCAGGGACGTATTCAGAAGTGAATCAAGCAGTCATGGGGCCACCTTTGTGACACAGTGGTGGAGCCACCCTTGTGACAACGGCATCCCATATGGGTGCTGGCTTGTGACCTGGCTGCTCCACTTCCTATCCAGCTCCATGCTAATGGCCTGCAGCAGATGACCCAAGTGCTTGGACCCCTGCCACCCATGTGGGAGACCCGGATGAAGCTCCTGGCTCAGCACTGGCCATTGCAGCCACTTGGGGAGTGAACCAGCAGATGGGAGATCCCCCTCTCTATCCATCTCTCCCTCTGACTTCCAAATAAATATCTTTAACAACAGTAACAGAAAAGCAGTCCCATAAAATGTGTTTCGGGAAAACAATGGTTTAGCACTTGAAAAAAACTAAGCAGCTTTAGTTTACCACATTTATTAAGAGATTGAAGGTGGAAAACCAGCTAGCAATTTTCAAAGATGCAGACAAGACATTTTAAGAAGTCAACAGGGGCTGCCATCGTGGCTCAGCGGATAAAGCCTATGACACCCACATCCCATATGGGCACCGGTTCACGTCCCAGCTGCTCCACTTCCTATCCAGCTCCTTACTAACGGCCTTGGAAGAGTAGTGGAAGATGACCCAACATGGGAGACCTGGAGGAAGCTCCTGGTTCCTGGCTTTAGCCTGGCTCTGCACTGGCCCTTGTGGCTCCTTGGGGAGTAGAGGGATGGATGCTATCTCTCTCTCTAGTTCTTTCAAATAAATCTATTTATTTATTTATTTTGACAGGCAGAGTGGACACACACACACACACACACAGAGAGAGAGAGAGAAAGAGAGAGAGAGAAAGGTCTTCCTTTCACCGTTGGTTCGCCCTCCAATGGCCACCGTGGCCAGCGCACCGCGCTGATCTGAAGCCAGGAGCCAGGTGCTTCTCCTGGTCTCCCATGGGGTACAGGGCCCAAGCACTTGGGCCATCCTCCACTGCACTCCCGGGCCACAGCAGAGGGCTGGCCTGGAAGAGGAGCAACCGGGCCAGAATCCGGCGCCCCGACAAGGACTGGAACCCGGTGTGCCGGCGCCACAAGGCGGAGGATTAGCCTATTGAGCCACGGCGCCAGCCCATCAAATAAATCTCTTTAGAAAAGAAGATTAAAACCATCAACATTGATTGATGTTAAAAATTTCTAGAAAAACTGGTCAAGTACTTGAACACCCTCAAAAACCCTAACATGACTAATCATGAACGACACGTTCCCCCAAAACTGCCAAGGAGGAGATGTCGTCTGCTGTGGCGGTGTCTCCCCGGCATTGGATCGGAAATCCCAGCCAGTGCATTGAGCTGAGCACAAGATAGAAGCCTCACACGTGAGAAAAGCCAAGATTGTTAACGCACGAGTTACCCAGTTGTAAATGCACGAAGTCCTAAGGAACCTAGAGTAACACCTACGGAGACGGAAATCCAGAAATAGCGCAGATGGGCTCAGAGCAATCATGTTACTTCTAATCATTTCAATGACTGGAAAATCAGATTCACAAATACAACGAATAACTGGAAAGCCAAATTTTAATATACATTATAGATTGGCCGGCGCCGCGGCTCACTAGGCTAATCCTCCGCCTTACGGCGCTGGCACACCGGGTTCTAGTCCCAGTCCAGGCGCCGGATTCTGTCCCGGTTGCTCCTCTTTCAGGCCAGCCCTCTGCTGTGGCCCAGGAGTGCAGTGGAGGATGGCCCAAGTGCTTGGGTCCTGCACCCCATGGGAGACCAGGAGAAGCACCTGGCTCCTGCCATCGGATCAGCAGGGTGTGCCGGTCACAGTGGCCATTGGAGGGTGAACCAACGGAAAAGGAAGACCTTTCTCTCTGTCTCTCTCTCTCACTGTCCACTCTGCCTGTCAAAAAAAATACATTATAGGACCAAAAATCTTCCAGTATTTTGGATGAATTTCAACACAAATGTATCAGACTTACTTCCTACATGGGAATGGCATGAAGACAAACACCAAGACCAGTGGGCTAGAGAGCCCAGAAATGAACCCTGACACCTAGTCACAGGAGTTTCTTTTTTTAAACAAGGGTGTACTAACCCCATTTTCTTTCTTTATTTTTTATTATTTGACAGGTAGAGTTATAGACAATGAGAGACAGAGAGAAAGGTCTTCCTTCTGTTGGTTCACTCCCCAAATGGCCACTACGGCTGATGCTGCACCAATCTGAAGCCAGGAGCCAGGTGCTTCCTCCTGGTCTCCTATGCAGGTGCAGGAGCCCAAGTACCTGGGCCATCCTCCACTGCACTCCCGGGCCACAGCAGAGAGCTGGACTGGAAAAGGAGCAACCAGGACTCGAACCGGCACCCATATGGGATGCCAGTGCCACAGGCGGAGGATTAACCAAATGATCCGTGGCGCCAGCCCGACTAACCCCATTTTCAACTCATGGTGCTGGGAAACCTGGACATCTCCATGCAAAATAATCAAGTCAGACCCTCCAAACTGCCTTGTACCAAACAATGGGACTGGCTTGTGGCACAGCACAGTGAGTTGCTGCCTGTGATGCCGGCATCCCATGGGAGTGCTGGTTTGAGCACAGTGCTCCACTTCCAATCCAGCTCTCTGCTAAGTGCCTGGGAAAGCAGGAGAAGATGGCCCAAGTGCTTGGACCCCTGTCACTCACGTGGGAGAGCCAGATGGAGCTCCTGGCTCCTAGTTTCGGCTTGGCCCAGCCTCAGCTGTTGAGGCCATTGGGGAGTGAACCAGCAGATGGAAGACAGCACACACACTCTCTCCCCCCTCTCTTTAACTCTGCCTTTCAAATAAACAAATCCTTTAAGAATTTACTCAAAATGCATCAATACCTAATTAAGACCCAGGACTCGGCACTCTGAGAGGGAAATGCAGGGCCAAAGCTTCGTGATGTTGGATTGGGCAGCAGAGGCACAGACAACAGATGAACAAAACAGACAAATTAGCCCACAGAAACAAGAAAACTTGTGTTCATCAAGAGACGTTCGCAACTGAATAGAGAGGCACGGAGTGGGAGGAAATGTTTGGAAACCAGACATCTGATAAGGGAATAACATCCAGAATATAAAATGAACCAGAATCCAACAGCAACAACACCCGGATTCAAAGACGGGCAGGGAGCGTGCAACGTTCATCTAAAGCCGATCCACGAGCGGCGAGTAATCCCAGTGAAGATGCTCACCACGGGAATGCAAACCAAAACCGCAGCGAGGGGCCAGCGCTGGACCACGGGGGTAAAGCCTGTGGCGCCAGCATCCCACGTGGGCTCTCCTTCCTGTCCTGGTAGCCCCACTTCCACTCCAGCTCCCTGCTGATGAGCTGGGAAAAGCAGTGGAAGGTGGCCCCATGTGCTTGGGTCCCTGCACCTGCGTGGGAGACCTGGAAGAAGCTCCTGGCTTCAGCCTGGCCCAGCCCCGGCCATTGCAGCCACCTGGAATGAACCAGATGGGTCAAAGGTGGGACAAGGCATCTGCAGACAGATGGATGCAATAGCCAAACGTGGCTACAACTGGCACTGCCTCACACGTGTGATGGGGGAGGGGAAGGCCAAGGAAATGAGAGCGCAGTGAGGGACTCCCACTGCCTGGTGTGAAGCCTAAGAGAAGCAGCCTGGTGAGAAGCCTAAGAGCCACAGACTGTTCCAGAGAGGCACACAGCGGCCAGGTGTGTTGTGGGTTCTGCGACCCAGGTCTGTGCAAGCACACTCCAGGGCGACAAGAACGCATCAAGCAGCACGCGGCTGCGTCACACACGGAGTGTCCTCAGCCTCGTCGAGGAAGGACATCCTGACCCAGGCTGCAGCACGGGTCAGCCAGGAGACTGTGCCCGAGGGAGCGGCAGAGTCAGAGGACACGTGCCTCCCAGACGGCGGCGTGGAGTCGCTGCTGCCCGAGGCCGGGGTCTGGTGTCGGTGGTTTTTTATAAGATGTACAGAGAGGTGGAAGGTAACGTGGCAGCAGCGTGCACGTGCTTAACCCCAGCTGTGCTCCTGACATGGCCAAGATGGTACATCTTATTTTACAATAAGAACAATAAACGTGACAAAGCAGCCAACGTGGAAACTGCAAAACCTTGCTGAGCAAAAAGCAACCTAAATAACGAGAGGCAAGTGTTCGTGGACTGGCAAGACGCCAGCTCTTTCCAAGTCCAGCTATTCAATGCTACATCAACCCCAAGTTCAGCCGAGTTATTATCTGGAAACTGACGAGCTCAGGGTAAAACTCATTTGCAAATACAAAGGACGTGAAATAGCCAAAGTCATTTTTGGAACAGTATGGTTGGGACCTAAGGATGGACAAATACAACAGTGGACAGAAGAGAGAGGCTTGAATGGACCCACGCGTACAAAACCTGTCTCAAAAACAAATTAAAAAAAGGCTGCCACAGAAATTAATGTGGGAGAAGCGAACACCCAGATAAAGAAGTGGCAACACGTGGCCAAGGAGATGCAGAGGGAAGGGAAGACACCTGCCTCCTAGGCTGGAGCGCCTGGATTTGATTCCCAGCTCCGGCTCCTAAGGGAGCAGTGATCGATCAGGCAGCTGAGTGCCTGCCATCCGTGTGGGAGACCGGGACTGAGTTCCTGGGTCTGAGCAGTTGGAGAATAAACCAGCGATAGGAGCTCTCTCCCTTCCTCCCTCCCTCTCCAGAGGAAATGCTACAAGTCAACGGTGACTCATACATCACTCCATACACAAAAGGAATGAAATTGGATCAAATATGCAACATAAATGCGAAAGCTATAAAACTTCCCAAAGACACAGGAATCTATCTTCATGATCTTGGGACACACCAAGATGTATTAGATACAGCAGAGAAAGAAATTACCATAAAATTGTTTAAATGTTATAACATACATCACCAAAATAAAATCACGTCTTCATATCAAAAGACAGCACTAAGAAAACAAAGATGAACCACGTGCTAGGAGAAAAGAATGATGCACGTGTCGGAGAACGCATTTGCATCCGGACTCCAGGAACAAATTTCTCCCTAACGAGAAGACAACCACCACAGGCAGACGTGACACGGCCTCACAGAGAAGACATCCCAGGAGCAGCGAGGCTGTGACAAGCCCTCCGTCTAACTACTGTCTGGGAAGTGGTTTTGAAGTCAGGGAGAGCCGACTGCGCACCCATCAGAACCGCTCAAATCAGAGTCTGGATTCCTCCTGCCGGGGAGGTCGGCGTCACTCAACCCCCCCACACTTGTAAAACAGGACGGGCAGCACAAGTTTCCTCGAGTTAAACAAAACTCATTCCTACAGCCCAAAGACGCCACTTGTTAACATAAGTTAAAAATGTCTTTAAGTCCTTGTGCAAGAATGGTCCCAGGAACTTTCTTCTTCGTAACCCAAACAACAGGTGAACAGATCAAGGTGTATTCGTGCGCAACAGAATCTAATTCAGCCACAGGGAGACCAAACACAGGGACGGACCTCAAACCACAGGTGTGACAAAGGCCAGACCTCCAAAGCAGGCACAATGCCCAACTGTGTTCCGTGACATTCTAGAACAAACTAGTGTCCAGGGGAAGAAAGCGCAGCAGGCGGCTACTGGTGCAAGGGTGGGGGACCGGAAATGTCAGAGCCACCTTGGGGTGACCGTGCCTGGCTCCTGGCAGAGGTGCAGGCTCCCTCGGGCGCTGAACTGCCCACTTCACACTTATGCATCTGCCCGGATGCAAAGCTTAGCTCAACTTTATAAACACTTAACTCTTCTAAAAATCCACATTACTGCCGATCCTCGAGTCTCCCGCAGCCCATAGGGAGCCCGACAGCCTGCGCTCACCCAGTCAACCCCAGGCCCCTGTCTCGCTGCTGTGCACCCAGGACTGCGGCCCAGGGTTCCCGGGCGTGCTCTGTGACTTCGTCAGCGGTTTTCATTTCAGGAATGCAGAGAGGCAGTCCCCTCGCCTGGGAAGCCCCTCCAGGATGTCTTGGCCACTGTTGAAGGCGGGCCCTTTCCTGGGTACGTGGCTTTGCCGTGGGAAAGGCAGGGTCGCTGTTTAATCACAGCAGCTCCATCTGTGTGGGCAGCCGGCTTACGAAACAACGCAAGTTGGGAGAAGACCGACACCCGGATTTTTCAAGGTGCTTGTCTGCTGGCTGGCCGAGAGGGACCTGCTGGGACAGGTGGAGGGGCAGAAGCCCACGCCCAGCCTGGGAGAAGGGGGGGCGGTGGGGACCAGGTCACTGTGAGTCTCTCTCACGTGCTTTTTGCCCCCGAGCCGGCCCACCAAGGACAGCCCATCACGGAAGGAGCCAGGGAACCCGGACGTCCCAGGAGGTCTACACGTGGATATCCACTGCCCTCGGCAAACCTAAGAGACAAATGAAGCACTGTATTTTTAAAAATTTATTTCAGGGCCAGTGCCGCGGCTCACTAGGCTAATCCTCCACCTGCGGCACCGGCACACCAGGTTCTAGTCCCGGTCAGGGCACCGGATTCTGTCCCGGTTGTCCCTCTTCCAGGCCAGCTCTCTGCTGTGGCCCAGGACTGCAGTGGAGGATGGCCCAAGTGCTTGGGCCCTGCACCCCATGGGAGACCAGGAGAAGCACCTGGCTCCTGGCTTCAGATCAGCGCGGTGCGGCGGCCATTGAGGGTGAACCAACGGAAAAGGAAGACCTTTCTCTCTCTCTCACTGTTCACTCTGCCTGTCAAAAAAATTTCATGTACTTGGAAGGCTGAGAAAGGAAAAAGTTTACTATCTCAGTGCCCCCAACCGCCAGGGCTGGGCCAGGAGGCAGCTGGGAGCTCACTCCAGGTCTCTCAACTGGTTATCAGGATCCCGGCTACAGGCGCCATCAGTGTTGCCTCCCTAGTGTGCATTAGCAGGAACGCTAACTCGGGAGCACCTGTCCCCAGCATCTGCCCCAGAGCCTTTATGCACGCTGTGTCGTGTCTGTGCTCACTGCTCCAAGCAGACCCAACACAGGAGCCACAGTGCTTCGGAGGCCCCGTTAGTGTGGGCCTAAAATATGGGGGCTTTCCAGATTTTGGGGGACTGGGGAGACACACCCCTGACTGCTGCAGGTGTTAGGGGCGAGGCGGGCACCAGCTGGTTACATGCCTGGGTGCAGAGAACACAGTCTTCCTGGGCAGCTGCAGCCTACGCCCCCAGGCACGGGCTGATGCACCGGTTTTGTGTGCATCTCCAAAAAACCAGTCGACAGTGGGCGTTGGACATGGTGGTTATGTCACCGCTCAGGATGCCTACGTCCCATATGGGAGTGCCTGGTTCAAGTCCAGCGCAGCTCCTTCCAATCCAGCTTCCTGCTACTGTGCAGCCTTGGGGGCACAGGTGACAGCCCAAGCTCCTGGGTCCCTGTCGCCCACATGGCACAGCTGGATTGGATCCCTGACTCCTGCCTTCAGCCTGGCCCAGCCCAGGCTGTTGCCGGCATTTGGGGAGTGAACCAGAAGACACAAGATCTCTGTATCTCTGTCTTTCCAATAAAATAAACATTTAAAAAAAGCCAACTGTTGCACTGATCTGTTGGGATTTTTAAGTCTCTATTTTCCTTATTTCTGCTCTGATGTTTGCATTTCTCGTAATTGCGGGTCTGGTTTGCTTCTGGGTCTCCAGGGTTATCCAAAGCTTTCCTTTCCTTGTGACGTGGCCCGGTGTGGCCACCAACCGCCCCGAGGACCCCTCCTGCGGCACTCGGCACTTGTGATGTGACGCGTTTCATCTTCATGAGTTTTGAGAAATGCAAAGTCCTTCTTGAGGTTTGCGCCGAGTCACTGCTCACGCGACACTGTCAAGTCCACGCCTCTGACTTGCAGCTGATCTGCCGACTCAGTCCACTGTGGTACGATCTCATCACTTATGAACTTGCTGAGAGACCAGTGGATTCCACCCCACTCCCCCACCACGGGGAACACTGCCCCCACCCCGGATCCCACACCAGGACAGCCTTGAAAGGTGTCCATCACCTGCGTAGCGCTGAGCCCGAGTTAGTCTCTAGAACCTGACCCTGACTCTGTCACAGAGAACATCCAGCCTTGACCCTGATGTCCCCCTCCTTGTCACAGAGCAGGGCAGTGACCAGACCCCCAGACTCCCCCACTGTCCTCCTGCAATCAGACTGGAAGACGCTGCACCTTCGCCAGGGGGCTGGGACCACCGGACAGGCAGGTTCCAGCAGGGGAAGGGGGGGGCATTCTACAGCAGACGGAGTGCACGGGAAACCGTGAGAGCCCACAGCAGGGTCCACCTGAACCCTCCAAACACGGCCTCACTGGGAAAGGGGGTCCCTGCACTACGAGGTCATGCTGGACTGGGGTGGTCCCTGGACACTCTGTGTCCTCACAGGAGCAGGAGGGGCCGCACAAAGCAGAGGGTCATGCACAGGTGGAAGCAGAGACCAGGGAGGCGCAGCCACAAGCCCCGGACACTGAGCGTCCGCAGAGCCCCCAGGTGCTGGGAGAGCCAAGAATCAGATCCTCCTGCCCCCCTGCCCCACAACCCCGCTGCCACCCTGGTCTCCGGGACCCTGGCCTCCAGATGACGCCAGTGACCCAAGCCCGAACCCACCCCCTTGGGGCCAACGTCCCCACTTCCGGGCCTCCTCTTCCCTGTACCTGCCACCTGCGCCAGCGACGTCTCCGTGTCTCTGGGCCACACCTCGGCCCGCAGTGCCCTCCCCACGGCCCCGTGCTGGCCCATCACAAGGGGTGGGCCCCTCTGAGACGTCCAGAGCCTCTCTGCAGGTGAACGCAGAGGGGTACTGACCACCAAGGGCGTTGCCAAGGACGCCTGCGTCCTTCAGCTCAGTCCTCACACTGCTGCACTTTCAGCTACAGTGGGGTGGCCAGCTCCACCCCCGCCCCGGCCTAGCCCCTCCCACCCCCAAAGCCACGCAGCAGATGGCAGTCAGTGTCAGCTCTCACGGCCTTCTCTCCTCCATCCTCATCTTCCTCCAGGACCCCCGCCGCTGCGGCTGAGTGGTTACAGCTCCACTGCCAGGGGCTCCCCTGGGGACAGGGAGGAGCTGACAGTGGCTCCCCGGAGAGAAGAGGGACTCCTGGGGTCTGTTGGACAGGGTGTGACGCGGTGGCCTGACAGGAGCTCCTCTGCATCCCAGAAGGGAGCAGCCCCTGCACCTGGGGCCTCTGAGACCGAGGACCTGAGACCTAGCACTTCACACCGTGAGTCCCACCCCATCTTCCCAGTCATGAGACCAGGCGGGGAGGTGCTACCCTCATCACGGGGAAACTGAGCCCCGTGCAGACGAAAAGGCTGGAACTACTCAGCATGCAAGACTGGCCCAGTCTAGTGCGGCTGCACACACTGTTCCTCCGCACCAGGAGGGCACAGGGCCGGTGTCGTGGGGCAGTGAGCCACGCCGCCACCGGCAAGGCTGCCATCCCTCGTCACAGCACCACTTCCGGTCCCAGCTGCTCCGCTTCCAACCGGCTCCTGCTACTGCACCAGGGAAAACAGCGGAGGATGGCCCAAGTGCTTGAGCCCCTGCACTCCCTGTGGGAGACTGGACGAACCTCTGAGATCCTGGCTTTGGCCTGGCCCAGCCCTGGCCTGTAGCAATGAATTCCTTTTGGCTAGTTTGGTCAAATGAGTAAAGCTGCTCCACACCTGACTGGACCACCCCCAGCCCGGCCCTGGAAGCAAGGGCTGCCCTGGGGCAGGGGTGGTGGACTTCCTGTCGAGGGCCAGGCAGTATTTTGCAGGTCGTTCAATCTTCGTTGTTAACTGTTCAGCTGCGACACCTGGGCATGGCTGGGCTCCAGTTGGCCTTCATCTACAGAGCAGTCAGCCTGTGGACATCCCTACCCCCACCTACACACCCAGGGGAGCCATTTCCTGAAGGCCTGGCATGGGGTAGAGGTGGCTATGGGTCTCAAAGAGGGTGTCCGTCCCATGCGAAGTGGAGTTGGTAAGACAATGAACGAATTCTGTGCCCAAGACAGAATAACGAAACGTTCCTTTGATTGCTATCTGCTACACGCCAGGTGTCGTAGAGATTTAAGGAAAAAAAGATTTTTGAGAGTGGTTTGGACTCCCCCAGCACAGGGAAAAGGGGTTTAAATTCAATCGCGCACAGTCTTATGGGCCCAGGAGACCCTGCTGAGTGCGAGACTGTACACCACAGCTCATGTGGCAACACTGGTGGGGGCTGCTCCGGTGACAGATCCGGTCCTCCACGGCGTCCCTGCAGTGGCACTAGGGACAAAGTCACTGGACTGGATGTCACTATGGGGTGGTCTGTGTGAGCCTTGGAATGACGTGATCATAATACAGAGTAAGTTCGATGAAAATTACAGAGCAAGCCAGAGAGAGGGGTGGAAGCAAAGACAGACCTTGGCCGTCTCCCAGGAAGACAGGAGGCAAGGCAGATGTTCATCTACTGGCCCCACACGTGGGGGCCTGGGCCTCTGAACTCAAGGACAGAGAGAGGGGGTCTCGCTCATCCCCCGCCACACCCTCCTACTCTGGGAAGCCTTCCAGGGGCCCCTGCACTTGGAATTCACCAGGCAAGGAGCACATTGCAGCCAGGCCCATCTGCTTCCTTCTGAGTGTCAGTTTTCCACAAGGCCATTCCAGAAAATCAAAGTGACAACAGCAATCAAGATTGAGAGAGACCTTACAAGCAATAGGATCTTTGCAGAGAGAACTCTCACTACTGAGCAGAAGAGACGCAATGGAAAGCTATACCATGTTCACGCCTGAGAGGAAGCAGTATTAACAAAAAGTCAATTCCTCCCAACCTACTTAAGGCATCCCAGTAAGGTTCTTCAGAGGTTTTGACAATCCTAGCTTCACCAGGTACCCAGTACAGCCCTGTGAGTATATACCAGGGACGGATGCACAGGTCAGTCACTGGAAGAGAACCCGGCTGCCATCGAGGCGCTGGTTTAACAGCTGGGAAACTTTCCAGTGGAAGGAAGACTTCAGTGCCGACATCACTGGCTGTGCATTTAGCAAACCCAAGTCAGAACGACCCTGTGCCACCACCACGAGTTTCAACCTAAACTATTAAAGTAAGACCACAAAGGTTGGAGAAATGGGAGGGCACGCGTGGCCCAGGAGCTGGGGCGCGGTACAAACTCCCGCACCCCAGATTTGCGTGCCTGCGCTTCAGTCCCAGCTCGACTCCCGATTCAGCTTCCTGCTCACGTGCACACCAGGAGCAGCAGGCGACGGCTCCAGCACTTGGAGACCTGGAGCGAGTTCCCAGCCTGCACCAGCATTTGGGCAGTAAACCAGCACGTGGGAGCTGTCTATCCTCGGAGTAACTCATCAGTTCATTACGGACAAGTGTTGTGGCCATGGCGGGGCAATGGAGTCTCTGCTTGTCCTAGGACAAGACAGACTACTTTTCAGACCCTCTCCACTTGGCAGCATTTGCCCACGTCAACAGAAGGCCTGGCCAGGGGGCAGCTCCAGGGGCATCAGCAAAGCCCTCAATCACCCCACACGCCCACCGGGGATGAAGCACCTGCCACACTTCGGGCTCTGTGCCTGGCGCCCAGGGCAGCAGGCAGGCAGGCAGATCCGTCTTGGCAGCTCTGAGACACGGGTGGGGAAGCTCATGGAGCAGAACGGGACACACATCCTGCCACCGACTGTGCCCCAAACACCACCAGCGGTTTCTCAAGGTGCAGGGGCAAAGCACAGGCCAGGTGCGCACTCAGCGGGCAATGAGGCTCGGCCCTGGAGAGGGGAAGGTGACGGGGTCCTGGCTCCACGGCCAAGGTCAGCGGCGACAGACAAACCAGGACCCAAGGCATACAGGCTGTAGGCGTCATCAAGCGTTCCCTTACAGCACAAAGCTGCCCTCCCCAGGTTTTCTGTCACCTTCCGCTACACCCTACCACCAAGCCCAGACGAGATCATGGGGAAAAAGCAAAGCCAGAAGCAACCCAGCAAACCCCATCAACCCAGCAAAACGGTTCCTCAACCCACGGGAAATATTTGAACACATCACAACCCTGAGCATCATTACATCAACAAATACAAGCGAATATCAAACCCATCTAAAGATTGCAACACGTATCACGTTTAATAAAGCGAGTGTCCACACGTCAGTATGAAAAACACTAAAGACATCAACAGTTATTACCAGAATTAGCAGCCAATCAACTTGTGAAAATGTTGGAACTCAAAGTCAGGGAAAGGAAAATTCAAAGTAGAAGCCATTGTTTGGCTACCAAATTGGCCCAAGTGCACAATGACAGTAATACTTAGAGCTGGCGAAGATAAAGCTCCCAAGTCTGACTCCGCAGGGCAGAGCTGACCAAGCAAATAGAAGTGAGTCATATACATAATTAAAGTGCATACCATCGTCACTTCAAGTGACAAAAACAAGCAAAAAGAGAGGATATATTTAAGTCAATCCAGTAAAAATATCGTCTCAGCATATTACGAGAATTGGTCAGTTATTGCCCTGTTTTTTGAGTACCGATTCTTTGAGGTTCAATAGGTACTTTATGCTTTACAGCAGACTTAATCCAGAAGCAGAATTTTGTTGGCTGCATGTTTTAAGCTCCATAAAATTTTCACTCGAAAAAAGTAGATTCACGTGCCCAAGTTGTGTCGAACACACTCAAAAGCTTTCCAATAACCAAATCCAGCGTCGGGTCTTAAAGCTTATTTGAGATTAAAATGAAATAGGAGGGACGCCATAAAGTTTGTGGAAAACGCCTGTTACGATAAAACCATGCATGCATTTCAAAAACTTTCTGCACTAAAATAAACTCATCTGCTGATTCCTTCTGCCCCGAACCTGCCGACGTCCCTCCCTCCCATTCAAAGCTCCGTGCTTTAGTGCCACTGGCCGCTGTCCCAGGGCTGGGACGCCACGTGTGCCGCTAGCTGCCGGCCACGCTGAATAGCACAGTTCCGGAACAGGTCTGCCTGCCCTGGGCAGAGGTGGCTATTCCTCCTGAACCCCGAGACCCTTGCCCTCCCTGATCCCACTCCTCACTGTCCCCGGACCTACCTTCCTGTCCTCGTCACAGGTGCCTCCTGGGCCGTCTGAAGCATCCATCCTGTGGTCCTTTCCTGCTCCGACCATGGCCTGTGCCGTGAGACCTGCAGCCCAGTCCTGTAGCGAGGGCTCGTCTTCAGTTCTCCCTCTATCAGCTGCAAATCGTGATGGGAGTAGTGAGGAGGAGGGCAGCAGATGCGATTGCTTCTATCTGCAGGGCAGTCCGTGTGCCCCAGGCTCACCCGCTTCATCTGTAACCTGAACCCTTTCAACTTGGGGCAGCCGAGTGTCACCTCGGGGTCCCACTGATCACAAGTGCAGAGTCCCCGGCCGCGAAACCAGAGCTGGCAGGCCCCAAGCCCCTCCCCATGCTGCTCTCTGCAGGTATGCGCCTGCTCTCCCCTGTTCCAGGTGCCCAGAGCAGCTCCCAGCACTCCTTGCACACTGGGGCACTGGGACCCCAAGGGGGCACTGGTTCTTCTCAGACAGCATCAGGCCAAGACAGAGCAGCAGAGAACAAGGGATCCCCCCCACCCAGGAACCTACTGTGTGGCAGGTGTGCACCAAGCCCCTCTGCTTGGTTACCATCACTGGCTTCGCACAGTGTCTTATGAATCAGGAACTCAGTTGCCCAAGGGCAAACAGGAAGGATGCAAAGAGCTGGCATCTGACGGCAGAATTTGTGTTGTCCCAGGTGCCTGTGACAAACCGGGAAGGACCACCAGGGGCAGAGTGTTCTCCCCTGCCTCGGTTTGCCCCCTGAGGTGATCATGGTACCAGCCTTGGGGTCTGTGCACAGCAAATGTCAAGCAAATGCATTCCTGTCCCTACTGCGTGCTCTGTGCATGGCCAGCCATTCCCGAGGCGAGCACGTGGGGGCCCATCATTGAACACCTGTGCACACCAGTGCTGGGCCAAGCACTTGCTTGTGTTTTCACATCCAAGTTGCCTGCCAACCCCACGAGGTCAGATACTGTAGAAAAACAAGGCTGCAGGGACACGTCTAGGTCTCAGATCAACCCCATGCCCGTCCAGGGACGGAGCCACATCCTAAAGCTTGAGGGAGACGGGAACCCTCGTTCAGGCAGCACACCATCTCCTAGACTCCTCCTATGTGGCCAGTGCCAAGAAGGCACGTGGGCCACAGAAATGAACAGGCCAGACACGATCCTCGGAGCCGGTTCCTGGTGGCTGACTGTCCAAGTCGGTTACTCGCCCCCTCCCGGTGCTGCCTCCCTCACCTGTCCCCTCCTGGACCTGCTGCAGTCACTGAAGCCTGACTGTCCCAGGAGGAAGTGACAGGTGTCACCTCCAGGTTGAGGCACTTCAACAGGGACATCACGCCCAACTTCTCCTGGGAGGCCGCAGACTGAGCAGGTAGAACTGCGGGGCAGAGCCAGCCTGGATCCCACGTGGAGCTGGGCTGGACTCAGGACGGAGGGAGCAGGTGAGGGGAGCACAGGCCTGGAGCCTCTGTTCCTGCAGCCCAGCTAAGGTGCCCTGGTCCTCCCCGAGATGCGTGTCCCCCTCCCCGAGATGCTGCACAAACACCGGTGTCACTTACAAGTTGAACCAAGGGCATGGAAACACTCACAGGCAGGTCTGACTGGCATTGAGGGAAGGTTTTAGGAAGAGGGAGCCGAGATCTGACAGGTAATGGCGACGCCAGCTAACAACGACCCCTCGCTGTGCCTCATGCCAGCCCCGGGCCAAATACCAACACTGAGCAGAGACCATGCTCAGACAGCCTCCAGCGTGGGCTGCTACACGGTCAGCCCAGAGGTCACCCTCGCCACTTCTCCATCAGTGTCCTGCGCAAAGCCCAGACGGGAACCTGCGCAGGAGCAGAGGTACCAGGACCTGGAGAGAGTGACACCAGGTGGGTGGGAGCAGCAGCCAGGTGCCCGGAGACTGGTGGCTGGAGGCAGGCTCTGGAGCAAGACAGACAGGGCAGCACGGTTCAGCTTAACCCCCGAGTTTCTGATGAGAGCAGTCAAAGGGTGGCATTTGCCTGCCAGAAAGACTAAGTGAGCACCTACTATGTACCAGACACCGTCTCGGGTACCAGGGGCATTACTGGAACAAAGACAAGGGTGCCCTCATGCACTTCGACTTCAGGGGAAGGAAGTTTGCAGACAAGCTAATGAGTAAACCCTGCTTCAGCTTGCAGTCAGCCCTTGGAACAAGATCACAGACCGATCCGACCGAGAGGGCAGCTGCAGACAGGGTCCGGGTAGTGTCTGACAAGCCGACTTTGGCACAATGGCACACCGGTGTGGGAAGGGTGTGCCAGCCAGATGAAGTGCCCATGCGAAGGTCTGGAGTCTAGAATCCATACAGCCTGAGCACAGAGCTGCAAGGTGGCCAGGGAGCGGGGCTGGGCCACACATCACAGGGTCCCCCCTGCCATACACAGGAGCCCCAGCTCTGCTGCCCGTGGAGCCGGCTGCCTGCCTGTCCCTAAGGGGCCAGCACATTCTGACCTTGTCTTCTGAGGGTGTCTGTGGTGGCCACACGGGAAGGGTCTGCAGGGACACGGGCGAGACCCACCTAGTGTCACTCAGATGTCAGCAGAGTCATCTCTTGGACATCCCAGAGCCTGGGGCCGTCAGAGCTCAGCTTTACAATGTGAGGGGGCAATAAGATGCTGACATCTGGAGCCAGGGCTCAGAGCTGGGGGCAGGCAATGGCTGTCTAGGCGGTGACCCTCCCCAGCCATCCCGTCTCCCTGTCCCTCTCCCAGGAGCAGCGACTTAGAAGGCTGATGGCCTGGGCGTCTGTTATGCCCTACTTCTGGGACCCTGGTCCGTCCGTGAGTTGTAACTGTCCAGGCTCTACACTAGGGAGGTCCTGGAGCTGTGCCATTAGGCACAGTAAGAGCCTGCACCCCTGCCGGCCTTGCGTTGTGTGGCTTGAGACAAAGCCTGCACTTTGAGCCCCAGCTTCCTTAAGATGGAAATATTAATAGTGCCTGCCTCATGCACCTGCCAGCACCCAGCAGGTGCCCAGCAATGACGGCAATGCTGTGTGTGTGCTAAGGAGGAAGAGACTTGGTGCTCCGGCCCCATCAGTTCACACGTGGGGCTGGCCAGTCTGAGTGCCCAACTTCTAACAGACACAGGGAGGGAGTGAGCCCACAAGGCTTTGGAGACTGTCAGGTGCTAATCTGTGGGGAACCACAGGCCAGGCCGGCCGCCTGTGGGGACCTCCTCATTGCAATCTGCCTTAACCTGCTGAGCATAACAAAGTCAAGGAAGTACTGACCACAAGAGATACACCTTCAACCTGAGGATATGCGTGCCTTTTGATCTGATTGATGGACTGCTCGCCCTAGCCCTAGGGGACCGGGGATGGATAAAAGACCGGGATAGGGGCGGGAAGTTGGGCAGCCTCTTCAGTCTTTCTTTCTCTCGGCTGCTTCCCTCTCTTTCTCTCCTTTCCTTCTTCTATCACTATAAATAAAGGTTCTTTGAGAATCGATCAAACAGCGGTCGTGTCGTGCGTGAATCCGTGGGTCGGACCCTTGCTGGCGAGGGTTCCTGATACTAATCCACACTCCAGAACACCCAAGGGTGCTTCAGAAACACTGGTGGAAAAATGCAGTTAAAAGGTCTACGGGGCCAGCATTGTGGCACAGTGGGTTAAGCAGCCTGCAATGCCGCTATCCCTTATGGCTACCTGTCTGAGTCCTGGCTGCTCCACCTCTGAGCCAGCTCCCTGCTAATGCACCTGGGAAAGCAGCAGATGGCCCAAGGGCTTGGTCCCTGCTATCTGTGTGGGAGGCCTGGATGGAGTTTCAGGCTCTTGGCTTCAGTCTGGGCCAGCCCTGGCCATTGTGGCCATCTGGGGAATAAACCAGAAGGTGGAAGATCTCCGTCTTTCCCTTTCTAACTGACTTTCAAATAAATAAAAGATACATCTTTTTTAAAACAGAGGTTGGTTGAGTTTGGTGCAAAACACTTTGACTTCTATGCCTAGTTACATGCATTTCCGTGAACTTTTTGAAGACCCCTCACAATACATGGGTTTCAACGTGTTTGCACCAAATGGGCATCTTGAGATTCTCTGTGGATGTTGAAGCCCCTTGTACTGCACGGCTCACCACTCTGGACACTGCCAGGCCGTGGGGTGCTGAGGGCACCAGTGCCATCCGTGTCCCTGGGATCAGGGTAGCCGCATACCTGCGTGGTATGGAAACAGCAGGTCCATTTAAAAAAAATTTCAAAGTGACAGGAAGAGGGGGCAGTGAGGGAGAGTATCTTTCAGTTGTTCACAACATCTGTGGGCTCTAACAGCTGCGTCCAGCTCAGGCTGAAGACTGGAGCATCTTCTGGCCCTGTGGGTGCAAGGCCCAAGCACCCATGCCATCCCCCACGCCTTCCTTTAGCAGGGAGCTGGATTCGAAGTGGAGCAGCTGGGTTTTGAACTAGCGTGTCTATGGGATGCTGGCTTCTCAGGCGGCAGCTAAATCCATTAAGCCACCACGCCGGTCCCCAAAACACCGGGTTCTAAGCTCCCAAGGAGGGGCTTGCCTTTGATCTGCTGTTGCCTTTCTGAATTCTTAACTGCTTCAACAGGTTAGCTAGCCAGGCCTGCCTGGGAGGCAGTTAGACTCAAGTCCCACCTGAGGCCAACCACGCCCAGAACTCTGGGGCCTGGGAGCAGCCAGCTGGGTCGGTTAGCAGAATTCCTCTGTCGAAACGAAACGTGGGCCACCTGGGGGAACGCATGGTCTGTACTCCCCGCTCCCGGCATCAACCTTGCTGGTGCGGCCGGGGAGATCCCACGGACCCGAGGCAAACTGGGCACGAGGCCCAGAAGTTCACATTGAGCTCCTCCAGAGCCCTGGGGCCTGAGTCACACTCTAGACTCGGACCTCCTCCAGGCTCTCCCAGTCGCCCACCAGGGTCCACAGTGGAGCCAGGCAGGCGAGGTTCCCTGACCCTGATCGCGGCCACTGACCACGAGGGGACTCCAAGAAGTTTGTGGAAAAATGAATTCCAAGTTTGAGTTCATTGTGACGCAAAAGCCATTGAGAAACCCAGGCCCGGTTTTCATAGCCTGCACCCTCCATGGCTCATGGGTAGAATTTGGCACCTGACACCTTTTTCTTTCCCCCACATCAAAACAAACTCTTAATTCCCCTTCCCCATGGGCTTCTGGAAATCTGTCCCTAGGGGCGGTTCTCAGAGGCCAGTGTGTGTCTGCAGCCTCTGCGGGGTGAGCTCTCAGTGGCTGACCGCATCCCTGAACTTCCCTGCCCAGCAGGCAGAGGGGGCCTGGGAATGTGCATTCCTCCCAAGCTCCCAGTGCTGCTGCTAGGGCTGCCTGCCTCCTGCCTCCCCGTTCCAACCGGCTGCCTGCTGACTCACACTCCCGGGAGGCAGCAGGTGACGGCTCTCCCTCACTCTGCCTTTCCAATAAGTAAAATCAGAGCCACTCCTTCCCTCCTCCACCTGCCCCTAATTCCTGGACTTCAGGTAGCCCACGCTGCTCTCTCGGTCAATAAGCACCCTCGGCTTCTGCCTCTGAACTGCCGGCCCCTGCTCCTCCCCACCTCCAGGAAGGCCTCCCTGACCTTCCAGGCTGGACCTGAGGCCCCCTCCTTGGCCAGCCATGGCCACTTTTTCTCATTTCCTGCGCTTATGATTTGCCAGCTGCCACCTGACTGCCACTCTGTGCGTGAACCTGGAGTCCCATTCTCCACTCCCAGGGACATTGAGGATTTCAGGGTCCCATCTGGCTTCTGCATGGCGGGTGCCCCCCCTCCCCGCTGGTCGAGGTGACCTTTTGAACTGAGGGGACACTTTCTTGAAGGACACAAAGGTGTGGCCACAGTGGGCTGGGAAATCTGCCCCCCACCCCCAATCCTGGGACCAGTTGTTACCTGGGGGGCCATGGCTACTCCTCAGCCCCTCCCCCAGCTGCTTCCTAAGGGGGCTGGGAGCTACTGGGGGGAATGGAAGGGGGTTGCTCCCTACCACATCTGCCCTCCCCAAACACAGGCTCAGAGTGTGCAGCCTGCGTGTCAAAACAGCTTTCCCCAGGCCCTTGGCTCTGGTCCCTCCTGGATTGCGGGTCCCCGCGGCTCACAGGGACCACCCGGGCTCCCTCCCACCCCCCCCACCCCCCCCACCCCCGCCCTTGGCTCCTCCAGGCAGCTGAGTCCCTGTGGACTGAGATGTCAGGGGCCTGCTCCAGGGAGACAGACACATCCATCTGATGCCCCCTCCCCTGAAGGGACAGGGAGGAGGGACCGCTCACCTCCGACTTCCAAGCGTCGTCTCGGGGAAACAGACGGGCAGACGAGAAGGAGAGGTTAAGACAGGAGGCTTTTGATGGTTTGCACCTGGCTTCAGGCCCTGGGTGCCGACCCAGATCCCCCACACCTGTGTCGGATTCACTTGCTGCGCTTGAGAAACGCCCCCCGCCCCGCCCCACCGAGACCCCTGAGTCAGAGCAGCTGCTGGGGCGGCCTGGGATCTGCATTCTCACAGCCGTCTGCTCCACCTGCTCCCTACGCACAGGAAAGTGGGGGCCCCAGCCTCTGCCCCCGATCCAGGGGGCTGGGAGGGTCTTCCAGGCCCTTGAGGGGTCTCAGCTGTGTTGTGTCTTCCTCTTGCTCAGCTGATCTGTCCACGTTCACTTTGAGAGCCCGGAGCATGGAGCCCGTGTCTTCCTCGCTGGGGCACTGCCCAGACAAGGCAGAGCTGTCTTCTTGCAGGCCCCCCTGGTTTAAAGCAGTGGCTCCCCTCATTATTTCAGCCTTCTGTGCCCATTGCACAGAGGGGACCCAGAGCACACTGTAAAAATCACAATCTCCTGTGGTCCGACCCGCTATAAAAACCAACACTCATTAATATTTTGAATTTCTTCATCATTTATTTTTCCTATGCATGCATTTTAACATAATTGGAAGTCTATCAAATATAGGTTGTTTTTAAATTATGAAAAATTTTAAATATAGGTTGTTTTTAAATATGAAAGTGAAGGTTTTCACAAAAATCACAGAAAAATGCATTTTATGAAATAATTATGGGTTTCGAAATATTTTTGCATTAAATAAATATATCCTTTTTAAAAATATTTATTTATTCAAAAGTCAGAGTTACAAAGAGAGAGAGAGAGAGAGAGAGAGGTCTTCCATCCCATGGTTCACTCCCCAATTGGCCGCAAAGGCCAGAGTTGTGCCAATCCGAAGCCAGGAGCTTCTCCTGGGTCTCCCACATGGGTGCAGGGGCCCAAGGACTTGGGCCATTTTCTACTGCTTTCCCAGGCCACAGCAGAGAGCTGGATTGGAAGTGGAACAGCCAGGACCCAAAGCAGTGCCCATATGGGATGCCGGCACTGCAGGCAGCAGCTTTACCCGTTACGCAATAGCACCAGCCCCAAAGATATCCTTTAAATCGATTTGTCAGGAACTCTTAGAAGCCTCCTTGTATAACTGACATGTGATAAACTACATATCTGTTTTTTGTTTTTGTTTTTTTGTGACAGGCAGAGTGGACAGTGAGAGAGAGAGACAGAGAGAAAGGTCTTCCTTTGCCGTTGGTTCACCCTCCAATGGCTGCCACTGACGGCGCGCTGCGGCCGGCGCACCGTGCTGATCCGATGGCAGGAGCCAGGTGCTAGGTGCTTTTTCCTGGTCTCCCGTGGAGTGCAGGGCCCAAGCACTTGGGCCATCCTCCACTGCACTCCCGGGCCACAGCAGAGGGCTGGCCTGGAAGAGGGGCAACCGGGACAGAATCCGGCACCCCGACCGGGACTAGAACCCGGTGTGCCGGCGCTGAAAGGCGGAGGATTAGCCTGTTGAGCCACGGCGCCGGCCTGTTATTTTTTAAAATTTTTAATTTATTATTGAGACAGAGAGAGGGGGCTGCAATCTACTGGCCCAAGCCCAGGGCTGCGTGGGTCCAAAGCCAGGAGCTAGGAAGTCAGCCAGGGCCTCCCACGTGGGTGGCAGGAACCCCGCTCCGCATCCGAGCTGTCACTGCCGCCTCCCAGGCTCTGCAGTCACAGGAAGCTGGAATCGGGAGCTGGAGCCGGGATCAGCCCCAGGTGCTCCAGCATGGAACTCAGGTGCCCCGAGCCGCACAGTTCATGTGTGTGATACATACGATGTGTTGTGCATGCGTGCACAGCCGTGACACCATCACCACGATCAGGATAGTGAACATTCTCATCACCCTCACCACACCCTTCATGGAGCTTTTCTCTGGGACAATTTTGGGTTCACAGAAAAGTTACAAAGATGGAACCCGATGGCCGTGCATCTCCCACTCAGCGCTCTGTAATATTATCTTCCATGATTATGGTATAGTATTAAAACCCCGAAGTTAATCTGAACCTACCACTGCTAACAGAACTCCAGATTCTCCAAACTAGAAAGCTTTTCTGCGATGGCTTGTCTTCCATTCCAACATTCACTCCACTGGCCCACGTTGCATTTAGCCAAAAGTACTTTCACGCTCTGCCTTTTATTACTTCGTGTTACATATCGAACATGTTTTCTTTTTTTTTTTAAGATTTATTAATTTATCTGAAAGTCAGAGTTATACAGATAGAGGAGAGGCAGACACAGAGAGAGAGAGAGAGAGAGAAAGAGAGAGAGACGTCTTCCATCCGCTGGTTCATTCCCCAATTGGCCACAACATCTGGAGCTGTGCCAGTCCGAATCCAGGAGCCAGGAGCTTCTTCTGGGTCTCCCAGGCGGGTGCAGAGGCTGGATTGGAAGAGGAGCAGCCAGGACCCGAACCGGCCAGGGTGTTAACCCACTGCGCCACAGCGCTGGTCTCCAAAGATGTTTTCTAAAGCATTGTTTTCGACGACTGACTGTCTTTCTGTTTACCGATTTGTTTTTTAACTCAGTACCAAGCTTTGCTCGTGTGAGTTGTGTTGCCATGAAAACTCTTGTATCTACATCTTTGTTCATGTCTCCATTTGCTTCCTGGAGGTGTAGTTTTTGAAATAAAGCCCGCGGTCAAAGGTCCTCGGATAGGCACTTGCTTTCCGTGTGCTCAAGAATACAGTCGGAATGGCAACTATCCCAAGGCTTCTCTGCCCAAGCGGGGATCCCCCTAAGAGATGGGAGCTCAAATTGGAGGGGAAAGTTAGATGACGCGCAGGGAATTTGCACGGCTCCAGAGCTCTCTTACTGGCTGACTGCGAACAGAAGGAGGGGCACAGAAGCCTGGCAGGTGCCACTTTAACCGAACGATCCAAATTAGCAACATCGGAACCAGACAAACTGACAGGGGGCCTTCTTCCGGAGCCCACGGAGGAAAACACAGTCTGTGATGTTCCCTTCTGGCAAAGACGCAGAAGATGCGTGATTTAATCACAGGAGCATTGGCAGAGCCCCAGCGCAGGGTCTCAGCGTTTGGCGCTGACACTGGCTTGTAGCCTCCGACTATGTCAAGGTCGCGAGGCAGAGACGTGAGACGTTCTGGGTGAGAGGAGATGGGAGAGACGGGCTCTTAGACACGGCGCCCGAGCCTGGGTTGGAGCCGGAACAGACGCTGTTGGGAGACGTGATCTGCAGATCCGAGACCAGCCCTCACCAGTGGGGCTCCCTGGCTGTGGTGATGCGGAACCATCTTGGCTTGTTGGTTTCTTTGTTGTTTTCAGGAATCTCCCAGTCACTGGAAACACAGAGACCTGTGTGCCTCTACCCTTAAATGGTACAGAATATCGACTATATATATATTTATGGAAGTCTTCCAAAATATCATGGAAAATGTGTCTGGTGGAAAAAATTAGCATGAATTTAGAACATTTTTTGCTCCAAAACGCATTTATTTTTCGCTCCATCTTCCCACACTTGCGGCAGTCCTGATGCATAATGTAGAGTGTGCACTCTGTCTACACAGCACAGCGAGACACGCACACACGCAGCCACAGACGGGACCACAGCGAGCCGGCTGAGACGTCAGCACTCAGAGAATTAATTCCTTGGACTATATCTCCTGTCTGGAATTACTTCACGCACGGAGAGTAAGGAAGATGAACCTTGTGAAACTGAAGTTCGTCAGGAACTGTGTTTGGTTTCACCATCTTTTTCTGGATTAGGACAGTGACCCCCTAAAAGCTGTCTGCTCAGAGGCCGGTGCTGTGGTGCAGTGGGTGAAGCACCTGCAGTGCCGGCATCCCACATGGGCTCCTGTTTGAGTCCTGGATGCTCCATTTCTGATCCAGTTCTCTGCTGTGGCCTGGGAAAGCAGTGGAAGATGGCTCAAGTCCTCAGGCCCCTGTGCTTGCATGGGAGACCTGGGCTCCTGGCTCCTGGCTTTGGATTGGCGAAACTCCAGCCATGAAAGGTATCCTCTCTGTAACTTTCAAGTAAATACACAAAATCTTTAAAAAAAAAAAAAAAAAAAGAGCTGTCCACTGACAGGGGCAGGGCCTGCCAGATTCCTGGGGCCGGCAGCGTGGAGGAGGGGAGTGGTCCGACCCCCGAAGGGGAGTGGGAGCGTTGCTGGGGGTGGGAGCCCAGGGGCTGCTGTGGCCTTACCTCTCAGTCCCTACGGCACACCCTTTGATCCTCCAGAAATAAAAGCAACTGTCCCCAAAGCTTACAAAAATGATGACATGGACACAGCAAGTGGAGCAGAGGTCACCAGCAGCTGGGAAGGATAGGGAATGGGGGACAGAGCTGGGGTGATGGGCACCCCAGCCCAGGGAGAGGGAGGAACGGGTCCCAGAGTTCTGCGGTGCGGGGGGGGGGGGGGGGAGCTGACTTCAGAAGGGCTGGGGAGGACTCGGAGTAAGCCCAGCACACAGAAACCCCCATGCTGCTCACCTGGCCGTGCCTGTAAAGTGTGGTGTGTCTGTGTGTATTTACAAACCCCGCTGTGGGAGTGCATAAATACCACTGTGGGGCCCAGTGCTGCAGTGCAGTGGGTCAAAGCCAGCGCCTGCAACACCAGCACAGCTGCCTCCCAGGGTCGGCATTAGCAAGAGCTGGAATCTGCAGCCAGAGGCCGCTATGGACACCAGGCGGCCCAGTGTGGGCCGGGGGCGCAGGCGCCAAATGCCCACCCCGGGTCCTTACTGAAGCTCGACGGTCACCCCAGCAATGCTCACAGTCCAGGACCCTCGTGGCGCCAGTCTTCACCTCTCTCCTTTCTCCTGCAACGTGGGCCATGTCCAGATTCTAGAGCATTCACTCGTTTTCTGAACATCCGAGTTTCTGAGAAGGACAATTTGGACAGCTCAGCAAAGCAGAGAGAAAAACACGAAACACAGAATCAGCCGACCTAGACGCAAACACTTCCCGCTCTGTGACGAATTCCCCATTTCTTGTTCTTGATTCTATTTGAGATGATAGCAAACACACGCATTTTGGGAGTACACTGCATCTTTGGTGAGCTTATTTAAAGCACAGATTCCTGCCCTACCCCAGGCCCACGCCAGCCTGCGGGATCGGACTCTCTGGGGTGGGGGTCCCAGCATCTCTGGCGTGATCAGACCTAAGATTCAGACCCAGTCCATGCCTCCTGCATTGGCCTTCAACCTCAGGTCATAAACATTCCCCCTCGCACGAGGGGCTCTTGCCAGTCACTTACCTGGGCTTGCATTATTTACATTTTCCAAACACTTTTTTGAGTCTTTTAACAGCCAGCCTCATGATTCTGGTTTATCACTGGTGTAGGAGGATCTGCCTGGACTTGGGCACACTGCAGGGGCTGGGGGACATTTGTGGCATCTCAGACAAGCAGGAAGGCACACACACCAGGTGCAGGAGTGAAGGGCCACCCGCCCCAGAGATCCCACATTTGGGGGCAGCAGTGAGTGGGTGATGTTACCATGGGTGGCGATAGTTGCTGAAACTAAAAATACCCTTAGACGTCGCTCCAGCACCTGCTCCCAGGAGTCGGCTTCCTGTGGGTGCACTGCACACAAAGCCAAGCCAGGCGCTCTCCAGGGCCTGTCTGTAGTAACAATCACTGAACGTGACACACATGCCCATCATGTGATATGGAAATGACGCAGGGATGTGCGGGACAGCCAGGGACAGAAAGAGTAGGGATGCTGAGCAATATCCCAAATGTCTCACAAAAGAAAGAAACCGAGCCTCTCCGTGTTTTAAAAATTAGACATAATTGAGGATTTGTATTTTTAAGATTTATTGTGTTTACTGGACAGAGAGAGGTACAGAGAGAGAGGGAGAGAGAGAGCGATCTTCCTTCTCCTGGTTCACTCCCCAGATGACTGTAATGGCTAGGCCAAAGCCAGGATCCTGGAGCTTCTTCCAGGTCTCCCACGTGGGTGCAGGGGCCCAGGCACTTGGGCCATCTTCTACTGCTTTCCCAGGCCATTAGCAGGGAGCTGGCTCGGAGGTGGAGCAGCCGGGACTTGAACCAGTGCTATGGATGTCAGCATTGCATGCAGTGGCTTAACCCACTGCACTACAACCCCTTACAAATGCTTACAAGCACTGAGTGTTTGTAAGTCTGAGAAGGCAAGCAAGACTTCTGGAGGGACGGACACGATGCTGTTAAAATGGCCTTTGACATGGGGAGGTCTACGGTAAAGGGAGATTCCATTTTAATGGTTTATCACTTTGGCTGCTTGAAAATCTCACCACATGGAGCTTAACGCGTTATTTATTTATTTGACAAATAGAATTAGTGAGAGAGAGACAGAGAGAAAGGTCTTCCTTCTGTTGGTTCTTCCCCCAAATGGCCGCTACAGCCGAGCTGTGCCGATCTGAAGCCAGGAGTCAGGTGCTTCCCCTGGTCTCCCATGCAGGTGCAGGGCCCAAGCAGTTGGGCCACAGCAGAGAGCTGGACCGGAAGAGGAACAACCGGCACTAGAACCGGAGCCCATGTAGCATGGCAGCACTGCAGGCGGAGGATTAACCAAATGAGCCATGGCACTGACCCCATTAGCTCGGTTTTTAAAATAAACCATTGGTGAAACGCTGGCTGGCTGGGAAGGCAGCGATCGGCAGCAGGTGCCGGCAGCCTGAGGCCCCGCCTCGCATGCATTTTGCAGTGATCCTAATGTACTGACACGTCCACCTGCTTACGGTTGGCGAGCACAGAGGCGGGGGCAGCACAAGCCCAGCCCACCCCCTGTGCAGAAACTCAGCGTCTGTGCTTCCTCGACAGGTGGAGTTCACGACATCACCTAACTGTGCGTATCCAGGGAGGTCATCCAGTGCAACCACTTAGCTCATTCACAGACATCCACCAAGCACGGCGGCACAGGCCGGGTCCCGTGCTAAGCAGGAGAGTTAAAAACGAAAAAAAAAAATAGCAACCTGGTCCTGGCTCTTGAAGCGATTCCCAGCCTGACAGGAAGGGGGTAATATATAACGTCTAATAGTTTTTTTTAATGCTCCTGGATTTATCATCTTATTAATTTTTATTATAACCCTTGGCGGCAGCTCTGATTATTTGTGTTTTATAGATGAGGGAATGGAGGACTGGTGCGGGGGACGTGGCTACCACGGGGCCTCGTGCAGCACCGGGGAGAGAGGAGAAGTCACCCGGGTTCTCGGACGACAGGAAGCAGAGCCTCTTTCTTGGCTACCTGAGGTCATTTTTTAAATGGACAGGGCTCCAGGGGCATTGAGCAACAAGGTTTCAACAAGACAGTCTCCCTCCCCCCCAGGAAAAATAAGAAGGGGCCCAAAGCCTGCGCTTCCAACATCCAAACCAGTCCTACCCCCCCACCCCCATCATGGCTTCCTTTCGTGCGTCTGCCTCATCCTTCCCCCTCAATCTAAACCCTATGTCTGCTGCTTGTCAGGGAGGCTGCTAAGCGCCCACAGGGCACAGGGCAGCCCCACAGCAAGGAAGGGCCTCACCTCGCCCCAAGTGCCCATTGCATTGAGGCTGAGAAACCCTGGATTATAGGAGCCATTTGGGTGAGGGTTATTGGCCTCCATTTTTTCCCATTTCAGAGTTGAGACAACTGGGGCTCAGGAAGTCAGCTAACTGGGGACCCACTGCCCATCCCACTGTTCTAGAACATGTGTGTGTGCCCACACACGGATGTCCTCATGTGCACCCACATGTGTGTGTCCTCCAGAGCACGTGTGTGCACACATAGATCTCCTCTAGGGCACCTGTGTGGGCACCCACATCCTGCAGCTGCTCCCTTCCTCTCACAACTTGTGCTACGTGGCCCTGGAAAACGTCTCTCTTTGTTGTGTTTAGGAATCTTGCAGTCTTGGCCGAGGGTGTGACACGGATGTTAACAACCACAGCAAAGTGCCAGGTGCTGGGTGTTAAGAACGCTTACCTCTCAGTCCCTGCCGCTGGGAACCCAGATCCATCCTGAGGCCCAGGGCTCCATCCTGAACTCCGTAGGCACCAGGAGCAGCACCTGCCCACTCCACGCCAGTCTCCAGGCACGTGACTGTGACTGCCCTTGACGTCACACAACCGCTCTGCAAGCTGGTGCTTGCTGGTGAGGGAAGAGGCTCAGAGAGTGGAGGTAACTTGTCTTGGGTCACACAGCGGAAGAGGGGCTGAGTCAGGATTCCACCCCAGGTCCAGTGTGGCACCCAAATCCCTCCTCTAGCCCCTTGGCCAGGCTGCCTGCCGGAGTGACAGAAGCCACGGCAGACGTGAGCTGGAAGTGGCGAGGGAGAAGCCATGCGCTTCCCAGTTCAGCTGGGAGCCCTGGGAGGAATGGAAAGGCCCCCTCTCAGCCTCTGGAAGTCCCGCTCAACTTTCGCACTTCTGACTGAATCCACTTCTCCCCAGGCCAAGCATTCAAGATAATTCTTGAAAAAAAATCATACGCGATTTAATATGTACTGCTTCTTTGTGCCCACGGCAGCCCAGTAACGGCCCTGGCATTTGTATGTGCACATTGTTCCAGCGA
Source organism: Sylvilagus floridanus (assembly GCA_949820135.1). Lineage (NCBI taxonomy): Eukaryota > Metazoa > Chordata > Mammalia > Lagomorpha > Leporidae > Sylvilagus > Sylvilagus floridanus. The sequence continues at coordinate 39,084,789 of OX463234.1, read as the reverse complement.
CATGGTGGGCAGCACCAGCCCTAGAGAGGCAATCGCACACTGGCCACTGCTACGGAGCCCCTTGTGACAGGCAGCTCATCCCAGGTGGCGAACTGCAGGTGACTGGGGGCATTGGAACACTCCTGTGGGCAGGGGAGAGGTGCTGGGATGTGCAGTGACCCCGTGATGACCAGCAGGCCTCCTCCATCCATCCCTGAAGCAAGTTCATGGTCACGGGCTTTTCCGAGCTGCACTGTTGCTGAAGGCTCTGGCTTTGAAGTCGCGCACCCCAGCCGTATGACCTTGGATGCTTTACTTCATTGGCTGACTCAACAGTGTTGAACAGTGTTCAACTTCTGAACAGTGCCACTCTGTTGGGCTGCAGGGACCTGAATGCCAAGCTAACAGTGGCCCAAACAACAGAGACATTTGTCATCCCGTGGAATGCACAGTTCAGAGGTAGGAGGCTTGTACAAATGCTACAAACCGATGATGCCTACAGGCATGATGGGAGGGAGGGATTCTCCAGACATGTGCCTCCTCCCATTGGGGACGGAGATCTTTCCCTAGACCCCAGCCGACCTCCCCTTACATCTCACTGATGTGAGCTAGGAGGCGCTGCCCGCTCTGGACGGCTCCTTTCAGCTCCTCCTGCCCCAGGACCTCTGCACGCACTATTTGCTTTGCCTGCAGGTGCTCCTATGCTAATGCCAGTGCAGCCTGCATGTTCCAGTGAAGGTTTGCCCTCCACCTTGCAAACAGTTAATGCCGTTTACGATTCCTCTTTCCCAGCTATGTGGGCAGACAATGCCCAGCCGGGCGATGCTTCGGCTGGTATCACTCAGGGTCTTCCGCAGCTGTGGTGGGTGCGACCCAGATGGCTTCACTCCTATGCGTGGTAGCTCAGCAGGGACACCTGCGGGCTGGGGTCCTGCTCTCTCCTCCTGTGGCCTTTTCATACCACCTGCAGTTCTTCACGGAGTGGTTGAATCCCCGAAACACACGAGTGGAAGATGCCACTCTCCTGAAAGCTTAGGTCCAGCCCACTGGTGTTTGTTCAGCCATATCTCACGTGGTGAACCTGAGCTGTAGGTTAAACCCAGATTCTAGGGGAGAGGGCGACGCAGGGTGAGGAGACTGAGAGGCGGGGTTCACTGGGAGCTATCTGCGAAGAGTAGCCACCACACCATCTTAACAAGCTGTCTATGGGGAGTCAGCAGCTTCCAGAACCCACATCACAGACACTCTCGGCCGACCCGTTAACTCTACATGTTTCTTCTTGTGCCAAAGTTCTAGTCTCCAAAAGCCAGTCTTGCTTTTGAAGGGAATGAAAATAATGACTCGGCCTTTTCCTTGCAAGAGGTCAAGATCGAAAGGCCTTCCTGAAAGAACTGATTTCTTTCTTTTTTTGGTGGGGGCGTGCGTGTGCATCTTGATACACCACAGTGGCCCATTCAGTCTGCAGCTCTGGATTCTTACCTTACAATCCTGACTCGGAGGAAACTAGGAGGCTAAGCTTTAGGAAACCCCTGCCCCTGTCTCGCCCAACCCTTTCACTGCGGGGTGGGAACAGGTTTCTGCATGGGCCAGGTTTCCCACCGCAGGGGGCCCCCCAGCAGACAGGAAATGCGGCAGTTTCCTTCCCTGAGTTTAGATGGCACAACAGCAGCATTCAGTCTCACCGAGTCACCCGGCAAGGCAATGATCTCACATCAGATTCTCCTGCCATCTCTCTGACTACGTGGCTGGGTGCTGGTGTGTCTTTTGCCCCCAGCGCGCGGCGGAATAGGCCAGGTCAGCTTAGCTGCTAAAGCAAAGCACACAGGATCTCGGGGGCTCAGCTATATGAAGATCTGTCGCTTGTGTGTGTGCTCAGCTGGTCTGGCTTCTGGAGGGGCCATGCCTACTGCTGGCTTCTCTTTCTTGCAGGTACATGCAGGCTTTCCATTTAAGCTTCTCCACTCACACTCCCTTATCCTTAGTCAACTCAGTCAAACTATTCAGTGGAAAGTTCTGGAAAAAATCCCTAAGTTTTAAATGACTATGATTACAGTACGGTGGCTATCTTATTGGGAGTTATCATTGTTAACCTCTAACTGTGTCTAACTAATCAATTAAGCTTTACCAGAGGTAGGCACGGGCTGTGCAGGAAAGCAAGGTGCAGACAGGGTTTGCTACAATCTGCTCTTTCAAGCATCCCCTGGATGCCTCAGAATGTCTCCCCGGCAGATGCAGATGCGGGGAGACCCACTGTAATGTAACATTTCCTTATTGAGTGAATGTGTTTTTAGGAAGTGAGTCAATGTGGCAAAAACCTGTGGCGATGACGCATGAGCAACTGATACGTGGCACACACAGTTCTAGGCAGTGTCGATCAACGGCTCCTTCTGCGGTGACTAACATGCTGTGGCCACGAGCATTAAAATGCAGCTGATGGGACAAAGGCACTGCATTCTGTATTGGGTTTGCCTATGTGAGACCACGCAGAACTCGAGTGATAACTGTGCTGGACAGCGCGCGCCTGGAATACCGTCTTTAGGAGGAGACAGAGGTCCGTGGAGACAGGTTCTTCATGTCCTGTAAGGGTATGCTGGGGGAGGTGGGGTGAGGGCACCACTTACTGGGCACGACTGCACCAGAGGTCATTCTGGTTCTAACATTCAGACTTGTGTATTCTTCCTTAAGCCTTCAGTGGGACTTAGTACCCAGTTAACAATCTGTTTAACCCAAGAGATAGTGAAAATATTTTCTTTTTTTTTTTTTTTTGGTCTCTGTGTCCTTTTTAAAACCTTGTCCTGGCTGCTGCTTTCCTGATAAATGTAGAGACTATTGATTAGAGGGATTAACTTTGAAGTATCTGTCCATATCCACACGCACTTGCCCCAAAACCGATGGTTTCATGCTGGTGGAATGTGAGTCACCGCCTCCTCTCTTCCAGAAAGACAGGGAGACGTCACCTCTTCGAGGCAGGGGATCATTACCGACCGAGAAGGCAGGCCCGCATCCGCCGAACGTGCTGGAAATAGCCTCTTCCACATGACCGTGACCGCAGAGCAGGGACAGGCTCTCAGCCGGCCTGGGCTGTGGGGAGCAGCGCACTGGCTCTGCCGTGGAGAGAGGAGCCCGGGGCACACCCCGGCGGCGCTGCATGGAACCGGGATGCCACGCAGGCTGGCAGCTCTGCCACGGCTGTCCCGGCCTCCCTGCCGGGCACCGGGCTGACCCTGCCTGGCATCTCACACAGCTTTCTAATTAAACCATTTTTCAGCTTGCCCGTCACCTTCTGGCCTCCTGCTCTCTGTGTGTGTTTTATCTCAGCAGACTGCCTTTTCTCTTCTCCTCGGCTCCTGTTGGTGGCTGTTTATGGCTTTGGAAGAGCCCAGGGCTGCCCGCCTTTCTCTTTGCCCTGCCGTTCCCTGCTACGGGATGTTACCTTGAATGAACCCCTCGCCTTGCTGAACCCCTGTCCCCTTCGTGCATCCAGGATTTTGATTTGATCACAAGAATCAGTAGCCTGTGGGGACGAGTGTTGGGCTCAGCGGTAGAGATACCACTTGGATGGCCGCACCCCTCTCAGAGCCCGGGTTCGAGTCCTGCTCCACAGGAACCTCCTCGTGCTGAGCTGTCCAGATGTTCCCCAAATCCTGTCCTCTTGGGCTTTTCCAGAGGCGCTATGATGTCGGCAGCGTGGATGAATTCATTGGCCACTGAGGGTCACCTTGACCTACGGCCTTGGCTGTTGCAGACATTCAGGGAGTGAACGAGCAGATGGGAGCTTTCTGCCTGTCTCTGCCTCACCTGTCTGCTTTCTGTCTCTCAAATAAAACAATTAAAAAAAATCCTAACGTAGGGCTTCTGCTTGTAGTGCTGGCATCCCGTATGGGCACCGGTTTCAAGTCCCAGCTGCTCCACTTCTGATCCAGCTCCCTGCTAACGGTCTTGGAAATCAGTGGAAGATGGATGGAGCCGGCACTTGGAGGGCACACCGGGGAACCAGGAGACTGTCTCGCTTGCTGTGGCAACTGTGGTGAGTGCATATGGGGGCGGGAACTACACCTGGGGGCTGCTGTAGGCAAAGGAGGGTTGGGTAGGAAGGCAGCAGCCATGGGTCGGAGGGGAGGCAAGGAAGGGGGCTTGCTGAATAGTAGCAACAGGCGTCTGGGCCTTCAGCAAGAACCTGTGGGAGACAGAAGCCGGGCGAGCAGAGAGCAGCATTGGGCATGCGGCCACAGGGGCACAGCACTGGGCTGAGTCGGAACCTGCACGCAGACGAAGCGCGGCACGAGGGGTAGGCACTGCGATGATCCGTCCTCGGGCTCCCCCACGCATCCAGAGGAAGACTAGAGTCTGGTGATTGGCCTTGTGTTTGGGAAGAGTTGGTCCCACGGAGGTAGAGGAGTGTAAGAGAGAGAGAGCGAGTGAGCGCGAGCAAGCAGGGGTGGGTCACAGAGGGGCGGGTTGTGAAGACAGGTGCGGAAGCCAGCACGCTTCCAACGCTGCCCGTGTGCAGAGGGCCTCCCCTGTGGCCGGTGGCGCATGCTCCTCTTACCGACTTCCTGGAACCGAGTGATGCGAAATGAGCAGGAAAGCTGGGATGCCCGCGTGATGCTCTCGGAATGTAATTAACGTCCTTAGAAAATCATTACATCTCAGGAGTGCAGGAGGCTCCGCCACCGGGGAATTCAGAGGGTTCCGTTACTCTTTTTCCTTTTTAAACAAAGCATGCGGTGAACTTCATCACTGCTCGTTACCATCTGCAGCTGCTGTTAGCCTGTGGGCACTGAACCCAGTTCCTCTACACGGGGGCTGGTTTCACGACAATACCTGGTACCCCAGGGGGAGGTGGATGGCCTCAATTGCTCAGTCAGAATCTCTGATGCTTGGCGAAACGCATCCCAGAGAAGACGGTGAACTTGAGAGCCCTTAAAGGACCTGCGTGCAGCCCAGGCGGCCAGGACGGAGAGAAGGGGATCTGGGGCTGGCATCTTCGGAAAAGCCCATCATGCACTGGGAGGGTGTTGCGCGTCTCGGCTCAGCTCAGCTGGGGAGATGCTGACAGACTGTCTACCTGACATCAGAGAGCTTGTTTTCGTAACTGATAATTAGAGCAGCTCTGTGGGGGAGCCGGTGCATAAAGATGCTCCCTGTGAAACTACCCCATCCACACAGACAGGACGGATGCGGAGCTGCGCCTGGGAGCCCCGCAGCCCCCCGCTGATCAGACGTGACAGCGGCATTTCTATCTTGTCAGCCCATTAGGACGGCAGAGGTAAGTGGAACTCCAGAAACCTTCAGTGCCAGGAGCTATGGACCCTGGTAGGTGAGCGAGGGTGGCCCGGAACCCCCTCTCCTGGGGATCTTCTGGGGAATACATGGCTTTACTGATGGACTTCTTCAGAGAGAAAAAGCATACTTCAATAAATTGCTGCTAGGGTCTGAATCCCAACTCTGAGCCCTGTGGGAAATGCCTTCATGGCTCTGTGCCTCAGTCTCCTGATCTGCACAATGGGACAATACAATGCTGCCCTCGGCAGGACCATCTGCAGCATTTGGTGACTTCACACGAGTGGGCTGATTAGAACAGAGCAGTTCGTTTTACTCCTGAGGCCGAATCCTAGAGGCTAAACCGTTGCTCCGCCGTTCCTCCTCTCCACCTTCCTCCACTCTTCCATGGCCATACCCATCCTTTCTGCATTTTCTAATACGTTCAACACACATTGTCCAGTGCTGACCAACAGCACACAGTCAGCTACCGTGCGCACGTCCTGCACCTGGCACAGTACTAAGGGCATCAACCAGTCAGCTTATTTGAACCCCTTTGAGAAGGTACTCTCTTATCTCCATATCACAGGTAAGCTGAGTCCCAGATACTACAGGCCCAGGGTCACAGTCATTCAGCAAGCGGCATGGCAGGCACCCAGTGGGTCAGCTCCACCCCGCTCTCTCCCTTCTTCCCTTTGTTTCCTTCTGTATCTTTCTAACACTCCATTCCTCCCATCTGTTTTTAAAGACTTATTTTATTTACTTGAAAGGCAAAGTGAAAGAGAGAAAAGGAGGGAGGGAGGAAGGGAGGGAGGGAGGGAGAGAGAGAGAGAGAGAGAGAGAGAGATTTTCCATCTGCTGGTTCACTCCCCAAATGGTTGCAAGAGCCAGGTCTGGGCCAGGCTGAAGCCAGGAGCCAGGGTCTCCACGGAGGTCTCCGAGGTGGAGGCAGGGAGACTGGAGGTGGCTGCAGCAATGGTTTAGGTGTTCCGGGGGAGAGATGTGGCCTTGGAGAGAACGCTTACTGAGCACCTGCCGTGTACCTGGCCCTGAGCTAACACTTGGTCGGCACTGATGCAAGATTCACTCACCAGCGCCGAGGTCACTAACGTCCTCTTGCAGGGGACGGCGTGGCAGTCTGCACAGGTTACGGTGTTTGCCCAGTGCTGAGGAGCAGCGAGCAGCCTGAAGGGGATGGGGGCCGGGCCTCAGATGGGAGCACCTGCTGTCAGCTTTTGTGACAAAGTCCACTCAGGCACCTGCAAAGGGAGGGGCTGGCTATGCTGCCCTGGGGACACAGAGGCCTGGGTTCTGATTTGGGGACCATGAGCGGCAGAGCCTGCACCTGCCAAGACAGGGAGAAACCAAACAGGACGGGCTTCGGGAAGAGGGAGAGATGGCATTTTGGAAATGGCACGCCTTGTGTTTGAGCACTGGCATCTTGTCTTGGGCCAGACCATAGCTGGGAGCCAGGAGCTGCATCTGGGTCTCACACGTCGGTGACAGGCATTTCTGGCAAACAGAACCAGTGACTCCCAAGATAAAGGTTCCCCCTACAACTCCATCTTCCTGTCTTTGAACAGGGTTCTGTGAGGATGTGATGCCTGGAGACAGGCAGCCATCTTGTCAACCACACACACCTCACACGGGGAGCTGCTGGAAGATTCCAGAACATTCCAGAGCCATGTGTGTTGTGTGCAAAGACCATCGCCCCTTGTTGTCACTTCTGACCCAGGGTTGTCACTGTGAGCTGGAAGCTTCCTGCGCTCCTGTCTCCTGGTGAGGAGTCTGAAGTGTGGCCAGGTTGGAAAGTGCTGTAGAAGCCACGCTCACGGTAAAGGGAGACAGCCTGGCTTCACAGCGGGTCTGAGGCCAGAGGCCCCGGGGCCTGCAGCCAACCCCGCACCCGACGAGACGCCTCTCTGGCCATGGTCGGCCTTTTAGAAGGCACCGTCCTCTCCCAGGCCGGATGAACACCTGTTCATACGTGTAACTCTCGGAAAATAAACAGCTTGGCCGTCCCTGTACATGACATACCTGTGAAACAACTACACAAGGGCCCAGCATGCATCGCCCCAAGGCTCTTTCTCGTCAACCCTACTCCTAGGTGACCACCAGCCGAATTAGTAAATGGGACTGGGATGTTTTGAGATTCGTCCAGGTTATTGTATGGGTCAATACTTCCTTTTCATGGCTGTGTAGTATTCCATCGTGTGAGTATGCAATAAAATTTTGTTCATTCAGCTGTATTTTTTTAAGTGTTTTTTAATTTTTAAAATTTAAGGTCTACAAATTTCATGTATTTATACATACCGATTTAGGAACATAGTGATTTTTCCCATTCGGTTGTTGACTGGCACGTGGGTTGCTTCTTGCTTGTGGTTATTATTAAGAATGAGTTGCTATGAACACCTATGTTCAAGGTGTACATGGACCTATGCTTACGCTTTCTTGGGTAAACATCAGAGAGTGGAATTCCCGGGGCCCAGGGCGGCATCCACTTTTTAAGGGAACTTTGCCAGCCGGGCTGCACTGCTCTGTGTCCTCACCAGGGATGTGTGAGGGGCCTGGGAACGCCTGTAAGGGTGGAACTGAGAGGCCAGTTTATTTTGCTGCAAAAAAAATCTGAAATCCACACATTTGAGGGATCTTGAAAAAATTCACAGAGATGTATTATGAAAAACTATGAAAGGATTTCATTTTTTTGCAACAAAATTAACGTTTTTATTTCATTTTTCCATGAATTGTTTGAAATTGCCTCAGTTAAGAGTCGAGATGCACCAAACTTGGCATTTTTTTTTTAAGATTTATTTATTTGAAAAGCAGAGATAGAGAGGGAGAAACTGAGAGAGAGATCTTCCCTCTGCTGGTTCACTTTCCAAATGGCCACAATGGACAGGGCTGGGCCAGACCAAAGCCAGGAGCTTCTTCTGGGTCTCCCACATGGGTGCAGGGGCCCAAGCACTTGGGTCATCCTCCACTGCTTTCCCAGGCCACAGCAGAGAGCTGGATCGGAAGTGGAGCAGCTGGGACTTGGGCCGGGGGACACATGGGATGCTGGCTCTGTGAGGCAGTGGCTTATCCCACGTTTGGCATCATTAATCTTTGTCATTTTAGCCACCCTGGTGAGAGATGGTATCTCATGGCTTTAATGCTTTAAGCTCCACGTGGCTTCAATGTTGAGCACTTTTTCAGGTACTTATCTGCTGTTCACATTTATGAATTGTGTATCCCAATGTCTTCCAACTTAAAAATCAATTTTTAATTGAGATGCGACAGCTCCAACAGATTTTGGGTATGAACCTTTTATGATAAATCTGTCACCTGTGCACTCCAGCCCGGGGCTTGCCTTTTATTTTCTTAGTATCTCTGAAGAGCACAGATCTTTATGAAGCCCGATGCAGTGACAGGCTCGGGCCTTCTGTGCTGGCTGAACATCCGGATTTGAAAGTTTTGTCTTGCAGCAAATGTGGGAAGTTGTTGGCTATAACTTCTCCAAATGTTTTTTTTCCTGTTCCATTCTTTCTTCTACTCTGGGACTCGTAGAACCGGACACTACACCTTCTGACGCTGTACCTGAAGCTTTGCTAATTTTTCTTCTCCTCAATCCTTTTGGCCTTTGTATTTCAGAGTGGCTAATAAAAAATAATTATTTTCATTTTATTTGAAACGCAGAGAGACACAGTAAGTTCTTCCATTCGCTGGTTTACTCCCCAAATGGCCTGAATTCCATCCTGCCTCCCACACGGCGGCAGCGGGCCTCTTCCCAGGAAGCTGGACGGGCAGTGGGGTGGGACTGGAACTCAGGGACTCAGAGACGAGGTGTCCCAAGCTGTGCTGACGGCTGTGCCCGCACCAGCCCCTCAGTGGGTAATTCGTGTCGCCGTCCCCATGTTCCCTCACGCACCGTTTTCTCTGATCCCCATTCGGCTTGGCTCATCCAGGGCATTTTTACATTTGATTTTTTTTTTCAGTTCTGAAACTGACATGTGACTTCCTTATATGTTCTCTGTTACTTCCCGGAGCACTGGGACCACAGCGGGTTTCCCGTCCGAGGGTGAGAATTCCCACAGCTGTGGCATGATGGGGTGTGGAACCAGGGCTGCGTTCCTCCCTCTGCAGGATGCCGAGTCTCTGCATCTGCCGGCAATCTGAGCTCTATGCTGGCTCCGTTCAATTCTTGAAGCTTTGGCTGCCCCCTCCCTCCCCGTTCTGCTCCTGGGTGCCATGGGGTCCACCAGAGATTGGTGTGAAGTTCTTATGAAAAACCAGAGGGTTCTGGGCCCAGCCCGGCTCCCACCCTCCAGGGAACTGCCCTTCTTTGTTTCCCTAACAGATGGGGTTCTGAGAAAAATTCCGTGCATCCCCCATGTGTCACAGGTTTGCCCCGAGGGCGACACGGATGTGTGGTTGGGGGATGGGGACAGGAACTCACGTTCATGCCAATGCATCAGGAAGAAAAGTCTTCTATTTTACACAGACACACACACACACGCACACACACACATCCCTCTCCAGTGGCATGAGACAATATCACAGGAAGCCGTCTATCAAAGAGGAAAACTCAGCATTACCAGTGAAGCACTCTCTCCCGTGTGTGTGACCCTAGCCGCTAGCCGGTGCGGTCACCTGCAGCAGTGGCCCCTGGTGTCTGTCACAGAGAGCTTCCACTAAAACGTGTTCCACACGCTGTGCCCAGGCCTTCTCCCGCCCCCTTCCCCTCTCTCGGCTCAACACAGCACTGCTGCTCCACTCTGTGCCCACACAGGGCCGGGCTGTGCGCACCTGGGGACTGAGTATCAAGAGTTCGAGTGAAGGCAGACGGAGTTTCTGCTGCAGTGCCCGTAAGATACTCGAGGATGTCGACTCTCATACTAAACTGTATCACGCAGTGACGTACGCCCTAAGGCTTATAAAGTAAGTGGGCCCGGTGAGCGCCAGGCATACCACGAGCCTCTGCCTGGTCCATCAGCAATGATGAGCTCATCGTGTCGAAAATCACAGGACAGGATACAACGTCTGTTAGCAACGTAAAGTTCCCTAGATGGCCCCCGTTCTCCACCGGCTTGGGAGAAACTCGCCTGCAGACGTGAGATAAACTCACTGTAGAAAGCGACACAAAGGAAGCTGTAATGCCTCGCCCCGTTCATAAGCTCACCCTTCCCAGTCCTGACCGTCCAGTTCCAGACCTGTGTACCTCTTTCCCTTTTGTTTTTTCCCCCAGTCAGAGCGATCAGGTGGCCGGGGGCCGGTGGGGGGCAGCATCGGGTGAGACTGCTCACCTCCAGAGAGTGATGGGAAAACACGGGGGCGCGGGCTCCAGGGGTGGACCTTGGCTGTGAGACTCCACCTTCCCCGAGCCCCACAGTAAACACCCCCACCACGGCGCTCCTCACCAGGAAGCCTCTTGTTCTTCACAGTGGAAGGCACGTGTATTTTGTTTCGAATATTGTTTGCTTAAAGACGAAGGACTCGTTAGGTGACAATCCATCCGGGAGGACATTTCTCACTTCTTCCTGAACCGCTCACCGGCGGGGATTTCACACGCTTTCCTCCTCTTGGCCAGCGTCTTCTTGGGGGTGCCCTGAGCCAGCTCTTTCACCCTCGAGGTTCTGGGAGGAGGAGGGAGGGATGACTAACACACACTGTGCTTCCATCACGTCCACGGTTCCCATGGAGCAACTTGGGAGAGAGGGCGCCGGTGCCCACGTGTCCCCGAGCTGGGTGGTCCTGGCTCCCGAACGGGGCGGGTGTGGGGGGGCTGATTCCCCAGGTACGCTCCTCCTTGGTGTCTTCTACCCATATCTGCCATCAAGACACAAACACAAAGCAAGAATGTGGCAAGAGCCTCAAGGAAGCCCATTTTAGTGCTGAACACTGTTACTTTTCCTGTGCCGCGCACCGATGAGTTCTGGGTGTCATTCATCTGCAGTCGTTACCTTCAATGCTTTTGTCCCCTGTGAATTTACAGACCCACTTCTCTCTCTGCTTAAGCTGTGCTGCGGCGAAGGACGCTTCCCAACAGTCTTTGGGTGCAATGGACGTTGAAGATCTCTGGTCCCCAGGCAGTTTTAACTCCGGTTTAGGATGACTGAGCTGTTGCAGTAACACTGGATTTTTTTTTTTTCTGGGAGGATTTTAAGGACTGGAATCACTCGTCCACCAGGACAGCCGCTGGAAAAGACCACGTGGACGGATTCACGCTGCAGCCAGGAGCTGCTGGGCAGGTGTGGCTGAGCCGACTGCTTACAAACAACTCCGATTTTTTTTTTTTTTTTTTTTTTTTTACAGGCAGAGTGGACAGTGAGAGAGAGAGACAGAGAGAAAGGTCTTCCTTTGCCGTTGGTTCACCCTCCAATGGCCGCCGCGATCGGCCGCGCTCCTCCGATGGCAGGAGCCAGGAGCCAGGTGCTTTTTCCTGGTCTCCCCATGGGGTGCAGGGCCCAAGCACCTGGGCCATCCTCCACTGCACTCCTGGGCCACAGCAGAGGGCTGGCCTGGAAGAGGGGCAACCGGGACAGAATCCGGTGCCCCGACCGGGACTAGAACCCGGTGTGCCGGCGCCGCAAGGCGGAGGATTAGCCTGTTGAGCCACAGCGCCGGCCAAACAACTCCGATTTTAAACTACCCACCCTTGCTGGCAAGGGACGTGGCACCGGCTTGCGTCTCAAGGAATCCGGCGCCGGTTTTAGTGACGTAGCCGGAATCATGTGCTTGTGTCTCCAGGCATCTCTGCTTTGTGACTCCCGAGAACTCTGCGTGGATTCTGACTTTTTCTGGAGGAGGCTCCCCCGAGGAGGGGCACCAGCATCCCGCGAGGAGACCCGTCTGGGATGCTCCCTGGCACTGGCATGGGCACGCGGAGGGAGCTGCCCATGCTGTCGGGGACTTCCTGGGTGGACTTGGCACCGTGGTTCTGCTGCCTTCGGTCCAGCTCTGTCTCTACTCTGTTCCGTCCCCGTGTCAGGGGTTATATAAGTGCTGGGATGTGACGGGGAGGGCTGGCTCCTGGGCTCCTTGTTAAAGGAAGTGTTCCGGGCCCTGGCAGTGGGAGGCACTGCTACTCCTGCTAGGGGGGAAAGGGCGCGACCTGTGTTTGGGCAGCATCTGGGGAGTCAGGTGATCTGACGTGCTTAGGGAATGATCGCGGGTCACCCACGGGCATCAAGGTGGGTCTGGGGTGGCCAGGCAGCCACAGATCGTGGGTGGCAAGCAAAGAACAGCAGAGCGGAGAAACACGGCATTAGGTAAATTTATTCGAACACCCAGGCAGAGACAGCCTGACAGCATTTTCCTAAAAAACACCTGCTCCTGGGTGCCCTCCCGGCTTCACAGAGGGCGGGCGGTGCTGTTTCGAATGGGACTGAGGACCCAGCCCTCTGCTGGTGCCGCACGACAGGAAATGAAAAACCTGCCCAGGCTGCTTTTAGATTCCAGGAAGGGGCCGCGGGCACTGGTGTATCTGGCAAAACACGGAACCACGTTAGAGAGGCGCGCGCAGCCCACACGCAGCCGTCATTTCTTCTTCAACAGATCCATGAGCTCGTCTCCTATCCCCTTCTCACTCAGCTCGTCCAGACTGCGGTACCGGTGAACCACGCTCTCTGCGGTGACCACCACGACCCGGAGCCCGTGGGTGTCCCTGCCCAGCTGGCAGCCGATGGCCGATGACACCACCATGTCCAGTTTCCGGTAGGTGCCCCCAGCGTTCCTGTGGTAGTGGCCGGCGAACACGGCTGTGATGCCTGTGGGCAAGGGGAAAGACGTTAGGGGCCGGGGCTTTGCATCTGGGTTAACCTGGGGGTCTCCGTGTTTCGTTCCATGAACAGGCATGGACTGCTGCGTTCAATGGGTGATATTATCCTGTGTACAACCAAAAGAGGCGATGTGTGTGACATCCAGAATATTCTCAAAGATAACTCATATATTAGGAGTCTACATGTTTATTTATTTATTTATTTTTTGACAGGCAGAGTGGATAGTGAGAGACAGAGAGAAAGGTCTTCCTTTTACCGTTGGTTCACCCTCCAATGGCCGCTACATGTTTATAGAAAATGTGTATACAAAAACTTTTTGCACCAAAATAAACTTTTTTTTATTTGAGACACACACACACACACACACACACACACACACATTGAGCAAGCGAGACAGAGATGCCAGTAAGTATCCCTCTGCTGGTTCATTCCCCCCATGGATGCGATAGCCGGGGCCGGGAAGCCCAGCGGGAGTCACATGGCTAAAGAATTAGAAAACATTGGAATGCAGGAGATTTTGGTTATTTGTTACATTTGCTTTAATACCATTGTCCCCAGGGATTCGTGGGAATTCTTTTGCATCTAACTCGTGCACTCCCTGCTGCACACTCTACATCATCTCTGGATGGCTCTGCAAACAGCTGCCAGGCTGTACTGTTTAGCCAATAATGACAAGAAACAAGTCTGTACGTGTTCAGTGCAGATGCAATTAAAAATATGTTTGATCCACAGTTGACTGCGTACAAGCTGAAATGATGAGTTTATGAAATTTAAAAGAAATAAGTGCTCACAAAATTCCTTACGATTTAATAACGGCTTATACTTGAGAAGGGTAGATCCTGTGATATGGGAATTACAGTTCTGAAAAAAAAAGGAACTGCAGATAAGGAAAGACTACTGCATATGCATTTTAAAAAGATACATGGGCCAGCATGGTGGTGCAGTGGGATAACCCGCAGCCTGGGATGCCAGCACCCCATAGCCGAACACCCGTTCCTCGTGGCTGCTCCATTCTGATCCAGCTCCCTGCTAAGGAGCCTGCGGAAGCAGTGGAAGATGGTCCAAGAAGTTGGGCTCCTGCACCCATATGGGAGACCTGGATGAAGCTCCTGGCGAGGAAGAAAGCAGACAGAAGCATCCAGGAACCCAGAAACGTTTTCCCAGTGTTACTGGGAGCTCCATATTCCCACTACAAGGCTTGGTTCTGCACAGAGGTGGTGCAGGCGTAACCAGAACCACTAGGCAGGGAGAATCACTCAGGGGACAAAGACTGAAGGCAGAAGAAAAACAAGAATTCGCCCTTATTCCAACTGCTGTCACAAGTCCTGCTCTCCATGAAGACATCTCACACTAGGTAAGACAGTTTATAAGCTCTCGAGTCGGGACCAGGAATCCACTGCAGATGAAGCTAATCGGAGCAGTATTTAAAATAAGCAGGTGTATGGTGTCCAGCAGTCCTGAGAGAGGACTAACGCCATGGAGAAGGAGACTTCACGGAAGAGAACAGGAGGATGATGAATGAGAACAGCAGGCAATGAATGTTTAGAAACGGGGAACATACAAGATACACTGTTAAGATTTAAAATAAAAACCATTTCAATACATGGGAAAAGTCCTAGACTGAACTTTAATCAATGAGGACACCAGGGAATACAGATTTGAGGGAGCTGACACCGTGGAGTAGCCGGTTAAGCAGCTGCCTGTGACACCAGCATCCCATATCTGAGCTCCTGTTCGGGTCCTGGCTGCTCCAATTCTGATCCGGCTCCCTGCTAATGCACCTGGGAAAGCAGCAGCAGAAGTCTCAAGTGTTCGAGCCCCTGCCACCCATACAGGGAGACCTGGCGTTCCAAGCTCTTGGCTTCACCAGGCACAGCCCTGGCCATTGCAGCCATTTGCAGAGGTAACTGGCAGGTGGATGATCTCTTTCTGTCTTTCCCTCTCTCTTCTTGTAATTTGCCTTTCAAATTCATTAATTAAACAAAAAAAGAAAAACCACAGTGAGAACCATTTCAAGCCCACTAGGATGGGTCTAATAAGACAGGCGGCAAGTAGCAGGTGTTCACAGGGCTTTGAGGAATGAGACCCTCGGGCAGGGCTGGCGGGACTGGTGTGGCTCTTTTGGAGAGCCCTTGGGAAGCACACGGTTATCACAGCCCACCCCTTCCTCTCCTATGTACTCCAGAAATCTTCAGAAAGTTCATGGAAAACGCCTGTCATGGGGATAAAGACTATCCATGGATCTCAACATTCTTTGGCACCAAAAAGAAACTTATCTTTCAGTTCCATTTTCCAGAACTTTTGAGGTACCCTTGTCTACTCAAGAGGCAGGAAAGCATACGTCTATGCAAGAGCTTGTACATGAATGTTTACAACAACACACAGTGTTCACCATGGTCCAGAAAGCGGAAACGGCCCAAATGCCCGTCAGTGGCTGGTGGATAAGCAAACTGGCCCGTCCACACCACGGCACAGTATCCAGCCATACCAAGGGATGCGGCACTGATGCCTCCTACAGTGTGGACGAACCTGGAAACCACCACACACACGGAAGACAGAGGGCCACAGAATGTAGGACTCCACTTAAAGGAACTGTGCAGAATATGCAAATCTGCAGACAGGAAGTAGATCACTGGCTGCCAGGGGCAGGGGGGAGTGGGATACGGGGGGAGAGGGAGCGAGCACTCATGGTTTCTTTGTAAAGATGAGAGAAAATGGTCTGTGGTTAGTGCTGATGGCCGCACAGCCTTGTGGATGTATTAAACCCATTGGGGCTTATACTTGAGAAGGGTAGATCCTATGAAATGGGAATTACAGTTCTGAAAAAAAAAAAAAGGAACTGCATACGCATTTTAAAAAGATACATGGGCCAGCGTGGTGGTGTGGTAGGATAACCCGCAGCCTGGGATGCCAGCATCCCATAGCCGAACACCAGTTCAAGTCGTGGCTGCTCCACTTCTGATCCAGCTCCCTGCTAAGCAGCCTGCGAAAGTAATGGAAGATGGTCCAAGAAGCTGGGCCCCTGCCACCCACGTGGGAGACCTGGATGAAGCTCCCGGCTCTGGACTGGCCCAGGCCCAGCCATTGTGGCCATCTGGGGAGTGAATCAGCAAATGGAAGCTCTTTCTCTGTCTCTCCCTCTCTGAGTAAGTCTCCTTTCAAATAAACAGATGAGCCTTTAACAGAGAGGCAGATTAGCATGTGCTGGCATCGAGGGGTATTGTAGAATTTAAAGGGAAGAGTGAGCTGTGGTGAAGTGTGTTGTGTGATGTGGGTTTGTAACACAAGGTGAAGACACTTGCAGGCGTGTGCACCTGGGCATCACTGGGGATTTCCGTGGTGGGATCCGCAGGGCGGAAGTGTTCTCCCCCTTTACTGATTACTGTCGTGCAGTGTTTACAATGATCATGACTCGACTGGATGATGGGAATCCAGCATCAAGGAGACAAGAACAGGTGGACAGAGGAGGGGTGAGAGGGGTGCAGGTGCACCCCACCAGGGTTCCCACTGTGGGTTCAGAGGCCCAAGGGCCTCGCTGCACAGGCAGAGCTGAGCAGCTCCGGCTCGTGCACGCTGGGGTGGGGCGCGGAGCCCACTGCCACTCCTCAGTGCTCCAGGGCCTCCCATCCTGTGGGACGCTGACGGGAGTGTGTGAGGGGACAGCTCTGGGCATCCTCGTTCTCTGTGCTGATGCGACTTGCCTCTTTATGTCTCTCCCGCAGCCACAGATGACTCCTGAGGAGATGATGCCTGGCAAGTTTGTAAGCAGCTCGCATTAGCTGTGTGTGCAGTCAAAACTCAATTTACACTTTGTGCTGCATTCACTGCACGGCGATGGCCTGGCTGACTGCGGGCCAGCACGCTCGGTGCCGTGTGGATCCCACGGGAGGGCAGACACCTCCTGCAACCCACCATGTCCCCGCCTTCTTCCCCTAGGGCCCGTGGGGTACAGCTAAGATTCTTAGGGTGGCCAAGACACCCGAAGTGGACTTGTAATAAAGACTGCCAGGGGCTGGCGTTGTGGTGCGGCGGGATAAGCTGTTGCGTGTGACACCAGCATCCTGTACGGAATCAAGTCCAGGACACTCCACTTCCCATCCAGCTCTCTGCTAATGCGCCTGGGAAAACAGAGGCCCAAGTAAGTGCTCGGGCCCCTGCACCCACAGGGGAGACCGGGACAAAGCTCCTGGCTCCCGCCCGGCCTGGTCTCAATAGTTGCAGCATTTGGGAAGTGAACTGGTGGATGGAAGATTTCTCTGTCTGTCTCTCCCTCTTTCTCTGTAACTCTGCCTTTCAAATAAGCAAATAAAAAAATATTTTTAAGAGTCTGCCAGCAAGCAAAGCAGCTTGACATTTTGAGTCCTGGAGAAGACATCGTGCCAAGATCCTATGACAACTTGACGCAGAGATGGCCCAGCAGGAGCGGGGGGATTCCCAGGCTCTTGCACAGTGGTGCTGGGGGGTGGGGGCAGAGGGGGTTTCTGGTTGGCTGGGTGAAAACTGAGACAGCAGGGCTGAAATACTGAGTGCGAGATGTGGGAGCCACCTTTTAGGGAGCCAAGATCCAGACGCAGAGCGGAGAAAGCCTGGTAAAGTAACTGGCAGTTGAGTTTCTGTGTCCACTGCTAACACTCAGGAAGGCCCGGGAGTCTCGAACCCTGAACAGGTTCTCCTGGTCCTGCCCCAAGTCAGGGCAAACACTGAGGCCGCTGGGACGAGGATGCGCCTGCAGGACAGCGGCGGCGACACCTGCTCCCCAGAGCACCTGTCCCTCCCTTCTTCACTGAGTCCTCCCAGGGGACCCCTGTGCTGGGGCCTCACATCATCCCCACTGCACAGGTGGGAAAACAGAGGCTCAGAGAGGTAAGTGGGTTACACCGCCAGCTGTGATACCAGCAATCCCATAGGGACACTGGTTTGAGTGCCTGCCTCTCCACTTCCATCCAGCTCCCTGCTACCGCACCTGGGAAAGCAAAGAAGATGGCCCAGGTACCCGGGTGATCCCTATAAGAGTTTCCAGCTCCTAACTTCGGCCTCGCCCTAGCCCCAGCGGTTGAAGTCATTTGGGGAGCAAACCAGTGGATGGAAGATCTCTCCGTCTCTCCCTCTCTGTAACTCTTTCAAAAGAAAAAAAAAAAAAACTTAAAAAAGAAGAAAGAAACCCACGTGAAGCCACAGAGCTGGAAAGCAGAGCAGCCAGGACACACGCCAGGCAGGGACGGCCGGGCCCACGTCTCCACCAGCCTGGCAGCTCGGCTCTATTTTGGGTGTGCGGGGTGCCCCTGACCTCTGTGAACCATGGCAATGATGCCTACCTCCCGGGCAGCAGAGAGCTTCAGAGGGCGCCGGGGAGGTCTCCCCTGCTCCCGGGGGGCCTTCTCCAGGTCAGGGCCCACTGCTCACTCACAAGGTCCCAGATGCGGCACGGCATCTGTACTTTGCAAGGTACAGACGCGTCCCAGGCACAGAGGACGTGTGGGGAGTTTTCTGGTAGCTTCTATGGGGAGGCATCGACTGCCTGCTCAGTGGAGGTGATGCTGTGCAGGCGACTGGTGTGCCCAGGCTCAGCAAGACGCGGGTGGAGTTTCCAGTGGGGTGGCTCATCAGTCACGTGGGGCTGACCTGCCTGCACGGCTCCCTAGCTGAGTGTTACGTGTGCG
Organism: Sylvilagus floridanus; assembly: GCA_949820135.1. Taxonomy (NCBI): domain Eukaryota; kingdom Metazoa; phylum Chordata; class Mammalia; order Lagomorpha; family Leporidae; genus Sylvilagus; species Sylvilagus floridanus. Next base: position 39,066,131 of record OX463234.1, on the reverse strand, counting down.
TTGTCTCTGAGTTACGGACTGCTCTAAGGGGACGACAAGCATTCTCCCAAATTACCGCCAGCATAGACAGTGCTGCATCATCGCAGGGCAGGGCGGCTTCCGGGGCATCGGCCTCATATTTATTTCTCCACAGGACTGGGTCGTGGAGATGCGGAAAAAAAAAAAAAACAACTATTTTTAAGCTGTCTTGATTCAAATTCATCTCAAATCAGTCTGAGGACTGAGATGCTGTCTCCATGAAATTTAATATCCTAACATTGAAAATTTGCTTCAAATCAATCAGGAAAGCTGGGATGCAGCCCAGTGTGAATCTGATATTACAAACTGACATCCTTAACACCATGGCACCCCTGACACAGCTCTGGGAAAGCGTAAACAAATCCTGATTGGCCAGCGTTTCCATTTATGGAAAGATTATGCCTCTTTACCTTGCTAGGGATAACTGTGGTGAAAACCGCATTGTCAATCAGTCACACACAACTGATTCTGCCTGGGAGGTAAAGGGACGTGTAAGAAAAACAGACAAAGGAAAAGGCTGGGTGGGTATGAATGCACAGCCAGCAGGTGTCCACAACCCAGCCTGGGTGGGGGGGGTCCTCACAGCAGGTAGCTGAGACAGGCTCCCAGGCACTGGTCAGTGGCCAGTGACCTACAAGAGCCAGAGATGGGACCGGCGTTTCTTTGCCAGGTTGAGGGGTGCCAGCTGTGAACACCCAATCAGGCTGAGCCCCAACGACTTCACTCCACAAGGGGCTCTCGAGCTGCCAACTTGGGAATTCTTGATTCTCTAGGCTCAGTCTCACTAGAGTGTCCCAGGCAGGTGCCTTGGTTGGTGCCTAACCGTCCCTGACCAAGGACTGCTGGGGCACACAGAGGAAGGGAGAGACCTGCTCCCGGTTTTCTGGCCAGGCAGGAACCTGCCCAGGAAGTGGGAACACCATCTGGCAGTGTTTCGTTTACCATGCACCCTCTCACTGAAGCCTCACCAGGGTCCCACGAGGGAGACAATGTTCTCTTTCTGCACAGAGAGGTCAGCTGACCAGCCCAGGGCACAGAGCTGGGGGTGTGTGTGTGTGTGACCAGACTGATTTAGAACCACATGTCTGTCCATCATCTCAGAGGTGTCAAAGGCACAGTCCTTCCCGGAGCAGGTGGCCTTGACCTAAACACTCAACATCGTCCGGCTCTCTGGTCACGTGTGACCCGGGCGACTGTGGGGCAGAAAGGGGAATACTGACGGCGTGCTCACTGCCAGGTGTTGATGTAGGCATGCCACATGCTTCTAACTCAATCCCACAAGGAGACCCAGCGATCACCCTGGCTCTCTGCAGATGAGAAAACCAAGCCTTGCAGATACTCAGCCTGTGAGTGGTGGGGCCGGGTCTGAGCTGTGACCCTAACACCTGCGTGGCAGAGGCAGAACAGGGACGGGTCAGGCCTGGCAATGTCAGGGGCACGGACAGGGAGTCCAGGTGCGCCCAGGAGGCAGCAGGTGTTGAATGCAAACAGGGCTCCCGTGGGCGTCTGGACTCCTGCTGACTTCGACCTCCCAGCAGCTTTGCCAGGGGGTCAGAGTGAGGTCGGAGGGCTTGGCCAGAAGGCAGTGGGGCCAGCCAGGGCAGGAGGAAGGGAGGCCGGAGGGCGGCGTGGGGGTAAAGCTGGCAGAGGGACAGGACAGCTGGACGGTCCAAAAAGCTGCTACAAAAAAATAAATAATAAAAGGAAAGAGGGAACAGCAGAAATACCACCAGCTGCACCGACGGAAGACCTGCCATGGCAGGTGAACTGTGAACAGCCCTGGGACATGCACACACACACACACACACACACATGCCCACACAGGGCACACTCCCATCTGTTGGTTTACTCCTCAAATGCCCACAGTGACTGAGGCTCAACCAGGGCTGCAGGACCCCAAGCACAAGAGCCATCCCCACTGCCTCCCAGTCAGGACACGTGAGGGGACTTCAAAAAGTGCCACAAAATCTGCCTTTACTGTGGTGTATAAAGACAAAACCTCTCTCATCTGAGGGCAAGGATGGAATGCTCTGTCTGAGGCACACTGAGTGCCTAAATCAGGATCATCTGGGCGAAGACCCCGTGCACACCGTGTGTCCTGGAATACATGCTTCCCATGGACTTCAACCATCTTGTTTATTCACATTTTGTCTGAGAGACAGACAGACAGACAAAGACTTCTTATCTATGAGTGCACTCCCCAGATGCCTACAAGAGCCAAGCCTGGGCCAGGAGCCTGGGACTCCACGTAGGCTTCCCATGTGGCAACAGGGACCCGTCACCTGCTGTCCCCCAGGGTGCTCACTGGTGGACTGGAAGCAGAGGAGCTGAGATTCGAACCAGGCACTCAGACTGGTGATGTGGGTGCCCCAAGCAGTGACTTAACCACTGTGCCAAACGCCCACCCCTACCGTGAACTTATCAAAGTGCCCTCACCTAGATCTATGTCAGAGTTACCCTGAAAGCTGTCTTCCTGGTTACGTCCAGTCCAGGCTGCTAGATGACCATTCTGTATTTGAGAAACAGGAACACCGTACCTGGGGGACAGGTGTTTGCAGAGCCATGCAGCCCTCCAGGGGCTGTCCTGGGACTCGGGGACAAGCGGTGCCAGTTCCTCTGCTCAGAGCCTGGGGGACGCAGTCAGGAAGTCCTGACCACCCCTGTGGCCGGGCTCTCTCCGAGGTCTGTGCCTGTGTGCTGCACGCTCACCAGTGCTGCAGACAGGTGCACCTGGGGCGGAGGGCAGAGCCAGCCCTCTGTGTGGCCCTCGTGGTGAGGGGTGCACCGTCTCCTTCCTCATCATGGTGCTCCAGAGCTGAGCTCTGCTAGAACCTGGGTCACGCCTCCCTCTCCTGCAGGTGCCACCCAGACACCCAGACATCCGGTCACCCTGAGCATCTGCTGACGTCTGGGCCACGTGATGTCCAACATTTGCCTAGCCTGGGATTCCAACCTCCCTTATGTGTCTTTCTCCCTCTCCCTGTGTGTACGTGTGTCTGTCTCTCTCAGTTCTCACGCTTTCCTTGGGAAGGAAGCAATGGATCAGCGACGGACACAACCTTCACCCAAGGCTAGTTCATACTCTAGAACCCAAAGAGACTGCTTTTCTTTGCTTCAAAGATTCCTGTCCCCCTAGTTTCCCCTGCTAAAGAAACCAGCCATGGAAATCACACTTCTCTTGCCTTGCCTGTGAATCAATCAACAAAAATCCTGTTTGAATTGAGGCGAGGAGAAGGCGGGAGCGGGTGCAATGCCATTCCTGATGGCACAGAGCTGCGTGGGCAACACCTAGGGCACACACCCACAGCTGCATCAGGACAAGGTGGCTCTCCTGCGGAAGCTGGTGGAAGAGGTTCACGGCCAGGGTCATGAACTGGCTGGGAGGGGCCTTCCTCTGCATCCAACGGGGGTCTCCCCACCTCCAGGGGCACGGAGCTCCCCCTCTGGGGGTAAGGAGCGCTATGGTCAGGAGAGGATTCCTCTCCGGCCTGGGGGTGCCTGCCCTTGTCCACAGCCTAGGCTGCATCCAGCCCAGCACCTGAGCATTCGTTCCACTCCTGCAACCTGCAGCCTCCCCGTGGCTCCTTTTCTCGATGGGAGGCCAGGCTCAGATTTTAACTCCATTCTTCCCCTTCCTGGTGAGCTGGAAATTCAAATCTTGCGTGGAATATGCACGATGACAGTGCTGTTTTCTTAATCCCAGTATCTGGCTGCCCAGAACGTGGTGGGTGCCGGGGGTCAGGGGACACGGACTTGAACCTCAGCTGGACCACGGCCACGCTACGTGTGCCTGACATGCGCCCCAACACCTCAGAGCTTCAGTTTCCTCGCTGGGAGGCTGGACGGCTGTGCGCCATCCCCATAGATACGCCCAGGGCTGTGCTGCCAGGAGCTGCCGTCCCGTACTCAGGCGGCGCTCAATAATTACACGTTCTTCTCGTCCTTCTCTAAGTATCTGATCTGAAGATCTTTTTTTCATTTGCACAAATTACATCTTTGCCGCTATTCACGGTTTCCCCTTTTTTTTAAAAGCCCGAGGCAGGCTGGCGTGCGCGATGGGGTGGGGGCCCGATCCAGAGCAGCCCATTGCTGGAGTGCCATTACGCACTTCCCCTGCCCTATCTTAAACACAGCTGTCACCACAAGGGGCTCATTAAAAAGGTTTTTTTTTTTTTTTCCCCCTGACGGCATGCTCATGTATCAAATTGGAAGTCTAAAAAATACTCAGGAGGTAGAGGGAGGGGCGGTGGGAGGCAGAAGGGGCTGGTGTGGAGGCTGCTGAGGGTGGGACATGTGGGCAGAAGGTGTCCTCCCTGAGGCTGGGGCAGGGGTGCGGTGTCCCCCAAATGTGAGAGCCCTCACTGGGTCCATTTCTGTTTCAATAACTGGAGCAGGAAGAATTCTAATCGGGCAACATCCTGAACAGAACACACGTGATCCAAATTAGCACACATCCCAGTGAGTTCAAGGCCCCTCCTCTCGCTCCAGCTCAGCCTCCCGGGGCGGGGCGCTGTCCCTGGGCTCCAACCACGCCCTTCTCATCGCCCCTCTCATGTCCTGGGGATGCAGGAGTCACTGGGGACTCCCGGTCACCCCCTGCTCATGCGTCCCCTTAAACTGCTCCCAAGCCCCTTCTCTATTCTCCGTCCTCAGGGTGGCCTCCTGTCCTCCTCTCTGCCCTCCCCCAAGGCTGTATCTGTTTACCTGCGACCCCTCTATCCCACCTAAGGGAAGGAGGCAGGCCCCCAGGGTGGCTGCAGCTGCACAAGGGTTCCATGAAAGACCTGGGCTCCATCTGTCTTTCTGCTTTGCTCTCCTTGGTTTGTAGCTTTTGTCCTCAAGATTGCAAGATGGATGCAGGGCTTCCAGGCATCGTGTCCAAGTCCCAAGCAAGAGGAAGAGCAAAATGCCAAGTAAAACCGGGGTACCCTTAGGAAGGAAGAGCAAGTGCCATCTTTCTAACATTTCTGCCTGGAGTCCAAATGCACAGGGCAGGAGCAGCAGACGCTGGAAAATCCAACTGGGCCACTTGTCCTAGCAAAGCTGCTCGGGATTCCCCAGCGCCCTCGGGTGCTGCTCTGGCCCTTGTCCCGCGTCCCCCAGCATGGTGTCTCCACCTGTGGCTCTGCGTGTGTCAACCCTCCTCCTGGCCTTGTGTGATGAGCTCCCCCTCTGCTCATGAGTCCCTGCTCATTCCCTTGCTCCTCTGGGCATCCCCCCCCCAAGACAGAGCTGACTCCCTCCCTCCCGTCCCGGCCACCTTTCCTGCTTGGGTCTCGTGACTGCTGGTGTCCCTGGCTGGTCTGTGAGCCCACATGTGTGTGACAACTGTGAGGCCATCAGGGTGTGAGAGGTGGAGTGAGTTAGTGAAACACTGAAGACATGGTCAGTTGGGTGGCTCCTGGCTTTGCATCAGCGCAGTGTGCCGGCCGCAGCGGCCAATGGAGGGTGAACCAACAGCAAAGGAAGACCTTTCTCTCTGTCTCTCTCTCTCTCTGTCCACTCTGCCTGCCAAAAAAATTTTAAAAAAAAATAAATAAAAATTAAAAAAACGCCGGTGTTGCGGCTCAATAGGCTAATCCTCTACCTGCAGCGCCGGCACACCAGGTTCTAGTCCTGGTCGGGGTGCCGGATTCTGTCCTGGTTGCCCCTCTTCCAGGCCAGCTCTCTGCTGTAGCCCGGGAGTGCAGTGGAGGATGGCCCAAGTGCTTGGGCCCTGCACCCCATGGGAGACCAGGAGAAGCACCCGGCTCCTGGCTTCGGATCAGTGTGATGTGCCAGCTGCAGCGGCCAATGGAGGGTGAACCAACAGCAAAAGGAAGACCTTTCTCTCTGTCTCTCTCTTTCTCACTGTCCACTCTGTCAAAAAAAATTTAAAATAAATAAATAAATAAATAAAAATAAAACATGGTCAGCTGGAAACAGAACCTGCAGTCCTCAGAGGCAGACTGTCGCCTGTCACTTGTGGGAGATGCCGAGCACTGGAGTTTTGACAAGAACTGGTGGCCTCGTGACCACTTCCCTTCAACACAAGCGTGGGAGGTGACCTATCTCTGTTCCCACAGCAGGCGCCAGGCCCACTGTCTCTCTAAGAGCAAGAACCTATGTGCTGACAACACTTCTGTGCTTCTGAATGGCGACACTAGGTTTGCCGAGGACACAGGTGACAGCCTCCACCCCACCTCCTGGCCACAAAGCCTTTTCAGACACTCAGTGCCCATCCCCAGCCTGCTCATCATTGTGGGATTGCTTTTCACATCTGTGCATTTCGATTTTTGGAAAACTGTACAAGATACGGGGGCGGGGGTGGCATCGTGGTGCAGTGGGTTAAGCCACCCTGTGTGATGCCAGCATCCAGGTGAGCACCAGTTCCAGCCCCAGCTGCTCTGTACCCGATCCAGCTCCCTGCCTTCCAGGGAAGGCAATGGATGAAGGCTCAAGGGCCTGGGCCCCTGCTTCTCATGTGGGAGACCTGGATGGAGTTCCAAGCTTCTGATTCAGCCTGGCCCATGGCCCAGCCTCTTTCGTGTGACCATTTGGGAATTGATACAGCAGATGGACAATCTCTCTCTCTCCTCCCTTTCTCTGACTCTCAATTAAATAAATCTATCTTTTAAAAAAAGATACAGATGAGTAGAGAAAGCAGCATAACATTCATATTCCCGGCGCCCAGAGATAACAAATACCGGCATCCTGTAGGGTCTGCTTGGGCAGTGTGGAACAAAGGACTGTCACAACCACGGCCAACTGTCCCCTTTGTACGGCGGTTCCTGGGTTTTGCTTCTGCGCCTGGCCACACGTTTGCCTACAGGGTCAGTGACCTCCACGTGGACAAGAACGGCTACTCCATCACCCTGACCGGCAGCCAGGACTCAGGGGCACCAGGCTACAGTGCTTCTGTGTGTTGATGGATTAATCACACAAAGTAGTTTTCGTTCTCTTAGAAACAGTCTCAGCCACAGACAGACAGGTGGCCTTGGCACACAGCAGGTGACCTCCGCATCTGCTGAATTAACTGGAGAGGCGCCCGAGGGCAAGCACTCGAGAGCGATTTTATGAAGACAGCCACAAAGGAAAGAGTGTTGGGACTAAGTAAAGGAAACAAAAGAAACAAAAGAATGAAGGAAGAGAGGCTGGTGCTGTGGTGTAGTGGGCTAAGCCTCCGCCTGCGGTGCCGGCATCCCATGTCCTGGCTGCTCCTCTTCCGATCCAGCTCTCTGCTGTGGCCTGGGAAAGCAGCAGAAGATGGCTCAAATCCTTGGGCCCCTGCACTGGCATGGGAGACTGGGAAGAAGCTCCTGGCTTCAAATTGGCATAGCTCTGGCCATTGCAGCCATTTGGGGAGTGAACCAGCGATGGAAGACTTTTCTCTCTGTCTCTCCTTCTCTATTACTCTACCTCTCAAATGAATGATAAATAAAATGAATGAAGGGAGAAAGGAGAGAGGAAGACAGGAGGCAGCATGGACCGGACTGTGACTGGCACAGAAGAGGCCCTGGGCCTCGGGTGCCACACCCCTGGTGTAAGAGACCCCGCCCCTCAGAAACAGGTAGCAAACAAAGCCCTGCCGCCTATGCAGACTGGCTCTGGAGAGGGAAGGTCAACGTTCCAATCATACCTGCAGCTTGGGGAGTACCTGGCTGGTCCCTCCCCACCTCTGAGCTTGAGGGTTGGCCCTGTGCTTGCTCTTCCCTGTCCTCCTGGACTCCAAATGCACAGGACGTTGGAAAATGCAGAGTCTGGCATCAGGCAGGACACCCGGCCCGTCATCAGGCAGACGGAGCCTCTCAGCAGACGCAAGTCACTGAGGCCAGTTCCACAGGGCCAGACACGTGCAGGCACGTTTACTACGAGACCCAGGCCCGTGCGTGCACAAGGAAGCTCCAGCAGGAGGGTTTAGGAGAGCCTGCCTGTCTGAGGACGCCGAGAATTCAGTGGACATGGTATGCCCACGCGGTCAAGACGGCTGTGGACTGGGGGACGCTCTCAGTGCCATGAGCTGGTGCTTTCTGTGACATCACCCTGGGCTTCCAAAATCCTCTGCTATCCTCCGAGCCACATGAAAGCGACTGCTTGATAACCAGAAAATGGAAAGGCGTGGACAGCAGAAGACGCGGGATTTCACAAGGCTGACGAGTGAGATGTGGGGGGAGTCATCACACACACACTAGTGCACATGTGTGCATACGTGTGCATGTACATACATGTGCACACACACACACACCCTGCACTGAGTCCCTGCTGACAAGGAGGCCCTCGACCAACATGAGCTCTCCAGGCTTCAGGGCTGTGAGCAGCACCCACTTTTATTCCTGATTTCTAACAAATTACTCAGGCTGTGGTATTCGGTGACGGCGACAGAAACTGGACCGGGACACCGGGGATAGCGAAGTTTCACACGGGAATCTAGCTTTGAATTTCCACATGACGCTTACTGCTATTTTAGAAACATGACCTGGAAAAGAGAAGACATTTGGACCTCATCACCGTAGACACTGCCGTTCCCCTTGCTCCGGAGGCTCCCGTGGGGAACGCGGCCCCGGGAGTTGGCGACAGGATTCTCAGCTTCCGATTTCAGTGCGGGCTGCAGCCCCCCGGGAGGGAACCCAAGTCTGCACTGTGCAGGTCTCGGTGCCCGGTACAGGGCTCAGGCTGTTTGCCGAGTGAATACATGTTGACTTCGCTTCGGGAACCAGCAGCACCCGCTCACACATGCCAGATTCTCAGCTTGTAAATATTTACTGTCAGGACTTGATTTTAACTTTAATTAGCCCAACTGTTAGGGATACCTCCGAAGTGAGGAACAGACCCAGCACTGCACACCAGATGTAGCTCTGGCAGTCGGTCTCTTATCTAGGTTTATGGTGGGGAAGAAAAAGACATCAAAGGATGTGATCGAAACATGGAACAGGCCAAATCCAGGAAAGTGGATTCAAGGCCGAGTCTTAGAAGATAAATTAAAGTGGGTGAAACCCTCTGAGCTGACAGGGCACTGGAGTCTACGAGGCTCTGGCTGCTGCGGATGCTAAAAGGAAGGACAGCGAGTTTTCACCAGAAATCTTGTTTTAAAAAATAACTTTTATTTTTAAAAAACCATTTATTTATTTATTTGAAAGTCAGGGTTACAGAGAGGGCGAAGCAGAGGCAGAGAGAGACACACACACACACAGAGAGAGAGGGAGGGCGGGAGGGAGAGAGGGAGAGAGAGAGTGGGGGGGGGGAGTCTTCTATCTGCTGGTTTACTCCCCAAATGGCTGCAATGGCCAGGGCTGGGCCAGGGTGAAGGCAGGAGCTAGGAGCTTCCTTTGGGTTTCCCATGTGGGAGTGGAGGCCAAACGCTTGGTCCTTCCTCTGTTGCTCTCCCAGGTGCACTGCAGGGAGCTGGATTGGAAGTGGAGCAGCTGGGACTTGAACCGGCAGCCACATGGGATGTCAGTGCTGCAGGCAGCAGCTTTACCTGCGACCCCATAGTGCAGGGTCCATCCCCTCCTCCACCTCCCCCCCCCCCAAAAAAAAGCACTTTAAAAAAGGCATTTTAAACAGAGGGCACTGTGGGCTGACCACCAATGTCTTGGGCACATACTGGCTGGATGAGGGAAAACCTGACTCTGAAATTCTACAAAGCTGATGTTCACTGCCACGTTCATCGGAGAAGTGTGCAGTTTCAAACCTACAAGAAGAACCACATTCGATCACTAAATGCTAGAGGAAGTTTTCCTCCAGTTCACGGCTTCCCTACCTTTTAAACCAGGGGTGGGGAACGTCGGGCCTGCGGGCAGCGTAAGGCCCGAGAAATCACGTGGTCTGGCCCTGCCAAGGCAACTCCAAGTGGGACTCAAAATTCAATAAACCCACAGCAGGCTAAGTTTTAAGTTCAAGTTCATAATTCCCTACGGCCCGAGAATGATTTTATGAATATCCAAATGGCCCCAGGGCAGAAAAAAAGGTTCCCCACCTTTTGTCAATGAGCACCAAGCCCCTTTTCTGTCTGTATTTCTTTTCTTTTCTTTTCTTTTCTTTTTTTTTTTTTTTTGACAGGCAGAGTTAGACAGTGAGAGAGAGAGACAGAGAGAAAGGTCTTCCTTTTCCCATTGGTTCACCCCCCAAGTGGCCACTATGGCGGGCGTGTTGCGCTGATCCGAAGCCAGGAGCCAGGTGCTTCCTCCCGGTCTCCCATGCAGGTGCAGGGACCAAGGACCTGGGCCATCCTCCACTGCCTTCCCAGGCCACAGCAGAGAGCTGGACTGGAAGAGGGGCAACCGGGACAGAATCCGGTGCCCCGACCAGGACTAGAACCTGGTGTGCCGGCGCCACTAGGCAGAGGATTAGCCTAGGGAGCCGCGGCGCCGGCCCCCCTTTTCCTAAGACTTAAGGAGGCTGTGTCCCTTGTCCACATAGAGGCACAGCCGACCTCCCTGCACATCCCGGAGTGAGAACACTCGAGCAGCGTCACTGCCCGGGGTTTACGCCGTGCGCAGGGTGCACCGTTCTTCCTTCTTTGACTGCAGATGGCCAAGTCAGGCTGGCACACCGCAGGCATGGCCCCACGGCTGATGCGCCTGCCCATGCCAGCACAGTCTCATCATGTTCGCGCCCGCGGGAAGGACACCCGCACCCCAGGTGTGGCAGCAGTGAGTGGATCCTTCCAGTGAGTGGAGGAGGCCAGCTTGCCTGACGTGGGGTCTCTGCGCGGCTCAGGGCCGCACGACAATGCGGAACCCAGACAACCCTTTCTCAAGAGCTTCCCACGTGCCCATGGTGGTGCCGAGCGCTGAACACTCGCCTCGCACCCACCCTCGTGGTCAGGAGGAGCTCCCTTGTGCTTCACGTGAGGAGGACGGTGGGCGGCTTATTCCAGACCACTGCCCCGGGCAGCAGAGGCACAGCAGGAGAAGCCAGATCTGTCTGCAGCTCCACGGCCTCCCTCAGGCACCGTGGGCCGCCCTCACTGCAGACCAAACACACTGCTACTGATGCAACACGTTGCTTTGAATCATGGGATGGTTACATTGTGAATAGTAGATGTGCAAATAAACACCCGATTATCAGTGCCTCCAGAACCCTCCACTGGGCGAATGTTTCCATCCACTGGACTGTGAAGGTTGCTGAGGGGTGGGGCGGGGGTTGGGCCTAGCAGTTGAGACAGCTGTGGGGCTGATGCTGTGGCACAGTGGGTTAAAGCCCCAGCCTGCAGCACCAGCATCTCATATGGGTGCTGGTTCGAGTCTTGGCTGCTCCACTTTCTATCCAGCTCCCTGGGAAAGCAGCAGAAGATGGCCCAAGTCCTTGGGCCCCTGCACCGGCATGGGAGACTGGGAAGAAGCTCCTGGCTCCTGGCTTCAGATCAGCTCAGCTCTGACCACTGCGGTCATTTGGGGAGTGAGCCAGTGGAATGGATGACCTCTCTCTCTGGCTCTACCTCTGTAACTCCTTCAGATAAATATCCCATGTCAAAGTGCCAGGGGTTGAATCCCAGCTCCAGGTTCCTACTAAAGCAGACACTCAGGACCACGTTGGGACCCTGCCACCCATATGGGAGACCTAGATGAAGGTCCAGGTTCTTGTTCTTGGCTTCTGCCTGTCCCAGCCCCAGCTTTCGTGGCCATTTGGGGAGTGAACCAGTGGATGGAAGATCTCTGTCTCTCTCTTTCTCCGTAACTCTGCCTTTCAAATAAATGAATCATTTTTAAAAAGTTCCTGGACAATGTACATTATCAAACTATGTGTGGATTTCAAAATGTTTTGCACTCAGGTAAATTTATCTTGTAATTCCATCTTCCCACAAAGTCTTCTCCCACAGCATAGCCAAGGGTGTGGAGACAGCCAGCATGTTGCACACGGTGAGGGAGATGTTTCTTGAAGCCAAGCGTGGGATATGATGGTGGGCGACACCCCCCGCCTGTTGCCGGAAACAAAGTTTTATTGGAACATGGCCACAGCCAGGGGATGGTGGACGGTCTCTGGCTGCTTTCCACACTACAGAGGCAGAGCTGAGCAGCTGCCACAGAGACCTGAAGGTTTACTCTTTAATCCTCGATGGGAGAAATCTGCCCTGGGTGATGCTTCTCCCATCCAAACGGAGCTGGTGAACACCAAGCCACAGGTGGCATGGATGAGACGCGTGATTCTCCTAAGTAGATTGGAATCATAGTTTAATTCCTTTTAAGCTGCACTTATTGACAGGCTACTATACTGAGGGTCTTGGCTAGGGGTGGGGCTTACAGAGGTGAACACAGCCAGGGCCTTATTTCCTGGAGGAACTGGGATGTAAATGAATCTCCAGTGCCACTCAGTGCAATGCCGGAGTCAGATTTGCCGCTTCCTTCTTCCTAGAGAGTGGGCCCCAGGGACCTTCTCCTTGTGCTCTTCACGCCTGTGACGTTCTCAACTATGATCTTCTTAAAGATTTATTTATTTATAAAGCAGAGGGGAGAGGGAGAGAGAGAGCGAGCGAGAGAGAGAAAGGGAGAATCTTCCATCCTTCCATGCACTGGTTCACTTCCCAATTGGCTACAACTGCTGGGGCTGGACCAAGCTGAAGCCAGGCACCTGGAGCTCCGTCCAGGTCTCCCACGTAGGAGGCTTGGGCCCTCTGCTGCTGCTTTCCCAGGCGCGTTAGCAGGGAGCTGGGTTGGAAGTTCAGTAGCCGGGATGGGAACCACGCTCATGTGGGATGCTGCCATCTCAGGCGGTGGTTTAGCCCACTGCACATTCCTGGCCCCTCTTCCTCTTCTTCTATTTTTCCCCCAAAGTACATACATACATACATGCTAGTGATGAAACTCATTCTGTGAAATCCCTCATTATCTTTCACAGCAAAGATCAACGTAGGATCTCGTAACTGCCAAATCTGCTCTGGGCTCTAACACACAGCTCCCATCCCTACGCTGAGAAGGGAAGAAAGCAAAGGGCATCGAGACATCGAGGGAAAGACGGCCGGATACAGTCAGGCTTTGCTTCCTTTAAGATGCCGTTTTTAAACCGGAATCCCTGTTTACTGGGTCACACGTTCACCTCCTGCTTCAGGGGCGGGAGGCTCGGGGACAGTGTCCATGCTCAGCCAAGATGTCCTATCTGCTGTGTCCCTTTGCCACTCCACCCAGGTAGCAGAGGAATTAAAGAGAAAACCAATTGCTGCGACCCATTGACGCAATGAAACTGTTTATCCCCAGGCAGTGCGAAGGAAGACAGAAAGCAGCAGGTGCCGCGGCACAGCTGGGAATCCGGCCCGCCCTGCTGCTGGTTTACGCGCACTGGGTACCGCCTGCATTTCTGCATCAGAGAAAAGCGGCTATTCCCTGTGCTTTGAAAAAGGAAACAGGATGTGGCCGTCTCTAGGGAGACCTGAGCCTGGAGGCCGGCTGGCAGGTTTCGTCCACGGAGCAGAGCCCGGCACACGAGGTGGCCGGCTGTGGGGTGATGAGCCTTTCCCCTCATTGACCTGGTCCCACTTCCAGAAATTAAGGCAACAATGTCGATGATGGTTGATGCTCATTATTACCTCGTTGGTTCCTCCCACGTGATGATTCAGAATTCCCCACCCAGCCTGCTGGAAGGAAGCAGGGCTTTTCTTCCACCCCTGGGAGGGATGTGTCCAGCGAAAGGATATTTTGTAACAACACAATTATAATTAAAAGCTACCCTGATATTCTGATGAGCTTCTGACACATTTGTGAATACTGGCATTGCAGTGCAAGGAGATAAACAAGACACAAAATCCTGTTTGGGGATAATATGGCCAGGGTTGGGGGAGGGGGTGGAGGCAGTTAAAAGCACTCAGCCGTCTTCACCCCCGATCTCCCCGCCACCTTCCAGTTCATGAATTTTACAGACTGTCACTTGAACTTTTCTGGTTCTGCAAACATGATCTTGGATTATGCTGCTCTCACCTGAGCCCTTCTGTGCATTTCAGAATCACAGGGGTGCACATGCCCCACGGGAGCCCTCCTGCCTGGATAGCCATGTCCGCCTGAACCCCATCTCTTTCTAAAGCGCTCAAGGTCTGTCCTTCGAAAAGTCACTCAGCAAAGGGCTGTGTTTGGCAAGCCTAGAGCCAACAGGTGGACCAGGGCCACCTGAAGATTCTAGGCCAGCAGCCAGAAGAGGCATCTTTATCCTGCAGGTACCCAAAGGTGGGCCTTGGGGGTGCAGTAGGGAGGAGTGCACTTGGGAAGAGGGCTCAGCCTGCTGGGTGAGCCTGGGAAGCCGTGCACAGGTGGCTTTACTGAGACCTGAGGCCGTGGAGCTGGGTGACACCTGGGTGACACCGGGAGGCTGGGTGTTTCCAGCACCCTGAGCACACTGCCGAGGGGCAGGGCCAGGACTTGCTCTGCTCTGTGCCTGGCACGTGGTGGGTGCTGCAGGAAGGAGCGAGCGGTGCCACTTGACCAGAGGGCAGGGGCAGGGGCAGGAGCCCTGGACTCCACTCCTCTGTTCACTGCGCAGACACTGAAGTGGTGCTGGTTTGGAGCCACAGCAGGGCTGGCCTCCTGAAGGCAGAGACCGACTCAACACCCACCCTGCCCTGCAGCAGTTCACAGCCTAGGGGGTGATTCAGACAAGACAAGACTCAGGTCTGTGGAAAACATGGAAAGGTGAGGAGGAACCTGGGGTGGGACCTAAGGAGCCAACCTCACTCAGCATCAAAGCAGAGGGTGTGGCCCGGAAAGACCAGGGAGGCCTGTGGGGAGGGCGGGGGCTTCTGGGAAGGGTGGTAGACACCAAGGTGAGGAGCTGGGCCTTATCCTGAGGTCAGAGGAGTCCCAGGAGGGGTTGGGCTGTGCAGCTCCCACTGGCTGCTAGGAGGGGAATGCACTGGAATGGAGCGGAGGGGAGCAGGGTGCCCAGTTCTGAGCTGCTGCTCAACCTGGAAGACACGACGGTGGCCTCGTGGAGTGGACGGCTGGAGGGACAGCCAGGAGGCAGAATGAAAGGGGCATGAAACAGCCGAGTCCCTCCGGCCAGGAGACCCCTCCTGGGGACGGAGCCCTCAGGATCTCAGAATCTGAGGCCACTGAGGGTGAGATAAGAAACCAGCCCTCTGCCCTGTCTCGTGCTGACCAAGCCACCTGCTGAGTATGGTCTGGCTTCCCAGGCACCTCTGCCCGTAAGACGAGACTGCTGGGCCTGGGGAGTGCTGGGGTTCGGCTCAAAGGAGCCAACCCGCCCTTTGCCCGTCGACAGCAGCCTCCGTGAGCCAGGATAGCGGGGGTTCGCGGGGAGACACCCACAGCTCTGGATGTGGGCTTGCCGGCTGCCGTGTGTGATGCTGTCCTCTGGGCTCTCGGGGGGTGGTCACCTGGCTGTTTCCCTCGCTGGGTCCTGGGGCCCAGGGACCTGGCTGGTCGGGACGGGGGCTGAGGTCTCGCTGGCTTTGCTGGTACAACGTCGCCCCCTTGGAGGTGCAGGTTCCCGGCTGTCTGCACACCTTGTCTCCAGGTCACCGGAGCAGTGCTCTGCCCGAGCGCGAGGCAGGACGTGAAACCCCCAAGGCCTGAAGAGAACCATCTCCACGGAGCAGGCGGGGCAGCGACTGCAGTGATGGGGGCTTTGTGTAAATGTCTCAGACACACAGACGAGCCCACCAGGCAAAGGCCAACACAGCTAAGCACAAGGCAGAGGAAGGAAGGGTGGCACGGATTTCTCTCTCCCCGCCTTTTTAAAGTGAACGCTCACTCCTGGGCCAGACCACCTCCCAGCCTCTTCCCCTAACAGCAAGTACACAAATCTCCATTTCAGCAGTGTCTGGTCCAAGGACGCCCTGCGGGGGTCCGAGAGGAGGGACTACAGCCACGGTAAGAGACGCGATGGCGGTCAGAGCTGCCGTCCCGTGGGGCCATGGGTACCTCAGTGAGTCAGCCGGCTGCACAGTCTCCTAGACAGGCTTCTGGGGTATGACGAGCTGTGGGAGCCACTGCTGGCAAGAACAGCAGCAGCAGCAGCCGGGGCCTGTCATTCAGACACGGAGTGTCCTCCTCGTGAATGCCACATGTGCACCTGGGATGCAGCCCTCAGCAGTGCCCAGGTGCAGGGGCTGGACGCCCTTGGGCCTCGTCTCCATAGACTCCCGGCCTCTCTCCCTTAAAGAGTCCCTGCCTTGCTTCCGTGACTGCAGACCAACCACTTGGGAAGACTGGCTCACGGACTTGAGGGAGTGGTGTAGCAAGTTCTACAGCATCCCTGCTCACAAGACCCACGAGACCACTGATGTCCTAGACAACATCTTCATGCTCAGGGTGCCAGGATTTTTTTTTTTCCCCAGAAAGTCCAGATCTTGAGCAGGAAGCAACCCCCACCGACTGCCTGATGCCCACCATGTCATACGTGAAATTCCCAGGAGAACACGCTATCTCCGGCCAAAGCAGCACTGTGGGCTGAGCAGAGTCCCGGATGTGCACCTCCCAGCACCTCCCAGCACCAAGTGCCATCTGTAAGAACCTGTTCCCCAAGCCCTGGGGAACCCAGCAACCAGGCGATGGCTGTCCGGCTCCCTGCTGCGCTCTTTGCAATAAACACTTCCTTCCCTCTCCCCCGCCATGGCAGTGCCCGGCTTGCTAGGTGCTGGGCGAGCAGACGCAGGTTCTGGGAGTTCGACAACATAATTGGCTTGAGCTTTGAAGCAGGTTAAGATCCAACTCGACACATCCTTCTCCCCCAGCTGTGGACGGGAGCTTAATCTGCCTCACTGCATGGACACTGATGGGGACTCCAGGAGCCACCCACTGAAACCACATCAGACCACATGCCGGCTTACGCCTGAGTAATGCCAGCAGGAAGTCTGGCTCTTACAGGTCACCTGTCCCTGGGGGAGGGGCATCTTCCCTTTTCCTGAGCACACACTGCCACACCCAGGTGCATGCTGAGCCTCCCACAGGCACCCAAGACACCCGCTGTCAAGAGCCAGTAGCCCCCACTCACTCTGTTCAGCAGGCTAAGCGCTGCTCTAAATGTCGAACATATAACCCTCACAAACACCCGGCCAGACAGCTTCGGCTGCTGTCCCTGTTTCACAGAGAAGGAGACCGAGGCTCAGGCTGGGATGGGAACCCTGCTCCAGGAGCCGGCCTTGTGGTGCAGCAGGCTAAGCTGCCACCTGCAACGCCAGCATCCCATAGGAGCGCCGATTCGGGTCCTGGCTGCTCTACTCTCCATCCAGCTCCCTGCCAATGCTCCTGGGAAAGCTGCAGAGGAAAGCCCAAGGACACGGGTCCCTGCACCCACGTGGGGGACGCAGATGGAGTTCCAGTGTCCTGGCTTTGGCCTGGTCCAGCCCTGACCATCACAGCCATTGGGGGAGTGGACTAGTGCATGGATAATCTCTCTCTCTCTCTCTCTGTCTCTCCTTCTCTTTGTAAAACTCTGCTTTTCAAATAAACAAATAAATCTTAAAAAATAAACAAACAAGTAAATAAATAAATAAAAAGAATCCAGTACCAGCCAAGGCCCAGTCCTCTCTCCCTGTTCTGAATATTTGCCCCTGGAGCTCAAGCAGGAGCCTGAGCCCTAAGTCCTAAGGTAACAGAACTAAGAGGGAGAATGCTTTGTCCAGTGATGCTTCTGAGAGGCGGGGGCTGACTCGACTGCAATAGGTCCTGGGGTGGAGCCCCCATGACCGAGTACCGGCAGCTTTGCGAGGAGAGAGAGGGACCACACAGTCAGAGACAGTCCCGGGGCCCCTGTCCCCACCATGTGACGCCCTGAGTCACTGTGGGCCCAGCCAGGAAGCTGTCTTTGCCAGAGGATGGACCGCTAAGGCCCTCCTGGCCCCAGAACGTGAAACAAACAAGAGCCTGCCTCGGGTGCTCCATTACAGTCTCCCAAGGCTGACCTGGCACGCGCCCCCCACCCCCGCTCCGTGCAGACGCCCGCGGCGCTGGGGCCGGTACCTGCTTCAGTGAACTTGTCGGCCATCTCCTGCCGCACGGGTTTGGTGAGGTTGAAGTAGTCGTCGTCCTCGTCCATGCTCTGCAGGAACAGTGGGATGTGCTGGAAGACGATGGCGTGGCGGCACCTCCGCTGCCCGGCGATGCTCAGCTGCTGCTCCAGCCACCGGTCCTGGGCCTGCTTCAGGGCCGGGCACTGGGACGCGTCGAACAGGAACTGGGAGTTGAGGACCAGGAACAGGACGCCCCCGACCCAGAAGCTGAAGTAGTCATCTCCCCAGGTCTGGCGGAACTCCTCGATGGTCTCGGCCGTGGGGACGTTGCCCACATCGTGGTTGCCACTGACGAAGACCAGCGGGATGTCTCTGTCCAGCTGCCGGAGCACCCGCTGCAGGTCCTGCGTCTGCTCCTTCCGCCAGGGCGTGCCTGCACGAGCGAGGGCCGCAGTCAGAGATGGGCAGAGGCTGGTCACACACTTACTCGTGTGAGGTTAGGGCCCAGAAGAGCCTAGACACCCACTGGACCAGGCCCATGGAATTGCACGCCAGGCACAGGACCCGGCATTCTGCACCCCACCCATGGTGCAGCAGGGTACCTGGGGCTCCACACTTTAACACCAAGCTCCTCTCTCCCAGTGCACCAGACTCCGAATGGAATTGGCTATTTCCACAAAGGGCTGCAAGGTGCATGGCACCCAGAAGCCTCCTCCTTCCACGCTTCCTGGAAGAGTGCGTGACAACTTTACTAGATGGATTTTAAAATGAGCCATTCACTTCCACGTCAGTTTTTTTTTTTTACTTCTCTATGCTAATCTGAGCAACAAATATTTATTGAGTGTTGACAATGTATAAAGCACTGATCGAGCCACACAGACCCAAGGCGCTGTCTCTAAGCTGCAGAGTCGGGTGGTTTTGTCAAGCACATTACTGACACACACCCATCCGAACCGGGCGCCACTGCTGAGCAAAGCGAGGCAGGGCAAAGAAACGCTGGCACTGTCTGAGTCCTCAGGAGTATGCCAGCATCAGGCAAAGACAGCACCGGGGAGGCGAGACAGGGCAGCTGGCTCCCAGGCACCTGGGCAATGCAGCACGGCACACGGCTGGAACCCTCATGCCCATGATGCAGTGCGCAGAGGACGCTGCCCGGCTACCGTGACTGTGTATTTCAGAGTAGGGTGAAGAGAGGGCGCAAGCGCTCCCGACACCAGTGTAACCCCTGACTCCATCAATCGCGCCCCCTGCCCGAGTGGACGTATCACAGCACATCCGGTGAATAATGCAGTCATCATGCCTTGATTACAGGTGGAAAGCAAGCCCAGAGGTCCTTCGGCAGCAAGCGTGGCCAGGAGAGACCACGGGGCAGAAACACAGGCGTTCAGGGTCTATCCAGCTCCGGCCACACACAGGCAGACAGGGGACAGGAGCTGGCGTAATGCAGGAGACAAACCAAGGAAAGATGCAGAAGTGTTTCAGAAAGACCACTTCAAGGACAAGACTGTGGGATGGTTTCCTTTATGGCCAAGCTCCCTCCAGGTGCACAGACACCCCACGTGAATCTGTGACTAACTCGGTTGCCGAGCCGCTCACAGATCTACTCAAACTCATCTGCAGTGCGTGCTCGCATCTTGTGGCCTGGTTGATCCATGTCAGCAATGCTGTCTTCCCACTGCCCTCCCAGGCCACAGCAGAGACTGGATTGGAAGTGGACTAGAACTGGCATCCACATGGGATGCTGGCGCCACAGGCAGAGGATTAACTTACTTCGCCAGATGGAAGCCGGTAGCCAGGAGCTTCATTCGGGTCTCCCACGTGGGTGCAGGGGCCCAAGGACTTGGGTTATCTTCTGCTGCCTTCCTAGGCACATTAGCAGGGAACTAAAACAGAAGTGCCTATACTTGCTAAGCCACAATGCCGCCCCCTCCACCCCTAGCTCCCTTCTAATGCACTAGGAAAGCAGCAGATGTCCCAAATACTTGGGTCCCTACCACCCACACGGGAACCTGGACGGAGTTCCTGGCTCCCAGATTCAGCCTTGGCCCAGCCCTAGCTGTTGTGGCCATTTGGGGAGTGACCCAGGGGATGGAATACCTCTTTCTCCCTGTCTTCCCACTCTCTCTGTCATACTGCCTTTCAAATAAACAAACAAATCTTAAAAATACAGAAGTGGGAAAGGAGCCTTACCCTCCAAAGTGATCTAGGACAAAGATCTGGGAACTCCACCCGGGAACGGGATGCTGTTTTCCAAGAAATCAAGAACCTCCCCCACTATCACCCCAGCAACCTGCTAAAGAGCCCAGCCCCGAATTCTCTTGACCAGACGAGCCTCTCTGCCACGCTCTTCAAACTCTTTCTGACCTCTCACACGGCACTGGGCCTGGGGCTCACTGTGTGTGAGAAGGGGGTAGTGACTCTCACACCTCAGGAGCAGCTATAAGGATGGAGACCTCAGCACCCTCTGAGCTCCAGAACCCAGATCAAACAAGCCTGCAAAATGCCAGCTGTCTCCCGTCCGCCTCCTGAAAACCCAAATACAATTAATTCTTCCTTTTCTTAAATCAGTGACCCCCGGGTGGGCATAAAAACAACACGTCCCTTCAGAAGGAATAGACTGGTCCCCTAGGGATGTGAGCAATCTCTAGTCAAGAGTGCAGGAGAAAGGGAGTGAATTCTAGCCGACAAAGAGGCGTGCTGTGTGTGCCACGCTCCCCTCTGTTTCTCACAATCCCTGGAGGGTCAGGCGTCAGCGACACCTCAGCACCACCAGAAACTGTGCAGCTTCCTGCAGAACAGGCATGGAACCGCTGCAAACGCGAGAGAACCCGAAAGCCAGAGCCACACCTCGCTAGTACAATGGCGAGGAAATCAGGGGCACCTGGCCAAGGATGTAGTGCCCAGGAGGGCAGGGCTGGGCAGGGCTGGGTGGGGAGGGGAGGGGAGGGAAGGGGAGGGAAGGGGAGGGGAGGGGAGGGGAAGGGGAGGGGAAGAGAAAAGGGAGGGGAAGGGGAGGGGAAGAGAAAAGGGAGGGGAGGGGAGGGGAGGGGAGGGGAAGAGAAAAGGGAGGGGAAGGGGAGGGGAAGAGAAAAGGGAGGGGGAGGGGACGGGAGGGGAGGGGAGGGGAAGGGGAGGGGAGAGGAGGGGAGACCTAGACCGTGAGAAATGACTCGGGACAGGGAAAGGGAAGGACTGCTCTCGGGGAGTCTCCGTGGCGGACAAGAGCATCTACTGAGACAGAGCCCGTGCGATGGCCCGTGCCTGCCGCCTACCGAGGAAGACCCTGGACAGGAACGGCGTTTAAAGCATTTTTTTTAAAAATTGTTTATTTATTTCAAAGTCAGAGTTACAGAGAGAGGTAGAGAAAGAGAGACAGGTCTTCCATCCGCTGGTCACTCCCCAGTTGGCCGCAACGGTCGGAGCTGCGCCAACCTGAAGCCAGGAGCCAGGAGCTTCTTCTGGGTCTCCCAAGTGGGTGCAGGGGCCCAAGGACCTAGGCCATCTTCTACTCTTTCCCAGGCCATAGCAGAGAGCTGGATGGGAAGTGGAGCAGCCAGGACTCGAACCAATGCCCATATGGGATAACAGTGCTTCAGGCCAGGGTGTTAACCCGCTGTGCCACAGCACCGGCCCCAGCATTTTCTAAAGCTTGGAAATGGTAGTGGATTAATGTGGCGGTGGAGGTGGGCGTTTGGCCTCGTAGCTAAGCCTGTTAAGATGTCGGCTTCCCACATCTGAGTGCCTGCGTCTGGCTCTGCTCGATTCCAGCCTCTTGCTAACGTGCATTCTGGCAGGAACAGGTGACGGCTGAGTTAGGTTCCTGCCATTCACGTGAGAGACCTGGACTGAGTTCCTAGCTCCCAGCTTCGGCCTGGGCCCAGCCTCAGCAGCTACAGGCATTTGGGGCAATCAACCACTGATGGGAGCTCTTTGTCTCTAAAATAAGAAATAATAATAGTAATAATTATTATTGAAATAAGATAAAGGCAGGAGGTAAAAGGCATTGCCATAAGTAGAAAACATTTATGTTGACTATGAACTTTCCCCTGGTGTGGCACCATGAAATGGACGGTTTATTCCTGCCAGACTCCTCCATTAAGGCTGAGACGATTATCCTGCCTGTTTCCCAAAGAGCCTTCAAAAGACGGCATGTGATAAGATCTTTCACTCTACTAGGGGGACACACACACATCTTCAGTTGATAAAAGACTCACACATCACACGTAACGGTGAGAGATGGCTTCTCCCCGAGACATGGAGGGCGGCAAGGGCTGCTCTCATGGCCCTCACTGAACCCTTCCTGCAAGTCCAGCCAGTGCTGTTAGGCAAGGAAAAGAAAGAACAGGCACACAGATGGGAAGCCAAGAAACAAAATGTCTGTCCTCGGAAGACACGAGTGACTCCAACAGAATCCCAAAGAATCTGCAAAAAAACTAACAGAAACAAAACAAGCAACGTTCCTGGAACTCCTAAGAGAGATTATGCTGGACGCGAGGCAGCATCCAGAAGTCCGCTGTATTTCTGTCTCCCAGCAGTGAAGACCTAGAGGGCAACCTGCAGGAGCTGGGAGCTGTTCAGGTGGCAGACTGGCAGGGAAGCTGGTGTGCTGGTTACAGGACGGAGAGGACAGGCTCTGGAACGATTCCTAAACACCTGTGCGACGAAGAGGCTGCTCATCGCGTTTGCTCACAAGGAGACTGGGACAAAGTTACTGGCAGAAATTTAAAGCTCTCTTTCAAGACAAAACCTGATGCTTTGGCACCATCAACAGAAGGAAAAAATAGACAAATTAGACTTCATGGAAATTAAAAACTTTAGTGCACCAAAAGACACTCAACACAGATGAAAGGTGATCTGCAGAATGGGAGAAATGTTTGCAAATCGGGGATCTGATAAGGGGTCCATCAGAACACACAGAGACGTTCTCAAACGTCACAAGAGAAACAGAAACTCAGAAGTGGGCAAAGGTCTTGAACAGCGGTTTCTCCACACAGTGTACCCCACTTACCAACGTGCACATCAAAACCACGGTGAACCATCACTTCATGCCCATTCGGGTGGGCGATGCTAAGGAAGACAGAATGTGACAGGTGTTGGGGAGGATGTGCGCTCACTGTCCCTGGGGAGGAGAAACGGCACAGCCACTAAGGACAACAGTGTGGGTGCTCCTCAGAAGTGCGAGGGGGTCACCATGTGACCAGCACGTGAGCTTCTGTGCTACATGGCAAGACCCAAGGCAGGGTCCCCCAGAGGCAGTGCTACGCCCGTGTTCCTAACAGCATCGTTTACGGTAACTACAACGTGGAGGCAGCCCAGGGACCCACGGGCAGGTGAACGGATAAGCAAACCATGGCACAACCACACGCTGGTATATTTCTCGGGAATCCCGGCACAGGCGACAACAGGGATGAAGACTGACACACTCAGTGACATACACCAGTCACAGTGACACAAATACTGTCTATCCACTTATATGTATACTAAGAGCATATAAATTAATTTTGTATTGGGTACTTGGAGCGGTCAGAAAGTAGAACGGTGGTTAGGATCACAGCTCGGGGTCACCACTGGGGCACGGCGGCTTTAGGTCGCCATTCATGACACTCGAATCCCTAGCAACAATGTCTGGTTTGTGTAGCAACTACCCCATGATTCCGACTCAGTTTCCTGCTAATGCTCCTGGGACATCAAAGAGCTTGCATTCTTGCCACCCACGTGAGACATGTGAATGGAGTTCCTACCTCCCAGTTTGGGGCTGGCTGAGTTCCAGCTGTTGTGGGCATCTTGGGAGTGAATTAGTGGATCTCTCTATCTCTCTAATTCTGCCTTTCAAAAAAAAATCAAATCTTTAAAAAAAAAAAAAACATCATAACACAGTAATGCAAACTCCTTTCAGGGAGAAATTAGGAAATATCAATGTAGACTTGAGTAATTTCATTCTATCTGGTACCCTGCAACCCTCCTGATAAGACTTTCTGCTACAGAAACATACACCAGAATGTGAAGGCTGACTATTCTTTGTAGCATTAACTGAGAAGACAGGGAAGTCTGAGCCGGCTTCGATGTTTGTTAACAGGGAGCCGCAGAAGCGTTCGTATCATGGAAGAATAAGCAAACATCAAAAAGAACAGAGAAGAACCAGATCAGGGGATGATGGACACACAGCCAGGCTACGCTGCTGAGGGCTGGGGAGCTATGTGCCAACAGGAAGCCTCCATAGCTAGAATGCACGGCTGTATATTGTCATAAACCAGTCAACAAACTGGTATCTTCAGAGACAAAAAAAATATCTAAAAATGTGTGCACCACTGTGACATTTTTGGTTTCCTACAAAGTTTGAATTTTTGTGAGCATACATTACTTTGACAATCAGGAGAGTAATCAAGACATTTAAGAAAAACACAAATGTGCTGAAATTAGATCTGATAAGCATATATAAATGTCATTTGAATGGGGACAAATACAAAACAGAAGACAAGGTCAACACAGAAGCTCAGTAAAGAACTCAGTAAAGAGTAACGAACTTCAGAGAGAAAAGAAGGAAAAGAGAAGAGAATAACAAGAAAGTTCTTTAAAAACAAAAAAACAATAGTCACCCTGAGTACATTCAGTTTACAGAAATGTAGCAAAGACTGTGCCCAGGACAAATTGTGTTCTTTCTAAACACCTGCACCCGGGAAGCCTCCAAGGGCAGCTGAGAAGTCTAATTTCAAGACCTGAATGGAACCCAACCCCACAGGAGGAAGGGGTTGCCTTGCCTTCATGTGCCTAGTCTATTATTTCTTACTAAATGGGATGCATGTTTCTCAACCTCTTTTCTCATTATTGCTCCCCTAAAGAGCCTAAAAAATCAGATAACCAACGATGTGCCTTCTGCACGACTGCTCGCTCCGGACTTTCATACACGTGGTCTCTCCTGTGACCCATGTCTTTCCCTCTGCCGTCTCCAGGGTTCACCTCTGCTGCAGCCTGCGTCAGCGCTCATCCCTTGACTGCTGAACAACGCTCTGCTCTAAGGACAGACCACCCTGTGCTTATCCCTGCCTCAGCAGATGCACGTCTGGGTTGCTTTTAACCTTTGTGGCTCCTGCAAACGATGCTGCTATGAACACCACGTACAAGCTGTGGGATGGAAATGTCTACACCTGGGAGTGAAACTGCTGAGTCATGCTGTCACTCTGAGTCTGGTTGATGGAGGAATTAGTGACAGTCTTGTCTTCCCACGTGCCATCTGACGTTCCTATGAGCAATGGTTGGCTCCCTAAAGACCCCACCTCCTCGCAGATCCCAGTTTCTTTCTTTCTTTTTTTTGACAGGCAGAGTTAGATAGAGAGAGAGAGACAGAGAGAAAGGTCTTCCTTTTCCGTTGGTTCACCCCTCAAATGGCCGCTACGGCCAGTGTGCTGCGCCAGTCCAAAGCCAGGAGCCAGGTGCTTCTCCTGGTCTCCTATGTGGGTGCAGGGCCCAAAGACCTGGGCCATCCTCCACTGCACTCCTGGGCCACAGCAGAGAGCTGGGCTGGAAGAGGAGCAACCGGGACAGAATCCAGTGCCCCAATCGGGACTAGAACCCGGGGTGCCGGCGCTGTAGGTGGAGGATTAGCCTAGTGAGCTGCGGCACTGGCCAGATGCTAGTTTCTTTAACGAGCCTCTTGTCGGATGTGGCATGGTATCTCACAATGGTTTCTGTCTGCATTTACCTAGTGACCAGCGATGGTACAGATCTTTCATGTGCTTATTGGCAATTTATGTGTCTTTGGAGAAATGTCCATTCAAGCCCTTTGTCCCTTTTTAAATTGGATTGTTTGTCTTTTCATTACTGAGCTGTAAGAGTTCTTTATGCACCATGATACCAGGCCTTATCAGCCACGGGATTTTCAAGCAATTGCTTTCACTTTGTGGGTTGTCTTTCCACATTTTTGATAATGCCCTTTGCAGTAACAAAGTTTTTCAAGTTTCATAAAGTCCAATGTGGCCATTTTTCTTTTGTCATTTGTGTTTTTAACGTCTAAGAAAACCAAACAAGTGCAAGGTCGTGGTGATTCACGCCTTTGTTTTCTTCTAAGAGTTTTAGTTCTAGGTCTTATTTGGTCTGGGCTACATCTTTGATTTTTATGTAAGGTATGCGGTAAGGGTCCAGATTTGGTCTCTGTGTGTGGATGACCCACTGTCCCTGCACCACTCACTGGGGAGGTAACTGGCCGTGAATGTGCAGGTTTACTTCTGGACTCTCACTTGGATCCCAGGGATCTCTGTGCCTGTGCTTACGCTGCCAGCACCCTGCCTTCAACACTGCAGCTTTCTAGTCGGTTCTAGATCAAAAGGTGTGAGCCCCCCAACGTGGCTGCTGCTCTGCAAGGTTGTTCATTTCCACAGGGATTCTGGGGTCAGCTGGTGGTGGCCGTGGGAGGGAGGAGAGCTAAGACGCAGCTCCACAAAGCTCACGAGCTCTCCAGGGAAGGGATGCTCTTCCAGAACCAGTGACTGTCGGAAGGCAAATCACAAGGCCATCGAGATCTCCTGACGCGGTGATGGCCCTGAGCATTGGAGACACGTTCCCTCTGGCTGGAGGAAGGCGGTGAGGGTGTCGGGTGGGGCGTGGCATTTAAACCCGGGCACAGCATTGCTGGAACCGCTCCACCCATCCCAATCCCCCGAACGTGACACTGATTCAGACCAGCGAGCCACTGGGACAGCTGAGCAGCCAGCCTCCCAGCCGCCACTCCAGCCTCTTCCGAGTGCTCCCTCCTGCTACAGCCGCTGTGTAATTCCTAAGCCACCAATCTGATCAGCGGGTCCCACCTCCCACGAGAACCCATGCACGGCTTCCCCACGGCTGTCAGGGCCCTGCCGAATGCTTCAGCTTCCTGTCCTCACTAACCGTCTTCCCACTGCCTACAGACCCCCCACGCTATGCTAAGTGTCCTCAGAGCCATCCTCCCGTTCTTGAGGATGCCCCGTCTTTAGCAGCACACACACCTGCCTAGAGCAAAGTGTATCGTTCCCAGCATCCTGAGATTCCGGGACGGGAGCAGAAGTGGGATGTGCATCCTCAGGGCTGTACAGTGCTAGGCAGTGAGGGGCAGCGGGCCAGGGAGGCAGTGAGGGTGTGCAGCCCTGTTCTGAGAAGTGAGCCATGTCCGGAAGACTGTGTCTTCACGAGGAATCCCTGGCCCGAGAGGCAGATGGGATGCTGGAGAGGCAGAGGGATCCTAGGGCTTCCGGCATGGAGGTGGTGAAGACTGGAACGGGACTGTGATGCTGGGAGGGAGAAGAAAGGATACCACCGAAACGCACGCGCTTCTATGCATTTGAATGAGAGAAGTCGGGGGAGAGAAACACGTAAATGAGGACACATCACTGTCTGAGCTTGTTACTTCTGGCCGAGGTCTTCCAGGAATTGCCTTCCCCAGAGCGAGCATCGTGTTTGCATCTGTCTTCTTCAGAGTTCAGCCTGGTGCTGCTCTAAGGTGTGTGCACAATGCAAGGGAAGCAAGGCTGCTGACACCCGGGACACCTGAGACACCTGAGACTCGGCCTGAGGCTGCTAACACACGGCGCAAGGCCCTGGTCGAGGGAGCGCCAGGACAGGTGTGTGCAGCGCCGTCCTGGTCCTGGTGAGCTCCTGCCATGGAAGGCAGGGGTGCCGTGCTTCTTTTACACCTGCTGAGTGTCACAGGGGCAAAAAGGGCTTATTTACAAGGAACTGCCTCTTTTTTTTTTAAACTATCTGATTCCATTTTATAGCCTGACCTCTCGCACTGTTGGCTCTGCTCCTGGACCCCATGTGGGATTTTAAATATACAACATCATGATAAGTTCTTAGGTGTTTCACAGTTAAACTCCCAATGCAGCCACTGCTCTTTCAAAGCCAGAGCCAAAAATCTATGCAGCCTCAGTCAATGCAGCGCTAGAAGAATGGACATTATCACCTGTCGGGTAGGCACGGACTCAAAACACACCTGCTATCCCACTGTGGGCCCGCCCACACCCTGAAGGTGTCAGCTGCGCCTTCAAGGAGCCCGAGCTCTACAGAGGGGCCCAGGACGGGAACAGGTGAAGAAATATGTGACGGGGCACTGGGTGCCCTTGCAGCTCAGGGTGGGGTGACTGACCCCCCGGAAAGAGTTCCAGAGCTCTGGGAGATGGAGGCCCCGCTGCATAGGGAGCAGTGGGGTGAGGGCTAAGAGGGAAGAGAGATCGGGATGCCTCTCAGGAAGTGGGGCAATGAGGAGTAAACTGGCATCAGAGTAATGAAAAGAAACCGGGTTTCTGAGCGCCAGCTGTGCACCAGGCCCTGAGCTACGTGATGTATGTGAGAGACTTTACGCGCCTATGCGAGAGACTGAACGGTGCGAATGAAAACACAGGTTGAAGACTGCATTCAAGGTCAGAGTTTGGAAGTAGTACAGATGGATTTTAACCCACCTGAAGTTGCCAGATTACAAGATGAGATGTCTAGAGGCTGGTGTTGTGGCGTGGCAGATAAAGTCGCCACTTGAGGCATGGGTATCCTATACGGGCATCGGTTTGAGTCCTGGCTGCTCTACTTCCAATCCACCTCCTGGCCCTTGGCCTGGGAAAAGCCAAAGATGACCCAAGTGCTTGGGCCCCTGTTACCCACGTGCGAGCGCAGGATGAAGTCCTAGCTCCTGGTTTCAGCGTTACATAGCCTCAGCTGCTACGGCCATTTGGGGAGTGAACCAGCAGGTGGAAGCGTGAGCTCTCTCTCTCTCTCTCTCTCTCTCTGTCTCTCTCCTCGCCCCTGTAACTCTTTTAAATAAAATAATCTTTATAAAAGGATGTCCAGTAATGTCAGATGAAGGGTCATTTCTAGTTATATCTCCTGTAATAACTGAATTCCTGTACTTAAATTCTATTATATATTTATTTTTATTTTTGTTTAAAAGGCAGAGAAGCAGAGAAAGAGAGACAAGCAGAGATCTTCCATCTGCTGGGTCACTCTCCAAACACATGTAACAGCCAGGGCTGGGCCAGGCTGAATGCAAGAGCCTGGAAGTCAGTCTGGTCTCCCAGGTGAGGGGCAAGGACCCAGTCACTCGAGCCATCCACTGCTGCCTCCAAGGGTGTGCCAGCGGCAGAGAGCGGGACAGGAGGTGGAGAAGCTGCGACTGGAACCGGTGACTCCAATACGCGCATCCCAGGCTGCAACTTCACCACTGTGCCAAATGCCCGCCCCTGCGTCCCTGTATTTTTATTGACTAAATGTGTGAACCCTAAACTCAGGCTTCATCAGCATTAACCCGGCCTGACTGCAGAGCTAGCGTTCTCAGCTGCGAATGGGAAAGGGTGCACCAGTCCCCAGCGGTACCAGCACACACAGGACGCACACTACTGGTGGTGTGTTTCTACGTTGAGATGCAAGACCACGACTGCAGGTCCGGTCCTTGAAACCTTTTTCCTGCCGTGTTAAGCATCATGACGGCAACAACCACAACGTGTTGACGCTACAACTAGCTGGTGAGGACATGGCAAACAGGTACCACCTTGCACGGCTGTCTGGGGTGTACACAGTCGCCCTTATTTAAAGTTGGAAGTACGTATGCTCTTGGACCCAACATTTTAACATCTCAGAATTACCCCAACGGAATGTACAAACCAACAAACAAGGCTGCTAAGAGACCGTGGCCTGTCAGAGTGCGCCTGAGCCGGGAGCAGGATGGGGCGGGGAGGTGCAGTGTGTTAACGAGGTCCCTGCTCTCAGATCTGTGCAAGGGCTGACACTACATCCGCATGGCCTCGAGAGTGAGAACTGCTGCTCCCTGGGCCCTGGCTCAATAAGAACAGCAGACCCAGGAGAATCTCATCCTAAAGGGCCTAGGCGCACCCTGATGGGAGACTGGGGAAATGACTTAGGGACAACTGTATCATTCACACCACGGCATGCAGCTGTAAGAGATCAAGACACGTTGTTGGTGTGAAGAGGAAAAAGCCGGACCGCAGAGTGCACGCCGCGTACCACCATCTAAACTTTACCTCCACGTTCACACACGCATCACGTGCTGCTTAGCAACAAGGATGCGTCCTGAGAACCACGTCTTCAGGAGACTTCACCGCTATGGGAACACTGCAGAGAGCAGTCCCGCAAACTTAGAGCGGGGACCGCGCTCACCAGCACAGCTTCTTGATGCAATCGAGCGACACGGGGACAGAGCTGTCTGGGCTGCTGCCAGCGTGAGACAATGCAATGCTGCAGAGAGAGCCGTCAGGAGGGGCACACTCCAAAACACTGATGGAAAAAGTACACGAGCGTGAAGACACAAACCCCTAACAGTCATGGATTACCACTACCAAGGACTGCATGCTACACACAACCATGCGTGCCACAAGGATTATGTGCTACACATGATCATGTGTGCTACACCAAGGATTACATGCTACATACAACATGTGCCATACCAAGACATGTTACACACAACCACGCGTACTAAACCAGAGCTTATGTGCTGTAAATATCTGCATGGGCCACCCTGGCACTCGGTGGGCAATGCACTAGGTTTGTCCACACAGCACTGCCGCAGATGTGTGAGTAACGTGTCTCTAGGTGGCAGGAACCCTCAGCTCCGACACCATGTCACTGTCCTTGTTGACTGAAACCACCTTACATGTAGCTGCCTGTGTGTGCAGGGTCTATACAGAAGTCTATTCAAAAAGCTCATGGAAAGTGTGTGTTATGAACAAACTAAGCACGGATGTCAAACATTTATGTGTCTGAATCAACTTTTAATCTTTTAATTCCATCTCCCCAGGGAATGCTAAAGTTCCCTTGTATGTACGGATGCTGGCCCTGTAAGGGCGACTCCCATGATGGGACATGGGGCTGGGCGGGGACTTCACACCTTCTTGGGTGACCTGGGAATGTGGCTCCAGGTAAACAAATATTTTTTTTTGACAGGCAGAGTTAGACAGTGAGAGAAAGAGAGAGACAGAGAGAAAGGTTTTCTCTCCATTGGTTCACCCCACAAATGGCCGCTACGGCCGGCGCACTGCGCCGATCCGAAGTCAGGAGCCAGGTGCTTCCTCCCTGTCTCCCATGCGGGTGCAGGGCCCAAGCACTTGGGCCATCCTCCACTGCCTTCTGGGGCCACAGTAGAGAGCTGGACTGGAAGAGGAGCAACTGGGACAGAACCGGCGCCCCAACTGGGAATAGAACCGGGGTGCCAGCACCACAGGCAGAGGATTAGCCTAGCGAGCTGTGGCGCCGGCAGGTAAACAAACATTTTAAAAATTATGAAAATAAGGCCGGCACCGTGGCTCAACAGGCTAATCCTCCGCCTTGCGGCTCCGGCACACCAGGTTCTAGTCCTGGTCATCCCTCTTCCAGTCCAGCTCTCTGCTGTGGCCAGGGAGTGCAGTGGAGGATGGCCCAAGTGCTTGGGCCCTGCACCCCATGGGAGACCAGGATAAGCACCTGGCTCCTGCCATCGGATGAGTGCAGTGCGCCAGCTGTGGCAGCCATTGGAGGGTGAACCAAAGGCAAAAGGAAGACCTTTCTCTCTGTCTCTCTCTCTTTGTCCACTCTGCCTGTCAAAAATTTAAAAAAATTATGAAAATAAAATGTCAGAGGAAAATAGGCAACTATGCTTAGAAATGTATCTGGGAGGGGCCGGCAGTGGGTTACGTCACTGCCTGCAAGGCCGGCACCCCATGTGGGCGCCAGTTTGAGTCCTGGCTGCTCCACTTCCCACTCAGCTCCCCGCTAGCAGCTGGGAAGAGAAGCAGAGGATGGCTCAAAGTGCTTGGGCCCCTTCACCCATGTGGGGGACCCAGAAAAAAAAAGAGAAATACATCTGGGAAAGACATACAAAAAAGTGGCTACTGTATCCAGGAGGGAAACTGGCACCCAAAGGTGGGGTAAAGACTCCCTCACCACTGTCTGCCCATGTATAGGATTTGACTCCCCACCACCCCACCCCACATGCACCTTGCACCCAGATATAACTGCATGTATGTGAATCACACACACATGGCACATGGTGCACACACACACACACATGTGTACATCTTCATGAGACCCTCACCAGAAATGAACAGAACTGGCTGACTTCACGGAGCTCTGGACAGGCCAGATGTCTTGGCAGGGCTCAGGGTGTCTGTGGGAGGGGCTCTGTTTTCTTCCCAGGGGGAAAGCACCCCAAAGAGCTCCATCAGAACAGCCTGAGGCAGGGCATTCCTCACCCATGGCACCGTGCAGGGTACCTAAGGACCCAAGGATCCTTGTCTGAATGTGCCTTAGCGATTCTGAAATCACGCACCCGGGGGTGGCTTGGCTCCAGCTGCCAGCAAGCCCCTCCCAGAGAGGTTCCGCTCCTGCACGTGCCATGCTCTCTCTGGGCTGTGGTCTTAGCTAAAAAAAATGTGTTTTCTGTACCTTTGACACTAACAAGATTTCTGACTTTATATATGCTGTGGGCAAAGCTCAGTGTGCAACCCGACATAATTAAGCAAAATTACATTTTTTGTCAGGATGAAAATCTCATGCCTGGTTCATTTCCCCCATCGCTGAACCCCTGGCGGATCAGTAATGAGCCATGCTGGGGTGTACCTGGCATAGCTACTACTGGGATGTTGTTATAACATTTAGCAGGAAACGGTCAGACCGGGATGGAGGAGGTGAACTTGGCCATGAAGCTCTGCTCAGGATTTTAATACACTGTAATTTATCGATTGCCTTGAGCCCAGGTGGGTTACTGCATTTCCAAGAACACAGGTGTCCACCCCACTGCTGTTCTTCCCCCCAGGTGAGGACTCCAGGGAAAACAACCACTATGCATCATGGGGCGTGCAGCTCAGCCAGCATCAAGTCAGCGAATGGCGCAGAGACGTGGCGCTGACCTGCCAACCACGACGCATCGCACTAATGCACATTTGCCTTTCCCCTCTGGGTGAGAAGCAAAGAAGGCACTGTGCAGCAGTGAGGAACATGAAGCTCTTCGTGGGAAAGACAGGGAGCCCGTGCGCTCTCATTCCCTTCTAACCAGCCACGCCACAGCCAGCGACACGCAAAGGTGGCCAGCTTCCGCCGGCAAACTGCGGGGAACACAACCCTCCACCTCCGAGACCATCACAACGCTTCCTCTCCCCCCGGAGGCTGTCTAAATAACAGACACCGCACATAGATTTCAACGGCGCTAGGAACGCATCTGTCTTGCTAGGAGGCAGTTGCTGTTTTTTCAACAAGAACAAGCAGACCAATGTTCTCTGTGGTGCACAGACAGGGAATCAGACTCTGCTCATCTCTACTCCCTGTAGGGAGCAAACTCCAACGAGAAGTGATGAGGACACGCTCCACTATGGCTGGGGGATGTGAATGAAACAGGAGCGCGTGGGTAGTGAGCAGAGGGACAGCCAGTTGGGCGACAGCACAGATCACTAGCGGAGGCTCCTGCTCATTGTGTAGACAGAGCGTGGACTTCCTGTGGGGACAGAGGGTGGACATCCCGGCTCAGCGCCAGCAGCAGTGAAAGGAACGCCACAATCCATACAGCCCTTGAGTAAGCAGACTCGGAGCAGTCGCTTGCAAACCAAGAGCAGAGCAGGCCGATGAATGAGTTTGCAAGGGCGAAGTTTCCCATCGGCAAGACTGCGGGTCTGGTGCTTCCCCACTGCACAGGCCCCTCGGCCACTTCTTTCCGTCTGTGATTCCAGACAATGGCTTCCCCACTGCTGTGCAACGGGGAGTGCGCTCCGGCAGTGTTTTCCTTGCACAAGGAAGCTGCGCAGTGGAGAGGGGTGGGCGGGTGTGGTCTAATTTGGGATTGGCCAAGTGCAGAAATTAACAGGGAGACACTGGAATAGATACACCACACCCATCTCTCACCCCTGCCCACGCTAATTTCAATTGTGGGTTATCAGCAGGGCACACTCTGAACCCCTCCCCACCAGCCCCCCCCACTTTCCAAGAGCAGCAGGGTCAGCATCTCCTTCACGCAGTGGCCACCCAACTTCTACACATGTGCACATCCATGCACTCACATGTACAATCACACACGTGGACACACAAGCACATGTGCAACACAAAAGCACATGCCCATGGGCACACATACATGTGCACAACCACACACATACAGAGCACACGTGCACACCCACGCATGCACACGCATGTACAGATGCACATGTGCACACATTGCCACTCCTCTGTTTTCAGAGCCTCTCCTCTGACATGGCAGGGACCCAGCACTGAGCAATGAAAAGTTAGCATCTTCACTTTCAGCAGTCTGTGAAGTTGCCCTGGGTGGGAGGATGCACCTTGTAAGAGCTGAGTCCTGTCTCCCCCCAGGACTGTCTACCGCAGTGCTAACTCCCGGGACTTCGGGATGTGAGTGGACTTCAGAACAGGGTCTCTAGAGAGGGAATTAAAGTGTGGCCGTTAGGCATGCTGACAAGAAGCAATGAGGACACGCTCGGAGGGAAGCCCGTGTGAAGATGGACAGCCACGAGCTGAGGGGAGCCCTCGGAGGAAACCAACCTGCCCACACCAGACCTCGGACTTCCGTCCCCACAGTTACACCTGGGCTACCCAGTTGGGGTCCTCTGTTGCACAGCACTATGGGAAATGCAGCAGGCATGGCCAGATCAGCTGTGCGCCCTCAGCTGAAGCCGCCAGATGCTCTGCTCTGGAGAAGGGATGCGCTCTGGAAAGTTCTGCCAGCCGCCGTGTGTGTGTATGTGTGTGCGTGTGCCAGCCACGGTGCATGTGTGTGTATGTGTGCGCGTGTGTGTGCCAGCCACGGTGTGTGTGTGTGCTAGCCACGGTGTGTGTGTGCACGCACGTGTGTGCGTGTGTGCGTGTGTGTGTGTGTGTGCGAGATGGGTCTGCAGCCAGCTGCCTTCTGCCTGGTGCCTTCTGCCCTTGCCTCCTGCTCTAGCACCAGCTCAGCCCCTCAGGAAAGGCTACCCCCCCGCCACCGGCCCCACTGCTCCCTCCCTCACCCCTGTGTCTGGCCCAACGCCCGGTCCTGGAGACCCTTTCTGAAGACCCTGCCCGTTGACAAATGTGCATTGTTCGTGACCAGTTCTGCAACCCAACAGCAGGTCTCTGCTTCCCAGCCTGAGTGCCCGTGCCACTCTGCCGGAGCATGGAGGGAGGCCATTCCTGCGTTTACTCATCTCCAATTCCACCAGCACACGATTCAGCAGGGGACCTGTAGGACTTCCCAGCCAAAGCACAAATCCAGGTCTCTGTTATTTTCTTTTCATGTCATGCTTTTGGGGTTCATGGAGTGTCAATCCCATGGTCCCATTACAACCACCTACAGAGAAGCCAACCAAAGCTCAGTAAGTGCAGTCATGGGGAGAGGGGCTGGGGCAACCGACTCTGAGCTGAGCAGCCCAGGGCTCAAGGCTCAGTCCTGCAGGAGTGGCCTGGGAACTGGCCTGTCCACAGGGTCCACTGGTGGAGTGCTGGGGACTGAGGAGGGACCCCATGTTCCAGTTGGGCTCCTTCAGGCAGTAAGGAATTTTATACCTGCCCTGGCTGTTAGTGGTAAGCAGCTCACCTGTCCGGGCACCGAGGCGAGCACGTGTCACCTATGTCATCTCGATACCGCCTGTCCCTATAACACTGCCTCCCACTTAACCACGCGCTTGCTAATTTCTGCAGGCATGGAGAAGGAATAATACTTTTGTTGTCTCTTTCCAAAGAGGGGAGGAAAAAGCAAGACAATGATGCTCTTCATTCAGGGTGAGGTGCCCAGGGTCACATCTTCTACCCACAAAGCTCAGAACGTGCACACCAAGCATCATGCTGGTGTGGTCAAGGGAAGGACACCCCCCTACCCTGCCCCACTCTAAGGCTGTCCCAGCAGCAGGCGCCGAGGGACCATGCAGTAAGCCATGGGCTAAGAGCAAACAACCCTCCAGACTTCACAGCGTGCAGAGTTTGACCCTTGGGGATGCTTGGTACAATCGAGTGCGCATCCCATACCAGGGAGTTTCAGCCGCTGTTGAAGTGTTTGCTTAGTACATGTCCCACGGGCACTCCCACCTGTGGCTACAGGGAAACCAGCAGCACCATAGCCATCCACTCTACCCCAAGGTCACGAGAGCCGTGGGGGAGACCTCGGATGTCAAAGCTGCTTCTACCTAGGCACCGCAGGCTGATGGAGTCATGGCCATTCCTCAAACAGGAACTGGACTGAATTCATCAGAACTCTGCACCTGATCTGGACTCACAAGCCTGCAGAGGTTGTTCTTTGTAACACAGCATCCAGCAGCACTGGAAGGGCAGGCAGGCACCAGGAGTCGGGGAGTGCATTCTCCGGCGAGAGCCGTCCTACCCTTGCAAGTGCACGGTGTGCACAAGTCTGTTCCTCAACCGTGGGGCGCGGCTTTGTGTGCTGGTCGGGGCTCAGGCCCCTCCGTCCCCACCCCCAGTTAACACACAACACAGATGAGTGTGCTATTTCAACCACACAGGAGCTACAGCTGAGCCTCCCTCTATGACTGCACTATTCACTCTCCTGGCAAATTATTCCAGGTTTCCGTGACTGTTGCCAGATGTTGTGTCTTTCTTCCCTTTCCAAAATCGCCCTTATCAGCTGGTACGGAAACCTACCTGCTATTTATACCAATGGGTAGCAAGGGCCATGAGGGAATTTAACATACTGGGGGAGAGAAGCACCTTATGTGGAGAAATAAGTATAGCACATGCACTTGATTAGAGGGTCGGTAAAGATATAATTATGTGGTCATCTATTTGTTACATTAATAGGAGGGAAGGCACTGGGTTAGGGGACTTAGGATAGTGTGTCCCTTGGCACAAAGCAGCAGGAGAGCAGAGGAAGGGGTCCTTGGGTCAGGCCCATCCTTCAGGTCCCCGAGAGAGGGGGCGGTCAGCCAGTGAGGTTTGGCCAAGGGAGGTAAATAACTCCCCTGGGTGGGTTGGAAACTCATTCTGTGAGGATAAATAGTTAAGCACACTGCCAGCTGTCACTCTTGGAGGTCTTATTGTGTGCCATGCACTGAGACAAGTACTTGACCCAAGTATTGCACCCTGAACAGCCTGCTGTATACTACAAGATGGCTCCTGGTGGCCTGGGGGGCTGGGGTCTCTCCTTATGGTCCTGGTGTGTTAACGAGCAACACCACATCAATGGAAGTCAAACAGCCCAGTCTTGTGGATTCGGTGGCACAGGAGGTCAAGTTCACCAGGACCTGAGGCAGAGGACAGGGAGTGAGGACCTGGGGGACGGCCTGGGTAGGAGAACGGACACTGGAGTCTCTGAGCTATCTCAGCACATGTGTGCCCGTGTCTGCCCTCGAGGACCCCCTCCACTGGGAACGCAGAAGGTATCTGTACTTCCTCCTCTCACCCCCAGCTGCCTGTCCCCATCTGCACCGCACGGAAGTCGGACACAGAGCCCAGCGGTGAGAGGTGTGAAGCATCAATCACTCACCATGAGAGTTTTAGGGAAACCTGACCCGACTTCCAGCTCAGGGCACCAGGAGCTTACGTGCGCCACCTAGCCCTGGCGCATCCACACCAAAATGGTGCAGACAGCTCCAGGTGCCCACCTGGGGACCCGAGCTTGGGACATTACAAGGTTAAAGGTTAGAGCAAGAAGAATCGCCTACACATCAATGTAACTTGACAGGCTTAAAAATCCATTGTACGGTGAACTCAGTTTTGCTGACTCAGGAAAAAGAATTAACAAGAGAATCCCCCAGACTACACTCGGAGTTTGTACTGTTTATTAATCAGCGTATTGGATAAAGACGTGGGATCAGAATTATCTTGTCATGTTGCTGGCAGTGCAGAGTGAGGAAAACGGTGTCTGGAATAGCAGTGAGAGCGTGACTGTCTGTCTCTTATAAAGCTGTTAGGCAGAAATGACTCAGAGGAAACACAAGGGTAATTCTGTCTGCTGAGACGGCGAGGGCCAGAAGCCATCTTCAAATCCTATCAGAGGCTTCCAGTGAGTGACAGCGCAGAGAGCTTTGCTGCTTTCCCGGTCCCGCCCCAGAGACAGGCCCCTCCCAAGGACAGCACTGGGAGGAGAGGGGAGGGCAGAATTTTGATGCTAGAAACAGATGGGCGAGGGGTGATGGACTTGGAACTAGTCAACGGGCAATGAGAAAGGTTACGCAGCACCCGGGCTGGTGCAGCCGCTGTGGAAAACTCCCCCGTGGGATTCACCGAAGGTAAACCCACGATTCCTGAAGACCCAGGGGTCCCGCCTCAGGACATGTCCAAGGACACCAGGACACAGGTCCAGCCGGAGTCACAGACGGAACGTGCACAGTCACCTTCCTCAAACGAGTCCTGAAACAGAAGAAAGAGACGCCCACCCACAGGTTCAGCAGACAGAATGCCACGCAGCAAGGACAAGGAACGAACCCCAGAGCACGCCGGCTGAGCCTAGGACGCGTCGTACAGGCTGTAGGGCTCCATTTTGGCGGTGGCCAAGGTCAGGCACGAGCAGGCAGCAGTGAGAGACAGGCTGCTGCCAGGGCAGGGGCTCCGGGGAGCTTCTGGGTCGTGGCAGGTGCACCTCTGGGTCCGGCAGTAGTGAAGGGTGGATTCACCCCATCAAGTTCTTCACTTTTTACCATTTAGGTTAATTCTCAATTTGAGAAATTTTTAAAAAATGAATGAAAAGGGGAAAATACTCTACTTGGTATTGCAGAGGTGTCCCGAGTGTCCAGGTATTCGTGGTGACTGCCATGCCCGAAACGTGAGCGAAGGCACCAGGACAGCGCGCAATTGCTAGAAGCCATTCCTGCCCGGCAGATGGGGGGCTGGAGTCTCTGTGCAGAGCTAACAGAGGGCGCCTGAGAGCCAGCATGCTCTGCGGGAGTCGGGGTACGGGGTCCCTCGGTGAAGCGGAGGGCGAACGAGACCCTGAATTTCAGGACACAGAGCCTCCCCCGTTTGCCTTCCAGAGCCTGCAGGATAATGGAAAGCAACAAGAAAAGACCTAACGCCCCAGCATTTGCAAGCTGGGAGCCTAGGCACCAGGGCTGAGAGCCCAGGCAGACGCCCCCTCCCCTGGAACGAGATCCTGGGCGTGAGCCCCCTCCCCTCGGCCACAGATGAGGTCCTTCACTTGGCAGCAGAGGCTGTCGGACCCCTGAGGGAAGGAGAGCCTCTCCCAGGAAGCCCGGATGCCGACACCAAAATGGGGATAAGCAGGGGCTGTGTGGGGGGCAGAGATCACCATCGTGAACGAGCTCAGAGAGGGCGGAGAGGCGCAGCCATCACACGACTGCAGGGTGCTATATTTAAAAGCAATGATGACCGATGAAGCGCTTGGAAATTCAAACTGCAGCTGCAGAACTGAAACCCCAGGAAGGCTCAGAAGATAAAACTCAGGGATGGTTTCCCAGCAGTGAGCAGGAACCAGGAGGAGGGAAGACGATGTGTGAAGAAGGGGAGCACCAGAGTCCATACACACACAGACAACACACACACACACAGGCACACACGTACCTGCACACACCCAGATACACACTCACACACTCACACATTCTCACATTCATACACATTCACACAGGCACACACAACATACAACACACACTGGCACACTATACACACTCACACAAACAATACACACAGGCACACACGTACCTGCACACACCCAGATACACACTCTCACCCACACACATTCTCACATTCATACACATTCACACAGGCACACACAACATACAACACACACTGGCACACTATACACGCTCACACAAACAATACACACAGGCACACACGTACCTGCACACACCCAGATACACACTCTCACACTTACACCCACACACATTCTCACATTCACACAGGCACACACAACACACATTGGCACACTTATACACACACAAACAATACACACAGGCACACACGTACCTGCACACACTCAGATACACACTCTCACACTCATGTACATCCACATTCTCACATTCATACACACAACACTCACACATGCACACACAATACACAACACACACTGGCACACTTATACACACCCTCACAATACACACAGGCACACACGTACCTGCACACACTCAGATACACACTCTCACACACACCCATATACATTCTCACTCATACACACTTAACATTCACACACACACAATACACACACATACATACCAACACACAATCTGGCACGTATATACACACTCACACAAACACAAGAGACACAGGCACACATGTACCTTCACACGCTCACACAGATATCACTCTCAGACTCACGTATACTCATGCACACACACTCACAGTCTACACACATTCATACACGTACACTTACTTGATACTCACCCACACACTGTTACACACATATACACACTTATACATATACACACATTCACAGAAACCCCCACACACACTCCTATGCACACATACACATGCTCACACACTGGTGATCACTCACACATGCTCACCTGTGCTCTCTCTCTCTCTCACACACACACACACACGTACACGCACGCACTCCTGTAGCAGCCTGCACCGCTCTCCGACACGCCTCATCGGAACAGGTGAGGGAAGGTGTGGAAGCCAACCTCGAGGAGCCAGGACTCAGGATGTGCATCTAACAGACACCACAGCTCCTGTCTTCCCTTGTGCCTAGCAGCCCCCAGCGCCCACCCCCAGGAACCAGGCAAGGCAGGGAGGCTCAGGGTGGACAGAGAGGCGGAGCCTGCACGAAGCAGAGGAGTCGGGGTCCTGCCTGAGGGTCCCCAGCAGGAAAAGCCCTGGAAGACAGCAGCGGCTGCCGCCACCGTGTACAGATGCCTGGGACAGTGCGCAGGCAGCGCCGCTCTCTGAAAACCTGCTTCCCCACATGCTGCGACTCTCGCCTTCCCTTGGGATTCGAGCCGGGTGCTGTAGTGGTGAGGACCCAGCGGTGAGCACTGACCGCAGGCTGCCCAATCCCGAAGGTAGACCCCGCCGGCAGAGCACGCCGTGTCATCAGTACTGTCAGGGAGTTCACCTCTGCTCGGCGCTTACAAAGAGGCCCGGCACACAGCAGTGCCGGCATAAACCTGACTTATTACACACAGAAACAAAGCTGGGGGCGAGAACACGACGTCGTGCGCTGTGTGACGTTTCCGCAGGAGACTGAAAAGCAGGCTGTGCCCCGCGTGCCACAGTGAGGAGCGGAAGCTCTATTTAGAGCAAACTGTCCCCAAAGCACGAAGAAGTCTAGGCGTGGATTCCTCTCTGCTCTAAGTGGGGCAGGGGGGAGGGGACAATGGAGCACATACCTACCCCCCAGGAAGCAGGGTCCCCTGCCCGCAGAGCCTGGTGGGGCTTTGTCCTGGCACGTCGGCGTCCTGACTTGGTCCAGTGGGCACGGCATGGTGGGGGCAGGGGTTCCTGCACAGGGGCAGATGGGCCTTCCTAGGAACCCTGGACCCTGCACATCGGATCCAAATGCAGATGCTCTCGGGTGGACACTGGGTGGCAGTTTTGATGCCCTTGGGACAACTGTAACCCACACTAGAGTGCTGGGT
The DNA here is from genome assembly GCA_949820135.1 of Sylvilagus floridanus. Lineage (NCBI taxonomy): Eukaryota > Metazoa > Chordata > Mammalia > Lagomorpha > Leporidae > Sylvilagus > Sylvilagus floridanus. The sequence continues at coordinate 39,024,776 of OX463234.1, read as the reverse complement.
TCAAGTCCTGGCTCTACTTCCGATTTTAGCATCCTGCCAGTGCACACCCTGGGAGGCAGCAGGTGATGACGGCCCTAGTACTTAAGTCCTGACACCCACGTGGGAGATGCAGCTTAAGATCCAGGCTCCTGGCTTCAACGGGGGAGTGAACCACCGGATGGGCAACCCCCTTCCTTCTTTCCCATCCCATCCCTTTCCCTTTCAAATACGATGAAAATAAATTAAGAATTGTGTAAAATACAGCATGATGGGGTTACATCCTAATAAACCCATTGTAAGCTGGAAATGTCATTAACTCTAGCATGCAGTGAATTCACCTGAAGTACAGAATGTCACTGCTCAGTAGTGCCCTGCACCGCGGCCGGGGCTGGGGCTGGGGCCGGGGCAGTCGGGGCTCAGCTGGGAACAGTCTTTCAGTGCTGCCACTGCCCTGTCTTTGGAGAGGAGTGGACTGTGTGCCATCAGTCAGAGGACAAGATCCACACTGCAAATCAAAAGTGTAGGGTCCACTGAATGTCCTCACAGCATCATAAATTAAAAATTAACAAACAAGGCTGGCGCTGTGGCTCAATAGGCTAATCCTCCACCTTGCGGTGGCGGCACACCGGGTTCTAGTCCCGGTTGGGGCGCCGGATTCTGTCCCGGTTGCCCCTCTTCCAGGCCAGCCCTCTGCTGTGGCCCGGGAGTACAGTGGAGGATGGCCCAAGTGCTTGGGCCCCGCACCCCATGGGAGACCAGGAAAAGCACCTGGCACCTGGCTCCTGCCATCGGATGAGCGCAGTGCGCCGGCCGCAGCGCGCTGGCCGCGGCGGCCATTGGAGGGTGAACCAACGGCAAAGGAAGACCTTTCTCTCTGTCTCTCTCTCTCACTGTCCACTCTGCCTGTCAAAAATAAAAAAATTAAAAAAAATTTAAAAAAAACATATAAGTTCAACCATAGGAAGGCGGGGGCCACTGACACAGGAGGAGAGGGTTCAGCGCCTTTGGGTTTTGACTCTCACTGTCTGTAAGCCTCCAGCTATTGTGTTTAGAAGAACTGAAGTAAGTTCTGGTGGGGCTGGCGTTGTGACGTAGCAGGTTGAGCCACCACCTCAACGCTGGCATCCCATGTGGGCACCAGTTCTTGCCCCAACTCCCTGCTAATGCACCTGGGAAAAGCAGCAAAAGTTGGTCCACGTATGTGGGGCCCTGCCACTCATGGAGAGGAGACCTGGATGAAGCCCCGGGCTTCAGCCTGGCCATTGCAGCCACTTGGTAAATGAACCAGCAGATGGAAGCTCTCTCTTTCACTCTGTCTCTCCTCCTCTGTCACTCTTTCTAATAAAATAATTCTTAAAATAAAAGAGAAGTAAATCCTAGTCCAGACAGGTGACTGCACAGACGATGGGTAGAGAGAGAGGAAGACTTAGTATTTTTTCCCTTTGCTTAACAGACACTAAATGTCTGCTGCTCCAGGGTCTCCGCTGGGCACAAGGAACACAGACAGGAACACGACAAAGACCCTTGTGGATGGGGAGCTTAGACGGAGAGTTGGTACAAGTACCAAGTAAAACATGTAGCACATCAGACGGTGCTGAGTGTCATGGAGAAAAATGATGGTGGGTGGATGCATGTCAGGGAGAGCTGGTGAGGGTGCACAAGGACTGCCAGTTTTAAATTTTGTATTATCGGTTTTTCTTTTTTATTTATTTATTTTCCTTTTACTGGAAAGGCTGAGAGACAGATAAGAATCTTCTCTGCAGTGGTGTACTCCCCAAATGCCCCCAGCAATCGTCAGCATCAGGCCAGGTTGAAGCCAAGAGCCTGGAATTCCGAGTCTCCCATGTGCACAGCAGCAGGAACTGGGCGGGAAGCAGAGCAGACAGGACTTGAACCGGGAGTCCTGGCATGGGATGTGGGTGTTCCGAGTGGCGGTGCAGGCCACTGTGAGGTCTGAGCAAAGACTTGAGTGGGTGAGGCAGCAGAGACCTGGAGGGCGGGGAGGAGTTCAGGAAGGAGAGGATGCTGAGGGAACAAGCAGGTGCAGGAAGAGGGGCGGGCGTGTGTGGGGCAGAGGATACGAAGGCACAAGGAGGAACCACCAAGCAGCCCCAACTCCTGAGGTCCCCTGTGCTCAGGGGAGAGTGGCAGCAGGGGCAGCAGGCAGAGCCTTGTCCCACCCCTCGCCCCAGGGACCTGTCCAGATTCCAAGAGCAATGAGCAGCCCCCTTGGAGGGTTCGTTCAGAGCTGGGCTTTCCCACAACCTGGCTGCAGCACTTTCACTGGTCACCACTGTTCTGAGGCTCACAGGTCAACAGAAGTCTAAGGAGCTGTGCGCTGGCCTCCTGCAGCATCTAGGGACCACGCGTGACTGCAGAGGCCAGGGAGGCTGCTGAGCTGTGGGAAGCTGAGCAAGGCTGGAGCCAGGGAGCACAGGGCCAGACACAGGCGGGCTGCAGGGAACGTGTGAGTCCTTTCTGGCCTCCTGTGTCTGTCAGGTGACCGCTCTCCACCAGACTGAAGGACCCGGTCATTTGTTAACACGTGAAAGTTGTGTTCTTCCACCAGGGCAAGGCCATCATGACAACAATACTGACTGATGCTTGCCCAGTGATAAATCGTTCATGTCCGGCTCAGTGCAGGTGGAGGGCCTCATAGCAGACAGATTGGCCTCTGCGTTACTCTTCCTGTCGGAACATGGTGATTCCAGGCACCCAGCACCATCCGAGAGATCATCTGGACGCCCATGGTGGGAAGAGCAGCCCAGGAAACGATAGTGCATGTTTAACACAGGGGCACGGCACAGCCACTCACGACGCTTGTCACAGGGAGGCCTGTTTACTTCATACGGAAAACTGCAAAGAATGTATGAATGCGGCTATGCAAAACATCGTTTTAAAAAAGTATATTAGGAAGGAAATTTGCCCAAAATGTTAATAACTGTTGCCTCTGGGTGGTATAGAATTATGAGATTTTTTTTTCTTTCTCCTTCCCAAATTTCTTTCAATTGTGCATCTATTACTTTTATAATCACATACGAAAAAAAAAAAAAAAGCTCCCAGCATACTAGCACACACACACACAAATACGCTGCCGAGATGAAATGTCTGAATATTTCAGTTCACAAATGCCTAACTGTAAGTGGTGGACATGAATACAGATGATTGCCGTTCTATTTATTCAGAAACAAGAATGCTGGGATTTCCCAGGAATAAGAAAGGGCACAAATTGGCAACGTGCCTCACTTACTTAATCAAGGGAAAGACTTTGCAAATTATTCAGAGGCTTGAGAGTACAGCCTAACCATTGTGTAAATGCTGACGGAGGAGCCCACCACTCCAGGCCTTATGGGAAAATTATCACCCTGCTCATAAAATACATACCACCTAGATAGACCCCAAACAGAAAACCACTCCAAATAACACATGCATTGTTCTAGTCTTAGTTGCGATACTATTAGCAAACTGCTTTTGCTAAAACATATTTGATGCAGAAGCTAAATTCTGGCAAGCTAATGATCACTACCCTGTCGAACAAAGTCTATTGCTGGTGTTTTCACGCTGGGAGCCTGGGACTCGCTGCAATCGGTTGTCTGAGGAGCAGTAGCGTTGCACTGTGGAAGGGGAGTGGGCTTGGGAGCGAGGCAGTTGAGGGTGTGTGAGTCCTGGTTCTGTCCCTTAGAGAACTGTGTAACCTCAGGCAAGGCATTGATTCTTCCTGAGATTCTGTTCCTAATCCCAAAGTAGGAGTAGCAGGAGAGGCCGGAGTTATGGTGCAGTGGGTGAAGTCACCACCTGTGATGCTGGTATCCATACTGGAGCACTGGTTCCAGTCCTGGCTGCTCCACTTCAGACCCAGCTTCCTGCTAATGCATCTGGGAAGGCAGCAGAGAGATGTCCCAAGTCCTTGGGCCCCTACCACCCACACAGGAGACCAGGATGGAGTTCAGGCTCCTGGCTTCAGACTGGCCCAGCCTTGACCATTGTGGCCATTTGGGGAGTGAACCAGCAGATGGAGGATAGCTCGCTTGCTCGCTCGCTCTCTCTCTCTCTCTCTCTCTCTCTCTCTCTAGCTCTGCTTTTCAAATAAATGAAATAAAATCTGTATTACAAAAGAACAGTAGTGTCTGTATTGGAAGAACAGTCAGGAGAATAAGGAAATGCGTGTGCAGAGTAAACAGGAAAGGGACTGGCTCACCCTGGACACGAATAATCGAAGCAGGCGAGTTTTCTCTACTTGCCTATCAACAGCAAAGTACTTGCCCAGGTCAACGCTGGGGTTACAGGGGTGGCAGAGACCACCACCAGGAGGCCAGGGCAACTACTATTTCCCCCCTGTTCTCCCTTGTTTACCTGTAGCAAATAGGTTCAAAGCACTACACACAAGGTTTCCGACATCCTCTCTAGCTAGAGGAGCCAATAACAGGGAGACAGAAACTGGTGAGAGATTCCAGGGATATCTACGGTCTCTCGATGAAAGGTCAGGTGTGGGAACACTGCCTCCCTCCCTTCTCTTAAAAAGGGAGGTGATGGCTGCTCTCCAGCAGTTATTTTGCAACCAGGAGTAAGATAACAAGAGAAGGGCAGAGACAAGGACCTAATGAACACAGAACGTGACTACAGCTAGGCCTGGTCCTGGCTCTCGGGGGGCTCACCCTCTGCTGATGAAAAGTCCTACAGAGAAACGTGAAGCGAGTGTTGTATGAGCGTGATGGGACTCCCCTTCGTGTACCACGAGCTGTGGAGCAGCTGAGGCGCCAGGGTGGGTGATGAGGGGGCAGCAGGGAGGAGGAGAGAACGCTCAGCACTGTGGCCAGCAGGGGCCAGGCCCTTGGCAGGCCACGGGAGGACAGCATGAGAGGACCTCACAGAGGACAGAGTGTGCTAAACTTCAGTCTATGGCCAGGCGTTGGGATGTGGACCTCTTTGGATCTATTTGCTTTGTTGTTGTTTTTGGGGTGTCACTTAAGGGAATGTGGCAGAGGTGACATGTTCAGACTGGGTTCATCTGGGTAAGCACTGGGGAGACTGAGAGCCCCCATCTGCGGTCAGCACTGCCCATTGGGCCCCCAGGCCCCATTCTCTCTTCATCTTGCCAGCAGAAACTAAATTCTGCCCCGGGCAGCAGAGTGGAAAGCCAGGATTGGTCCAGGCCTATCCATAGAGACCTCATCCCTGTCTTCCAGGAGTCCCTGGGGTGGTCCAGACCTGCCCGATGGGCCTGGTGGTACTGGGCTGGGGGTGTTCATCAGGCACACCCCCCCCAGCGGGTATTTGCTGTCCCAACAAAAAGAGACCCACAGATGCCCACGTGAGGATGAAAGCTGAGGTGCCAAGGACGAGGATGCTAAGTCAGAGGCACCTTGGTCCCTGAGGGTCTGCAGACCCTGCCCCGGGTGAAGCCCGCATGCATGGGTGCCTGTTTCTGGTAGCCGAATGCTCTGTGAAGCGATGCACCAGCTCTGCTGGCTGATGGGCAGAGAATCGGCCAGGGGCCCACACCTGCTCGACCAGGTCAGTACTGCCACTACAAGCCACTCGCTTCCCGGCGCTAAGCACCAGGACTGCCCCCTACTGCACCTCTGTTTCTGAAGCAGGGGAAGAGCCCCATGCAGCCCAGCAGCGGGGTCCAATGAGGACAGAGTGCAATCAGTGCTCCAGGGCAGCGTGCTGGCTGGCGCTGCGGGCGCAGTGGGCAGGCAGGCAGAAAGACCTGGTCTGCCTCAAAATCAGTACCAGGGATGCTCAGAATGGTTTTAGAGACCAGACTTTTAAACATCGGCACGGGGAAAAAAAAAAAAAGACATCCTATTATGGATGGCTTTTTGCTTTTTCCGCAGAACAGGGGAATGGAGCTGGATTTGTTCATGGAGGGCTGAGCAGAGTTATGCTTGAGGGAAGGCCACGTCCCATGTGTCAGCAGGCAGCGAGGGGCTCTGTTCACAGTGCGCGCCATCTGAGGCGTGCAGTTCCAGTCGGCGCAGTTTTTGGAACTGGCGTGATTATCTGCTTCCCTTCATTAGGGGAGGAAATGAGCTGGACACCGCTGAGCTGCGTGCCCGGGGGCCACCCGGGAGCATCCCTGTGGGAGAGCAGGGCAGCCACGTGACTTTCTGTGAGACAGGAGACACTGGACGGGGCGGTGAGACGCTTAGGAATCTGATGAGAGGGCTCCCAGCAAAGTGCGCCCCGGCTCGTGCTCTGCAGAACATGTCCATCACCAGGTCTGCACACACGCTTCCCTCCCTCTGCTCAGAGAGAACTGCATTGCAGACACTGAAAATACAAATGCCTAAACGTTTCTTCTATACGTGGAGGGAGCCAGGTGTTTGCTACACTGGTCAGCATGTTGCTTGGGATGCCCACATCCCACACTGGACCATCTGGGCTCCAGTCTGGACCTCCTTCCAGCTTATCAGCGAGGGGCACCCTGGGAGGCAGTGTGTGGTGGCTCAAGTACTTGGGTCTCTGCCACCCACATGGGAGACCTGGATGGAGTTCCAGGCTCCTGGCTTTGGCCTCCAGGCATTTGGGGAGTGAATTAGCAGATAGAGGAGGTTTCTCTGTCTCTGTCTCTCACTGTCTCTCCGCCTTGCAAACAAACTTTTTAAAAAGTGAATAGAAAAGTATATAGGAGTAGCCAAATAGAAAAATGATTTTAAAATATATCTGTAGTCTTGTCTTTAAAACATTTTAATGTGATTGCAAAAAAAAAAAAAGAACTACAAAAACCAAATGATTATCTCAATAGATACAGAGAAAGCATTTGATAAAATACAACACCCTTTCATGATGAAAACCTAAGCAAACTGGGTATAGAAGGAGCATTTCTCAACACAATCAAGGCAATGAATGACAAGCCTTTGGCAAGCATCCTATTGAACCACACAAGGATGCCCAATCTCACGACTGCCATTCAATATAGTCCTGGAAATTTTAGCCAGAGCCATTAAACAAGAAAAAGAAATCAAAGGGATACAATTTGGAAAGGGAGGAAGTCAAACTATCCCTATTTCCAGATGACATGATTCTATATATAGGGGATCCAAAAGACTCCACTAAGATATTACGGGAACTCATAAAAGAGTTTGATAAAGTTGCAGGATATAAAGACAACACACAAAAATCAACATTCTTTGTATACACAGACCATACCACCACTGAGAAGAACTTCTAAGATCAATCTTATTTACAATAGTTACAAAAAAATCAAATACTTTGGAATAAATTTAACCAAGGACATCAAAGACCTCTATGAAAATTACAAAACATTAAAGAAAGAAATAGAAGACACCAAAAAAATGGAAAAACTTTCCATGTTCATGGATTGTTAGAATCAATATCATCAGAATGTCCATACTACTGAAAGCAATCTACAGATTCAATGTGATACCAATCAAAATACCAAGGACATTCTTCTCAGATATAAAAAAAAGAAATATGCTGAAATTCATATGTAAATACTGGAGACCCTGTATAGCTAAAGCAATCTTATACAACAAAAATAAAGCCAAGGGCATCACAATATCAGATTTCATGACAAACTACAGGGTAGTTATAATCAAAACAGCCTGGTACTGGTACAAAAACAGAGGGATAGACCAATGGAACAGGATAAAACTCCAGAAATCAAACCACACATCTACAACCAACTTATCTTTGACAAAATACCTAAATCAATCCCTGGAGCAAGGACAGTCTCCTTAAAAAATGGTGTAGGGAAAACTGGATTTCCACATGCAGAAGTATAAAACATTACCCCTACCTTATACCTTACACAAAAATCCACTCAAAATGGATCAAAGACCTACATCTATGACCCAATACAGCCAATTATTAGAGAACATTGAGGGAAACCCTGCAAGACATTGGCTTAGCCAGAGTTCCTGGAAAAGACCCCAGAGGCACAGGCAATCAAAACCAAAACTGACAAACAGGATTACATCAAATTAAGAAGCTTCTGTACTGCAAAAGAAACGCTCAGCAAAGTGAAGACGCAACCTACAGAATGTGAGAAATTATTTGCAAACTATACAACTGATAAAGGATTAATAACCAGAATATATAAAGAAACTCAACAACAACAAGACAAACAACCCAGTTTAAAAATAGGCAAAAGACTTAAACAGGCATTTTTCAAAAGAGGAAATCCAAATGGCCAATAGACACATGAAAAAAATGTTTAGCATCACTAGCCATCAGGGAAATGCAAATCGAAACCACAACAAGGTTTCACCTCAATCTGGTTAGAATGGCTTTCATATAGAAATCAAAAAACACCAAATGCTGGTGAGGATGTGGGGAAGAGGGCACCCTAATCCACTGCTGGTGGGAATGTAGACTGGTGCAGCCACTGCGGAAGGCTATATGGCGATACCTCAGAAATCTGCATACAGACCTACCATGTGACCCAGCCATCCCACTCCTGGGAATTTACCCAAGGGAAATGAAATCGGCCTATGAAAGAGTTATCTGTACCCCCATGTTTATTACAGCTCAATACACAAAAGCTAAGATATGGAATCAACCTAGATGTCCGTCAACTGTTGACTGGATACAGAAAGTATGGTATATATACACTATGGAGTACTACTCAGCTGTTAAAAAAAAATGAAATCCTGTTGTTTGCAACAAAATGGATGAAACTGGAAAACATCGTACTTAGTGAAATAAGCCAGTCCCAAAAGGACAAATGCCATAGGTTCTCCCTGATCTATGGTAACTAACAGAGAACCTAAAAGGTTATCTACAGATGTGAAATTGACACTCTGAGATGTGATGACTTTGAACAGCCCTTGTCTCCACTGTTGAGGGACAATTTTTTTTTTTTTATTCATACTATCTGTTGAATGCTTTACTCAGTACAGAGTTAATCTTATGTGCATAAAATTAACTGAAAATTGATCTTAGTAAAAAATAAGAATGGGAATAGGAGAGGGAGGGGTAAGAAGAGTAGGAGTGTGGGTGGGAGGGGGTAAGAGAGAAAGAATCAGTATGTTCCTGAAGTTGTATTTATGAAGTGCGTCAAGTTTGCATGCCTTAAATAAAAGGGTTCTGAGAAAAAAAAAATAACAAACACCACCTAATGAAACATCAAATTAATAAAAGCTACCGGTTGAGTAGCTTGGTGTGTTATAAAATCACATCATGACACAGACAGAGCTGTGCGGCCTGCTAAACAGCCCTGGGCTCTTCCACTCTCAGACACGACTGGAAAGGGTGAAAACCTGTAACTAGAGAAAGTGAAGTCACTATGAACGTTCCAAGATGGTCAGCTTGCCAACCTTAATACTTGTAGACGTGGAAAATTTATTTCACTAACGGGAAAATACAACTGCTTCAAAGATTTCTAACTGAATTTTCAAAACCTTCCTGCGGATCCCTGTGCACGTTCACTGTTCTGTCCTACAGTTATCAGCGGTCACGAATCGAAGGAGCCAGGAGATGTGCAGGCACTGTGCAGAGTGCAAGGCCTGGTGGTCAGATGTCCAGGCAAAGAAGCTGATGGCGATGAGCAGCTAGGAGCACGGATGACTTTATCATCAGCAGGCAAAGCAGCAAGTGCTGGTGGGGGGGGTCCCAAGAACACCCCCAGATTCAGTGATTCACAAGGAGGATGCACAGCATTCAGCATATGGTCGAAAGCAGGCTGTGCTTCGTCACGACAAACGGATACGGAAGAGTGGCAAAGTCAACAGGATAGCAGACGCCGGCTTCCCAGAGTCCTCTCCCAGCACAGTCACACAGGCTGTGCTCAGCTCCTATGGTGACAACACAGGTGGCGTTTTGCCTATCAAGGGAGTCTGGGTTTTGATTGGCATCTGGGGACCCCTGCCCGGCATGTACCAAAATTCCATACTTGAAGAAAACAAAGCATGTGTTCGTCCAGAGCCATGTTGTTTGTGTAAACTGTTTAGGAAGAGAAAGCTCCCCTCAACGGTTCTGGAGCAGCGGGGACCTCCCCAAAATCCAGCTCGTCAGAAGCCAGTGGAGGACCTGCCTCATGGGCAGACTATTCAATAATTGTGCTAGAGCAGTGGAAAATCCAACTGGAAAACTGAAATAAACATGAGACAGGGCACAGGGAGACGCCGCCAGAAGGCCGTGTGGGGGTTGAGTAGGTGTGCTGCAGGGAAGGCAGTGGGTTCCTATTCACACTACAATCAAAAATCAATTTCAAATGCACTGGAGAGCGGACCATGAAAGATCTGCCAAGATTTCAGAAGAACAGGTAGCATAGTATTAAGGACCTCAGGAATAAAAAAAAAATAATTTCTCAAGTAAAAAAAAAAAAAATGCACTGATCTTAAAGGAAACTGACAAATTGGACTATACTACAACCTCAAAACTGTTCATCCAAACAACATAATTTTAAACATGGCCATATAATAAAGTAGAAGACAGCAACAACCAATATAAGCTGACAAGCGATTAATCTGTAGAATATATGAAGAAGCAGTCCACGTTCTAAGTAAAAGACACAGATCTCAGTGGCACACACGGGCTGAAATGGACAGGGAGTCACAGGGGAGAAAACTCCACGTGCTCAGAAAGCAGTGAGCACAGATGCGCAACCTTTTCAGTGACCGCCACAAGGAACCCAAGGCCACAGTGGTCTGCTTGCGGCCGAGGAGTGGGAACACACACTGGACTTCCCCCTGCTGCCTGGAGCAAATGCAGAACGTGAGAAAACACACACAACACAGGCCCTGGGGACCCTGACTAACAGACTGTGGCGGCCAGCGATTCATGGGACAGGACACAGGGAGACGCTGCTGGACAGCCGTGTGGAGTTTGCGTGGGTGAGCCGTGGGGAAGGCACACAGGTCATGCAGGAGAGCTGTGGGGAGGGCACAGAGGCCGTGCAGGAGAGCTGTGGGGAGGGCACACAGGTCATGCAGGAGTGCTGGGGGACGGCACATAGGCCGTGCAGGTGAACGGTGGGGAGGGCACGCAAGCCGTGCAGGTGAGCGGTGGGGAGGGCACACAGGCCGTGCAGGTGAACGGTGGGGAGGGCACGCAAGCCGTGCAGGTGAGCGGTGGGGAGGGCACACAGGCCGTGCAGGTGAGCAGTGGGGAGGTCACGCAGGCCGTGCAGGTGAGCTGTGGGGTGGGCACACAGGCCGTGCAGGTGAATGGTGGGGAGGGCACACAGGCCGTGCAGGTGAGCGGTGGGGAGGGCACGCAGGCCGTGCAGGTGTTCTGTGGGGTGGGCACACAGGCCGTGCAGGTGAATGGTGGGGAGGGCACACAGGCCATGCAGGTGAGTGATGGGGAGGGCACACAGGCCGTGCAGGTGAACGGTGGGGAGGGCACACAGGCCATGCAGGTGAGTGATGGGGAGGGCACACAGGCCGTGCAGGTGAATGGTGGGGAGGGCACACAGGCTGTGCAGGTGAGCAGTGGGGAGGGCACACAGGCCGTGCAGGTGAACGGTGGGGAGGGCACACAGGCCGTGTAGGTGAGCAGTGGGGAGGTCACGCAGGCCGTGCAGGTGTTCTGTGGGGTGGGCACACAGGCCGTGCAGGTGACTGGTGGTCTGGTGTCTGATGAGGGCAGTGGGTGGCAGAATGGGTGCAGAGGGAGGGTCACTGGAGCCAGCAAGGAGAGAGACCGTGAGAGCGGGAGTGCGCAGCTGGGCCCATGCACTGATTTGTCTTTATTTCAGAGGCGGAGTCAGAGAGACAGAGACAGAGCCAAGATCTCCGATCCGCTGATCACTGTCCAAATGCCCCCAACATCCAGGACTGGGCCCAGATGAAGCTGGGAGCCAGGAACTCAATCCAGGTCTCTTATTTGAGTCATCAGCGTTGTCTCCAGGATCTGTGCTAACAGGAAGTTGGAACTGGAGGCAGAGCTGGGACTTAACCCGAGCACTCTGATAGGGGCTGTGGCCGTCCCAAGCAATGGCTTAACCGCTGCACCAAACGCCTGCCCCAGTTACAAGGTTCTTGTACTACAGGAGATGTGGTGGGCCTTTACCTGAAGGTGTGCTGTGGCAAGTTAGCGATGTAAACACTAACACGACCACCAAACATGACAACAAACAGTCGCAGCCAGGCAGCCTGGAGGAGCGTGAGTGGAATCCTAAGCAGTAACAGAGGTCAGAAGGGAACATGCCCTGTCCAACAGGGCAGGCATGAGTCCTGTCAACACGCACGTCCACCACCGCCTTACGTGTAAGCGGCAAACGGTCCCACCACAGGTACCAGCTAGCGAGTCACTCAGGAAACAGATCGTCTGAGCAGCCTTGCAGCTATGGACAAAATCAGACTTGTAAAGAAAACTCCTGCAAAGTAAAACCGCAGAGCCACTGAGGGAAGAAGTCACGGCAACACTGCAGAGTGTTTTCCAGCTCATTCTGGGGGTGTGGGGTCTACGGGTGCTCTGTGTACCGCTTCCCAATCTTTGCTTTATAAATCTGAAATTATGCAGAAGGAAGTTTTTTTTTAAGGGGCGCACTTCAGTTCAAGGCAGGCCAATGATAGCTCAGCACAGTTAAAAGCACAATGCAGGTCACTGCACAGCCAGCCCCGCAGGACACAGCAGCTCAGCATGGCCAAGCACTGGTGAGGGAACGGCTGTGGACGGGCTCCTGCCCCTTGGCTGGGGGTGTCAATGGCCATGACCATTCTAGCAATGCCCAGGGATGCTGAGGGAATTCCCACCTGCAAACTTCTCATTACTCAAGGGAAAAACAAGCTCCTCTCTTCTACGTGCCGCTGTTGTAGGGTTTTCCGTCACATATCTTTAATCCCTAACTGGAGCTGGCACACAGGACGCCCCTCTATGTGGATAATGTTTTACTTTATTAGCCGGCTGGCAGAGACACAGGTTCTCATTATATTACTCTTTCAAGGCTACTTCTGGTGTTCTTTATGCTCTTCAAGGTTTTTTTATTTTTTTAATAATGTTGAAACAAAATTTTAAAAAAGGAGCCCGATACCTAATCCTCAGTAATTTTTGAAGGCGTGATGATAGCATGCGTGAGAAACACCCGCACTAGACATGTATATGCAAATATAAATAAATAGCACTGAACTGCAAAGAGAAAGGAACGTCCTGGAGTCACCAAGGTAGTCGGCAGGAGAACACAAACCCAGTGCTGTCCGACTCCCAGGTCCCCACTCCCCCCAGTACTGAGCCCCTGAGCACAACTGGGCCCTGAGGATAAAGCTTGCTCACAGAAACCCAGGCCTCTTAGCAAATCAAAGACAAGGGGGGACAGAGAAGAGGTTCAAGTAGGGCTTTGAGATGTCCGGAGGCTCCTCACTGTTTCTTTAAGAAAGGCCACGGTGCAGGGCAGCACAGACTGCTCCTGGGCCTGCAAAGCTGCCCTGGGCTCCGGCACCTGCGTGAGCCACGCCTGTAACAGAAGCGCGCACCGGGGCTGCTGTTTGGGGCTCACGGGTGTTGCAGGCTGGCAACCGAACTCTCACAGGACCATTTCCCCAGCACACAGGACACGAGGCTTTGCTCCTTCCTGACAGCTCCCACGTCAGTGCCCCAGCTGCCTCCCTGTGACCACCAGATCACCTCTGCCTTCAGAGGGGCGGGGACACAGCAACTGGAGTCAGCTCTGAGACCAAACTCACTAAGCTCTGAAAACCAGCGACTGCACGGCTATTCCGCAGGCAAACGAACCAGCACTGCAGGTTCTGATAGGAGAAGTGATGTATTTTCTAACTGAGCACGAGCAGCAATACCAACTTCAAAGTCTCTTGCCCTTTGCCCTTCAGAAGTGCACGCTAAACACAACATCAAAATCAAGGGTTTTCTTTCTTTTTTTTTTTTTTAAAGCAAATTCAACATGTCTGAAGCTTCCTACAGTGAGAGTTTACGGTTAAAATCATTTTTTTCTAAAGATTTATTTTTATTTATTTGAAAAACAGAGTTTCAGAGAGAGGCAGAGACACAGAGAGAGGTCTTGCATCCACTTGTTCACTCCCCAGATGGCTGCAATGGCCGGAGCTGTGCCAGATCTGAAGCCAGGAGCCAGGAGCTTCTTCCAGGTCTCCCATATGGGTGCAGGGCCCAAGGACTTGGGCCATCTTCTACTGCTTTCCCAGGCCATAGCAGAGAGCTGGACTGAAAGTGGAGCAGCCAGGACTTGAACCGGTACCCATAGGGGATGCCGGCGCTTCAGGACAGGGCTCTGACCCACTGTGCCACAGCGCCGGCCCCTAAAATCATTTTCTTATTATGTGATTGCTTTATGAACCACCAACAACAGTACTTCCTTAAAAAAGTCCCGCAGGTCTCTGAAATCCTACACCCTGGTGTGACAGCATAGCCAGGTCATGAGGTCAGGAGGACAGGGATCAGAGCTAAGAAGAGACAAGGTGTTCCTGCCTCCTCCCTCTCCTCCATGTGAGAATGGGAGTGAGGTGGGAGGTGGGGCCTTCGCCAGCCAGCCACGGGCTCTCCTGCTGCCTCCACTTGGATGTCCCAGCCTCCTTCACTGTGAGCCATCAACGTGCTTTCCCAGCATGCCCCACCAGGTGAGGAGCAGGGGGAGGGGGACTTTGGGCAGGGCAGAGCACTGCAGCACAGGTGTGTGTGTGTGTGTGTGTGTGTGTGTGTGTGTGTGTGTCAGGGTTGGGTGTCAAGAACTAAAGGAAAATGGATCTTGAGCCCCAGCCTGAATGCCAATGTGTCTTGCCTGCCTGACTCGGCTGCAGCTGGGGCGTAACTGGGTCCCCTGAGGCACAGGCTTACCCCTCCGTCCCCTCCAGGTCATTTTCATGACATCTTCCAGGCAAAGCAAGACCAGAGGATGGATGCCTTCCTAGTCTGGGGCAGCCTTCACCACCTGCTGTGGTGAACTCACAGGCGGGGGCCCCTGCTTCCGCAGTGACAAGGGGCCCCCGCCATGCTACCAGCAGCCACATCCACAGCCCGAGGGGAGGGGGACACAGCTTCCAAGCCTGATCCCCACCGATCTCACGGAAGAGATCCACAGGACCTGTGCCGGTTACAGGTGGATTCTCTCCCTTGCAGAGGGGCAATCTGCAAAGCCCCTCCCTGGTCCTCTGGCGTGCTCCATTTATAACAAATCCAATTTCCCAGAAAGTCCTCCGCCACTGAAGGGAAGTGGCCAGCTTCTCCCCGACCCCACCACGGACTGAGCGGAGGAGAGAAGCAGTGGGGGGAAGGGTGGGTCTTGCTCGCTGCAGACCCTCCTCTGGCAGCAAGTTCCAGGCAGGTGCAGCTTTGACTCAAGCCTCGGACGAACAGCTTTTCTCTGTCTGGGACGGGAGACAGCAGAAATGGGGTCAAATGGTCTCTGGTGGGTCTCTTCTGGCCTTGGAATGGGATCATTTTTCTAGCTTCCGGCCCAGTGATGTCTGTGTATTAATCACGGAATTCTCTCAGGGTGGCCTTCGTCCAGGCACTCTACTGTCTATCTCTGTGCAGCTGCCTACGACGACGCGAGGGCACTTTTGCAGCAGCTGCAAATGCTTCTGAGGAGGCCAGGTAATAACCAGATAATAAAATGAATTTGCTCATTTGCGTCAGCCCGTGGGAACAGCTGACACATGCTAGGAAGACGTGTTTGGCGTGGTGTGACGGATGGTCCAGGCTAACGCTAAGTGGCATGTTGGAAACCTGTATGGGGGTGTGGGGGGGGGGGCAGTTCCAGAGGGGGCCTCCGAGAATCCAGATGTGGTTCAGCTTCGGGGCAGCCGGAATAGGTGCAGGGATGGATCCACGACATGCTGTCCACACCGAGAAGCTGTGGGCAGACAGGGAGTTATGGACTGAAAGTCGTGAAGGAAGATGCTGCGAACTACAGGAGGGACTTATGACCAGGCTGCATCCGCTCTGGGCATTTTTTGCACAAACTGCCCAGAGAGGGGTGGGAGGGGCAGCAGAGATGCATCAAACAACAGTGAGTGACCCAGGAAATGCTGGCAACACCAGCCAGCACTGTTACAAAGCAGACGTAAGCAACACAGGGAAGCCCGGGGCACAGATCCAACTCCTGAGATCACGGCTGCACTACTACAAGCCCCGATGGACTTAGTCTTTCCCTACTGAGTGCTGAGCATGTAGGCTAAATGCACGCATCCACGGTCTTCCATGTCTGGCTTCTAGAATATTCAGATTCCCTCTCTTGACGTCTAAGAGCCCCAGGACCCTGCTACGGCACGTGGAGAGTGACACAGTACCCCGGGCTACCTGGGACACAGGACGATCCTTAGCAGGCAGGCCTACCTGGGACACAGGACGATCCTTAGCAGGCAGGCCTACCTGGGACACAGGACGATCCTTAGCAGGCAGGCCACGGTGGCCGGTCGCCCTGAGTTAGAGGAAGGCGGAACTCCAAGTGCAGTTGCAAACCTAACTGCAGACAGCAAGAGCCAAGTACAAAGCAGTCTGCCCCCCGAGGCTCATCTGCCTGTATTGTACATGAGGACCTGGCTATGCTGGAAAACAAAGCTCCCACGGATGAACGCCTCTCCTGGCTCCCCTTTGAACAACTGGTCTTTTCCGCAGGGAGTCTCAGATCTTGCGCATTGATATTCTGCACAGAGCCCGCTTCCACAGCTCACGCCTGTACTGGTGTTGCCAGGGCCCTCTGTCCACGCAGGTTGTCTGCAGAGGGCAGAGGTGTCCTCCGTGAGGAACAGGCTGCACCCATGACAGCCTCGCTCCATCCAGATGAGCTCGAACACCAGCCCTACCGGCAGCTTCTCTGGCTCCGGCCACTGTGCCGTCAGATGATGTCCTGATGTCCCATGAAGACACCAGGTGATTACTGACAGCAGACGGCTGCAGGACAGGGTGTCTGGTGGAGAAGAGCGCATTTCCTAGTAAACTGGTGGCCAGAAAGCACCGCTCCGAAACAGAGCAAAACACATGGCACCCACAGGCAGGAGAACAAGTTATTTGGGTGAATCATGCCATCAAACACCCGCTTTCATCATGGGGCATCATGGGGGTCATGGCTTCCCCAGGCAAGACACGGAATATTCTGAATGGGAGCCAGAGAGGCAAACAGTGTCTTCCCATTGCTCATCCGTCTGCTTCCTGCAAAATGGGCCATGGTGCCACCTGCTCTGGCCTGGGGCCTCACAGGGACAGAGGAAAACAAGCCAGGACTTCACCCCATGACAGCCACCAGGGGTGTCGGCACAGGACCTGGGACTTTGGATCCTGTGTCATGCTCTGAGCCCTCCAAGCAGCAGAGGCTCAGTGAGCTCTGGGAACTGCTCACAGCCCAAGGCTCCCGTGTGAGAGTTTCAAACCCAGATCTGGCCCCAAAAGGCCTGTCCGGAGCCCCTACATTGTGTCAGACACTGTGCTGAGTACTTGATACAAATGGCAGAGACCCTACCTAGGAATTTCTACGAGACACTACTCTTCCCAGCAGCCATCACAGTTACCGGGCAGCGCTGTGGGGAACATTCTAACTTCAGTCCTCCTCCCAGTCCACGTGCTCTTAACTCCCTAACCCTACCTTTCAGGGTGGATTCGTCACACATTCTGACTCCACAACCCAGACCCTCAGCCATCAGAGCAGGTGCCTGAGACGCACGGCAGAAGACACTGGAGCTGGCATAGCTGAGGACACCAACAATTCTGTGGCCACAGGGATTCTTCATGTTGTCCCTCTAATACCGCACCCCTCGCCCCCACGCCCCTTTCCCTGGGCCCAGTTCCAGCACGGCGCTGACGGCAGAGTCTATGGTTTACAGGTGGAAGCAATCACTAAACCCCGGCTCTCCCGGCCAAGTGTTCCAGAAAACTGTGGGGAGTGGAGCTGAATCACAAGGGAAGAGGACATGACGAGGACGATGATGCCAACACCAAAGACTGAGGGGGCTGAGGGAGGAGAGTGGAGGGGGACGCCCCGTGACACGGCCTCTGGTCCAAGACCGCGGCTCAGCCCCCAGCAACCTCTGAGGCAGGGGCCGTGATGGAGCCCCAGGCCCACGAGGCCACTCCAGAGTGGTGAAGACAAGGCCGTGGGCCCAGCCCCGCCCTGCCCCTCTGCAGACACGAGGGACACAGGGGCTTCCCTGTGCGGGATTTCGGGGTGAAGCAGCAGCTGAGATCTGTCCTTGCAGACCAGGGTGAGAAGGCGGGTCTGGGACAGGGTTGGGGAGGGGTCTGGCTGAGAAACGCAAACTAAAACTCAGATGCCCCAAAATATCATGGCCTCCCGCTGTGCTCTGCGGAGCCAAGGCGTTCACCAGTGTGGCTCCTGGAGGCCAAGCAGGATGGGGAGGGTGCACGGGGTCCCGGGAAGGAAGCAGCAAGGACCGGTCCCTGGGGAGAAATCTGCAGATGGCCAGCAGGAAGCTCAAAGCAGGCGTCTGCCTCTGCAGTTTCCGGGGGAAGCTGGGGTTGGCCTGGCCCAGCCAAGCAGATGTCCCCTGGGAGCTGGAATCCTGGGCACAGCACAGACACCGAGCGTATCTGAAGGCTCCCTGGGGAGACGGTCTTGGGAGTCCTGCTCCAGGGACCCCACGAGGCTCCTGCGTTCCCATCTGTCAGCAGTCTGCCTCTTGGACTTCTCTTCAGTCCTGTGAGATCCCTAAATCCTCTGCACACACTCTCCAGTTTCTCAGATGACACCGTGCACATTTCTGTGGCACACAGGCAGGCCAGGGCACAGGGCACGCGTTGGTTCCTTCGGACTGTGATGCCGAGTTACAGGTCTTCCCACAACAGGCATTCGTTAGCACCCGAGTCTGCGGGTCTACTGGGCACCGGCAGCCGGGGCCAGCCTCGGTGACCATGGCCAGGACAAGTGGGTGGCCTTAGCGCTCATCTGCAGGAGGCTGGCCTGGGCCTGTTCTCAGGGCGAGGCCATGGCATGGGTCCAGGAGAGAGGGGACGCATGTAGGAGGCCTCCTGAGGACCAAGCTCTGGGCCGCAACAGTGTGGCCTCTGCCACGTTCTGTTCACCTAAGCCAGATGTGTGGCCAACCTGGATGGAAACAGCTGGAAAGACCCCAGCTCTTGATGGAAGAGCTGGGGAGACAGACTGCAGGGTGGGGTCACAAGGAGGGGAGGAAGACGGGGGTCATTTCTGTAAGAAGTGCAGCACTGGGGGCCGGTGCTGTGGCACAGTAGCTAAGCTTCTGCTTGCAACACTGGCATCCTATATGGACACTGGTTCAAGTCCCGGATGCTCCTCTTCCAATCCAGCTCTCTGCTTATGGCATGGGAAAGCAGTGGAAGATGGCCCAAGTGCTTGGGTCTCTGCACCACGTGGGAGACCTGGAGACCTGGAGCTTTCCTAGCTTCAGATTGGCCCAGCTCTGGCCGTTGTAGCCATTTGGGAAGTGAACCAGTGGATGGAAGACCTTTCTGTTTGTCTTTCCTTCCCTCTGTCTGTAACTCTGCCTGTCACATAAATAAAATCTTAAAAAAAAAAAAAAAAAGGAGGAGGAGGAGGGAGCAGGAGGAGGGAGGAGGGGAGAGGGAGGAGGAGGAGGAGAAGGAGAAGGAGGGAGCGGGAGGAGGGGAGAGGGTGGAGGAGGAGGAGGAGGAGGAGGAGGAGAAGAAGTGGTGCAGCACTAGAATGAGGGGCACAGCCCGGAACACGGGCCAGGTGATTCGAGGGGATGTGGCAGAGGCCTCTGTCTTTTAATCCAACTTGTTTCTAACTGATGTGAGTAAAGTTGTGGTAGAAGCCTTCCCAAGGTTAGAAGAAGGAAAAGGGAGGAGTAGTCCTGGGAAGGAAATGTGGTTGGTATCTGCTTGCAGCCCCTGTGAATCCCTATGACTTCTGCAACTGCGTTTCCTGTCTGCTTCTATGTACTCATTCAGGTTCTGCTGGCTAGCACAGGGCCATGGTGTTAACCCCTGCCAGACAGCTTGTGGCTCGGTATGCGTGTGGGAAAAAAAAATCTTCAGTAACTATGTTTGCATGTGCAATACTGTATCAATCAAATGTATGAGTATAACCATAGAAGGGAGAGGCTGAAAGCATATGTAAGGGGAGACCCCTCTGTGTTCAGGGCTCAGGCTTTTGGGTAAGAAATTCCACGTGGGCCTTTTGCAGGCATAGTAAAAGACTACCTGCTGTTAAAAAGCCTTGCTGTCAGGCCGGCGCCGTGGCTCAACAGGCTAATCCTCCGCCTTGCGGCGCTGGCACACCGGGTTCTAGTCCTGGTCGGGGCACCGGATTCTGTCCCGGTTGCCCCTCTTCCAGGCCAGCCCTCTGCTGTGGCCCAGGAGTGCAGTGGAGGATGGCCCAGGTGCTTGGGCCCTGCACCCCATGGGGAGACCAGGAGAAGCACCTGGCTCCTGGCTCCTGCCATCGGACAAGCGCGGTGCGCCGGCCGCAGTGCGCCGACCGCGGCGGCCATTGGAGGGTGAACCAACGGCAAAAGGAAGACCTTTCTCTCTGTCTCTCTCTCTCACTGTCCACTCTGCCTGTAAAAAAAAAAAAAAACAAAAAAAAAAAGCCTTGCTGTCTTGTCTCTGCACACAAATCCTGCTACAGGGACACAGTTTCCACTGTCAATACAGAGCTCAACCAGGAGGCAACTCCATAATTCCTGGGCTCAGTGTTGAGGACCAAAGTGGCAAGGGGCCCTGGGCAGGGTCTGGGTGGAGAGGAAAGATGCCTCAAGTGTGAATCCAGAGAACTGTCATGGGGTCAGCATTGTGGAGCAAGTTACACCTCTGCTTGTGACACCTGCATCCCATATGGACACCAGTTCAAGTCCCAGCTGCTCCACTTCTGATCCAGCTCCCTGCAAATGGTCTGGGAAAGCAGTGGAAGATGGCCCAAGTGCTTGGGTCCCAGCCACCCTGTGGGAGACCCAGATGGAGCTCCTGGCTCCTGACTACGGTGGTCAGGCTGCCTTTTGAATCAATAAAATAAAACTGCGAAACAAGCCAGCAAACAAAAAGCACCCATCCTTCCGATCAGAGAACAATGACACCCCTGGCGCAGACAAAGATGGCAGCTCTCCGAGGACACCGAGCCTGGGGTTCGTGTTGTTGGAACTGAGGTGTGAGTGCAACAATCAAACAGGTTCTTCGCTGCGAACACGGGACTCTGACTCTGGCTTGAGACAGCAGAGAGGCAGGCTAGCTGCAGCGGAAGCTGGGCTGTCAGTTCAAGGCTGAGAGGCCAGAAGCAGTCCCAGAAACCATCTGCAAAGCCGTGCCAGGGAGAAACTCAAGCCCTGGCTTGCCCTGCTACCATGCTGCCACCGCCTCCGCCTGTGCAATGCTCACTGCTTCCCCCTTTCCATCGTAAGACTCAAACCCAGTTCTGTGCATCTCAGTGCTCAACACTTGGTCCAGGGGCTCAGTTCTGGCTGCAGAGAGAACAGCAGGGCACCTGGCTCCCAGCGCAGCAGGGGGTTTCTGCCTCCTTCCCAGAACCTTCCAGATCAAAGAGGGGGATGGGACACCAGGTCCTGGTAGGTCAAGCACCAATGTCTGCCACAAGCCCCTGCTCCAACATCCCCTAAGAACTGACAGCCCAATCTGCCCTGCACAGTCAGAAGCAATCTCACACACCTCGGAAGGAATGTAGACGGTGATGCCGGGGACTTCGGACAAGATGCCCACACCCGTCCTTACTGGACTCTGGGGTCTGCTGTCCCGACACAGCCTGTTTTTGACACTGCTGGGGCCCTAGCAAGCCAGCAGTGCCTTCCGTTCATCAGTGCTACAATCTCCTGAGCTGTGCACCAAGTGTGGAGAGCTCCCTGGACCAGGGGCTCTGGGGACTGTTTTTAATTTACCGGTAAGTAAAAAGGGAAAATGTGGCATCTTTGAGCACCGCTGCCCTGGTCTGTTAAACAAAGAGAAGCAATCCCCGTGCCAGTGTCATTCTACTAACCTGAACCTGATAACATGGTGGTGGCAGGATGGCCCAGAGGGTAACTGGCACCTCCCACCACTTCCACCTGCAGCACTTGGCTGGGCCAGATGTTGATGTGGGACGGGTCACTGCACCACGGAGGGCTGCTGGGGCTGGCAGTCGTCCAGTTGGAGCAGGGAGCACTGCCTTCCCCGGGCTGTTCCCTCTCTCTCAGCTTTCATTCAGCTCTGGCCCATCAGAGGGCAGCAGATCAAAGGATTCACCCCCAGAGTGCAATGGTCAGTGGAGAAAAGTCCCAGCTCTGGGGTCGCTGAGCTGGGCTGGAGCCACAGCATCTCAATCCACTAGCTGGGGGAAGGGGGGCGAATGCGGTGTCTGATAAAGATACTGCTGCTTCGTAGCAATACAGCTGCTGGGGTGGGTGCTCAGCCTGGTTGCTAAGACACCTGTGCTACACATCAAAGTGCCTCGGTTCAATTCCCAGCTGCAGCTCCTGAAGCCACTGTTTCTGCATGCACACCATGGGAGGCAGCAGTGATGGCTCGATTCACTGGGCTCCTGCCACCATGCTGGACCGCATTCCCAGCTCCTGCCTTCAGCCCAGCCCAGTCCAGCCCCAGCCCCAGCTGTTATAGGCATTTGGAGAGTGAACCAGAGGATGGGGGAGATCTCTCTTTCTCCTTCTCTTCTCTCTGCCTCTCAAGTAAACATAATTAATTAAAATAATAATAATAATAAGTCACCTCTGGGCTCCACGTACTAAGGAATACACTTTTTACAGTAAGAAGCTCTTTCCAGTTTCCAGTAACCACTTACAAAGGCAAACTGTGTTCTTGGAAGAGACAAGTTAAGCAGAAACAATTGAAAACTCTGAAGGTCAGCAAGGTTACTAAACTTAGCACACCTGCTATTTTCCATATGCCCGAGTTTAATCTTCAGACAAAACAGTCTTTATTAAAACATTGAAAAACGAAAGCAGGAGCCACACAGTCTTAGGGGGCGTTGGGGTCTGCTGCAAGCAGCGGAATAGGCCACTCTTAGAGTCTCTCCCTTCGGCTCGATTCCCTGGTACCTGGATTTCTATATTAAAACACCCTCTTGGCCGGCGCCTGCAGCACCGGCACCCTGGGTTCTAGACTCGGTTGGGGCGCTGGATTCTGTCCCGGTTGCTCCTCTTCCAGGCCAGCTCTCTGCTGTGGCCCGGGAGTGCAGTGGAGGATGGCCCAGGTCCTTGGGCCCTGCACCTGCATGGGAGACCAGGAGGAAGCACCTGGCTCCTGGCTTCATATCAGCGCAGTGCACTGGCCGCAACATGCCAGTCATAGCAGCCACTTGGGGGGTGAACCAATGGTCTCTTTGATTTTTTCCTTCTCTCGATCTGTATGTGTGTGTGTGTGTGTGTGTGTTCTGGGGGAAGAATGTGATATAAAGGAGGTAGTGAATTCCATTTGTTGGGCCAGTAGGGATATTATTTACTCTTGGAGAGGGCGTAAAAACATGAAATTGTACTAGTACATCAGGAAAAAGGCCTAATTTCCACCTCCCTACACATTATTGTTTGGTCCAACAATCAACTCCTAGGAAAGTCTCTCACAGTTTTAGCAAAAAGCAGCTGCAGTAGATAAGGAAGCTGTGGCTTATTCCTCAACGGTGGCTGAAACATGGATGCATGAGGAAAACGCTGTGCTGGGGAGAGAAGCCGGTCACCAAGGACCAGGCTGTGTGATTCTGTCCATACACAATGTCCATCATCGGTGCTATGGAAGGAAACGATCCATGACCACCAGGAGGGGGAGCCAAACGGCGGATGGCAGCTGTTGGATACCAGGTTCCTTCCGGGATGATGGAAACGCTTTGCTGATGATGGTAATGGCTGTACAGCTCTGGGAATACACTAAACACCAATGGATTTAAACGGCTAAGGCATAGGAATGGGAATTACATCTGAACACCGCCATCGGTAAAAATAAAGCAGAAGTACTGGAGCTACTGGGGGATTACACAGCAGCCAGTGTCTCGAGCCCTTCTGAAAGATTAGCTCATGCAAGTTTTATGAGGAACCGACACAGTGGTTACCATTATTTTCTCCAGTTTGCAGGCAAAGCGGCTCTGTTGCGGAGACACTGGGTTACGTACTCGCCTAAATGAGTGGGCTGGTGAACCAGACGGCTGGATTTGTAGTTAAGCCCTCCACCATAGTCCTCGATCCTCAGTTCTGCCCATATACACAGAGGTGCAGGCTCAGGGAGGGGCCCGTGGCAGGACACTGGACACAACCTAAGTGTCCACCAGCAGGGGACTACTTAAATACATGCGGGCATCTTGTCTCCTGAAAGAATGAGATGTGTCTTCCAAAGTCGCTACGGGAAGACAACCACCCAAACAAGGTGAGCCTCATTGGAATTCTGTTTCACAAAGAGTTACATATACAATAAATATGTATACACACACACACACACACACCATTTTGACACTTTTCCCATCTTCTTCCATAAAAAAAATCAACTTTTTTCTAAAAATGAGGTCAAAGGTAGCAGGCCCACTCAGTGTTCCCCTGGATACCCTCTGGCACTATTTTTAATTAATTAATTAATTTTTGAAAGGTAGAGACAGAGCTCTTCCTTCGTTTGCTTCCCTCCCCAAATGCCCACCACAACTGGGGCTGCGCTTGACTGAAGCAGGAAGGGCCACCCTGTCCCGGTGTCCCACATGGGTGGCAGGGTCCCTAGTGTGTGGGCCATCACGCTGCCTCCCGTGGGGAGCATCAGAGGGAAGCTGGAGTCAGGTGTTGGTGAAACCAGGCACGGAGCTACGGGATGTGTGTCCCACTCGGCGTCTAAGGCACTGGGCCAGACACCCACCCTGGCTTTGGGCCTTCAAACCACGGGCATGGTAGTGGCTCCCTAGGGAAGCCTTCTCAGGCTCACCCTCCAGGGCAGGGCCTCACACTACCACCACCCCAGGAGAGCCCTCACGGGGCCTGCTGTCACCCAGGGCCACCATTTTGGCGTCATGTGTCTGTTAAGATTAAGGAAGCTCTGAGAACATGGCAGCTGCACGTGCAGCCTCGGGTGGGACATGAGAACATGATTTATTCCTGCGATTAAGCACGTTCCCTCTCATCTGGTCCCGGAGAATTTATACAGCCGTAATCTTTTCCATCGCTAATGCTCTTCATTATCTTTTCCTAATTAATTGAGGTATGTAAATTCATTGATCTAAAACCTTTGCAGGCATAAACATTACTCACGAAGTGATCCGGCGCCACACTGTTAGCAGATCAGGCTTAATCAGATTCTACCGGTTTTTAAATTATACATGTTATTAGACAAGATTCATTTAATTTTGCATCTAACAGCTACCACTTATTATATTGGCTTCTCCCAGACATTTTATAGCAACTTACTGTCAAATCTGTACTTCACCAACTTGGTAAGGACACAATTAACATTTTTTATAACAATGTTAAAGAGTTTTTTTTTTTTTTTAATTTAGTTTTCTGAAATGGATACATACACATAGTGGTGGTGGTGGGTGGGGGAGTGTGCTCTCTCCCATCCATTGGTTCACTCCCTAAAAACCTGCAACAGCAGGGGAGGCCTGACCAAAACCTCAATCCAGGTCTCCTACATGGACGCAGGGACCCAAATAGCAGAGCCATCCCCTGCAGCCTCCCAGGATCAGCATCAGCAGGAAACCGGATTTGGGAGCAGAGCCAGGACTCGAACCCAGGCAATCTGATACGGAATGTTGGTGTCCCACGGGGCGTCTTAACCTCTGGACAGATTCCTGCCCCAGGCTGGTGCCGAGGCTCAACAGGCTAATCCTCCGCCTTGCGGTGCCAGCACACCAGGTTCTAGTGCCGGTCGGGGCGCCGGATTCTGTCCTGGTTGCCCCTCTTCCAGGCCAGCTCTCTGCTGTGGCCCGGGAGTGCAGTGGAGGATGGCCCAAGTGCTTGGGCCCTGCACCCCATGGGAGACCAGGAGAAGCACCTGGCTCCTGCCATTGGATCAGCGTGGTGCGCCAGCCGCGGCGGCCATTGGAGAGTGAATCAATGGCAAAGGAAGACCTTTCTCTCTGTCTCTCTCTCTCACTGTCCACTCTGCCTGTCAAAAAAAAAAAAAAATTCCTGCCCCAATGACATAGGTCTAAATATGTGACGTAACAGGGGGCTCTGGTTTGATATGCAGTCTGATTTAAAGTACTTTTGGAAAGAAAAAAGAAAAAAGTTAAGATTAAGGAAGCTATATTAACCAAGTGAAATGTCTCAAGTTGCTACTTTTTAGATCAATACAAAATCTTTTCACCAGAGTATTTATGGCTTGTGACAGCAGTATTTCACCTGAATCCTACATAAAGAAAGAGGTAGTAAAAAAATTTAATGGTGAAATTTTTTATCCAAACCTGTACTGAACAGAACCTACCAGGGTTTTCCAAAAATTACGTAGGATCTGGGGGGACTAATACAGAATTTGAAACATGCAAGTGAGTTTCTAAATCCTGGGAACTGCAAAATACATGCACTCAGCACTGTGGCACTGAAATGCTCCGTTTTCTAAGCTCTCATTATTTTTTCCATTTTCCAGTCTGATCCCTTGACCAATCAGCTGATCACTGCACCCCTTTGGGATCACGCTCCTTTTTAGTATTTCATTTAGTCACAGAAAATAGGCCCAGCGAGGAGGTGAAATGTTCTCATTCGGGGAAACGAGTGTTTGAAGCAGGAATAATCAGCAAAAGGAAGATGGAAAGATTCCATCGTCGATCAAAAGCTAGAGAGACACCAGTTTTGCCGACACCACGTCGAGCGGCCAGGGAGGGGGCTCTGCAAGCTTCCTGGCATCTGTCTGGTAGCTCCAGAAACCCCGAGGAACGGCGAGGGTGGAGGGGCTCCAGGGCTGCTCTGCTGGGCCGGGCGGGCCCTGAGCACTGTCTATAGGCCCGGAAGTCATGGTCTGCTGCAGGGGAGAGCATCCCCAGGGAAGCCTAAGACAGGCGCACTCACATCACAACCCCCGTTTCTCCTTGGCTCCTTCGTGGGAGTCTTGGATCCGTTACCAGTCAGGCTCTCCAGAGAACCAACAGACCCTGGGCAGACATGTAAGGGGAGGTGTATCATGGGACTCACCTGACTATGGAGGCCCAGTCCCCGACCTGCCCTCTGCACCCTGGAGACCCGGGAAGCTGGAGCCTGAAACCCGAGGTGGAAGGACAGATGCCCCAGCTAGAACAGGAGGCAAAGCCTCCCTTCCTCCACTTCCTGGTTCTCTTCAGGTCCTCAGCAGCCCCGTGATGCCCCACACTGCTGAGCACAGATCTCCAGTCTCCTGCAGAACCACCTTCTCACACTGCTCTGCCAGCCATCTGGGCACCCAAGGCCCAGTCAAGTGCACACAGCACAGGAACCACCCGGGAGCTACGGCAGTGACTCGCCCTGCCGTGCAGCTGAGGCACACAGAAGCGTGTGTATTACCGTCGCACGTGAGTTCCAGAATACTCTGAAAACTGCACTTTAATGTAAGTAGTTTCCTTGGAAATCCTGTAGGCTCTATTTTATGCATTTTAAATGGTATTCTGCTTGTGGTCTGGGGGCTTCACCAACTTGCTGAAGGGGTCCAGGGCACAATCAGGCTAAGGCGTCCTGACTCGGGACAAAGAGCTGACACAGACAGAGCAGTGTGACGCCTGTGCTGCTCTGCCACATGACAGCCGCTGGCAGGGGTGGAAGGAGGACCACACCTCTAATCAGACACAACTTTTCAAGGAAGGCTCAGAACTCCCTAATTAGTAATATTAGGGAGATTAGCTCAGACCACTTTTAATCAGCCTCAACAGAAGGGAGGCATTGTCACTGATTGCTGGGCTGTTTTCATGGAGCTTATAATGGATGCGAAGCAGTGAGGAAGCCATGGGGCCTGGCTGATTGCTCTCTGGTTACTGCTCAGCATTCGGCCCGCTCACGCCGTCTGCAGAATCTACACTCCAGGGCCCGGTGATATTTCGGCGAAGCCTTCACTCTCTTGCACACACTTAACGCCCCCTTTCCATTTCTGAATGCTAAACTGCATGGCAAATTGTCTTGAAATCTTGGCATTTCTCGCAGCCAAGAGTAGACACTCAAAAAAAAAAAAAAAACCAATCTTAAAGCTCATTATACAGTTGAGCAAATGAATGTAAATTAACCAGGCTCCTTAAAAAAATA
The DNA here is from genome assembly GCA_949820135.1 of Sylvilagus floridanus. Lineage (NCBI taxonomy): Eukaryota > Metazoa > Chordata > Mammalia > Lagomorpha > Leporidae > Sylvilagus > Sylvilagus floridanus. The sequence goes on along the minus strand of OX463234.1, from coordinate 38,996,793 downwards.
ACAAAAAAAAGCCAATCCTACTTTATTACAGATAAAAGGGTTTCTGCTCGATGGAAGCTTTCGGAGCGTCTGCAGTGTGGTCGGCAGCACAGGTCTCAATGCTTGGGGGACACGAATGGAGGCTGTCAGGTGCACAAAGAGGCAGTCGGGAAGGGAAGGTGCCCGCGGGTCCCTGTCCCTGAATGACGTCATCCTGGGGACAACAGAGCCCGGTGGCCAGCGATCATTGAGCCCAAACGCTGGAGCCCAGCCCACACCTGCTGATCCATGTGGACTTCAAGCCAAAAGCAATGCTTAGCTGACTTCCCAGAGCGCGTGTGAGGGTGCTCACCGCAGTGTTCCTGAGATTAACTCCAACCTGGAGGTATGCGAGGAGATTATCACTCCTGGCTATGACTAGGGGAGAGGATTAGCCAATTGTGAAATCCCCATTGACGGGACGCATGCAGTTATTAAGAGCCTGACATCAATCTGTAGTACCACGATAGAAAGATTTTTCCAGACAGATGGAACGGGGAGATGTAAATCGCAGAACAATTTGCACAGAATGATCTCATTTGTAGTTAAGAAGAGGGTGCTCACATCCGTGCACACTTCCAACTACGGCGGGTCCAAGGAGAGGGCTCGTGGGGGATGGCACTCACGGTGTATCCTAAATCCCGACGGGAACCTACTCACATATCACTTGTGTAATTTTTAAGATTTAAACAAATAATAAGACAGATCCATAGCTACTCTAGTTTGATTTATATGAGAGATCAGAATGCCAAAAAAAAAAAAATTGCCTGCCTCTACATTTCCTGGTGCAGCAGACTTGTGTTTGCTTTGTTGACTGATGCAAAGCCCTTTAGCATAGTACTGGACACAAAGGAGACACTCCATAAAGATATCTGTACTGGGTGTCTACCATGCGCTGGTGACTTGCTAAGGATCATGGGAAACACAAATACAGGTGGTTTACCTGACCTCACCCACTAAACACCTTTTCCACGGCCACCAGTGTTAAGCCATAAATGAAAATACACACACACACACACACTCACTTGCATACACAGCATATACACAAACACCCTCCACCACACACATACACACCACACTCGCGCTGGGAACTTAGCTTGGGGAAGAGGTTGGAGGGATGAGATAAGGCCCTTTCCTGGCCAGAGCCTTAATCCTGGCTTTGATTTCAGAAGTCTGGTTCTGAGGTTTTGCTAATCACAGGATGTCACACTGTCAGAATAAGGTCCGTGGGTTGGTGCCTGCCTAGTAGGATGGTAAGAACCACCTGCAGTTCTGAGGTTTTGCTAATCACAGGATGTCACACTGTCAGAATAAGGTCCGTGGGTTGGTGCCTGCCTAGTAGGATGGTAAGAACCACCTGCAGTTCTGAGGTTTTGCTAATCACAGGATGTCACACTGTCAGAATAAGGTCCGTGGGTTGGTGCCTGCCTAGTAGGATGGTAAGAACCACCTGCAGTTCTGAGGTTTTGCTAATCACAGGATGTCACACTGTCAGAATAAGGTCCGTGGGTTGGTGCCTGCCTAGTAGGATGGTAAGAACCACCTGCAGTTCTGAGGTTTTGCTAATCACAGGATGTCCCACTGTCAGAATAAGGTCCGTGGGTTGGTGCCTGCCTAGTAGGATGGTAAGAACCACCTGCAGTTCTGAGGTTTTGCTAATCACAGGATGTCACACTGTCAGAATAAGGTCCGTGGGTTGGTGCCTGCCTAGTAGGATGGTAAGAACCACCTGCAGTTCTGAGGTTTTGCTAATCACAGGATGTCACACTGTCAGAATAAGGTCCGTGGGTTGGTGCCTGCCTAGTAGGATGGTAAGAACCACCTGCAGTTCTGAGGTTTTGCTAATCACAGGATGTCACACTGTCAGAATAAGGTCCGTGGGTTGGTGTCTGCCTAGTAGGATGGTAAGAACCACCTGCAGTTCTGAGGTTTTGCTAATCACAGGATGTCACACTGTCAGAATAAGGTCCGTGGGTTGGTGTCTGCCTAGTAGGATGGTAAGAACCACCTGCAGTTCTGAGGTTTTGCTAATCACAGGATGTCACACTGTCAGAATAAGGTCCGTGGGTTGGTGCCTGCCTAGTAGGATGGTAAGAACCACCTGCAGTTCTGAGGTTTTGCTAATCACAGGATGTCACACTGTCAGAATAAGGTCCGTGGGTTGGTGCCTGCCTAGTAGGATGGTAAGAACCACCTGCAGTTCTGAGGTTTTGCTAATCACAGGATGTCACACTGTCAGAATAAGGTCCGTGGGTTGGTGTCTGCCTAGTAGGATGGTAAGAACCACCTGCAGTTCTGAGGTTTTGCTAATCACAGGATGTCACACTGTCAGAATAAGGTCCGTGGGTTGGTGTCTGCCTAGTAGGATGGTAAGAACCACCTGCAGTTCTGAGGTTTTGCTAATCACAGGATGTCACACTGTCAGAATAAGGTCCGTGGGTTGGTGTCTGCCTAGTAGGATGGTAAGAACCACCTGCAGTTCTGAGGTTTTGCTAATCACAGGATGTCCCACTGTCAGAATAAGGTCCGTGGGTTGGTGCCTGCCTAGTAGGATGGTAAGAACCACCTGCAGTTCTGAGGTTTTGCTAATCACAGGATGTCACACTGTCAGAATAAGGTCCGTGGGTTGGTGCCTGCCTAGTAGGATGGTAAGAACCACCTGCAGTTCTGAGGTTTTGCTAATCACAGGATGTCACACTGTCAGAATAAGGTCCGTGGGTTGGTGTCTGCCTAGTAGGATGGTAAGAACCACCTGCAGTTCTGAGGTTTTGCTAATCACAGGATGTCACACTGTCAGAATAAGGTCCGTGGGTTGGTGCCTGCCTAGTAGGATGGTAAGAACCACCTGCAGTTCTGAGGTTTTGCTAATCACAGGATGTCACACTGTCAGAATAAGGTCCGTGGGTTGGTGCCTGCCTAGTAGGATGGTAAGAACCACCTGCAGTTCTGAGGTTTTGCTAATCACAGGATGTCACACTGTCAGAATAAGGTCCGTGGGTTGGTGCCTGCCTAGTAGGATGGTAAGAACCACCTGCAGTTCTGAGGTTTTGCTAATCACAGGATGTCACACTGTCAGAATAAGGTCCGTGGGTTGGTGCCTGCCTAGTAGGATGGTAAGAACCACCTGCAGTTCTGAGGTTTTGCTAATCACAGGATGTCACACTGTCAGAATAAGGTCCGTGGGTTGGTGTCTGCCTAGTAGGATGGTAAGAACCACCTGCAGTTCTGAGGTTTTGCTAATCACAGGATGTCACACTGTCAGAATAAGGTCCGTGGGTTGGTGCCTGCCTAGTAGGATGGTAAGAACCACCTGCAGTTCTGAGGTTTTGCTAATCACAGGATGTCACACTGTCAGAATAAGGTCCGTGGGTTGGTGCCTGCCTAGTAGGATGGTAAGAACCACCTGCAGTTCTGAGGTTTTGCTAATCACAGGATGTCACACTGTCAGAATAAGGTCCGTGGGTTGGTGTCTGCCTAGTAGGATGGTAAGAACCACCTGCAGTTCTGAGGTTTTGCTAATCACAGGATGTCACACTGTCAGAATAAGGTCCGTGGGTTGGTGCCTGCCTAGTAGGATGGTAAGAACCACCTGCAGTTCTGAGGTTTTGCTAATCACAGGATGTCACACTGTCAGAATAAGGTCCGTGGGTTGGTGCCTGCCTAGTAGGATGGTAAGAACCACCTGCAGTTCTGAGGTTTTGCTAATCACAGGATGTCACACTGTCAGAATAAGGTCCGTGGGTTGGTGTCTGCCTAGTAGGATGGTAAGAACCACCTGCAGTTCTGAGGTTTTGCTAATCACAGGATGTCACACTGTCAGAATAAGGTGCGTGGGTTGGTGTCTGCCTAGTAGGATGGTAAGAACCACCTGCAGTTCTGAGGTTTTGCTAATCACAGGATGTCACACTGTCAGAATAAGGTCCGTGGGTTGGTGTCTGCCTAGTAGGATGGTAAGAACCACCTGCAGTTCTGAGGTTTTGCTAATCACAGGATGTCACACTGTCAGAATAAGGTCCGTGGGTTGGTGCCTGCCTAGTAGGATGGTAAGAACCACCTGCAGTTCTGAGGTTTTGCTAATCACAGGATGTCACACTGTCACAATAAGGTCCGTGGGTTGGTGCCTGCCTAGTAGGATGGTAAGAACCACCTGCAGTTCTGAGGTTTTGCTAATCACAGGATGTCACACTGTCAGAATAAGGTCCGTGGGTTGGTGTCTGCCTAGTAGGATGGTAAGAACCACCTGCAGTTCTGAGGTTTTGCTAATCACAGGATGTCACACTGTCAGAATAAGGTCCGTGGGTTGGTGCCTGCCTAGTAGGATGGTAAGAACCACCTGCAGTTCTGAGGTTTTGCTAATCACAGGATGTCACACTGTCAGAATAAGGTCCGTGGGTTGGTGTCTGCCTAGTAGGATGGTAAGAACCACCTGCAGTTCTGAGGTTTTGCTAATCACAGGATGTCACACTGTCAGAATAAGGTCCGTGGGTTGGTGCCTGCCTAGTAGGATGGTAAGAACCACCTGCAGTTCTGAGGTTTTGCTAATCACAGGATGTCACACTGTCAGAATAAGGTCCGTGGGTTGGTGTCTGCCTAGTAGGATGGTAAGAACCACCTGCAGTTCTGAGGTTTTGCTAATCACAGGATGTCACACTGTCAGAATAAGGTCCGTGGGTTGGTGCCTGCCTAGTAGGATGGTAAGAACCACCTGCAGTTCTGAGGTTTTGCTAATCACAGGATGTCACACTGTCAGAATAAGGTCCGTGGGTTGGTGCCTGCCTAGTAGGATGGTAAGAACCACCTGCAGTTCTGAGGTTTTGCTAATCACAGGATGTCACACTGTCAGAATAAGGTCCGTGGGTTGGTGTCTGCCTAGTAGGATGGTAAGAACCACCTGCAGTTCTGAGGTTTTGCTAATCACAGGATGTCACACTGTCAGAATAAGGTCCGTGGGTTGGTGTCTGCCTAGTAGGATGGTAAGAACCACCTGCAGTTCTGAGGTTTTGCTAATCACAGGATGTCACACTGTCAGAATAAGGTCCGTGGGTTGGTGCCTGCCTAGTAGGATGGTAAGAACCACCTGCAGTTCTGAGGTTTTGCTAATCACAGGATGTCACACTGTCAGAATAAGGTCCGTGGGTTGGTGCCTGCCTAGTAGGATGGTAAGAACCACCTGCAGTTCTGAGGTTTTGCTAATCACAGGATGTCACACTGTCAGAATAAGGTCCGTGGGTTGGTGCCTGCCTAGTAGGATGGTAAGAACCACCTGCAGTTCTGAGGTTTTGCTAATCACAGGATGTCCCACTGTCAGAATAAGGTCCGTGGGTTGGTGCCTGCCTAGTAGGATGGTAAGAACCACCTGCAGTTCTGAGGTTTTGCTAATCACAGGATGTCCCACTGTCAGAATAAGGTCCGTGGGTTGGTGCCTGCCTAGTAGGATGGTAAGAACCACCTGCAGTTCTGAGGTTTTGCTAATCACAGGATGTCACACTGTCAGAATAAGGTCCGTGGCTTGGTGTCTGCCTAGTAGGATGGTAAGAACCACCTGCAGTTCTGAGGTTTTGCTAATCACAGGATGTCACACTGTCAGAATAAGGTCCGTGGCTTGGTGTCTGCCTAGTAGGATGGTAAGAACCACCTGCAGTTCTGAGGTTTTGCTAATCACAGGATGTCACACTGTCAGAATAAGGTCCGTGGGTTGGTGCCTGCCTAGTAGGATGGTAAGAACCACCTGCAGTTCTGAGGTTTTGCTAATCACAGGATGTCACACTGTCAGAATAAGGTCCGTGGGTTGGTGCCTGCCTAGTAGGATGGTAAGAACCACCTGCAGTTCTGAGGTTTTGCTAATCACAGGATGTCACACTGTCAGAATAAGGTCCGTGGGTTGGTGCCTGCCTAGTAGGATGGTAAGAACCACCTGCAGTTCTGAGGTTTTGCTAATCACAGGATGTCACACTGTCAGAATAAGGTCCGTGGGTTGGTGCCTGCCTAGTAGGATGGTAAGAACCACCTGCAGTTCTGAGGTTTTGCTAATCACAGGATGTCACACTGTCAGAATAAGGTCCGTGGGTTGGTGCCTGCCTAGTAGGATGGTAAGAACCACCTGCAGTTCTGAGGTTTTGCTAATCACAGGATGTCACACTGTCAGAATAAGGTCCGTGGGTTGGTGCCTGCCTAGTAGGATGGTAAGAACCACCTGCAGTTCTGAGGTTTTGCTAATCACAGGATGTCACACTGTCAGAATAAGGTCCGTGGGTTGGTGCCTGCCTAGTAGGATGGTAAGAACCACCTGCAGTTCTGAGGTTTTGCTAATCACAGGATGTCACACTGTCAGAATAAGGTCCGTGGGTTGGTGTCTGCCTAGTAGGATGGTAAGAACCACCTGCAGTTCTGAGGTTTTGCTAATCACAGGATGTCACACTGTCAGAATAAGGTCCGTGGGTTGGTGCCTGCCTAGTAGGATGGTAAGAACCACCTGCAGTTCTGAGGTTTTGCTAATCACAGGATGTCACACTGTCACAATAAGGTCCGTGGGTTGGTGCCTGCCTAGTAGGATGGTAAGAACCACCTGCAGTTCTGAGGTTTTGCTAATCACAGGATGTCACACTGTCAGAATAAGGTCCGTGGGTTGGTGCCTGCCTAGTAGGATGGTAAGAACCACCTGCAGTTCTGAGGTTTTGCTAATCACAGGATGTCACACTGTCAGAATAAGGTCCGTGGGTTGGTGTCTGCCTAGTAGGATGGTAAGAACCACCTGCAGTTCTGAGGTTTTGCTAATCACAGGATGTCACACTGTCAGAATAAGGTCCGTGGGTTGGTGCCTGCCTAGTAGGATGGTAAGAACCACCTGCAGTTCTGAGGTTTTGCTAATCACAGGATGTCACACTGTCAGAATAAGGTCCGTGGGTTGGTGTCTGCCTAGTAGGATGGTAAGAACCACCTGCAGTTCTGAGGTTTTGCTAATCACAGGATGTCACACTGTCAGAATAAGGTCCGTGGGTTGGTGCCTGCCTAGTAGGATGGTAAGAACCACCTGCAGTTCTGAGGTTTTGCTAATCACAGGATGTCACACTGTCAGAATAAGGTCCGTGGGTTGGTGCCTGCCTAGTAGGATGGTAAGAACCACCTGCAGTTCTGAGGTTTTGCTAATCACAGGATGTCACACTGTCACAATAAGGTCCGTGGGTTGGTGTCTGCCTAGTAGGATGGTAAGAACCACCTGCAGTTCTGAGGTTTTGCTAATCACAGGATGTCACACTGTCACAATAAGGTCCGTGGGTTGGTGCCTGCCTAGTAGGATGGTAAGAACCACCTGCAGTTCTGAGGTTTTGCTAATCACAGGATGTCACACTGTCAGAATAAGGTCCGTGGGTTGGTGTCTGCCTAGTAGGATGGTAAGAACCACCTGCAGTTCTGAGGTTTTGCTAATCACAGGATGTCACACTGTCAGAATAAGGTCCGTGGGTTGGTGCCTGCCTAGTAGGATGGTAAGAACCACCTGCAGTTCTGAGGTTTTGCTAATCACAGGATGTCACACTGTCAGAATAAGGTCCGTGGGTTGGTGCCTGCCTAGTAGGATGGTAAGAACCACCTGCAGTTCTGAGGTTTTGCTAATCACAGGATGTCACACTGTCAGAATAAGGTCCGTGGGTTGGTGCCTGCCTAGTAGGATGGTAAGAACCACCTGCAGTTCTGAGGTTTTGCTAATCACAGGATGTCACACTGTCAGAATAAGGTCCGTGGGTTGGTGCCTGCCTAGTAGGATGGTAAGAACCACCTGCAGTTCTGAGGTTTTGCTAATCACAGGATGTCACACTGTCAGAATAAGGTCCGTGGGTTGGTGTCTGCCTAGTAGGATGGTAAGAACAACCTGCAGTTCTGAGGTTTTGCTAATCACAGGATGTCACACTGTCAGAATAAGGTCCGTGGGTTGGTGTCTGCCTAGTAGGATGGTAAGAACCACCTGCAGTTCTGAGGTTTTGCTAATCACAGGATGTCACACTGTCAGAATAAGGTCCGTGGGTTGGTGCCTGCCTAGTAGGATGGTAAGAACCACCTGCAGTTCTGAGGTTTTGCTAATCACAGGATGTCACACTGTCAGAATAAGGTCCGTGGGTTGGTGCCTGCCTAGTAGGATGGTAAGAACCACCTGCAGTTCTGAGGTTTTGCTAATCACAGGATGTCACACTGTCAGAATAAGGTCCGTGGGTTGGTGCCTGCCTAGTAGGATGGTAAGAACCACCTGCAGTTCTGAGGTTTTGCTAATCACAGGATGTCACACTGTCAGAATAAGGTCCGTGGGTTGGTGTCTGCCTAGTAGGATGGTAAGAACCACCTGCAGTTCTGAGGTTTTGCTAATCACAGGATGTCACACTGTCAGAATAAGGTCCGTGGGTTGGTGCCTGCCTAGTAGGATGGTAAGAACCACCTGCAGTTCTGAGGTTTTGCTAATCACAGGATGTCACACTGTCAGAATAAGGTCCGTGGGTTGGTGCCTGCCTAGTAGGATGGTAAGAACCACCTGCAGTTCTGAGGTTTTGCTAATCACAGGATGTCACACTGTCAGAATAAGGTCCGTGGGTTGGTGCCTGCCTAGTAGGATGGTAAGAACCACCTGCAGTTCTGAGGTTTTGCTAATCACAGGATGTCACACTGTCAGAATAAGGTCCGTGGGTTGGTGTCTGCCTAGTAGGATGGTAAGAACCACCTGCAGTTCTGAGGTTTTGCTAATCACAGGATGTCACACTGTCACAATAAGGTCCGTGGGTTGGTGCCTGCCTAGTAGGATGGTAAGAACCACCTGCAGTTCTGAGGTTTTGCTAATCACAGGATGTCACACTGTCACAATAAGGTCCGTGGGTTGGTGCCTGCCTAGTAGGATGGTAAGAACCACCTGCAGTTCTGAGGTTTTGCTAATCACAGGATGTCACACTGTCAGAATAAGGTCCGTGGGTTGGTGCCTGCCTAGTAGGATGGTAAGAACCACCTGCAGTTCTGAGGTTTTGCTAATCACAGGATGTCACACTGTCAGAATAAGGTCCGTGGGTTGGTGCCTGCCTAGTAGGATGGTAAGAACCACCTGCAGTTCTGAGGTTTTGCTAATCACAGGATGTCACACTGTCAGAATAAGGTCCGTGGGTTGGTGTCTGCCTAGTAGGATGGTAAGAACCACCTGCAGTTCTGAGGTTTTGCTAATCACAGGATGTCACACTGTCAGAATAAGGTCCGTGGGTTGGTGTCTGCCTAGTAGGATGGTAAGAACCACCTGCAGTTCTGAGGTTTTGCTAATCACAGGATGTCACACTGTCAGAATAAGGTCCGTGGGTTGGTGCCTGCCTAGTAGGATGGTAAGAACCACCTGCAGTTCTGAGGTTTTGCTAATCACAGGATGTCACACTGTCAGAATAAGGTCCGTGGGTTGGTGCCTGCCTAGTAGGATGGTAAGAACCACCTGCAGTTCTGAGGTTTTGCTAATCACAGGATGTCACACTGTCAGAATAAGGTCCGTGGGTTGGTGTCTGCCTAGTAGGATGGTAAGAACCACCTGCAGTTCTGAGGTTTTGCTAATCACAGGATGTCACACTGTCACAATAAGGTCCGTGGGTTGGTGCCTGCCTAGTAGGATGGTAAGAACCACCTGCAGTTCTGAGGTTTTGCTAATCACAGGATGTCACACTGTCAGAATAAGGTCCGTGGGTTGGTGTCTGCCTAGTAGGATGGTAAGAACCACCTGCAGTTCTGAGGTTTTGCTAATCACAGGATGTCACACTGTCAGAATAAGGTCCGTGGGTTGGTGCCTGCCTAGTAGGATGGTAAGAACCACCTGCAGTTCTGAGGTTTTGCTAATCACAGGATGTCACACTGTCAGAATAAGGTCCGTGGGTTGGTGCCTGCCTAGTAGGATGGTAAGAACCACCTGCAGTTCTGAGGTTTTGCTAATCACAGGATGTCACACTGTCAGAATAAGGTCCGTGGGTTGGTGCCTGCCTAGTAGGATGGTAAGAACCACCTGCAGTTCTGAGGTTTTGCTAATCACAGGATGTCACACTGTCAGAATAAGGTCCGTGGGTTGGTGTCTGCCTAGTAGGATGGTAAGAACCACCTGCAGTTCTGAGGTTTTGCTAATCACAGGATGTCACACTGTCAGAATAAGGTCCGTGGGTTGGTGTCTGCCTAGTAGGATGGTAAGAACCACCTGCAGTTCTGAGGTTTTGCTAATCACAGGATGTCACACTGTCAGAATAAGGTCCGTGGGTTGGTGTCTGCCTAGTAGGATGGTAAGAACCACCTGCAGTTCTGAGGTTTTGCTAATCACAGGATGTCACACTGTCAGAATAAGGTCCGTGGGTTGGTGTCTGCCTAGTAGGATGGTAAGAACCACCTGCAGTTCTGAGGTTTTGCTAATCACAGGATGTCACACTGTCAGAATAAGGTCCGTGGGTTGGTGTCTGCCTAGTAGGATGGTAAGAACCACCTGCAGGCCCCATACCAGAGCTCTCCCACTCTACCCCAGACACCTTGCTGTGGGGAAGGAGTTGTGAAGTCCCCTGGCCGCTGCTGCTCTCATGGGACCTCAGCCAGCCCTTTGCCTCTAACAGGAGGTGAAGGTCACCACCAACAGGAAACAGGACCTTTCGGGGCTCATCTGGGCCTTTTTCCAGACGGAAAACTCACTTCCATTTATTAGTATTTCTCATTTACATTCCAGCATCCTCCATATTCTGTCTTTTTAAGTGTTTTGTTAGCAGGGCTAGGCCAGGACAAAGCCAGGAATCAGGGGCTCCAACCAGGCCTCCCGTGTGGGTGGACGGACCCAAGTTCCTGAGCCATCACCTGCAGCTCCCAGGGAGCAGATGAGCAGGGAACTGGGTCAGACACAGAGCGGCCAGGAACTTGAACCAGGAATTCCAATACAGGACGTGGGTATCTCAAGAGGCAGAGTCACACAGTGTGCCACAGCGCCCACCCCACCACATCTCCCATTCCTTTCCTATTTTTTTTTTTTTAGGATTTATTTATTTGTAAAGCAGAATTACAGATAGGCAGAGGCACAGAGAGAGAGAGAGAGAGAGAGAGAGAGAGGTCTTCCATCCACTGGTTCACTTCCCAAATGGCAGCAATGGCTGGAGCTGAGCTGATTCAAAGCCAGTAGCCAGGAGCTTCTTCCAGGTCTCCCATGTAGGCGCAGGGGCCCAAGGACTAGGGCCATTTTCTACTGCTTTTCCAGGCCACAGCAGAGAGCTGGCTCAGAAGTGCAGCAGCCGGGATTCGAACTGGTGCCCATATGGGATGCCGGCACTGCAGGCAGCAGCTGCACTTGCTATGGCACAGGGCCAGTCCCACATCTCCCATTCTCAACCACCAATCAGTCCTCTCTCCTCTCCTGCCTTTTGGAGCTGTATCTACAGAGTCTCAGGCCTTCCCTGCATTGAGGTAGGGAAGTCCCCAGGAAGGAAGTCTTTAGCAAGTCACTAGCACACAGTAGGCACCCAGGACAGATATCTGAATCGAGCATCCCCTCTGTGTCCAGTACTATGCTAAAGGCCTGTGCACCAATGAACGAAGCAGACACAAGTTTGCTGCACCTGGAAATAAGGGATCTGGAAATGTGGAGACAGGCAATTACTTTTTTTTTTTTTTTTTGCATTCTGATCTCTTATACTAAGCAAACTAGGGTAGATATGTAGATATGGATCTGTCTTATTATTTCATTAAGTCTTAAAAATTATACAAGGAGCCGGTGCCACGGCTCACTAGGCTAATCCTCCGCCTTGCGGCGCCGGCACACCAGGTTCTAGTCCCGCTCGGGGCTCCTGATTCTGTCCTGGTTGCCCCTCTTCCAGGCCAGCTCTCTGCTGTGGCCCGGGAGTGCAGTGGAGGATGGCCCAGGTGCTTGGGCCCTGTACCCCATGGGAGACCAGGAGAAGCACCTGGCTCCTGCCATCAGATCAGTACGGTGTGCAGGCCGCAGAGCGCCGGCCGCGGCGGCCATTGGAGGGTGAACCAACGGCAAAAGGAGGACCTTTCTCTCTGTCTCTCTCTCTCACTATCCACTCTGCCTGTCAAAAAAAAAAATTATACAAGTAATATGTGAGTAGGTTCTCATCAGGATTTAAAATCTAAATCATCCACCGAAGTGTATTAGTCTGCCTTTATCTGTAGCAAACATCACCTCCGTGTATGCACCGTTTCCTGCAATTTGTCAGAAGCATTTCAGAGTCCAATTCTATTTCCAAATGGAGACACTTTGCTCCCTGGAGGAATGGTCCCCGTGGTTCAACCACGAGACGTATGGGACCATGTTAACTTTGCAGCTATACTGTGGTTCCCGTGCAACGCACGTGTACACGTGAATTGGGGAGTCACATTCCATGAGAACGGCGGGAGAAGCCTCTGCTTGCCATGAAGAAAGCTTCCCTCTACTACACATCCCCAGGCAGCAATGCTGGCGATCCCTAGGTTTAACGCACAGCCATCTGGGCCACAGCTCCTGTGAAACGTGGAGATCCTCAAACTTGAGAATGCTAGTATGCAGCACACAGCACACATTAAACAACACCTGGAGCGAAGCCACAGCTGCACCCTGCAATGGCATCCAGCGATATTTCCCTAGCAGAACAAACAAATATTCTCACTAAACAGGATTCATAAAGATCATAAACAGCCTTGTATCAGCTCATGGCAACTGTGATGCCAGCCAAGTCGGTTTCAGACTTAAGCAAAAACAAACAAACAAACAAACAAACAAAACCCTTTGCTTTCAGAGCTTCCTGAATTGTGGGATGGCAGATAAGGGACACACGTACGTGACCCAAATCCAAGAACCAAGTCTGGTGCTCCGGAGGCGCCCTGCACATTTCTGTTTACTGTTTCCCAGACCTTAGATTCCCTACGATTCCCTGGGGATCTGGTTAAACTGCTGCCTCTGAGTGACCTGCTCTGGGTGGGGTGAAGATCCTCCACTTTGGCTGGCTCTGGAGCTGATCCGGTGCCCCCCTCTGGGGGAGCGAGGCTACAGTAGGACGTGTGCAAGGTCCGGACACGGATGAACTTGAGCCAACACCCTGCTGTCTGAGTAGCCCTGGGGGAAGAGCTTCACTGCTCCCGTCCAGTTTCCCACCACCAAATCGGAAGTAAGAATGACACCTCGTTTGCAAGAGCCGCAAGGAGTAGGTAGACTGGCAGCACAGTTCCTGGCAGGGAACAGACCCAGAATTCCATCTCATGGCCGCTGCGGTCAGCCAAATAACGGCCCCCACCCGCCACCCCCGCACACTGAAGACAGCCACATCTAAATTCCCAAAAATGACAGACCGGTCATCTTCCATGGCACGACAGGAGCCTGCAACGTGATTAAGTGAAGGATCTGAGATGGCAAGATTGTCCTGGGTAGGCCCAGGGTCATCATCAGAAGGGTCATTATCAGAGTAACACAGAGAACGGCAGAGGATGGAGCAGTGGTCAGAGGGGGGAGAGAAGATGCCGGGCTGCTGGCTTTGAAAATGCAGGAAGCGGCCACCAGCCTCTAGAAGCTGAAGGAACGTGGCCCTCCAGACCCAGACTGGACTTCTGATCTCCAACACGGGGGGTGGGAGCGCAAGTGTATGCAGCAGCAACAGGAAACTAATCCCGCCCCCATAAACCGAGCTGACCCAGGGGCCTCCCTCCACAGAGGAGAGGAGCTCCTGAAGTCCCTGCAGGAGGTCAACACACAAAGAACTCTTCCAGGAAACTCCCTGTCAAGGGAAGAACTCATGCTGAATCGTCTGTTTGGTTTGGTTATGGAAAATTTAAAAAAGTGATTGATTGATTTGAAAGGCAGAGTGGTAAGAGAGAGGCACACACACACACATATACACATACAGATCTTCCATCTGCTAGTTTACTCCCCAAATGGCCAAAATGGCTGGGCTTGGCCAAAGCCAGGAGCCAGGAATTCCATCTGGTTCTCCCGTGTGGGTGGCAGGGTCCCAAGTATTTGGGCCATCGTCTGCTGCTTTCCCAGGAAGCTGGGTTGGAAGTGGGCAGCCAGGAGGGACTCCAATTGGTGCTCTGATATGGGATGCTGGCAGTTTAAGCAGCTTAACCTGTTGCACCACGATGCTGGCCTCACGGCTACAGCAATTTTCACTGCAGGGGGATGGACATGTGTGTGTTAGTGACAAACCGCTCCAAGGCTCCGAGGAATCTCTTGCATTCCCCACTGTAGCAGCACATCCCGATCTGTCAGCCCCTCATGTGAACTGCGGAATCTAACAAGACACTATCATCAACACCACAAAAATTACCCTGGGATTAAGAGCGCAGGACTGAAGACCAGTGGTCTCAGTATCTGTCTGTATTTTCATCGGCTACTTATAATGTGGCCTGTGCCACAGAGAGGGTTTACAAAATAATAAAATACCAAGATTGGTATGGCACTGTGGCACGGGGGGGGCTAAGCTGCCATGAGCGATGCCAGCACCCCCTATCAGAGCACTGGTTTGAAACCTGGCCACTCCACTTCTGACCCAGCTCCCTGCTAATGTGCCTAGGAAGGCAGTGGATGACGCTCCAGTTACATGAGACCCTGCCACCCACCTGGGAGGCCTGGGAAGAGTTCTAGGATCCCAGCTTCAGACTGGTCAGCCCTGGCCATTGCAGCCATTTGGAGAGTGAACCAGCAGATAGGAGATCTCATTTACTCTCTGTCTCGCCTTCTCTCCGCCACTCTGGCTTTCAAGTAAATAAAATAAGTTAAAAAAATATTGGGATAGCCAAAATACCAAGAAAACAAAAACGGTAATACAAAGATAACAGAATGAAAACTTGTGTTTCTTTCTTTCTTTCTTTTTTTTTTTTTTTGACAGGCAGAGTGGACAGTGAGAGAGAGAGAGAGAGACGGAGAGAAAGGTCTTCCTTTACCGTTGGTTCACCCTCCAATGGCCGCTGTGGCCGGTGTACCATGCTGATCTGAAGCCAGGAGCCGGGTGCTTCTCCTGGTCTCCCATGTGGGTGCAGGGCCCAAGCACTTGGGCCATCTTCCACTGCCCTTCCAGACCACAGCAGAGAGCTGGACTGGAAGAGGGGCAACCGGGACAGAATCTGGCACCCCAACCGGGACTAGAACCCGGGGTGCCAGTGCTGCAGGTGGAGGATTAGCCTAGTGAGCCGCAGAGCTGGCCAACAGCTAGCATTTCTTAAGCGTGTCCCTGTGGCCCTGGTCCCCATGACTCTTCTTAGTATCCACAATTCTGCATTTCCCTCACCAGCCTCTGAGCTCCACAATGCTCTCCCACCTCCTTGTCCATACCCACAGCATCTAGCGCTGTAACTGGCACTTAATTTGCACCCAATGAGCATGTGTGCACGAACAAATATTATGATGAATATTTATAATGGAAAAGTGTCATCCGATCACTTTCATTTAAAAAAGCATTACTCTGAAGGCTGTTTTCCTCTATGTTGAACTTAAATCTACTTGGCCCAAGATACTATTTATGACAGAATTAGAAGCATGCTTTCTGATTTTGTTTGCCTATTAATATGTGCATTTGATAATTAACAATGTGCTAAGCACTCAAAAGCAAATAATTACTTTTCTGCTGTCTGCGTATGAGCTAAATGAGAGGGAAGCCACTTACTGCATATTAAAACATGGTAACCAGTTTTCAAAGTTCTGTTCTGTCTCGGGCCACAGTATTCACCACAGTTACAGTCTCTGCCAGGCTCAGTTCCAACCCCACTGGACAGTCCAGACCCTCAGAAAGGATGACCCTGCTCCAATCACACTGCATAGAAAATATACATTCAGGAGTTTGCCAGCTCACTCTTGCAAGGTCTGCTGACCAACTGGCGGGACAGAGCATCAAAATGGTATCTTTTAATTCACTTATGTTCAGTATACTTTATTTCAGAAGCAGTGTAATCACACGGAAGGCTTTTTTTAAGCCTGATTTTGAAATATGACTGAATGCATTAACATAATTCAGAACAAGTCAGTAAACATCTTACAAGAACATGTTATATAATTCTAGTGAGCTCTGTGATACCCTGTTTCCAAAGAAAAGAAACCACTGGACAGAAAGATGTTAAATTGGGAATCTTATTTGCAAGTGGCCAATGAGAGCCCAGATCGGCTCACTGTGTGGTCCAGAGTGAGAGCTCTGGCCAGTATGCAGACGGGACGATGGGATCCCAGAGAAACTGGCCATTGGCAAAGCAGACTCTCTGGAAGCGGCTTCATTGGCTGGCCAGGGGCCTGCGCAGTGGTGCAGAGGGTGCAGCCACTGCCTTCAGTGCTGGAGTCCTGGCTGGACTCCCAGCTGCTCTTGCTCCAACCCAGCACCCTGCTAATGTGCCTGGGAAGGCAGCACAAGATGACCTAAGTACTTAGGTCCAAGCCACCCATGTGGGAGACCAGGATCGAATTCCAGGCTCCTGGCTTTGACCTGGGCCAGCCTGGCTGTTACGGCCATTTGGGGCGTGAGTCAATGCATGGAAGATCTCTCTGTCTTTCCCATGCTGTTACTCTGCCTTTCAAACAAACAAACAAATAAAACCCATTAAAAAAGAAAACCCAGTGCCAAGACAGGAGCGTGAGCATGGAGGACGTCACTGGGTGCTGCAGGTGCAGTCCACAAACGGCACAGGCCCCTGGTGCCGGGTAAACGGAGACTGGGGCGTGGGGGCAGTCGGGGGCCTCCCTCACTCTTACGCTCCACGGGCTGCAGAGAGAGCAGTTCTGGGCTGCCCTTTTCCTGTTCTCACATCTTCATTCTGGGTTTTATTCTGGATAAACAGCCTGCCAGACAAGCCAGCCCGGTGGGGAGGAATCCACCCATGCAGGCTGCCTGCAGAGCGCTGCGGCTTCTAACAGAGTTGGAAATCACAGCAAGACTCGAGTCCTGGCGTACACAGGTGAAGCCAGACGCAAGCGAACACCCCGGGCCGGGTTTTCTGCAATGGTCCTGAGCGCACCTCTAGTCCACTGTGCAGAGAGAGACACAGGCAAGAGCTGGCTCCGCCTCCCTAACAGGCAGGTGCACCTCCCACTGGCTGATTCTTGCTCTTGGGGGAGAGGGAAGGAAGAGAGTTCAGAAAGCATCTGGTATCTTCACATTCCCTGCACGTCGCTCTTCTGTAGGGAAACCGCCCTGTTCTTCAGGTCACCTGCTTGCAGGGGAGTGGACTTGGAGAGCCACAGGAGGGTCTGGCTGAGACTCTGCGCTGACAAGCATAGGTGCTCTCTCTCTGTTGTTTTCCATAAGAATGGAACAAAGGGAGAGTCTTGGGAGCCACTACCTAGGGGGAGCCTGCCTGCAAATGAAGTCACACAGAGCCCAGGGACAGAGAAATCAAACTCTGAGAACAACCTCTGATCCCCTGGATCCAGCTGTGCCTGAATCCCAGATCACGCCTGGACTTAAAAAAAAAAAAAAAACTTAATCTAAGTTGGATTTCTTGATTGCAACTGAAAAAGCACCAACAAATGGGGGAGCAAAGAAAAGTGTAAGATGAGGGGAGAGGAGAAAGGACTGCATTTACGGATGTGGTAGCTGGAAGTGGTTCAAGTTCAAGTTCATCCCTGCAAGTGCAGAAAGGTGAACCCAGGAGGGGGGAGGGGGTTCCATTTTTCATACTGAGCTCGGCTCATCAGAACTGAGGCTCTGCCTAATTACTGTGATTAATCTTGCCAAATTCTAAATATAAAACGAGCATGCATTCGCTGCTGCTCAGTGATCCTGCAGCCATCACGGAGGGAAGCAGTGAGCTGTTACCAAACAGAGACATCTTGGGGGGACCATCATTTCCTTCTTCCCTGCTGAGACCCGGGCCCCAGGGGCTCAAGGAGACGAGAAGGTCACAGGCGGCAACCCCAGGCTTACCTGGCATGGCGTGGACGAGGTCTCCGCACAGCACAAAGAACTTGGGCTTGGGGTCCAGCCTGTTGATGGCCTGGACAGCTTGCTCAGTGAGACGGACCTCCTGTCCCCACTCGTCCCCGCCGCTGTCACAGTTCCCGGTGGACCAGGCCTTCATCAGCCCAAACTGCGGGTCTGCACCTTGCAGGAAGTAGAACGGGCCTTGCCATTCCTTTTCTTTCTCTTAAAAAAAAATGGGGGGAAGGGGTGAGAAAAATATTACAGAAGTCTGTCAGGGAAATGCATCCAGGTTACCACGCAAGCGGATACAATATTTTTCTTAAATTAAGTAGGTCATTTTAATAAGCTGCTGCTCAAACATACCCATTGGCCTGTCACCGTCTGGCGGATTTTGATTTATACTAATTATGCCTGGGACCCGGTGATTCCCAGAGGCCAGGAGGAAACACGTGGGCCGCGGCAGGCCCAAAACCCAGCTGCTAGCTTCAAAGCGAGAAGGCCAGCGAGAAGCGCGGAGCCAAAGAGGACGCCACGGTACGGAGCATGTTCATGTGCGATAGAATAGTTCTGTAATTAGAACTGAAAATACCAAGAATCGACTGCTGCCAGAAAGTCTATTTAAATGACGAGGTAAGGCGCACGCAGATCTTTCCTGCTGGGCTCAGGGGCACCATGTGCCCTGTCTCAGGGGAGGCTGCAGAATGTTAATGATGCAACTTGGCTATCTGGTGGGAAATGCAGCAAGGAGTGAGCGGACGTGGAAAAGGGAGAGAGACGGATGCTAACGCTGCACAGGCTCCAGGATGCAGCTGGAGGAGGGCAGGGGACTCCTGGGGTCTCAGGAAGGGCTCTGGTCCCCGGAACGGACCCCACCCAGCTCGGTCTTCCCACTGGTTCTGCTGGGCTGAAGCGGCGCACGCCCCGGTCTCTATCCCGACCAGGGCTGGTGCTTGCAGGCTGGAAGGGACATGAGTGGGTCTCAAGGCTTCTTCTCTTGGACCACAGTCTTACGTGGCGCCTTTTCAGTGAAAACCCAAGAAACAGTCACTCTTCCTGAGCGGGATTGGGACTCTCACTGTCCGGGCAGGAAGCACAGCCCTGAGGACCTCTGACCCTCGGTCCCCTTTTTTACACCCGGGGGGGGGGGGGGGGGAACGTGGCGCGGTTTTCCGAATGGTCTTCCAGGGACTCGATGGCAGGGACAAGAGTGACCCACAATCCTGAGTTTGCCTTTTGTTTTCGTCATTTTTTTTAACAGAATGATGTATCAATGGCACCTCCGTTGAACATCGTGGTGATGCTGTGATTCCCAGAAAGCTCGCTGGAGTCACTGCACGTCCACGTGTTTGCGCCATTAGCGTGTTTGCCATTGTTGTGCATTTACTAAGTGCCTGCTTTGTGGGGCACCCTGCCCGAGGTGCCGATGCATGCATGTGACCACTGAGAGGAGGTCCCCATCCTCCTGGGGATTTGTTCTTGTGGGGAAGAGAGAACAAACACCAGGAAAATAGGCGGAGTAGGGACAGCGAGTCCTAGAGGCTATGCAGATGACTAGAGGTTATGCAGACGACACTGAGTGAGGCGCTGGCCTGCGTGGGCCAGACGGGCAGGGAGGTGATATTTAAGCTGAGATCCAAGGGCACGAAGGAGCTGGCTGTGACCTTTTTAGACTCTGTGGCCACTGCCCAGCCACCCACGCCGGCTCTCCATCACCTGAGAGCACAGCTCTGCTTCACTGCTTTCCTGTCTTCATTTCTGTTCTCAGAGTTTTAGAAAACAAGTGAACAGACAAAGCTGCTTCACGCTTTCTAGGACCAACGGCACAGGCAACAGGAACCCACCAGTTCGCAGCCTCCGGCTCAGACTGGCAATCAGGGCACAGCCTGGGTGGGTGCTGTGGTACAGCGGGGTACCCTGTCCCCTGGGACGCCCCATCCCCTGTGGAGTGCTGGTTCCAATCCTGGCTGCTCTGCTTCTCCTCTGGCTTCCTGCTCATGCACCCTCGGGGGCAGATGGTGGCTCAAGTGCTTGGGCCACTGCCACCCCATGGGAGACCCGGAGGGAGTCCTTAGTTCCTGGTTTCAGCCTGGCCTAGCTCTCTCTGTTGCAGGCATTTAGGGAGTGAACCAGCATCTGAAAGACATCTCCCCCCTCTCCCCATCACTATTCTTTCATTTAAAAAAAGTCACAACCAACTGGAACTCTGAGGTCACAGGAGATCTCGGTGCCTGCGTCTCACTGCCAAGGACAGTGATCCGACATGACCGACGGGCTCCATGTGCACTTGACCAGATCCCCGCCTCGAGATGCTCACATCCTGTGTGACCCCTCCCCGAGTGTGGGTGGGTCTGGCAACTGCTTCTAATCAGCAGAGCACATGATGGGTGTCCTTTGAGAGAAAACACTAGAAGAAGACAAAGTTCTTGTTTTCTCTCTCAGCATCTTCTCTGGCAGAGCTGGCATGGCCTGGAGGGCTCTGCCATCAGCCCTGAGTAGACCTAGAATAGGATCCTCCCTTGTCCGGCTTTTAGGTAAGACCCCAGCCCTCAGTGACGCCATTTAAAGAAGCTTGTTTTAAATATTTATTTGAAAGGCAGAGTCACACACATACATACACACACACACACAGAGTGGTGGTCGGGGTCTGCCATCCACTGGTGCACCCCTCAAACACCTGCTACTTCTGAGGCTGGGCCACACCAAAGCCAGGAGCCAAGAACTCCCACCTGGGTCTCCTGTGGGTGACAGAGCTTCAAGCACCTGGGTCATCCCTCATCCCTGCTTTCCTCATTAGCAGGAACCTGGACCAGAAGCAGAGCAGCCAGGACCGGACGACCCAGCACTCTGCCTGGGCATGCAGGTGTCGCAGGCAACAGCTTAATCAGGTGTCGCGTCCCCTGGAGACGCCTCTGCGGAGGCTGCGCCCGCACACCTGGCACTAACTGTGAGCTACAGGTCTGGGGATTCCAGGCCTGCACTTCGGATGTTCAGATGCCTACGGATGAGAAAGACTTCCCGGAGAGCTGAGCATGGTGTCAGGACAGAAACGGAGACAACGCTTTGTGTCTGAAAGTGAACTGCTAGCAACACTCACTTACTTTACTTGAACAATGACCTTTTTACATTGATGAATGCGTTGATCTCCCTTCCTATGTCTGAAGCCTTTGCAGGGCCCTTTTAAAGTGGGTAAATTAATCAGCACCAGATCAGGGAGGCGACGGGCGCCCCGGGGCTGCGGCGTAAGTCACCCTTCCACAGTGGAGTTAGACACAGCGCCCTGCAGCGAATGTTTTCACAGTTTCCTATGACAAATAGTCACAGTCTCAGAACATCAATAGTCCCTGGAGGTATTAAAATAAATCTTTCATTACTTGTTTGCTTAGTCAGAACACAGACAGAAATTCAGTGTTGTTACAAGGTACAAAATACTCAGACTCGCCCTGACACAGGAGAGGTCTGCATACCGACACATGACCCCTCCGGCCCCCACCTAACACGGCAGCTTGTTCACACCAGGCTTTCCGTTCCCCAAAGCACCAGCACATTCCTGAGATCCGTACCACCGACGCTGACGGTGGGCTTTGGTCTTCATTTAAAAAAAAAAAAATTTGGATTATTTATTTGTTTGAAAGGCATGGTGGGAGAGGGGGAGAGAAAGAGAAGAGAGAACTTCCTTCCACTATTTCACCACCCAAATACTCCCAGCAGCCGGGGCTGGGCCTGGCTGAAGCCAGGGGACAGAACTCTATCTGGTCTCCCACCTGGGAGACAGGGACCGAAGTCCTTGGGCCATCATCTGCTGCTGTCCCAGGTGCATCAGCAGGGAGCTGGACGGGAAGCAGCGTGGACAGGACTCAAACTGCCTGCTGTTCCAATATGGGACGCTGGTGCCACAAGCGGGGCTTAGCCTGCTGCACCACAATGCTGGCTCCTTGGTCTTTTTTTTGACAGGCAGAGTGGACAGTGAGAGAGAGAGACAGAGAGAAAGGTCTTCCTTTGCTGTTGGTTCACCCTCCAATGGCTGCCGTGGCTGGCTCACCACGCTGATCCGAAAGCAGGAGCCAGGTGCTTCTCCTGGTCTCCCATGGGGTGCAGAGCCCAAGCACTTGGGCCATCCTCCACTGCCCTCCTGGGCCACAGCAGAGAGCTGGCCTGGAAGAGGAGCAACTGGAAAAGAATCTGGTGCCCCGACTGGGACTAGAACCCAGTGTGCCGGCGCTGCAAGGCGGAGGATTAGCCTAGTGAGCCGCTGCACCGGCCTCCTTGGTCTTAATGTTAATCAAGGCTGGGTTAGATGAAGGCATCTTGCAGAACGGGAAAAACACGAGCAAGCTGCTCATCTGACAAAGGATTGACACCCAGACTACATCAGCAACTCAAAAAAAACAACAAAAAACAATCAATCCAGTTAAGAAATGGGCAAAGGACCTCTGTAGACAATTCTCAGAAGAAATACAAATGGCCAAAAAATATACGAAAAAATGCTCAGTGTCAGTAGTTATCATGGAAATGCAAATGAGAATCACGATGAGCTATCACCTCACCCCTGTCAGAACGGCTATTATCAAAGAGAGAGTAACAAATGTTGGTGAGCATGTAGAGAAAGGGGAAAACCCTTAACACTGGTGGTGGGAATGCAAATTAGCACAGCCTCTGTGAAGTGCTGAGGTTCTTTTTTTTTTTTTTTTGACAGGCAGAGTGGACAGTGAGAGAGAGAGACAGAGAGAAAGGTCTTCCTTTGCTGTTGGTTCACCCTCCAATGGCCGCCGCGGCCGGCGCGCTGCGGCCGGCGCACCCCACTGATCCGATGGCAGGAGCCAGGTGCTTCCTCCTGGTCTCCCATGGGGTGCAGGGCCCAAGCACTTGGGCCATCCTCCACTGCACCCCCTGGCCACAGCAGAGAGCTGGACTGGAAGAGGGGCAACCGGGACAGAATCCGGTGCCCCGACCGGGACTAGAACCTGGTGTGCTGGCGCCGCAAGGCGGAGGATTAGCCTAGTGAGCCGTGGCACCGGCCTAAGTGCTGAGGTTCTTAAACTAGAAATAGAGCTGGCATATGGCCCAGCAACCTCACTACTGGGTATACACCCAAGACGTGAACACAGTGTGTCAAAGAGATACCTGCATCACCATGTTTCTAGCAGCACTGTTCACAACAGCCAAACTATGGAACCAACCCAAGTGCCCGTCTCAGATGAATGGATAAAGAAAATGGAATATTATTTGGCTAAGAAAAAGAATGAAATTTTATCATGTGCATCAAAATGGTTGAACTGGAGCACACCACATTGAGGACAGAAGCCAGGCACAGAAAGACAAATACTGCTCGCATGTTCTCCCTTATATGTGGGAGCTAAAATTAAAAAACCAAAGCAAACCAAACCAAATGGAAACACCTGTGTATGTGAGTTTTGCAGCAGAAGCAGTGTTTGGTCGGTCTTCATTTTTTATAAAGCCGGTTGGGGCCCATAATGCTTTGTGGCGGGAGGAGGAATCTTTTGTAAATGCATACTTCTCTCACCTCTCTAAATCTAGCTTTGTTACATCATAACAGTGACTCTGTCACGATATTGACATTGAATTATTTCACCTTAGTCCAGACCATCTGGAACCTTAGTTCTGACCATCAGAACAGGGTCTAGGCATTAGTCGACTGACACCTACAAGAGGCAGGGCCAGCCTGGGGCGCCACGCCTTCCAGGGCCGATCGAGTGTCTGTCCCCGACACAGGCAGCTTCTCTTGAGACCCTCCGGGGGTGCCGTCCTGGCAGTTGGAGGTGTGGATAAACTGAGGCACATCCCCGAAGCACCTGACACACCGCAAGAGCACTTGGCATGACCGAGGGATCCACCTTCTTCCGTTAACTACCCCGGATAAAGAGCTTAAACAAGAGACCGCCCAGTTAGCCAGTAACTGCCTGACAACCCTGATTAAGGAGCAGCTCTGCTCGCCCATGGAGTGGGGGAGGGGCAGGAGGGATGACAGGCGGTGGCCGGGCGCTGGTCTCCTCCCAAGCTGGTCGTGGACCAACAGCACAGTAGCAGCACCTGGGAGAGTATCAGCAAGGCACAAGCTCGGCCTCGACCCAGAACTCCCGGGTCAGAATCCACATTTGCAGGAATCCTAGGTGACGTGTGCACAGCTGAGTTTGAGATGCGCTGGCCTGCACCCATCAAGGGACTCTGCGGGCAGGGACCTCGGCATGCTGGGTAAGAAACAGGTGCACACTGCCTTCTGCTTCCCTGACCTGAAATGACCCTCAAAGGGTCTTCCATTATTGTTAGGTTAGCGGCCGAATTTCGTATCTTCCTGTTCATTTTTAGGAGCCTGCCTGCGCAGTTCATGCCTCAGTATTACCGATTACTAATTACCACCCTTTAAAGAGCCTTTTTTTTTTTTTTTTTTGTGACAGGCAGAGTGGACAGTGAGAGAGAGAGACAGAGAGAAAGGTCTTCCTTTTGCCATTGGTTCATGGCCGGCGCACTGCGCTGATCTGAAGCCAGGAGCCAGGTGCTTCTCCTGGTCTCCCATGGGGTGCAGGGCCCAAGCACTTGGGCCATCCTCCACTGCACTCCCGGGCCACAGCAGAGAGCTGGCCTGGAAGAGGGGCAACCGGGACAGAATCCGGCGTCCCAACCGGGACTAGAACCCGGTGTGCCAGCGCCGCAAGGCGGAGGATTAGCCTGTTGAGCCACGGCGCCGGCCTAAAGAGCCTTTCAAAACCACATCAAGATTCCTCGAAGACAAAAACTTAATCAGGAGCGCGTTACTAACCAGCGAGTCCTGACACTCTGGATTGCACAAGCGTTGGCCGTGCGCAACGAGAGCACCCGGCACAGTGCATGCGTGCGTGTGGGACACACACATGCATTTTCAAAAACCCAGAGAAAGATCTCGTTCTTCCAAAACTGATAAAAGAACCCAGTCAAGGACTCTAAGTGATGTCTCTGATAAGAATGAGGCCAAATTTTGAGACAAAGCAATTACCTGTAGAATGACTGACAAAGTGAGTTACTACAGGAAGACTTCATTTCTGATCCAGAAGGGACCAACAAGGCAAGATGTGACACGAAGCTCCAGACGATGTCTCTAGGACATGTGCTATGCACAGGAAAATATGCATTCATGTAGCTAAAACCCTCACACTGGCCATCAATAACAATGTCCCCAATGAATTGTATTTTTTGTTAAAATTTTTTTTTGCCATTTTTTAAAGATTTATTCATTTATTTGAAGGCGAGACTACAGAGATAGATGGAGAGGCACACAGAGAGAGAGAGAGAGAGAGAGAGAGACCGACCTTCCATCTCCTGGCTCACTCCCCAAATGGCTACAATGGCCAGGGATGGGCTAAACCAAAGCCAGGAGCCTGGATCTCCATCTGGGTCTCCCACATGGGTGGCAGGGGCCCAAGCACTTGGCCATTTTCCACTGCTTTCTCAGGTATATTAGCAGGGAGTTGGATGGGAAATGGAGCAGCTGGGACTTGAACCAGTGCTCATATGGGATGCAGGAGTTCAGAAGGCAAACTAACCTGCTGCACCACAACACTGGCCCCAAATTTAATTTTTTCAAGGTAAATTTAAAAAAAAAAATCATATGGCGAGTTAGCTGTCACTATGCAACAAATCGTGACAGATCTGACTCAAAGCCTGCAATTAGCATCTCATCGTTTCTGTGGGTTCTGGCCTGGCTGGGCTCAGCCTCCGCTCGGGGTCTCTCGCCAGCTGCCTAACAAAGTGCTAGCTCACGCTGAGGCCTGCTGCTTCCGGGCCCGCTGGCGTAGCTGCTGCAGGATGCAGCCCCTCTGTGGGCTGTGGGACTGGGTGCCAGTTTTCTTGCTGGCTGATGCCCAGGGGCCAAGCTCAGGTCTTTGCCAGGTGGGTGTCTCTAATATGGCAGCTCGCAGCATGGAATCGAGTTTTAAGAAAGCCAGCAAGCAGTAGAAGACGGGCCTAGTCTTTGGGCCCCTGCACCTGCGTGGGAGACCAGGAAGAAGTTCCTGGCTCCTGGCTTCAGATCAGCTCAGCTCTGGCCATTGCAGCCAACTGGGGAGTTGGACGGAAGACCCCTCCCTCCCTACCTACCTCTCTCTCTCTCTCTTTCTCTGCCACTCCTTCTCTCTGTGTAACTCTTTCAAATAAGTAAATAAATCTTAAAAAAAAAATACTTAAAAAAAAAAAACCAGCAAATGACAGCCACACTCACGGGTAATGATGGAACTGACACTGCACAGCTATTGCTGACTTCTCTTCGTCACCATCGAGTGTCTAGTCCAGCTCATCTCGGGGACCAACTCCAGCAGGAGGGATCACTGCCCCCCCCCCCAAAAGCCCTGCCACTGCTCCTCACACAAAACCAAGGCCTGGCCTCGCACACCCACCTCACCTAGTCAACGGCACGTCTGTGTGCGCCCTTCCAGGACCAGCTCAGCACGCCCTTTCATTGCAACTCCTCCCTCTGCACCGCCCCCACTACTGCAGGAGACCAGAAAGCTGAACTCACAGGAGCCCAACCTTCCCACCCAAAGCACTGGCAGGATTCTCAGTTACCTTAACGAGCCTTTCACTTAAAAAAAAAAAAAAAAAGTTTATGTGGAAGGCAGGCAGAGAGCAAGAGAAAAAGTGAGAGCAGAAACACTCCCATCCATTTCACTCCCCAAATCCCACCACAGCCAGGGCTGGGCCAGGCTGAAACCAGGAGCCAGAACCCTCTCCAGGTCTCCCACATGGTGGCAGGGGCCAATCACCTGCTGCCTCCCAGTGTCTGCAAGAGCAGGGAGCTAGAGGCAGGGATTGAACCTGGCGCTCCTACACAGCACAGGGGTACCTTAGGCCACACGCCTGCCTTCACCAGCCTCGCGTTTGACCAAGGAGGGATACTGGGGCCTGGCTGGAGTGTGGGTGGTGTTTTGGTAATGGCTCAAGCGCAAGGTCGCACAGTTAATGAGCAGCAGCTTCTCCCCAAGAGCCGGGAAAATGGAAGGTGCCTTGGGCAGCCCGCGAACTGTCCCCCTGGGTGGGTGCAGGCATTTTTGTCTCCGAACGGAGCATCTGGGTAAATAAGATGACGGCAGACCAGGGCAAGGCAGGTGAGGCTCAGTGCCTTCCGCTGTACCTGCGCTGGTCACAGTTCCCACCCACAGAACAGGGCACAGGGCTGACTCTAAGGGCACAGGCTGGGGCTCCAGACATTATAAACCCACGGTCCAGCTAGCAGACCTGTTTGCTGGGCCCACACGGTGTTCGTTAAAGTTTTTAATTTGTTGCCAAGAGTTGAAAATATAAATACATGTAGATTCTAATTATACATTGTATAATTTTAAAAATAAATATTACATATTTAAAATGTAAAATATGTAGATTTTAATTCATGAGTTTTACATATATGCCTGGCTTTCTGGATTCCCTTGGAAAACGGGGCTGCACTGTGCCAAGGAGTTGGCTGGGGTCGTGCAGGGGCTGCCCCTTCACAAGGGTCCTGTGGGCCAGTCCACACCTCGCCCCCGCAGGCATCTACAGGGCCCAGCCCTCATCCACCCGAACCCTTCCAATTTTGCTGGGAGGCGAGGGAGAGGAAGCCGACAAAGACAAATGAATGGATGGAGATGGGACAAAGGCTGAGGAGCAGGACCACGCCCCAACTTTGCCAACTCCACCACAGGGTCCCTGGCTCAGAGCAGGGGATCCCCAGGTAAGATGACCTAAGAGACCGATCCAGCTGCGAGAGCCTATGTCTGTCCAAAGGAAAAGCCAGAAAAAGCAACTTCTGAGTTACCATGGCTTCCTACATCAATTCTGAAAATTAACATAAAAATACTTTCCAAGGGAAAACTGGTCTTAGAAAGAAGGAGAGCTCAGGACCAGAGCTGTTGTGCTGTGGATGAAGCCACCACTTGCATTGCCGGCATCCCAGATGGGAGAACCAGTTCAAGTCCTGGCTGCTCCACTTCCAATCCAGCTCCCTGACAATGTGGCTGGAAAGCCACAGATGACGGCCGAACTACTTGGGCCCCTGCCAACCACGTAGGAGACATGGATGGAGCTCCTGGCTCCCGGCTTCAGCCTGGACAAGCCCTGGCTGTTGCAGCCATCTGGGGAGAGATCTCTAAATCTCTCTCTCCTCTCTCTGCAACTCTACCATTCAAATAAGTAAATCTAAGACACAGAGAGAGACAGGAAAGCAATCAAGACAGCTGATTCACTGGTCATACAGAAACAAGGTTTGGCCACCTCCAAACTTCAGCTGATCAGACACTGTCATGGAAATCCTCTTTCACAAATGAGATAAAGGACAATGGATTGGGGGTGGCAGGACAGAGGGTGATGGGGAGAAAAGGTCTCCGAGTCGTCCTGGAACATCCTGAGAAGCCACGCATCAGCTCAGGGAGAAGAATCTTACAGAATTCACTCCAGGCCTTAGCTTGGATGCTTCCTGTGAGGTGCACAGAGCCCTCCTGAAAGACAGTCCAATTCCAACGACTCTTTGTTTGCACTTCCCCCGTCACTAAATGCTTTCTCGGATTGGTCCCTAACATAGGTTTGTTCTCGCTCATTTTTATTCCACCGTTTGGGTATATTTGTTGATTGCTGATGGAAGCTGACTTTTTAATACAGACCAAGGATTAGAAATTCTGTCACTTTCATGGGTTCCTCATTGATCGACTATCACAAATGTACCCCCAAGAGCAAATGGCTCCGTCGGAGGAAAAGGCCTTGGGGAGTTGGCCACGTCGCGTCACACATAGTGCTGGCACCTGTGCTCTCACTATGCGCTAAACCTGCCACTTCTATGCAACCTCATGTAATTCATCAAGTACACTGCTTTCTTGCCTTTTATAAAGAAAAATCACATTTGCTAAAGCCGGTTTGCCTTTTAGAGTAAAAAATGGCAAATACAAGCCATGCAGTGTAATTAACAAAACTATCGTTAGAACAACACGTCATCGCTCCGTACGAATACCAAAGAGCACAAGGCTTGGCCCCTGTTAATTTATCTGACGCTAAGTTACACCTGATTTCAGAACACTGGGGTGGGTGCACTTCTGCATTTGACCGGAAATCCACAGAACTCAGAGTAGAACGTGGTGCGTTCCCCGAACCTGTCCCAGCTCCCAGCTCGTCCTGTGAGCGCCTCACATTTAACCTTTCACAAACAATGTCATCATCGCTTCTCCAAGACTGGCTCCTTCTCAGATGTCCCTCGGTCTGCCACCATCAACCCTGGTCCACCAACCTGCAGATCCTGGGCTCGCGTGTCACTTCAAGTCAGAGCTTCCCAAGTACAACACCCTCTATTGTCGACAGCCCCTTCTCCACGTCCCCACCATCACCCCCTCTTGGGTCTGGGCCTTGTCATTCCTGCCTGGGGAGAGGGGGCAACACCAGCTCCCTGCAGTTCTCCCCACTCCAGACCCCTGCAGGCAGTCACTCCGATGACTCTCTTCCTACCCCTCACCCTGGTCATCAGGTTCCTTCCTTTAACAAGAGCCACTGCCCTCCAGTCCCCAAGAGAGAATGCCAGTGTCAGACCCGACAGGGCACGAGGCACGCATTCGGCAAACACGTGGTGGAGAGATCAGTGGAGACATAAGCGGATCCCTGCTGTCCGGCACTGGAGCTACCATGAGCCCAAGGCTTTTCCGGCTCTGTCTGTCACTGGTCCCCCCACACCAGTGGCTCTCCTCCAGACCAAGGGTCCTGATGACAACATCCACAGTCTCTCTGGGATCTCTGTGGTGCTGTTAAAGGCAGACAGGTCCAGTCCCCGAGACCTCATGGAACAGTGGGGGAGACGGACAGCAAGCAAGTCAGAAATGAGACTCACGACGCAGCGTGCTTACTACAACTGCAGAAGTCACCAGGGTGGTCACAGGACATGGGGCCTGGCGGGCAGGGAGGGGGCTGCACTCCAACTGGGGCTGTGTGACATGGAGGCTGGAGCAGCTGGGACTGACAACACCAGGGCACCCAGGCATGCTCCTGCATGACATCCTCCCCTGGGCCCAGGGTAGCCCAGACTCTGAGGCTTGCTGCCCAGCCCTGACTCCTTTACCAACTGAGTGACGTGGCTCAAGGTCCTTATCCTCTCAGGGCATCAATGCCCTCATCTGTGAAGTAATGGTAGCAGCCCCTCCCTCAAAAGAATCGAGGAGAATGAGTTAATTCACTAGAGCATTTGGTCCAGGCCCGGGGAAGTGGCCAGATGTGAGCCACGGTTACCATGGCGACTGTTCCGCATCGCTCCTGCCCTTGCCTGAGCAGGGACAAGGCGGCTGCAGGCTGCACCCCTCCTGGCTCCCCTGGTGTACAGCGGGGCTCAGGAAATACCTGCGAGACAGACGAGTATGCATGGATCCCACTGCTTTTCTGCACCAAACTCAACTCATCGTTTAAGTCTGCCTTCCGGAAACTTCCCAACGTCCCCTCCTATTTACCTGCTTTGGTCTGAACACCTTTCCCTTCACACACCGTCTGTACTGCATTGGTTATAAAAACAGCAAAGATGCGTGGCTCTACGGCTCCCTGCAGGCTCTGGCTAAAAGCGAGTGCCAGGGGAATGCAATTTTTGCAGCTCCTCACAGCGCATTCTGCACTCAGAGTCACCATCTAAATGTCCCCAGCAATACTCGTCATTTAGTGGCTGGGGGAAAAAAAAAAAACCAGCAGCTGAACAATACTCCCCACCCTGGGACTCCTGGTTTAATAGTCTCCAGGTCCCAGTGGAAAACTGCCAGAACTTAACTTCAGGGTTGGGGATGGGAGTGGTGACAGCTAATGGGGGCGGGGCTTCTTTTTGGGGTGGTGAGATGTGTGCCACTCTGAGAATATATTCCAGCCACTGAATTGACCAGTCTGGAAGAATGCATTGTAGGTAAAAAAAAAAAAAAACTCTTTAAAGAAAGAGTGCCCTTCCAGACCCTGCGCCGCTACCCAAACCATTAATTACAGTGACAGCACCATCTCCGAGCATCGTCAAGCTCTCCTTGTCCTCAGCAGCTGACCCGGCCTCTCCTCCCTTCATTTAAATGCGCCCAGAAGGCGGCCTCTGAGCTGCACAAACATCGTGCAGCCACGGCTTGGCTGCCACAGTGGCCATCAGGGGTGGCGGACCTGCCAAAGTCATCATCCACAACCCTGCGGGGAAGGGAGACGGCAGATGGGCGGGGGCTTCTCGACTAAGTGGCTGTCGGCATCGCTGGCTTTGGCTGAGGCTGTTTTAACAGCAAAGGGTGGGGAAAGGCACTTCCAGAACCTTCTCTGGCTTTACAAAAGCAAAGCTCCTTTAGGGGTCTGCCTGTTCTGTGTGGATGTTTACCATGATTTTTTTTCCTCTGTTCTTCATGTATCCGTTACCCAGGACAGCAGGCGGCTGCTGGCCTGGGCAGTTCTTCGGGGACAACGGTGGACAAGGTGCCTTCTCTGGGCTACTGTGGCTACGGAGGCACGAAGCTGGGCAGACAGAGGCCCTGGATGGGAAGCGAAGGTCACCACTCCTGCAGCAGATGTGGCTCCAGGACAGGGCACCTGCTGGTGAGACAGCCTCTCCAGCAGTCACCTGCGAGGGCAGCACACACTGGACACTCCAGCAAGCTCACCCAGGATTCCAGTATCTGTACAATGCTTTGGTTTCAGCTTAGTTTTGTCCACAAAAGCCACAGCATGTGTAAGCACTGGGTTCAGCAGAACACGCAGGGGACCCAGGGCCAGTGCATCCATCCTATCCACCCATCCTGCTCAATGTCAAGTGGCCACTGGACACCCATTGCCACACATTGTCCTGGGTCCAGGCTCTCTGCCTGCTGGGAATTCACAGTCCAGAGGGAGGAGTCACTGGAGTAAATGGCTGCTGCAAGTTGTAACAAGTGTCACAGACAATCTGTGAACATGAGTGGCAGGGGTCTAAGTTAGAATGGGGCTTCTCTGAAAATGGGACTTGAATGAGAAGCCACTGGAGAGGGGTAGACCGAGCGGAGAAAAGCCACATCCAGGGGAGACGGCTCCAGATCTGTTTCAAAGACGTCACTCGGATGCTGCATGGAGGACGGACTGCAGGGACAAGAGCAGCCACAAAGCATTTCTGGACTGTCCAGGTAAGAGCTGCTACTAGGCTGGTGGCCAGGCTCAGGGTGCTGGGAGCAGGA
Organism: Sylvilagus floridanus; assembly: GCA_949820135.1. NCBI lineage: Eukaryota > Metazoa > Chordata > Mammalia > Lagomorpha > Leporidae > Sylvilagus > Sylvilagus floridanus. The sequence goes on along the minus strand of OX463234.1, from coordinate 38,964,770 downwards.
ATGGAGACAGGTGGACAAGACCAGTGTGCTCTGGGGGTTGACTGGGCAGAAACGGTCAGAAGCAGCGGCCAGAACTGGCTGAACTGGCAAGCTGGGGGAAGGCACGGTCCAGTGGCCAGGCCCAAGGCTGGGAGCCGCAGAGTGGAATTCCACTGTCCCCACTTCCCAGTGGGAGGACCTGCTGTCACTGAAGCATCCCAGTGCCCTCAGGTGCAGGAAGTCACTGCACACCAAGGCCTGCACACACGTGATCACGGCTGTGTTACACACGTGATGACGGCCGTGTCCTCAACAGACCCAGCCAAGGTCCTGCTCCCATGTGACAGACAGGGACCTGAGGTGTCAGCACCCGGTCTCTTCTTTTTCCCTATTTTCCCTTTGTTAAACAACGCCTCTTGCGGGCTGGTTTGCACTGCTCAGCATTCCCCGACCGTCTGGTTCCACAATCCCGGTTCTCACAGCTGAGTCACATCAACTCCGGTGCTCCCAAGGTCTGAAGGTGCCCCAGCCCCATATTACTGTCCCTTCCTCGTGGGAGGGATGGGCGAAGTTAAAAAGTCACACAGTGCACAAATACAAGGGCTGTCAGCCCCCTCTGGGAAGACATTCTCCCTAACAGACCACTGCTAGGCTGCTGGAAATACTTTTTTGAGAGACAGAGGATACAGAGAGAGGACAAGAGTTCCTATCTGCAGGCCCACCCCCAAAACAACTGTGACAGCCAGGACCAGCAGAGGCCAAAGCCAAGAGCCGGGGACTCAATGCAGGTCCCCTGCACGGTGGCGGGGACCCAATCACCTGAGCCATCACTGCCATTTGCCATCAGCAAGCAGCTGGAGGCAGGAGCGAACCTCAGGCACTGTGACAACAGACTTGGGAACCCCAGCCACTGGCCAAACCATGCCCTCTGGAAAAGGCACCAACTCCAGCCATGTGGCAGGGAACCTTCCCCTTAGGTAGAAGGAAAAAAAAAAAACTGCAAAAGGCAAAATGGTAGGGCAGCAGGGGCTTTCTGAGAAATACCACAACTGCACCCAGGTCACTAAAGCAAAGCCAATGCACACAGGTGTAAGCCGCGCAAGGGCTCTTAACTGTCCAAATATGCATCATCAAACATGGAAAAGGAAACTCAACAGCTGCTTGTGCCAGGGTATGGAAGACATCGCCCTGCTTTGTTCAGGGCCCAGAAGTTTGAAGACAAAACTCTGCTCTGGGCCCACTGGCAAGAATAAAACCTGTGTTCCTGTTAAGAGCCTTGGTGTCCCACATCTCTGAGAATCCCGCTACAGCCTGGGGCAAGCTGATGGCTGAGGCCCTGCAGCAGATGCCACCAACCACACCTGAGCGCCCGCCCCTGGAGGCGTTTGCTCGTCATGTGTCCGTGGGGAACTGTCCTCAAGTCACCCTAATTTAATGACATGTGTGGACCACGAAGATATTAAACAGGGTTGTGTGAATGCTTTGGGAAGACTCAACCAAGGCGAGGTGGTAAAAACAACTTGTGAACCGACGGCTGGGGAGGCATGACTGCAAGGACGAAAATGTACGAGCCTAGAAGAGTTTTCACGTAGGCCGCTTTCCAAGTGATTTTTAACCGACTTCGCAGTTCACTGGAGAAAACCCAAACAGAAAGAAAAATCTCTCTGGGTGTTGTTTGTGCAGGAGAGGCTCTGTGGCAGGCCCACCTGTCAACTCAGGCTCCAAGACACGTCCTTGGCCCAACCTCAAAGAACTGGCACACACACACACACAGGCACACTGAGGTTCTACCATAAAGCGAAATGTTCAAAAGGAACGCTGTGTAAATTTTTATGATTCCTCTCTTTAACTTGTTTTTTTTTTTTTCCCCCACTACTCATCAACTAAGGCTTTCACTGTAGATAAAAAATAAACGGCAGCGAACTGCAATAGGAAGGTGTAGGTAACAGGAATGTGCTGTTTCAAAAAGGGCAGTGGCAGGGACTTTGGACACTTTCACCACAAAGAAATAATAAATGAAATAATAAATGTTTGTCCTGATTCGAACACTACACAGCATATATATATATATATATATATATATATATATATTAACTTGACAGGTAGAGTTATAGACAGTGAGAGAGAGAGACAGATAGAGAGAAAGGTCTTCCTTCCATTGGTTCACCCCCAAATGGCTGCCACGGCCAGTGCACTGCGCCGATCCAAAGCCAGGAGCCAGGTGCCTCTTCCTGGCCTCCCATGCGGGGTCAGGGGTCCAAGCACTTGGGTCATCCTCCACTGCACTCCTGGGCCACAGCAGAGAGCTGGACTGGAAGAGGAGCAACCGGGACAGAATCCAGCACCCTGACCAGGACTGGAACTGGTGTGTCAGCGCCGCAGGCAGAGGATTAGCCTATTGAGCCACGGCGCAGGCCAGTCTTTATTCTGAAGTGGTGCAGATGTAGGGTGCGTTAATCAAGTGAGCAAGGTGGTATATATGCAACACGAAGAGAAGCTGAGCAAACCCCAGTATAACAGTTATGAAGTCTGGGGATGCCCCTGGACTGCACTCACACATCCCGCCCATCCTAACAGCTGCCAGCAGGGCCAGATTGGACGCCTCAGCTGTGCACGAAATTTCCTATATTTTAATGTGCACAGTGGACCTAATTTTTTTTAAATGTTAAAGTCTGCCAATTGCTAAGAAAACATAAAAATCTCAAACACATGAAGCTAAGGCGAAGAAGTCAGTCTCAAAAGACCACACATTACACGATTCAATTTATAGGAACTGTCCAGAAAAGCTGAGTGCATGGAGGTGATGGGCAGCTGCCTGCACAGGAGTGGGAATGCGGAGAGACTGCAAATGGGCACGAGGGTCCTTCTGGGGGAGGGAGACATGTGCCACATTAGCCTGTGCCGCGTCACTCTGTGGATTTAGTCAAACTGTTGAATCGGATGATTACAATGAATGAGTGCCGCAGTATGTAAACGCTATCTCAGTAAAACTCCTAAAAATCAAAAAGGACTCAAAAATAAAAGCAAATTTGTCTTTTGTAAATGTAATGGAGTTGCCAGCGCCCCAGCTCACTTGGCTAATCCTCCGCCTGCGGGGCCGGCACCCCAAGTTCTAGTCCCGGTTGTGGCGCCGGATTCTGTCCCAGTTGCTCCTCTTCCAGTCCAGCTCTCTGCTGTGGCCCAGGAGTGCAGTGGAGGATGGCCCAAGTGCTTGGGCCCTGCACCCCATGGGAGACCAGAAGCACCTGGCTCCTGGCTTCAGATCGGCACAGCGTGCTGGCCATAGCAGCCATTTTGGGGGGTGAACCAACGGCAAAGGAAGACTTTTCTCTCTGTCTCTCTCTCTCAGTGTCTAAGTCTGCCTGTCCAAAAAAAAATAAATAAATAATGTCATGGAGTAAGCGTTGTATGTCCTAATGTGCGTGGGTCACTCCACCTCATGACGATGACTGCAGTCAGGAGGTGATGAGTAACCAATGCTCCCACTGTGTCACAGGCACGGGTCACAGGAGAGTTCCCTACGCCACTTCCATTTAGTAGAGTTTGTCTGAGCAAAGCAAAACAAAAACAATTCACGAGTTGAGTAATTCCCGGAGCTAGAGCAGGTCCTCAGAACTCTAACCAACAGCGTGACCAGACAGTATTTATAGAAAACAGAAGTGGGGTATAGAAAACAACTTAACTGGCTACAGCCCAATCAACCAGTCAGTTGGTTACAGCTTAACTAGGTTGTTGTTTACAAATTAACTAACTGGCTACAGAGCCTCCCACAACCAAGCAAAGCTCAGCTGCTGTGATTAAACTCCATGCTGGTTTGGTCTGTGGGCCTAGTACAGGTGCCCCATCCAATCCACGGCCTCCCATCAAACTGTTTTACAGAACCCTTATGAAGTAAGACAAGACTAGCTTGGCCTAAATGTACGGCACAATTAAAAACACTTAGTTCACCTTCTTCACCGTGCTGCTGGAATTTTTCAAACCACAATCTTTTCAACTCTTCAAACTTGGATAAAGATGTCCAGGTTGACCAGTTCTAGAAAAGTCCCTAACACCTGTAAGCGATAGAGCAAGTTATGTTCTACATAGACTCTGCTGACTTTCTGCCACGTGGGAGCAGTTCCAGACAGCACTGAGAAATATTCAGGATTAGCAAATACAGCCTGGAGAAGTTGACAGTGTCTGGGATGAGCAGGCACGGCGGGCAGTGGGTTAAGCTGCCACCTGGGATGCCAGCATCCACAGAGGAGTGCCTGTTTCAGGTCCTGGCCACTCTGCTTCTGATCCAGCATACTACTAACGTGCCTTGGAGACAACACGTGATGGCTCCAGGACTTGAGCCTTCTCTACCCCGCTTCCCTCGTCCCCCATGCAGGAGACTGAATGGAGGTCTTGGCTCCTGGTTTCAGCCTGGTCCAGTCCTGGCTGCTGCAGCCATCTGAGGAGTGAGCCAGCAGGTGCAAAATCTCAATCTCTCTCTCTCTTTTTTCCCCCACCCTTGCTGCTCCTCCCCCCAACTCTGCTTTTAAATAAACAAATCCTTCTTAAAAATAAAAAGCCTAGGAAAATCATCTTTATATTTATAAGACCCCCCCCCCGAGTTCTCCTGAAGGAAGAATACTCTGGAGGTAGAAAGAGCCAGAAACAGACTATTACCTAAAAACAATTTTAAAATAAATAATTTTCAAAACCTATTTTATCTTGATCCTTCTCCCTTTCAGAATTTCTTCAAAACAGACATTGTAAACTTCTCAGACAGCTATCTGCTGGAAGAAAGCAGCCCTAATTAGGCTATGTGTCAAAGAAATATAATTATCAATTTGCCTAATTAAAATGAATATCCGAACACGCCCCAGTAATGTGCGCTTTCTCAGGTGAGGCGTACAATTTACTTTCTGTAAACAATCCATCCACAGCGCCCGGCTGACGATGTTAACACGGAGCCGATGACTAAAGTCCAGTTCCCCAAAAGACACCGAGGAGGACGGTGCAGAGTGTCGCCGTGGACGCCAATCACCCGTGGTGGCTGGGGTAAAGCAAAGCATACTCTGATTTAACCGACAGCCTTCGCTTGGGAAACAAACCGTGGCGCTCTCTGGAGGGTCTGTCACAGGGCTGTGGAGCAGGGCCAAGAGAGCTGTCCTGGGGGCTGCTGCTAGAGTTCACCGAACCCCTGTTTTGGCAAGAGATGGGGGAAAGGTTGGTTCGCTCACCTTCTCTTCTGAGGCTGCCCAGTTTGACTCTGTGCCTTCCCGAGGAGCCTGGACAGGCACCGGACACTCACAGCATTTCTGCTGGTCGCCAGCAACACTACGAGAGTTAGGACCCAGGGCAAGGTCCAGGAGAACAATGGAAGCCACACACGGACTCAGCCCGTAAGAGAACTGAGCCCCTACGACCAGGGTGCTCGGCACATGGCTCCATGCCCACTCAGCGTGCCTGCTGGGACTGGGGGGCCCACAGAGACCAAGGGCAGCCCCATTTCTAGACTGAGTCACTGCTCGTGAAGTCACTCTCTCCTCATAACCCAGAAGGGTCTCACCATCACCCCATTGTTAGTGGACCCGTCTTGTCCTCTGGCAGCCCCATGGCCTAATGGCCTAGGAAGTCTGGACACCTCAACACCCCACAATCTCCATGGGATGCCCTCCTCATCCCCATGCACCTCCAGCCCAGCAAACACACACACCACAAGTGCACCATGTGAGGCTACGGAATTGTAGCTTTAAGACAAGACCCTGAGCTCCAGCATTCAATCAGACTGTGCCCAGAGTTGCTCCTGAGTAGAAGTCCCTCTGTCACCATTGCTGGAATGTCATTAGGCCAACTGTTCCAACAGCACCGAACCCCTCACTCCCCTGGGTCTGCCCCAACAGTCATCTGCACTGCTTTGTGTGGCCACAGGGTTCAGGGGGTTCCCCAAGTGGCCACATCAGGGGAGCAGGAAGGGCACACCTGGTTCTCATGCACCTAGCAGCTAGCACCATGCCTGAGACAGTACATGTGACGAGTAGACAACTGATGGACGGATGGACACTTGATGGGTAGATGGTTGATGGCTGGGTAAATGGATGGACAAACAGCTGATGGATGAAGGGACAGATGCGTGCACGGTCAACAGATCCACCTGCTCCCAGGGCCACCCCCTCTCCTGAGCTCTTCCCTTCCAATTTCTCTTGGCCCCTCTCTCCAACAGCCTTTTTCGCATTTTCACTGCAAATCCATCTCCGATCAACTACGCCAGGACAAGTGGCGTAACCCCTCTAAGCTTAATTTTCTTCCAGTGAACAAAGGGGCAATCGTAACACCCGTCTCAACAGGACCACTCTGAAGAGGACACGAGAGATCCCACACCAACCAGAACGGTTTCAGCAGCGCTTCTGCCTCAAGCTGCTCCTACCCTGTAACTACCGCATCACCAAATGGCTCCAAACAGAGCCCATCTGCTACAGCGCGTGGGACTTGTTCCCCGAGTGTTCATGTGTCACAGTTTGGCCCCCAGAACGGTGATGTGAGAGGCGGGGGCTCCCTTCAAAGCTAGGACCTGGCAGGAGGTTTTTAGGACATAGGGGCCCTGCCCTTGGGAGGGATTGAGGGAGTGCTCATGGCACCCCCATGAGCTGTCATAAAATAAGCTTGGCCACTCCCTGCCTTTCTGGCTTCCTGCCCACACCACGGGACACCATTATGAATGCCTACTGCCTTGCCAGTCCCAGCCCGTGAGTTTCCAGAGCTGTGAGCTGAACACGCCTCTTTATAAAGCAGCCTGTCTCCGGTACTTTGTTGTAGTAACCGAGGCACACGAACGTTCCCACCCTTACTGATCTGCCGCCTTCACCCTCGCCATTCCCCCAGCACTGTCTCTACAACTGTACGGGAACTGTCCTGAGGGTCACCTAGCCATCGCAGCTGCGTCCCGTGCTCGGCTGACATGCGTCAGCCTCTCCGACAGCTGCCCAGTGTCTCACCTCCCTGGCACCCCCGGCTTCCTCCTCCACCACTTCTGTTCCTGTGCGAGCCCCTCAGTGTCCTCGTCTCACCCCTGAACACCGGCGTGTCCACACACTACGCCACCGACTCCTCCCCCGCACACTGCACCCCAGTCGCCTCAGATTCCCGGATGGCGTCTCACATCCATCTCCTCATACCCAACACTCCTCCTTATTCCCTGATCTCAGGCAACAGCCCACCAGCCCCAGGACCAAAACTTCAAATCCCGCCTCCTCCCACAACAGGGGCTCTTAGAGCCCATCACCTGCCAAGCATGGGGTGGTGGGCAGAGCACTGTGCCTGTACTATGAGCCCCTGGGGGCATGTAACCGCCCCCCCCAGATACTGCAGAATGCAACATGCACATAATAAATGTTTCTTAAACTGAAAGGAAGAGATACGGCACAGCACCAGGGGACTCTCAGACACGGCTGGTGGAGTATAAATTGGCACAGCCGTTTTGGAAGGCAATTTGACAGTGCCAGGTGGAGCTGAGGAAGATCACACCCTAGGATCCAGAACCCTGCTCCTAGGGATGGGTCTATGTCCTGGGGAACCTCTCCCTCGTGTCCCCAGTAAATGAGCATTCAGTGTCCCTAGGAGCACCATTAACAAGCGTGAAACACAGGAACAACCCAGCGGCCTGGCAGACTCGAATTAGGGTAATTAAAAGAGGGGTTGAAGGGGCTGGGATGGGCTGGGGAGAGGGAAACTACCAGGGGCAGCTTAGTAACCCACAGGTAGAAGGCGCAGCTGCTGCCTCTCCTACGCCTGAAAGCAGAGAGCAGTGATGGAGATCGGGAGACCAAGTGGGCAGCCTGCAGGGAGCCCAAGGCGACCCCACGGGGAATAAGCCACGGGGGACCAAGTGGGCAGCCTGCGGGGAGCCCAAGGCGACCCCACGGGGAATAAGCCACGGGGGACCAAGTGGGCAGCCTGCGGGGAGCCCAAGGCGACCCCACGGGGAATAAGCCACGGGGACACACACACCCCGGCTTTTGCTTCCTGCTCCGACGCCCAGCTGGGGCTCCCCACTGGCGGGCCCCAAGGAGAAACCAGAGGGTAGCGCCCACTGGTGCAGCAGGTCAAGGCCAGGGCCTCCGTGTATCCATCCGCAGACTATAAAGCGTACGCTCGTGCGTGGCGAGCTGCCCAGCGCGAAAATGCGTGACGTAGCTAGCGCTCCTTCTCTCTACGGATGTATCCGAAACCCGCGCGCCGCCTTCTCCACCCGAGACGCCTTAAATGCACAGACACTGGCACCAGAGCAGACGGTATTTTCCCAAGCCCGTCGCAGCTCTATTTCTAGCCCCGCACGCGGTTCCCAAACCCGCAGCGAGAGAGGAAGAAGGACACGGAGCAGCGGAGACCCGGGGGCGGCGCGCCGAGCCCGGGCAGCCCAGGAGCGGCTCCGCGAGCAGCGGGTGGCGGCGGCGGGGCGGGGGACCCGAGGCCGAGGTCCGCTGCCCACGGCCTCCCCTCTTCAGGAAAGCGCCGTCCCCACGCAGGATAAACCGCGGTGCGCTGATGGGCCGCAAAAAAATTAAAAAAAAAAAAAAAAACACCCGCAGGTGCCGTCAGCTGCCTCTCCTTGCCGGAGACTTTGGGGTGACAGATGAGGAAACTGAGGCCCGGCTTCTGGGGTCTCCTCCTCTTCCTCCCCTTCTCGCGGGTTGGCGCGGCCCCTCGCGCGCGGCCCGACCCCTGGGGACGAGGCGCAGCCCCGAGCCCCGGCGGGGGCGCGCGGCGCACCCCAGGTCGGCTCCGGAGGGAAGCGCGCGCCTCGGACGGAAGGTTCCCGGGCGGAAGGTTCCGCAGCCCAGAGTCCCCTCCCCGGGCAACGCGCGCCGGCGGTACCTGCAGGAAACGCGTCCAGGGTCCTGCCCCGGGCTCTGTGGAAAACACCCTCCGCCTCCGCAGCCGACATGGCGAGCGGGTTTCCGGGCGCGCGCGCGGGAGGCAACGGCACGAAGTCCACACCGCCCGACTGCCCGGCCGGACCCCGCTCGGGGCGGTGCCCTCTGCGCGGGGCGGGGCGGGGCTCGGCCGTTCGGGGCGCGGCTAGTGCTGCCTGGGCGGAGCCGCCCTCGGGGATCGACCTGGGTCCTGGCGGCCGGGGCCCACGGGGGCGCGGGGGTCTGCGTGGGCGCCTGGCTGTGGGACAGGTGGTAGGCTGTGTCTTCTAGCAGATACAGGTACAGGACCCCCACCTGGCGCTTCCTGTGCGGACAGTAATGAGTTCTTGGTGTAGCGGGGTACCCGCCCTGCAGCCTTGGATGAGGGAATGGCCTGGTTTGTCCTAAGTTCTCAGTTAACCGGACTTTCTGAACCGTGTCTGCGCTGGTTAAGGTCACGGGGTGCAGGGGGCCTGCAGCCTGAGACCCCTGGCCACGTCCCCACGCTCCCAGGCTGCAGGCCAGGCCCGGCCCCGGAGCCAGGCCAAGCGCCTTGGACAGGCCGGGACAGCGAGGCGCAGGGCGGTGGCCCGCGTCCAGGCCGGTCCTAAGGCAGGGAGTGGCCCCGCTGGGATCTGCCGAGCTCAAAAGCCCTTGTCTGCCCTGGGAGCCCAGTGTTGGTGAGACCCGGCCCAGGGAGCGCAGGGAACTCTTGCCCCTAGCCGCCTTCCCCGGGGCACCCTGATGGTGGCTGATGGTGGATGGTGGCCTTGGGCTGCAGGGGGTTAAGCCGTGGCGTGTGGGGTCTGCGGCCCAGATCAGGGCGCTGGTTCCAGTCCCGGCTGCTCCTCTTCTGCTCCAGCTCCCTGCTAATGGGTCAGGGAAGCAGCCAGGCTGGCTCAAGTGCTTGTGCCCCTGTCACCCCCCGGGGAGACCTGGGTCATCCTGGTTCTTCCACTTGCTGGCGGGCGGTGTTGAGAGTCTCCGGGGCTCTGATTCCCTGTCTGTCAAATGGGAACAGTAGTAGTGCCTGGGTCGTGGAGGCACGGGGAGGCTTCGATGGGCTCCTGTGTGGAAGCACCCAGGACACACAGGGCTCTCACAGTGGTGGTGTGAGTGGTAGGCGGCGTTAGACAGCCGGGTCCCTGGTCCACACACAGGGCCTGGTCCTGAGGCACGTTCTCAGGAGACGCACATGTAGCAAATGAATGAGGATTAAACATCCAGCGATGATGACTCCAGTAACCGAGTCCCTGGGTTGAGTTCTCGGCTCAGGCTTTGGCCTCGGCCTTGGCCCGGTGTAGGCGCCTGTGTAGTCAGCCAGTGGACACACGCTTCCTCTCTTTCTGCCTCTCAAGTAAATCAAAGTCCGAATGGTGGCCTCCAGGCCCTGTGTGGTCCAGCACCCGCCCCCTCCGCCTCCCACCCCTGACTTTGCACCTGCTGCGTTCATTCGACAATGCACATCCCTGACTTTGCACCTGCTGCGTTCATTCGACAATGCACATCCGTTTCCCTCTGCACATGCAGTGCCTTCGGAGTCTGGGGGTCTCGGTATGCACCTGCTCATCCTTAGCTGAAGTCCATTGGAACATGGAGGCTGGTGCTTAAATGACGCTTCTGAGACAGGCCCTGTGTGTCTGCTTGCACACACTCCCCCAGTCTAGACTGGGCCTCCTTCCTGCCCTGTTACAGCTCTCAGTCTCTGCCGCTCCTCGCACCTTGCACAGTTGAGAACTGTGTGCTCACAGGTGGGGTTTTTGCTAATGTTGTCTTTCCTGACTCAATGACAAGGTCTGCAAGGACAGTTACTGCGGCTCTTGCAGCCCAGCAGGGCGCTGCAGGCCCAGACACTCCAGCAGCTGTGGCATGCATAAGTAAGTGGGAGGTGAACGTCCAGGCAGGACAAGCCCTGGTGAGCCTGGACAGCAGCTGGGCACAGCTTTGCCGACAGATCCCGAGTGATTTCACAGCTGCACAGGTGCGCTGGTGATACCAACGGCTGCAACCAGACCTCGGGGCCCATCCGTCCCAGCAACATTGTGGCCTCTTTTTCTGCCCCGTCCTCCACCTGGCTCTCCCCTCTGATGGCGGCTCTCAGCTCATCTGCCCATCTTCTTTCTCCTTGTCTGCCTGGAGGCCTGGAGGCAGCAGGCGGGCGGCAGGAGACGAGTGTATTCCTGCGAGTTAGATGTGTTTTGGACTGTGTGACCCTGGGCAAGTCACTTAGCTTCTCTGAGCTTCAGCTTCTTCGTCTAAAATGAGATCACTGCCTGGGCACTTGGTGTAAGAGGCAGTTAGGACGCCACTTGGGACGCTGCATCACACATGTGGAGTGCCTGGGTGTCAGTGCTGGCTCTGGCTCCTGATTTCGGCTTCCTGCCAAGGCAGACGCTGGGAGGCAGCAGGAGATTGCTCAAGTGTGTGGGTCACTGCCACTCACGTGGGAGACGTGGATTAAATTCTCAGCTCCTGACATCAGTCCGAACCAGCAGATGAGATCCTATCTCTGTCTCCTTCTCCCTCCCTCCCTCTCTCCATCTTTCTTTCTTTCTCCCTCTCACATAAAGATAAAATGAGATAAGCATAGCACCAACTGCATAGAGTTTTCATATACCAGGCAATGTTTCGAGAACATCCTAACTGCTTGATGCATTTTTACTGTAGTTGATGTCATTAGTGCTGATGTTGGTATTTTTTAGAATATCCTTCAATTCATTCCTTTTAAGTAAAAATTATCTTCATTCAAGATTCTGTTCAGGCGTCCCTTCTTGTACCAGTCAGGCATCATGTAATTGCACACAGCACAGTTCAAATTGACTTCACCAGGAAAAGGAATCCATTGGCATGTATGCATTGAAAGCCCATAACAGCTTCAGGTGAGGTTTGATCCAGCTGCCCAAATGCTCTAAGAATCTAACTTCTCATCATTGGTCCTCTCTGCCCTTTGCCATGTCAGCATCATCTTCACTTCCATGGAGAGGACTCCCTCCCAGCACTCAAAGACTCCAGGCCTCTCCCTCCCAGGAGCAGAAAGGTTACAGTGGTCCAGACCACATCCTCCCGAGACGTACAGGGACTGGGGATCCACGCTGGATGTGTCTTCCCGTCTGAATCAAGGTCAGAAGGGGAGAGGGCGTGTTTAGATTGGCTTAAGCCATAGGGTCAGTCCTGCAGAAGGGATGGTACCAACTGCGTCCGAACCACCTACATGAGAATGAAGGCTCTGAACACAAGAGCTGAGTACCCTGCCCTGAGTGGTGGAGAATGACTGTTACAGAGAGCTGATGTTACGTTCCCCGTCCAAGATGAGCTTGGGCACAGGAGTGGCACAGGCGCCGGTGACCGCCTCCTCCCCTCTGTACTCGTTTAACACGTGACTTACCCTTCATCCCGTGCCTTGTAACTGCTGTACTTGGGCAAGGCCCGAACCCCGCTGTGCTGGTATGTAGAGACGCAGGTGTGTTGTTGGGGACATCGGCTGCCGGCCTGGGCTAGGTGAGAGCCTGGTGCCACGAAGCCGCCGGCAGCGCAGTTTCTTCCAATGCTCACAGGCCCTGGGCTGCAGAGCGTCTGTCGCCCTCCTGTCTGCTTTTCCGGGATCTTTTCTCTCCTCCTGCTACCAGGTGTCAGTGATCTCTCCTCACTGTTTCTGGCATCTGCTTCTAGCCCCTCTGGGCCGGCCAGCTCAGGTGACGCCAGGTGACAAAGGTCGTTAGAGCTGTCAGCCAGCTCGGGTCACAGCAGGCGTTGGCGTAAGAGCAGTGAGGACTCGGGAGGAGTGTCTGGACTCTGCTTTCATGGATGGGCATGGTGATTCCTGGTTAGATCGCGCGATGGTTAGTTTTGGATGTCGATTCGGCTGGGCCACGGTGCCCAGCTACTTGGCTAAATCATCCTGCAGGTTTCTCTGAGTGCTGTTGGCATGAGCCCCACCTGTACGCCGGGACTTAGCCTAAAGCACTTTGCCCTCCCGGTGGTGGGTGGGCCTCACTCCCTGAATGAGCAGGCGGCCCCTCCCTCACAGAAGACAGACTGTGGACCGGAGCTGCCGCCTCTGTGCCTGGGTCCTCAGCCTGTGGCCCAAGCTGCAGATTTGCACTTCCCAGCTTCCATTACCATGTGAGCCTCGTCCTTGAAATAAGCCGGCTTCCACAAACACACACACGCTCACACGAGGGGTCTTCAGAAAGTCCCCAGACACGCAGATTAGGAAAACCACCGTGCATGGATTTCAGACATTTTTTTTTTTTTTGCACCAATCTGAGCTTTGCTTTTAACTCCATTTTTTCCCCACAAACTCCCCACAACACACATCCTACTTCTTCTGCCTCTCTGGAGGACGCGGACTGGTACAGGCTGTCAGGCGTCTTTCTCACACGTGTGGAGTTGCCCCGGCTTCGAGTTCCAGTTGGTTCCACCACCCAGAATGCAGCTTGTTTGAGAGCTCTGGAGGCCTCACAGTGGAGCTCCTAGGCAGTGAAACTGAGCAGCTCTCACCTGCCCTGCACCTGTGCAGGTGGGACTTGGGCACACACTGGGGCATGTGATGTCAGAGAAAGGGACGTCCACAGCACGTATGGGTTTGTCAGCTTTGCATTGTCAATCGCTTTTTTAAAACTGAAATTTAAATATCCTGGATGTTAGACCAGGTCAAAAATGCCTGTGTACTTTGAAGACCAAAAAAAAAAAAAAAAAAAAGATTTTTGAAAAGTGCTCACTTTAGCTGATATTTTTATATTGTTACAGGCTTGGCATTAACAGAATTGTCTCATCCCCCTCCCTTTTTGTGAAATGTTCTGAGAAATTTCTGGAATATCCCGATCTGTACTTGTGTTCTGCAACAGAAAAACAAACCCATTTCCTTGAAACTTCTTACATATCTCTGCAACCCTCTCAGGCTGGTTGTGTAACTCATTATTGCAAATAAAATAAAGCTATTTTGTGCCTATTCACTCATTCCCCAAACAAAATGCAGTTTCACCTCATTTTATTTATTTATTTTTAAAGATTTATTTTATTATTATATTTGAAGTGCAGAGTGACAGAGAAAGAGGGAGGGAGGGAGTGAGAGACAGACACACAGAGAGATCTTCCATCTGCTGGTTCGTTCCCCAAATGGCCACAACAGCCAGGTCTGGGCCAGGCCAAAACGAGGAGCCAGGAACTCCGTCCTGGTCTCCTGCATGGGTGGCAGGGACCTAAGCACTTGGTTCGTCTTCTGCTGCCTTCCCAGGCCATTAGCAGGGAGCTGGACTGGAGGCGGAGCAGCTGGGACTCCACCCAGCACTTCGGTATGGGATGCTGGCGTCGCACGCTGCTGCTGAACTCACTGTGCCACAGTGCCAACATTTTCAAAATGATTTATTTAATATATGTTAAGAGGAAGGAGGGAGGGAGAGAGAGGGAGAGAAGGTGCTGCTGTTTGGTAGATTAGTGACTGCAAGAGCCAGGGCCAGGTCAAGCCAATCCAGGAGCCTGGGTCTCAGTCCAGGTCTCCCAACTGGGCGGCGGGGACCTGAGTACTTGAGCATTTCCATGCTGCTACCTAGACGAGGCACTAGCAGAAAGCTAGAATTAGAAGCAGAGCCAGGGCTCGAACCCAGACGCTCTGACCCCTGCAGGTGCCCCAAGCCCACATGTACACCTCAGTTTAAAGATGAGATCGAGGCTCCTCAGGTAGTTTGCTGGGGGTCGTGCCCCCGTTTACTGACACGGCACAGCTGAAATTCCTCTTTGCCCCACTTTCTGCCCCTGCCTGGCAGTTTCCATGTCTGTTTGGTATTCTTTCAGCCTCTGTCTGTCCTCCTTGTTGCCTAGGATTTCTTGACCAGACTTTGAAACTTGTGCCCCTTGAACGGCGTTGTTTAGAAAGCTGCCCGTAGCTGAGCCGGAGGCAAGGCTGCTGAGTCACAGGACCCCAGCTCAGGGTCAGGGCAAGTTACTGTCCATGTGTGCCCCTCGCCAGCCCTGTGACCGAAGGGTACCCTCGGCCTCTCTCAGCTTCGTCTTCCTCGCCTAGAGTGGAGATTATTAGGCTGGACTCTAGAGTTGTTGCAGGGTTCAGTGAATCAGAACGTTGGAAGTGTGTATCACGCTGCATAGTAATTGCTCAGTATGTAACTTGCTGTTATTGTGGCTGCGCGGATCTCAGTTAAGTCACTCATAACCTCTTGGTGAGACAGAGCTCCTGGACTTGCTGGACGTGGAGTTAGGAGGTTTTTCTGAAATCAGAACCCAGAAGGGAAAATTTGGGTCCAGCCACTGGTCGTCTGGGGCAGGGGTTTGACACAGTGGTTAAGATGCTGCATCCCATATCGAGTGCCTGGGTTTGAGTCCTGGCTCTGCTTCCAGATCCAGCTTCCTGCTAATGCGTAGGCCAGGAAGCAGCACGGGACACGTGGAGGACCCAGACTGTGTTTTGCACTCCTGGTTTTGGTGGGGCCCAGCCCTGACTGCTGGGGCATTTGAGGGAGTGAACCTGCAGTTGAAAGGTTTCTCTCTTTCTCTTTCTCCGCCTTCTAATAAAAAAAAATATATTTTTTAAAAAGCCCCCCTGAAATCACACACAGGCAGACGTCCTTCCATAGACCCTGTTTCTTCACACTGAGTTGTCCAATCTTAGCCACTGGCCACAGGCAGCTAGCTACTTAAACGAACAAAAAGGAAATAAAGGTAAAGCGACAGTAACACTAGGCACATTTTAGGTGCTCAACAGCCACACATGCAAGTAAGCAGAGTTAGGGAAAATGCAGAAAGATACCCAGTTAAATTTTTTAAAATTATTTATTTATTTATTTGAGAGTCAGAGTTACACAGAGAGAGGAGAGGCAGAGACAAAGAGAGAGGTCTTCTATCCGCTGATTCACTCCCCAGTTGGCTGCAATGGCTGGAGCTGCGCTGATCCGAAGCCAGGAGCCAGGAGCATCCTCTGGATCTCCCATGTGGACGCAAGACAGATTTGGGCCATCTTCTACTGCTTTCCCAGGCCACAGCAGAGAGCTGGATTGGAAGTGGAACAGCCGGGTCTCGAACCAGCGCTCATATGGGATGCCGGCACTGCAGGTGGCAGCCCAACCTGCTATGCCACAGAGCCGGCCCCACACCCAGTTAAATTTGAATTGCAGATAAAGTAGTTCCACTGTATTTGTACTAAAAAATTTTTTTTGAAATTCGGGTTCAATTGTGTATCCGTGATTTATCCACCTGGTGGCTGCCATATTGGACGGCGCACCTGTGGAGTTCTCATCAGTTGACACTTCCACTGGACAGGATTGATTGAGGACATCGTAGTCACCTTGCAGCTCAAGGGTGGGGAACGTCTGGCCGCTGGGCCGCGGAAGGCCTACGAAATCATTGGGTCTGGCCCTGCCAAGGCAACCACAGGTGGGACTCAAAATTCAAGGCATCTATAGCAGGCTAGCATTGAAGTGGATCGTTCTGTACGGCTTGTGCGTGATGCTGTATATATCCAAATGGCCCTTGGGATACACAAGTTTGCCCGCCCCTGCTTATCGAATCCACCGATTACTTCGGCTCTTCCATTGATGGCGGATCGGTACACAGAACACAGCCAAGCAGAAGTGTCCCTGAGTAGTCATGGAGCTCTTGGCCCCTGGGCAGCACATAGTGTTTATTCCTCTTCTTCATCCACAAACATGGACGCAGTTTGTCCGTCTGTTCTCTCCTGGCCTCCTCTTCCATGGCGTCACACCCCTTCTCCACCAACGTCCGGGTGATGGGGGGTGGGATCATTCTTCCTTTCCATTGCTTCCTTTCCTTCATCTGCAGTGGGAACCCAGCCTCCCAGAGCGCTGAAATGTATACATTTTTAAAGATTTATTTATTATTTGAAAAGCATAGTTACAGAGGGGCAGAGAGAGAGAGGTCTTCTATCTGCTTCTTCACTCCCCAGATGGCCACAATGGCTGGAGCCCTGCTGATCCGAAGCCAGGAGCTGCTTCTGTGTCTCCCAAGCAGGTCCAGGGGCCCAAGCACTTGGGCCATCTTCTACTGCTTTTCCAGGCCATAGCAGAGAGCTGGATCGGAAGTGGAGCAGCCGGGACTCAAATTGGTGCCCACACGGGATGCCGGCACTGCGGGTGGTGGCTTAACCTGCTGTACCACAGCACTGGCCCCTACTGATAGATTTTTGCCGTTATTTACTTTGGGCTGTCTAAAGGCCTCTTTTATCAATAAGATTCAGGATTCTCCTTAAAGGTCCCAGTCCGCTCAACTCAGCTGCACACTGGGTGTGCAGTTTAAGCTCCACACAGGCATATGGGTTCCCTGAGGTTGATTTGCCCACTGCAGTTACCACATGTCCATAACAAGCCCCTGACTCTTAGGGAACCCCAAATTAATGCATAACAAGTTGAACTGAATTTGCTTCTCAATTAAACTTAGCAGTGTTGAGCGCCCCGAGGGCAGGTCCTGAATTTTACTTACTTTGTCTATGTGCCTGGGTGTATAATCAGTCCACAAGGAATAGCGTGAACCAGATTCTACACGCTTCGACCTCTGCCTCTCTGAGCCTCTCGGGGTGACGTGTCTGTCACTGGGGGCTCGAGACGAAATTGAAAGCCACTGGTTTTGTGGGCAAACACTGTTTACACAAACGGCCCTCCCTTCCTGGGCTTTTAGCACATTTTTCTGTCTTCCGCCTGCTGGGCGCTGTGTGATGAAAAGCAAATCCCTGTGTTTGCCAATGTCGTAAGAACGCTTTGTCTCCTACAGGAAGGAATGCTTTCTCACACCCGAATCTCACGAGTCTGATTGGGTTTTCTCTTCCCAAAGTATCAGCACCAGCCTGATTGACAAAAAAAAAAAAAAAAAAAATCATTGAACACATGTTCTGGAGAAGCGAGGGCTGTACCCAGAGGCACTTCCAGAGCTGAAACCCGGACCACAGTAGTCCCACCCGGCTGCATGCTAGGACCACGTGGGGGCCTTCCTAAGCACCCCAGAGTTTCTGACTGGGTGGGGCCTCAGCACTCGTCTTTAAGATGCCCAGTGACTCTGGTGTGCAGCTGGGGTGGAAAACTGCTCATCGATGCTCTGCGATGAAGCCAGCGCCTGAGGCAGGCATGCCACCAGGACAGCCTGTTCTGCAGGAGTGATGAGACCAGGGAAGTGGTTTTGCGAAGTCACTGGCTGCTGGGATATGCGCCTTTCTGTCTAGGGTCCTATTTAAGTGTCACTGCAATCTTGAAAGATTGAGTGGCATCACCCCCAAATCCGTGTCCGCCCAGAGGCTGAGTGACTGTGATCCGATTTGGAATGGGGCCTTTGCCGGTGCCATCAGATGAACAGGGGGTCACACTGAATCTACTGACTGGCATCCTCTGAAGAAGGGCAGAAGGCAGAGAGAGACGCACAGAGAAGGCGGCTGGGGAGATGCAGCCACAGGCCAAGGGGCACTAAGGATTTGCTGGCCAACACCTCGTGCTGGGCAGAGGCAAGGGAGGCTTCTTCCCTAGAGCCCCTATGAAACTGGGCACTGCCCATACCTTCCGTCCAGACTCCAGATCCAAGAATCTGCTTCTGCCGTTTCAGGTCGCCCAGCGCGGCGGGGCTGAAATCTGCTGCCTGTGGTGCCAGCATCCCCTGTGAATGCCGGTTCCCAGCCCGGTTGCTCCACTTCTGATCTAGCTCATGTGCTCATGTGCCTGGGAGAGGGGCGGGAGATGGTTCCAGTGCTTGGCGCCCCTGCCATCCACAAGGGAGACCCAGATGGAGTTCCAGGCTCCTGGCTTCGGTCTTGGCCAGATCCAGCTGTTGTGGCCATTTGGGGAATTAATGAGCCAATGGAAGATATTCTCTCTCTCTCTCTCTCTCTCTCTCCCCCCCTCCCTTTCTCTCTCTTTCTCATTTCTCTCCCTCTTTCTGTGACTCTACCTTTCAAATAAATTTTAAAAAGAGAAGGTAGACATGATCCCCCTCCCCAATCATGATTTATACCAGGGCTGGGGAAAGCATCGTGGGTCCACTGAGCGCTTCGGAGGCTGGCAGATCTGGGTGGTATCTCAGATTTTCTCTCACTCCTTGTACAACTGTGGACAGGTCCCTTAGTCTTTCTGAGCCTCCTTATCCTGCAGATTCAAAATAGAATGCTTCACAGAGTTTTGAGGAGAAATAGACGAGAAGCTGCAGGAAAAAAAAAAAAAAAAAACCACTGTGAATTCCATGTGGTCTGCTCTCCAAAAAGGAAGCTGCTATTATTGTTAGTATTAAGAACAGATGTGGTTGGGGGCTGCAGCACAGTGGGTGAAAGCCCCGGCCTGCAGCACCCACATCCCATATGGGCACCGGTTCGAGACCCAGCTGCTCCACTTCTGATCCAGCTCTCTGCTGTGGCCTGGGAAAGCAGTGGAAGATGGCCCAAGTCCTTGGGCCTCTGTACCTGTGTAGAAGACCTGGAAGAAGCTCCTGGCACCTGGCTTCAGATCAGTTCAACCCTGGCCATTGCAGTCATGGGGGAGTGAACCAGAGGATGAAAGACCCCCCACCCCAACTCTTTCAAATAAAAATATCTTTAAAAACACAGATGGAGCAGGCTGAGATGCCTTCAAGAGGAGACAGATTCAGAATTTCTCACTAAGTTTGTGCTAAAGCTTCATGCCTTTAGTGCAGTCCAGTTTTTACCTTTGGTCAACAAAGTCAACTGGAGGAGAAGGAGGAGGGTCTTGAGCACCCCCTAGAGGTGAATGTGGGTAATGTGCTATGGGAAGAAGGAAAAGGACAGAAGAGGAGAGAAAAACAAGCAACAAAGTCTGGGAAGTAAGGCTGGCCAGGTGTGGGCAGGTGGTGAAGAGCCTTGAAAGCTGGCAGAGACCTTGTCTTGAGACAGGCTATGGGGAGAGCAATTGAAAATTGAACGGGCAAGGTGTGAAATCTGGCAGTCGGGGGGAGGAGACAAAGGAAGGAATAAGACGCTCTGTGAAGAGGAGGCCTGCACACGACGCTCACCGGGGCTCCGAGACACTAATCACTGGCTTGGGAATAAAGCCTAAGCAAGTGGAAGGAAAAGAGATCCTGCTCTCGGAAACAGGCTAGTGAGAAAGAGAAACGGAGTTTTTGAACAGGGGAATTTGAGGGAGTTTGGAGCAAAGGAACCCGGATTCTGGTTTGAGCCATGCTGAGTGTGGACAGTGCATCCCTCACGTACCCTTCTGAGCCCTGGGCGTTTCATCTTTAAGCGTCAGGGGCATTAGGCCAGGGTAGGCAAAGTGGCGGCAGGCTGGTTTAACTGCACAGAATTTCACGTTTTAATTAGCTGTCAACATGTCCCGGCTGGGGGATTTTCCAGGTTTGTGCCCCTAGCCGTCGGCTGAAGCCGAGCCTCGGCTGCTGCCTTGCGAGGACACCCCAGTGCTCCATAGTCCTCACCATGCCCTGTAGCCTTCCTGACTCCAAAGGCAAGTTCAGATTGCCATTTGCCCTCTCCTGCCAGCCTGGGTCACGCTGTTGGGTTGCATTCCTGGCCTCTCTGGAATTAAAAGATGATTTATTTTTGTCTTCCAATTATTTGAACCCATGCATGATATTTTCATAATATGTATTTCCCATGAACTATTTTGAAGGCCATTCCTGTGCGTGAGTTTAAAAAACTTGCACCAAAATAAGTTTATTTTTAAATTGTGTTTTCAAGGAACTTTTTGAAGTCCCCTGGGGCTGTCTGAACACACAGGAACAGAGCAGCCCTGAGACAAAGAAGGCCAGGGTTTTTATAGGGTTTTTAGAGACATTCTATACATTATGGTACCATTTAGCAAATCATCTCATCCTGCGGGAAATTTAAAGGACATCTCCTAGAACTGATTAGTGCATCCAGTGGCTGGAAGGGACCTACTAAAGGTGGTTGGATGGCTTTGGGCTTGATGCCTTTTGAATTGATTGGCCGAAGCATAGGGTCCGAGCTGCTGGGGTGTACGAGCCGAACTGCAGGATCTCAGGTAGCTATCAATCACCTTATCTGCCCTGAGAAGACACCAGAAACTCTAGGTATTTCTCTGTTATCTGCTAATTGGCTGTTGCTAGGAGAGTTAATCACAAGGGGAGTTCATGTATTTACTTTTAGGAGTTTCTGGCTCAGAGTTCAGGGCCTGGTCAGGCCCAAGTTACAAGATGGAGGCCTAATTAAAATAGTTACACCTGGATCCAGGCTCAGGCCTCACACTAGGTTCTCCCCTGGAGCCTCCACAAGGAACCCAGTCCTGCTGACCCCTGCCCCGGGGGTCTTGGAGTACCCTTTTGTGCAGTCCTGACCTCCAGAGTGAGAAGACAATGAATTCGAGTGGTTTCAAGCATTGCAGTGTGTGGTGATTTGTTGCAGAGGCAGAAGCCGGAGACTTTACTGTTCCCAGCTGGCTCTCAGAGGGGCGGAAAGGCGGAGGGAATCAAGTCCTAGCTGATGCCGGGGTCTCCTCGCAAGCCACACCTGCCAGGTAGACCAGGAGACTGTCTCGGACTAAGAATTGTTGTACGAAAGGCCCCGGATGGGACCATCGACAGAACTGAGTCCAGATCAGTTACACAGCCTGTGTCCTTGAACGATGCTGGCCGCCGTGCCCCGTGAGAGTGGTGGCAACCCCTGCCCCGTTGCTGGGTCTGCCGGCCTCTGCAGAGCCGTCAGCAGCACCACACACAGTGACCTGTAGCTGCTTGCCTTGACCCAGACTGTTAGTGGGGGAGAGGGTCCAAACCCACACAGCCAAGGGGTTTGTTTCCCTGTCTTGCCCCTCAGGGTTTTATCAAGGCACCAGCTCTTGGTAAACAGTATGTCTTTAGCGCAAATCCTCGTTCAAAGCTGTGCAAAGCTAGCATGGGCTCAAGATGTGGAGAGGTTCGAGAATGGAAGTCATGGTGCCCTTTTCTTGATAATTGAAGATGACTCCAAATTTAGGATGAGGAAGCCCAGGACCCTTCTGATTGTTTTCTTTTAATTTCTTTTTTATTTTACATATAGAGTTAGACAGTGAGAGAGAGAGAAAGGTCTTCCTTCCACTGGTTCACCCCCCAAATGGCCACCACGGCTGGAGCTGTGCCAATCCGAAGCCAGGAGCCAGGTGCTTCTCCTGGTCTCCCATGTGGGTGCAGGGCCCAAGCACTTGGGCCATCTTCCACTGCCCTCCCGGGCCACAGCAGAGAGCTGGCCTGGAAGAGGAGCAACTGGGACTAGAACCAGTGCCCATATGGGATATTGGTGCCGCAGGCAGAGGATTAACCAAGTGAGCCATGGCACCAGCCCCCTGATTGTTTTCTATCATTGGCACTTAGATGCCTCTGAGCTTGAAATATCACACATCAGATTCTTATCCCTCCCCCCCTCCCCTTCTAACTTGTCTTTGCTGGTGGTCTGTTCATGGTTTTCTCCCACCCATGGGGGTATTCTGACACTGGGGAAAATGCAAATGACAGAAGGGGTAAAATTTAAGGAACATAAAGCTCCAGGCAAATCCAATTCCCTATCCCTGTCATGGGCTCTATAAATATTAAAGCAATTAGGAGAAAAACCAAAGTTCTTGTAATCCAGGCTTTCCCAGGCTTGACCACAGTACGTGGTTTGGGAGCTATAAAAGGGGGCTTCAGGCAGTTTGTGTAAAAATGGAATGAACTGGCAACACATATTTTCTGTAGCCTTTTTATAGCTCCTTTGCATGGATCCCAACTTGTGATGCCTGTAGAAATGTCTGCGTGTGTGTGATTTAAGGGATCCAAGAGAAAACACCACCATTCCCAGTTTGAGTTCACAAACAATGGCAAGAGAGAGCGCAGGAATCAGTCAAGTGGAACAAATAGAGATTCTTTATTAGCTATCTGAGGATATCAGTCTATCTTCTATTCTTGGGGGGAAGCACGAGTTGGGGGACAGCTAGTATGGGTAGCCCAGTCAGCGTCCTGTGCTCTCTGCCCCTGAGTCAGACACTCCTGCCCATCCAGATGTTACACAACAGGGCTCTCTGAGGAGGGGCAGATCCTATGCCTCTGCACCGGCCTGGTTTCTGGAAGCAGGCAGAACAAGTTATCTCTGGAGTCGGGCTGACCCAGTGAGAGCAAACTGAAGGGGCCCAACTATTCGTTCTCACGAGGGGGCCAATGGGAGAGGACCCCTGCAAGGTTGAAATGCCCATAGAACACCCTGGAAGTGCTTAGGAGAATTAAAGAATGCTCTTTCTTAAGCTGCTTTCCTCACTTACAATGTTGACGTCATATACATGTTGATATGCCACATGTGTGTCATAAAGGCCAGGGGCCAGGCAGAGTCCAGCCAGCCTGGTAATTAGGTAGCAGAACTGGGACCCAGAGTCAGTCCTGTCTAACATGGAAGCTGCCCACAGTGAGCCATTATGCTCTTCTGCTTCCCAGACAAATTAACCTGATTACTTCTCAAAGACATCAATCTGATTATTCTAATACAGATGCCAGTGTTTTTCCAAATGCATGATCCTTTTACATTTCACCTTCCAAATGACAGGCTGAAAGATCCTTCCAACGTGGATGAATTGGCCAGTGCCATGGATTCAGAGGTAACTTGAGAAAGTAAGATTCATGACCACATGGGCTCCAGGGCTAAGTCCCCAGCCCTGGCTGCTAGACCCAGCCTTCCCGCACAGTTTTTAAAACATCTGACCAATTTGCATGCAGATAAATACAAATGGAGCAGATGATTAGATTCAAAGCAGATAAGCAAAGCATCCCTGGGAGAAGAATTTCCATTATTTGTCCAGCCTTTCTTTTTTTTTTTTTTTCCTCCCCGCTTATGTCTTGAATCTGTAACTAAATTCAGAATTTGAAATGACTCTCCTTAACAGGCATCCTCAGACTCAGCCGTACATCTGTGGGGAATCTGGTTTGCGGGAGAGCAGGAGGACTGGTTCATGGGGCGTCTTTGTGGGCAGAGAGAGATCTTCATTGATTGAAATGTTCCTAGCAACAGAAGTTGGTTTCTTTTTCGCCCCCAAATTCTCAAAGTAGAAACTGCAAAAATGATGACAAGAAATCTAGAAAATTGCAGATGTATTTTAGTTTCTTCAGCGTGCAATTTGTGTTGTAAGTGTATCTCACTGCATTTGCCAACATAAAGTCAAAATCTGTTTTTTTAAAAAAAAAAAACTTAATGACGAACGTGGGTTAATGTGGATTTTTTTTTTTGAAAGCTAACATATGGAACCTCAGGTAAATGTGATCATGGCATGCTGCTTAGAGATTGCTTTGGCATTTCAATTGCTTTTCCCTTGTGTGATGATTTTTCTTGGGCTGTTTTCATATTATTCCACTCCGCATGCACTCAGAACTTAGCCAGCTCAGTTCTTTCCGGGTAGTAGCGATGATAATGACAACATTTATTAAAAATGTTTATCGATCATTTACTAGATGTTCATTCTATACTGCACATTTTCCATGCATGATTTTATCCTGTTCTCATCATAATCATAAAAATAAAATTACCAAAACTTTACAGAGAAGGAAAATGAAGTTTGAGGCTCAGAGAATTTTAGTAACTTGTCCAAGGTCACTCAGCTCGTCACTGGTAGAGCCGAATTCGAGACCAGGCCCTTCGGACTATGCCACAGGCCTCCTCGTGGCTTGGGGATGAGGAGTGGAGGTGTGAATGCAAGCACCAGTGATCAGGGAGCTACATCCTGCAGGTCTCATCTCTACTTGTGGGAATCCATCCTGTTTTCTCATGCTCTCTGACCTTCCCTCGGCAGAGTGTAATGTAAGACCGCAGAGTTTGTGGGCATTTGTGATAGTGAAGAAGACAGCCAAACAGCCAAACAGGGCTGAATTCCCATTCAGGACGGCACCATTGTAGTTCTGTGACCTTGCTGAGGTTTCCATAACCTCGCCAAGCCTCGGTTTGCTCCTTCAAAAAGCAGGACTACTGCATGTATTCATTTCTCGCAGTTGGAGTGAGGATTGTATACAAGGGAAGTGTTCGGTGAGTGTTCACTCACTGGCAGTCACTGCTGTCGTCACGTGGGGTTAGTGAAGTTGGACGTTCGTCCTGGCTCTGTCACTAATAGCTCTGTAACTGGCAGCAAGATCCTTGACTCTCTTGAGCATTGTAGTTTCGCCCTCATCATGAAGAATTTTATAACAGATTGCATGGAGGTCGTTCTCAGAGCTGCCCAGGGCCCGTCTGGCAGTGCCTGGTTTTCATATCGGAAGGGCGGGGAGTAGGGGTTCCCAGCGTGGGGTGGGTGTGACCAGGGATGCTGCTGAGCACCCTGGAATGCCCAGGGCAGCCCCCCCCCCCCGAGCTAGGAATGATCAGGCCCCAAGGAGCATCTGCTCCAACGTGCAGGACTCTCGTCTCACGGAGAGATAGTCCCTAACCACTGCTCGTGTTGGTTGTCTGCTGCTTTGCTGAGCTTGCATTTTTACCCAAGCATGATTTCTAAGGGCCTTTCCAGCTTTACAATTCTCTAAATCGACATAATGTCAAACACAGATGCGGGCACACATGAGACTAGAAGGGTATAAAT
The DNA here is from genome assembly GCA_949820135.1 of Sylvilagus floridanus. Taxonomy (NCBI): domain Eukaryota; kingdom Metazoa; phylum Chordata; class Mammalia; order Lagomorpha; family Leporidae; genus Sylvilagus; species Sylvilagus floridanus. The sequence continues at coordinate 38,939,419 of OX463234.1, read as the reverse complement.
ATTGTTTCTGAGTTCATCAGGACCAGTTGGAAGCAATGATCTATTTTGGTGAAATAGAAAAGTCTTTTTTTTTTTTAATTTGAAGTTTTGTAAGAGTTGTTGAAAGTAATCCTTATATAAGCTCATTCCCCCCAGTTTTATATTAAAAGAATAACTCTGGAGAGGAACTATTTGTGCTATAATCCCATTGCTATTTCCAGGGATTTTAGAAAACTCAAAGTTTTCTGAAACAAAAAATGTCCCATTATTACTGATATTTCTTCCTGAAAAGTTATGGTTACAGACAAATGCAAGCACTCACAGTTTCAGAGTTAAGGCAGACATATTGGGTCATCTTTTCCCTGGAGATCAGCCTTTTTTTTTTTTTTTTTTTAGTTTATACATTTTTTTTGTAATGGTGACATTAATCATGGTAGAAAAACTGCAAAGTCTACAGAAATACTGAGGAAAAGGAGAAGGCAACCAGAGAAATATTCATCATCACTCAAATATGCCCCAGTCGAGTACTAGCAACACTTGGGCAACTTCGCCTCTAGCTTAGAGCCAAACAGACCTGAGCTGGCACCTTGGTGCAGGCACTTTTCCACTGCGAAGAGCAACCGAAATTGTCCTGGTCTCCACATCTCCATTGTAACATAGGAACGCAGCAGCTGCCTTGGGTGGATATGGCGGCAAGCACTGAACTCCATCCTTGACGATCATGATTTATTCCTCTGGCTCCCCTCCCAACACACAGCAGGTGCTCAATGCATGCCTATGACCATCACTCAGAAATGAGGGCCCTCATCTCTCTCCCCTCAGCTCTTCTGCCATGTATTGGTTTGTTTGCTAATTTCCACCGTAGACCTCACTACATGGCCCGGCCTGATCTAGTTGTCTAGTGAAATCAAGCTGCAGGAGAGTAAGAACCAGTATTGCTTCAATCTTTGTATCTCTAGTGTCTAGCTCTGTTTCTGGTCATTGGACACTCTCAATAACTCGTTATTGAATAAGTGAGGAAGTGAATGAACGATACCGACAAACAAACCAGTTCTGTTATTGCACTACAAAGAGAAACTTCAGGGACCAGAAGCCCAACTGTCTGGAAGAGGTCAGACTTGATGTTATGACCGGCAGATTTGGACCTTAATTGATTTCCGTGACTCAGTGTGGGTTTAAGGCATTTGGCTGCAAGTGCTGTAATGCATTCTCTGAACTGCCCTAAGTATCAGAGAGCTGAAATCATGAGCTAAACACTTAGCTGGGGATCTCTATTAGCCCTTCTATTTGCTGCCTGTCAGCGTGAGCTCTGCAGGGCCACCCTGTGTGCATACGGGGTCCTTGTGGGGACGGAGTCCACGGGCTCTCTCCCTTTTCCTCCCAGCTCATCGCACAGACTTGCAGACCTGCCCGGTGGCGACCTCATCTCCCTTCAAATGAGAAGCCACCCACCACAGCCTGCCAGAGCTTCATAATAGACCCTGGTTCTCGCCCTGGTGTACCTCCCCACCCTGCAGCGGCAATTCTTAATATCACGGGAGCAGAGCCTGGCTGGGTGAAGCGTTATTGTGAGTGACCAGCCACATCGAAACCCCCTGTAACAAAAAGGTCTCGAAATACAGGAATACAAACATACACCTTTCATTCCCAGTTTTGATGGGTGTGCTATGCATTTCTACCCGCAATGCCTGCATTCTCTTCTTCTTGCTGCATGTTGTAATATGCTTCCGAATCGGAGTTAGGTTCAAAGTTCTTTCTTAATCCAGTGTTTGGCAATTTTCCATCACAGGAGTGCCATCTTCTCTACATTCTGTCCTCTGTCTGCCACCTGCTTTATCATTTACTCCTTCACTTTCTTTGCTATAACTCACTTTTGTTACTTTGTAAAAGAAGATTTATTTATTTGAGAAGGAGAGAGAGAGAGAGAGAGAGAAGGAGATGTCTTCTATCCACTGATTCACTTCCCAAATAGCCAGGATGGGTTCTGGCCAAAGCCAGGAGCCAGGAGCTTCATCGGGTCTTCCACTTGGGTGCAGAGGCCCAAGCACTTGGGCCATCCTCTGCTGCTTTCCCAGGTGCATTAGCAGGAAGCTGGATTGGAAGTAGAGCAGCTGGGACGTGAACCAGAGTCCACATGGGATACCAGCATCGCAGATGGCAGATTAACCTGCTGTGCTGTAGCACCAACCCCTCATTTTGTTACTCTTATACCTGAAGATGGTCTCGTGTTCCACAATCCTGCAATCAAGTATCTCCTGCCACAAATCAACACGTATAAAATGAGAGGGGAAAGCAAGACAATATCAATCCATGTAGGCAATTTGTGCTCTCTGCCAAGGACCCTGAGGATGGGACCTCAGATTTCTTTGATAAAGAGCGAGAATGAAAAATGTTAAGTAATAAAGAAATGCCAGCGCCCATGGGAGCTTTCTCTGCGAAGTAATGAAGCGAGCTGGAAAGGTAACACTGATGAGGGTGCTCCTTTGTGATGAACGGTTCTACATCAGGATGGTGCTGATGGTTACACGGAGCTGCTCACGGGACAAAATTGCCTAGAACTCTCCCCCCCCCCCCCATATAAACACTGGGGAGGGCTGCGGTCTAGGCAGCAAAGCTGTGCCCATGTCAATTTCCTGAGAGGAGCCGGGCTGCTGGAGAAGATGTCACTGCTTAGCTAGGTGAGGATCCACAGGGCTTTCGGGGCTATTTTTGCAGCAACTCTGAGTCCACACAATTTCAAAATAAAGCATTTTGGTATTGGAAAAAATATGAGTTAATCTACAATGCGACATTTTGCCATATTTCATGTGAGGAAATTTAATCCCTATCTATTTGTACTAAGAGGTGGAGACTTTGGGGAAGTGATAAAGTGAACCTGTTAGTGGCTTATAAAAGGCCTGGAGGGGATGAGCTGGGTCTTTGGGTCCTTGTGCTGTGTGCTCTTCAGCTGGGAGAGAGAACGGTGCCTGCTCCTTCTGCAGGTGACAGCACAGCAGGCCAGCCATTTGCAGACGCTACGTGTGGGCACCTTGCTCTTGGAGTTCTTAGTCTCTTACAATGCATGAAATAAATTTTTATTTTTTAAAACTTCTTAACATATATTTTAAAGATTTTATTTATTTATTTATTTGAGAGAGAATTACAGACAAAGAGAGGGAGAGACAGAGAAAGATCTCCCATCCACTGGTTCACTCCCCAAATGGTCTCAATGGCTGGAGCTGCGCCAATCTGAAGCCAGGAGCCAGGAGCTTCTTCTGGGTCTTCCCATGTGGGTTCAGGGGCCTGAGGACTTGAGCCATCTTCTACTGCTTTCCCAGGCCATAGCAAAAACGTAGGTTGGAAGTGGGGCAGCCAGGACATGAACTGGCGCTCATATGGGATGGCTGCACTGCAGGTGGAAGCTTAGCCCACTATACTACAGTGCCGGCCCCAAATTTTTGTTCTTCATGGAAAAAATTAATGAAATATTTTGACAAGGAAGGGAGTCCTGTCCTCTGTTATGTGACCTGCATCTATGTTCTACCCCAAATCAACGTGAGTTCTGCTTATCATGGGCAAAAATTGGATGCTTAATTTCTATTGATAAAGATGTCAGAGTCATTGATGAGGCTGTGAGTTCCCGGGGGACAGTAGACATCAATGTGACAGGCCAGACAGCAGAGCAGTGCTCATTCTCAGGATCCCAACCCAACAGGAGCAAATCTCTGATTTATCCTACCAGGAGGGAGGCCTCGGGGAACAGTCTCAACCTCCCAAAGTCCAAGTACTGTTTGGCTGGAAAGTGGGGATAATGAGAACATTGCTCTCAGGGATTGTTTGAAGCAATCCAAGGAAAGTACTTAGCATTCTGTGTGACATTTCATAGGAGCCCCGTGATGATTTATCTCACCTCCCGGGTGACCTTCCTCTTCCTCTCATCATCATCCTCATCTTCACCATCATCTCATCTCGGTTATCCATGTCATCAGTGTGGGTTGAATTGTTGCCCAAATGGAAAGTTCCAGTCCTGATGCATGGAATCTGTGAGTGTGACCTTACGGGGATACAGGGACTTTGCCTAGGTCATCAAGCAAAGGTGAGGCTGTCCTGGCTTGGGGTGTCATGGAGCAGGTCTTCCTAAGAGGAGGGAGGGTGGCAAGTTGGAGACAGAGAGGATACCCACAGGGACCGGGCCATATCATGATGGAGGTGGTGACTGGTATGGCGCTGTCACAAACCAAGCGATGCCACAGGTTACCAGCAGCCTCCAGCAGCTACAGGAAGCAAGGGAGGACTCTCCCCAGCACCTTAGCAGGAAGGGTGGTTCTGCAGACACCTTGGTTCCAAATTTCTAGCTTCTGGAACTGTGGGTGACAAACTTTTGTGTTTCCTTATCTAATTTGAATTAACAAATGATAACTGTGTATATTTATGGGGTGCAATGGGATGTTTTGATCTACGTGGACATTATTGAAAGACTCAAGAAAGCTAATTAACCTGTCACCTCACCCATTCAGCATTTCTTTTGTGGAGACAGTGTTAAACACCTATTCTTTTAATAAGTTTGAAATGCATGGGACATGGCTGTTAAGTGTGGTCACAGTGCAATATCCCAGGTCACTGGAATGTATCCCTCCTAACTGGGATTTGCTACCCTTGATCAGCATCTCCCTTTTCCCATCCCTCCCACCCCTCCCCAGCCTCTGCCGACCACATTTCTCCTCTCAGTTTCTGTGAGATCAACTTCTTTAGGTTGAGATCCTAGCTTGTTTCACTTAGCATAATATCCTCCAGATCCATCTGTGGGGTCAGAATGGACAGAGTCTCCTTTATTAAGGCTGTGTAGTATTCCAGTTGTGTGTATGTCACTCTCCTTATGTATTCATCATTGATGGGCACTTAGGTTGTTGTCGTATCTTGGCTACTGTTAGCAGTACTGAAATGAGCATGAGAGTGCAGGTGTCTCTTCAACACACCAATTTTAACGATTCTGGAAAGTAGTATAGAGAGCTCTCAAAAAACCTAAAAACAGAATCTTATGTGATTCAGCAGTTTCACGTCTGGGTACAGGTCTACAGTTCTGTGTTTCGAAGCCACCCACTCTGTGGCAATATTTTATGGCAGGCATAGGAGACTAACACAGTCATTATCACCATCTAGTCAATCTTTATGCTTGTAGTATCACAGTATTTATCATATTTCATCATGGGAACTAGTATTTACATGTAGTGAGAGAAATAATATTTGGGAAATTCTAGCTTCATCTCATTTTACAATTGAGAAACTTAAGAATGAGAGTAGCTATGATCCAAATGTTCATGTCCCCTCAAATTGATATGTTAAAATCCTCACCCCAGTGGTGATAGTACTAGGAGGTGTAGTTTTAGGCGGTAATTACATTATGAGGGTAGGACTCTCATAACTGGCACTATTACCCTTTACAAAGAGACCTCCAGAAAGCCCTTTGCCCCTCCCAGGGGAAGAGGACGTAGAGAGAAGGTGCTATGAACCAGAAATCCAGCCATCAGGAGGCAGCCGATCCACGAGCAACCTGACCTGGGGCTGTCCACCCTCCAGGAGTGTGAGAAATAAGCATCTGTTGATCATAAGCCCCGCTTATGCTGTTTTGCTATAGCAGTCGACAGAGAGCACACGCTTGACTCTGAGTCATAGAATGGATGTCGGGGCGCATCTGGACTTGTAACTCAGCTCTCCTCCCCAGCACTCTTAATAATCACTGAGCCATGAAATTTTAACTATCAATGTCTCAGAGATCACCTAGTCCAGATCCTTCCTGGGGAAACTGAGGTTCCACAAGAACTGACTCGCCAAAGTCACCAAGGAAGCTACTACATTTTTCCTACACACAAAAGCCACCCCCAAATTACCCAGCGAGCTTTGTGAAATAACAGGTGATGCTGCCCCTAGTGGCAGAGCTCTGCAATCACACACGACCGCAGCACGGACATCATCCACATTTTTTTTTTTTTTAACAGATGGAAGATGATTTATTTCAAAGCACACACATTTTAAAGGTAAATTTCCTAACAAAAATAATGAGCCACAGACCACACAGATTCTCAGAGGGAAAGTAAGGTTAATTCTTTAATATATTAGATTTAAGTTTATGATTACTCTAACTTTGCTATGGAACATTAATCATCAATAGCAAAGTATTTCTTTGAGCTGATTTTATATATTTTTTCCTGGGATAATGCAATATTACTGCTCACTTAGAGCTAACAATTTTCTATTGAATTTTAATACACTGTAAAAATATATTTAAATAAACCAGAAGTAATATTTCTCCTGACAGAAACTATTTAAAAATCACTTTCAATATATGTATGGTGAAAAATATTTGTGTTTTCCCTGAAGATGTCATTGTAGGACTGAGAGGCATCTTAGAGACACACCTTGCCTGACACACTGGCAAGAACAACAGCAACACACAAGTGCTGTTTTTAGTGTCTCAGGGGGTGAATCTTTTGTTTTGCTTTCACATCACCTTGCCCTTAACTTTGTAGCCGATGTCTGTACAAATCCCAGGAAAAACGGTGATTAGAAAACAGAGTCCTTAACCCCCTGACTCAGAGCAGCAGTAATCCAAACACCTGCCAGTGATCTGCTCCTTGGGAGGGGAGTGGGTGGTGGCCGCAGCTGAAGAACCCAGCGAGGAGTCACTTTTCTGGAAAGTGCGCGCTGTTTCTTGTGATTCCTCAGCTGGAGACAGGGTCCATCAAGACCGTGGGATCATGTGTTTGCCGAAAGGAAGTCCTGTCTCTGCTCTGGATGAAGACGGTGTTGGCCGAAAGGAAGACAAGCCCAGCTCATGTGCAGGCAGCCATGTTCATCTTTCCCTGGGCAAAGGAAGGTGGAGGAATTAAAAATGGATGTTCCAGGCAAGAACTGCAAGTCCTTCATGTTTTCTGTCCTAGCATCACACATGAGAAAGAGGCCAACCTTGTTTTATCAGTGAGGAACCTGAAACTCAACATTCCTCCGTCCTTGGTTTCATTTTGCTTATGGACATTCACTGAGTCATTGGTCTGTGTGGGGATCTGTATCATTCTATTATGTATATAATTTCACTCAGTCTTCCATACTTGAGTGGCAGCTAGAACAACGTGGAAACTTCTACAGCCTAAGGGGACTATTTGTCTACCAGGCGACTTTATCTATTGAGATAAACACGGAACAGACTGAAGAACAAAAGACAGCTCTCAGACACCTGGAGATCAACACATCACATGGAAAGTTGACATCCAAGCAAATGCAGGCCCCCTCCCAACTGTCACATGTTTGGGGCCACTCTGGTGGGAAGCAGAGGAGGTAGGATTTGAACTGTGATCCACAGGACTCGAAGCCTCATCTATGGCGCTGTCCTGTCCTCTTTTTCAGAGAAGCAGTGGGATCCCAAGGAAGTCCTACAAAAGCAGGCATCCCCGAGCCAAACCCTGAGTTCCAGCAGGGGCTTCTAACCACTGTCATTAACTGGTTAGCGAAGGGCTAACGGCCACTACAATTTATGTGACTCTCTGAAAAAGGATTCTGCAATGCGATCAGGACTCTTAACTGCAGGTGATGGGAATCCAGTCCCAGCCAGCTCCAACAGAAGTTTACACGTAGGAGAGGGGAGGGGGGCTTCCTGACGGGCAGAGGAAGACAAGGATGGGTGAAGGCAGAGCGGGGCGCACCGGTGCTGCCTCTGCGGAAGGGCAGCTAGGAGGGCTAGCCAGCAGCAGGGAGGGCGTCCCCGCATCCGTGTGCTCTCGCTGCCGCTGCAAGTCACCCGAGATCAGGAGAGCTCTTATTTGCTGGGTCTGGAGGTCAGAAGTCTGATGCGGGTCTCATGAGGCTACAAGCAGAATGTTGCCGGGCTAGGTTCCCACGCGGAGGCTCGGGCATGGGGTGGGATCCACCTGCTTGCCTTCTCCAGTTTCTGGAATTCACCCGCTCTCCTTGACTGTGGGCCCTTTCTTCCATCTTCCAAGGCTGTGACGCTCCGTGTATCTTTGTCCTTCCACGTCGGCTCCTCATTCTCCTCTCCTCCCTCTTCCATTCTTAAGGATCCTTGAGTTTCATTGCCCCCTCTTATAACCTATTTAAAAACATTTTTAGTTATCAACTTTGATTCATTTGAAAGGCAGAGGGGGGGGGGAGAGACAGAAAGAGAAAGATCTTCCATCTGCTGGATCCTCCCCAAATCCCTGCACCAGCCAGGGCTCGGCCAGGCTGAAGCCAGAAACCAGAAACTCAATCCAGTTCTCTCAGGAAGCTGGCAGGTCCCAGGGTGCATATTAGTAGGAAATTAGAATTAGAAATGGAGCTGCGGCTGGAAGCCAGCACTCCCATGGATATCCCAAGTGCTGTCCTAACCACTACGTCAAGTGCCCACCCCTGTACCCTATTTTATGGTCAGATGATTAGCAACGCTGGTTCCATTTGTAGCTTAATTCCCCTTTACCACGTATCAACATATTCAGGGCTTAGGAGTGGGCATCTTTAAGGGGACAGTCATTATTTTGCCTCCTGTAAGGGCATACATCTAGATTTAACATCAGCAGCTCTGAATGCAATTGGGTGAGGGTAAATTTCCCAGCAGAAACTGAAGGAGTAGGGGTGGGGGTGATTGGTAATCAGAAGCTGGAAGGGCCGCTGGGCAGACAAACCTCGGCTTCCCACTAGGGATTGAAATCAAAGCCAAATCTCTCTTTGATGATTCATTCATTTTCAGTGTCTCAGACCTACCTTCTGGCTGCCACTCGCTGGACATAGTCCTAAACAGGCGGAAATGCAAGCACAAGTGGATTGTACTGCCTTGGAACGTACCCTGATGTTTATAAAAATCCCTGCCTGTGTTGTCGTCTTGTTCGTTCTTTTCTTGTAAAAGCAGAGCGTAGAATTCATAAAAATGGAGATGTGAGGGCATGAGTGCATTGACATTTTATTCTGCTGTGTTAAGGAAAATAAATCATCCTTACAATGAATGCTAGTAAGACTTTTTGTAAACTAATGCATTACACTGGTTCTCATCTTCTTTAAGGCGTCACAGAAACCCTGTGAATTTTTCTGGTCAGACAAAATATTTCCTTTAGAATCTGAGCTGCTGTGGAATCCCTCCATCTTATTTAATGCTCAGTAGGCAACTACTATTTGTAGACATTAGTATGTGGGGTTATATTACATAAATTATCATTTGATATTTTTGCATAACAATACTCTTTTGAAAATATTGCTCTCTCTCTCTCTCTGTCATTCTGCCTCTCCAATATTTTATAAATGAATGAATAAATAAATATTTTGGGTCTGGTATTGTGGTGCAGTAGGTTAAACCACCATATGTAATGCTAGCATCCTATTTCAGAATGCTGGTTCAAGTCCTGGCTGATCTGCTTCTGATCCAACTCCCTGATAAGGCACCTAGGAAAGCAGTGAAGATGGCTCTAGTATTTGGTCCACTGCCACACATGTGGGAGACCGGATTAAGCTCCTAGCTCTTGGCCCCAACTTCTGGGACCATCTGGGAAGTGAACAGTGGATGGAAGAGCCCCCTCTCCCTCCCCTCTGCCTCTGCCCTCTCTTCCTTTCCCTCTCCTTCTGTCACTCTGCCTTTCAAATAAATAAAATAAATCTTCAAGAGAAATAAAAAACAATGTAGGTCATACCGTATAGCTCTATTTTGTTCTGTAAAACACATCATTACAAGACTCAACGTGTTTGAGTGATGCCATAGGTTCAGGGATTTTTTTTTGTGAAAAAAGTTCTGATTTTTTCCAGTGTTGACAACTGATCTAAGCCTGTACAGAAAAGTCTGTAACCTTCCGTGACTAAGGTTGAGAGTCCCTGGTCTGAGGTCTGTGAAAGGATGCACGTTTCAGTCCAGCCCCCTGTGCACGGTGCTGCTGAGACCTGCCAAGACGCAGAAGGAAGCAGTCAAAGGAGAAGGGAGGCGGAGGCAGCTGTGGGTGAGACCATTGTGTCACCCACCAGCCTGCTCTCTTTTTCGCCTACGCATGCAGGGGGTTGTGCTTCTCAGTTTCATCGGGCAGGACCCTGTGACTAACTCTGGTCAATGGGCTGTGGGTAGAAGGTCAGCATGTCTGTGGTAGGCCCCAAAAGCTGGAGTGAGAAACTTCTAGCTCTGCTCTCCCCCCAGCAACCACAGAAGCACATCCTCCATGTAGCTTCTGGCATCCTGGGCCCCTGAGTGACTGTGTTGAGTGTAGCCCATCTAATGACCCCGCCAGATATTTGTATGAGTGAGAACTAAGCCTTTGCTGTCTTATGATTCTGGGATTCTGTGGTCTTTAAAATGATTTTTTAAAAAGATTTATTTATTTATTTGAAAGTCAGAGTTACACAGAGAGAGGAGAGGCAGAGAGAGAGAGGTCTTCCATGCGATGGTTCACTCCCCAGATGGCCGCAATGGTTGGAGCTGTGCTGATACGAAGCCAGAAGTCAGGAGCTTATTCCGGGTCTCCCACACAGGCGCAGGGGCCCAAGGACTTGGGCCATCTTCTACTGCTTTCCCAGGCCATAGCAGAGAGCTGGATTGGAAGAGGAGCTGCTGGGACTGGAACCGGCGCCCATAAGGGATGCCGGCGCCTCAGGCCAGGGCGTTAACCCGCTGTGCCACAGCACCGGCCCATAAAATGATTTTTAAATGTAATTCAGTGTGGCTTCTCCTGGCTGATATGGGTGTATTAGCTTTCCACTGCTATGTAAGATATCACTGTAGACAGTAGTTTAAACACTGTCTTGTTGGCTCACTGTTGTGTAGTCAGAAGCCTGGCGTGGAGTGGCTGAGTTCTCTGTTAAAGACATCACAAGGTTGAAATCAAAGCATGCTTTGGGTTGTGCTCTGGTCTGGAGCCTCCACGGGGGCAGGATCCGCCTCCAGGCTCCTGCGAGTAATTGCCAGAGTTCGTTTCCCTGTGGTTGTGAGGACTGAGGTGTGCGTTGTCTTGCTAGACGTTGCCCAGAGGTCATTCTCATCCTCTGGATCCCGTTCTCAAATTCTTGCCACACGGTCTCTCCATCTTAGCAGTCGAGAATCTCCCAAAGATCCAGTCCCTCATGCTGGAATGCCTCTGACGTTCCTCCCCATGACAACCAGAGAAACCCCGACTTACAACATTCTCCTTGCTGAGTTCAACCCCACTCTCTTCAGCGTCTTGCCTCATGGTCAGCTGTACCACCTGACGTAACTTAACCACGGGCGTCAGGACCATCGTTTTCACGGTCCTGGAGATGGTGCAGGCCGTGGACACCAACAGGGTAGACAGTTCTAGGTGCCCCATTAGGATCCCTGCAGCACACAGGAGGAGAGTAAGGAAGAGAGCACATGAGTGGGAAAGACCCTCTGTGGCCTATTTCTGCATGAGGAAGAATCTCTATACCTATCTCCCGCTCACTAAGATACTGCTGAAAACCTTGAGTAAAAAGCAACTAAATGGGAAGAAATTCCATTCATCTTTTTTAAATTTATTTTAAATTTTTTTTGACAGGCAGAGTGGACAGTGAGAGAGAGAGAGACGGAGAGAAAGGTCTTCCTTTGCCATTGGTTCACCCTCCAATGGCCACCACGGCCGGCGCACCGCACTGATTCAGTGGCAGGAGCCAGGTGCTTCTCCTGGTCTCCCATGGGGTGCAGGGCCCAAGCACCTGGGCCATCCTCCACTGCACTCCCTGGCCACAGCAGAGAACTGTCCTGGAAGAGGGGCAACCGGGACAGAATCCGGCGCCCCAACCGGGACTAGAACCCGGTGTGCCAGCGCCACAAGGCAGAGGATTAGCCTGTTTAGCCACGGTGCCGGCCTTCCATTCATCTTAATGGGAAAGTTTGAGATACAGGTCATCTTCATCCACAATATCCTTATAATTTTCAAAGATAGGAAATTACATCGATTGAACAATGAAAACACGTTCACATTAATCATAAATAATAGAAATTAAATAGACCTAGTTTGCATATATATATATATATATATATATATATATATGATATAATGCAAAGAAAGTTTCTTTTTCTTGCCAAAAGACGAAGGTAAAACTTCATTTTAGGCAGGGCTCGGTGGAATAGGTGCCCGAAGGAATCATGCTTTGGAGAGTGCATTTTTCTTTCTGCACTATTTTCTTAGGTAATTTCTGAACCATTTGGGGGCTGAGGCGTTGTTTATCTTGCACTCGAAGTTCTCTCACCCACAAAAATAACAGTCGAGCTCAGAAAACCAGGCTGAAAGAGGCCTAAACTTGAAACGTGCCCATGCTCATGGAACCAGGGCGTGCACCGGACGCACTGCGCGTCCCCTCCTCCTGGCGCGAGCACACCAGGGAACGTTTCTCAAGTTCACCCAAACGTGGCTCACAATTCCAACTTGCTCCTCTTGATATTTTCTGACTTGAAACTGTTGTGTTGGATAAATTGGAGAGTCTGTTTTTGCCTGAAACCATCGTGTCAGACTTTCACTTCTTATAGCCTGTTTATTCAATGTGTTCGGGCACAAAACATTGGTATTCAAGAGAGAAAGAGGGAGAAGGAGAATGTAGTCCAAAAAGCAGCAAAACTTTTCAAAGCCAATGTGACAAAAATGGGTATAGAGCTGCAACACTGTATACATATCTAGTGTTTAGATCTAGTCTTAGACAACATGGTACAGGGACCATCTGCGATGCATGGGCTCATAGTTGGTTTCTATTTGTTGCTCACCATTGAAAAAAATCCCTCTTCTTTTCCATAATTAAATTGAAAATGACCACTACAAATGTCAGAAGGAAAAATATGTAAGATTATATTTAGTCAGAATCATCCATTTGAAGGTCATTACTAAGCAGGAATTTCTAGAACTAGTAGAATTTCTACATTACTAAGTAGAGATTTCTAATTTCTTAAAAAAATGAATGTAGAGCTTCAAGTGGGTGTTTGAAATTGCCTTCTACAAGTATTTTCACTTAAAAGTAAAGAAAATTTGAAGTACAATGTTATTTTTGTATATCAGAGTAATAGTTCCTATACTACAAAAGCAAAATGATAAAAACTAATTTTAAAAAATTGGTACAAAAATAGCAGTGAGGCTCTATACCCTTTCAAAGATATTTTAGTAGAAACTCTCCGTTTGTGTAATAGTGCCGTGTCTCTACTTTCCAAAGCTGTTTAAGGTGCTTTGAAAGGACTTTGAATGAGGCATGAAGGCTGTAAGCCCCAGTTTCCCTCCTGATGTTTTTCCAAGTTAGTCTTTCTTTCAGAATTCTTCAGAATAAGTTTATCCTTAACCCAAATGGACAGAATATTTTTAGTGAAATCCCCTTTTACTAGTTCCAGGGGAGAAAATATGGTTTTAGTAAGTACTATGCAAATACTCATACATCTAGCACACTTATTAAAGGTGTTTTTGTGTGTCCTAGATAAAATTAAAATCCAAAATAAATGTCCTTGGTTTCAAGTCTGGCTCTTGTGAACGGGATCGAGTCACAGTCTGCACACTGTACCTCTTGGAATAGTCGGTGGAGCCCTTCTCTGAGCCGCTCTTGCCCACGCGCCATCGTGGTCGATTGCTTCAACATGGATGTTGACCACAGGAGAAGTTCACGTTTGAGTGGGGAGACTCCTGGGTCTAGATGCTTCCTGAAAACACAGGTCAATGCCAACTGTTTCAGGAAGAACTCCCCCTTGCTTCCCCTTTGAGCAAAATGTGTATGTGTGGGTATTGCCCTAAGCAACCTGATTCCCAAAGATTTTGATTTTTTAGGTGAAATTACAACAATTACAACAGTAGTTGTAGGACTTTTTCCTCCAAAACAATGACAGATCAAGAGGTAGTGCATTGTAATAATATTATAGGGTTGAGTTCAGATTTAGACAAACCCTAAATATTGGCTTAAATGATAGAAGCATATGGATTTAAAAAAAAAAAAACACAACTGAAGCCTAGCAGTAGGTGGGTTGTGGCTAGTATGGTAGACTCATGGTTCTTTGGGGGTTCAGGCTCCTCTCATCCTCAATACATTGCCTTCCCTTCATTTTCCAAAATCGCTGCTGTTGCTGCAGTCATAATGAAGAAGCAAGGGCAGAGGACAGGCAAGAGGGGCGTGGCAGCTGCCACTTAGGAGGAAGGCTTCCTAGATTACTTCTGGTCACACCTAGAATGCAGTTAAATGGCCAGACACAACCACAGGGCGGGCTGGGCTGGGCTGGGAAGTGTTTACCCGGGCAGCTATGTGCCCAGGTAAACCTTGGGGATCTGATTTCTGATGGACACGACAGAACGACAGACCCTAGTCCCTGTCACTAGCAGGAAGAGCGTGCTCTGTGAAGGCAGACACAAGGAGATTCAAATCAGCGCTTAATCACTGAGCAGTCTTGTAAAACCACTATAGCCTCTATTTTAACATCTGAAAACAAAGATCATACCACACAGCTCTCATGGAAGTCTGTCTGAAATACCAGGATCTCGGAATCTTGGAACATGCATGTTGAGAGAAGTCCGCTAGTCAACACGATGGCATTTCCAACACATTTAATATTTCTGGAAACAACTCTTTAATAAACTTCCTTCCAAGTCACGTAAATCTCATTAAATAAGAATCAAAGGCTTTATACAGAGTGTTTGGATAGTTAATGTGAATTGAAAGAATAAATACATTTAAAGAAAACTCTGAATTCTATTAAAGAACTGTGTAATAAGTCTTTATTGGATTGAAAAAAAAAAACAAGGAAAAATAACTACCCAGATTCCTTTGCTCGCTATTTATTTATTTATTTATTTTGACAGGCAGAGTGGACAATGAGAGAGAGAGACAGAGAGAAAGATCTTCCTTTGCTGTTGGTTCACCCTCCAATGGCTGCCGCGGCAGGCGTGCTGCCGCCGGCGCACCGCGCTCATCCGATGGCAGGAGCCAGGTGCCAGGTGCTTCCTCCTGGTCTCCCATGGGGTGCAGGGCCCAAGCACTTGGGCCATCCTCCACTGCACTCCTGGGCCACAGCAGAGGGCTGGCCTGGAAGAGGGGCAACCGGGACAGAATCCGGTGTGCCGGCACCGCAGGGCGGAGGATTAGCCTGTTGAGCCATGGCGCCGGCTGCTCTGTATTTTTTTTAAATAGTTTTGAAGAGAGGGCTTTGTGGCATGGTGGGTGAAGCTGCCACTTGGGAAGCCTGCGTTCCGTATCTAAGTGCTGAGTCCTGGATGCTCTGCTTCTGATCCCGCTTCCTGCTAACGCACCTGGGAAGACAGCAGGCAGTGACTCAGACAACCACTGCTTGGTTCTCTGCCACCCATGTGGGGAACCTGGATGGGGTCTGGCTTCAGCCTGGCTCAGCTTTGGCTGTTGCAGTTATCTGGGGAGTGAACCAAAGCACAGACGATCTCTCTTTTTCCCTCTGTCATTCTATCTTAAATAGTAAATACATTAAAATTATCTTGAATAAGTGCAGGCTCTGGGCTAGTCATTGAGAGAGGGGAGTGGGAAAGCTAGGTCTCTGCCT
This sequence comes from Sylvilagus floridanus, assembly GCA_949820135.1. Lineage (NCBI taxonomy): Eukaryota > Metazoa > Chordata > Mammalia > Lagomorpha > Leporidae > Sylvilagus > Sylvilagus floridanus. The sequence goes on along the minus strand of OX463234.1, from coordinate 38,923,977 downwards.
TCGTGGAATTTATAGCCTAGAAAGAGCCCTGCCTTTTCTCAATCTCAGGGCACAGTATACACACTATACAGAACCCCGAGAATCTTTTTTGGCTAAAAAGTCAAATCTACCCTTACACAAATGTCTTCTTCCTATGGCTGTTGGCTGCTCTGCCAGCCGTGTGATTCTCTGCCAAAATATAGCAAAGCCACAGCATTGCCAGCTAAGTTACTGTAGGGAATCCTTTTGTTGCCCCGTCTGTCCGTCCATCCATCCACCCAATACAAAAAGTCACGTGTTTTACAGTGAGGAACAAGTTGTGGTCCCACCCTTCTGGAAGCTCGCGGTGTGCTGGAGGAGACAACACACAACCAGGTGGTTATAACAAAGTGGTGGTGCCATGGTGGGCGGAATGGCCTGGAAGGATGGTTGCCGTGGCAACGGTTATTCCCATGTCTTGCTCCTTCCGTGACAAAGGACCCCATCTTGAAGGTGTTGGCTGGCCACACGCTTCAGAACAGGTTGGGCTTCTCTCTGGCCACAAGGAGGGAATCTCCCAGTCCAAGTCCTCGTAGGTAATCTCATCCCTCTTGCCAATAACTGATTTACGTCTTTGCCTTGATGCTGGCAACACACAGGGCAGTGTGGGGACATTTCTCGCACTTTAAAAAGAGAAGGGACATTCTCCCTCTATGGTGTTTTGGGCTTTTAGTGTGAGGACTTAACAGCTGTGGAAACTCCACTGCTTCCAAGAAACCATAAATGCGAGGACAGAAAGCAGCGCATTCACAACAGCCCAGGAGACAGAGAAAAAGCTCGAGCTGTTGCGATTGTTGCTCTGAATCAGTGACCTTGGTGCTTTCCGATCCGCGGAGTTCTTGTCATCCAAAACTTGCACTCTCATTATGATATCGGCCTTTCTGCGCTGGGCCTTCTGTTACTTGGTTCTGTCGCTTGGTGTCCAGCTACGCATACAACCAGGGCCTGAACCTGGTCTGCGAAGGAGCGGGGAAGCCTTCCTGCAGGAAAACAAAATACCTGCACCAAGCAGAGGCAGCACAGCGATGGACTGACCAGGGCGGGGCCCGGAGCTTCTTCAAAGGGGAGAGAACCACAGTTGCAGAAGCTGCACAGAGTCTGAGATGGGGAAAGCTGGGGTCAGGCTGCAGACGCCACCATGTCCCCGTGTGCCCGACTCTGTAGGATATCGTATGCTGTGCTGACATAATCTATACTTTGCCCTAAAAGAAATTGAGGAGGCCCAGCTGAATTTGGAGACTGTGATTATGTGGATTGTGAAGCTATGCGACTTTAGTATAATTTTACACCTTTCTCTTCAGGTCGTGTTTACTTCATTCATACTCAGTGTTATTACTGGTATAGTTGGATTTATATCTGCCACTTTACTTTTCATTTTCCATGTGTCTCATTCTTTTCTGTTTGTTCCTCCCTGACTGGTTTCTTTTGCACTAAATGAGTGTTTTCTAGTGTGGTATTTTAATTTCTTCAGTGATTTTTTCTCACCACTTTTTTTGTTTTTGTTTTTGTTTTTTTGTTTTTTGACAGCCAAAGTGGACAGTGAGAGAGAGAGACAGAGAGAAAGGTCTTCCTTTTGCCGTTGGTTCACCCTCCAATGGCCGCTGCGGCCGGTGCACCGCGCTGATCCGAAGCCATGAGCCAGGTGCTTTTCCTGGTCTCCCTTGGGGTGCAGGGCCCAAGCACTTGGGCCATCCTCCACTGCACTCCCTGGCCACAGCAGAGAGCTGTCCTGGAAGAGGGGCAACCGGGACAGAATCCGGCGCCCCGACCGGGACTAGAACCCGGTGTGCCGGCGCCGCAAGGCAGAGGATTAGCCTGTTGAGCCGCGGCGCCGGCCTCACCATGTTTTTGAGTTGTTTCCTTAGAGGTTGCTTTAAGGCTTGAAATGCACATCTTAACGTTCCAGAATCCACTTTGGATTTACACTGAATTCACCCCAGTGAGTACAGAGATGTTACTCCTGGGTAGCTCCATCCTATTTTGCCCCACGTTTTGGTAGGAAGATTGAATCAAGAGAGATGAGGCTGGAACTCTGTGGCAATAATAGGGCAAGATGGCCTTTGGTGTGGGCTCCATCCTGATGGCGCTGTGCTTACTCATTGGTGGAACTGTGGGGCCCAACGACAGTGGGGTGCATAGCTGAATCTTGACTGCAGTCCCACAAAAAGCCCCCAAGTTCAAATTCGTATCTTTAACTGTATCTAGGAGGATTTTTTATTCTGAGTAAAGAGTTCCCACAAATGGAAAGAAAATCCCAATGCCGTTGACTCACAAAGGACCCTGTGTGGCATTTGCTGCTGACTTAGAAAATGCTGGATGCTTGGCACCCAGTTTCCCATCTTTCATAGCAGCTCGGTGAAACCCCCCTAACCTCCTAGACCTGCACAGTTCTCCTGTTTTGGGCAAGGCTGCCCCTACTTCTGGATGCAGGGAAAGCATGAGACTGGGCCTCAGTTTCTCAGAACTTTCCATGGATCTGGCCACAGCATTGGGGTCCCCATGAGAATCGATGGAATCTTGCTCTGGGACTTGGGATGGAGGGCATTTTCCTTACTGCTGAGCGTGAACCTGGGAAGGTATGAGATGGGGCTTTGGAGTCATTTTGCCACCAAGAGGTTCGAGAACCTTTCTGAGGATAAATGCAACGCACAGGAAAGTAGAGCTGAGAGATGGAAGGGAGCCGGGTGGTGCTGTCAGGTTGCTGGATTCGAGTGTCCTAAAGCCACCTCTACCTGGACAGCTTTCTGTTGGCTCAACCAGGTGAACCAGTAAAGTACCACATCTCTTATGCCACTTTTTGTCATTTTGCTTGGTCATGGCTAATGAATTACAATGGAGTCTTTATTGAGATGAACTTCTGTGTGTGTGCACATCCACACATCCCCTCATCATCACCCACATCAACATCAATGTCAGCTTTACTACTACCATCACCATCACCATCACCATCACCACCTTCACCATTATTCTCATCACCATCACCGTGGTCACCATGATCACCGCCATCACCACCACCATCCTTACTCTCATTTCTCCTCTTCATCATCATCTTCCTCATCACCATCATCATCATCACCACATCACCATGATTCTCATTATCACCACCACATCATCACCATCACCATCACCACAACCTCAAATTCTCATGCAGTCTGTCTTACGTGCCAGGCATTGTTGTAAATGCCTAATACTAATTTACTAATTTTTGTCACCACAACACCCCTACGAAGTGAATTGCATCTTCTTACTTGCCAAGTTTCTGAGGGTAATGTATATTTTAAGGAAAACAAAAAAATAACGTTTTTTTCTGTTTAAAATTCATTTTGATTGCAACATTAACACAAAGCTAATGAAATTCCAAACTAAAAGGGATTGATCATTTCCTGGAGAGACTGATTTAATTTGGGGGGTAGAAGTCAGAAGAGTTGCTACACCTCATATTTGAGTCCCGTCAAAACAGAAAACTCATCAACCCTTTCTGAATCAGAACTGAATAGAATCTAGTCCGATGAGCTGCTGAAATACCCTGCAGAAGTCTACTCTCAGCTCAGGGGTGCGGGGCCGGAGCTGGTCTTCACGGATTCATTTCTGGGCAGGCGTGTGAAGCTCTGGAAGGCGGGAGAACAGTGTTTAGCAATGAAGGGAGTAGAGGAGGGAGAACTCTGGGGCCCCTTTTCCAGTAGACGGCAGCTACGGCCGAACGTCTGTCTCCTCCAAAACCCGTGCTGGGGTTTCTTAGCCATCATAGTAAGAGCTGAGGCAGGCGTGCAAGACGGCTTCTTGGAAAAAGGGAATGGCCTCCCCAGACACCGAGCCTGGCCACGCCTTGACCTTGGCCTTCTCAGCCTCCCTAGATGCGAGTCAATATCTGTGTGTCTCAGGGTTCTCCTAGCACAAAAGGGATGAGGATGGCCACCGTCTGGAAAGGCCAGCATAGAGCAATAGTGAGACAGGGCAAGGCCAACCCATGGCTAACAGGGCAGAGCTGAGAATGCACCTGAGCCAAGGGTCCAAAATGTGTTCCCAGACCGGCACCACCAGCCTTCCCGGGGACTCACAACCATCCCCAGTTACCAGGTGCCCACCCTACACCAGCTCAACCAGACACTCGGGTGTGGGGCCAGGAACTGTGTTTTAATAAACCTCTGGAGGACAGTGAGGGCTCAAGTTCAAAGGCAGCTCCTCTCAACCCATGTTTCATGGTTCAGACTAGGAGCAAGGAAGCCTCAAGAGGGCCGGTGCCACAGCTCACTAGGCTAATCCTCCACCTGCGGCGCCAGCACCCCGGGTTCTAGTCTCGGTTGGGGCACTGGATTCTGTCCTGGTTGCCCCTCTTCCATGCCAGCTCTCTGCTGTGGCCCAGGAGTGCAGTGGAGGATGGCCCAAGTGCTTGGGCCCTGCACCCGCATGGGAGACCAGGATAAACACCTGTCTCCTGGCTTCAGATGGGTGCAGCGCACTGGCTGTGGCGACCATTTGGGGGGTGAACCAACGGCAAAGGAAGACCTTTCTCTCTGTCTGTCTCTCTCTAACTCTGCCTGTCAAAAAATATAATTAAAAAAATAAATAAAAAAGCAAGCCTCAAGAAAAAAAACTCTGCTGAGACAAGGATTGACATTTTCTGTTAGCTGTTGTATCTACTAATGATAGCTGATATTTGTCTAAAGCTCACTATGTCTCAGTGCATACAAATGTTAAGAGTTAGTATTTATTGAGTGCTTAATATGTAACAAATATCTTCTAACTGCTTTCTCCAACTATCAATTAATTTTGAGAATAATTGAATGAGGGACGTTGTCGATCCTTCTGCCGCAAAGGAACGACGCTGCTCGCAGCTAATCGGTCTTCAGTAGACTTTTTCCCATGTATGCACACTTATCCTTTTCTTACTTCCTGCTTCCAGCGATCGGTCTGGCGATCTGAGTCACGGCACCACTTGTTGGACCCTCGCCAGCAAGGATCCAACGCAGTCATGACACGGTCACTGTTTCTTGGTTCTCAAGGAACTTTATTCGTGGGGGTAGAAGGAAAGGGCAAGGGGAGAGGAGAAAAGAGGAGGACGGGCACCGTTCGCCATTCTTCTTCACCCAGATCCCAATGTCCCTTTATATCCCAAGTCCTGTGGAGCATGTGCTCTACAGCCAATAGTGGTCGTCCAAACAGGGGAAAGGGCGCGTGTAGCCTCAGGTCGAGAGTCCATCTGTTTCACCTGGTTCTTCCTTGTTGTTTATGCAGAGTCCATTCTGTTTCATCTGTTTCACCTGGTTGTTTTCGTAGGACTTGTGGTCCACGATTGCTGCAAGCTATGTAGATGCGGAGGTTCCCACAGGTGGCCAGCCTGCGGTTCCCCACAGGACGTGCTATCATTATCTCCATAATACAGATGAGAAAATTGAGGCCCAGAGGTTTTATCTTGGACAAAAGGTTGTAAAGGCAGAGAAGAGAGAGCCAGGATATGAGCCAAGCCATGAAGCTCCAAACCCTTCGCCTGTGACCACGGTGCACCTCACTGGCACTCTGATGTGCTGACTTATTTAATCCCCTCAACATTACTTAGAAAGTGAAATTCACTAGCAACATTTTACATGTGAGGAGATGGTGGCTCTGAGAGTCAGCATGTGCCCTGCATCCTACAGCTCATTAAAGTCTCACTGTTGGGCTGGCGCCGCAGCTCACTAGGCTAATCCTCCGCCTGCGGCACCGGCACACCGGGTTCTAGTCCCGGTCGGGGCGCCAGTTCTGTCCCAGTTGCCCCTCTTCCAGGCCAGCTCTCTGCTGTGGCCTGGGAGTGCAGTGGAGGATGGCCAAAGTGCTTGGGCCCTGCACCTGCATGGGAGACCAGGAGAAGCACCTGGCTCCTGCCATCGGATCAGCGCAGCACGCCAGCCGCAGCAGCCACTGGAGAGTGAACCAACGGCAAAGGAAGACCTTTCTCTCTGTCTCTCTCTCACTGTTCACTCTGCCTGTCAAAAAAAAAAAGTCTCACCATTGGGCTATGGACTCTCCTCCTGCTCATCTTAGTGCCTTGTGCACACCAGGTCTTCAGCGTCTATGGAGGTCAGCCATGCCCAGTCCTGTTTAGGGGCAGCCCGAAGTGTTCTTTAAGGAACAGGAGGCAAGGGTCCTACATCCAGCCCCAAACTGAGCGAGCACTCCCCAGGAGCTTCCTTAGAGCTTGCCGTCAAATGCAGAGCAGGCGAGATCTGATTCCAGCCTGACTCATGGGAACAGAGTTGACATTAGTAAATAAACTAGGAGGGGGTGGGGAGAAGGACATCAATCAGAGGATGTGGTTGAATAATCAGAAATAAGCAGAGTGCTCGCGCCTGGAGGAAATCAGCATGTCGCATCAACACTAATTAAGAAACACAGACTATCCGGTTAGATGAGACCGGAGCTTTGCAAACAGCATGGTGGTGCACAAAGCAGTCGCTGCCGCCATGTTTGAGCGGGTTGGTCACAGCGTGGCATCCCAGGCCCAGAGCTTACCACCTGCGTGGGTGTAGCTTTTGAAGCCTCAACTTGAACTGCACCAAAACAGAAAATTACATGAGACACCATGTAGGGTTACAGGAAGTATTGTGTGTTTAGTATTGATAGTGCACTGAGGTTTGAGTGGTCCACATTCATGGTCTCCTTTTCCCTCCAACACAGCCCTGGGAGCAGGTGGAACAGGAGTCATAACCTCCATTTTCAGATGGGTAGACGGAGTGTGTCACAGCCAGGCAACTCTAGACCCGCTTGCAGCCAGAGTTCCAGACTGGATCCAGGACAACCAATCAAGTGGATCACATGAGATCTGGGTTTGGAATAGAGTGGGGGAGACAGGCGTCCTGTTGGCAGAAGGAGCTCACAGCAGATGCAGTGTGGCTCTTGAAACAGCAGGATGGGGGTCTGGTTCTTGTACCAGGCCCATGGCTGAGGGGTGTGATCCTGTGGCCTAGAGTTAGAAGGTAGCTTTGTTCTTAAATACATTTTATAAAGTTGTATCTGGTTGTTGAACGGCAGAACAACAGAGAGGGAGAGAGAAAGAGAGATCTTGCATCCACTGGTTCACTCTGCAAATGTTCGCAGCAGCCAGAACTGGACCAGGCCAGTTAGGAGCCAGGAACTCCATCCATGTCTCCCAAATGAGTGGCAGGGGCCCAGGCGCTTGAGTCATTGTCTGCTGCCTTCCCAGGCACTTTAGCAGGAAGCTGGATTGGGAGCAGAGCATCTAGGATTCGAACCAGCACTGTGATACGGGATGCTGGTGCAGGTGGCAGCTTGGCCCACCGTGCCACAACACAGGTCTGGAAGGTGGCTCTATGATCATCTATCTTCCTCTTTCTCTGATGGCCCAGGTCTGAGGTGCTGTTCTGGAAGCCAGACCTGGGACTACTGCCCCTCTGGTCCTCACCACAGTTGTGTTTGCACTAAAGTCTTTACATTAAATTCTCTTTGCCCCAAGCAGTCAGGGGGATTTATGCAGGAGCCCGAATGATGCTATGGGTATAGAGAAGTTGAAACACTTCACTAACAAAGGTCAAATGTGTGATAGTCCTGGTGATTTTTTAAAAGATATATTATTTGAAAGACAGAGTTATAGAGAGAGGTAGAGATAGAGAGAGAGAGAGAGAGAGAGAGAGATCCTCCCTCTGCTGGTTCACTTCCCAGATGGTGCAATGGCCAAAGCTGCACTGATCCTAGGCTAGGAGCCAGGAGCTAGGAGCTTCCTTCAGGTCTCCTGCGTAGGTGCAGGGGCCCAAGGACTTGGGCCGTCCTCTGCTGCTTTCCCAGGCCATAGCAGGGAGCTGGATCGAAGTGGAGCAGCCAGGACTCAAACTGGAGCCTATATGGGATGCCGGCACTGCAGGCTGGGCCCTTACCCTGCTGTGCCACAGAGCCAGCCCCAGTCCTGGTGATTTTTTCCCAAGCCCCTCAAATATTGATTCTCTCCCCTCTTGGCTTCTCCACCTTATTGTTGTTTTTTTTTTTAAATTCACTTTCCTTTTCTGTCAAAGGGTATAGTAGAATTCACCTTGCAGGGAGTGCTGTTGTAGACTGGATGACATCACAGCTGGTAATTTCTATGCTATCTGGACTCTCCATGGGGGGTAGCCATTAATAATAAGAGCTGGCTTTAGAAGAGAGAATCCGTCAGGATGTGCGGTTGACACTGAGTTAACAAACATCCTCCAACTCATCTCAGCACTTAAGGAAGAAGAGGTTTATTTCTTGCTTAAGCCTAGGATGAACAAGGCTGTGTGGACTTCCCACAGGACTCCAGCGCTCTCCTTACGGCATGCTGAGAGAGAAAGCAGAAAGTGCATTGAAGTTTTTTCTTTTCTTTTTATGAACCAGTCTGAGTTTCACATTGTCACCTCCCCAATAGCCTGTTGGTTGCATAGGTCAACCCTCTGCATTCTTTTTTTATTCTGTTTTGTATTACTTGAAAGGCAGTTAGAGAGACACACACACAGAGACAGAGGTCTTCCATCCACTGGTTTACTCCCCACATGGCCACAGCAGTTGGGACTGGCCAAGCTAAAGCCCTAAACTTCATCCAGGTCTCCCACAGGAGTGGCAGGAGCTCAACTACTCGGGCTATCTGCTGCCTTCCTAGGTGCATTAGCAGAGAGCTGGACCAGAAGTGGAGCAGCTGGGACTGGTGATCATACGACAGTACAATCATGGGGCATCACTGGCAGCAGCTTAGCCCTGGATGCCACAATGCCAGCCCCGGCCTGAGGCATTCTGGTTTTTTTTTTTTTTTTGACAGGCAGAGTGGACAGTGAGAGAGAGACAGAGAGAAAGGTCTTCCTTTGCTGTTGGTTCACTCTCAAATGGCCGCTGCGGCTGGCGTGCCACGCTGATCCGAAGCCAGGAGCCAGGTGCTTCTCCTGGTCTCCCATGGGGTGCAGGGCCCAAGCACTTGGGCCATCCTCCACTGCACTCCTGGGCCACAGCAGAGAGCTGTCCTGGAAGAGGGGCAACCGGGACAGAATCCGATGCCCCACCAGGACTAGAACCTGGTGTGCGGGCACTGCTAGGCGGAGGATTAGCCTAGTGAGCTGAGGCGCCGGCCCCTGAGGCATTTTTTACACAGGGCGTGGCCACCAGAGGGCAGAGGTCAGCAGGGCCCAGGCTGCTGCCACAGGCCCCGCCTCTCTGATGTTCTTTCTGTAGAATTCACTAAGCTTGTTTGGAACTCAGGACCATGGCTTGCTCTTCCCTCCACTGGGGATGCTCCGAGCTGTGCTTCCTCACCGCATTCAAGTTTGGGCTACAGCATCCCTGCCGTGGAGAGCCCCCCCCCCCAGCACACCGTCGAATGCTCTCCCCATCCCCCCTTCATCTCAGGCCAGCCTCGGGCACATCAGGGTATTAGTTCCCTGCCTTCTGGAATCATCTTAGCAATTTATCAGTTGTCTTGGCATCTCTCTCCTCCGTGGACCTCAGTTCCCTGAGAGCCTGTGCACCTGCACTGCCCCTGATCACCCATGTGCCCTGCAAGGAGCAGCCTCAAGCCTCTCTGGGGGAATGCCAGGTCCCTCCTGTTTTCTCACACCCTCCCAGTTCCTGGGCCTGCTCTGGGATTCAGGCTGAGAGCTCTGCCTCACAGGGGCATCTTGGCATTCACTGAGGTGCAGCCCATGCGTCTGTGAGGTCCTGGAGAGGCTGCAGCCACAGCCCGGCTCACCTTCCCAGCCCAGCAGGCGCTCTGCTTCTGATGGCGATGGTTTGCACAAGGCACTTCTAACTGCACAGTCCCACAAGGGCCTCTCGGCAAGGGACCCATTCACACTGGCCTAAACGGGCGTCTCCTGGAGAGAGGGAGGCCCCAGGGACCACTCTGACAGCTTTCACAGAGCCCGTGCCCTCTCAGTTGCTGTGGCTTCCCCCAGCAATTAAACAGGCAGCCCAGCCTGCTCACTTCCTGTCTCCTGCCCATCTCAGAGGCCGCCCTGACCTCCAGCATGCCCCAGGCTGCCTTCTGCTTTTCTCCACCTTTCCTGCACCTGTTCTCTCAGCCACCCCCTTCTCTCCTCTCTCCCTGTCTTTCTTCTCTGCCCCCTCCTTCCCTTGCTCCTTCCTCCCCCCTCCTCCCTCCTTCCTCCCTCCCCTCCTCTCTTCCCCCTCCTTCCTCCCTTCCCTCTTCTCCCCTTCCTTCCCTTCTCCCCTTCCCTCCCTCCTCCCTCCCTCTCTCCCTTCCCTCCCTCCCTCCCTCCCTCCCTGTCTAATGGAGGTCACCAAGACATGACTTCCCCCACTTCCCACCTCTCAGCCGTGGCTTCTGGCTCTACCCACGCCATCCCTGTCTCTTCCTGTGCCTCGCCTGCCTGCTTGCCTCAAAAGCTCAAATATCGAGGTGACCTACTTTCACTTTCTAAGTGGAGGCAGTGGTGTTGTGGGCTGGATGTCTGGGAGGAATGGGCAGAGGTGTCCAGCTAGCGTGGTGGGCGCCCGCAGGTCATCTGGCTGGGCTGCTGGTGGCTTCTTGCAGATAGAGGTTTTCAAAGCCTGGCACCTTGCAGCACATTCCTGCCCCAGCTCTCTTAGCACCAAGGTGAACAGAAGGCAGGATTTCTATAATCAGTGCTCCACTGGCTGTTACTGAGGGCTTTGCTAGGCGTTGCCATCCCATTAGTAACAGCTGTGAGCACTTGCGAAGGCGCGCCATTTGCATGCACCATCTCACCTGAGCCTTCCCAAAGCCTTGTGAGAGGATGATTTGTGCCCATTTCTCAGATGAGGAAACGGAGGCGCAGAGCGGCTAAGCTGCTCAGGAAACTCTAAAACAGCCATGTTCCTACTGCTTCTCAACACAACCCCATTAGAAGAGGGTTACGATCCATGAGATTCCAGTTGGGGGTGAAGATCACACACCTGTCACTGGGAGGCCGACTACTCATAAGCAGTCCCCCATGTGTGCAGTGCTACATTGTAACGTACAAGAAGCTTGATACCATTTGCAAAATTATAAAACTCAATGTTCAGGAGAATGGCTTACTCACTCCACAAGCGTTTCCTGTGCACCTGTTAGCATCAGCAGGGATGGGTATATCCTCCGCCCACAGACTCTGCCCTCCTCTCCAGCTATGCACAGTTGCAACACAGCTTTGCATCTTCTCCCAGAAGGAGGTGGAGTATGTGTCCCCACCCCTGGAGGCTGGGATGCAAAACTCATAGAGCAGCTCTGCTCACTCTCAGGACCCTGGGTGCTCCCTGTGAGTAACCCTGAGCTGAAGACATTTGTCACTCAGCTAGCAACCAACCCCGAGAAACAGGCATGTGGATGGCTGGAGAGGGAGCCCGGCTGAGCCCAGCTCAGATTAACAGCCCACAGCATCAGGAGCTAGACCAGTTACTGGCAAAGGGTGTCCCCAGCCAGCAGCAATGGCATCACCTGGCCATCTGCTAGATGTGCATATTTTCTCTGTTTTATTTAGTTGTTTTAATTTATGTAAGGTGAACAAATTTCATAGATAGAGATTTAAGAGCACAGTGATACTTCCCACCCTAACCTCCCTCCTGCCCGCATCCACACCCTCCGTTCTCCTTGCTTTCTTATTTAACTTTCAGTTTTTACAGCGACATTCTTTCAGTTTATTTTATAATCACAAGCTTAACCCTCCACCAAATAAAGACTTCAACAAGCAGTCAGCAGAAAAACCACTGTTCCCCAAAAGTATAGAAAAGGGCTGTAAACAATAATCAAGTCTCAAGGTGTCAATTTCACACATACGTTACTTTTTTGTGCTCTGTGTATTAATTACCAAAAATCAGGGAAAACATGATATTTGTGTTTCCGGGACTGGCTTATTTCACTAGGCATAATGGTTTCCAGTAGAAAGGCACATTTTCAAGCTCGCCTGAAATTGTTCAAATCATAAACTCTAGGAACAGGCCCATCCAAGGGGTTCTTTTTTTTTTCTTTAAAAAAAGATTTATTTATTTGTTTGATTGTAAAGTTACAGAAAGGGAGGGGCAAGAAGAAGAAGAAGAGGAGGAGGAGGGAGGGAGAGGGGGAGGGAGAGAGAGAGAGAGAGAGAGAGAGAGAGAGAGAGAATGAATCTTCCATCCATTGATTCACTCCTCCAAATGGCCATAATGGCCAGGGCTGGGCCAGGCTGAAGGCAGGAGCCAGGAGCTTCATCCAGATGAAGGTGGGTGCAGGGGCCCAAGGACTTGGGCCATCTTCTACTGCTTTCCCAGTCACATTAGCAGGGAGCTGGATCAAAAGTAGAGCAACCGGGACTTGAATCGACACCCGTTTGTGATGCCAGTGCTGCGGGTGGCAGCTTAACCCACCGTGCCACAGTGTTGGCCCCCACGGGATTCTTCACCCATGTCCATCCAGGTACTTCTGAGTCATACTGCAGTTAGGAACCACCAAGTTAAATAATTTGTGTTTTTGAGCCACCAAATTTTGGGATGGTTTGTTACTCAACAGAAGCTGACATAGGTGGGGAACACTGACACACCGACACCCTTGACGTGCTTCAAATTCAGTAGGAGGTGGGGGTGGTGCAAGAGTTCGGCATAGTGGTTAGGACACTGCTTGGGGTGCCTGCACCTCAGATCAGAATGCCTGCGAGTCCTGGCTCTGCGTCCCGCTCCAGCGTCCTGCTAATGCACACCCGGGGGGCAGCAGGTGACGGCCAGTAGTGGGATCCCTACCAGTGGTGTGGGAGACCTGGACTCGGTTCCTGGCTTCCACCTGAATGCTGCAGGTCAACCAGTGAATGGAAGCTCTCTCTGTCTCTCTGAATGGAAGCTCTCTCTCTGTCTCTCTGAATGGAAGCTCTCTCTCTGTCTCTCTGAATGGAAGCTCTCTCTCTGTCTTTCTGAATGGAAACTCTCTCTGTCTCTCTTACCTTCCTGTCTTTAACAAACCATGCATTTGGGGGGTGGGGGGCAGGCAGAGTTAGACACTGAGAGAGAGATACACAGAGAGAGTTATAGACAGTGAGAGAGAGAGACAGAGAGAAAGGTCTTCCTTCCGTTGGTTCACCCCCCAAGTGGCCGCTATAGCCGGCGTGCTGCACCAATCTGAAGCCAGGAGCCAGGTGCTTCTCCTGGTCTCCCATGCGGGTGCAAGGCCCAAGCACTTGGGCCATCCTCCACTGCACTCCCGGGCCACAGCAGAGAGCTGGCCTGGAAGAGGAGCAACCGGGACAGAATCCGGTGCCCCAACCGGGACTAGAACCCAGGGTGCTGGCGCCACAGGTGGAGGATTAGCCTAGTGAGCCGCAGTGCCGGCCACAAACCATGCATTTAAGTTTAAGTGAAGTCAACAAAAAAGGAAATAGCTGTATGGATATGTGCATTTAGATTAAAGTTAGTCCAAAAATATAAGTAAGATGTGAAACATGTCCTCAGGAAAAAAATAAAATAACTAAGAAACAAAAAAAGTGAATAAAACCAGTAGAGGAGATAACATTCTTTAAAAGCTTGTAATATATAAGGCTTGATATTAAAATTTATACAGCAGTATCAGATTATCCACTAATAGTGATAAATAAGACTCATCTTCTGTGAGTGGCTATGGGATGTTTTGTGTTTGTTCTTTTACTTACTCCTCCTAAGATCTCTTTGGGGTGAGTGCAAATATTACATCCACTGTATAGATGAGGAAACTGAGGCCTAGAGAAGATAGGAGGCTGGCCTGCACTCACTTAGCCAGCATCAGAGCCAGATGTCTGGAACATGCACAAGCCCTTACCTCCTCTTACCTGCCGTGAGATCCGAACCCTATGTGTTACACACAGAGGAGGAATGTTCCTGTGCCACCAGGCAGGGGGATGTCATGGCAGAAACTGTCTCCAGTTGACTCTGAAGGCCTGGTCCACGGGGACACATGCAGATGGAAGAGAGAACTTCAGGGGTGGGGGTGAGCCACCCCCCCAGGGAGCTGGTCCGTGCACGGACAGACTGGAGTGTTCCGACTGCAGCAGGGTTTAAAATGCAGAGCACTGCAAAGACTCAGCATTAATAATCCTGTCGGACAGAAGGTGTGGAAAGGTTATTTGAAATATTAAATGATTAAGCCCAGGGAGCATCGGCTGAATTCTGGGGAGTATGGTCTGCAAACTGACCTCCCTCTGCCATTTGATTGTAAATGGTTTGAAGGAATTTGACCTGCAAGAGTAGGAAAAATATTGTGTTGTTGTTTTAGTTTAATCTCAGTACATTTTTTATTTAAATTTTTTTGAAGCTTACAGAGAGGTAAGACTCTCCTCTTTCTCCTGTCCTCTCTTTGTGTCTCCCCAGTCAAGAGGAAATGCTTAGCTGAGCAACTATTATGTGCCCAGCATTGGCCCTGATTACACAAGTCTAATCTTTGCTCCCAAGGAATTTAGCAATCATGTTGGACACTAAACTCTCAGGCATGAATTCCTACAACGTTAACACTGAGAGAGGAGATAATTCAGTGAGGACTGGAGACAGCAGGGAGACCCTCACAGGGATCTGGGTACCTACAGGGGAGGGAACTCCATGTCATACTTGATACAGGAGACTAGGTGAGAGTTAGGAAGGAATACCTGAGCTGGAGTTTCTGCCACTCCCACACTGTAACTCTGCCCCCTTCCTTGGCAGTCTAGTACTCCCACTTTCCCATGATGCACCTGTGTCTCATGCACACTCAACCTCACCTTGTTTGCATATTCAATTAGGGCACCACCCCCTACCTCATCAGAGAGGCTGACAGTATGGGAAGGGCTCTTTTTTTTTTTTTTTTAAAGATTTATTTATTTGAAAGACAGAGTTACAGAGAGTGGTAGAGACAGAGAGAGAGGTCTTCCATCCGCTGGTTCACCCCCCAGATGGCTGCAATGGCAAGAACTGCGCTGATCCGATGCCAGGAGTCAGGTGCTTCTTCCAGGTCTCCCACATAGGTGCAGGGGCCCAAAGACTTGGGCTATCCTCTACTGCTATCCCAAGCCGTAGCAGAGAGCTGGATTGGAAGAGGAGCAGCCAGGACTAGAACCAGCACCCATATGGGAGGCTGGCGCTTCATGCCAGGGCTTTAACTTGCTGTGCCACAGCGCTGGCCCCTTCTTTTGCTCTTGACCGTGAGGGTCCCTCCCTGGCCTCCCTCTACCCACTTCCTCATAGGCAGCTCTCTGGCCCACTTATGACAGGTGTCTCTCCTTGTGGAGTGGCCCACACTCTTACGTGGATATGTGTTCACACACACTCTCTTTTGAATAAATCCTGCTCTCACTTGTGCATGGTATTTATGCCTCTGCTTTGAATTCTTATCTCTGTGGGGGCAAGACCCTGGAATAAAGAATAAGATACACAGGCCCATTACAATACTGACATTCCGCCTGTGTAGGCCAGTCTTAGCTCCAACTGGAGAATGTTCGCATCCAATTTAGAAGAACTAGAGATGACCCTCTGCCTAAGAGTTTCTTAGCATATTTTAAATCTGAGATGGCAAATGTGTTCCCCTTTTGGATCAATTCTGCTTGGAGTGCTATTTTAAAAGGGATTTTGAGGGTCTGCTGGTTTCAGAGGAAGTGAGAGCTGGGATCAATTGGTTATGTCTGCCACAGGTATGGAAGGAGCCAGGAGGAGCATTCTTCACTTGTGAGTTCTCTGTGCCACACTTTTCTCTGTGAGTGACTATAAAGTCTCTGTTTCCATGTACCCAACTAGCTGAAATCTTTTTAAAAATTTGTTTATTTTGTGTTTTGATTGAAAGCCAAGAGACAAAGACAAAGATAGACAGAAAAGGATCTTCCATCCACTGGCCCATTCCCCAAATACCTGCAATAGCCAGACCTCAAGTCAAAAAGCTGGAACTCAATCCTGGTTTAACACATGGGTAGCCAGGGACCCAGTCTCTTGAGCCATTATGGCTTCCTCCAAGGGCCTGGTATCAGAGGCAGAGGTGGGACTTGAACCCAGGCACTCTGATATGGGATGTGGGTGTCCCCAGTGGCATCTCAGCTGCTGTGCCAAACGCCCACCCACAGAACTTTAACTGGACTTCACACCCTGCTGTGGACTTTTAAGACAGAGGCACACAAAAAATTTAACATATCAAATATTTGAAATGAATTTCCTGGTACAATCTGCTCAGCAGTTAAATTTTAGCCCATTATCCTATGTTTTATGTGGAAGATTATAAATTGATTGACTGATAGTCTGAGAAATGGCCCTGACACGAAATAATAAACTGAATTAAGAGCAAACCGTCCACATAAACACCGTGTCGTGATCTGCTGAAAATACAGGGTACTTAGGCCAGCACCACGGCTCACTAGGCTAATCCTCCACCTCCAGTGCTGGCACTTCCGGTTCCAGTCCCAGTTGGGGCACTGGTTCTGTCCCAGTTGTTCCTCTTCCAGTCCAGCTCTCTGCTGTGGCCTGGGAGTGCAGTGGAGGATGGCCCAAGGGCTTGGGCCCTGCACCCGCGTGGGAGACCAGGAGGAAGCACCTGGCTCCTGGCTTCGGATCGGTGCAGCGTGCCGACTATAGCGGCCATTTGGGGAGTGAACCAACGGAAGGAAGACCTTTCTCTCTGTCTCTCTCTCTCAGTGTCTAACTCTGCCTGTCCAAAAACAAAACAAAACAAAACAAAAAAACAGGTACTTCAAAAAACTCAAGGAAAATGGAATTAAAAGGAAAGTTTATTTTTTTTGAAATTCATGCAAACAAAGGTCTTCATAAAGTTCCTCAAAAATGCATAGTATGGGAAAACTATGAGTAGATTTCAAAACATTTTTGCAGCCAAACAAGCTTATCTTTTCCTTCTATTTTTATGAACTTTTTGAAGTGCCCTCATTCATGCTGTGGACCGAGGGTGTACCTGACTCAAGGAGACAGTCATTTAGGGAGGTTGCCGCTCTCCAGAGCGCCACCAGCTGGCTCTCCTGTGTGCGATTCTAATGAACTTTCCACAGCATCTCTGGTTTTCAGAGACGGAGATCAGGGCGAGCGTAGGGCACACGGGGCCGTCTCCTTCCCGAGTGGACAACCGCAACAGCAGGAGGACTCAGGGTGAGGCCAGCGAGGCGTTGGTGCTGCACAGCTCCGGCAGGTTCAGCCCCTGCAGTGCAGTGCAGGTCAGCCCCTAGCACCCTGCTCTTCTGTTGAGGTGCTTCCAGTTTAAGCCAAGTTCAAGTGTCAATTTCAGTTTGGTTCAACACATTCTATTTATTTATTTGAGGGAGAGAGCGAGCGAGCGAGCGAGCTAGCGCATGTGCTTCCAACCACTGATTCGCTTCCTCAGTGCCCACATTGGCTGTGGCTGGAGCCAGGATCCAGGAACTCAGTCCTCCGCCATGGATGGTAGGAACCCAACTCCTGGAGTCATCAGCACTGCCCCCTACTGGATGCATTAGGAGGAAGTGGGAAGAGGTGTTAGAGCCAGGAATCAAATGCAGATGCTGTGATGTAGGACGCAGGTGTCTCTACAGGCATCTTAACCGCGGGGTTGAGGGCTGCCCCAGCAAGGAATATTTATTTAGCACTTACCAAGCGCACCAGTCCAGGCTCTCCAGAGAAACAGAACTCAGAGTTTAGCTAAAAGGAAAATACAACTCAGGTTTGAAGCCCTTCATTGGGTGCCTATCACGCTAAAGACCCAAACCCTTGGCCTGGGTTTATGATAAGGATCTGGCTCCTGACATAGGGGAGACTGGGAAGGGCCGTGCTGTAGTCCCAGAGGACAGGACAGGGATGACGTCCCAGCTCAGGCAGGCAGGCTGAGAGGGAGGGAACCCTCCCTTTCTCCTCCTTTCTGTTTTATCCAGACCCTCGGTAGACTGCTGGATATCCGCCCACGCTGGGGAGGACCGTGAGCTGGACTCAGTGAACAATTTCCAGAGCTGATCTCAGCCGCTGACAGCTTCACAGACCCAGCCCGAAATAATATCTGGACACCCCATGACACAGAACGAACTGTCACACCCAGGCTCCCACGCTGTGCCTGACACTGAAGAAGCGCAGAGAAACCACGAGTCCCTTGTGCTGGGGAGTTCTCAGCCCCGTGAGGAGGGAGACTGAGCACGCTGTCACCATGGGCTCATGTGAAGGCACACACAAAGTCCCTCCCCCGCCCCAGGCTAATCCAGGTTAATCCAGGCACAGCCCCGAACGCCGTTGTTGGAGGAGGTGATGTTAGCGGTGAGCCTGGAAGGATGGGTGGGAGCTGATGTGGGAATGAGTGCAGGAAAGGTGTCCAGGGAGAGACGACAGCGCGGCTGAAGGCACAGAATGGGTAAAGCTGGGAGAAAGTGGGAACCCTGACCACTTTCATATTGTTAAAAAGAGGAAGTGCCAGGCTGTGTGGGGTTGGCGAGCAGCCTGGGGAGCTCGAGAGGACTCTGATGGTGGGCCAAGGGTTTGGGTCTTTAGCGTGATAGGCACCCAATGAAGGGCTTCAAACCTGAGTTGTATTTTCCTTTTAGCTAAATCACTCCTGGAAGCAGTGCAAAGGAAGTGGGAGAATGTGCATGAATCAGAAACACCCCCTTCCCGGAAGGAGATGGGAGGAACTAGAACAGTCAAGGAGATGGCCCCTGGGGCTTGGATCTCAGCACTGAATGCTAAACACGTGGAGTAGCAAAGGACTTTGACTGCATCCGGAGGGTTTATGGCTGTAGGAAGAGATTCAGATGCGTTGAAGTTAGATGCAGAATTTGATTCTGAAGATATTTTGCAAAACTAAAATTGGATGGGACATATCGGAAAGAAACCTGGGCAGCTGCGCTCCACCTCCGTGTCCCAGAAAGTTTGTAAAGAGCATTGCTCAGATAGCCCCCAAAGTGGAAGCTGTCTCAATGTGCCTCACTGGCAGACCCAGTAAATGCAGTGACTATTCATACAAAGGAAAGCTACACAGCAGTGGGAACAACCACAGCTCAGCACAAGAGGCAGGATCCAAGAGAACCCATAGAGTATGGTTACACGTGTAGAAGGCTCAAAAAAGGCAAAATGAAAACTCCAGGATTTAGGGTTGTAAAACCATCAAAGGCAAGAAGGCGTTCCCTCAAGAGCCTGGTGGGGGCAGTAGAGAGTCCTGATGGGGAAATGATTGTGGGAGTCTCTGAGGATGACAATGTCCTGTTTCTAGATTTAGGGAATGGTTACCCTAGTATTTGCTTACTGATTATTTGTTAAGTAGCACTCATACATTCATGCTTTTAATCTACTTATGTAGGCATATTTCAAAATAATCATTTTCAAGTTAGAAATTTTGTTGAGGACATTAACTAAACATGTATTTGGGGTTAGGAATCCCACAATGCGCAAGGCCGCTTTTGTATCTTTCGATCTAGACCCAAATGTGTGTCACATTGTTTATCATCACTGACTAGTTTTGCTGCCCCATGTTCTTCCTTAACATTTGTTCAAGGCACACACAGGTGTGCACATACACACATGCACACACAGTGCGTACAAACCAAGGAGCTCTGGGGGCACCACTGTGAGACCTCGGCTAGAGAATTCTAGAATTCTAGACACCAGTTGGGGGCAGCGCGGTGAATCCAGGCAGGGTGCCTGAGAGTCTCGCTCTAAGGTGCATCCTACAGGTTCTCGCTTCCAGAGATGACAGGTGTCAGAGCTCTAAAAGGAAAACACGTTCGTGCTCACCCCGTGTGTCCTGGGGTGAGGAGAGACCGTGATCACCCCCTCGTGAGATCCACTGCTTCAGAGCGCCTCTGCGTAACCCAAACAAGATGTGACCCGCACCCCTTTCTTCCTTTAGTTTTTAACTAATTTTTTGTTATTATTATATGTTTTGCAATAGCATATTTTAAACTTACATTATACTCAAAGGCCTAATGGCTCTACTAAAGAGTTCAATAAATGAAAAATAAAGACGATTGTCCAGCGGGAAAATAGGCAAGGGATATAAATAATAGCCAAATGAAAAGGCATGCCACTTCTCTCATGTAAATGTTAAAAGTCACAAAATCATCAGGACTACAGCAGCACGTAATTCCTATCAATTTGTTCGACACAGATTTAAAACAAAGTTTGGCAGAATACTGTATTTGCAGCAAAACTGATACACGTGGCGTTTCTTTTTTAATTTTAGCTCCCACATCTGAAGGAGAATAGATGGTATTTGCCTTTCTGTAGCTTCTTTCACCCAACCTGATGATCCAAAATTGTAATTTTTCTAATAGCTACACTAGAATAGTTACGTTAATAACATATATTACTTGACCCAATAATACGCAGAATATCCACGTCACTTTGAGATGCAGTGAGTATAGAACTGGAGATCCTTACATTCTTTTCATTGTAATAACCCTGGAGGCATTTTGCACTCACCCTGCATTTCAGCTTGAACTTGCTCCTTTTCAAGATCCCAACAGCTCTCATGCCTCATGGCTACCATGTTGGACTATGAGGTTTCAGAGCAGAAGCCCTGTGAGAGTGGGAACTCTTGTGTGAGTGTGTGTTTTAACATTGCTGTGTCTTCAGTACCTAATATAGCGCATAGCACACAGTAAGCCCCTCTTAGTCAGATTTTCAACACTATAGGAAGATACCCGAGGCTGGCTCCTTATGAAGGTGAGAGGTTCATTTAGCTCCCACTCTTGTAGGCTCAAGGGCGTGGCGCTGGCCGTGACTCAGCTCTGGTGACAACACTCTCGGCTGTGTCCATCGTGGTGGATAACTACGATGAGAATGATGCAGGAGGATCATATCTTGATACAGAAAGCCAGAGGGAGACTGGGGTGGGGGACTCTCCTTGAAGACTTACTTGGGCTGGGGGCAGCATTCCCCTTCCAGGGCAGCACCTGCAATGACCTAGGACCTCCAGCCAGTCCCACCTCTTGCCAGTTCCACCACCGTCCAGTATCACCACCCTGAGGACCAAGCTCCTATCACCTGGATTCTTGGGGAGGGCTGTGGGCAAAGAGCATCCAAGCCTCAGCAGTGTCCTCGTGGAAAGTTTTAAAATAAGTAATAAAACGAATCTCCACTTCTACTTGTAAAAGAGAGGGGCAATTAGGGCAGGGGTAGGTGTTTGGCCTGGTGGTTAGGGCTCCGCGTGGGACACCTGTGCTCCTTCTTGGAGCGCCTGGTTGGAGTCCTGGCTCTGCCATTGTTAATGCACATCCTGGGGAGCAGGGGGTGATGGCTCAGGTGCTTGGGTCCCTGCCACCCACATGGGAGACCTGCCTGGAGTTTTAGGCTTCCATCTCTGAGCTTTGGCCTGGTCCAGCTTAGTCACTGTGGGTGTTCAGGAAACGGAGCAGGGGACGGGAAATCTCTGTGTCTCTTTGTCTCAGCCTGCATCTCTTGCTCTGCCTTTTGAATAAAAATACATGAAATCAATAAGGGCTAACCAAAGCAAGTACGAGTAATGATCCCATCTGGTGAGGGCTTAAATGTCATACAAAACGAGATCCACAAAACCAGCACGAGAGAGGCCAGTTTGTTGTCAGAGGGAAGACGTGCGTGGGAAGAGTTTCCTAAGAAGACACTGACCTGTCCTTTTCCTCGCATCCACCTCTGCCCCACTGCCTCACTGAGATGTGGTCGTGATATTCAAATCACTGTGAACTCTGCCGTGCGACCGACGAGTAAAACCCATCCACTGTGTTAAGAGCTACAGCTTCGGCTAGCTGTCTGGACTGAAGACTGTTGGCTTTCTGTACCTGCATTTGAGATGAAATTTTGTTTTAATTGGCAAGCATCATGATCTCCTGTGTATGTGAGGCAGTTAAGCGGGTTATTAAAATGAGATGGCATTTTGCTCTTTACATAGGACGTGCTGATGCAAGCGCCATGGTCACAGAAGACCCGACCAGGCCCTCTGTCAGTCAGCAGCTTTCCCCACATCTTCTCCCAGTGTCTTGATGTACTTTTCAAATTAGACTCCCAGTCCTTTTGGGTCTTGCTGCACTTTTTTTTTTTCCTGCAGTGGGAGCAGTATAATTTTAGACCAGCCACGTATGCAAGATGACCATGGGTTTGCCCCATGGAGTTCTCTTCTTCCCAATTTGCCCCAGCATTGATATAAGCAAGCATCCATAGATAGACTGGGCTTTTCCTTCCAGCTCAAAGAAAGAGTCTCTTTGCTTTTTAAAAGGGTTTGTTTCATTTATTTGAAAAGCACAGTTACAGAAAGGGGTGGGGGGAGAGACAGGGAGAGGGAGAGGGAGAGGGAGAGGGAGAGGGAGAGGGAGAGGGAGAGGGAGAGGTCTTCTATCTGCCAGTTCCTCCCCAAATGGCTGCAATGGCCAGGGTTGGGCTACTCCAAAGGCAGGAGCCAGGAGCTTCTTCCGGATCTCCCACGTGGGTGCAGGGGCCCAAGCACTTGGGCCACCTTCCACTGCTTTCCCAGGTACATTGGGAGGGAGCTGGATTGGAAGTGGAGCAGCTGGGACTTGAACCGGAGCACATACGGGACATGAGTGCCGCAGGCAGTCGCTCCACCCACTAAGCCACAGCATGGGCCCTGGAAACACGCCTGTTCTCTTCTGCTGACAGATGCTGCAGGAGACATCATGAGGGTTAACTGCAGTGCAGGGGTCGCCATCGTGAAACGTCTCTGCTACAACTGCCTTTTCCCTTTCCAACCAGTCTCCACGTGGCTCCTGCTCCTGTGGGCACATCTGCTTGGTGGATGTCACACTAGCCTGTCACGTCCCCAGAGGATAAGCAGACAACATTTTTCTGTTGCTTCTTCGAATGATGTCTGCTCAGGGGTGACGATCCAGGCGGGCGTTCTGTGACATGGCTTATAGGAGATCACGTCTGGCTGATCTAACGGACCCGACCTCCCATCCCAATCCACCACTTCTGCTTCTCCCCAGGGTGGAGAGGAGAGCCTTGTTCTCCAGTGAGAACAGATCCATGATTTTAAGACCTCCTGAGTCCATTTAAGGGAAATGCATCCCTTGGGTTTGCCACAACTGCTCTTGTTCATTTTAGGAAAAAAAGAAAGTTTTTTTTTTTTAATAAATGAGTTAAAAGATGTGTTTATTTACTTGAAAGGCAGAGTTAGACAGAAATAAAGATCTTCCATCTGCTGGTTCACTCTGCATAAGGCCACAATGGCCAGAGCTGGGACATTCTGAAGGCAGGAGCCAGGAGCTTCTTCCAGGTCTCTCACTCGGGTGCAGAGGCCCAAGTACTTGGGTGATCTGCTGCTGCTTTCCCAGGCACGTTAGCAGGGAGCTGGGTCAGAAGTGGAGCAGCTGGGACACAAACCAGCACTCCTGTGGGATGCTGGTGTAATCTGCTGCTCTACAATGCTAGCCCTGACTATCACTTTCAACTTGATTCTTGCACAGACAAACATTCCTAAGTTTAGCCATATGAGCACAGAAACACAAATTGGGTAGGGAAGGGGGATCCAAGGATGGAGAGAGGCTGGGTGACGGGTACTAGATCACAGCTTGACAGGAGTAGGAAGTTCTGGGGTTCTAGGCACAGTAGGTGACTACAGATAATGTACTTCATGTTTCTCTATGAAAAGAAAAGAAAACAAGAAGATATGGAAGTTTTCACCCTAAAGAAATGTGAAATGTTGTAGGAGACAGATACAATTACTCTGATTGGACATTACATGGCATATTATACATATATGTATTAAAGCTTCGAATGGCACCCCACAAATGTGTCCATTTTTTAAAGAGGTACATGGCACTCCCCCGCTGTGGGTTAGAGGTGTTTTGGTGCTGACCCCTAAGACAGCTGGCCCCTGAATGTGAGTGACTGGCAGAATCATCTAGAAGGCTTTTCAAGAACACAAGGTCTGTTTCTGGCGAAGTTCTCGCGTCTGCTTGGCATCTGTTTGGTAAATGGTGAGCCCCTCCTCTGCTGGCAACAAGGCATTGATTTCCCGGGGAAACTCATTCTGCCTGATTTTGGTGGAGTCGACACTGGTGTCTGCCACAGACACAGGGATGGCCGCATGACTCGGGCCGTATCTAAAGGGAATGGAGGTGGGAGTTTGGCGCAGCACGTAGGACGCCACTTAGGATGCCCACAGCTTGGCCTGGAGTGCCTGGCTCAGTCTTTGTTTCCTTAACTTCACTTGCAATCCAGCTTCCTGCTAATGCGCAGCCAGGGGGCAGCAGATGAGGGCTCCAGTGTCTGAGTCAAATCCAGGGAGGACATACCCGTGGATCCAGCCGGGTCTACACCTCACGTGGACTTTTTAGATCCGTGTACTGGTAGACTCTTCTGCCTCCTTTTCCTTCTTTAGGTTGATTTCCCTTGGGTTTCCATCATCTTAGAATAAAGCAGTGCTTATTAGCACACTTGTATTCCTATGACCACTGTAGCTGGAAATCACTGGACCACACACGGTGATTTCTAAACTTCTAAACTCAAAGAGAGGGTGTGAAAATGTGGATGTCTGGATCTTTCCCAGAGGTTCCGACCCAGGAGGACAGAGCCTGTCTGCGCTCCGCAGCCTCAGCCGGTGCCTCTGATGTCAGGCCACTGTGGGAATCACAGATTATCCTCTTACCCCCCAGCTTCAGAAAGAATGAGGTGACTAGGGTGGGCCTCGTGCCGCAGCGGGTCAAGCTGCTGCTGGTGGTGCAGGCTCCCATGGAAATGTTCCTGGGAGCTGGTTGGAGTCCAGCTTCCCTGCTGTGGATCCAGCGTCCTGCTTGTGCAACTGAGAGGCAGCAGGATGAAGTGCCTGGCTCCTGGTTTCAGACTGGCCCAGCTCTGGCTGTTGCAGCCGTGTGGGGGAGAGAACCAACAGATAGAAGATCTTTCTCTCTCTCTGTCTCTCCTTCTCGCTTCCTTTCAAATAAATAAATAAATCTTAAAAAAAAAAAAAAAAGAATAAACACAACTGCTTGATTGGCTGCCTACTATGAGTCCTACCTCTGAGCTGGGTTCCTTACCTCTTCTAATCCACACGGCAACCCTGTGAGGTCTCACAAACAAATGAGATATCTTTAGATTTACAAAAATGATTTTGGATTGAAATTCACCAACAATTCCCTGCTTTTAATGAGGACAGAGAGGCAAAAGAAATAAAGCACCATGTTTCTATTGCCTTTCTAGATGTTAATAATTGCCAGGATAATGGTAATTAGGAGACCTTAATCAATTTCTTCAGTGAAGTCGACTCATTCTGTACATGTAGACAAGAGAAGATAATGCTTGTTTCCATAGACAGGTTCATTAGCCGGTTACTGCGTTTGAGTAGTAAATGCCATGGTGGAAGCTGTGAGCAAATCATGACGCTGGCCGTGGTGGGAATCATCTGTGGTGTGGCAACTTTCTGCAGGGATCCGTGTGCTTTTGTTTCTGGACTGGAGTTCAGACTTGTAAGAATGGGTGTCTGAGCGTGAGTTCTGTAGAAGGTCCTGGAGGAGGATTCCCCTGCACCTGCTTCATCAAGGGAGCCCATGCAGGTGAGGCTGGCAGGCGGAGGACAAGAAGCCAAGCAGAGGAGATGCCAGGCAAGGTTGCACGGTTCCTGCAGCCCCAGGCACAGGCAAATTCACTCCAGTGGCCCGAGACAGTTCTCTTCCTGCACAGAGAAGCAAAAGGACATCAAAGTGGGCCAGAGACACGAGACATAGGAAAGGGAACCCAAGGAGACCTGCCTGGTCCAGTAGCACTGGTTTTATTGCAGTCTTGACAGGCGTTCAGTACTTTCCGTGCATTTTTATGAATTTATCACTGGATAACCAACAGATGACAAGACACTGGTTTTATAACTTGACCTTGATATAATTTTAGAACGAAAGGTTATGAAGTATCCTTTATGCCACCATCTCTCAAACATGCCTAGGTCTTAACATTTTTCGTGTTCTAAATGTATATAAAACAGGCATGGTCTTTTTTCATGAAGATGGTTTCATTTCCTAAGGTGAATAATTGAAGTGGAAGAACACACACATTTTCGATGAGACTAAATAAAGGCGTGTTTGGTTAAAGAAGACTGGTGGACTTATTAAAATCATGAAAGTAAGGCACGACCTAAGAAATCAAACAGGAGTGAAAAGCAAAACGGAAAAATCCTTTTTCTTGAAAAGCACTGCCTAGAGGAATCCACATTTATGTGTTTATTTATTCTATTTATTCTTAGATCGTCTCCACATGCAGGCTTCCAACTGTTCACACCCGTGATGCGATCACAGCTTTCTTGTCCACATTTTGGGTACAAGGATACAAGTATCCTGCGCACAAGGATAGACTCCTTGTAGGAGGATTACTGATTCCAAGGTTCACACATTGAACGTTTTAAAAGGTGGAGTCAAATACACAACATCTGCACCCCTCTTCCTATCAACAGGGGTACATGCGCGATTCTCCAGCTGTTTCAGTTTAATTCTAATTCAAGAAATGTTTGCTTATTTATTTGAGAGGCGGGCACACAAATACACACACACACACACACACACAGAGCGCAAGTGATAGAGAGCTCACCTCCACACATTCACCAAATGCCCACAATGGCTGTGACTGGGTCAGGCTCCTACTAGGAGCCAGGAACTCCATGAAGGTTTCCCATGCAAGTGGCAGGAAACCAATTACTTGAGCCACCAACTGTTCCTCCCAGGGTCTGCATCCACCAGAAACTGGAGTCAGGAGCCAGAGGTTTGGGCATCACACTCAGGTTCTCTGGTGTGGGATGTGAATTTCTCAGCATTCTAACTGCCAGGTCAAAAGACTGCCACTATTTTACATTTATGTTAAAATAAAAAAAATCGTCTGTGTATCATTATGTTGTTGAATTGTCCCCTGTAGCTCTAAGCCATACGGGATAACATCTTATGTTTTTGTCTATGTTAAGGCTTGAGTGATTTTCCTCCCCATTTTTTCCATTTTCTTCTTTGTTTTAATTGATAAATAAAATAGTATACATTTATTATGTACATGTTGTTTTGAAATACGTGTAAGTTGTGAAATAGCTAAATTGAGCTGATTAATAATGCGTCACTTCACATACGAATACTAATTATCTTTTTAGAAATAGAAATCTACTCTTAGCAGTTTTCAGTAATAGAACACGTTGTTAGTGACACAGTCACCAGGCTGTAAAGTGGATCCCTCGTCCTAACCCTTTGACAACATCTCCCCAGCCCTCAGTCCCTGGTAAGCATCATTCTACTCTCTTTCAGTTCAGCTCTTTAAGATGCCATGTCTAATAAGAACATGAGGTATTTGCCCTTCTGCACCTGGGTTATTTCACTTAACCTAATGCCCTCCGGGTTCATCCGGTTTGCAAATGAAAAGATTTCCTTCCTATTTTAAAGGCTGAATGGTATTCCGTTATGTATATAAGCTGTATCTTCTTTATCTGTTCATCCACCTGTGGACGCTACAGTTGTCTTGGATATTGTGAATAACACTGAGATGCACGTGGGAGTGCAGCGTTTTTTCTTTTTTCTTTCTTTCTTTTTTTTTTTTTTTGACAGGCAGAGTGGACAGTGAGAGAGAGAGACAGAGAGAAAGGTCTTCCTTTGCCGTTGGTTCACCCTCCAGTGGCCACCACGGCCGGTGCACTGCGCTGATCCGAAGCCAGGAGCCAGGTGCTTTTCCTGGTCTCCCTTGGGGTGCAGGGCCCAAGCACTTGGGCCATCCTCCACTGACTCCCGGGCCACAGCAGAGAGCTGGCCTGGAAGAGGGGCAACCGGAACAGTATCGGTGCCCCTACCGGGACTAGAACCCAGTGTACCAGCGCTGCAAGGCAGAAGATTAGCCTATTGAGCCGTGGTGCCGGCTAGAGTGCAGCATTTCTTTGACATTCTGATTTCATTTCCTTTGGATGTGTACCCAGTGGTCAGATTGCTGAATCACATGGTTGGTTTTGTTTTAATATTTTGAGGAATGGCCACATTGGTTTCTACTGTGATCACACGAATTCACATCACCACCAGCAATGTTCAAGAGTTCTCTTCTCCTCACATCTGCTCCAGCACTTGTCATTTTGAGAACCATTCTAAGAGGTGTAAGGTGATATCTCACTGTGGCTTTAATTTGCATGTCTGTGATGATTAGTACTGTCAAACCCTCTTTTTGTTTGCCGGTGGGCCAGTTGTACATCTTTTGGAGAAATGCCTGTTCAGAATCTTTGCCCATCTTTTTTGTTATAGTAAACTTTTTTTTCAACTTCTTTTTAATAAATATAATTTATTTAATAAATATAAATTTCCAAAGTACAACTTTTGAATTATAGCAGCTTTTCCCCCCATAACCTCCCTCCCACCCGCAACCATCCCATCTCCCACTCCCTCTCCCATCTCATTCTTCATCATGATTCATTTCCAAATCTTTATATACAGAAGATCGACTTAGTATGTATTAAGTAGAGATTTCAACACACTGCACCCACAAAGACACATAAAGAATAGAGCACTGTTTCAGTAGTAATTTCACCATTAGTTCTCATAATACAACATACTGAGAGTGGAGGTCCTATATGGGGGGCAGGTGCACAGTGACTCCCGCTATTGATTTAACAATTGACACTCTTATTTATGACTTTTGCCCATCTTTTAATTGGGTTGCTTTCCTCTTAGTTGTTGTGTTCCTTCCATAGGTTGCACATTAACCCCTTCTGAGTATCATGCTTTGCAAATATTTTCTACCACTCCACAATTTCTCTTCACTCTGTTGATTGTGTCTTTGGCAGTGCACGTGTTTTGCAGTTTTATGCTATCTCATTATCTAGTTTTCCTCTTGTTTGCCTGTGCTTTTGTATTGACATCCAAAAAGTCACCGCCCAGACTGATGTGATGGAGCTTCCACCTTCTGTGTTCTTCTAGTAGCTTTACCTTTTCAGATCTTACAGTTAAGGCTTTAGCCTATTTTGTGTTGATTATCATACACAGTGAGAGACAAGGTTGGGCTGGGGTCTGGTTTTGTTCTTCTGCAGGTGGACATCTAATTTTCCCAGTGCCATTTATTGAAGTCTATCCTTTCCTCATACTGTGTCCTTGGGACCTTTGTAAAAAAAAAAAACCGATGGACTGTGAATGTGTGGTTTTATTTCTGGGCTTGCTATTCTGTCCCATCAGTCTATGGTGTCATGCTGTTTTGATTATTATAGATTTGTAGTTTTTTGAAGTCAGGTAGTCTGATGCCTCCAGGTTTTTTTTTTTTTTTTCTTTAGATGGCATTGGCTCTTTGGGGTCATTTGTGGTTCCAAGTGAATCTTAAGGTGGTTCTATTTCTGTGAAAAATGCTATTGGAATTTTGAAAGGCAGTGTACTGCGTCTATAGATTGCTTTGGGTAGTGTGGACATTCTGACGAAATTAACTCTTACAATCCATGAACAAGGATGCTTTTCTGTTTATTTCTGTTTCTCTGTTTTATCAATTTAAAAAAATAATTTTCAGTGCAAAAGTCTTTTACCTCCTTGGTTAAATTTATTAAAGTATTTTTATAGCTGTTATAAATGGGATTATTTTCTTGCATTGTTTTTTGGATAGTTCATTATTTGTGTATCGAAATGCTGCTGATTTTTGCATGTTGATTTTATATCCTGCAACATTATTGATTCACTATTGGCACTCACGGTTCTTTAGAAACCTTAGGGTTTTCTGAATACCAGGTAACTACAGGCAAATTGCAGGCCAGGGCAATTTGACTTCTTTCTTTCCAACCTGGATGTTTTTTTACTTCTGTCTCCTTGTCTACTGTGTCTAGGACTTCCGGCACTATTTTAAATGGAAATGGGAGGAGCGGCCTTCTTGCTTTGTTCCTAGTCCTATTGGAAAAGCTTCCCACTCTTCAGCACCGAGTGTGATGTTAGCTCTGGGTTTGTCACGTGTGGCCTTTATTGTGTTGAGGTGCGGTTCTGCTATACTTAATTTGTACAGGTTTCCTATCATGACAGGAAGGGACTTTTGTCCAAAGCTTTTTCTACACCTGTTGAGATGATCACATAGGTTTTGTTGCTGTGATCTCTCATTTTAAAGTGCTCTACCCAGCAGCTGGTGGGACATTCACAAGTTTGTGCAGCCACCACCACTACCATTCCAGGACATTTTAACCACCCCTCAAGGGCAGTCCTCTTAAGCCACGGCTGTATGACGGTGTGTGAGCAGCCTGGGCATCTTGGACGCCTAGGGGAGGAAAACACCCAGTCCGAACAGGACATGAGGCTACCACGGGGATCAGAGATGCGGCCGTCTCGCCGCCGCTGTGTTGCCGTTTCCAAGGCGCTCCTTTCTGCTCCTGGAGACTTTTTGAAGGTGACACCCTTTTAAAGAATCCGTACCAACCTGAATAATTTACAGCACTGAGCCGGGAGCTTGGTAAAAGGCAATGCGATTGACTCTCATGTCCTTTTCTTACCCTTCCTTCCTGTTCTTTCCTTATAGCCCACCATTCAGCTCCACTAACTAACTATCAACGTTCCTTGGCTCCCGGCCTTTATCCGGAATGTTCCCTCTGCCCAGAACCTCCTTTCATGGGATATCCTACTCATTCTTCAAAGCCCATACTTAGGGCCACTTCCTCTATGAAGCTCTCCCTGATACTGATCTTTCTTCTCCTACTTACACCAATAGTTCTTTGTTTAAATCGCCTCTCTCCAATGATCTGCTCTCAGGATGACGTAATATCCATCTTTGAATGTGAGCTTCCTGACAGGAGAGACGTTGCCCTATTCATCTCCCAGCTTTCCCAGAGTTCCTAGCTCAGTGCTGGCTGAACTGACTTGAACCACAGAATGTGTTAGTACCAACTTTGATGGTATTTCATTAAAGTAATCTCAGGGAAAAAATTGATTCATAGTTTTGGACAAAGAAATGCCTGTCATGGGGCTCTTCTGAATGAAAAAATAAAACCCAAAACATGTTCAAATTAGCTTAGGAGTAAGTGCATTTTTTAAAGGAAGGCAAATATCCCACAGGATCCACAGACACCTTGGGAATCCAGTTTTCCAGATGGAGGGAGCTGAGGAGGGCAGGGGTCTGCAGCAGCAAGAGCCGGCGAACCTTTCCTCTGTGATCATTTTTCTCTCTCCAGAACATATTTGCTGAATGCCCATGTTGTGTAGAAAGTGGTGGCAGGTCCTGGGCATAGGGCCGTGACCAAGGCTGTGGCCATGTTCACCCTCCAGCAAGTCTCAGCCTGGTTCCTAGCATGAGCGGAAGCTGACTTCACCCCCCACCCCCAATCTCAGTGTTTCCTAGTCCGTGTTCTTGAGAGGAAATCAAAGGCTGGTGCCCTCCTATCTGCCTCCTCTGAGTGGCGCTGTTACAAGTGATGGGCGTGGAGTCAGGGGAGGGCAGGTGCTTTTCCCAGAGAGAGAATCAAGAAATGGGCCGGGCTCCCCAATGGGATGCATTGGAAAGATCATCTTCATTCCACCCGACTTCCTAACATTTGCGGTTCATTTTATGTCCTGAAAGGCACCAGATTCCAAAGCTGACTCGAATAACTCTAATAAAGCCATTTTCTATTGCAGAGAATCCTATACTGCTACACAGCCATGGGAAGCCAGGGTCATCACTGCTACCCACGCAATCAGTTCTGTTGCTGTAGGTCACCCATGACTTTCAGAATTGGGGCCTTAGTGATCCTCTTGGTTCTGTGACCTATTTTTAAAGGGTGTATTTATTTATTTGAGAGGTAGAGCTACAGAGAGAGGGAGAGACAGAGACTAAGGAGAACCCACCGGTTCGCTCCCCAAGTGGCTAGAGTGGCTGGAGTATCAAGCTGGGTCTCCCTCGTGCGTGCAGGGGCCCAAGAACTTGGGCCATCATCTACTGCTTTCCCAGGCCATAGTAGAGAGCTGGATCAGAAGAGAAGCAGCTGAGACATGAACCAGCGCCCATATGGGATGCCGGCACTGCAGGCCGAGGCTTAGCTTACTACACCACAGCGCCAGCCCTTTTGTGATCTACCTTACAGGTGAAAAACTGAGATGGAGAGAAGGGACATGATTCGGTCCAGGCCAGGGCTCTGTCGAGGGTCAAATTGGGAATGAACTCGGGCTGCTGCAGCTGCTGCTGTCAGTCCACGCTGCATTCTTGTCTCTGCACTTACAGTCCCTTCACTCCTCCTTCTCTTTTTCTTTTTAAAAACTCACTAATCGTGGGCAGGTGTTTATCCTAGTGGCTGAGAAGCCTGCATCCCACATCATAGTACCTGGGTTTGCCGCCCCTCCCTGGCTCCTAACTCCAGCTTCCTGCTAACGCAGACCCTGGAAGACAGCAGGTGAAGCCTCCAAGAGTTGGTCCCTGCTGCCCACGTGGAAGACCTGGATTGAGTTCCTGGCTTCAGCTGGGCTCAGCCCTGGTTTTGTGGGCTTTTGGGGAGTGCACCAGCAGATGGAAGCTCCCTACCCATCTGTCTCTCCTTGGTCTCTTTCTCTGCCTCTCAAATACATTGATCCAAATTATAAAACAAAATGAAAAGCCCAGTAGCCAGTTGCTTTTCTGAAGGAGTTAAATAATACAGATGGTTAAAAAAAGAACCAGAATATGGAATTGCACAGGGAAGAGTGATTCTCCCTCCCACTCCAGCTCCTATCCTTTGAGGCTATTGCCTCCTGCAGCGTCTTTATGGAGATAGTCTATAGACTTGAAGTATTGCATTACTATTTTTGCCTTTTAAAAACTATATCTTGAGGATAATTTTATATATGGAGATGCATATATTGATGAATCCATATGTATCTCCATACATATATATATATACTGTAGAGGGAGAATTGATAGGACTTGGTGACAGATGGGATACAGGAGTTGGGACATCATGCAGCATCAAAGACCTCCCAGTTTAGTGGCTTGGACACGTGGCTGGATCTTGGTCCCTGAACTTTCAAATGCACAAGGGTTGTTCTGAGTATGTAGGGGAAAACACAGCTTATGGAGTTCTAGGTGACTCACTTCTTTGGCTGTAGAATTTATTTGTAGTAACTTCTTGAACATTGGTAGCTGGGATATCTTGGTGATATGATTCTCACTCTCTCAGGGATTGGATACCAAAAGTCAGCCACATGCCCTCTGGCGCATGCGCCTTTTTCTACCAAGTGAGGAAGTCTGTTCCTCCAGCCCTTGAATCAGGGCGTGCTTCATGTTTTGCTTTGCCAAACAGCACCTAATAGAAATGAGAAGGACCCTTCCCGAACCTGGGCCTCAGTAGGACCCGCAGCGCTTTCTCTTGCTTCCTTAGAGCCTGCCCAGCCACCAGGTAGAGACAGCCTGGGTCACCCTGAGGGGAAGCGAGTGGCCTCATGGAACACAGCTACCCCAGCTGAAGCCCATCCCACACCAACCAACACCCAACCGACCTGGCAGGTGACAGCTAATTCATGGGAGAGCCCAGCAGAGAGCAGGGGAGCCACTCAGCCGAGCCGCGCTGAAGTCGCTCTCCCCCAGAGCGACTGGTTGGTAAAAGTCGTTGCATTAAACCACTAAGTTTTGAGTGGCTTGTTCCTTGGCAGGAATGGACACGTGTTATGTATACGGGAGTTGGAGCCGAGGAAAGGGCTCTGGAGAGAAAACAGCTGTGGGGTTTTAATTTGTTCCAGCTGATTCCTGGGGCTACACTTAGTTATTTTCATCAGCACAGCTAGCTGAAAAACACAGGGCCCCCAGAACAATTTTGGTGTCATGGGACACTGTAGGGACTTAAATTATTTGGATAACTGCTTCAACTCACTCCTCGTGAGCAAAGCTACTCTGAGGCTCTTAAATTAGTGGCCCAGACTCCGATTTCACCTATAATAAACGGACCAAAAGTTTAAGTCCAGTGATCAGGTTTCCCAATCCTCCCAAAGAAAAAAAAATATACATACCATTCCCCTAGCACAAAATCCTTGATAAACACCAAAGTAACGTCTGCTAACACCAATATTACTTCAGGAAGAAAGTGACTTAGAGTATCAATACAATGCACAACAGCCAAAAAGTGGTGTTCACTGAATACATTCCATCAGCCTTATTTCCCCCCAATTTTCTATGGACTAGTGAACATATCAGCACATATCAGTATGTTCTGTGGACTAGTATTCGAGATTATTTTTGAAGAGTATCTACTAAAATTCTTCCTGCTTTGCTTCTGAGAATGCTGATATTTAACTTTTTAGAAAAAGTTTATTTATTTGAAAGGCAGAGGCAGAGAGATGGGGGAGGGAGGAAGAGAGAGGGAGAGGGGAAAAGAGAATAACAGCTCCCATTGGTTCACTCCCTGAATGTCTATCACAGTTGGGCAGGGCCAGGTTGAAGCTGGAATCCGGAAAGTGCTTCAGGGTCTCCCACATGGATGGCAGGGGCGTAAGTACTTGAGCCTACCAGGGTGCACATTAGCAGGAGCCGGAAATGGGAATGGAACCGGGACTCTACCCAGGCTCTCGATCTGGGATATGGAACCGGGACTCTACCCAGGCTCTCAGATCTGGGATATGGAACTGGGACTCTACCCAGGCTCTCAGATCTGGGATATGGAACCGGGACTCAAACCCAGGCTCTCAGATCTGGGATATGGAACTGGGACTCTACCCAGGCTCTCAGTCTGGGATATGGAACTGGGACTCTACCCAGGCTCTCAGATCTGGGATATGGAACCGGGACTCTACCCAGGCTCTCAGATCTGGGATATGGAACCGGGACTCAAACCCAGGCTCTCAGATCTGGGATATGGAACTGGGACTCTACCCAGGCTCTCAGATCTGGGATATGGAACCGGGACTCTACCCAGGCTCTCAGATCTGGGATATGGAACTGGGACTCTACCCAGGCTCTCAGATCTGGGATATGGAACCGGGACTCTACCTAGGCTCTCGATCTGGGATATGGAACCGGGACTCTACCCAGGCTCTCAGATCTGGGATGCTGCCTTTGGAACGGTGTCTTAACTGCAGGGCCAAATGCCTGCCCCGACATTTAACTGTTGACTGATCGAATGTGGCCACCCCAAGAAACCCTCCTGTCCCATACAGGCTAAGCTAAACACCCTCTTCTGAGCCAGATTCCTGGACCACTACAGTCACTGGTGGGGCCCAGTGTGAAGGGAGAACACAGGGCTCCTTGTCCAAAATTATTCAGAATGTCGAGATGGCCACTTGAAACCAAGCGTGGGGCCGGGCTGATCTGGAGCCCTTTAGGACTGTGAGGCCCCTCACGCCCACGGGGCCTGCTCAGCTTCTGTGTTCCGACCCTCTGCAGAAATCCTGGAGTCCCAGAGAACAGGGACTTTGTGCCTGACACCTGGTGGCCCTTCAGGTCTATGCTGTGAGAGTGACCATTTATTAAGCACTGCTGGGGGGTCTCTTCAGCTAGTCAAGCACTTTATGTAAAGTAGAACGCATCTGTGGCCTTCCTGGGGACATCGGTGCCGTTCTGAGATCCATTTTATGGAGGAGGAAGCTGAGGTTCTGATAGATGAAGTGATTGATGTCATGTCACAGAGCTTCCTTGAGAGGGATGCAGGGTTTAATCACAGGCATGATGGAGGGGTTCCTGGGCGTCTCCCACCCCCAAGTCAGGAGGACATTTGGCAATGATTGTGAACAGTTTTGTTCATCACAACTTGGGGGTGCTACTGGCAACCAGTGGTTAGCATCCAGGGGTGCTGCTGGACATCCTGCAATGCACAGGACGGCTGCACCCACATTGTCCAGCCCCAAGGTGGAGCAGTGGACCGGACAGCGAAGCCATGGTCCTAACCTTGAGCACCAGATCTTTCCTATTCTCTTCTTTATTCATATTTATTTGCAAATACTATAATGTATTTATTTTTCTTCAATTGGCCTTAATATTTCAAAGAATTGACTCTGCTTAAACAGTTATGAACCAATGGTTGGCGTATTACTTTTTTCTTGGATCGCAATACATATAAAACTATCATCGCAAGAAAGACTCTTGTTGGGGGGTACCACCAGAACCCTCTCCTGTCCCACCAGCATTCTGGGGATCCACTCTTCAGATGCACTTTACTTCTTTTAAAAGCCTCCCCTTACCTTTTCAGAATGAGAGACTAGGACGTACCCCGCCACCCTGTTGCTGGAGACTGGCAAGGGGCTAGCTCCATGTCGCTTCTGTTCCCACTCCCTCTTCCTTTCAGGCTAACAGCCGCTTAGAAACCTCCTTGCAACCCTAGGAGCCACCTGATGAGGACAGTGAACAAACACCACAAACTACGCGTCTGGGCTTGGGCCACGGCACGGGTAATTTGTTGTGTTGCCCATGGACCTGAGCAGCAACATCCTACTCAGCAAACAGCCTTTGTTCCGTGGCTCTTGTCCCTAATCTGTCGGGGAGTACAATTTCGCTGCCGTGTGTACAGCAGTCTGACATAATTAAGGCGAGAGCAAATGAGATTCTTCTTTACATATTAAAAGTGCCTGTGTTGTAAATAATAATGCCATCATCTCTTTCATAGAAAGCACTTTCATTAAGAGATGCATTTTAATTTCAACATATTTGCATGAATCCATGTGGGTCGTGGTGGTGGGGAGGCATTTGGTGATGATTTGTCTTCCATGAACTTGCCAGGTGTTTCAATTAGGTAGCATGACCATTCCCTCCCCGGGGAGCCCGGGAAGCAATACCTTCTCTGTCACGTGCTCCGAACAGCAGGTCGGGACTACGCTCACTGACTTGACGTTCATGGAGGAAACAGACTTTTTGAAGGGTGAAAGGAACCAAGATGATTGTTTCTTTTTCTAAATATTTTTCAAAGGTTTGGGAAAGAGACTGGGGCAAAGTTCTGGGTGGGTGGGTGGTGGGGCCGCAGCCGCACAGCAGACAGGGAAGGAACGTGATTTTGGGAGAAAGTCAAGGGCATTGGTGGCTTCAAGTTTGGAGTCCTTGGCAGGGTGGATCCCTCTGCCTCTCCGAAGCACAATCCTTGCACTCTGATCGTCACAAACAGGGGGCAGTCTCTGTTAATTAAAGCCAGGAGCAGCCGCCAGAGTGAGCCTGCTCCGAGGACAGGTTCCAATGTCCTGGCAACAGGCGATCTCTTACAGATTCGGAGACGGACTTTTCCGTCCAGATTAGCGTCTTTTCTCTAAGGTGTTAATACAAAGAGAAATGCTTGAAAACCACCCAGTCCTGCAGGAAGGTGTCTGGGCTCGGCTCCCCCCATCCCCCACCGCGCGCCCAGGACCTGTGCTCAACTCACCCGGGGGGCTGCTTGCTAGGAAGTAGCAGGCAGAGGTGTGGGGGTGGATGGGTGACAGGTGAGCTCTGGGTTAGGTGTCTGGCAGTCTGCATCCAGCTCAGACTTTATCACTGGCTGGACAAAAAGCCTTTCACTTCTCGAAGCCTTAGCTTGCTGGACCCCAGAGAGCCTGCTGGAGGTCCTCTTTCCAGTGCTGAATCCCAGTGGAGAGAGCTCCTTAGCCTTTTTTTTTTAGCAGTCATCATAGCAAAACTGTCACCCATCCGGGGTGCTCTTCTTCTCTCCCTGTTTAAGACAGTCTTGCATAAAAGATCAGAACTAATGAATACAACCCATACATATTTTCCAAGCGCTCACCATGACAGTCAAAGCTCCCTGCCGTTTGCATCTGAAGGTGGGGGACAGGCACCAGTCTCACATACACAGTGAGTGTCAGGTGGACGCAGGGTTGGGGAGCCTATTTTAGGAACGTGTGACATACAATGTCCAGGATGCAAGCTCCAGAATCCAATGTCTCGGGTCAAATGCCAGCCCCAGCGCACTCACCGAGCCATGTTTAATTGCTTTGAGTTTTGGTCTCTTCTGCTCCTGTGTGAGCTTGGGAATATTATCTAACACAAGAGAGAGTTAAATGAAATCCGTCACTCAGTGGCTCAGCAAACGTTTCCAGATTGTCTGCTGCACGCTAGGCACTGCTCTGAGCTTCCGTGAGGAGGTGATTTTAGAAAAAGCAGGCTTAGTGGGTATGCTACAAGCCCGGAATAAATGTCAGCTATCATTAGCTCTCACACACCAAGGCTGGAGTCGGCAGGATTCTGAGGGCTGCAGTGGGCGTGGGCTGCCAGTCATGACAGACATACCACACCGTCCTATTTTGGGGATCCGATTCTAATGAACCTGGTGAATCCCGATGAAACAGTCACACATCTGCCCCAGGTGGGGATGGCACAGAAGACACTCTTCATACAGCAAGTCTTCCAGGGGCTGGCACAGTCGGGGGCAAGCTCTCTCAACATTGCCCTCTGTGTTTGCAAGCCCTTCTTCAAACCTCTAAAGCCACTACCCAAACAAGTCCCAGTCAGTCCTCCCACGCCTTTTCAACCAAGGAGACCCTAATATCCAGCCCAACCCCTCAGTTCTTTAAAAGCACCCCCAGGAGTCCTTGGCTGCAGCCAAATTGGGGAGTGGGGGTGGGCAGAAAGCACTGTTTCCTTGCAAACCGCCTAGCCGACTGCAAAGTGTATACTTGGTTAATGTAATTAAAAAACAAAACGCCTGGGCGTGTGATCTAAATCTGGTGTAGCAGCTTTGGTGCAAATTCTGTTTTGGGGGCTCCTGGATTCAAATTCAAGCCGAGGAGAGGAAGAAGTGGGAGAAGTGGGAGAGGGCCGACGGATGGCCGGAATCTGCCAGCAGAGAGGGGCAGATTTGGAAGCGCCAACGGGAGACCGGAGGCTGCAAGCCCAGGAAGCCGCGCTGAGCTCCGCGGCGCCCGGTGAGAATGTCCGGGGGGCCTCTTTGGGGACAGGGGCCAGCTGGCTCCGGAGACCGATGCACGGGCTCCAGGTCCGGGAGGGAGGCTGAGGCTGGGCGCCCAGGCCTTGCGTTGCGCCGCGGTCTGCCCTCCCGTGGAGCTCCGAGAACGCCGCGGGGGCGGCGCGGGGCGGAAAGCGGCAGGTGCCGGGGGCTGGGGCAGTTCCAAGGAAAGATCTTCCGGGACCTGCCCGTGCTTGGGCTCCGTCCGCGGCCCCTGCCTAGCGCCGGGGCTTCTTTGACTAGTTCATACCTAGCTGCTTGCCACCCCTCCTGGTCGGCTCAGCCTCGGGTCCTCGTCTCGGCCCGGGGAGCTGAGCCAACCGGGTCGCGCGCGAGGCTGGAGGGCGCAGCCG
Source organism: Sylvilagus floridanus (assembly GCA_949820135.1). Taxonomy (NCBI): domain Eukaryota; kingdom Metazoa; phylum Chordata; class Mammalia; order Lagomorpha; family Leporidae; genus Sylvilagus; species Sylvilagus floridanus. The sequence goes on along the minus strand of OX463234.1, from coordinate 38,885,043 downwards.
GGGGCCTGGGGAAGGGCGATGCGGAGACTGCGCCCAGCTTGTCTCGGAGCGAAAGCCATCTAGTGAGCCCCTGCCTCTCGGAGTCGCGCCTTCTTCCCTGGCGGGCAGATTCCGGCCGCAGCTCCTGCGCACGCACCCCCTGAACGAGCCACGGGCGGAGCCGCCTCTGCGCCCTGGACAGGTCCGAGCCGCGCCTCCCGACCAGAGAGGGCGCGGGAGGTCCCGCCGGCGTCCTCCACCTGCCGGGAAAGCCGAGCGGCTCCTCCAGCCGCGGCGGCTGCCTAGCTCGCTCCTCCCCGCCCGCCCGAGTCACCTCTCCCCGCGCCCCCGCCCCTCTCCAGCTCGCGCCCGCCCCCCCCACCCCAACCCGCGCCTCCTCTGCCCGCCCCCCCTCCCCCTCCCCCTCCCGCCTGCCCAGCTCCCTTCATTCCACAAGTGTCGCTTCGCTCTCTCCGGCGCACTTGGCGAGCCGGCGAGGTGAGAGGGATCCTGCGAGCGGCCGCCGCGCGGCGAGTCCGGAGCGGGCGGCTGCGGGGAGGCGCGGACAGACCGACGCTCCCGCTTCTCGGCCCGCGCCTCCCCCTGTGGCCGCCGGACCTGCACCCCGCGCTTGCCCCCGCTCGTCCTCCCCCCGCCCGGCCCCGCGCGCTCCTCCTCGGCCGGCCCCCTCGGCGCGCGGCGCGCTGGAGGCGAACGCGGGCTGAGCCGAGCGCAGTGGCCGCCGACCACCGAGCGCCCCGCGCCGCTCCCTGCATGTGCGGCCCGCGGCGGCTCGCAGCCCCCGGCAGCAGCCTCGGCAGCTTCGGCCGCGCCTCCAGAGGCGGCTGCAGCGGCTCCAGCGGCGGCCGAGCGGCCGAGCCCGGGCTGGGAGACACGATGCGCCGCGTCCTCCGGCTGCTCCTCGGCTGCTTCCTCACCGAGCTGTGCGCCCGCGTGTGCCGGGCGCAGGAGCGAGCGGGGCACGGGCAGCTGGCGCAACTGGGCGGCGTGCTGGTGCTGACGGGGGGCAACCGCTCCGGGGCCGCCTCGGGAGAGGCCGGCGAGGGCGCGGGGGTCTCGGACGCGCCCCCGACCCGGGCGCCCACGCCGGACTTCTGCCGCGGCTACTTCGATGTCATGGGCCAGTGGGACCCGCCGTTCAACTGCAGCTCGGGCGACTTCATCTTCTGCTGCGGGACTTGTGGCTTCCGGTTCTGCTGCACGTTTAAGAAGCGGCGGCTGAACCAGAGCACCTGCACCAACTACGACACGCCGCTCTGGCTCAACACCGGCAAGCCCCCTGCGCGCAAGGACGACCCCCTGCACGACCCCACCAAGGACAAGACCAACCTGATCGTCTACATCATCTGCGGGGTGGTGGCTGTCATGGTGCTGGTGGGCATCTTCACCAAACTGGGGCTAGAGAAGGCGCACCGGCCCCAGAGGGAGCACATGTCCAGGTGGGCTGCCCCCCCTCCGCCCTCCCCTCGGGGCCTCGCCCTCTCAGTTCTCCCCTCCCCAACGGCCCCCAGGCAGTGGCGCGGGCCCCCAGCTTCTCCGCCGGGGGCTGTCTCCCCGGAAGCCAACTGGGGCTTGCAGCGCGGCCAAGGGGCGCTGGGTTCCGCACAGGTGTGCGTGTGAGTGTGCGCAGGGGGCCTCTGACCCCTCGCCCTCTGGCCAAAGGCGGAAGCGGACTTGAGTCGTGCGGCCTGCGAGCCCCCTGAATCTTGGGTTTTGGGGAGGGGGGTCCTTGACACCCTTCGGATTCCAGGTAAACAGGGGCAGGCGAGCCCCAGAGGGAAGGGGGGCGTGTGCGAGCCCGCGCGCGCGTGTAAGAGCGAGGTTGGCGGGGAGGGGGGGGGAGTGAGTGCCGCCTGCAACTCGTACTCGCCGCGGTGAGGCGGGGTGGGGGCGGGGTGGGGGGGGAGAACAAAAGCCCAGCTTGGAGCGCCCGCCTGGCCATCCCACAGCTTCCCGGTCCCCGAATGGGGATCTCGGCTGCCCCCGCCTGTGTCACCCTCCTTGCACCTTTCTGCTTGTCAGCACCTCCACGCCACTCCCTCGGCCTGGCCTGCGTGGCCTCGGGGGGCTCGAGCCCCCTCCCCGAGCGCCTTCACCCCGCAAGCACCCTGATTCGTCAACTTTGCTGTGTGCCTGATGTATTATGCAAGTCCCAGCTCGGCAAGGCGCAGCAGTTGGGGGAAGGCATTTGGGGATTAATGGAGCTATTTGCCTTTTGCGTGTGTTTTCTAAAGTGTCTAAATGAATTCGCACAACTCAGTAACTTTGGAGGCGGAGGGAGGCTGCCGTGAACTTGCAACCCTCGGGCCAGGGTGGGTGGGGGGAGGCGAGGGGTCGGTGTGCAGTCGCGGCCCGTGAACGGCTCGCTGGAGGGCCGGGCGCGACATTTAGCTGTCCCCTTTCGGCGTCCGGGAAGCCAGGTCGCTGCCCACCTCCCCTCCCCAGCACCCCTACACCCCGCGGGGGGCCTGCGCGCGCGCGCGTGTCTGTGCACGCGCTCCGTGTGCCTGCTGCCTACAAGATCTTAACAAAGAGACCCACCAAAAATAGGCGAAGGAACATCACCACCTCACTAGTAATTATTTTCTATTTATACGCAGAGTATCCAATGATTTTTTTTTTTTCTCCAGAGGGGAGGGATTTGGGGGTAGGAGGTGAAGTTCTTGGTTCGGGTCAGCAGGGAGGTGAGAAGGGATGGTGAGGTTTTCAGACAGTGACATAAGCCGGGAGGGGAGCCAAGAAGCCCCCGGCTAGCAACGGAGTTCAGCCTTGGCCCCACCCCCCTCTTGCGGCTCCCCCTCCCACCTCAGGTGCCCGGTCGGCAGCCCCACCTGCCCACCTGCCCACCTGCCGGGTTATTTCACTATTGATTCTCCCGGTCCCCGTGGAGGTGAGAGGAAGAAATGCGTGCAGGACTGCGGCAAAGGTGCCGCCTGGGTAGCAAAGATTTCTCAGAGCCAGGTAGGCAGCTTTGCAGATCCGCCTGAACCGCAGAAATCTCTACGGAGCCTTTCCCTCCAAACTGGCTCTTAAAGGAGCCCTCCGGGGTAGGGAGGGGCGGTGGGAAGGCGGGGAGACGAGCTAACACCGGGGGTGGGTGGCTGGAAGTGGCTTCACACGGTCTTGGATCTGAGCTCCTCCCCAGGTATCCAAGGGCCCAGCAGGGACCCGACTTCCTGGTCCTGCCACCTTGCGGCGCTGCGCTGGGGGTGACTCCAGCCAAGGGCTGCAGCCCCAGGCCTCTGCAGGTGCCAGGGAAGCTTTGATTGGAGGCTGAGTGCAGGGGTTGCTTAGCTGCCCCGAGTGCACCTGGGGCGTTCAGGAGCGGGGTGCAAGGACATGCTTCTGCAGAGGGGGATTGTTGCTCTCTGCTGGCACTTTCTAGGTATGGCGCTCAACCCTGGCTGCTGTTGATTACCTGGAGTGCTTTTCAAAACAAATGGACAAAAATAAATAACTACATACGTACAGACATAATGACCTGTTACCAGGGGCCCATGGTAGACTTTGGAATCTCTGCTGTGGGGCCTAGCATATTTTCCTTTAAAAGCACTCCAGGTGATTCTCATGTTGAACCCATCGCTGTTAAGGAACTGATAACCGCGAAACACAGGCCTGCATCCCAGGCCCTGGGCTGGTGTGTGTGTGTGTGTGTGTGTGTGTGTGTGTGTGTGTGTGTGTGTGTACACTCTCACCTGGGCTGGTGTGGGTGTGTGGGTGTTGGTGTGTGTGTGTGTGTACACTCATGTAGTTTTCACAGGGACCTTCTGAGCCAGGGCTGGTGTGTGTGTGTGTGTGTGTGTGTGTACACTCTCACCTGGGCTTGTGTGTGTGTGTGTGTGTGTACACTCATGTAGTTTTCACAGGGACCTTCTGAGCCAGGGCTGGTGTGTGTGTGTGTGTGTGTGTGTGTGTGTGTACACTCTCATGTAGTTTTCACAGGGACCTTCTGAGCCAGCTGCTGTTTTAATTCCCACTTACCTGTGAGAAAACCATGGCTCAGGTATGGTGGATCGCCCAAGGTCCTACAGTTAGAGGATCGTGCAACTTCTTGTCTCCTGGTTTCAGCTGTGCCAAGGGCAGATGTTTTCAAACCCAGTGGGAATCTGGGGGCAGCGGAGATCCTAAGAATGAGAGACTCTTGAGTTCTATCCACAGAGATTCTGAAGCCATAGGTTGGGGTGATTCCCCACCATGCTGCTGTTAACAACCTCCCTGGATGGCTCCGAGAAAAAGCAGCCCACATTTGGGGAAGCACTGGGCTTGGGACTATTTTGCAGAGAAAGGAAAGGGACCATTGCTTGCATTGCGTGGCTTTTTTCTTTCCCCCTGGGCAACCTGTCTGTGGTGCTGGGGTTGCCCCAGGTCACCTCTGAGCGCATCAGGTGCTCATTCTGCAGTTAATCGTTTGGGGTCCCCGCCTTGGCACTTGGCTCCTTAGCTTCTGCCCTACAGTGCCGAGGGATGCAGGTTGACCATCCGAGGGCCTGCTGCAAGGTAGCACAGCTTCCAGGTGAAATTCACCTGCCGGCTGCCGCTTCTTTATTTTTGTCTGCAGCTTCGAGGGATCCTACTCTGGGGTTGCTTCTCCACTCGTCTCAGAGTATCTTTTCTTAAAGACATAAAGCAGGTTGCCATTTTCCCAGGGTGAACTTGGGCCCTGGTGACAAGTTAGACTTGTGTTTTCCATCGGAGTCTTCCAAGATGTGAGTTAGCAGGCGCAGCGTCCTAGGTGCACGGCTCACTTCCTTCTGGGATGATTGGGAGAAATTCAGCAATCCCAGGAAGGTGGGGACAGGGAGGCTGGGGTGAGATTTTGTGAGAGCCACCCACCCTGTTAGCCTCGGCGGCAGCATCCCCATTCAAGAACTGTTTTTCTTTTCTTTCTTTCTTTTTTTTTTTTAAAACAGCTTTTTCCTTCCATTCCTTTTTTAAGAGGCAGAGGGCTCCCATCTCATGGTTTATTACCTAAATGCCTGCAATGACCGGGAATGGTCTGGGCCAAAGCCAGGACTGAGGAACTCAATCCAGGTGTCCCTCATGTGTGGCAGGGGCCCGATGACCTGAACAATATCCTGCCTCTTGCCAGGGTCTGCAGTAGGAGGATCCTGGAATTGGGAGCCGGAGCTAGGTCTGGACCCCCGGTGCTCAGATGTGGGATGGGCTGTCCTAACTGGTATGGAGTCAACCCCTGCTTGTTGGAAGAAAAGACTGAACATATAGGCAAGACTGGTTACCAGACCATGCAGCCCTGCTCCATGTAGTCTCTAAGGTGTTTCTGATTATGCACTTTTAATGTTTTCCTCCATTTTTTATGGGGAAGCATTTGACACATACAGAAAATTGGGGAGAATAGGAAAGCGGACTCCTGTGTGTCTAGATCCTTTGTCAGGGGGCCGCCCCATGCATTGCAGGATGTTGGGGGGCATCCCTGGCTTCTACCCACTAGATACCGGTCAGACACACCCCACGCTTGGTTGTGATGGTGAAAAGCATCTCCAGACATTGCCAGATGTCATCTGGGGGCAAAGGTGGCTGTGACTGAGAACCATGGATTAAGTGATTAAGTGATCGGTGATGGGTGGTTCGTCAGATTGGCTTTGCTACTCTCCCTTCTTCCGGCCTGCCTCCTTGAATCCTCTCCTTCCCTCTTTGCCTCCTTCCTTTTCTTCCTTTTTTTTTTTTTTTAGCTGAAACATTAAAAATAAGTTACAAACAGGCCATTGACCCCCGGGCGGTGCACAGCATGAGTCTGCTAAAAATATTGTCCCACGGAACACAATTCCATCATCATACTCGAGGGAAGCAAACCCCCACATTGCCTGGTATCACCAAATGCCCAGTCAGGCTAACCATTCCCAGTCATGTGAAAATGTTGTGGGGCTTGGTTTCCCAAGTTAGGATTCGGTCAAGACACCATCGTGTTTGGCTGTGAAGTCCCTTTACTTTCCATTGTGTTGATGTTTCAAAACCAAGCTGCAATCAGTTGTCAACATTTAAAACGGGAGGATTACACGCAGAAAACCCAAGTTCTGTTGAGAATCCGGTAGGTCTGGTAATACCACAGCTGCATGTTCACAACGGAACTACTGGTTGTGCAGAGTGGTGGCTGCTCCCTTTGGAGAGATCTTGGGTTCATCTCAGCCACCATCCTACTCCCCTACTTCACTAAGAGATGTTACTGGCCAGGCTGGTCTGAACAGCACGGGCTCCAGTGAGATGGCCTGAGATTTGATTCTGTCTCAGCCATGTACTCGCTGTGTGACCTTGGGAAAGCTGCTTCTCCTCTCTGAGTCTCAGGTTCTTGCCTGTAAGTTGAGAATTCACCAAGACCAGGCTTGGAACGCAGTAAGTGTAGACCCTGTCTCAAGGTCACTGCTTGGCAGCTCTTACTCTGTAACGCCACCCTTGTTAGAACGTGTCTGGGAGGAGTTCTGTTGCCTGGACCTCATTGGTCATCCCTCGTCCTGCTGTGTTTGTCTATCAGTGTGACTCTGGCCACATCTCCTCACCTCTCTGGATGTGCACTTGAATCTGAACTGGAGAGGCTGGGCGATTCAGGAGGGGGAGGTCCAAGAGTGACTGCGTTCAGTGCGTTGCTGACCGTAGGTCTAGGGGACATGGAGGAAGCCTGCTGGTTCTGCAGTCTTGCCATAGACTTCATGTGCAAGTTCCCATTTCGCTTCATGCCCTTCCCTCTGAGGCAGGGGCTAGGGTAACCTGCCGTGTACGGAAGCGTGGATTGCTTTCCACAAGGACGAACAAGGCCCCGGTGAGTGAAGAGTTGGACTTCGGAGCCAGACAGGCTGAGGCAGGGCACAGGCCTGCGGTCTAGGGGTGAAAACCTGCAGGACTTCAGGCTTCTCAGATCCCAAGGAAGCGCTTGTGCTCTGCAAACCACAGCACATGCGTCTGGCCTGCTTCAAGGAGCCGCTGTGAGATGCAGATGAAGAAGAGTATTTTGTGTACCGGCTCCTGCTGAGCCCACACCTCTTCCTGGAGGCATTGGTGAACATGACCTCGGGGGCAGAAACCCATGTGCGAAGCTCTCTACGCTTGAAGCCAGTAGAGAACCTGTGTCAGAATTTTGCCCAGCTTCAATCAGAGTTGGAAATCCAAGCATCGAATTGCAGAGAATAATGTTTTCCAAACACAGTTCAGCAAAGCTGGAGTTGTTTGCAGATAAATGGTGTCTTTCTTTTGCCCTTCCTCTCGGACTGCTCTGCAGTGTCCCCACCTTCTTGCATGTCTCTGGTTATCCTATGACTTTTACCAGCTTCTTGGGCTGGGGAAACCAATTATGCACCCATATACTGTTGACCATTGTTTACCATGGGAAGTCTTGCATTTTTTTTTCTCTCCCCCCTTGAAGGCTATACTGTTTAGGTACCAAGTCCTTACATTTTAAAAGTCAACTTTATTGTTCATTGTGTAACGTACACAATGGAATGCCCGCAGTTTGATGAGCTTTGGCCACTGTCTACATCTGTGTAACCACATGCCCGTCGCCCGTTCTGCATCAGTCGTGCTTCTCTGCAAGACGAAATGCTCAGGAGTCCCGTTCAGGTGTTTGAACATCAGAACGTGGTTTGGACGTTGGGACCCTCAGAGGTTGTGAAGGTCTGGGACTCGGAGCTCTGCTTGCCCACACTGAGGTCTTGTGTTAGCTCAGCCACTGGAAGGAAGATGCAGCATTTTATTGCTGTGCCTTGGCTGTGCCTGTTGTGTTTGGTTCAACTTCTCTTCTGTCAGAGATTGCATGGCTGCCTGTGTTTGCCATTTAGGTATCCGCTCCGATGTCACCGTCTCTGAGGGGCCTTCTTTGATCACCCAGGCTTCATTTCCTCTGCCCTAGACACACACACACACACACCAGTTCACTGCTCCGCGTTTTCTATTTCATTTTGCATTATGGTCTAAAATTTGCTAGTTTATTATCTGTCTTCTTCAATTGTTGCTCACAGTAAGGAATGCAGGGTGATGACTGTGTCCAGAGAGCCTGGTTTAGTACTTGATGCATAAGAGCTCTGGTTTTTGACATCCTCCCTTGCATGGCATAAGAAAGTATATGCTCGTTCACTCTTTCCTGTATTGCGTAGGTATTTACTGAGCATTGACTTTATGTCCAACACTGTGCCGGGAGCTGTGAAAGAGCAGAATAATAAAGATGCAGTCCTTGCTCTCCTGGAGTCAAATACCATGAGACAGGAAACACACAAGGACATGTGCCAGAAAATGGAGGCTAAGTTGAACCTTACAGCCCTGTCCATGTCTAATCATTTCCAACCTTAAAAACTGCAATATTTCAGCAGAATTGCTCTGAACTGGGTTAAGGAGTTATAAAGAAAAGTGTAGTTTATTGGGGGAAGGTCCCGATCTTGGCCAAGGTTTTCTAAAGAAGTAGAACCAATATGTAAAGACATTTATTACAAGGAATTGGCAAGTTCAAGTCTTCAGAGCTGGTGTCCCCGCTCCAGGCTGAATGACTTCTGTAGAACCGGGAGAGTCACTGTCCCAGTGCAAAGGCTGCCAGGAGCATTCTCTGCTACTCAGAAAGGCTCAGTCTTTGGCCCTGATTGGGCCCGGATGACATGATGAGAGGCCCACTTGCATTAGATCCTCTGCTTTACTAGTCGACCCACTGGATGTTACTCTCATCAAAGAATACCCTCACAGAGCTACCCAGAGCAATCTTTGATCAAATACCTGGGCACCCCATAGCCTGGTCAAGGTGACCCTGACCTTGACCATCGCAGGTCTTGCTATTCAGAGGGTGGCCTCACCCGACTATGCTGAATCAGAATCTGCCTTTTGACGAGGTGCCCAGGTTTTCTGGGCATTCAAGTTTGAAAAACTGCCACACTGTGTGCCACAGATCCTTGGGCATTTGTTGAGTTGTTGTACATAATTTCTTAATTCATCAAAATTTTGAGGCACATCCTCATTGTCAATTTTTTCATCCTCACCCCATATCTGTACATTTCTTTTAGTCATAAGCATATGCATGTACCTGTGAAAAATTAGTAGGTACGTTGTAAAGCATCCGTAAGAACAGAAATTTGAGCTAAAGGTGAAATATTGTTTTAAAATTTGTTGCTAGTCATGATTTCATGCTGTCATTAACTAGTATCTTAAAAGATGTACATTGAGTGAAGTTCACTGTTAATAAATAAATCTATATGTTAAATATTCCAGATGCTACTTTGGATTATTTTTGGCTGCCTTTGTTTGGATCTGAGTGGATCATCATCGTTTTAACCATGTGGGAAGTTACTGATGAGAAGAGCAGAGCCAATCCTGTTGTTCGCATGTGGTTGCACTATCTTCAGTATGTGGTTTTGTTAGGGGGCCTGGGTTTTAAGCCTCAAGGCTGCTTGGTGACAGTGTAGACATGAGTAGATGATATAATCTGTGCACCCTCTTTGGGGGCACACGTAACCTCAATACATGCAACAAGACCCAGGGAGGGTGCCTCTGGAGGTCACCTTCCTTGGTTCAGGGTTTCTGATTCCTATCAAAGGATGTGGTATTCTGGGCATCAGTGCACATATTAAGTGTATTCCTCACTTCCAAGGTCCCAGCACACCCGTTCAGACATGTCCTGTCCCTGTGACAGTGGCACAAGCCATGCACTGAAAATTCCTTGGGCGGGAAGTGGAGCTCTCTCCAAATCCTTGTCTCCACTGCGTTTTCTGGGGATGGCAGCACTAGGAAAAAGTGTCTGTCAGCTTTTGGGCTGGGATTTCATGACTTTTGGCAGCCCTGGGGATCTGCAGATGGCAGCGCTGACCAAGTTCATAGGGACCACCATGCCAGCTCAATTTGCCATCTTCTTGAAAGCCTGAATATTTTAAAATTTTGGGAAGGCTCCTGTGAGATTATGATGAAAGCTATGGCTCCTTTAGCAAGAAAGCTGCACACAGTTTCCATTCAATTTTACTGCAACTTGGGGCTTCTGCAAAGCTCAGGAGGAAGAGCTTGTTAGGAAGTGACCGAGGCAAGTTAGTTGGGGAAGGCCTCTGTCGATTGCTCCTTCCCGAGTCTCTGGATTGCAGACTTGGCTCATCACACAGAGGCAGGGAGAGATGTGAACCTTCATGTCAGACACTTTCAAGTTTGCCTGTCCATTCAGTTCCACCGATGAGCTGGGTTTCCACAGGCAGCTTTGGATTCTGTAAAATCGGCCGTGATAATCCACACCTTGTAACATTCTCCCCCTCATTTGCCCTGCTCTACTTTATTGGATGTCTTGCTTGTTATGCAAGTACATGACCTTGTTCCTGCCCCCCAAGAGCTTTGCACTTGCTGTGTACTCTGCCTGGAATACACTCTCCATCATCGTCATGTGAACAAACCCTTCTCGCTACTCAGGGATCAACTCAAGCATCGCCTCTTCACGACCATACCCTACGTCTCTCTCTGTCCATTTAGGATTCTTAAATAAGTGTAGAATTCAGTGGTTTTCAGGATAATCACAGCATTCACACCTATCATCACTGTTTACTGCCAGTCCACTATTTCTGAAAATGTTTTTATCATTCTTAAAGAAATTCCCCATATCTACTTGCAGTCAATTTCCTTTCCCCCTTCTCTATGCTAGCCCTTGGCAAACATGAATCTACTTTCTATCTTTATGGATTTGTCTGTTCTGGACATTTGATATAAAGGGAATCCTATACTATGTGAATTTTTATAGCTGGCTGCTTTTGCCACTCATAATGTTGCCAAAGGTCATCCATGTTTAGAAGGGATCATCGCTCCCTTCCTTTTCATGGCTGTCTGATATTTCATTTCTTAGACCATGTTCTGTGTATGCATCCATTGGTTGATGGACACTTGACTTGTCTCCACGTTTTGGCTGTTACGAAAAATACTGCTTAGTCCAGTCCCCTTTGATTCTGCTACTCTTTTTAACAAGTTTATTTGAAGCCCTTGTTTATTGAGCATGGCTGTTTTTTATTCTCTCCTATAAAATACAAGTTCTAGGAAGGCAGAAACCTTGTCTGTCTGGGACACAGTTGTGTCCCCAGAGCCTTGTATAGTGCATAGCACATGGTGGACATTACTTGTTGAATGAACAAATGAATGAGAGCTGTTGTTAGTCCATTGCCTCTTTCCCTCTAATTCACATGGGACTATTGCTTGGTGAGCTTTTTAATGAGTTATATCTGAGACTTCTGCTCATCAGTGGTGTTTCTTGCCGTACTGTCCTGTTGTGCCATGATCAACCTTTCCTTCCAGTTTGGGTGCTCTTCTGCCCTAGCATGACGTCACACTGAATGTGCAGCAGATCCACACAGGCCTCTGAGAAAGCAGCCTGCTGAGGCCCGCCCCTGGAGTTTCTGACTTGTCTAGATGGATGTGAAAATTTGCATTTTTGCAAATTCCCAGTGGATACCAATGCTGCTCCACTGGTCAGCAGACCAGGGTGTGAGAATCACTGCTCTCCAAGCATGCAAGGGGTCTTCATAAAGTTCATGGAAAATGTGTATTATGAACAAACGATGCATGGGTTTCAAATTTTTTTGCGCCAAAAACAACCTTAAATTTTAATTCCATTTCCATGTACTTTTTGAAGTACCCTCGAATGGAGAATTATCATCCCTGCAGGTCAGGGGGATGTGGGGATTGCATATGATGCAACATGCTGTGGTCCCAAGGGATGGAAGAGATTCCCATTCAGTGATAGACCCAGCGCTTGTGTTGCAAACACAAAGGAATGAACAGAATGCGGCTTAAGGTAAAAACACTGCTTATGTAAAAGATACACATGTATATGGCAACACTTCAATATTATACATCATTCAAGCATATTCACGTATCTAATAAGTACAAGGTATCTAATAATATGTGATCTCTATGTGATATCTAACAAGATATGTGATATCTAACAAGATATATGATATCTAACAAGTACAAGGAGGGCGAAGGGAAAAAGAATGGTGGTAGGGTCTGACTTTAGTGTGTGATCTCTGTTTTGATAGTTATCTCTGTCCTACATGCAAACACTGAGCTGCTTTCCTGAGTTTTTATCTCATTGTGAGATGACAGATACAGGCCGAATAGTGTCTCCATTTCTTCCCCCAATAAAAATACTCTGAGTCAAAGCCCTGCGCTATTGCTTACTGGCTGTGTGGCCTGGAGCATGTCGATCCACCTCTCTGGGCCTGTGTTCACTCATCTGCAAGGGGTAGGAGTCTCCTGAGGGTCTTTTGTGCGGCTTTGTTAAGACATGTAATGCAAATAGCATAGTGCGAGGTTTGTGGTAAGCATTCCATAAATATTAGCCAGTGTTACTAATATTGGATTGTGGATGGACATCATGTTGATATCTGCTGTGAGGTATAGAGAACAAAATCTTTGAAGTTGAGACACATAGCATGTATTCATTATTTAATCCTCCCAACAACTCCACAGGGTAGATGATAATGTTATTCCATGGCAGTTGGGAGAGGTATGTGAACTACTGCATTTGAGTCCTTATGTAGCCTCAAATCACAATATGTATGAATTTCGTGTTTTGTCCACTAACCCCCATGGACAGCAGCTTTGTCTTTTGTTCAAAAACACCATGGTCAGCTCACAGCAGGTGCCCATCAGTGTGTTTTGAATGGAGAGTTTTTAAATTCACTTTTCTTTCAGGGCCCTTGCAGATGTCATGAGACCACAGGGGCACTGCAACACTGACCACATGGAGAGAGACCTTAACATTGTTGTCCACGTCCAACACTACGAGAACATGGATACGAGAACCCCCATAAATAATCTACGTAAGTATAGCTGCCTGGACCATTTTTGGTCCAGGTGACTTGTGTAGTGATCAAGTTACCAGATGTCCTGCTGTGTGTTTGGGTTAATTAAGAGTTTCTCTTTGTTGACAAGTTAGAAATTTTATTTCATTTCTTCTTGATAAAGCTGAGTTTGGCATCATCAGATTTGGCCTGGTTGCTTTCTCTGGTAAATAGTGATCCACCCAGTTGATTCATTGTGGTTGGCGCCTTTTAGCTTGTAGATACTACTTGATTGATTCAACTTAGTTGATCTGTTAACCAAGAGTCCTCTTGGTTGGTTCATCATGGGGAGGTACTTAGTTTACCTGTGGATTATTTGCTTGGCTAATCTTAAGTGGTTAATCAATAATGCATTTTATTGGTTTATCTGGACTGAGTCATCTGTTAGCCAATGGTCCATTCACTTACTTGTCTGCTTCCTAACATAGAGTATTGATAGGTTTTTCATGCTGTTTCTTAATCAACAAATACTAGTTCAGAAGAAGCATGTCTTTTCAAAACTAGAGTTTCATTAAGATAATCCACAAAATACTCTAGGTGTTGGGGGAGGTGTTGAACTCTGGTTGTGTTGTTTTGGGGTATAAATGACTCATGCAAAATTGCTCTTCCAGGAACAAAAGAGCTGCATTAGCTATTATGTTCCAGCAGAACACACTTGGGATCTTGGTATACTCCCCCAAACCTCCTCAGATATACATACTTCCAGTATCTGTTATGGATCTGATCCATGGACTAATGGGACTGGTAGAAAAACATGATTGGTTTTTGACAACTGCCATGGTTATTTCCAGCAATTATGTCTTCAAATAACCACAACATTAAAGTACCATGGAGGGCTTGGTTTAATATATCAAAAGGCAGACAATTCGAAGGATGCTTTTGGCTGTGAGTAGAGGTTCTTGAACACAGAAACAGTTTTGGTCCTGCACATTTTTACAGTCTGCGTTACCTTTGCTGAAACTGTCCTAGGCACTGCATGGATGTTTTATTTTATGAATTGTAGTTTTGGGCTGCTCGGTTGCAAATTTTCACACTCATCGAATGGAGGAAGAAGTCTGGCATTTGATATAGGTGATGTGAATTTTCTGATTCTGCTTGATGATGCTGTTTCATGGTTTGGAAAATTGTTGCAGTGTGTTAGAAAAACCAATGTTTATTTTGTTTGAAAAATGGGTTAATCAAATAGCATTAGAATAGTGTAATTAAATTCTATTAAATAAAATAATTATTAACCAAGTTAATGATTAGATTAAATGGGTAGAATAATTATATTCTATTTAATTGTCAGTAAACAATGTGATGTTATTTATTTACAAACTGGATCATGAAATAGCCTAAATTTCAGAGAAAAAAATATACCAGCAATTGGAAATTTTATGATCAAATCCCACAGCCTCCAAAGTTATGGTGACCAACTCTGACGTAGTGATTGCTGTACCTAATTTAGATTGGGTAGAAATGAACCCATTCTCTTTCAGACCACACTGTTCAGAAACAAACCAAAACATCCCGAGTGAGTGAGCACAGTGACAGAGCAGATAAACTGAAATAGCGTTGAGGCTGGGCTACACAGCTAAAGGTGGCTGTCAATGGGTTTTCCATCAGGAGTTTCGATCTCAAGGATGATTTCGAATAGGTACTAAATGGAATAACAAACTCATTGAAGTCCTTCAACTTCCATCATTCCATCAGGCGGAAGGGCAAGGGACATTAATGACTGTTGTCTGCGCGAGAGACTTGCATTTAAAGTTGTCCTGAGAATAAATTACTGCTCAGAAGTGGGTGTGTGGCCACTGAGTAATTTGAAAAGCCTCTTGTTACAAGCTTCCTTGGTTTATCTATGATTCTTGCTTTTGATCTATGTTTGTGTCTCACTCGTCAGTGATACTTTATACCAGGGTAGAAAGTGTCTTGTAATAGTCCCCTGCACAGAGCTGTACTAGCAGCACCAGAGCACTTTGCATAACCCCAGGGGAGAATCCCAGGAATAATATCGTAAGCATTGCATTGCTGTAAGGGTTGCCACAGATGTTAATTCCACAGAATCCTGCAAGGTTGATCTAATCCTTCTCTGCTAACATTCTTGGCAATATCTGAATAAGAGAAGTAAGCTTGGAACCCATTCACAGATTTACAAAAATAAGTTAATTTACATAACATTTACATGACTACATTCTGCAGTTGACAGTTACAGCTGGCTTGTTTGCGCTGGCTTGTTTATACTGTTGTTGATTTACAGGAACTATTTATATATTAAAGATAGAAAAAATGTGTACATTCAGAAAAATGTATGATTTGGGGGAATTTGTTGAGAAGATCAGACATGATTATTGATATTAATCAGTTATTAAGGGTTGAAGAAGCAATTAGTGTAGCTGATTTTAGCTGCTAGAGAAGAAAAGAAGGAATCTTACTTGATAACTAGAAAATTGGATCAGCCCTTCATGGTAGAATTAGAATTCACCTATTGAATAGAGAATCCTTGTCTGTGTGACATATAGCGGGGTGACTGTAGCTCACAAGAGCCTGTTATATATGTCCTGAGAAAGTAGGAGAGAGGAGCTCCAGGATTCCAATCATAAATACTGGCAAAGAGAGGGAAACATTCATTTCCCTGATTCGATCCAGACATGTTTATAAGTCACATTGCATCCCATAAATATTTACAGTTATTCATCAAAAAAGTTTAAAATGCTTTAAAACTAGTATGGTAAATAACAAAATTGAAACCAGTGATACCAAAAGACTTTTCTGGATGTGATGGGAGCTACAAGGATTTGCTATTACAAAAAATGGAAAGAAAGATTCATCTGTTTGTGATATACCATGGGGGTGCATGGTTGCTTTTTCACTCAACCTCCAGGCTACAACATTTGCCTGGGGATTCAGTGGTCTCAACTTCAACATCAGTTTCATCTCTATTCAAGGACCTACTCAACGTTGCTTTAAGAGAATAATAATCCTCACCTCTTCCTCCTTCCTCAGTTATGTAATACAAATGGCTAGGCCAGTTTCTGATGTCTTCCTTATAGTTTGGTCAAATACCAAGAGAGTCAACAGCCAGTGCAGTCTTGAAAGGGAGGAGGTGGAGAAAGGCATGGGTGAGTGCAAACAGGGAGGAGAGAGCTCTGATATGTGGGCATTTTTGCCAAGCTTTCTTTATCAAGTTCCTGGAGTTGATTTTTTTCCCTGTGATATGCAAGACTCGCCTTTTGCTCTGAAGATGGATTTTTCTCCAGCTGATGCTGTTCATATTCTTTCCAGGCATTCAGTGGCATCGCCTAAAAATATTTAGTCTGATAATCAGAAGGGCTTTGACCTCTCTGATTAACAGGATGTAGATTCCGTTGAGATAGTGATTTTCTACAAATGCTCTTTGGCTTTTGTGTAATTGTGGTTTGCTTTTGATGGCACATTTTGTCCTTAAGTGCCGTGAGTGTACAACGCCTCCTTTGTCCCTACCTCACTGCCTGCCAGTGACACCCCCACTCCCTCTTCAGGGAATGTGGGTAAATGCAATTTCCCTTGATTCTTTTTTTTTTTTTTTTTTTTTGACAGGCAGAGTTAGACAGTGAGAGAGAGAGAGAGAGACAGAGACAGAGACAGAGACAGAGACAGAGACAGAGAGAAAGGTCTTCTTTCTGTTGGTTCACCCCCCAAATGGCCACTACAGCCAGTGCACTGTGCCGATCCGAAGCCAGGAGCCAGGTGCTTCCTCCTGGTCTCCTATGTAGATGTAGGGCCTAAGGACTTGGGCCATCCTCCACTGGCTTCTCGGGCCACAGCAGAGAGCTGGACGGGAAGAGGAGCAACCAGGACTAGAACCTGGGGTACCTGCACCATAGGTGGAGGATTAGCCTTAAAGAGCCACGGCGCTGGCCTCCCTTGACTCTTAAGGCCATGAGATGTGAGTGAAGGGCTGTGGATACCATGTGGATCCATGTTTCTCAAATTTCTGTGCTGATGTCACTTTTGTGAATTGAGAGTTTTACGTTGAAATACTTTTTATGTACAAAAAAGGTGCAAAGATAGTACTCAGAGCTCTGCACGCACCTCAACCTCTGTGCTTGGGGATAACATCTTCCATCAGTGTGGCATACTTGTCAACAATAGGAAATCAACATTAGGCAATTCCTTTTAGTTCAGCTACAGCCACTATTTGAATTTGGCTCCACAAATGTCTCTGTCCAAGGATCAGATGCAGGATAGCACATTGTATCTGGTATAGAAGATAGTAGTTTTGGTTATGCAGTATTGTATAATGATGCTGTAAAGGAGGAAAACAGCAATAAATAAGTCAGCAGCCATTACAAAGCCTTTATGGCCGTGGTGCACAAAGTGTCTCCCAGTGTCTATAAAAATATTCACATAAAATTATTCACCAGGGACAGGCATTCGGTACAGCCATTAAGTTGCTGCTTAGGATGCCTGTATCCCATATTTGAATGCTTGGGTTTGAGTCCTGGCTCTGTTTTCAATTTTAGCTTCCTGCTAATGAAGACCCCGAGAGGCAACAGGTGATGATTTGAGTACTTGGGCCCCTGCCACCCACTTGGGAGACCCAGGTTGAGACAGGCTTCTGTCTTCCATCTGGCTCAGCCCTAACTGTTGCAAGCATTTGGAGAGTAAACCAGCAGATGGAAGACTTAACCACTCCCACCCCCACCTCCTGCTTTTCAAATAGAAGGAAAAGAAGGAATCTTAAAACAATCGTCCACCGCTGTCCTGGCACTGCTGTGGTGTGTGTTCACTCATGCGCCTTGCCCACTTGTGGCCTCTCTTTGGAACTGAGTTGATGGTGCTACCTATTCTATAGCCTAATCTGATCAAGTCTGAGATGACTGGGAAATGATGACTTCACGTTTCAGGACACAGAATCTGTCAGGACGAGGAGGCTCCTCTTGCAGCCAAACTTTCCCCTCTCCTACGATGATACCCAAGTGGGTTTATAAGAAATCCAGCACGTGGTTTAGTTTCTGAAGAGGTTGTATGGTTCACATATAGGCACCTGGATTATCCTATACTTGCCTTTTGGAAAAACTGGCATAGCCATTCCCAAATGTTTAAAAATGTTGAAAGGCATTTCCTTGGCTGGACAGGCAAAAAGATGAGTAGATAGGGGAGTATGTGCAGAATAAAACTTATATGAGAATACTATTAACAAGGACTTCTTCAGATAGTAGGTAAACTCATCCACCTTGAATCCTCAACATCTTATTAGGTTGACACTAATATTTTCACCATCATAAAGGTGTGGACACCGAGGCACAGAGTGGTTACGTTGCTTGTGTAAAGTTTGACCAGCTGTGAAGTGCGGAGCTGGGATTTAAACTGAGCCAGTTCAGCCTTGGGTCTGCAATTTTAAGCACCATGTGCTTTTCCCTCTCCTTGTGGTACTGGTGTTTGCAGAATGGATAGGTCTTTCCATTGAAGTAGGACTTGCTGAAGAAAATGCAAGTAGAATGAAAAATGTATCACATTCTAGGCAAGGGAGCTTTCCCCAGAATAGACGCCCAATGTACTGTCTTGTGATAAGTCCCCCTTTTGTGGAATTGTGACCATTGTTTGCTGAGTACTTGCTCCGTGCCAGGCACCATGTTGAATGCTTGGAATAAATGAGCTCACTTAGTAATCAAAACAATGCTCCAAGAACCTAGCTCCTTGCAGCCTCAGGGCCTTTGCATTGGCTGTGCTTGGTTCCCTCAGCACTTTGCTCCCAGACCTGTGTGTCAGATCTCTTCCCAGTCACATTGTGCCCCACCTTGGTTGCTGTCTCCTTTGACAACACCCCCACGGTTAACGCTGGTCTGCAAGTCATCTGCTGTTCCCCATTTCCCTGTGATTTTCTTCATGACACTTTGTTCTCTCTGAAATGGTCTTACTCATTATTCTACTCAGGCCTCTTTCACGCCAGTGTAAGCCTCCTGGGAGAAAGTGCTTTGCATTGCTACAGCCGTACCTCTCACACCAGAAACCAAGCTGGCTCATGGCAGCAGCTCCATAATTTTTTGCCCAGTGAATGACAAAGCCTATGGAAGAGGCATCATTATTCTCATTTCATGAATGAGAAAACTGAGATTCATGGTAATGAAAGAGCTCGTCTGAGTTGCATGATGACCGAGATTGGCTTTTAAGATACTCCAGGAAAGCATAAAATTGTAGGAGATGGTAGATGAAACAAAATTGGAAAAAATTCAAGAGTCATTCAAGCTGGGTGACCACATACATGGGAATTTGTTATTCTATTCTCCCTATGTCTGTATTTATTTTATTTTAAAAATATACGTAACAAAGCCTCAAAATTATAGAAGTTGTCCATGACATCTTAGTTAACAAAGAGGCCCGGATCCAAATCTGGGTCTGAGTCCATTACCAGTTGTCCATGGATTATCTCATGGCCAATATTCAGGCCTCAGGGCAGGTGGAGGTTGGGACCATCCTGGGAAGTTCAGTGTGTGGAGCAGGTAAAGCACTACTGTCTGTCTGTCTTTTTTTTTTTTTTTTTTTTTTGGACAGGCAGAGTGGCCAGTGAGAGAGAGACAGAGAGAAAGGTCTTCCTTTTCTGTTAGTTCACCCTCCAATGGCCGCCACGGCCAGTGCGTTGCGGCCAGTGCACCGCGCTGATCCAGAGGCAGGAGCCAGGTGCTTCTCCTGGTCTCCCATGGGGTGCAGGGCCCAAGGACTTGGACCATCCTCCACTGCACTCCCAGGCCACAGCAGAGAGCTGACCTGGAAGAGGGGCAACCAGGACAGAATCCAACGCCCTGACTAGAACCCTGGGTTCCGGTGCCACAGGGCAGAGGATTAACCTATTGAGCCACGGCACTGGCCACTACTGTCTTTCTATATGTGCTCAGTTGCTGTGTCTTTGTTCAGTTACTGAGAGTGGGGGAGGGGGGGAGAGAGAGAGAGAGAGAGAGAGATGGGAAAGAGGAGAGAGAAATGAGTGAGTGAATGGGTGGGGGGGAGGGAGGGAGTGAAGGAGGGAGAGGATGGCCTGGCTTCCCCAAGGTCAGCTGTGTGACCTCAGTGGTTTCAGTGGGTGGGGTGGTAGGTGCCCCAGAGCTCTTTCTCAGGGCTGCAGTGGGACATATTCTCCCTGAAACAAGTGCATGAAAAGTGGTGGTGGTGGGGCAGGTAGACTCCTGCCTTAATCTCCCATGACAGAGGGCAAAGATGCATGTTCTCTACCTCCTGTATCTCCAGTGCTTAAAAGCTACACAGAGTTCGAGAGATGTTTGTTGAGTGAATGAACAAATGCATGCGTGGGTCTATAGCACAAGGTCCACAAGAAGCCCACAGAGCCCATGAGTAGGATCCTTGATCTTGAGTTTTGAGGGAACTTGGCTAATTCTAACTCACGTGGGGGCCTACCTGTCCTTCTGTGAAGTCATAGCTACCATCGCTCTGGTTCCCGAAACCCTAATGTTCTTTTCCCCAGTTGAGCAGACTGGATGTTTCACTTGTGGATCCATGAGTCTAATGGTTTGGGCACCTGAGTCAGAAATGCAGTTAACAGAAGTGACAGTGATCTATACTGGAACAGCTAAAAAGCATTTGTAGTCTCAGTGCAGTAGCCTGAAATGCATTTGAATGGATTTAGTTCAAAAAATTAGTTTTACTGTTGAGTTATTCAGTGTTATAGGTGAGTCCCTGCCAGCTGGAAGACACTCATCTAATGTGTGTAACGTGGCTTAGAGGCAGTGTAATGAGGAAGAGTGCGGGATATGGACTGAAGAGGTAGACAGCTGGGGTTGGATATTTGCTCTGTCTCTTATTAGCTATGCAGTCTTTGAAAAGTTAATTCAATTCTGTGAACCCTAGTTTTCCATTCTCTGAGTAAAAGGCCTACCCACAGGATAGTTGTTAGGATTACATGAATTGACACAGGTAATAAACTTATTAATACATGGTCACATAAATACTGGTTGTTACCACTATTGTTTGTGGGATGACTGAATATTGGTGCTTAAGTTTGTTCACTAGGGGACATGTAGATCAGCATGGATTCATTGTGCAGTTGTCCCCACAATAAAAATGTTTTCACTCTGTGTGCCAGTTGGTAATATGATTTTTGTGTGCATGTGTGTGTGTGTTTGTTACTACTGGTGTCTTTGATGTAAATGAGAACTGAAGAAACTGTCGATTCCTTCCTAAGAAATAGTTCAGATGGAGCATCTGGCCCCTTCACAGCCATTTGTTCTTATGTTTTTCTTCTATTCCCATTTAAAACACATGAGATTTTATTCTCTTAGGAATATTGGTTTTAATATTTCATACTAGCAGACCAGGCCAATAGAAATATGTCTTATATGTCCACTCAGAAAATGAGATTGTGTGTGTGAGTGTGTATGTGTATGTGTGTGTGCACAAGAAACAGAGAAACAGAGCCATTAAAGGAAAAAAAAAATCACTTTCTGTAAGCCATCTCCTGGGCTCTTTTCTAAAATTGCTACTAATGCTGGCCACATGGCATTGCCTAATTAGATTTGCATCACTTTTCCGAAGTGCTTCCAACCAGCTGTAGGTCTATTTGTAAAGAAAGCCTAAGTGTTCAACACAGTGTCTGGTTCATTTTAAAAGATGCCAAGTTCTGTTCCTTTCATACCAGGGAAAGCCTATTCTTGGACACGTTGCTTTTGGGAGAGCATTTCTATTTATAAATCTGGCTTAAGTGTTGTGACATACCTATTGTATGATTGATACTTGGCATGATCAAAAGGAGTAATCAATAAAAAGAGCTTTTTTCTGTACCTACCTCATGCATGCATTTTACTCCATGAAATAATTGAAATTGATATTGCACTCACACAGGTCATGAAGATATTTTGGAAGGAGTTAAGACCCTGGACATGAACTCATGTTTACAATCCCTTCCTAGGGACCCATATGGGTGAGAGACCAGATTCATACTAAGAGTTGCCATCTTAGACCATCTTGGTCATCTTTGAAAATTAACCATCTGAGATAACGTCTCCATATCTGTTCTGGAGTACTTAGATTTTAGACAGTTTGCTTTCCTGTAATTAATGTTTCTATTCAACCATCATCCACATGAATTTTTGAAAAAAATCTGTCTATGTGAGGGGCTGGTGCCGTGGTGCACTAGGTTAATCCTCCACCTGCGGCGCCGGCATCCCATATGGGCACCGGTTCTAGTCTTGGTTGCTCCTCTTCTAGTCCAGCTCTCTGCAGTGGCCCAGGAGGGCAGTGGAGGATGGCCCAAGTGCTTGGACCCTGCCCCCGCGTGGGAGACCAGGAGGAAGCACCTGGCTCCTGGCTTCGGATTGGTGTAGCTCTGTCTGTTACGGCCATTTGGGGAGTGAACCAATGGAAGGAAGACCTTTTTCTCTGTCTCTCTCTCTCACTGTCTGTAACTCTATCTGTCAAATTAAAAAAATCCATCTATGTGTCAGTCACTGTCCTAAAAATTGGGGGTGTTAGGATAGAAAAGACCTCCACAGGTCACAGCTTCCTGACACTTACAATACAATGTGGAGTATGTGAAAGTCAAACAGATAATTGTCAGTAAGCATGAGTGGGACCCATCAAGGATGCCATGGGTGCAAGAAGGAGGTGTTCAGAAAACATCTCAGGCTGGAGGGGAGGGAAAGAGCTTGAACAGCTTTTTCTTGAGAAACTGATAATTTGTTCTGAAAGAAAAACATTCCCCACAACTTTCCCAAAAAACAGAAGGAGAGCAGGAAATGTTCCTATGTGGACTTTGCTCACCTTTGAATAAGAGGAGAGCTGTGAGTCCTAGCATATAGATCCATCTCTAGATCTGAGGAGTTTTGTACAAATTGGGTATAAGGAGAGGGGAATTTTCTTTGGTTAGGGTCACACTGCTGTGGTAGGAAAATATGAATGCCAGGTGAGACATGGAGAGACCAACATTTAAGGATCAGCTCCCAGGAGTGAGCACAGATTCTTTTCAGAGGATACTCTCAGCTCACTTAGCTTCTCTTGAATAGATTAGTGTTGAACTGTTTCTTCTTTTAAAATTAACAGCCAAAATAAAATTAAGCAATATAGTTAATATCATAATACATATATTAAAATAATTTATATTAAGGTTTTAGGAAACTGCCTTAAAAATCCCAATAAGCATTCTCAATGAAGTTAATTACAAGTTGAAAAGGAAATCCCATTATGCTAGTCTAAGAATGCATTAAATGAAACTAAGTGTAATCATAATCTGAATTTTTCATTAAATAGAGCCTTAAACTCATTAATTTAGGCATTAGGCCTGGAATTTTGTGCTCTAGTAAGACTGCCAATCTCAAGCAGAGCCCGTTTTATTCATTATGTCTACCCTTTGTCTTAGACATGGGCACCAGCTGCCTAGATCTGTCCATGGTGCTGAACCATGCCATGGATGCAGTTATCTAGCTCCAACTCTCCAACCAGAAGTCTGTCTCAGAATTTTGGAGCTGGAGAGAACCTTT
Source organism: Sylvilagus floridanus (assembly GCA_949820135.1). Lineage (NCBI taxonomy): Eukaryota > Metazoa > Chordata > Mammalia > Lagomorpha > Leporidae > Sylvilagus > Sylvilagus floridanus. Next base: position 38,861,804 of record OX463234.1, on the reverse strand, counting down.
TGGTACCATCTTGCCTTTGGTATACTGCATTTCTGGTTTCAAAAATGATTAAAAATGTAAAAACAAATTGATAACTGAGGATCAACATAGCAGTTTTTAAATTTTGCTCCCTAAAGGAAATTAAGTAAAAGTCAACTGTTACATACTGTTATCAACATGTCATTAAGGATATAGGCATTTTAATACTCAACATTTAGGTTGAGTAGTATTTCTCAAATAGTTCTCAAAAATCAACATTTGAATCAAATGAAGTTCAGTTCATGAAAAACTCATTCCACTATCTTTATTTTTCTCATTCTTTTTTCCCAGTTGAAAATTTGAATATGAACTTGCATTTTAGTGTGTTCATTGAATGGCCACTTACCTAGTACCTACTAAATTCTAGGCCCTGGGGCTTGCTGCTAAGGGGTCAGAGATTGGAAAAGTGTGTGTGTGTGTGTGTGTGTGCGCGCGCACGCGCGAGGATGCGTGTACACAAAGGGTACTTCAGAAAGTCCGTGGAATAATGGAATCAATAGATGAGTTTGTTTTGCTGCAAAAGCTTTTTAAAAAGCATATATAGTTTTTGCATAAAACACAGTTCCATGAGCTTTTTGAATATCCCTCTTATAACTTTATAGGTTGATATGCAGTCTGTTCTCTGTATTCACAAGTAATGGAACCGAGATCCAGAAGAATGTGTGAAATTTCTTAAAATTATACAACCATAAATCTTGGCTGATTGATATTGTTTTTAAAAAATGACTACTAATGATCACAAATACACGTTTACTCAATAGTGCTCCAGAATGGACTGAATGATGTGAAAGGAGGATAACCAGGGATGTAGGAAGTGCCTCATCTTTTTGGCACAGTACTACTCGACACAGTACTGTTGTAGTTGTATGTTCCACCTATTATCCAAAAGGATCCCCTTGAAATGTTCAGATATTCCTGACATTTTACAAAATATTGAGTTGCCAAGAGCCTGCGAATTGGAAATTGTGCAGGGGAAGCATGTGCTATTTGCTTTACTTGATTGAGTGGTAACCAGAATTGAAGCAAGCACCTCATTCTTCAGAGTCATTATTTAAAAAAAATTAGTGCACATCCTCTGAGTCACCGAAGGTCATCAATCAAACAATTCTTTGATACTAACTGACAAAGGAGTTACATAAGCATATTTTAAAAACTGTTCCTTAGGAACACTTTTGTTCTGTGAATCAGCTCAGAGGTGGCTGGGTTCAGATCCCGGTGCTTTTTTTTTTTTTTAATATGTATATATTTTAAATATATTTTCATGTGCTTCCACCTCAGGGGCCTTGCAATTGATATTCCCTCTGACTACAATACTCTCCCCCAGATATTTGCCACTTTGGCATCTTCTCATTGTTGATCTTGGCTGCACAGTTTCACTTTGGGGATTTTTCCCCATGGAAAGTAACCCCTCCTTTAAAAGAATCCTCGTGCCTTTTTCTCTGTGTTAGTTCACCATTTTATTTTCTTTTTTTGACAGGAAGAGTTAGAGAGAGAGAGAGAGACAGAGAGAAAGGGCTTCCTTCCGTTGGTTCACCCCCAAAATGGCCGCTACAGCTGGCACACTGCACTGATCTGAAGCCAGGAGCCAGGTGCTTCCTCTTAGTCTCTCATGCAGGTGCAGGGCCCAAGCACTTGGGCCACAGCAGAGAGCTGGACTGGAAGAGGAGCAACCCAGACAGAATCTAGTGCTCTGACTGGGACTAGAACGCGGGGTGCCGGCGCCGCAGGCAGAGGATTAGCCAACTGAGCCGTGGCGCTGGCCCACCATTTTATTTTCGTTTCTAGCTTATATTACTATTTATCTTAAATCATCTTGTTTACCATTTTTTTTTTTTGCATTTTCCCACCTTTATGTCAGCTCTGTCCAGGAACCTGGTCCATCTTGTTTCCCCTGCATCCACAGTGCCCACGTCTGTGCCTAGAATATAGTGGGTGTCTATACAAATTTGTTGGGTGAATGAATGCTGTCACAATGCAATACTGGGTCATTTTGTCAAGTAATTTCTCTTTTTTGTCTACTCATTGGGGTTTTATTTCTTGTGGACAAAACCTTTGGTGGTGTTATCATAATTTAGCAAATGGGAAATTACATAGCAAGAGAAGCTGTATACATTTAATAGCTTATGAATACATATGCCAGCGTTACCTGGCAGTTATAAAATGTTACACAAAGGCAGTGTTTCCAGAGTTCAGTCCACCAATTCAATCACAATTGATTTTTTTCAATAGCATTTTCCTCTGTCTCATTTCGGCATCTGTGTCTCATACCTTGCCTCATAACATTCCTATCCATGCCGACTCTCAATTGCATTAGCATAAAGCAAACTAAGGAGGGAATTGGGTATGTTAAATATTTATGAAATGACTATGTTGTGTTGATATGGATAATAAAGAAAACTTAGCTTTGCTGAGGCAAAGTAACCTTAATAATCCCCTGCTTAGGACCACCACAGTATTGATTTTAGTGCATTGCCAAGCAGACTATTAAATCTCCAGCTGCTGTGTTTCACATTTAATTATTTTATTTAAAAGGAAGCCTTGAAACCCAGAGGGAGGAGATGGTGGGTACAAAGGGGAAACATACAACAAATCCTCAGATCAATTTCACATCCTATAATTGAGCACTCATCCAATGGTAAGCCACAAGTCCTGGCTTATCTGTGTCTAAAATAGAATATTTACTGACCCTTTGACTCTGAACCCAGAAATGTCCCAAATATGCCACCCAATCTTACAGTCTTCACCCTGGAACAAAATCAGGTCAGGCCAAGGAAAAGCACTTAGGAACAAAAGATTCGGCCGCTGGTTTTTCAGTTGGAAGTGCTCTGACCATTTCCTGCCTCCCAGGAGACTTTATAGTAAAAGTGTGTGTGTGTGTGTGTGTGTGTTTATGTGTGAGAGAGAGAGAGAGAGAGAGAGAGAGAGAGAGAAGGAGGGAAGGAGGGAGGGAGAGAGGGAGAGAGGGAGACAGATGGGACATGTTATGTTGCAGGTAGAGGGGATGGAAGGTAGTCATTCTTGCTTACTTTTTCCTGGCCTTTGATCTTTATGTCCCATTGTAGTTGCCCATTTCATTAAGCAGTCTTTGTATGTGAAATGCTCTATGAAGCATCTTTAAGACCAAAGCGGTAACACCAATAAGTAGCCCATACTGAATACCTGCCATACGTCAGATGTTTCAGATAGCTTATGTCATGTGCTCTTCTTCAGCACCCTACAGAAGTGGATAGGATCATCTGTAGCCTCAAGAGCAAACAGGCAAGGCCATCCCTGTAATATATGGAGGGTCAGGATTCACATGTAGTGTGCTCCAGCTCCAAAGCCTGTGCCCGTTCTTCTCTCCAGAGGGGTCACGGCTTCCACTTTGCGTGTTGTGTCACTCATGACTGGTCACGGTGGCCTGAAGTGGAGTGTTGAAAGCTTGTTGGGGTTATTTTCAAGCTCCATGGGTGAAAGTTCTGTGATTGATTAGCTCTGTCTGCTGTGAGAGAAGTATAGGAGAATGCTGTATGTGTGGGGCTTCAACAAGTTTGGGGAACAATGGAACTGAAAGATGAGTTTATTTTGGTGCAAAAAATTGAAATTCATGAATAGTTTTTTCATAGTACTCATTTTTCATGAACTTTTTTGAGTCCCCTCTTAGACATGACCCTATTCTCTCAGTTCTACGACAAATATAAAAGCCCCTGAAGTATCTTGTGGTTTTGTGAGGGGAGTTACATAAGATGATGAAATATAAACTCAAATGATAGACTGGGAAGGTCTCAAGTGTGTACTTTCTAACATATGGTGTTTGCATGTAGAGTGGGTAATTAGCATATCTTTGTTTAATGAGTGAATGAATACATGAATGGAGGTGTATGATCACCTTTTATCTTCTTATTCCCTAAGCCATTCCCCTGCATCAAGTCAGACCACCATAAAAGCACATACTAAAACTGCATTATTTTAATTTCCTTTAAAAAATCTTGTTCAGAACCATTCTTTAATTGCACAGCCTTGATTGTTTTTAAAAAATATTTTTTAAAAAACTAATTATCACAACTAAGGGAAACATGAAGAATGTGTTTGAAGTTCAGAGTTGGTGAACTCAAGGGGCTTCCATAGCCTAGACAGCTCATGGCAAGAGCCTCGGGTGATTGCTGACGTCATAAATAAGAGTGCCAATTGTTAAATCTACAATGGGAGTCACTGGGTACAGGTTCCTCACGTAGGATCTCTGTCCTTAATGTGTTTTACTATGAAACTTAAAACAACACTACTAGTTGAACAATACCCTATACCTTGTGCGGTTGTGTGAGGGCAGCCTGTTGAAATCCTTGCTTAGTGTATACTATGTTGATCTTCAGTATATGAAGGTAATTGAAAATGAAACTTGATGAAGGGCGGGATGGGAGAGGGAGTGGGAGAGGGGAGGGCCGCAGCCATACCAAAGTTGCACTTTGTAAATTCACATTTATTAAATGAAAAGAATGTGTTTGTATTCCTATAAACTGCTATTGAAATGGGGCATATTATCGTGTTCAATATCCTTTACATAGAAAACAACCTATGTTTTGCACATCTATTCAATAAATATTTTCCTTGCATTATCTAGTTATACATTGTGCTAATGAGCAAAACAAACAAACCAAAACAAGCCAGGACTCTGACCTCTGGAGCTTTTATTTTGGTGGGAGAAGACTGTTAAAACAGCCTTCAGATAAAACATCTAAGAGACTTACCTGGGTCAATATGGGAGAAAACAAATAAGGGATGATATACAGAGTAGCACAGCTGGTGTCACAGAGGAGGTGACAATTAAGGTGAGACTCAAAGGTGAATGAGAAGAAACTAATCGAGTGAGGAGATGGAGAAAGGCAGGTCTAACGGAACGTGCAAAGGCCTTCAGGCGTGACAGTACTTCAGCACACGTGTGGAAATAAAGCCCAGTGGGGCTGGGGTCTGTTGAGAGAGGGAAAGGGGTTATGCAAACATATGTAGAGGAACTATATTCAGAATTGAGAACGAAGTGAGACACTGATTATACACTACAGTCACAATGTTTGAGCAGCTGTTATGTATCATGCCAGGTGCTTTACATCTATTTTTATTGAGTTTCAATGCCTGGTCTGGCCATCTTTGCGGGTGTTACACTGAGCACAAACCCTTTGAAATATCTTGAAATATTGGAGTTCCTTGGACAAATAAGTTAAAGGCTCAGAATAAATGCAAAAAGCAGTTTGTAATTGTGTTCATTTCAGTGTTTTCTAAACTGATTTATTCATTAAACATTTTTTTGTGCAACAATGATTGATATATTAGGGAAACAAGATTCTGGAGAGCAGACTTTAAAGAATGCAATTGGATTAATGTTTACCTGCTCCTACTTAATCACCTCTTCTGGTGGTAGACTCATTACATCCCAAGGTGATCACTCTGTTTCCAGCAGACTTCTTGAAGGGAGGCGATGGCCATATGACCATTATTTCAAAATTGCCAAACCCCTGAAAGCAGCCTGCCAAAGAAAGTAAAAGCCAAGGCCATTCATGATTTTCTTTCTTCTCCTTTCTTCATCCTAGTGTCTCTCATACTTCAGGGCTCAGGAAAATGGTCCAATTCAGACAGTGTTGGTTACAAGCCAAAAGTTAAAAAATAGAGTAAAAAGGAAGGAGGGAGGGAAGAAGAGAGGGAGGGAGGAAGGAATATATCATTATAATCTTGCAGTTGTATCTGTGAACTACATTAAATATGTCCTCTTTATATGAATAAAAATGGTTTTAAAAATAATAACCCTCCCCCAAAAGAGCATTCAGTTCTATCTGATTCAAGAAAGAGGGGTACTCTCTTAAAGAACATGAGTTGGCTCACAGACCTGAAGGGACATCTCAAGGTCCAAGACTGGGATGATTGGAGTCAGGTCAGCTCTAACCATGCATGGTCTTCTCGGAGCTCCCTGCTGATAAAAGTAACTTCAACCATTTTTTTCTCTTTGTGCCCTCTCAAGTTGTATGTCCTTGGAGGAGAGAATGATTGATCCACATTGAGTCACATGCTCAAGTCTTGGCTAGGGAGGGCAGACACTTTTCTTCTGACACCAGGATTGTGTATAATAGGGAGAGGATAGTCTGTATAATTTTCAAGTCTTGAGACAATGGGCAAAACAAGTAGGGAATGGATGCTGGGCATTAAAAATTAAAGGGGAATAAATCCCCAGAGAGCCAAGCAAACCCCCCTCTCCTGCACCATTCTTCTCCTCTGGAGTCATATGTGTCGTGATGTTTATTCAGGTCATTTCCTGTCATTCAGTTTTACCAATATCTGGATGCTGCCTGGTGGTTTTCCCAGCATCATTGTCTTACACTGCAGCTTTGCTCCTGCAGTATTCTAACCATGGGGGTGTGTTTATTTTGTGTGTTTAGCTAGGCATAATAATGAGACCTATCAAATATCTCCAGGAAATATTGGCACGCATGATCATGTAGAGATCATTCATAGGTAAGGGAAATTGTGTGATCAGCAGGGAAGTAGAGATTGTATTGAGGAGAGGGAGATGGGAGTAGGCATCTGAAGAGTGTAGAAGACTACAGGTAGAAAGGAATTCGCTTTGCTGGTGCAGAAGGGATGGCGTCAGTAGCTGCAGAGTAAGGAAGCTGCCTGATGAATGGAAGGTCTTAGAGTCCTGGTAAAGGAACTTCACCAATGTCTGCTCTCGAGGAGAGGTTCTGCCTGATGTCATTTTAGTAGCAGGTGTCTTGTAGGATCGTTGGCATGATGGATGAGAAAGACCTTTAAGACAATTTGAGTAAGCTCTCCAGCAATCTCAAACACTTGCACCACTGTCTTCCCATGAAGTCCTTGTTCCAAACCTTTACCAAAGCCTTTGGATGGTTGCTAGGAAACTGGGGATGCTTGAGCAGTTGGGATCTTTTGACAAGAATTTTCTAGGTTTCTGTGGTTGGAGGGGGAGTTAGTTTGGTCCAATGCCACATTCTCTTACCTTACTCTGGAATACAGTGAAACGTAAGTGTTTTTAAGTTGTGTGAATTCAACTCTGTGATCTCAGTTCAGGGATGAGGAGAAGGGAATGGGGGAAGGAGGAGAGGAGGGAAAGGAGAGATAGAGAGCGAGTGAGAGCGTAACATAAATAATGTGAGTATTTCTGTTCCTCACTCCACACAATGAGCATATGCTGAAAGTGAGATGGGAGACATGAGTCTGCTTTGCCTCAGACAGACTCACTTCCCACGAGCTTTTCCAGAGTGTGATTCTAGCATTTAAAGATATGCATTTTTCATATAACTTGGCCTCTAAACATGAGCCTGTTACATCATCTTGTGCTCAACCAGAGGAAGAGCTATCGTGGGTGATTTTGGCTGAACATGATTTAGCCACTCCTGCTGACTTCAGATCTCTACAGAGACAAGACTCCAGTGTCCTGTTTTGTGAAACCTCTACCTGGTGCCTGTGGATGATACCATAGGGCTCCAGCTCTCTTTGACAGAGTTGGCCAACACCCCAGCACAGCAGCGCTAGATGAAATGGCAGTGGACTTGTGTTTTTGCTCCTTACTAACGCTGTCTTTTGAGACCACTGTTGTAACCCCAATCACAAAATATCCCCAGGTTCCTTCATGCAGTTAACTGGTCCTGCATGAAACAGCCCAGCCCTGTGTTGTGAAATCCTGTGTTCATATTTGTTGGAGTTTGGGGAATTGGGTTTTAAATGGTTTGCAGACTTGAGATTTCTCTGACAGCTTACCAAGACCCCTTTTGCTAGAAGTCTATCCAGTTACATATAGTATATTAAAAATAACATTTATCTCTCTGGATGGGTCAATAGGTACATGGTAGAAAAAAATTGGGCAATATGAAGAGTGCAAAAGCAATCAGCAACTGCCCTCTCTTCCAGCCCCCCAGTTCTCCTCAGCATCAGTCACTGTAATAGATTTATTGTCTGCTCTCCCAAAGATATCTATGCATTTATTAACATTTCCAGCATCTTGGGATATCTTTCTGGTTTCACTTAAGGGTGGATGTATTAGTTTGATTGAGTTGCCACAACACTGGGTGGCTCAAACAACAGAAATATATTTTCTCATAATTCTGGAGGCTAGAAGGCCAAGATCAACGTGGCAGCAGGGTTGGTTTGTTGTTGAGGCCTCTTCCCTTGACTTACAGAGGGCTATCTTGCTGTGTCCTAACTTGGTGGAGCGAGGGCTATGGTGTAATCATTTTTTTTTAAACAAGGGCACCGGGTCTATCAGAGTAGGGCCCCACACTTATGAGCTCACTTAATGATGATCACTAATTTATAGACCCTATGCCCACATGCAGTCCCATTGCATGTTAGGGCTTCAACAGATGAACCTTGAGAGAAGAAACATCTTCAGCCCATAGCAGTGGACATTGGGGATGGCCACCTATTAGTTTGTTTAGACAAAGATTCATCTTTTGTGCATTCTGAGGGCTGTGCTCTGAGCCTGGAAGATTGGTATCAGATGTGACTTTAGAAAATGAGGAGTGTGGGATTCAGAGAGTGGCTGAAATCCAACCAATGACAGCCTTGAGGAGGGCACTGAGATCTCAGCAGATGGGGGCTATTGCCCCCTAGATGAATGGAACTCAGAGCATGGAATGTGATTTGTAGGGAGCTTCAGCTCTCCTCCAGGGGAGGGACAACCTGGGTAGGTGTTGGAGCCCCCTCGAGTCCCCTCAGGAATGGAAAGAATAGAGCTACCCTTGCTCTAGTTCTTAATTATACAAAAGCCCAGCACCTTGGGGACACAGAAGCCGTAATGGGGCCACCAAGGTCCTCCTGCAACTCTTCCCTCAAATGCCCTTCTCCCTTCCCACTATACGTAGACTTCCTGAGAACTCAAGGCCAAGCTCAGCTCCTTGCCACCAGTCTGTCTTTCTCACCTCTAATGGCTCTTACCCAGAGACACGCCCATTTCTGTTCTCTCCAAGTCCACTCATGTTTTTTGACTCTCACTTGCTAATTCCCATTCTACTTTTTGATTTTGTCTGCCCTGTTGACTTTGATCTCAATTTTGTGGTTCAATTTAACCTTCACAGGAGAATTTTTTTTTCTCTAGCTTCATTGAAAGCACTTTGAGATCAGTAGACACTTCTAAGTATTCCCCAGCAGGTCTGAAATGTGTGACACTCCCAGGAAGCCTTGCGATGAATGTTCATTGAGTTCATACCTTCAGATGGTATTTTAGGGGAAGAATAAAAAGAGCTATCACAGAGTCATTTCTTTACCATAGTCCTGATTGTTCTGTAATTTTCCTCTGAGAGGTTTATTGTGGAATGCACACCTTGTTCACACTGGTCACAAGCAATTTTCATTATCTTTTGAATGGGAGCCTACAGTTGACCAAGAGCTGTCATTTACTAAGTGTCTCCCATAGCTCATTTGCTATGAAGGGAAGCAGGCTCAGGAGGGTTGCTGCTGGTCCAAGTGCTGTGATGGGATTTGGATCTGTCTGGCTTGAAATCTGTCTGGCTTGTGTTTTCTTCATTTTATCAACATTTCTCAACTTTCCTCCCTATTCCCTGCTTTCTATCACCTTTATCATGATAGTCAATGAAATATTACCGAAATCATTTAAGATGCCTGGCATACAACTTTCATAGTGGAGGTTCTCTTCAGCTTTTTGTTGAATTCCCTCTGCTGAGCCTCATTCTCTTGGAGGCTGTGATGCATGCATATTAACAGGTGCACCCTACTTTTTTCAACTTTTATTTAATAAATATAATTTTCCAATGTACAACTTTTGAATTATAGCAGTTTTCCCCCCATAACCTCTCCCCCACCAACAACCATCCCATCTCCCACTCCTTCTCCCATCCAATTCTTCATCAAGATTCATTTTCAATTATCTTTATATATAGAAGATCAACTTAGTATATACTAAGCAAAGAATTCAACAGACCGTGGTGCACCTTCCTTTTAGGTGATCCTGATGTTGATAGTCCTGAACAAAAGTTCAAAGGATGTTGTATTAAGTGTCTTAACTAGCCAACCAAATTCTTCTCTGGGGTAAGAGATAGATAATTCAAGGTTGATCCCTCCCAAAGTTCATATTTTAATGGTTTGATTCACTTGTGACTGGTCTGGGAAGAAAGGACAGTTCAGCTAGATGAGCCACAGGGGTGAAGGGTTCCTCTGCCTGTTTATGGTTCCATAGTGCCACTTGTCCAGAGTCTGGGGCAGAGGTCAAGCATGGGATCAGAGGGGCTATCTCACATGGGTCTAAATCCAAAGCTTCTGCCTCTTATTATGGAGTGACCTTGGGGGAGGTGCATAACCTTGCCTTAGGAAATGGTGGTGTTTCTGTCCAGTGCCTGAGTTCACAGTGAAGATGAGATAAAATAATGCATCTAGAATCCTTGGCACAGTTCCTGGGGTAAAACAAACAAAATGAATTAAATGAATCAACAAAACACATTTTGACTTCCCTAGTGCCACGCATTAAACTACTTTGTTACAGACCTGCCTTCATCTGTGGCAGCTGAGTGAGACATGTGGTTGGAATGAGCATCACCACTCCAAGACAGATTTGGGGGCATAGTAGCATTTTTTTTTGTTCATAAGGACAGGTTGCTTGGAACAATCTGTTACTTGGGCTGGAGCCATTTGAGAGTCTCAGTGCAGTGACAGCCTGATGGCGATGTGAGATCCCAACAGCTTGAATTAATCATGGAGGCAGGAGGTGAAGAACAGGGGCACTCTCTAGGACAGCAGGTGTCTTGGTGCAACCCATCTCAGGAGTGAAGGGCAGAAGCTTCCAGTTCTCCTGGTAGAAGAGAGTAACATCTTTAGCCACTGGCACAAAGGAGCTACTATCTGGGGAGGAAAGGCAGAAATGGGCTCAGAGTTAGTAGTGGCTGAGATGTTTGGGGACTGGTTCCTGGAATGTTCACTTGTAGAGAGAACCACTGGGGATATGCAGAGGCAGACCCCAGTGCCTCTCTCCCAGCCCTGCAGGCTCAAGTTGACCAACCCTGTAAGGGAGAGGCCTTCAGCATACATGGCAGAGTCTGTAGCCAACAGTTTTATAAATCTTACTATTGGATTCACTGAAGGGTGTCAATAAATGAAGACTATCTCCCCCATGCCTCTCAGTATTCCCTTCTTCAAAGCCTGTTGTGCTTTGAGAAGCAAGTGCTAGTAAAAAGCTTTGCTTCTCGGGAATGTGAGTGACCACCTTTCCCTTCTTGCTTTCTACCTAGAAGCACACAGCCAGCTTTGAATCTTCATCTATCCTCATCTGCTACTCCATTTTCCTTTTTGCTCTCATGTTGGTGAATACCCTATATTGAGTCAGGAGTTTTCACATACAGTGGTGGAAAGTTAGCACAGATAGAAGAAGGAATGTCTCTGACATCCAGACACATCTAAGTATTAACTAGTCTACAGGATCTCACTTTGTCTCTCCACCTCTAGATTGTATGTGACCCTCTTGGCTTAATTTTCACACTCTTTCTTTATGGTGGCAAGTTGGCTACTGGCAGCCCTCACCCAGGATGGGTTCTATTGCCCCAGATTCCAGAGATGACTTTGGGAGCTGGTGTTGTGGTGCAGTGGGTTAAGCTGTCTCCTGCAATGCTTGCAATCCCATATGAACACCAGTTTCAAGTCCTGGATGCTCCACTCCCAATGCAGCTCCCTGCTAATGTGCCTGGGAGGCAGCAGTAGAACACCCAAGTGCTTGGGCACCTGCAACCCATGAGACCTGAGTTGAGTTCTTGGCTCCTGGTTTCAGCCTGACCCAGCCCTGGATATTTTTGGAGTGAATCATCAGATGGAGGATCTCTCTCTGTGTTAGTCTGCTTTTCAAATAAATGGCCACTTGGGAGAGGTTTGTGACTGATCTACAATTGGTCTCTAATAGATAACTTGTCCATCCCTGAACCAATGACTTTGACCAAGGGAAGTGGTGTTCTGACTGGTCAGCCATATCAGGAGTCCATCTTTGGATCTGGGTGTAGTCAACACCGAAGTCTTACAGAATAAACAAGGTCACAGGGAAAAGGGGTGGGGGCAGAGAGGGGAAGGCATGGGAGAAAGGGAGGAGGCATGTGTGAGTGTCTGTACCTGAGGGAGTATGTGAAGGAGAGATCTTCAGGGAAGAGATTATAAACAGACAGCAACATTGACAAAAACCCTACATGCCCCTTGTTCTAATTCATCTCTTCCCTGTTTTGGATGTATGAGTGTTTATATTCTACTTCACTGCATCAAATCCTTTGTGAAATGAGGTGGGATAAATAAATGATTAGATGTGTAAACTGAATGAATGAACAAGTTAATGTCTCTGTCCTTACAAAAGAAGAGGGAGGGGTTCAGATAACATCAGAGTGAGCTGTGGAACATGTGGATGCAAATAGTTTGTCTCTTGTTGACCATGCTGTACCACCCAGACCTCCGTTCTGTTATGGGCATGGCAGCCTCAGGGCCATCCTTGTGGGACAATGAGTTAAGCCTCTGCCTTTGACTTAGGAATGCTGGGATGGTTTCAGTCCTGGTTGCTCTGCCTCCTATCTAACTTCTTGCTCATTCACCTGGGAAGGCAGTGGAAGATGGCCCTAGTACTTGGGTCCCTGCCACCCATCTGGGAGACCTGGATGGAGTTCCTGACTCCTGGCTTTGGCTTGGTGTAGACCTCACTGTTGAGATCACTTTGGGAGAGAACCAGCAGGTGGAATTTATCTCTCTCTTTCTCGTTTCCTCTCTGTCACTCTATTTTTCAAATAAGTCAGTCAGTCAGTCAGTCAGTGTCTTTAAAACACACCCATGCCTCATGTGCAGATGTCAACCAGGATAAATCCACTTTTATAGATCAGTAACAAAAATGTGCAGCTTGAAATTTTTTAAACTATTTTTATATTACTTATAAATTTACAAAAAAATTCTGAGGCAGTAATACGAGTTCCTGTCTAGCCTTCACTCTTCCCCTCTTTTCACATCTCCTATTGGTATCTTTGTCACCATTGATGAACCACACCCTGCTTCCCCTGGTTTAGTCCAAACTCAGTTTACACCTCTCCCCCTCCAAGCCTCTAGTAATCAACAGTCTGTGTTCAGATTGGGGTTTTCTGTTGTTTCTCTTTATATTATGGAGAACGTGTGGCATTTGTCTTTCCGTGTCTGGCTCATTTCACTCACTGTGATGTCCTGTGGTCCCCTCTATTTTGCTGCAGACAGCAGGATGTCATTCTCTTTCATGGCTGAACGGTATACCCTTGTGTATATGCACCTTGTGTATACGCACCATGCTTTTTTATGCCTTCATCTGATGATGGATACTTTGGTTGATTCCACATCTTGGCTGTTGTGAATAGTGCTGCTATAAACATCATGGGGCAGGTATCTCTCTGATACAAGTCCATGTCTTTTGGGTATAGCTAGCCAGTAGTGGGACTGTGGGATCATATGGAAGTGCCATTTCCTAGTTTTTAACAATGAAACCCCACAATGTTTTCCTCAGTGACTGCACTATTTTACATCTCCACCAAGGGGGTACAAATGTTTGCCTTTCTCCACGTCCTCATCATCATTTGTTACTCTCTGTCTTTTAGATAATAGCCCTTCTGACCAGAAGTGATGGTTTTGACTTGCATTTCCCTGATGGCTAGTGGTATTGAGCACTTTTTCATATATTTGTTAGTCATTTGTATTTCTTCTTTTTTTTTTTAAACTTTTATTTAGTAAATATAAATTTCCAAAGTATAGTTTATGGATTACAATGGCTTTTTCCCCCCCATAACTTCCCTCCAACCCACAACCCTTCCATCTCCCTCTCCCTCTCCCATTCCATTCACATCAAGATTCACTTTCAATTATCTTTATTTACAGAAGATCAATTTAGTATGTATTAAGTAAAGATTTCACTATGAGAAACAGTGACTTGATCAGCCCTTGTTCCGACTGTTGCTGTACAATTTAATACTTTATCCCTTTTAGTATTTTTTTTTTTGTTCTACTTAATACTATTGGTTGAACTCTGTATTTCTTATTTTGAGAACTGTGTATTCAGGTCCTTTGACCATTTATTAGCTAATTTGCTTTTTGAGTTGCTGATACATTTTAGATATCAGTCTTTTTTCAGGTAAGCAGTTTGCAACTATTTTTCCCATTCTGTTGGATGTTTCTTTACTCTATTGATCGTTTCCTTTGTTATACAAAAACTTTTGAGTTTGATATAATCCTGTTTGTCTAGTTCTGCTTTTGTTGCCTTAGCCAAGAAGTCATCACCTACACTGATGTCTTAATGTGTTTCATCTATGTTTTATTCTAGCAATTTCACAGTTTCATGTATTACATTTAGGTCTTTGATCCATCTTGGGTTGATTTTTGTGTCTGGTAGAGATGGGGATCTAATTTCATTCTTCTACAAATATACATCCAGTTTTGCCAGCACCATTTATTGAAAATATTGTCATTTTTCCAATGTATGTTCTTGGCCTCTTTGTCAAAAAGCAGTTGGGTGTATGTATGCGGATTAATTTCTGGGCTCTCTATACCATTGGCCTATGTTCCAGTATTTTTTTTTTTACAGTACTGTGCTTTAATTATTATAGTTTTTTTTGTATGCTTTCAAATAATTATTGTGATGCCTCCAGGTTGATTGATTTTTTTTTTTTTTTGGTGCTCAAGATCAAATTGACCATTCTGTGTCTTTTGTGCTTGCTTAATAATTATAGGATTAGTATATTTTAATTCTGTAAAGAATGTCATTGGTATTTTGATAGGAGTTGCACTGAATTTGTGGACTGTTTTAGGCAGTATAGACATTTTAACAATATTAATTCTTCCAGTTCATGAACAAGGAATACCTTTCCATTTTTTGTGTCCCTGATGATTTCTTTCATCAATGCTTTATAATTTTCATTGTATAGATCCTTTATTTCTTTTTTAAATTCATTCCTAAATATTTTATTTTTCTATAAATATTGTGAATGGGATTTCTTTCTTGATTTATCTTCCAATATGAAATTTAAAAAGTGTTGAAAGTGGACTTCTTTGACTGTTCCAGATCTGAGGGAAAAGTCTTTTAGCTTTCCCCAGTCAGTAAGTTATTGGCTATTGATTTTTCATTATTAGCCTATACAGTGTTGATGTGTGTTCTCTCTATACCTAATTCATTGAGCGTTTTTATCGCGAAGGGATGCTGAATCTTGTCAAATGCTTTCTTGCATCTTTAAGATGCCTGTACAGTTTTATCCTGCATTCATTCATGTTGATGTGATTATGACATTTATTGATCTCTGGATGTTGACCCACTCTTGCATCTCTGGGATAAATTCCAGTTGATCATGAGAATGATCTTTCTGATGCAGTGTTGGATTTGGTTCGCTAATATTTTGTGG
This sequence comes from Sylvilagus floridanus, assembly GCA_949820135.1. Lineage (NCBI taxonomy): Eukaryota > Metazoa > Chordata > Mammalia > Lagomorpha > Leporidae > Sylvilagus > Sylvilagus floridanus. The sequence goes on along the minus strand of OX463234.1, from coordinate 38,846,427 downwards.
AGCATTTTTGCATTTATGTCCATCAAGGATATTTGTCTGTAGTTTTCTTTTTGTATTGTGTTTTTGGTTTTGGTTTTAGAGTGGTTCTGGCCTTGCAAAGAGTTGGGCACAATTCCATCCTTTTCAGTATTTTGGAAGAGTTTGAAAAGATTTTGAATTAGATCCTCTTTAAACATTATGTAGAATTCAGCCATAAAATCATTTTGCCCTGGACTTTTCTTAGATGGGAGGCTTTTTATACCACTGCTTCAATCTCATTGCTTATAATATGTCTGTTTAGATTTTCTATATCTTCTTTTTTTAAATATTTATTCATTTATTTAATAGACCTAGTTACAGACAGAGAGAGGGAGAGATGGAGAGAGGGAGGTCTTCCATCTGCTGGTTCACTCCCCAAATGGCTGCAATGGCCAGAGCTGGGCTGATCTGAAGCCAGGAGCCAGGAGCCAGGAGCCAGGAGCTTCTTCTAGGTCTCCCACGTAGGTACAGGGGCCCAAGCACTTGGGCCTTTTTTCAATGCTTTCCTGGGCCATTAGCAGGGAGCTGGATCAGAAGTGGAACAGCTGGGACTCGAGCCAGTGCTCATATGGGAAACTGGTGTCACAGGCGGAAGCCCAACCTAGTGCTCCATAGTGTCCGCCCCTTTCTCTGTCTTCTTGATTTAATCTTGGTGGGTTGTATGTATCCAAGAATTTATTCATTTCTTTGATATCTTCCAATTTGTTAGCACAGTGGTATCCATTGTAGTTTCTTGTGTTGTTGTATCGATTGTTGGTAATGTCTCCGTTTTCATCTCCAATTTTACTGGAATTTTTTCTCTCTTTTTTTTCTTTGTTAGTCTGGGTAAAGGTCTATTTTGTCTATTTTATTTATCTCCTCAAAAAAGTTTTCATTTTGTTGATCTTTGGTTTTTTTTGTTTCAAATTAATTTATTTCTGTTATGATTCTTATTATTTCTTACCTCCTGCTATTTTGGGTTTGGTTTGTTCTTAGTTTTCTGAGACCTTGAGATGTATCATTAGATCACTTATTAGAGATCCTATTTTTTCAATGTAAGAACTTATCATGATAAACTTTTCTCATAGTGCTGCCTTTTCTGTATCCTACAGGTGTTGATATATTGTGTTTTTATTTTCATAAAATTCTTGTACTTCCTTTTTATTTCTTCAGCAATCCATTGGTCATTCATTAGCACATTGTTTAATTACATGTACTTCTAAATGTTTTCTTGTTTTTCTTGCTGACTTCTAGTTTTATTCCTTTGTAGTCTGAAAAGACACATAGTATGATTTCAGTCTTTTAAAATTTACTGAACTTTGATTCATAGCCTAATGTATGACCTATCCTAGAAAATGTTCCATGTGCTGATGAGAAGAATGTGTATTCTGCGGCTGATAGGTGAAAAGTTCTGTAAATGTCTCAATAGCATGGTTGGACTCTTATCTTTGTTGATTTTCTGGCTGGATGAACTGTGCATTGATGATAGTGGGTGTTGAAGTTCCCTACTATAATTTTATTGGAGTCTTTCTCTCCCTTTAAGTCTATTAATATTTGTTATATATATCTAGGTGGTCTAAATATGATTGTTATGTATTATTGCTGGCTTGATCGTTTTATCAATATATAATGTCCTTCTTTGTCTCTCTTTACAGTGTTTGATTTAAATTTTGTGGTTTTTTTTTTTTTTGATATGAGCATAGCTACTCATGCTCTTTCCCATTTGGATGGAATATTTTTTTCCAAGCATTCACTCTCAGTCTGTATGTGAAATGAACGTATTGTAGGCAGCATATAATTGGGTCTTGGTCTACCCTTTTAACCAACATATATATTTTGACTGGGGGATTTAATCCATTTACATTCAAGGTTAATATTGATAGAAGAGAACTAACTCCTGTCACCATTTGAACTGGTTACTGGTTGTGTCTTCCTCTGCTAGTGAATTTGGTACTCTTATGTGTTTTCATGATGACTACTTCTAATGTAGTACTCCTTTCATTATTTCTTGTAAGGCTGGTCTGGTGGTGATGAATTCTCTCAGGTTTTGCTTGTCTTAGAAATACTTTATTTCGGGCCGGCGCCGTGGCTCAACAGGCTAATCCTCCGCCTTGCGGCGCCGGCACACCGGGTTCTAGTCCCGGTCGGGGCACCGGATTCTGTCCTGGTTGCCCCTCTTCCAGGCCAGCCCTCTGCTGTGGCCCAGGAGTGCAGTGGAGGATGGCCCAGGTGCTTGGGCCCTGCACCCCATGGGGAGACCAGGAAAAGCACCTGGCACCTGGCTCCTGCCATCGGACGAGCGCGGTGCGCCGGCCGCAGCGTGCCGACCGCGGGGGCCATTAGAGGGTGAACCAACGGCAAAGGAAGACCTTTCTCTCTGTCTCTCTCTCTCACTGTCCACTCTGCCTGTAAAAAAAAAAAAAAAAGAAATACTTTATTTCAGAGAGCTGGATCAGAAGTGGAGTAGCTGAGACTTGGACCGGCTCCATCAGCCCAGTTCTAGCCATTGTGGCCAGTTGGGGAGTGAACCAGCAGATGGAAGACCTCTCTCTCTCTCTCTCTCTGCCTCTCTCTGCCTCTCCTTTTTTCTGTGTAACTCTTTCAAATAAATAAATCTTTTTTTAAAAAAAAACAAATACTTTATTTCTCTTTCACTTCTAAAGGGTATCTTTACTGGATATACTATTCTTGGTTGGAAGTTTTTTTTTTTTTTCCCCCTAAGACTGTGTGTATCTTTCCACTTCCTTCTGCCTATCATGCTCCTGCTGAGAAGTCTGCTGTTAGTCTTTTTTTTTTTTTCTTTTGTAACTTGATGCTTTTACTGTCTTTGGGATACTCTCCTTGTCCTGAACTTTTGGAAGTTTAACTATAATATGATTTGGAGAAGGTCTTTTTTGGTAGACTAAGTAGAGTCCTTTGAGGTTCTGTATCTGGATGCCCATGTCTCTTTCAAGACTTGGGAAATTTTCAACTGTTGTTTCATTCAGTGGATTCTCATTGCCTTTTTCCTTCTCTTCTTCTTTAGTTATCTCTGTAACATAAATATCTATTAATTTAATGGTATCCCATATGTCATACAGGGTTTCTTGATTCCTTTTAATTCTCTTATTATCTTATTTCAAAAGTCTTGTCCTCCAGAAATTCTTTCTATTGATCTGTTATGATGAAGCTCTTAATTGAAATTTTATTTCATTGATCATTGTTTTCAGTTATAAAATTTGTTTTGTTCTTGTTAATGATTTCTTTTATTGAATTTTTCATTCATGTTATCTATTGTTTTCCTCATTTCTTTAAATTGTATCCCTTTGCATCTCACTGAGTTGCCTTAGCATCATTACTTTAAATTCTTTTTCAGACATTTCACAGATTTCCTTCAGATCAGGATCTATTTCTGGAGGACCGATGTGTTCTTTTGGAGGTGTCCTACTTCCTTGCTTCTCCATGTTTCCTGTGCCTCTGTGTTGATGTCTGCACATCTGGTGTAATAGTTCCTTTTAAAAAATGGAGTAGGTTTCATTGGAAAAGATTTTTTTTTTGTTTAGGTGGAATGTGGGGTGTCACTCTGGTTGCAGATTTGGCTTTGATTCCAGGTGAGTTCAGAAAGGTAACCTCTGAGTGATTTCTTCAGTGATAGCTTTTGTCAGCAGTGTCTACCAGTGCCACAGTTGTTCAGCCTGTAACAATTTGTGGGGGCAGTAGAATGAATTTGGAGTGAATGTGAGCCTCCATAGTTTAGTTTCCAAAATGCTTAGTGTCAATCACATTAGGGCTTGCAATGGCTGTATCCACATTTTTGGAACTGTGGGACACTTAGTGTGCTATCCCCTAGTCCCACCAGTCAAACCTGAGTATGCTTGGACTTGTGGCATCAATAGCTATGGCCCTCAGACTGTATGGTGTGGACAAGATCTTCGCAGGTCTTGCTGTGTGGGCGTGTCTAATCTAGGGCTTATACCACCAAGACCCCAGCTCTTGGAGATCTTAAGAGGGCATTATCCCAGTCCTACAGGGTAACTACAGGTTATACTGAGGATTGTGCTCTGCACATGTGGGTCTAGAGCACTGGAATGCAGGTAGACTATTCCATGGTTCCCACAGTGTATTTCCAGTGGCTTTGAGGAATAAGATCCCAGCAGTCCTGGAGCTTCAGGATAGGTTGGGATCCTTACCCAGGCCTCAGAGGGAGAGTGCTGGTTATTCCGAGGCTTGTGGACTGTCGGTTACCAGTCTGAAGCAGAGGAATGCAGGTAGCATCTCCAGATGACACAGGTGAATGTGAGTTCCTTTGGAGGTCATAGCACCAACAGCACTCATAGTCCCAGAATTGCAGGGCACACAGGGGGCCTCCCCCAGTTCTTGTAGGGCATGTGAGGGTGCCGCTGGTGCTTGTGTGCTGGCCCTCCAGGGAAGAGTTGTGGAAGGAACTGCCTCAGGCCTGGTCCTCCGGGATTATGAATGAGCTTCTGCTGATGACTCGCCCCAGGAAGGCACAGGGAACTCCCCAGTAAATGGCATAGAGCAAGCAAGTGTAGTTCCAGGGCTTGTGCCTAGAACTTTTTAAAAATTTTATTTATGTATTTGAGAGAGAGAGAGAGAGAGAGAGGTTCTATCCACTAGTTTGCTCCCCAGATGGCCACAATGGCTGGAGCTGCGCTGATCCAGAGCCAGGAGCTTCTTCCAGGTCTCCTACATGAGTGCAGGTGCCTAAGCACTTGGTCCATCATCCACTGCTTTCGCAGGCCATCCCAGAGAGCTGGGTTGGAGAGGAGCAGCTGGAACTAGAACCAGCCTCTGTATGGGATGCTGGCACCTCAAGTGGGGGCTTTCCCTGCTGTTCCACAGCGCCGGCCCCCTGTGCGTGGAACTCTTGGAGCTGCAGGATTCACAGAGGCCTGCCCCCTGCCCTGGAAAGTGCCCTTGCTTTCCCTGGGGGTCTCTGGTAGCTAAGGGGCTCCTTGCTCCCTCCTGATTCAGTTGGAATTGAACAACTTCTCCACAGCAGCTTGGGTCTGGCCTTGTGGGGGCAGAGGGAGCCAGTGTGGATTCTGTCTTTGGATCAAAGTAGTTGCCTGGACCCCAGTCAGCCCTCTGGACTTTAAGGTCAGTGAGGACGGTGGGATTCTCCATAGTCAGGGCTGTCTGTCTGCAGTAGTGGAAGGGATTAGGGTACTTTCTGCTTACCTGTTCCTGGTAAGATGGCTTCCCCAGGGGGGGACCTGGGGAAGAAGCAGGTGTTGTGTTTGTTGCTCTCCCTTTACTGTGCTTCAGAGTCTCTGTGCTGTTTGCAGAGTGTGTCGATGCCCTGCTGAAACTTGTCCCTCAATCGGTCTCCTTGGTTTCTGGGATGTTATCCATAGCAGCCTTGTCCTGGCAAGCTGCTGTTCCCCGGCCAGGATGCCAGGGTAGGCCTGGCAGCAGTGCTGGGCTCTCTGTATCTCACATCTGGGTTTCAGAGGCTCCACGCTGTTGGCAGTTCCTCTCACTTCTTTTTTTAAAATTTATTTTTAAAGCATTTTTTTTATTTGAGAGGCAGAGACAGAGAGAGGAGAGGTCCTCCCATCCACTGGTTTACTCCCCAAATGGCCACAACTGCTGGGGCTGGGCCAACTCGGAGCCAGGAGCCAGGAGCCAGGAGCCAGGAGCTTCTTCTGGATTTCCCATGCATGTGGAGGTGCTCAAGGACTTAGGCTGTTTTCCCCTGATTTCTCAGGCACCTTAGCAGAGGGAGCTGGATCGAATGGAAGTGGAGCAACCAGGACAAGAACTGGCGCCCATATGGGATGCCAGCATTGCAGGCAGCGGCTTTACCTCTGTGCCACAGCGCTGACCTCTGTCATTTCTTGACTAAAGCTTTTCCTCTGACTGCTGGAAATGCCATTTTTCCTTTGTTGTTCTGACATCTTTTTTCGGGCTGAACTGAGTGCAAGTCCTCTCTGTTCTGCCATTTTGACCCCAGATCTTGTGTCTTGAAATTAGATGCCATGGGCAACCTATTATTTGTGTGACAACCAAAAATGTCCCCAGTCACCATCACACATCCCATGGAGGGGAAAGTGGATGGAATTGTCCCGGTTTGCTCTGTGTGTTCTGGGACCAGCACTGTGGCATAGCAGATAAAGCTGCCACCTGCAATGCTGGCATCCCATATAGGTACCAGTTCAAGTCCTGGCTGCACCACTTCTGATCCAGCTCTCTGTGGTAGCCAGGGAAAGCAGTAGAAGATGGCCCAGGTATTTGGGCCCCTGCACCCATGTGGGAGACACAAAGAAGCTCCAGACTCCTGGCGTTGGATCAGTGCGGCTCCGGCTGTTGTGGCCATTTGGAGAGTGAATGAGTGGATGGAAGACCTTCCTCTGCCTTTGTAACTCAGCCTTTCAAATAAATAAATAAATCTTTTTTAAAAAGAAAGAATTTGTCTTCTGTGAGGTGTGAACCTTGCATTGCTGGATCCCATGCTGATCACTGTTTGGAGACTCAGTAAATATTGATTGCATCAGCTGGCCCACTTTGAACTCTCACTTCTACAACATCTTGGCTTCTAGGCAGCTACATTTTTTTTCTTTTTATGAGAAGTAAAAGAAGACATTCTTGTTAAGTTGCCCCCTCTTTCAGTAACCTGACACTCAAGTGTTAGCTTCTAGCATGACTGTTAGCATTATTATTTCTTTCCTGGAATATTTCTAGAATATTTCTAAGTCCGAAGACAGAGTTCTTTTTAATATAACTCATTCTATTTATTTGAAATAAAGAGTGAGAATGAAAGTTTGCTGTTTTGAGGGAGCGGGAAGGAGGGAAAGGGGAAGGGAGGGGTCTTCTACCTGCTGGTTGGTTCACTCCCCAAATGTTGGCAATGTTGGCCTGGTCTAGAGGGGCCCAGGAAGGATCTGGCTATTCCACCCAGATCTCCCCTGTCAGGGGTGGGGCATCAACTACTTGGGCCTTTACCTACTGCCTCCTAGCAGGGAGCTAGAACCAGGAGTGGTTCCAGCTGGAACTCGAACGTAGGTACTCTGACATGGGATTCGGGCATCCCAAGTGGCAGATCAATGCCACACTGAGTGTTTGCCCAGACAAGTCATTTTGTGTTGAGCAGCTTCTAGGTTTGAGTTTAAAGTCATTGCTGTTTCTTGAATTGCAGGGAAGAACCATAACGGGTGACATGGTGACAGGTGCTGGTTTTGGAGACCTCTGGAGGGTGGTTTTCTGTGGAATGAGCCTGGCTAGGGCTTTTCTTGGAGCTCAGGTTCTGTAGCAGGAAAGAAGCCGGGAGCGCCCGTGTTTCCCTACACAGTGGTGGTGCTGTGTCCTCTGTCTCAGATGGCCGTCTGGAAATGTGCAGGACCTTTTTCCACTGTCATCCTGGCCACGTTGGTTTGATTCCCTCAGAAAAAGACCCCGAGATCAGGACCTGAGGACAGATTATTTACTGGGGGACATGATCCCAGGACATACTATTGGGTGACCATAAGAGAGACAAGGAAGCCAAGAAAGGGAATGTTATCAGGCGAGTACAACCATGGACAGCTGGAGCCAGCCCTGCTGAGCTGGAGAGCTCTGGGCGAGCAAGTGGAACGTGGCCCCAGAGGTATGCAGTGGAGAAGCATCGAGTGCGGGCTGCTTCCACGGGAGCCGACTCTGGCATTTCTGTCCTGCCTTGTGTGTGGACCCCGGGTTGTTTTGAGCCAGGTTATCAGTGTTGCAGGTGTTTGCATCGGGCAGCCTAGGGCAGAAAGGTGAATGTGGAAGGCACCTGGCAGGCACTAGCCAGGCTGCTGCTGGACCTTGAAGTGGACAGGGGCCCATGGTGCCGAGCATCCTCTGGCGCGTAAGGCAGACACTCAAGAGCAAGAACCACGGCACCTGAGAGCCTCTAGATGCCCCTTTGGGAAACGTGATCAATGGGCTCAATCGTTCCCTTCCCCTTTGAACTCCTAAGAAAGAACCTTCTGTTGTTTATTTTATTTTTATTTATAAGCCAGTAACTTATTTTCCTCCTAAGAAAATGTGAAAAGTACAAAAAAATCCCTAAAGAACACATCTTTTGGGTTATTTCCTTCTTCCTCTGTCCATTGGCCGTAAGTGTAATAGTTAGAAAAACAAAATTGGAAGTCAGACAGTCCTGGATTCAAATTCTGGGTGCATCTGACCCGAGCTGTGTGGCCTTGAACAAGGCACTTGTCTTCTCTGGGTCTTAGTTTCCACAACTGAAAAATGGGAATAATAACGTCTTACAAAGGTGCTTTGAAAGCTAAACAAGATCATATATGTAAAGTATTTGGCTTATAATAAGCTCTCATTAAATATGTTACATACAAATTCATCTTTTAAAACATGAGAATAAAGTTATTAACTTGTCCTTGTGATTTAAAATTACTTGTGGCATCCTTTCACATAAACTCTCTTTTATTTTGTTGTTCAGAATCTCATATCATTGGCCTGTCCTCATTAACGATCTATTAACCGGTCTATAATAGTCTATCGAATGCTTCTTCAGTTACTGAATGCTGTGTAACAAATTACACCTCTTATAGCAACGCTCAGTCGTTATTCATTTCACACGGTTTCCAAGTGTGAGCACTGGGGAGTGGCTTAGCTGGGTGCAGTCAAGATGTTGACTGGGGCTACATCATCTGAAGGCTTGACCAGGACAGAGAATCCAGGTTCACTTCCAGGAGGGTCACTCTTGGTGATGGTGGGGATTCCAGCGGGTGCAATCCGGGGGTGGAGGTGGGGTGGGGGGCAGTCTAGGAGGCTGGGGCCATTGCATTGGATGAGTAAGCAGGTGCTCATCAAATGTCTATTGGAAAGATAAGTGAGTAGCTGTGAGGTGATACTCCTGGTTCCCTATTTCAGGATCTCCAGGGGATTTCTTAGGGGTCAGAATGTTTGCTCCACAGGAAGGTGCCGGAGTGACGGCATTAGAGTGCTTGAGGCTCATGACAAACTTGGCTTTCTCCTCTTGCAGTTCCTTGTTGCAAAAGGATCACTTATGTGCAAAGAAAGTATTGTGTGGGGATCAACGAACTAATAATAAGTCCTGATGACACATATTTAGAGCGTCTGCTTGTTGCTGGGTGCTTGGACTTCTGCGTTGGTGATAATAGCTCTTCCGTGCAGCCTTCATTGCTGCATCTGTAAGACGGGGAACTTGAACACTCTTTGAGCCAAGGCGTCCTGATGTATAAATGGGTAATAGCAGGACCTTCCTAATAGTGCTGTAGATTTAGGCTTTGTGTCCCCTTCTTCCCACAACCTTATGTGTTAAAACTTCATGTTTTTATGGTGTAGCAGATGAAGCCACTGCCTGTGATGCCAGCCAGCATCCCATTTGGGCACCCATTCAAGTCCTGGCTGCTCCACCTCTCACTCAGTTCCCTGCTAATGAGCCCGGGAAAGCAGTGAGGATGGTGCAAGTGGTTGGGCCCCTGTACCCATGTGTAAGACCCAGAATGAAGCCCCTAAATTTGGTCTGGCCCAGCCCTGGCCATTGTGGCCATTTGAGGAGTAAGCCAGAGGTTGGAAGATCTCTATCTCGCTTTCTCTCTTTTTTTCCCTCCTCTCTCTGTAACTGCCTTTCAGATAAATAAATAAATCTTGTATTAAAAAACTCCTCATCCACAACGTATTGATATGAGGTAGTGAGAGTCTGGGGAGGATGTTGGGTGATGTCGTCATGGTAGGGCCATGGGTGGGACTTCTGCTCTTAGGAGACTCCCAAGAGCTTCCTCCTCCGTTCCATCGTGTGAGGTTACTGCCAATGTCAGCTGTCTGTGAACTGGGACAGGGCCGCCTCAGATGCTCGGTGTGTTGAAACCTTGACCTTGGCTTTCTCAACCTCAGGATCTATGAGAAATCAGCTACCTACTCTTTGGTATGTTTGCATAGCATCATGAATGGACAAAGACATGCTATGAGGAAGCTACAGAATAAGTTCCTGGAACATTACACATTGCTGAAGACATGCTGCCTGTTATCAGCACTGTTACTGTTATTCTATTTCTTGTTGTCTTACACCACGTAACAGAGCCTCTGCTTTAACCCAGGTTGCTCTTAGTAGCTAGAGAGCCTGTGTTCTTTTTCCTGTATCACTGAGCTGAAGATTCATCCCCTTCTCACCCTTTACCCTCCAAAAATCTCATGGTCATAGCAGGAGAGATTTGGGGGCAACAGATGAGCTCAGGAAGATAACATCTGTGGGGAGCTGGGAGGAATCTGGACAGCCTTCAAGGACCAGCGGGCTACAGCAGGTGCAGGGGAAGTGAGCACACCTGGAGAAGGGTGTAAGACCATTCTGGGGGAGCATGATGTGGTACAGAAACTTCTCTCTAAGGACCATGTGAGTATCTAGGACATTAGCTTGTTTAAGTGAAGAAAATCCACTTAAGACTCATTTCCAGGGAGGAATTCCATTTAGAAACCCTAATCAGAGGAGCACACAGTCTGGGGTGTGCTAAACACAAATGCATTCAAACGCAATTATTCGGAGCAGCTATAAACAAGTCTGGTCACTTAAGATAAAGACGTGCAGATCACACTTGGCTTTCGTTGAAACAGCAGAGGGAGAAAAGGCGATCGTGGTCCTGGATGTGGCTGAACGCTCATCAGGAAGGGCCAGGTGTCACGTGCTGGTTCACAGGGACACGGGGACAGCAACTCTCGAGATCCATGCACTATTTTTGTCACAGGAGAATTCAGTTTTAAATATTCGGTGCCTTTAGGATAACTCATCTATCACTGGGCCAATTTAAGTCTCATTAATCACATGAAAGAAAGAACTCCCTGCCCCTTGGGGCTGTTAGCGTGCAGCTGAGCTGTGGAGGCCGGGTCCCCCGAGAAGTGGAACTTGAGTGACATAGATGTGCAGAGGAGAGTGCAGAGTCATCCCCTGAGTCAGGACTGTTCCTGGACTCAGAGTCGCCCATGTTGGCTACTGCTGCCAAGCCTGGGGTCACCTGAGCCGAGACGGCTTGGAAGATCATGAAGGAAATCTGCACACTGCGTTTGAGGAAGCGTGAAGCAGAATAAAGACCATGGCCTTTGGGGCTCGGGAGCCTCCATGTATTGATCGACCATCAGTCGAGAATATCCTGTGTCAGGCAATGGGATAAGTACTTTACACACAAATGGTCATGTGATCCTCAGAGCAGCCCTAAGGGTTACATGGCATACTCCTTTGACATGTGAGCATTCAAGTTTAGAAACGTTGAGTCATGGGTCGGGCACCGTGGCTCACTTGGTTAATCCTCTGCCTGAGGCGCCGACATCCCATATGGGCACTGGTTCTAGTCCTGGTTGCTCCTCTTCCAGTCCAGCTCTCTGCTGTGGCCCGGGAAGGCGGTAGAGGATGGCCCAAGTGCTTGGGTGCTTGCACCCGCATGGGAGACCAGGAAGAAGCACCTGGTTCCTGGCTTCGGATTGGCGTAGCTCTGGCTGTAGCGGCCATTTGGGGGGGGCGGTGATCCAACGAAAGGAAGACCTTTCTTTCTGTCTCTCTCTCTCTCACTGTCTAACTCTGTCAAAGAAATAAAAAGATCCTAGAACTTGAAGGTTGGCAGAGCTGGGATTTGAGCTGTGGTTTAGATTTATCTATATTTATTTGAAAGAGAGAGAGTGAGAACAAAAGATATCTCCCTTATGGTAGTTCATTCCTCAAATATCTTCATTAGCTGTGACTGGGCCAGGCCAAAGCCAGGATCCAGGAACTCAGTCTGGGTCTCCCATGTGGGTAATAGGAACCCAATTACTTGAACCATCGTCTGCTGCTCCCTGGGGTTCACATTAGCAGGAAGTGGAGATGGGGCTTGAGTCCTGGCACTCCAACAAGGACCATGGGCATTCCAAAGGCTTTCCCTGGCTATTTGAAAGTCCCATCCAACTACTTACTATGTGACACCACACGGAAAGTGAGCCAAAGCCATCAGGACTTGCTCAGAAAACCTGGAAAGTCCTGAATTGTCGACAGCAAAGGAAAAATCAACAGCTGGTCATTCAGATTGCCCAAAGCAAGTTATTGTTGACATGGTGATACCTTTTTTTTTTTGGTCTTTGTTCTGTTGGGTCACTATAGCAAACAACATGATGGGGTTATTAATAAACAATGGAAATTTACTTCCCGTGGTTCTAGATCCTGGGAAGGCCAAGATCAGCCCGTCTGGTGGGGGCTTCTCATAGACAGTGCCCTCACCATGTCCTCACGTGGAGTGAGGGGCACGCCAGCTCTCTCGGCTCTCTTGTAAGGGTGCTAGTCTACATTCCGGGGAGCTCTGGCCTTGTCATTCCAGTAATTGCCTCCTGAGGCCCTCCTTCATACTGTGATTTTGGAGGTCAGGATTTTAGCATGAATTTTGGGGGAACAGGCACGCTCACGCTACAGAAATATCCTGTTAGGCTTTTGAAAAATGTTTGCCTTTGAGGAAATGCTTATATTCACACAGTGTATTTTTGTCTTGCTTTTCCCAATCATGCCCTAAGTGTTTAAATGTTATTACAAAAATTTGTAAGTATAATTTTAAGCGACTCTATAATATGTCATTAAATGGCTGGATGTATGCATGTAAGTTAGTTTCCTTATCTTCAAAATGTAGACAATGTTTCCTGTTTTACAGCTCTCTGCTAAGACAAGGTAATAGTTATGAAGTGTCTGACGCATAATAGATACTCGGCCAATATTTGTACCCATCTCTCCTTGCACTGAAACAAGTTCTCTAACAGTTCAGCCACAAACGGGGATTCTGTTTTTAAAATTATAATTTATTTATTTTCATTTAATTCGAAAGACAGAACTAGGCAGACAAATACACAAGAGATCTTCTATCCACTGGTTTGTTCCCTAAAGACCTACAACAGCCAGGGCTGGCTGGGTCCATGCTGGGAGCCTGGAACTCTATCTGGGTCTCCCATGTGGGCAGCAGAGACCCAGGTACTTGAGCCATTTATTACCTGTTGCCTCCCAGGATATGTAATCACAGAAAGTTGGCTCAGACACAGAGGAGCTGGGGCTCAAACCGGGCACTCTGAAATCGCCATCCCAAGCAGCAACTAAACCACGGTTCCAAACCCGGAGGAGAGGCTTCTGATACATAGCATGTGTTGTGGGCACCCTTGGGAGAGCTGTGCAAGGGTTTGATGTTAGCAGGAAGGGGCAGGGGAGCGCACCAGGGAAGCACGTGGTCTCCCCTGGAGCTCAGCCACAGACTGGTTTCCTGGGAAGCTCTGGAGTGTGGACTGCACCATAGAGCCAGTCCCAGCATGAGGCAGTGCCTTGGCCTTTCCAGCTCCGTGTCATTGGTCACTGGCTGTGCCTCTGGGTGAGACATTCCCGTTCAACAAGGGAGACTCCAGAATAGCCCTTTCTAACAGGGGGCTCCTAGCCACACGTGGTTATTAAGCACTTGACCTGTGGCTAGTGTGAAGGCAATGTATTGTAAGTGTAAAATACACGTACCAGGGTAGTGTGAAGAAAAAGACCTCAGTGTCATTAATGTTTTCACTATTTTAGTATTAGTAAAAGATTGGTTGTTTTGATAGGTAGAATGATAGAGAGGGAAACACACACACACACACACACACACACACACACACACACACATCTTTTATCTGCTAGTTCACTGTCCAAATTGGCCAAGCTGAAGCCAGGAGCCTGGAATCCATCCTGGTTTACCATGCGGGGGCAGGAGACCAAGTACTTGCTGCTTTCTCAGGTGCATTAGCAGAGAGCTGGACTAGAAGCAGAGCAGCCGAGACTCTAACTCGCATTCTGATGTGAGATACTGGTGTTATGAGTGGCGGCTTAACCCACGGCACCACAATGTTGGCCCCAACATCATTAATAATTTTACAAATTAGTTTCCTGTTGAAATGACTTCAGATACTTTAAATATACTGGGTTAAATAAAACATATTAAAATTAATTTCACTTATTTTCTTTTTAAAAATGTGTTGCCTCAAAATTTGAAATTACATATGTGGGTACTTCACAACATTTGTGGATAATGGAATTATAAGCCTCTTTTAGTGCCCAAAATTGAAATCTCTGCATAGTTTTTTCATAATATGCTTTTTCCATGAATATTTTGAAGACCCCTTATATGCATGGATTTCCAAAATTTTGTACCCAAATAATCTTTTGATTCTATTTTCCATGAACTTCTTTTTTTTTAATTTAGAGAGAGAGAACACGGACTAAGTCCTCCATACACTGGCTTACTCTCCAACCGGCTTCAAGGACGGGAGGGCCAAGGCTAGGATCTCAATCCACATCTCCTGTGTGGGTAGCAGGAAGGGTGATAGGAACCCAGTTACTTGAGTCATCACCACTGCCTCCCAGGGTCCGCAGTAGCAGGAGGCTCCAGTCGGGAACCACCGTCAGGAATTGAATCCAGGTACTCTGATATGGGAACGTGGGTGTGTTAGTTGGTGTCTTAACTACTAGGCCCAATACCCACTATTCCACCAATGTTTTGAAACACTGCCATATGAAACACATTGTGGACCTTACGACAGTTCTTTTGGCTGCAATGCCCTGTGAGAGTAGCACACGGACTTTATTTATGGAAAGGGGGTGGGTACATATTGAAGATGTTGTAGGCTACGAAGTATCTGTTGTAGGTATTCAGCTCTGCAGTCGCAGAGGGCAAGTGCTCGTAGATAAAACACAAATTAATAAGCTGGACTGTCTTCTAATAAAACTTTATTAAGAAAGACATGGTAGGCGGGACTTAGCCAAAGGACCATAGCTGTAGACAATAATGCAGTTGTGAACTGTTGGCAGCCAGTACTCATATTGGCTTGGTGCAGTTATGGTGGAGGGTGTCCCGCTGGGTGGAGATTGGGGAGAGGCACCCACGCTGTCCTGTGTGCTCCAGTTTCTCTCCTGGCCAGGGAAGAAGTGTTTTCTGCTGGTTCCCCTTGCCTTTGTCATTGACCTCTGGATGCTTTGTCTCTTAGGGCGCTTGGTCTGTGAGACTGCTGCATCCGAAACTAACAATGGGAAGGAATGTAGAAGGAAGAAAAACAAAGCCAGACATTAATTTCCTTCTTAGAAGTAGAGCAGAGGACCCTATGCGTGTCAGTATGGCATTTGAAGACGCTGCTTGGTATTTGGGAGGTCTGGATAACTGGTTTACCCTGGGAAGTGGAAGCAGAATCTTGGGACTTTAGTGATTATTTTTTAAATGACATGTCCCTCCAGCTTCTGTGAAGAGAAGTATAAACATAGAGATTTTCAACTGATGGTAATCAGCATAGAATGCCTGAGGCCAGGATATAATTAATACGGGATCCCTGGGAACCCGCAGTGCTGCAGCGCCTCGGCACCAAGGTGGAGTTGCTCCATCGAAATGATGGGTTTGGTTTCCAGAGAGCTTCCTGTGGCCTGCTCAGGCTGCACTTGAGTCTCTCTGCTGGGGCTGTGCATCTCACCGGCCACCCCGAGGCACTGACCCTCCTTGTAAAGGCTGAGTCTCCCAGAGGGCCCTGTGGCACAGATCTGTGGTCAGTCCCTCCTGTAGGGGTGGTCCCCTCTGTGTTGTGTCTCCTCTTGTCAGAATCCTGTGTTTCTGCAGGTCAGCACCCACTCTTCTTTCATCCAGCCTTCTGATCCAACACCTACTATATGCTATACCTGTTAAAAAAAAGATTTATTTATTTGAAAGGCAGAGTTAGAGGGAGAGATAGAAAGAAATCTATCTGAACTTGGGAGTATCATGTTCATTGAAGCTCAGTTCTCAATAGCTAAGATATGGATTCAACTCAGATGTCCATTAACTGATGACTGGATAAAGAAATTATGTACATACGTATATATATATATATATATATATACACATATATATATATACACACACACACACACACACACACTGCTATGGAATACTATTCAGCAGGGTTATTCAGTAGGGTTAATCATATGAGTATAAAGTAAACTGAAGATAGATCTTTGTAAAAATTAAGAGTGGGAATAGGAGCAAGAGGAGGAAGAAGTGTGGGAGTGTGGACGAGAGGGAGGGTAGGGTGGAAAGTATCATTATATTCTTAAATCTATATTTAGGAAATACATGAAATTTGTATACCTTAAATAAAATTTAAAAAAAGAAAAAAAAAGGAGAAATCTTCCATCCACTCGTTCACTCCCCAAGTGGCCACAATGGCTAGGGCTATGCCAGGTTGAATCCAGGAGCCAGGAGCTTCTTCTGGGTCTCCCACTTGGGCCAACTTCCCCTGCTTTCCCAAGCGCATTATCAGGGAGCTGGATTGGAAGTGGAGTAGCTGATTCTTGAACCAGTGCACATATGAGATGCTGGCACTGCAGACAGTGGCTTTACCCACTATGTCACAATGCCAGCCCCTGAGACTCTTTTTAAAAACTATATTTATTTATTTGAAAGGTAGAGTATGATGGGGAAGAGAAGGAGAGACAGATAGGATGGATGGATGGATGGATGGATGGGAAGGGAGGGAAGAAGGGAGGAAGGGAGGAAGGGAGAAAGGGTGGATCTTCCATCCTTCCATCTGCTGGTCCACTCCCCAAATGACTGTAATGGCCAGGGCAGGCTCAGGTGGAAGTCAGGAGTGAGGAACTCCATCCTGGTCTCCCATGTGGGTTTCAGAGGCCCAAGCAGTTGGATCATCTGCTGCTGCTTTCCTAGGCACATGAGGAGGGAGCTGGATTGGAAGTATAGTAGCCAGTGCTCGAACTGGAGCTCTGATCTGGGATGCCAGTAGTGTGAGCAGTGGCTTCATTCCCTGTGCCACAGTTCTGGCCCCAGTGCTGAGCCTATTTTAGATACCACACACGGGTCAGGTATAGCCCCTGACTTACATACTAGGGAACACTAATCATGAATATGTAAAGTGTACAGCTTAAGGAAGTGATAAGGGCCATGCACAAAGAAGAGAAAGGGACTGGGGTGGGAGCATCTCAGGGTGGGCGGGGGCTGTCTTTGGAGGAGGTGTGCTTTGCGAGGAGATCAAATATACGGAATAGAAACAGCCCATGCTTGCCCAGTGCCTGTGCTGTGCTGGGCCCTGTCTGGAATGCTTCACGGGCATGGGCTGACGATTCATCATGAGGATGCAACGAGGTGGAACTATGATGAGCCCCATTTGGCACGGAAGAACCTGAGGCATGGAAAGATGACGCCATTGACTCAGGGATGCCTAGTTCATCAGTGGAAGGATGGGATTCGAGCCTGGACCCTGGTTCCAGGAGCTGTTAACCTGCAGCAGGCATGAAGGCATTGATGCATTGAGTACTGAGTTCACTGTTTGGATGTAACTGCTTACGCATAGGGGACCCACGTAGGACCTAAGTGAGAGCCATTCCTCTCTCACTGCCTTGGGCTCAAGCTTGCCGAGGAGTGTTAGAAATGATCTTGTCTCTGCCTGGGACAGTGGGTGGAAGTCCATACAGAAGTGAAAAGATGCACAGAAACCTGAAGGGTGAGGTTTCAGGAGATCAATGCTGGACCAGAAACGGAGAAGGTGGGAGAAGAAGCCTCAGGAAGGGCAAGGCGGGCTAGGGAACAGCCCGTGCAGACTTCGCGATGTGGCGTGATCAGTGGAGTAGAAGTGTTTCAAGACAGCATCAGATTCCTGGGTGAACAGCAGCTTATGAAACAGGATATGTGGGTGCCAGGGACTTGGACTTTATTCTGAGGGCCATGGGAAGCCATCGGGTGATTTGTCTGGCTGTGTGTGGTTGGAAGATCATGTGGGTAGCGGTCTGTGCATATGTGTGGGGCAGAGGGAGTGGCTTGATGGGGGCTCAGGTCACCCTCTCAGCTCCTCTTGACATCATCCCCTTGAGCCTAAGAGAAATGGAACTTTCTCTTTCGTTCATATACATTGTAGTATGTTCTTACTAGGTACATAGTAGGAGCTGAATAGACTCTATGCTGAATATTTTGTATTGTTGTCTTTTTCTATGCTGAGTATTTTATATTCTGCCATCCTAAAACATCTCTCTCCAATGGGTATCACTGTTGTTTCTCTTGTACAGATGCACAGAGCTTGGGTTGTGAGTTGCACAGCCGCTGATTGGTGAAGCAGAGGTTACAGCTCAGGGCTGCTGTATCCAGCACTATGCTTTTGCCACGCTGCATCTTGTGTGCACAAGTCTCATTTCCCTTTCTGGAGGGCAGGGGATGCTTGAGTGCTCTTACTGAGCCCCTGCTGTGTGCTGGGTGTGCACACATTTTATTTGCGTTATATCCTCACAATAGCCAGGTGCAGAGTCATCTCCTTTTGCCAGAGGAGAACGCTGAAGCCAGGAGTGTGGGTTGCTGGGACTCCCTTCTGCCCAGTGTTCCCACTGGTTTCTCTCTGAGCCCAGTCAGCACCTTCTGTATGTTTTATATCTTTAACTATTTCTACTTCCTGTTGGAGCTTCCCTGCTTCTCTGACCAGGGCTCAGCCAGAGGCATGTCAGAATTGGCTGGGTGGCTGCCAGTCATCAGACACCATGGGTTTTCTCTTCTATGAAGTTCACTAAATGGTCATTGCTTCCTGGTTTCCTTGCCAAGTGGCTCCTCCCCCAGCAGCCCTTGCTCCAGGCTGGCACGCATCACACCCCAGGGAATAACCAGTTCAGCCAGGCTTTGGGTTGATGTGTGGCTCTGAGGGTGCGCTGCACGCTGGGTGCTGGGGCGAAGAGCCTGCCTTCACTGAGGGTAACTCAACGACCCTGAGTTTGCATTTCCCCATAGAGCTGTGATTTATTTGTTACAGGCACAAGCCTCCTGTTTGTGTATTGGTTCTTTTTACTAAAGTAATATATCTGTATTGTTCACCACCTGGTATTTAGAATGTCCAGATAAGCCAAAGAAGGACTCAAAAGCAACCTTTTAAAAATTATTTTTATTTATTTGAAAGAGCGAAAGAGAGAGATATAGAGAAAGAGGGAGAGTGGGAAGAAGGGAGGGAGGGAGAGAGAGAGAGATTCTCTATCCATTGCCCACTATGTGGGTGGCAGTGGTCCAAGGACTTCGGCCACCATCCATTGCTTTCCCAAGTGCATCAGCAGGGAGCTGGATCAGAAGTGAAGCAGCTGGGCCTCGGGCCAGTGCTCATCCAGGATGCCAGGATCACCGGGAGCATCCTAACCTGCTGCCCCACGATGCCGGCCCCTCAGAGTTAAGCTCAGTCTCAGCCCCTAGAGATGAGCATTCCTTCACTCTCCTCCCTCCCTCCCTCTCTTCCTCTCATGGTAGAACAGAGTCCTTCTGTTTTGGCACTAGTCACCTCCCTTTCATGGCTAGGCCCGGACACCTCAACGTGCCGCACACTTTCTGTGAGCACAGGCATCAGACACGCAGTTTACAGTAGATTGTCTTCATCTTTGGGCTGTTTCACTCAGTTTGGGTTGCTACAATGGAAGACCACAGACAGGTGGCAATGAACGCTCATCTTTCCCACTCCTGGAGGCTGGAGGTCTCAGGTCCGGCTGCCAGTACGGTTGGGTTCTGGTCAGGGGCTTCCTCTAGATTGTAGGCCTCTGACTTCTCACACAGCAGAGAGCCGAGAGGGAAGCAAGTCGTGGCCGTGGTAAGGGCTCCACCTTTCTGTCACCTAATCCTATTCAACTCTCAAAGGCCCTGTGTCCCAATGCTATCACACTGAGGGGTGGGGTGGCAGTGCAGGAAATTTGGGGAGACACAAGCATCCAGTTCATGGCAGGTTGCTGTAACAAAATATCTCAGCTTGGATGGCTTAAACGCGAGCAGATTATTTCCCACAGTGCTGGAGGTAGGGACGGCCAAGTTCAAGTTCAAGTTCAAGTTCAAGTTCAAGTTCAAGTTCAAGATGCCGGCCCCTCTGAGTGCTGCTCAGAGCTCTCTTCCTAACTTGCCAATGGCGGCCTTCTTGCTGGTCTCTCTTCTCTTTTGAAGGATGCTGGTACCATCACGGGGTCCTACTTCCTGACTTCATTGAAATCCAATTGTTCCCCCAACCTTAGATCTCTTTTTCCCTCCAAGTGTCATCAGCTTGGAGGTTAGACTGCCATGTATGGTTTTGAGGGGCTGAGAATCACAAACACTGAGTCTGCAGCCTAGATAAAGCTGAGCTTCTTTGATTGACACAGAAGTAGAGGAACCCAAGTTCTAGCTAGTTGCATTGTTCTCTTGTCGATCTCGCGCTGATCCGAAGCCAGGAGCCAGGTGCTTCTCCTGGTCTCCCAAGGGGTGCAGGGCCCAAGCACTTGGGCATCCTCCACTGCACTCCCGGGCCACAGCACAGAGCTGGCCTGGAAGAGGGGCAACCGGGACAGAATCCGGTGCCCTGACTGGGACTAGAACCTGGTGTGCCGACGCCACAAGGCAGAGGACTAGCCTATTGACCCGCGGCGCCAGCCAGGTCTTCTGATTTTTTAAAAAAGATTTATTTTATTTATTTAAAAGGATGAGTTACAGATGGAGAGAGAGGGAGAGGGAGGTTGAGATTTCCTTCTGCTGGTTCACTCCCAAATGGCTTCGATGACCAGGGCTGTGCCAGGCTGAAGCCAGGAGCTAGAAACTTCTTCCAGGTCACCCATGTGGGTTGCAGGGGCTCAAGCACCTGGGCCATCCTCTGCTGCTTTTCTCAGGTGCATTAGCAGGGAGCTGGATTGTAAGTGGAGCAACCAGGACTAGAACCGGGATCCATATGAGATGCCAGCATTGCAGGTGGTGACTTTCCTTGCTATGTCACTAGTCACCAGGGCACCAGCCCTGGATTGTCTAAATTTCTAAGGAGCATTGTTTGAAAAAAATTTTTTCTCATCTGACTTTATTTTGATGGTGGCATTTTTGATGGTAAATAAAATAAATCTTTTTAAAATAATCACAAGATCCACAGGGGTGATTGAGAAAACAATTTGGACAAGAGAACAACGCAACCAGCTGGTGGCATGCTTCGTTGCATGGATGTGTGCCATGGATTTATCCAGTTCCCTATAACTGGGTGTTGAGATTGCTTTCCATTTTTCCAACATGTGAGACAGAATCATAATGGACATCCCCACACTTCCAACCTTGTGTGCACCTGTGATTCTTTCTCTCAGATAAAGTCTTAGAAGTAAAAATGTCTTTGAGTTCCTGGCTGGTGGAAATTCCCTGCTGAGGCCCCCTTTTTTGTTTGGCCAGAAGGAAATCTGCATACAGTGTGTGTCCTGGTTGGGCACGTCTGTGTGTGTGTGTGTGTGTGTGTGCGTGCCGGACACGATATGTCTTCATAGCAGACGGCCCCGCGTTGCCCCGCTGAGTCACGCTCCACTGTCGGGACAGACACAGGCTTCCTCTGGGTCGGGTTGGCAAGACGGATGCTGCTGATGCTATCTTAATTTGCAGTGGCTTTTTACAGCCTCCAGATCCCTTTTCATCTCTTGTCCCAGAGTCACTGCATGAGGTCAGTTGGGAGGAGATGGATATATCTTTAAACATTTTGAAAGCATGCTGCGGGTCAAGGAGGTTAAGCGACTTTCCTGGGATTATTAATGTTGCGCAAGAACCTCCTGCGAACCTCAGCCCTTTACATCAACAAACAGCATCCTTAGAGGTTTGGTTCCAGGATCCCTCAAGACACCAAAATTAGTGAATATTCAAGCTAATGATGTAGTATTTGCATAGAACCGACACAATCCTCTCGTATGCTTTAAATCATCTCTAGATTGCTTGCAATACCTAATACAGTATCAACAGTTTTTTTCTACTGTTGTGTTTAGGGAATAATGACAAGAAAACAATCCTGTATGTGTTCAGTACAGATGTAATTTTTTTTAAGATTTATTTATTTGAAAGTCAGAGTCACACAGAAAGAGGAGAAGCAGAGAGTGAGGGAGAAGTCTTCCATCCAATGGTTCACTCCCCAGTTGGCCGCAGTGGCTAGTGCTGTGCCTATCCGAAGCCAGGAGCCAGGAGCTTCTTCTGGGTTTCCCATGCTGGTGCAGAGGTCCAAGGACTTGGGCCATCTTCTACTGCTTTCCCAGGCCATAGCAGAGAGCTGGATCAGAAGTGGAGCAGCCAAGTCTCAAACCAGTACCCATATGGGGTGCTGGTGCTTCAGGCCAGGGCGTTAACCTGCTGCGCCATAGTGCCAGCCCCCAGATGTATTTTTTTTTTTTTTTTCAAATATTTTCAACCAGAAGTTGCTTGGATCCAAGGGTGCGGAACTCATGCACATGGAGAGTGGGCTGAGTTTTTCTTTCTTCTCTTGGAGGCTGGGTCTCAGGGCTGGTTGTGGCTTATCTGATTTCAGTGGTCGTGGAGGCAAGGAAACATAGTGACTTTAAAAGATATCAGAGGCCGGCTCAATAGGCTAATCCTCCACCTGCAGCGCTGGTACCCCGGGTTCTAGTCCCGGTCGGGGTGCCGGATTCTGTCCAGGTTGCCCCTCTTCCAGTCTAGCTCTGCTGTGGCCTGGGAAGGCAGTGGAGGATGGCCCAAGTGCTTGGGCCCTGCACCCGCATGGGAGACCAGGAAGAGGCACTTGGCTCCTGCCTTCGGATCAGTACAGCGCATGTGGCCATAGTGGCCATTTGGGGTGTGAACCAACGGAAAAGGAAGGCCTTTCTCTCTGTCTGTCTCTCTCTCACTGTCCACTCTGCCTGTCAATAAATAAATAAATAAATAAATAAAAGAAAGGAAGTCTTGAGCAAGAAATGAAAGACTGTGGTGAAGGGTTGCAACCTTGTATTTATTCCAAAGGGAGGCCAGTGGACGATTTGATGTGTGGGAGTAACATGATCTCATTTGTATTTTCATAGCTTATTTGGACTTGTTTGTTCAATGCTGGATTTTCTGTGCCTGGTTCAAAATAGGCGCTCCATAAATATTTTATTAGATTAATAACAAGGAAAGCAATGGGTGCGAGAGTTGAGAGGCTGGGTAGGGTTCGAGCATGTGCAAGGCACTGGTAAGCTGCTTAGCTTCTTGGGATGAAGTCTGTTAGTTGTGCACTCGCTTATTCCTTCATGTAGCTCAGTGAGAAAACATTCTCTGGGTGCTTCCTCTGGGGCATTCACACCGCCAGAGGAAAGGCTGTGACTTTGCATCGTTATTGGAGACCTCAGATGCAAGCATGGCCTCATCTCCCTCCCTCTGCCTCTTCCAAAGAGGAGGAAAAGCCAGTGCAGCTGGAGGAGAGATGGGGCTCACTCTTGAGTGATGGGGACCCCTGTGTTGGGGAAGAGGGAGATGAGTGTTAGAGCTGGGACATCCGCCACGCCTCACCCCAACCAACTCTGCTGCATAGACGGGACACTGAGGCCGGAGGGAGGGCGTGATCTGATCGGCTCAAGGTGACCTGGTGGCTCAGTGGCAGAGCCTGACGATCGCCAGTCTCCCAGCCACTCTGTTCTGCCACGGTTCCTACCACACTGCCTTGCCGCACTCACCTTTAAACCAACAGTTCGAGCAGTCGGGGGGAAGAAAATAATGGTGTTTATTCTGAATTAAAATGCTTTTTTAAAAATTAAAAACCAACCACATAAAGATAGTTTACATTCAGAGCTAAATGTTGGAGTGCAAAGGTTCCCTTCAGGACTGGGAATTACGGCTTCTAATTACAGAGCAGTTGGGACGACGGATTTCTGGAGCCTTTCAAGAAGTGTGTTATAAATAGGTCACAACAGCCCTCACATTCCTTATGTGTTTACTTGCCTGGTGAGCTCTTTTTTGGCACTTGGCCCTGATCTTGTGTAGCCTTGAACTCAACTTACATTTTCATCTGTAAGTGAATTATCTCCAGCTAGACTGCCAAAAGGATCCGCCCTCCCATTTATCTCCCCCCCCCCCATCACAGTATCTAGCACAGTGCTGGGTGCATGGAGTTTGCTAATAAAATCCACCTCATTCCCTTCCCTCCCCTCTCCTGCCTTGCCCTCCTTCTCCTCTGCCTCCTGCCCCATCCCCTTCCTTCCTCTCTTTCTTTCACAACCCCTTTCTCCCATTGTCCCTCCCTCCCTCTCTCCTTCCCCCCTCCTCTCCTCCCACGGATATTTCTCTAAAGTTCGGAATACGACACTGGGGGATTCAGTGATGAATTAAGGAGACTCTCTCTGTTGCTGCCATGGAGCTTGCAGTCTGTTTGGTGAGGTGGGGGTGGAGGAAATCCAGACACTAAGGAGCCAGTGGTGCAAACTTGTAGGGTTCCGTTTGCAGTGCATGGAATGAAGGATGGAAGACAGGAGGGAGTGCACAGGGCAGGGTGGGGCATCTGGCAGTGGTCGGGGGCTGCTTTCCCCGGGAGATCATGCTTGAGCTGGGAGCAGGAGGAGTAGCAAACACAGCAAAAGGGACACAGGCAGGGGGCAAAGGGACCTGCACACATGAAGACAGACAGCCTTGAGGTGGGCAGTGGCTTGGAGCCTCGGGGCAGTGGTCTGGAGGCCAGTGTGCCTGGAGTGGAGGCAGTTGGGGGCACGTGGCCAGGTGAGCATGTATATCATGCAAGATCTTGGAGGCCATGTGGAAGATTCTCGTGTTTTTCTTGGGATTGATGGAAATCCACGGTAGGGGCTTGCGCAGGAGACTAGGAGCATAACACCATCAGAATTTCATTTCTGGAAGGTCACTTAAGGCCAGACGTGTGGGCAGCTCTACCGATGGAAAGTGAGTTAAATAAGCCACGGTGCAGCCTCGCCAGGGCAGGCTGCGCGGATACAGAGGAGAAAAGGGACCTCTGTGTTCTCTGATTAGGACGTGGCTCGGGAGTAGCGTGTGAGGTGGCTATCCCGAGGAGCAGGGCAGTGTCGGGGAGGGAGATAAACATATATCCTGGCATTAGAATTTCTACGTACTGCATAAAGATCTACCAGGATGAGGGAGAAGACAGTATTGAAAGTTGCTGGACAGTCTAAGGCAGGCAAGGTGGACAGTGCAGGGGCATGAGCCCCAGTCTTCTGCAGGTGTGTTCAGCGATCTTGCTTTGACTGTTGAACCATGTGGCACATCGTTATTCAAAACTGGAATGAAAAAAAGTTGAGCTAGGCTCTGTCGATGTGGTTGTACATTGGGGGTAGGGCAAACATGCACGAGATGTGGGCCATTGGCTATTGGTGGGAAACACCCACTTGATTTTGACCCCCATCTCAGATGCTTCTTACCTGATATTTCTATTTTAATCCATTGTTGAACAAATAGCCCCAAACAGTAAGATCATCCTTCCTACTCTAACCAGGGTCTTTTTACTTCATTCATTGGAGTATTCAGTCTTTGACTATAATGTAAATTAAAACTGTGTAGTCTCAATTTTTTTTTAAGATTTCATTTATTTATTTGAGAGGTAGAGTTACAGACAGTGAGAGGTAGAGACAGAGAGAGAGAGGTCTTTCATCCTCTGGTTCACTCCCCAAATGGTCACAGCAGCCGAAGCTGGGCTGATCCGAAGCTAGGAGCCAGGAGTTTGTTTCAGATCTATGCAGGTGCAGGGGCCCAAGCACTGGGCCATCTTCTGCTGCTTTCCCAGGCCATAGGAGAGAGCTGGATTAGAAGAGGAGTAGCTGGGACTAGAATGGGCACCCATATGGAATGCTGATGTCGCAGGTAGAGGATTAACCTACCACGCCACAGCTAACACTTTGAACAGTGGTTGACGAGTTGCCCAGTTGGAGGGTAACAGTATGAAATCTTCATTGAGCATGGACTGCATGCCAGACACACCCTCACGGGTCACCCTGTGGAGGGCAGGGTGGGTTGTTTATCAATTTGATGGTTATTTTCTGAGTCCTGAGTTAGGTGCTGGGGAATTTGCTGATGACTGAGAAATGGTGTTTGCTGTTACAGAGTGCATTGTGTAAAGGGCCAGATGGACATGTCTGCATGTAACTGCCGTACAGTGTGACAAGGCTTGAAGCCAGAAGCCTGTGCAAGGGCCAAGTGTAACATCAAGGGATGGGAGGGGGGAGTCCGGGACTGGGACGGCACCCTGGAAGAAGTGGAGGTGCTTTAGGAGGGTCCTGTGCTGTGTGCAGGACTTTGACAGGCAGGTGCAGAGTAGCCAACAACTTGAGAGGAGGGAGGGGCATCTGCAAAGGCGTAAGGCTGCAGGCAGTGGTTGGGGACTGGAAACACACGTGCTGGGGAGGTGATGTGGGGGTGGAGCTGAAGAGTGGGCGTGGCTAGACCCTGCAGGGCTGATGCTGGACTATGCTGGGCTTGGTGTGCCTTTGTGCTCAGCTCTAGAGATTCCCTCCTGACCTAGCTGAGCAAAGAATGCATTTGTCTCTGAGTTCGGGGCTCAATGGTGCAGATGACCTGTGTGGTCAGGGGAAACTTGGTCCCAGAGAGGACCAAGCTTGCAGTTAGTAAGTGCCATGGTGCAAGGAAGACCAGGGAAGAGAATGCCACAAGAGCCAGGAGGTGGCGGTGGTGGCGGGGGTGGGGGGCTCTTTGCAGGAGAAAGCCATCCCTGAGCTAGATTTTGGTGGATGAGGAGGAGTTGGGTGGGAGAAGAACTGGTGATGGAGTGAGAATTGAGGGCATGGGAGGGTCAAAGGCTTGGTATCATGTGTGGGTGTGAGACTGGCAGAGTAACTGGACATGGGACTGCAGAAAAAGGAGACCCTGGGAACCGAGCCCTGAAGCCCAAATAGGGAGTTTTCCAGGTAAAGAGATAAGAGTACAAGGAGTGGCCACCTTGCGTGTTTTGAAACACTGGGGCACACAGGACCCTCTGTTCCTGCTGTGACTCTGCTCCAGGGAGCCCAGGAGTGGCTCGCCCTAGCACTTGCCCTCCACTGCCCCCGTCCTGTGAGCAGCGAGTTCTTCAATGCAGTCTGGGTGGGTGGCTGTCAGGTGCGATCACACTCACTGCCCGCGCTGACCGTTCTCTGCCAGGCAGGCGCGTCTCCCAGCATGGCCAGAGTCTGAGAAGCGAGCAGCCAGAATGTCGGGCTGGGTAAGAATAATTAAAATGGGATCAGGGTCCATCCTGTGGCGATGTCAGTTTTGGAGCTCCCAGCGTGGAGGCCCCTGGCATGGCTGAACTTGCTTCGGGAGGTCTGGCACTCTGCCGCCTCACCTGCCCTGGTCTAGCTCCCTCCAGCCACCTTGGAAGACACTGCTTTCACTGTTTGGCCTCTGTGTGCAGACCCAATGCTGTTGTCATTTCATTCACATGACCTCAAATTCTCAAGGCAACAGCCCTAGGAGGTAGGAAGAGGGAACTGAGGCTCCACAAGGCTCCTCATGCGTGGGCAGTAGGAGCCACAGTCAAGGCTGGCCCCAGATTTTCGATTTGCTGTCAGTTGTGCATTTTCTGGGTTTGTTCAACACTGTTGTTTCCGAGTCGTGGGAGCAGCATTGGCCTTGTTCTCTGCTGTCATGAGTGTGTGCACTCTTCCCATTCACACACTGTGAAGCCCTGAGCCCCAGTGGGGTTATAATTGGAAGATCCTTTTGGGGCAGTTAGGGTCATCAGATGGGGTCATGAGGCTGGGGCTCCCATGAGGGGATTAGCGTTTTAATAAGAAGAGCAACAGAGACCACGACTTGCTCCCTCTGTATCCTGGGAGAGTATGGTGAGGAGGCAGCAGTCCTCACCAGGAGGCGAGCCCTCACCAGGAACTCACTGCTGGTGTCTTGGTCTTGGATTTCTCAACCTCCGGAGCTCCGAGAAATAAAGTTCTCTTAAGCTGTCCAGCCTATGACAATTTTTTGGGCCGCCTGATCTGACAAAATAACATGTATCCACCACACAGCATGCATCCACCCTCAACATGCATCCTCCCCACAACATGTTTCCTCTGCTTAACATGTACCCTCCCTCCAACATGCATGCACCCCACAACATATATCCACTCTACAACATACATCTACCCCAACATGCATCCTCCCCACAACATGCATCCACCCCAACATGCATCTATCCCAACATGCATCCTCCACATAACATGCCTCCTCCCCCCAAGCTGTATTCTCCCCACAACATGTATCCACCTCCAACATGCATCTTCCTCCTAACATGCATCCTATCCCCAACATGCATGCACCCCATAACATGCATCCATTCTGCAACATACATCCACCCCCAACATGCATCCTCCCACAACGTGCATCCACCCCCACAACATGCATCCACTCCACAACATGTATCCACCCCCAACATGCATCCTCGCCCCAATGTGTTTCCTCCGCCTAACACATATCCTCCCTCCAACATGCATGCACCCCATAACATGCATCCACTCTGCAACATACATCCACCCCCAACATGCATCCTCCCCACAACATATTTTCACCCCCAAAACGCATCCACACAAATGTGTCCCCTGCTACAACATGCATCCCCCCTGCAGTGTGTCCCTCCCATGAAATGTCTCCACTGCTCCAAGCAGGCATCCTTTCCTTCCCAGAAGCACTCTAATCCCCCTTTGGAGAGTTACTTCTCCCCCATCAGGTACATCTTGTTGGTACTGATCAGGGCTGACCATGTGACCAGGCAGGCCCATCAAAACTTTTTCCTAGGGCCTGGTCTCTTTGATAGAATCTTCCCAGCCAACATGTTCCTCCTGGGGATGCCCAGGAAGCAGGAAGGGAGTGTATTTTCTGTCACCTCATCCCAGTCTCGCTGCCAGGCCCATTCCTCCAGCCTCCTGGTCTGCCGTCAGCTCCCTGAGGTCCAGTCACATCTCTTCTTGCTCGGGTTTGCCCCTGTTGGTTCTGCTGGTTGCAGTCAGAGGTGTTGGAAGACAGCCCGGCCTGAATCTAGGCACTTTAAGTGTCATTTGTTTTTAATCTCAGGTCCAGGTGTGTGGTGAGAAGATGTACGCATGCCTGTTGTGAGCCCGATGGGTGGGAAAAGTGCGGAACATTGAGTGTGTCCACACGGGATCCAGTACTGGGGATGGAGGGAGGCGGAAGCAAGGCACCAGCCTCAGTCCCTCCTCCAACAGGAGCTGGGTCAACAGGGGGTGCACAGGGCATGCAACGTGGCCTTGGCCTTCCAGTGTCCCCAGTGCAGTGGAAGAGATGTCCCATGGCGTGAATAAGAGTGTCAGGGTGAAGGTGACAAACTGATGGAGAGGCAAGTTCTCGGGAGAAACACTGTTCACCAGGTGTGGTAACTAATAATAAACAGCAATAGTTAGCATTGGTCGAACTCTTATCGTGTGTGTTCTGCCTGGCTAAATGCTTTCTCTGCTTCCATAAAATAAGTTTTCATAATAACACTAGGAAGTAGCAATAAGTATTTCTTCCAGGTTGCAGATGGGGAGACTGAAGTGTAAAGAGTTGTATGAAGGAACTTCAAAAAGTTCTTGGAAAATGGTGTTAAAAGATAAGCTAATTTTCTTATAGACACGTCTTGAAATTCATGCATAGTTTTCTTCCTAATATGCATTTTTCATGACTGTTGGGAAGACCTCATGTTTGCATGGATTTTGGAAGTTTTTGGCAGTAAAATGAACTTCATTTAATTCCATTTTTCATGGGCTTTAAAATAATTTATTAGAGAAAGAGACAGAAATACAGTGATAGAAACAGAGAGACAGAAGGAGAGCTACCATCTGCTGGTTCACACAATCAAATGCCCACAATGGCTAGGGCTAGGGCTGGGCTGGGGCTGGAGCCAGGAACCCAGAATGCAGTCCAGGTCTCCCACGTAGGTGGCAGCAACCCAATTATTTGAGCCATCACAGATGCCGCCTGCCAGAGTCTGATGGGAAGTTGGATTCAGGAGCTGGACCCAGTGTTGAACCCGGGCACCCTGACCTGTGGCACTGGTGTCGTGACCACTAGGCTAAGTCATCCCATTCTGCACACACTTTCCATCACTGGCTTGTGGTTCCAGGGCTAGAACGTTGTCCAGCTGGGACCTAAATTCTCCCCTCTCTGGCTGCCAAGGTCATAGTTTTACAGGTGACATAAGAATGGAGGCTTTGAGCCAAGTTGGGGGAAGCAGGCTGAGATTCAGCCCAGTTAGATTCCACGCACCTCAGGCTGAAGGCATTAAAACAAGCTTTTAAGCGTGTTCTGGATGTTGGGGCAGAGAGAAAAATTGTTCGCATAATCCCTTCCCTCTGGTCCTCACTGAGGGGCTGCGGAAGCCCTTCAAGTCCTAGTCTCATAATTAATGTAATGAATATCTTCCTGCAAACAAGGAATCTTCAAAGGGTTACTGCTTGCAGACCAGCAGCCCTGACACACCATGTTTTCATCTGAACAAATTGCTGCTGATGTTGGGCCAGGCCCCGCTGCTATCTTGCTTGTGTTTAGAATCAGTCCATTGCCAGATTTGGCCAAAAGCTGCTAGAATTAAAAAGAGCCAAGGATTCAGACAGAGTCCATCTTTATGGGACCAAGAATGTGTCCACGGTCCTCAGGTGCCTTAGCACATAGCAGGTACTCTTTAAGTACTGCCTAAGCAAACAACAATGGTTCAAAAGTAATTTCATGTTAACATCATATGTATAACTTGAACCAAGAGTTAATGGTCTATCAACTAATACTTCCAGGTTTCCTACTTTATTTTGCAGCAAAAGTTTAAACTGACTTAAATAATAGAACGTTTTGACTATGTAACTGAAATGTCCAAAGATGTAGTAGCATTCAGGGAAGGGTTTGTCACCCAGGTATTGTGCCCAGCTCCTAGGAAATGTAAACCAAGCTGTATTTATAGTGCGGCCTGGTTTTGAGTCTGATGCTGTGGCTTGGTCAAGGATGATATCTTACAGACACACAGTCTGGTCTGAGATGGACTGCTCAGCTTTTTGTGGAGTTCTGAGCTGGAGATCAACAGAATTGAGGAATGTTGCAAGAGACAGTAGCGTGTTTCTAAGTGTGTTAACTTCAGAAAAGGTTGGTTAAGCTCCCTGGTCCTTGTTTCCCTCAACCATGAGCCTGAGACATAACTTCTGTCCTGCTTACCTACTGGGCTTGTCAAGAGGCTGAACTGAGAAATGTATCTGTCAGAACTCAACGTGAATGAGCAGCTATCATTGGTGATCCTGGGAATTAACCTATTATTATAAGTGATTTCTTTTTTTAAAAAACTTTTTAAATTTATTTTTTTGACAAGCAGAGTGGACAGTGAGAGAGAGAGAGAGACACGTCTTCCTTTGCCGTTGGTTCACCCTCCAACGGCCGCCGCGGCTGGCGTGCTACGGCTGGCGTACAGCGCTGACCCGAAGGCAGGAGCCAGGTGCTTCTCCTGGTCTCCCATGGGGTGCAGGGCCCAAGCACCTGGGCCATCCTCCACTGCACTCCCTGGCCACAGCTGAGAGCTGGCCTGGAAGAGGGGCAACCAGGACAGAATCCAGCGCCCCCACCGGGACTAGAACCCGGTGTGCCGGCGCTGCAGGCGGAGGATTAGCCTATTGAGCCACGGCGCTGGCCGATAAGTGATTTCTTCTAATAGGTGCTTAGGCAGATTCACTCACCCTTTATATGATAGATATGAATATATATATGTGTATATATATATGGATATGGATACATACATATACCCATGGAAATATATGTGTGGGTTTTATGAATATCTGTGGATATATCCCATTCTCTTCTATGCTAGAGTGATCTGTATGTATCACTCAGTCCCTTTGAAGTGTGGGAAAGCTCTGCCTATTCCTGACCCAGGGCCGGGGACCTAGTAAGCACCCACAGTGTCTGCTGGAGGAATGAATGGAAAGGGGAGAGAGCCCCAGAGGAGAGGCTGAAAAGAGTCTGAACCTGGACCCCGCTCGGACCTGTCTGTCTTGGATGGTTCAGTACCGCTCAGTCTTAGAGAAGGCTAGTGGCTGAGGTTTGGTTGAATTCTCGCCTGATGCCAGTCATCAGCAGAAGCCCCCAGAGTGCCTCCATGAACTAGGGCTTGTGGTAATCTGGGGGTTCAGAAAGAGATGAGGCCTCGTTCTGCTGGTAGAAATCTTCTGAGGATCCTTTTGACAACTGTTTAGGGCTGTTGAAGATGCTCATATGCTCTGAACAGCGGCTTCTCTCCTAGGGGCACTTCCCAGGACTGTAAAGAGACCGCTGTTCATGGGCACAGACGAATGTACACGCAACTGTTATTGCAGTGTCTCTACAAACTTAGGCCATGGAGATCCCATATCCGGGAAATCACAGTCTCTGGACTGGGGCTCAGTTGGCACTGTGTTTTTTTTTATTTTTTTATCATTATTTTTTACTTATTTATTTGAAAGACAGGGTCACAGAGGGAGGGAGGGAGGGACGGAGGTGGGGGGAGAGACAGACAGACAGACATATCTTCCATTTGCTGGTTCACTCCCCAAATGGCCACACTGGCTAGGGCTGGGCCAGGCCAAAGCCGGGAGCCTGGAACTCCATCTGGTTCTTCATGAAGGTGACAGGAGCTCATCTGCTTTCCCAGGTGCATTAGTAGGCATTTGGACTAGAAATAGAGCAGCTGGGACTTGAACTGGCACTCATATGGGATGTTGACATTGGGGGCGACAGCCTAACCTGTTGTGCTATGACACTGGCCCTGTCACTATGTTTTGAAACTCTCGGGTAATTCCAGTGTGCAGACTAGATTGGGAACCCCTGACCTAACTTTTCACTGTAAGGTAGGTAAACAGATTGTAGTAAACTTATTTATGAATTAACTTGCTGTAATTAAAGTGAATGAATGACACCAAAAGACTTATACGAGAATGTCTATAACAGCACTGTTGATAACGGCCCCAAATTGGAAACAACCTAAACATCCATCAAGAGTTCAGTAAATAAATCGCTGTGGAGTCATACAGTCGAATGCTCTGCAATGAGAACCAACAACTGTTTTACACGTGTGAATCTCACCAAACACGGCTTTGAGCACAAGTTAGACATGAAGGTGTTCAGAGTGTGGGAGTTTATCTATGCAATATTCTAGAAAACGGAGGCTGCAGCATTTTCTGTAAAGATTTTAAGGCTGCGAAGAGGTTGTTCTTTCTTGCTGCTCACCTCTGCCAACTTAGTGCAAGAACAGCCGTGGAAGATACAGGAACGAGTGTGGCTGTGTTCTGATAAAACTTGGTTTCTATGACCAGGTGGCAGGCTGCGTGTGATGGTTTGCTCTCCCCATTCAGGGTGGGCACCGTGAATGTGTGGTGGAGCCACCAGGACAGCTGTCACCCTGGGTGGAGGGCAGTGAGGGGAAGAAGCACGTGGCAGCTTCAGAGACAAAGAAATGTGTTTTCCTCCTTTCCTTCGGCTGCGGGTTATGTTGTCTTTACTTTGTGGAAATCATCATTCTGTGCATTTAGGAAGTGCACACTTTTCTGGGTGAAGCTCCCCAGTGTTAACTTTACATTAGAAGTGGAAAATATTTCTGAAAATAGGTGTATTGATTGTTTTAGTGACCCATTCATAAAATGTTCTATTTCTACCAAAAAATTTGCAGATTAATACTGTATGCCTGAAAGGGTTAATGTGCAAAAATGTAGGTTTTGGAAGCTATATTCAAATGTAAAACATACAAAAATATAGTGGGCTATTTGGGGACCATAAATAGGTTAGGATTTCTAGAGGAAACGAACCTTCAAGTTCAGCAGAGCAGATATGCTGAGGTAGGATGGGGGAGGAAGATGGGATGGGAGGATAAGCTGGAGTTTGATGTAATATCATCAGATTTTACTCATGGAGTATAAGGTGACTAAATGGGCTTTATCATGATATCCTATTTGTTCTTTGATGTATTTAAATATTCACTAATAATAGGAATAGGATAAGAAATGATACCTCTGTTTTCCAGGATGTATTTTTTCAAGACTTATATATTTATTTGAAAGGCAGAGTACAGAGGCAGAAGCAGAGAGAAAGAAATCTCCCATCTATTGGTTCACTCCCAAATGGCCACAATGGCTAGAGCTGGGTTGATCCAAAGACAGGAGCCAGGAGCTTCTTCCTGTTCTCCCACCTTGGGCCATTTTCCACTGCTTTCCCAGATGCATTAGCAGGGAGCTGGAATCAGAAGTGGAGCAGCTGGGACTCGAACTGGTGCCCACATGGGATGCCAGCACCACAAGCAGTGGCTTTGCCTGCTATGCTACAGTGCCAGCCCCCAGGATGTATGTTGTGAGCCCACGAGAGAAGGCGCTTCTATTTAATTAATTCATTTATTTCTAGAGCCTGATGCACAGTAGGTACTTGTGAAATATTGATTGAATACATGAATCAGATGCTCATGACCTGGGGCAGCTGGAGACTGATTAAAGACTAGGTTCAGTGTGGAAGCGTGGTGGGCAATTGAAGAAAAGGGGAATTGGCATCTGTCTAAAGACCCCACCCGGGATACAGACAGGAAGCCAGGCACTGCCCAGGTCCCTTGTGAGCCCTACCTGCAGAGGCACTGATTTTCCAGGCTGAGTGGCAGTAGCAAAGCCTTGGGAGAAATATTTCAAGGCTGATGCCTACTGTCCTTACTTGCCCTGTCCATCCTGACTGTGTCCAGGGAACACTGGGAGGATCCCTCCCCTGGCCTGCTCACCAGGGCTGTCTAGTAAATTCTGAATCCCTTGTCAGTAGCCAGGAAGCTGAGCTGGCCCCTGACTACAGATGGGGAAGGAGGTGATGGGTGAGACGGAGGCTGTGTTGGAGAGGCGGGCGGAACCCCACTCGACTCTTGGCGGGCTGCCCAGGCTTGAATGGGAGAGAGGTCTTCCCATGAAGCATGAGTCAGCCTCTGAGGCTTGGGGAAGGGGCGGGAGCAACGGTGGCCTAATTTGGTGCATAGCTGGGGAAGGCAAACGTCTCCCAGGGCACCGGGGATGCTGTCATTTAAAAAATTCATGACTCTCCTTACTCACCGTGTGCTGTCGCCTGTATCATCGCTCTTTAGGGGGTGCGAATACAAGGAGCCACGTGTCGTGCCTGATTATTTTTATGGTGGCCATTATTATGAATGCCATCCTTGTTATTGTTGCGGGTGGGTCTTTGATGCAATTAATCAGAGCAGCCCAGGTAAAGAAAATCCTGCAAAAACGGAGAATACATGGCAGAGCTCCTTGCCAGCTCAGTGTTCAGCTCAGTTTTAGTGGTACCCATGGGGTTGTTTCTATTTGATTTCTCTTTAGAGGATCGTTCATGGATCCTGGCCTGTTTTGCATTACATTTAGCCTACTTATTCCACAAAAACTTCTCCTGAGCATTGATTCTATGCCAGACACTGTTCTGGAGGCTGGGGATTTGGTGATGGATAAATTAGGTAAAGTCCCTGCTTTGTTGCAGTTGATGGCCTAGTGTGTGAGGGTGGAGGGGCAGGTGGAAGAAGCAAAAAAGAAGTGAATAGGAACGTTTCCGATAGTTGGAAGCACTAATACTAAAATGGCAGAAGGATGCACTAGCTAGAGTGTACCCTGGGAAGGCAGTGATTGGATTAGGACCTGAAAGAGGAGAATTGAACTGGCAGAGGGGAGGAGAGGTCTAGCCAAGGAAACCTCGGGTGCAAAGGTCGTGAGGCAGGAACGGAAGTTAGAGAAGTTCTGCAAGCCAATAGGAAGCCCGTGTGGTTGGAGCCACGGGTGAGCGGAGATGAGTGATTCATAATGGGGTGAGCAGTGAGGGAAGGACGGTGTCATAGAGACTCTGAGACTTCAGTGTGGAGTTTGGACTGCCACCTGGTCAGCGCTGTCCTGTAGAATTTTCTGGGGTGATGGAAGTGCTCATTGTGCGCTGTGTTGAATATGGCAGTCATCAACCGCATGAGACTTTTGGGCAATTGACATGTAGCTAGTGCAGTGAGAAACTGAATCCTTCATTGGAATCAGATTGGAATACCCACATGTAGCCGTAGGTATTCCACCACCTTCCCATCTGTAGTCAGGGGCCAGCTCAGCTTCCTGGCTACTGACAAGGGATTCAGAATTTACTAGACAGCCTTGGTGAGCAGGCCAGGGGAGGGATCCTCCCAGTGTTCCCTGGACACAGTCAGGATGGACAGGGCAAGTAAGGACAGTAGGCATCAGCCTTGAAATATTTCTCTCAAGGTTTTGCTACTGCCATTCAGCCTGGAAAATCAGTGCCTCTGCAGGTAGGGCTCACAAGGGACCTGGGCAGTGCCTGGCTTCCTGTCTGTATCCCGGGTATACCTACCATATAGGATAGTGCAGTTGTCATTGACCAGGAACCAGTGAGGGGCTTGGAGCAATGGGCGATATGATTATTATTTTTGGAGAATGGATTTTGTTGGCAAGAATAGATGCAGGAATCCATGTAGGAGGCTCTTGTTACATCCCATTCATTTTCCCTGAAGAGCCTGGCATCTGAGTTGTGTTCAAAGAAGGGTTTTCTTTCACTTCTTTTTTTTTCAAATTCCACTCTCCTTCCTGGAATGATATGGGATTGTGGTACAGGGGGCCATCTGGACTGAGTGGATTCCTTAAGGAAATAAGAAGGAGGCATGTGTATGTTACTCGGCTGGGCAGTCAATTCTAGTGCTCCTTGGAAAGTGGTGCTTTTTTTTTTTTCCCAAATATTTTTTTGTTTACTTGAAGGGGGGAGTGGAGAGAGAGAGTTAGAGAGATATCTTCCATCCACTGGTTCACTCCCCAAAAGGCTATAACAACCAGGTCTGGGCTAGGCCAAAGCCAGCAGCCTGGAACTCCATCTGGGACTCCCATATGGTTGGCAGGGCCTGTGTACTTGGGCCATCTTCCATTGCTTTTCCAGGTGCATTATCAGGGAGCTGGGTCGGAAGAACAGCAGCGAGCATTTGAACCAGTGCTCAGATGGGATGCTGGTGCTGCAGGGAGTGGCTTAACGTGCTGTACATGGAAAGTGCTTCTTGACTCCCAGAAAGATGCAGGAGTCAGTTAGGTCCATTTGGGCCATTGCAGGGTGAGGAGGACATTTTGGTTTCAGAGTGGAGACTCGCTACGAGACTACACAGGAAAAGACTAACTTACTCCACACCTCACCTTTCCTCCTGCAGACAAAATGCACTTAATAAAACCTGAAATTGTTAAGGGTAGTTGTCTTTTTCTGAGTGCTTGTGAGCTCAATAACATATGCGCATATAGCACCCTGAATCTTTGTAACCAGTCTACCTTTTAATGATCGATTCACATAAACTTTTGAGATGACTAATATCCCTATTAAGATCCTGCATGCGCCGTGGCTCAACAGGCTAATCCTCCGCCTTGCGGCGCTGGCACACCGGGTTCTAGTCCTGGTCAGGGCGCCGGATTCTGTCCCGGTTGCTCCTCTTCCAAGCCAGCTCTCTGCTGTGGCCTGGGAGTGCAGTGGAGGATGGCCCAGGTGCTTGGGCCCTGTACCCCATGGGAGACCAGGAGAAGCACCTGGCACCTGCCATCGGATCAGCATGGTGCACCAGCCGCGGCAGCCATTGGAGGGTGAACCAACGGCAAAGGAAGACCTTTCTCTCTGTCTCTCTCTCACTGTCCACTCTGCCTGTCAAAAAAAAAAAAAAAAAAAAAAAAAAAAAGATCCTGCATGTAGAGACAGTACTGGTTTGGGTAAGGTGGAAAGAGCCCTAGATTGGGACTTTTGAGGCCTGTGTTTTGGTTTTAGATTTACTCCATATTGACTGTGTGACCCTGTGAAAGGCTCTTGCCTTGCCCACATACTACTTGGAGAGGATAAAGTATTCCTCAAGAGCCCTCCGGATTCTGTTGCCTATGGCATAAAAGTGTGCTTGCTCTCCTTATAATGCACAAGGACCCTCAGGGTGTCATTGGAAGTGAAGTCCTGAGTGGAGGGTCTTCAGCAACCGCACAGCCAGGATTCCTTGGTGACAGGAGACACATTCTGGCTATCTGTAAGTGCCCCTGAAGTTAGACATGTCCCCATGAGTTGACTGGGCCATCAGCTTTTGCTTAGGGTGCAGCCACACCCACCTTCTATGTGCCTGGTGTCTCAGTGGTGGACATGTGAGTAGGAGCCTTGCAGAGCCATGTCTGACTCCCTGCATTCTCATCTGATGGGCTGTATTCCTGACTCTCAGAAGGACAAGAACCAGGCAGTTCCAGGGCTCCTTGTAGAATGGCAGTGAATGGCAGTGAAAAACTACCTAGTTTCTGTCCTTCATTCACAAGCTCATAATTCAAAGTCTGGGGGAGAAGCCCATGTTTGGACAACCTTGGGCCACTCCTTGTGCAGGAGCAGGCAGGGCATCTTAACTGATAATTGCACTAACGTTATATCCAGTGGAAGAGAGTGAGTTCCCTAAAGGAAATTGATGTTCTTACAAAAGAAGGGGACAAGGCCACCAGACAGCAAACATAACCAACTTCTGAAAACGTGAGTGCGATGTATATATAAGCCATATGTCACACGTGATTTCCAATTCTAAGTGAAATCTTTATTAATAACAACATTCAGTTCAATTTGAAAATAATCTTGAACTTGGAATGATCTCTGTCTGCGTCTCCATCTTTATTTAATCTACCTATATTTGTCTACACCTGTATTATCTGTATTTTGCTTATACCTATCTCTTTATATACACTTTCTGGGTTGCTATGGAATAATCGGAGATTCTGACATTTGTATTTTGTTAATCTACATGTTCAAAAGTTCAGTTTATTCATTCATCAACCCAACAGATATCTGTTGAGTATTTATTGTGGCCAGACACTGTACTTATTGCTCTGAAATTGTATAGGATATATTGTAATTGTATAAGATACATTCTCTGCTCTTAGTTTTTGGTTAAGTGTGTGTTGTTATTTTTTATTGATAATTCCACTAAAATTGTGTGCAGTAGAAGAGAGGTAGCTCACACACAGCTCTTACCATCACATGAATGAATTGTTATGGGGAGAGACTCAGAATATAGAGGTATCGCCTCTGTTAGAATAGTTGTGCTTATAGTTGTGTTTATGGATTAATAGAAATAGTTAAGTGGCAATAAAAGGCATTCTGGAATTAGTAACAGGCCAAAATACAGACATTCTGCACTCGGTTGACCTCATCAGGAATTGGTGAGGTTAGTGTAGGAATTTTGAGACAAGGGACAGGCAGGTGATGATGGATGATGACCCTGATACTTGGCGAGATTCTCAGTCATCCTCAAGGGACATGAAGTCACACTCAGTGACCTGAGTTATAAAGAAAGATAATAGCTTCATTTATGTGAGCAGCATTTGGGGCAATGAACACTAAAGCAATAGAAATTTCCAGTTAAACTTTAATTTATCAGCAAATTTGATGAGCCGGCGCATCCCAACTAATCAAAGTTTTACTGTGATTCTCAATTAGTTTCACTTGGCAACATGTTGGCCCCAATCTTCAGTTGTCTGCAAATCTTGCTTTGCCGTCCCCACTGATTGCCCTAGGAGGAGAAACTCATTAATTTTGTGTGGTCCTTCAGATTTTCTCCTGTCCTGTTGTGGCCGTTGTCATGTGTGTGTCGACTTTACCTGGCAAAGTCTGAGATGGAGGGTCCCTTGCCAAATTATTGTTATTGTACTACCATTGCAACTGGATTACAGAGATTTGACAAGAAGCTTAATTCCTTTGGAGTTCAGCTGCCCTAGCTATTTAGACCAAAAATACTTTCCCCATTTTCAGAATCTCTCTGAATCATTCCAGGTGTGCTGGGTTGAGGGCAGTGGAAGGTAACAGAGGGGCTCCAGGCAGGTGAGCGCTACAGTGGAAAATAGCCTAAATCAGGATTAAGAATCTGTCTGCCCTGCTTTCGGGCATGGTGTGGCCTAGGCTGTTGCCCTAAGTAGAGAAATGAAGCCGCATGGTGGAGACAGGCAGTCAGTTTGGGGACCTCGGAGAACGGCTGGAGGTAAGCCAGGGAAGGTTTCTAGAAAGAGGTGACATTTAAGATGATCCAAAAGAACATTGAGGGTTGCATAGTTTCATAGTAAGAGAACACGGTGAGTTGCATGGGCAGAAAAAGGGATCCGCGCAAGCAGAAAGCACCTCCCAAGGCTCTGAAAGTTGGGCTTCTCTCCCTGACTTGATTTCCACGGACGTGGGAGAGGAGGCCTTTAAGAGCCTCTAGCTGACTCACTGCATTTTGTTCCCCATGTCTTAGGGTCTGGCGGTATTCCAGATAGGGGATGGGTTCCTGGGTGGATGCTGTTATAGCAGTCACTGGGGATACATAAGTGAAAGGGATGACTCCTGCTTCTGGGGAATTCATGACAGTGGGAAGCATTGGTGGAGAACACAGTCCAGCATGGTGAGATCAGGTAAGGCATCCTGGGAACTGACAGGCGAGCACAGTTGTGGAGAATGAGAGGGAGCCAATGGGTAAATAAGGGTGGGAGAGGAGGGGTAGGGTGTTTGCAGAGGGCTGAGCAGGTGCAAAGACAGATGTGATAGAGAGCAAGAGTGAGAGAGAGCTTGGAAACGGGCCGACAACACCGCAAAAGGATGCTTCTCCAGGAAAATACAATGGGAGCTTGCACTTGGCCCATGTAGTTCATCATAACCAAACATGGCACCATCGCCTTGGTACCAGGACCGTTGGACTGTTCACTGTTTATTCTGGAACAAACAAGTGTGACTTGTGGTTCCCCTTGGGAAACACTTTCTCAGTGCCCCCAATTTCATCAAATGATCATCGCGGTTTACAAAGACAAGGAAGAGTACTGCTCTTGTTGATGTTGATGGTGACGGTAACTGACATCTGAGTATTATTTGAAGCCCTCAGAATTTAATTATGCTCCATGTACATGGTACACAATTTGAAATACTAGGCAGTGAGTGTGTTAAAACCCCAGACCAAGTGCCAAAAAGCCACCTCCATAAGAAAACCTATAAACAATGATTAAAAGCAACAGTATTTGTTTCCAGAGTAAGCTGCTTAATTTCTTTATTTATTTGACAGACTTAGACAGTGAGGGAGAGAGACAGAAAGGTCTTCCTTCCGTTGGTTCACCCCCAAAATGGCTGCCACGGCCAGAGTTATGCTGATTTGAAGCTGGGAGCCAGGTACTTCTTCCTGGTCTCCCACACAGGTGCAGGTGCCCAAGCACTTGGGCCATCCTCCACTGCCCTCCCGGGCCACAGCAGAGAGCTGGACTGGAAGAGGAGCAACCGGCACTAGACCCTGGTGCCCATATGGGATGCTGGTGCTGCAGGCAGAGGATTAGCCAAGTGAGCAACAGTGCTGGCCCCGCTGCTTAATTTCTAATGTGAGTGATGTTCTTAACAGTCCTGGAGGAAGAGTCTCTTTCCTTCAGCACCCTTGGGTGGGGAGACAGTTTGAGATCATTGTAGA
This sequence comes from Sylvilagus floridanus, assembly GCA_949820135.1. Taxonomy (NCBI): domain Eukaryota; kingdom Metazoa; phylum Chordata; class Mammalia; order Lagomorpha; family Leporidae; genus Sylvilagus; species Sylvilagus floridanus. The sequence continues at coordinate 38,805,318 of OX463234.1, read as the reverse complement.
ATATTTGGCTTTTATGTTTAAGGGGGTGAGAAATTTTCTTAATTTTCTTTTCAATTTGTTTTCTTCCCATCAAAATGTAACAGAACCGTCTCATTAAAAAAATGGGTTGGTGAGTGACGGGAGGAATGGATGGAAGGATGGATGTGTGTGGGAGGAAATACATCCAAGCATTAATTGTAGAATGTAGGTGGTGTGTGTGTCTTCACTGTTCTATTCTTTCACAGTTTCCATATGTTGGAAACTTTCCATAATAAAATGTTAAGGGATAAAACAGGGAATCATGGTGTCTTTGATTTATGGGATGGTTCTTGATCCGCTTTGAGGATCCAGGTACCTGACTACTAACTTTGACTCCTCTCCCCTCATGAATGCCACTCATGGTCACCAAGACCTGCAGACTCTACACTGCATTAAATCTTTTTTTCTTTCTAAAGACAAGAGTGACAGAGAGGGAGAGACAGAGATCTTCCATCTGCTAGTTCACTTCCCATATGGCCACATTGCCCAGCTCTGGGCCAGGCTGAAGCCAGGAGCTTCTTCCAAGTCTCCCAAGTGGGTAGCAGGGGCAAAAGGGCTTAGGCCATCTTCCACTGCTTTTTTCAGGCCATCAGCAGGAAGCTGAGTGGGAAGTGAGCAGCCAGGACACAGACTGGTGCCCATATGGGATGCTGGTATTGCAGGTGGCTGCTTAACCTACTGCTGGTTCCAACATGAAATCTTCAGAAAGCACTGACTCCTTGACTGTCCCCATAGCTCTCTTGTCCATCAGTTCTTGCCGGGGTTATAGCCACACCTCCTTCCTGATCATTGCCTGATCTCTGGCTGACAGATCTGCCATGCTGCTGCCAAAGAATCCTCTAGTTATGCCATAACCATCTTTTGAGTATTTATCATATGCAAGATATTGTGCTAGTACTAGATATTTGCTCAGGTACACAAAACTGGCTGATCACACTTTGATTCATAACACACTCCCGTTCTTCCATGCAGCACTTGCTTTTGTCTAGCTAATTATGTTTAATACAGTTAATTATTTCTAATAATGTAATAGGCACCTGGGAGCCCAGACTCCAAAACAAAGCTGGAATATTGACAGTATGATGCATCTAACCATATGGTTTTCTACCTGGCTCATCATTTACTTGGTTTTCTTTTGATGTATTTGTTGTTTAATTATATTGTTAAACATATATGTTTCTCTTTTGCCTTTCATTTTGTGACATGTATATTGTGTATCATGCTATATCTCATCTTGTGGAATTCCCTTCCTCCATCTCATCCTGCTTCACACTCATATCAGACAAGGCTGGTATCATCAAGGGACCACACTTTGAGTAGGGTCTGTAGACTTTGAATTCTGTTTTTATGAGTGCAATTTCTCTTTAGATTTAGTTGCAGCTCTTCTTCAAGGCCAGTGTCAAATTTGATGAGGGCAATTGATCACCTGCATCTCTGTGTCTTTTACCAGCTCTTTTCTCTCTTTTAGATAATTTGTATAAAAATGTTTTCAATGTGAGACCTTCTATGGCAAATATTTGAGGTCTTCAATGTCTGAAAATATTTTTTATCATACCTCTATATTTTAATGACAGCTGAATTGGATATAACATCTTAAGTTCTATTTTTTCATTTAATTTTTTAACAGCATTACTTGATGTATTCTTAATTCTAGTACTGCTGATGAAAAACCCTTAGTGCTTTTTCCTTTTTAAGAATAGGGATCTGCTCACTTTTACTAGAAGCTTCTGGAATTTCTTCTTAGTTTTTGATAATTTTCTTTCTTTTTCTATGGTGTCTAGATGTGGGTTTTTACTCATTTCTCCTCTTTGGAACTTTTGTAAATCCTGAGAAGTTGATATCTATTATTTCCTGAAATAACTATGCCTTCTAGTTTCATATCTGTTTATGGGAATCTGATTATTCTAATGTTAGTGATTTTCTATCCTTCATGTCATTTAGCTTTCTAAGTTTTTTTTTTCTATTTTTTGGTTGTTTATTCTTCATTCTGATTGATTTCCTGAATCTTCTAATGGATTATTCTTTAGCTGTATCCATTCTGTGTCCACTTATCCATTCATTGTGTTCTTTATTTCAGCCATTACATTTGAAATGTCTGATAGGGCAACTTGACTCTTTAATTTCTTCTACTTATTTTACATTGTTAATGTCTTCCTTTATCTCTTTAATATATTTAATAAGGCAAAACGTTCGATTCCACTTGTTATAATATTTTTGTTTCTGTTGGAGTCTGTAGTGCACGGTGCTGTTTTTCTCTGGGAGTGCTTGTGTTCTCCAAGTGTCTTACTGTATTGGGTTGTGACCTCCATCTTACCGTGGAGGTATCAGGCTACTCTTCTGGGCAGTGTAAATGGACTGTGGCCAGACTTCCAGATCAGCCCAAGTGAGCTTAGGGGGCAGGAAGTAGATGAGCCCTGGGACAGAGAGCCCCAGATACTGGAGCTCACAGTCTGACACTCCACACTCAGAGCCTTGCTCTTGCCCTGATTCCCTCATGCCTGGCAGCACCTGGACCCCAGGGCTCCAGGGCAGTAGTGGGGAGTGCAAGGGCCGAACTCCTGCAGGCTCCCCTTCCAGCGTATCCTCAGAGCCACGCTGGGCTTTGCCTCGGCTCTGAGTCATCGCCCGTGCATCCAAGAACAGCCCCCGGCCACTCTAGCAGTCCCCACAGGGCTTCTGCTTTGCCACCAGGTCCTTCAAGGATGCACCGGGTGGAGGGAGGTGGTGGTCGAGCGAGCTGAACACATTGCTCAGAAACAAGGCTGGCAGTCTTGACTTTCACTCTGCTGGGTCTTTCTTGGGGCTGCATTGTGTCCCTGTCTCCCTCCATATACATGTGGCATTGTCAGCCCCCAGAATGTCCCAGTGGGACGGTGTTTGGAGCCAGACTCTTTACAAATGCCACCTGGGTGGCTGCTGTCCAATAAGAAGTAGAGATGAAGACACAGAGACACAGACATTCACAGAAGGGAGAGAGTAAGGAGACTCAGCCCTCTACACACAAGGAGGGTGGCCCCAGAAGGAGCCAGTCCCAAGATAGCTTCATCTTCCAGCCCTGGAATAAGTTTCTGTTGTTTAAGCCACTCAGTCTGTGGCGCTTTTTTTTTTTTTTTAACTTTTATTTAATGAATATAAATTTCTAAAGTACAGCTTATGGATTACAATGGCTCCCCCCCCATAGCTTCCCTCCCACCTGCAACCCTCCCCTCTCCCACTCCCTCTCCCATTCCGTACACAAGGGAGAGGGAGGGAAAGAGAGAGAGAGAGGTGTCTTCTATCTGCTAGTTCATTCCTGAAATGGCCAAAACAGCTGGGGCTGGGCCAAGCTGAAGCCAGGAGCCAGGAACTCCACGTGGGTCTCCATCATGGGCAGCAGGGGCCCAGACACTTGGGCTGTCTTATGGTGCCTTCCCAGGCAAATTAGTAGGGAGTTGCATCAGAAGCAGAGCAGCCGCTCTGAATGGCATGCTGGCATCACAGATGGAGGCTTGACTTGCTGTGCCACAGTGCTGGCCCAGTCTCTGGTTCTTCACTCTAGCAGCCTGGCAGGCTAACACAATCTCTCTTTCCCAAGGGGAGCCCTGCACAGACCCTCAACTGCTTAACACCTCTCAATGCTCCCCACCAGTTTCCAGACTATACTTAGACTTGTTGCGTGATTACCGTATGCCACGGACTGTCTTTAAAAATAAATTTTAAATTGATATGTAATGTACACATTTATGGGATACTGTTTACCATATGATTAAAAAAATATTTATCTTGTTTTCCTTGCAGGGAGATAGAAAGCAAAACCCGCAAATCAATGAATGGTTCATTCCCTAAATGTTCAGGAGCCAAGAACTCAGCCCAGGTCTCCCACGTGGGTGGCAGGGTCCAAGTACAGGAACCATCACCTGCTCCTTCCCAGGGTGTACATCAGCAGGAAGCTGTAACAGGAGCAAAGCCAGGACATGAACCCAGCTACTCCAGTATGCTATGTGGACATCCCAAGCAGTGTCTATTTTTTTTTTTTTTTTGAGATTTATTTATTTGAAAGTCAGAGTTACAGAGAGAGGGAGAGGGAAAGAGAGAAAGGGAGAGAGAATGAATCTATCTCCCATCTGTTGGTTCACTCCCCAAATGGCTGTAACAGCCAGGAGCTGGGAGCCACAAGCTTCATCTAGGTCTCCCACGTGGGTACAGGGGCCCAGGTCCTTGGCCATCTTCTGCTGCCTTTCCCAGGCCATTAGCAGGGAGCTGGATCGGAAGTGGAGCTGCTGGGGCATGAACTGGCACCCACATGGATGCTGTTGTCTCAGGAGGCAGCATTGCCTGCTACACCACAACATTGCTCCCCACCCCAGCAGTGCAACAGTGTCTTAATCTCTACACCAAAAACCCACCCCCCTGTGATCTCCCAGTACATGTTTACATTGTTATGATGAAAGCCATCCATCTCCTCATACATTTAACAATTCCTAGTGGTGAGAACATTCAAAACCCTTTGTTCTAGTTTGCTTGAAAAAGTTCAAGGAAAAACAGAATTAAAAGGTAAACTCAGTTTTAATTGTATGTAAAAATTTTTAAAATCCATGCATAGTTCTTGATAATATGCATTTTCCACAAACTTATTGATGCCTCCTTGTCTACAGTGCATTAGTGCTGTCTGCAGTGATTCTACTGGAGGCCCTGTTTTACAAATGGGGAAACTGAGGCGCAGAGAGAGCAAGAGACTTGCTCAGCATCTCAGAACCAATTGCCTCCAGGGCTCACAGCTTAACTGCTAGATTTGGCCATCCAATGTGGTGGCCAGGAGTCATGTGTGACCACTTACATTTGAACTGATTACAATTAAATAAAATTAGATTCAGTTTCTCAGTCACATTAGCCGTAAGCCAGGTGCACAACTCGTGACAGCCTACGGGGACGTAGAGTGAGAGCATTTCCTTCTCTGGGGGTTCTGTTGGACAGATTATATTGTCTCTCATGAAAAGGATCGCACTTCTTTCTGAGCACAGAAAGTCATACATGGCCTGGCCCTTGCTTACCCTTTGACTCTCGTGTTCTGGCACACCCCTTCCCATCCTCTGCCTGACCATTTTACCCACGTCCCCAAAGCTCCTGAGTAAAGTATGCATTCTGCTTTCTTGACATAGATCACAACTACTCAGCTATGTAGACTGGGTTCACGCACCCTCCCCTGACTCGCTAGGCCAGACCAGGTGCCCTTTCTCTGCGGGACTGCAAACCCCTTGTTTCTTTCAACCACAGCTCTTCTTTGGCTGGTTGCCAGTGGTTCACTGTCAGTCTGTTCTAGACATAGTGAGCTCTTCAGGACAGGTATAGACTCTTGATCTCTGATGCCTGGTGACTGGCAAGAATGAGATACAGGTAACCCATCAAGAAACATTGTACAAATAAATGAAGTCTGAATAGGCACCTACCATGTTCCCTCCTCATACACCCACTTTATAGAGAAGTTGCCGGCTCAGGGACAACCTGCTGCAATTAACAAAGCTGATATGTTGCCTATCATCGTAAATGAAGAGAAGTCTATCAGATCCTTTCATTTGAGAATTGACACACTCTTGTTGGGTGACACTGGATACCACTGAATGTAATTATGGATAAGGATGGGTTCAAGTTTCTCCTCCTGGTACTTTCCTCTGGGTGCCAATTAGAACCAAGTTTGGGGTGGCTTTTTTTCCACTGGGCAAATCTCCTGAGATAGGAAACACTAGCCTGCAGAGATCAGCATTCAAAACACTATAGACCCAGAGGCAGAAGCTGAGACAGCACGTGCAGCTGGTGGGAAGAGGTCGTGGTTGGGAGGCCGTGTTTTGCATCTGAATTTTGCAACTTTCATGCTGTGGGAGCTTGGAAAATTTCTTTAACCTCTTGAAGCATCAATTTCCCTGTCGGAGAAATGTTTGTAGCTCAGAGAGGTTCTTTGTGGGTGAACTGTGAGATAATGCAGGAAAAGTATTCACACAGGGGGGCTCTCAGAAAGCACGTTTGAAACTACAGAGTCGAAGAAGAGAGAGTTTGGTTTTAACTTTCTAGTTATTCACCCTTTTCAGGTCTGGCCTCTACCCCTGATTCTTCCAACTCAAGTTCCCTTTAGCTCACACCTGTTTGAATGGGTTTCTGTTGGTTGAATTCAAATGGCCTGTGATTGAGATAATTAGTGTCTCTTGACTCCTGCCCTTGGCTCTTGTTCATGACTCCCATATTGGAGCCCGTTCTCTCTGGCTGTTGATTGTTCTTTTTTGAAAATTTAAATACTTGATAATTAACAGTGTTTTCAGAATGGAGTCCATCTGGGACTCTACACATGCGACTCAGCCTTCTTGTATCCTTGGTTTCTGCTAGCCCCGGGCCTCTGGCCTTCCTACCAGTGTTCCCTCGTCACTCCATTGCCAAAACACCGATTCCCATCTCTTAAAGCTTTCTCAGTATTGGCGCCTCTGGCATCAAGGAAATGAACAGAAGTACTGAGCGGCAGAAAGAGATGAAGGGCACATTCAGGATCTGCCACGGTAAAAATTGAAGCCCTGTAACGTATTCAATCATCTTCCGTGTAGAGGAGTTTCCATTACATCCCAGCTGCCTTTTATTTTGTCCCCAAATATGAGCTCAATTTGCTGAAGTTCTGGGGACAAATTCTCTCTTATTCGCTGGTTGCCGTATGAGTAGGGCTGAAGATGAATGCCCAAGTGACTCGGCCGCGTCTCCTTGTTTCTACAGAAGTGGAAGATAGGGTACTCTCCTTGGGTTAGAGCCATGGTTAAGTCATGGGCTCTTGTAAACGGTCCTGAAGTTGTTTTCAGAATATCAGAAAAGACATTTTTCTCCTGAGTCGGGAAGGAATTGGCTTGGGGGTATTTAAATCCTGGATTCTGGCAAGTGCTCCTGGTGGGCCCCTACCGGTACGTTGTCTGGATTACCCCTGATTTCTATGACGTCTTCCGTGGTCTTTGTCTTTTGTCGTTTGCTGCTGCAACTCTCATTTGGGGAATCCTCCGGACTGCTGGAGCCGATCTACCTGGGAGTGCATGGGCCCTGCAGTGGCTGACGGTGCGGGCCTATGAGAGTCCGGCTCGCTGGCCTCCAGCTGTTACAAACTCTGAAGCACAGCTCTCCCTCCATAGCTCCCAGGGGATCCCCATGAGGCTGGGATGGGCCCTCAACTCTCCCCTTCCTTGTCCTGCTTCCCTCACCACTTCAGTTACTCCTGGGTGTGCTTCCTGAGTGATATGTGCTCATTCCATGACCTGCCTGTGGATTCTCATCTTGGATCTGCTTCTGGGTCCTGTTTGTATTGGAAGGGAGTGGTGGTGTTTGTACATATTTCAAAGCATCTTGGTTAAATATATACAATTTTTATTCATTCATTAAATAAATAAATGAATAAAAGGAGGTGGTATTGGGTTGAAGTGGGTATTGGAAAGAACATAAGATCTGGAATCTGGTGGACCTGATATTGGAATTTCACTGTTTCTGTCTACCCTGGAATCCTTTTCCAAGTTTCTTACAGTTGTTGAGACCTGGCTTGTGCATCTGTAAAATGGGAAGATGCTGGCATTCTTGAAAAGTGTTGCAGTGTTAGCCACATCACATGTTCTATTTGGAATTGAAGGGGTTAAGAATAGAGGCAAAGAGATCACCTAGAAGTGAACCTAACAGGAGAGATGTGGCGCTCACGAGCAGGTGCCCCATTCTAAGAAGTCTTGTGGTCATCATTTGCATGAAGGGGACCTTGAGAAACCTGTGGAAAAGTGGAGTTGCAAGGTAAGTGGAGGGGTTGTTTGGCCTAGCAGTTAAGACACGTGTGTCCCACAGTGGAAGACCTGGGCCTGATGGCTCGTTCTGGTTTCAGCTCCCGACTCCAGCTTCCTGCTGATGCACGCTGTGGGAGGCAGCAGGTGATGGCTCAAGTAATTGGGTCTCTGCCACACATGTGGGAAGCCTGGACTGAGTTCCTGACTGCTGGTTTTGACCCCAACTAGGGTCTGGCTGGCATTTGGGAGGTGAACCAGCAGATGAGAGCCTTCTCTGTCTCTCTGCCTCTGAGACAGATAAATAAATACAAATTTTTAAAAGAGAAAAGTTTATTTTAGTACAAAAAATTTTGAAATTCATGGATTTTTTTCCTAACACACATGATTCTAAAGACCTCTCACATTTCCTCCCTAACTCAAGGTTGTGGCTAAAATGCAGCAGGGGTTGTGAACAAAGCCACTCCCCCACCTAGGTCTCCTCCAGTCCCACTATTACCATATTTGTGATCCCTATTCTTTGACTGTCTTAAGCTTCGGCTTCCAACAGCCAGCGCCAGCAATGCTCTGGCAGAGCACCTGTCTGAGTGATTGGTCCGTAGCTGCACTAGATTGCTAAATATTTGTCTAACACCCCTTCAAGCAGCCACACCTAGGGTTACAGAGCAGCCTGTACGTGTATGTGTTTGTGCTTGGAGTTGAGAATAGCGGTGGCCTGGCTCAAATTCACCATGTACTGACGGCACAGCTCCCAGACATCACAATATTCCCCCTGTGCAACTGTCTGTCTGAATGTCCACACTCATGCCAGGGAAAAGAAATGGCCTCTGTTGGAGATCACTACAAGAACATGGGTCTTTCAGCTTGAGGATCACCCACAATGCCTTGAGGGAGCCTCTGAGCATGTAGATGTTCAGGGGGAACAGTCCCAGAGAAAACACCTGTCCCTTGTCTGCTCTGCTAGGTGAGGCCAGGCAAGTGTGCAGGTATCCATTCCTTGTTCATCCTCAGAGAATCCTGCCCTGCCCTTGGCTATTTCCTAACCAGCTTTTCCTCTTGTTAAAAGTCTGTCTGCCTGCCTTCCTCCCTCCTCTTTTTCCTACTTTCTTCCTATTTTCTTGTGTGTGTGTGTGGCGGGGGGAGATAAGGAGAGTAATTTGGACTTAGCTTTCCACTTAGTAGAAGAATGAGTTACTCTTTGAAGTCGTGAGTCTCGCGTTTTCTGAGTAGGTAGTTGACACAACGGAAGTGTCCATCCTGATTGACACAGTGGAAGTCTGATCCCGAGAATATTTTCCTTTGGAGCTGTGTGGTGAGGCTGACAGGGACTCCAGGCGCAGCGAGGTGATGAGCTCTGAGGTCTTCCCAGCAGAGATCCTGGAGGGAAGAGCTTAATCCCACCCGCTCCTGGCCCACAGAACCAGACTGTCTTTGAAGAGTCACACATCTGGTCACCCAGATCACACCAGGTACCAGCTACGGTTCTAGCGTTTTCTCTTAGTTCTGACTAGCACTCAGCAAAGGAGAAGCTCTAGTGTGATCCCTGATTTACAGATGAAAATACTGAGATTTAGAGAAGGAAAGGAAACGGTCCAGGTTCCCTTGGCTTGCAAGGTCTGGAGTTAAACCCTGATAGCGTCACTTTAGGACCCCAGCGCTTGGCCAAGTGCTTCCTCTTCTCATTGGGTGTGATCATTCTTGGATGAGCTGCATCTGCCTCCTTCCACATCTGCCTTTGCCGCTCAGTTCTGAGCAACTTTGGTTCAAGGGACTTTTTCCTGCTCAACTCCTTATTCCCAGCTCCTCGCCAGGACCTGGCACAGGTCCTGGAGGAGAGAAGCGAGAACTGTGGTTGGAAGCTCCGTGCTGAGCGCTGGAACATCCAGGAAGCCTTCATGGGGCTCAACAGTGGCTGTCTTTCATCCTTTCTGCGTCTGTCCTCTGACCCAGACCATATGTAAAGTTTCGAAAGGACACATTCTTCTCAGAGGAAGATTCTAATTTTGTATTTGGAGTGACTTAAAAACCCAGAGCTGCCATTTTGTCAAGTACTTCCTCGATGGTGTGAGGAACCAGACTTCACATCTGACATCTGGGAGGTTCTGTCATCCACCTCGTGTAGATGCAGACATGGGGGCTTTGATCCGGGGAGTAAGTAACTTGCCCTGGCTTACAATTGCTGCCAAGTAGTGGAGCCAGAATTCACCTGTAGGGAGCAGTGTGCAGTGTTTTTATTCCTAGACACTATACAGTATTTGGTTTCTCTAAATACATCGATGTCAGAGACCTAAGGAGGAAAAGGGACTCACAGAGGAAGACCACAAGAAGCCAGGTCTCCATGTTCTTTCTTTACATCCCACTGGCAGCACTCACAATCCTCTTGGATTCTCCTCCAATGAGCTGAGACTCCTAGCTCTCCTGGCTCCAGTCCGGGTGGTCCACAGCATGCACAGGACCACTTGCAGGTCAGCTGTCCCAGGCCTCTGGGAAGCCCCTTCATTGGGAAATCTGACCTGTTTGGTAGGTAAACTGTTCTTGGCTGTTGACTTATTAATTCTCCTCACTTGAAGTTCTCTCACCCTTCTCTCCAGTTCCAATAACTTTCGCCCACCGGTCTTCCCCTTCTGCCAGGTGGATTTTCAGCCCTTAGTTCTACTACTAACAGAGTTCTTTCCAGTGCCAAAGCCTCAGCCATCAGGATTCATTCGTTCTTAGAAAGGCTCCCTCCTCAGAGAAGACAGACAAGCTCCTTCTGCCTTGGTATTTTATATACATTTTTTCTTTTAAAGAAAAAAAAATAATTGAAAGCTGGTCCCTGTCAGTAGTAACTATCCATTAACTGAATGTTTCTGACCTACCTGGCTCCTGGCTAAGCATCCCACATGTGGTATCCCATGCACTCCTCGTCCTGTTTATAGCAGGCACAAAGCTACGCTTAATTTGTAGTAGTCGGTGACTAGGGGGCTAAGAATGTGTAAGAGCTACAGAGTGGCACTGCTGGAACGTAAAACCATGTTTTCCAGTCTAGAAATCCATTCTCTGGACTTTCTAGACCCAATGGATGTTTCGAAAAGCGAATTGAAAACTACTTTTTATACTAATATCTAGAGATAATTGCAATGCGCATTTGCTGTTTTCTGAGAATGCCTGGCTGCTTAAAGAGTTTTACTTTTTGCTGTATCACATACCACTTTATGATGATTAGGTTTTCATGTCATTAAATACTTGTTAAAACCAACATGTTCAATGAATACATAATATTCCATCATATTGACAGATCATAAATTATTTAGCCGCTTTGTTATACTTGGGTACTTCTTGGTTTAAAAGTTTCTATTCTCAGATCAGTCTTTCTCACTGTAGCTTTTGGCAGCCATGGCACATGTGGCAGCGTCTGAAGATAATTTTGATGGTGGTGGTGGTGGTGGTGGGGGGGAGTAGATAGGGTTAAGAACAAGGTCCCACCCTCGGCAGGAAGTACTTCCCTGGGTAGAAGCCTGAGAGTGCATCACAGAGCAAGTGCCTTTTCTTCTGGTCTTTTTGGTCTCTGCCACAGAAGGGAGCTGACAAAGGGGACGTCACCACTTGGAAAGGGACGCAGTAAGATACCCATGTGGTACCACCTCTGCAGGTCTGAGGCCTGTCATCTTCAGAAGTCGATCTGTGGCCAGTGTGGCTACCCTGCCAGGCAGAAGATCAAGTGTGACTGGAGTGCCAAGGCCCGAGAATAAAATACTACTGGGACTGCTTGTATGAGGCTACCAAGAAGATTGTATACCGCAGAGTCAGGCACAGATTCCGTGAAAGAATGACACCTAAATCCGGGAGGGCAGCTGTTGCGGGATTCAGTTCATCTTGAGAATTTCAGCAATTAGGCACACAGTAGATGTTCTAGTTTTAAAATAGAAAAGTAACTGGGTGGGTGGTGTAGGTGGTACATGTGCTACTATCATCCAGTGAGTAGAGGCCATTAAATACCCTACAGTGGACAGACCATTCCCCCGCCACAAAACGGATGGTCCGACTCTGAAAGTCCGTAATGCCACCATTAAGAAACCCCGTTCCTAAACAAACCGTCATGGTGAACGTCTTTGAACATTAAACTGAACATGCTTGGTAGGTGGCTCTTCTGTGGTTTTCTCAGGGTTGATTTCTAGAAGGGAGATTACTCAAGGATTATAACCTCTTTGGAGGAGCTTAAGACACAGTATCCAGTTGCTTTCTAGAAATGTAGAAATCTCATTCTTTCACCCTACTCTAGCATAAAAAAAATCATTGTCATAATCCTTTGTTAATTTGAAATCAAAAGCCCTGCTCTCTTGTTTTAATTTGCATTTTCTTTGATTGTTAAGGCATTGAGTACCTTTTCATATGCTTATTAGTTGTTTGTATTTCCTTTCCTGTGAATTATTAGCTCCTGTCCTTAACCTATTTTTCTACTGAAGTTTTAGTGGGTTTTAATGGATTGGTGGAAAAGTTTTACCTTTCAAACTTTTAAAAAATTTTTGTATTTCAAAGGCAACTCAGAACATACATTTTTGACTCATTATGCATAACTTACTAAATAATGTTTGGTAAGAGCTGTCTAGTAGGATGATTATGGGTTTTTTGGAGCTTTTCCCCTGTCAGATGTAGAGAGGTCATTGAAAGTTGATCATATTCTTTGAAGATAAAAACGCCTTCACCAGGGTGTAAACAAACGTCCCATTTTACTGAAGAGAAGGCGATGAAAGTGTCTGAAGTTTGGAGTGTGAATTGAAAACAGAGAACCAAGAAGTTCAGGCGTGTTCTCAAACTGACAGAGCCTCCGTCTCAGGCTCAGAAAAAAAGTTCTTGTAATCGCTGAATAATTACTCAATTAACGTCACTCTGTTCATTGCTCTTTCAGAGTGGGCTGGAAGAGAGGAAGGTGAGCTGCGTCAATCTTCCCTTTGGAGAAATTCAGAACAGTACAGTTTTGAGAGTTGCAATGGATTTTAGATGTCACCCAAGCCCATGTGCCCAAAAGCATCTATCACGTATCACCAGTATTACCTGAGATTGTAGATGGACGTTGATGGAATTTTTTTCTGTTTAGTAATTTTGCTTTTATTTTAGTGCACCTTAAAATACCTACCATTCGTTTATTCCTCCCATCATGCATGGGTATTATTGCTTAGGATAGAAGTAAAGGAGACTTGAAATTTGAAAAGTCATCTGCAACAAGTGCATCAGTGTCTAGAAGAGTGCCTGGTGCATAGTAGGTGTTCAACAAGCATTGTGGGATAGAGGAATATAAATAGAAAGGTTAAATAAATAACAGTGTGAGAGGCATGTAGATATTTCACAGTAACAGCTGTGAAGGTGATGAGAGAATGCTAAGTTTGAGAAATAGTGTTATTAACACCCCTGTCTTCAGAAAAGAAAATTCAGTCTCACATAAAGGAAAAAGTTGCTCAAGCTTACATGATAACAGCCAGAGTATGGGTTAGATCCAAGTTTCTCTCTTCAAACCAGTGCCCTTTCCTCCACAACAGAAGGAGGTTTCTGGTGATTTTACCAAAGAATTCTCAGAGTGTAGGGTACCCAGTAGCATGGAGGTAGACATGAAGCCAGTAGATATCTACTTCGAATTTCAGTTATAACAGATACAGGTTCCGAGACTAACATGCAGGGCTCATTTAGGTTAGGTAATTATGTAAGACTTTTCTGAGCAAGGGAGTTTTAAGATGAGATCTACAAGGTGAATGAGAGGAAACTCAGGTATCAAAGAAAATGGGGAGAGGGTTCCACAGGGAGGGAATGGTGTCTAGACTGGCATCCAGGTGGAAGATAGAACTGGGAGATATAACAGAAGATGGTAAGGTAGAAGGACTAAGGAAAGCCAGTGTGACTGTAGTGTAAGTGGGGGCAGGATGAAGTGGAGAAAATGAAACTACTGTATACCCAATGGAAGTGAGTGGACCCCAGGCTAAACCCTCGACTACAGAGAGTTAGGGGATAGCTCGTACAGGGCTTGAGAGATTTGAATATGGCATTTGGAGTGTTCCTGAATGCAGTGGGAAGCCCTTGGAAGTTCAGCATAAGCTCACTGCACGAAGTTCAGGTTGGCCATTGTGTGAGTAGACTGGGGCTGTGGAAGGAGGCAAGCAGGTGGGTCTTAAGGCTGTTGATGATATCCAGTTGAGAGATGATGTTGACTTGGACCAGGGTGGGAACAATGGTGATGGAGAGAAGGGGTCGGGTCTGGGATGTCTTTTAGAGATCACGGAGGGCTCTATCATTGTTCAGGAAATATTTGTATCCTCTGCTCCACTGAAAGACTGTACTTTCTGATTCCACTGACACTGGGGTTGGCCATGGGTGGAATCGATGGATGGTCTAGCAGAGGCTTCATCAGACCTTGGACGTGTCCACCTGCAGCTTGTGTTTCTGTTCTTGTCTATGAGGATGATGACTTCCAGATTGGTGGTGGTGGTACATGCTTCCTCAGTCTAGCTTCTGGAGTGAGAAGACACATGCTATAAACCCGAAGTTGACCTTCATCTTGAAAATAAACGCAGCAGAGTCAAACAGCTGTAGTTGACTCTTTGTGATCTTCAGTCAGTAAGATTTGGGGACTGTTTGTTACTGCTGCAAGAATGAGCCCCCCAGAGGTAGAGCTGGTATGATTTCTGGATTTAGGGACATGTTGTCATAAATGAGGAAAATGGAGGTGTCAAATAGGACACTATATATCTGCCACACACAGTTGGATGGATAGACGTGCAAGTTACTACTACTACTAAGAAGATCAAGAGTTCAATTTTATTCTTGGAATTTGAGTTACCTGTGAGTTGCCAGGTGGAAATATCAAGTACACAGATGGACATATGTGTCTTGGGCTCATGGCAGAGTTCCAGACTGAAGATTTGCTTGCTTGCCCTGCTATCATGGAAACAATATTCAGAGCCACATGGTTTTTCTTACACTTCAGTGTGTGTCCACATCTTTATAGGATGCTTGTTGAAAAGCAGATGCCTTGGCCATACAAATGGCAAGACCCAGAATTTATTGAGAATCTTCTCAGTGCTTCTACAGTGGGGGGTCTGTAGAACACAACCAAGAGACAGTGGTCCAAGGAGGGACATCTCAAACCCAAACAGGAGTGCCTTTTGAGCATCCATCTGTCATTCACCCCAATAGGTTGATGTGCTTTGTTTCTGAATTTCCCCCTGGTCTCTACAGGTCTTTTAAATGACTTCCATCTTCTTACCTTTAGAATTCCTAAGCTTTAAAGGATTTCTCAAAGTAAACATATAAAGGACTTTAGGAAACATAAGATCAAAATATGTTTGCATTTATTTTTATTTAACAAGAAAATCTGCCTCCATATGACTGCAAAAGCATTTTAATTAGACAGTTTTGTTGATTCATTTAAATGGTGGCCATGCTGAGCTGCTTGGGGTTGATGTGTATGTGCTACAATCTTGTGTTTCCTGCCTTCACAAAGGTGCTTACTCCTGGGCATGGCTAGCCAAGGGGTGACCAGACACACAGCAGTATCCCTGGTTCTCACTGTGCTTAAGTTGTGGCTTGCGCCCACGTCTCTGGTGATGCCTGTTGCATAACTTCTTGGAAACTGAAGGAAGGCGTAAGTGAGGTCTTGACTCTTAGAAAGCAAACAGCTTGAATTGGATGTGTTCAGGACCCAAAGAGACAATGCACACATGCCTCTTTTTACTTGTCACCAAGAGCTCAGATGCTTTTCGTTTAGAGTCTGAAATCCAAAATTGCAAATTGGTGGCCTAGATAGGTTGATTTGTTTGGAAGATATATTTGATTTGTGCTCTACAATATTTTTTTTTAGAAAGCTTTATTTTATTTATTGGAAAGGCAGAGTGACAGAGAGCAAGAGACAGAGGGAGAAAGATCTTTCATCCTCTGGTTCACTCCCCAAATGGTTGCAATGGTCTGGGATGGGTTAGGCGGAAGCCAGGGACCAGGAGCTTCATCTGGGTCTGCCATGAAGGTGACAGGGTTCTAAGTGCTTGGGCCATCTTCCACTGCCTTCCCAGCATGTTTGCAGGGAGCTGGATTGGAAGTGGAACAGCCGAGACTTGAACTAGTGCTCTGATATGGGATATCAGCTGCCCCCAACACCAGCACCTCCACAACGTATTCTTTTTTTTTTTCCTAGAAGATTTATTTGTTTGAAAGGCAGAGTTACAGAGAAGCAGAGGCAGAGGCAGAAGCAGGGAGAGAGAGAGAAAGGGAGAGAGAGAGAAAGGGAGAGAGAGAGATCTTCTATCTGCTGGTCATTCCCTAGATGATCACAACAGCCAGAGCCGCGCCGACCCGAAGCCAGGAGCCAGGAGCTTCTTCCAGGTCTCTCACACAGGTGCAGGGGCCCAAGGACTTGGGCCATCTTCCACTGCTTTCCCAGGCCATAGCACAGAGCTGGATTGGAAGTGGAACTGCTGGGACTCAACTGGCACCCAAATGGGATGCCGCCACAGCCGGCCACAGAGCCAGCCCTCACAACATATCCTTAATTAAACTATTTGCCAGCGTTTTAAACTTGGAGAGTCCCTATAAAATCCAGATTTTGACCTCTCTTGGAAAAAATGTGAAGATTTGGCAGTGCCAATTTTTCCATATAGCAGCAGTTAGCTGGAGGTGAGTAGCAGTTGTCCAAGATAAACAGGGCTGTGCTCATCAGTGTCCACCGGCCCCATTGCACCTCCTGGGCTCGATGCTCTGGATGAGTGCTGGTTACCATTCCTCATCCTTCTCAGGTCTGCTTCTCTTACTCAGCTTACCAGCATGGCCCCCAAGGCTGCTGCGTTGCATCCCTCCAGGGGATGCCATTCACATTGCAGTCTAGAGTGGTGCAGTGCTCAGCTGTGCAACTGAACTTGGCAACCCTGCTGGCTCCCTTGGATCAGACGTTCTCAATCTGGCTCTATGAGCCCCAAGGGTCTTTATATATATCCCAGGGCTGTTGTAGAGTTGAAGGGGAGGCCCTGAAGGTGAGGTTTTCAATGGACCATCGATCTTTTATCTCTCCTTCGAACAGAACAGCTTCCTTTTGATCTGTTATTTTGGAATGCTGAATAATATTTTGATTTTGAAAAGCAGAAAGTTTCTCCTTCTGAAAATTTGAAAAAGCTGCCAAAATTAGCTTTATGTAAGGCACCCAAGCTGAGTCCTCTGGGGATAAAACCATTCAGCTTGCATATAATTGGCTTCTGGAGCCCCCAAATGCCAAAGCCTTTCCTAGGATTTGTTTTAATCAGTATGATTTTTATACAGTGAGATGCACATGTCTTTAGTGTGTAATTCAATCAGCGTTGACAGATGCATAGACCCATGCAAGCCACTCTTCTGCCCCAAATTCTGTTATGCACCTCTCAGTCAGTCCCACCCATTCTTCGAGGGATCCACCGCTTTGATTTTTCCCTGTAGAGTGTTTTTGCATTCTCCTGCACATCCCACAAATGGAATCGTAGCACGTGAAGATCATTGTGTCTGCTTCTCTTGTACAGCTAAGGACATCTTTGAGATGTATCCATGTTGTATGTATTTGCAACTCAATCCTTTTTGTTTCTGAGTAGTATTCTATTGCATATCACAGGGTATTGATTCTCCTGTTGACAGCAGTAAACTTTGACTTGGCGGTAAAGTTCTTTATCATGTGGGCTCTGATTTCTTATTTGACTTTACTCTTGGCTTTTTTTTTTTTTTATTTGAGAGGTAGAGTTACAGAGAGAAGGAGAGGCAGACAGAAAGTTCTTCCATCTGCTGGTTCACTCCCCAGATGGCTGCAATGGCTTGAGCTGGGCCAAGCTGAAGCCTGGAGCTAGGAGCTTTTTCTGGGTCTCCCATGTGGGTGCAGGGGCCCAAGCACTTGCGCCATCTTCTACTACTTTCCCACATCATAGCAGAGAGCTGGATCAGAAGAGGAGCAGCCGGGACTCGAACAAGCGCCCATATGGGATGCCAGTGCTGCAAGCAGAGGCTTAGCCTAGTATGCCACAGTGCTGGCCCCAACTAACCAAAGATGGTTTGTGGTGGTCCCTCAGTGGGGGTCTTATCTGAGGCCTTTCTCCTCTTTGGACAGTTTGGGTCCATATATGTGTTTCTATCTGACAAGGCTGTTTTCTTGCCCAGATTTGGTGTAATTGTTTCTTAGGCTAAAAATTCATTGCATTGATTATGTCTCTCCCATGCCGCTGTATGGTAAGACCATGAACTGGGTCTGTGTTTTCATTCATTTTGTACCCCTGGTACCCACACATGGGACAAAGATAATTCTCAGTATGCGTTTGGGGACTTCATGCATCCTGCTACCCCAAATACCTTATTAGAGCTGAGCATGCCTCCTTGGTGGGCTACGTGTCCTCTTCTCTCTGAGAGTAAGAGCAACTCCTGGGGAAGCAGATTGACTTTGGAGAGGCAGGAGGGGGCTATGTGTTAGTTAAGACAGGCTGCCTCACTGTAAATAGGCACGGAGATGTGAAATGTCTCAGACAATAGACACATACAAGGCAGGTGTTCTTGGTTGGTGTGTTAAATCATGACCCAGGCTCCTTTTGGTATTTGGCTCTGCCATCCCTTATGGAAGATATTCACAAGCTTTCTTTCAACTCAGGGTGCCACTAATGTCTTAGTAATTTCTTTCACAGAACCCAATGCTAAAGAAATAAGAAATTCAAATAGGTTAATATTTATGCCTTAACAACTCAGTGTCTACATTGATCTCCATGAGGTACGATTTACTCTTATTATTCAAGGAGGCATATTCTTAAAGTTTACTACAGGGGCTGGTGCTGTGGCATAGTGGGTAAAGCCGCTGCCTGCAGTGCCGGCACCCCATATGGGCGCTGGTTCAAGACCTGGCTGCTCTACTTCTGATCCAGCTGTCTGCTATGGCCTGGGAAAGCAGTAGAAGATGGCTCAAGCTCTTGGGCCCCTGCACTTGCTTGGTAGACCTGGAAGAAGCCCCTGGCTCCTGGCTTCAGATCGGCGTAGCTCCGGCCTTTGCAGCCATTTGGGGAGTGAACCAATGGAGGGAGGACCTTTCTCTCTTTCTCTCTCTCTCACTGTCTGTAACTCTGTCAAATAAATAAATAAAAAATCTTTAAAAAAAGTTTGCTACAAACACTGTAATAACGAATCTTGAACCATTTGCTGCAAGGAGAAATTTGGTGTTGGTCCCTATGAACTTGTGTTCACTACATTTTTGTCAAACAGTTAGTATATAGCTTGATTCTATGTGTGTTTCATATTTATTGTTGATTCATTAACAGTGAATACACAACCAATAACCTTCTAAGTCCTGCTCAAATAAAGCTTATCTATCAGATATTTTACCCACAAGTTTGTGTTTGTGCATGGGAAAAAGAGAAATGGGTTTTGGTGAGCAGTCAAAAGATTCCGCTGTAGGCCTTAACCTTTTCACCTATTGGAAATAATAATTTGATTGTCTTGCATTTCTTTTTTTCCTTTTTTTTAAAGATTTATTTTATTTTTGAAAGAGTTAAAGAGAGAGGTAGAGACAGAGAGAGAGGCCTTCCATCTGCTGGTTCACTCTCCAGATGACTGCAATGACTGGAGCTGCGCCGATCCAAAGCCAGGAGCCAGGTGCTTCTTCCAGGTCCCCCACACGGGTGCAGGGGCCCAAGGATTTGGGCTATCCTCTACTGCTATCCCAGGACATAGCAGAGAGCTGGATTGGAAGAGGAGAAGCCGGGACTAGAACCGATGCCCATATGGGATGCCAGCACTTCAGGCCAGGGCATTAACCTGCTGTGCCACAGCGCCAGCCCAGTCTTGTATTTCTTTATCACCATCAGTCTCTTTTATGCATGCACATTATATAACCTTACTGTTAGGTGAAGTTGGGATTCTCAGCCTCAACTTGCAGTTAGATGTTCAGGTCAAAGGTTTGGAATTAGATATACCTGGGACCAACTTGTGGTTCCTGCAGTTCCAGGTTGGCCTGATTTTCCCATCTCTAAAAGGGATTATCTTGGTACTGATGTGGATCAGTGGGTTAAGCCATTGCTTACGGCACATCCCATTTCGGAGAGCTGGTTTGAGTTCTGACTACTCTACTTCCAATCCAACTTTGTCCTAATGTGCCTGGGAAAGCAGAGGATGATGGCTTAAGTACTTAGGCCCCTTCCATCCACATGGGAGACCTGGATGGAGTCCCTGATTCTTGGCTTGGCCTGACCCAGCTCTGGCTATTGTGGCCATTTGGGGAGTGGACCAGCAGATGGAGGACCCCTCCCTCCCTCCCTTTCTCCCTCTCTCCTTCTCTCCTTCTTCTCCCATCCTTTTCCCTCTCCCTCTCCATTTCTTTCCCCTCTCTTCCCCTCTCTTCCCATCCCTTTTGCCCTCTCTCCCTCCTATCTTTCTCTGTTGTTCTGCCTGTTCAATAAATAAATAAATCCTTACACAAATAAAATGCAATATCTTAGGTCAGTTTCCTTAGAGCAAAACCTGAGTTAGAAATTCCATTGTAAGTAACTTAGTGAGGGAGTTGCCCTGAGGAGAAACCCAAGAAGCAAAAGGGAAGCAGACAGGGACGGGGAGACTAACCAAGGATCTGGCTGTCGATGGAGATTGGCCTCAGTCTGATTCTGTGCACAACTCCAGAGTGTCAACTGCATCCCAGAGTTTGTTCCACTCTAACACAGGAGCAAAGTTCTTGTTTTTTTTTTTTTTTTTTTTCCCACATGTCAGTTGTTGGCTCTGGGCCTGTCCAGATTGGTACAGAAAAGTAATGCCCTGAAACCGCTGGGCAATGTGGCTCCGGCCATCCAAGAGCCGTCGCCGGTATCAGCCATCATGGCCACAGCAGCGGGGGACCAGGTGGGGCCCTGGCAGCGTCTGCTTGGAGGGTTACAGGAGGTGATGCATGGGGATGGCTCAGAGGGTGCACAGTAAGCATTCAAAGTGGGTCATTACCTTTGGCCTGTGTTGTCTCCAGCTTACTCCCTTCACATCTAACTCTGATACTAGACACATGGCGTTCAAGACCGAGAAGCTAAAGTCTCTGAAGGAGAGCTTTTGCTTGGACATCTGGGATGTGAAAATAGCCAGAAAGGGGTCAGGCAGCCGCCCTCATCTTGGGCGGCTTCTTTTTGAAGTACAGCTTCCTTGTTGGCTGGTGACACAGACTCCAGATGGCCTCACTGAATTGGGGAGTAGGGCCCGGGGACCTGCCTCTCCTCTTCTTTCTCTGGCTGGCCAATTAGAGGTTCAGTGAAGGCAGGATCTGAGACATTCCAGCTACTCCCTGGGTTTCCTTCCTTCTCCTGAGACCCCCTGGGGTGGATGCATTTGCCTAGGAATCGCTTGCAGAGCCTCTAATATTGCAGTGCCACACACTTGCCTAAGGCAAAAAGAAATCAAAGCAGTGGTTGATGCTGGGGGCGGGAAATGTGGATTGCCTTGAGAAGTGGTACTAAGGAGCTTCCCGGGGCGATGAAGATGTCTGATGTCTTGGTAAAGGTGGGGTTATATGGGCATTGTGCAAGGCTAATAGAGTTGTGTAGTTAAGATTCGTACATTACATTCCAAGTAAATTTTAAATCAGCAGAAAATATAAACAGATGGAACTGTAGTTAATGAAATGATGGGTGTGCTGAAATATGTAGGGGAAATATCCTGATGTCTAGAATTTACTTTGAAATGCGTAGTGACAGGTATACATTGATTAATGTCATATATCACATGGCTACTAAGTGGTGGGATCAGGCTTGTTAGCACCATGTTCCACATCCCTGAACAGTGATCTTTTATCGATCCCTTAACATACAGCAGGCATGACATTAATCCTGTTATGTGCACTGCCTCCATCTGCAACCATCCTAGGAGTCAGTAGTGATTCTCCCCATTCTCCATATGCTGAGAATCAAAGGAGTTCAGTCGCTTTATCAGTCATTCATTCAGTTGAGGAAATCTATATGCCAGGCACTAGGCAAGGGGCTGGTGATGCCCTGTGAGGCAGCTGGTTGGTTCCTGTCTTCTGAGAGCTTACATTCTAGAAGGTAGGTTTGCACTGACATTGTCAACTAAGTATTCAATTATAATCATGGTGTATGCTACAGAAATGGAATTACACTTGGTCTTGGCTACAAGGCAGCGATAGAATTAGAAGGACCTATGTTGGTGTCTAAGAGGGACACTAAACTGGCCTTGGGCTGGTGCATTTCCCTAAGGCGATACACTGAGCTGACATCTGAAGAGAGTCAGCCTTGGCAAATGCAGTACATTCCAGTTCGAAGGAATGCCACATGCAAAAACTAGGAAATAGGAAAGATTTTAGGAGAAAGGCCTGTGAAAGAGATGGGAGGGTTGCTATAAAGTGGGGTAGAGCAGTAGGCAGCCATCAAGTCCTGAAGGGTCTCGTGCATTGTGAGATGCTCGGAGACTTCAGCCGTAAGTCATTGGAGAGTCACAGAAGGGTTTCGATCGAGGAAGAGCAGGATCTATTTTGCTACAGGTTATGTAAGTTAAAAAAAAATGACCAAATCCAGATTTAGACCCAAGTCTCTCTGCCCCCAAAGATGTTGTTCTATTCTCCTGTATTGTTTTCCTAAGCTTGATGGGATTCCAAACTTCTCAAACTCTGATGTGTTTCCAAGAATTAGTTGTTTTGGACATGCATAAAAACACAACCTGTTCAACTGGCATGAAAAATCTTCCCCGCTGCAGGCAGAGGACGTTACAGCAACCTGCAGCCACCACTGAGAGTGACCAAAAATCAAAAGTTGCAGCATCAGTAACATTCTCTGTGGCAGGGCTAGTTAGTGGGCATCAGATAAGCTGATTTCCATTCCAGAGGTGTTTTGGGAGGACAATATGTTGGATCTGGCAAGGAAAAGGAGGAGAAGGGCAGTCAGGAGTAGTTGCTTGGCATGGTCTTAGCACTCTGCTTTTTGCATATTTCGACAACATTTGGGAAGAGGACTGGGAGGATAAAGGGTGGGTCTCTTTCTTTAAGTTGTCTCAAAGGGACTATAGGAAAAGTCTAGCTTTTGATGGCTCTAGGAGAGTCCCTAGTGACCAGAGGGGAGATCATGATGTAGTGTTGGCTCAGCGGCAAGCTGGTGGCAGTCCAGGAACTAGAAACCAATTTGCTTAGATGCAGGTCAGTGTGTTAATTATTTCCAATATCAAGGCCAAAGTCACAGTCAATGGTGAGGCCACAGGGTGGACACAACTAGTTCTGGTCTTTTGGGATTGGGGGAAGGTGTTCTGGTCTTAGAGCCCTAGGAAGCCACTGGAAGACTTTCATTGTGGCCGGAGGGTAGGGTGGGCGAAGCATGAATTGGTAAGACTTGTGTTTTACAGAGATTCCTTTATGCTTGGTCTGGAAGGGGTTGGCGTGATCATCTGGGTGTGAGACAATGTTGATCCAAGCTCATATCGAATAGATGCTGATAAATGGACAGTGTCAAGAAACATCCAAAAATCAACAGAAGCCAGCAATGCTTTAGTTATGAGATGGGAGACAGAGAAGTATCAAAGATGCCTCCTGGATTCTGGATTGGGCAGCTGAGATCTGTAGAGGGGAGGTGCTATTCCTGAGATGGAGGGACTCAGTTGTGGGGTTGGTGGCAGGAAGAGAGGGTCACCAGCTGTGTGAGACTTGGGTGTGTAAGTCTGGAGTTCAGAAGAGAGATCACTGTTGGAGATTCATGTTTGGGAGGGTTATAGGACTGATGAGATCAACTGCTAACGAAGGGTAGAGAAGAGGTGGGGTTGTAGATGGAAAACATCCAAATTTGTAAAGATCCTATTCTGTACCAGGTCATCTTGCAAGCGCTGTATGCAGGGATGCCCACTGTACCACTGAGGGAAACGGGTCTCAAAGAAGTTGATGTACCCAACACAAGTCACATAGCTAGTATGTGATATCAGAAGTGGGATTTTTTAAAACAGTTTTTAAATTTACTTTAAAAATCATTTGTTTTGATTTATTTGAAAGGCAGGGTGGAGGGTGGAGGGAGAGAGATAAAGTAAGATAAAGAGAGAGAGGTAGGTATGGAGACAGAGTGGGAGAGAGAGAGAGAGATCCATATTCCATGTGCTCATTTAGTCCCTAAATGTCTGTAACAGCTGAGGCTAGAATCCCAGAACTCAATCTGGATTTCCTACATGAGTGGCAGGGACCCAAGTGAACCATCACCTGCAGCCTCCCAGGGTTTGCATTAGAAGGAAGCTGGAGAGGAAACGAGCTGGGACTTGAACTCAGATGCTCTGATATAGGTTGTAAGCGTCACCAAATGCTGGCCCCAAAAATGGGATTTAAATATTTAAATCCACATCATTTCCTTTTCTGTACCTAGGAGGCCAGCTTCCTGCACTCAGTTGTTCCCATGAGGATCCTAGGGTTGGTTTTCACTAGAGAGATAGGGGCACTTTCTTGTCTCAGCCTCCATCAGGCTCGTGGTATGTTCCAATTGGCTAGGACCTGGGATATTTGCCAGCTGGTCAACCCTTGAAACAGCACTGTGCCCTGGCTAGAGAATGGAGAAGGGGCAGGGCTGAATTGGATACCAGTGGAGACCCAGAGCAGGAGTTCACTACAGACAGGCAGTTTGCTCCTTGGACACCAACCTTCCAGGGACTGCTGCCTGTTTGGGAAGGCATCACCATCAATGGCAGGTCTTGGGTGACCTCGGCTTACGGGCAGGGGCAGGTCTGGAACAGTGGGAGGCTCTTATTTCAGAGAGTGGAGGACAAAATGCTGGAATCCTTTTCGACTGCAAAGTCACCCACAAAGGCATATGTCGCCCCGCAGCTCAGGCTACAGATGGGCAATGAAGCGTGTGCACACACACACATACACACATGCTGAGAGACCGATTTCAGACGAGCTTTTATTAGCCAGCATATCATCTGTGCAAAGAAGAGAGACTCACAGTCAAGCATTTGCATGTTTTAAAGGAAAGAAAAAAATATCTGCCAGTCGTGCGCAGCAGTGGTCTCGGTCACTTGGTCGGTACCTTTACTCTAAGTACTGTCCCTTAGCTTGTGTTCTAAGTCTGGAACAGGAGGGATCAAACCACCGTCCATCAGCAGTGAGAGTCTGGAGCAGGGACTATGGAGAGAAGGGTCTATATCTATTAGCCCGGGACACTTGGTCAGTATTTATTGAGCATTTATTCTCTCCCTCTCCCTCTCCCTCTGCTCCTCTCCCTCCCTCTCCCCCTGCCCCTCCCTCTCCCCCTTTTCCTCCCCCCCCTCCTCCCTCCCTCTCTCCCCCTCCCCCTCCCCCTCCCCCTCTCCCTCTCCCTCTCCCTCTCCCTCTCCCTCTACCTCTACCTCTCCTTCTCTCTCTCCCTCTCTCTCCATCATGCTAAGGACAAAGAGGACACCAGTGAAGCATGACACAGAAACTCTGTCCTCAGGACTTCGGGGACTTGATTCGTTCATTCATTCATTTGTTCATCAGATGTTATGCATCTGTCTTGTTTGTGATGGTATTGCCCATGTCTCTCACGATGCCTGACTCATGGTAGGTGCTTACTGAATATTTGTTGGGTGAAGAAGTGGGGAAAGAAATGAGAAGGTGAGCTGAGTTTGATGCTGTGATGGATGGTCTAGGAACCTGCTTTCCAGTGTTGGCAGCTTGTTAGGGAGACATAGGTACCTACTGTAGAAACTGGTGTCCCCTCCCCCAGCCTGGGTGTGCACACCTGGTGGAGGACCCTCGGCCCCTCTCAGGTCTCTGGAGCTCACCTTTCCTTGTTTCATGTTCTTGCTCCTCTGTTTCTCTTCCACCTCTCGAACCATTCAGCTCAGGCTACTTGTTTCTCTAACTGTGGGTGTCTTCAACTTTAAACTTTTTTTTTTCCCACAGGCAGAGTTAGAGAGAGAGAGAGAGAGACAGAGACAGAGAGAAAGGTCTTCCTTTTCCATTGGTTCACCCCCCAAATGTCCACTGTGGCTGGTGTGCTGCACCGATCTGAAGCCAGGAGCCAGGTGCTTCTCCTGGTCTCCCATGCAGGTGCAGGGCCCAAGCACTTGGGCCATCCTCCACTGCACTCCCGGGCCACAGCAGAGGGCTGGACTGGAAGAGGAGCAACCTGAACTAGAACCCGGGGTGCCGGCGCTGCAGGTGGAAGATTAGCCAAGTAAGCTGCGGCGCCAACCTTCAACTTTAAGCTTCTTCTGTTCACCTCCCCTTCACCTTCAGTATGCTTGTTGCCCCAGAGTCCACCCAGGCCGATGAGCTCCCCAAGACATGTTACATCAGGGGATGTTTATGGAGTACTATTCACATGTCCATCTATTCCAGATACTAGAGACAAAACAATAATCATCACAAACTTAGTCTTTCCTCTCAGTGAACTCTATACTCTTTCCATTGAGCTCTTGACTTGTGTAGCCAAATGTGTATTTGCTATTAGATGTCCAAGAGCAAACTAATTTTCTTTTTGTCTTTTTGATTTTTCATAGAAAGCTTTTATTTAATAAATATAAGTTTCATAGATACAACTTAGAGATTATAGCGGTTCTTCCCCCCATACCTGCCCTCCCACCCCCAAACTGTCCCACCACCTACTCCTTCTCCCATCCCATTCTTCATTAAGATTCATTTTTAATTATCTTTATATACAAAAGACCAACTCTATACTAAGTAAAGATTTCAACAGCTGAGCAAACTCATTTTCTCTTCACCAGACCACCTCTTCCTCCTGTTTTATGTATCTTAGCAGTTGGCTCCTCTCAACACTCAGCTCCCCAAAACCAGAGACTCTAGAGACTCCATACTCCTCTCTCTTCCCCAAACTTCCACACCCGATAGGTTTCTAGTCCTACAGTTTCTAGATTTCACATGTCTCTGTATCAGCTTTCTGTTCTCCTCTGTCCCGCGTAAGTACATGTTATTTCTTATATTTATTGCCACAGCTACCATATTGGTCCCCATTCCAACTTCCTCCCCATTGCAGCTGGAGAGATTTAAGATCCCAATCACATAATATTTTTTCATTGCTCAGAAATCTGAGTGTGTCCCATTGTGTTATGATGAGAACCACGCTTTTTCCATGGTATACAAGGAGCTATCGTGAATAACCCTCTGAGTGTCATTCAGCAGCTCTCACGTGGCCCATGCCAGTCTACTCCTGTTGCCTTAGTGTGCCTGACCATGGCAGCCGGCAATGCTCTGCCTACGGCTATATATCTTCTATACAGCTTTTCCTGATGGGCCTCTGCATAGAGCTGGCTTCCTTCTTAGATTTCCTCTTGAGCCTTGTCATCTGTACCTACAAGCGCTTCTTATTGCTCATACATTTCTTTCTTCATCAGTATCACATGAAAAGAGCAGCGTCTTAGTAGTCCCCGTGCCTAGCACTTGTAGGTGGCTGTAGCAAACACTACCAGTGTCCTGACCTTACTCCTCCTTCTTTGCAACTCCCTGTCTCTCTACCTGTTGGCTTCCTCTGGTCACTAGAGCTTGACAGGGATGTGACTGGAGCAGAATGGAAGTGCAGTGAGTTGATGCTCTAAGGATATTTGGTGAACGAATATTTTTAAAAATATGTTAAATAAGAACAGACATAGGTTGATGACTAGCTCTGCTCCCTTGCTCCTTGGGACAACTCTGAGATGCTTTTTCACTATCCCCCAGAGGCTCTAAATGTGAATATGTTTCATTGTGACAGCCATACCCTCATGAATGCACTGTCCCCATGTCATGTTCCCACTCCTGTCCTGGAACTTCTGGAATCTTCCCCCAAATAAACCATTGCTTCCAAATCTTTGTCCCAATGTCTGCTCCTGAGGGGACCCAAGTTACACAGATCCTTAAGTAGAGTTTGATGACTGACTGAATGTACTAAGTGAATGAACATAGGTTATCTGTGAGACAGGGGGTGAGCAGCACAAGACCGCTTGTAGATGAGTCAGCAGTTTTGAAGCTGTTGAGCATTTGCTGTGTTCTGGGCTCAGTTCTCGGTATTTGTGCACATGTCCCTTTTTCCTCACTTGAGCATCACAGCAACTCATGGTAGACAATGTTATTACGTTAGCCCATTTTTCATGACTAGGGGACGTGCCTGAGGAAGGCTAACTTTAGAAATAAAAGAGGTTCATTCAGCTCAGAGTTTGAAAAGTCCCAAGAGCAGGAGGGAGGCTCTTGCAGAGGGCCTCCTTGGGTGGCAATGCAGGCCCGTGTGCAGGAGCAAGCTTTCACATCAACAGGCAGGCAGCCAGAGAGTGATTCGGGGCTCAGCTCCCTCCTATAATGACTGGATTTCATGAGTACCTAGGGATCTCACTACCTTAATTCCTGCTACCCAAGTACCTAGAGATCTCCCACAGGGCCCTGCCAATTCCCTCCCACATTGTCATCCTGGGCACCAAGCTTCCCCCTTGGAGGGGGACTCTCAAACTGTATCCAGACCATGGCAATGGTGATCCTGCTTTACATACAAGGAAGTAGACTGGGACACAGAACTGTTAAGCCCAAGGCCTCCTAGCTGGAGCTGGAGGACTGGGAGTTGGCTCCGGGCAGTCTGACTTTGAGCTGGGTTCTGAACCACTGTGGCTTGCAGAGGTGGTGAGATTTGGTCGTGGTCTTGACTGACTGGCTGGGATCTGAAGGATGTTCTGGGAAGGCGGGTCCATGGGAGCCAGGGCACGGAGATGGAAATACATAAGCCTTACTCGGGCTCCTAGACCTTGGAGGAGTCTTGATGTCTACAAAAGTCTTCATCCTGCATCCGTACCACTTCCTCCTCCACTTCTTCTGCCTCCTAGCTTGTTTTCAACATCACGGGGCTGGAGACGGGGTGGGGGCGGGGGGAGGCCACAAGGCCAAAAGCTGGAACCAGAAGCCTCCATAAAACCCAGTGTCAGTGGCTGCAGCTGCAGGTTCTTGTCTATAGCTTTACTTAGTGTAGCTGGAGTTTATAAGAATCTTGCACTCTAACTTAAGAGTATCACGGGACCCTGGAGGGCTTCTGTCTAAGGCAGCAGACTCAGATTCCCGGAATGTCAGAAGGTAACTGTGGTGCGTGTGCCTGCGTGGAGGAGGCAGGCAGCACCCTGAACAGCCCAGTGGGAGTGGAAGTGGGGCCTCAGTGGGGCTGGTTTTCCCTTTCTAGGAGAAAGAGAAGCCAGAACCTCAATTTTTTTAAAAAATGAACCATCCCCCCTTTTAAGGAATCAATTATGAAATGAAAACCACTTTGTAGACAGGCATTGAGGAGGTCAAAGAAAATGCCCTTTACCCAGCCCCCATGTGAAGCCTCCTACCCTAGATAATAGACTATGGTACTGAAGCCGAATCTCATGCATGGAGAATCCTAGCTTCAAAATCCCCAGTGCCATAGGTTCTTAGACCTTACACTGTGTCTTAGGATCCTTGAATCATTGAATCACTAAAGTAATAGACACAGAATTTAGCTGGTGGCTCAGGCACATAGAATCATTTAAGCAGAAAATCAGAACCATCAGCATTATAGTTTTTTTTTTTAGTCTGAGTCTTTGACTCATTAACCTCTAAGATCTTAGCATCAAGCACTATCAGAATCAGGCTCCTTCTGTATCAAATGTCTGGCTTTTAGGAGATGCTAGTACAACACTCACACTTGCCACGTCTCTGCCTGAGCAAATCCAATCCTCCCTGCCTCCAACTCAGGTGTTCTTGTTAATTTCTTCCAAAATTATTTTTATGGAGCAGCTCATCTGAGCAGCAGTGAGCCAGAGAGGTAACGAGCCAGTAGAAATGCAGCGTGCATTCTTGGGCAGGTGCACAAGGAGTCAGCACATGAAACATGACTTGAGCCAGTGATCGTTTCTAAGGAGAAGGGAGACAGTATTACTGCAGGAAGTGACAGTGGGGTGTGACAAGATGGGGCCACTCTAGACAGGTGTTCAGGTGGCCTTCTCTGAGGACAGGACCTCCGAGAGGAGATCTGAGTGAGGAGAGTGAGTCACCCATGGGAAGATACGAGGGAAGAGAATTCTTGGCGCGGGAATAGCAGGTGTGACAGGGACACACTCGTCTGATGAGGTATAAGAAGGACACCAGCACATCCATGAGTGGGAGGCAGACTGGGAGAGCCTAAACCATGTGGCCGGGCAGGGGTGCGGCCTCTTTTCATTTCAAGCATATGATGTAAAAGTTCCGGCACATCTGTGTTTAACCCTGTGTCTCCTACACGGTACTTGCAAAGTGTTTCTGGGTGCCATGATCAGGTCACAGGGCACGATGGGGAGGTCAGAGCTGCCCCTCACCACTGCATCGCAGCGGGTCTGCAGCTGAAGTTCCTCGATGCTTTTTTAGCATCTGCCCCCACCTGCCTGTAATGCTCACACGTCTTGAACTTCACCACTGCCTGTGACAGCCCCTCCCTCCTGGTCCTGCAGTGCCCCGTCCTGTGTCACCATCAGTCGCGGTCAGACAGGGAGGAGAGACAACTTTCGGAAGGGGGTGTGAGCACTGTGGCAGCCTCTGTGCTTTGCTATCTCCATGGTACCCAGGCAGGGGGACAATCTAATTAGGTTATTTTCGGCATCCCGGAGGGAGGAGGGTGGAGGGAGACAGGGAGAAGGGGACCTGCCTGTCTTGCTGCCTCTGTCTGTCTCTCTCTAAGCTATTATTGATTAAGCAGTCAGAGGCTTAGGAAGCAAGGCCTTCCACCGGCCGGGCCTGGATCAGAGGAGGCTTTCTGGCAACGCAGTGGGTCTTATGAACAGCATCAGGGACCCCGGAGCCAGTGGACTTGCAAGTGCCCAGCACTAATGAGCTCTGAGGCCCACGGCCTTGCCCAGGCATACGTCCGCTACAGGCTGTTTGTCCTCGGCTGGGACTGGCTGCCACCAGCTTCCCCTGGAGTGATGGACCCAGAGACAGAGAGGCTGGCTTCCCTTTGTTTCTTAGCCTGGGGCCCGTGTTGGCCTTTCAGGAGTTTGCCTGTGATAGCCGGAGCCTTGGAAGCAGGCTGAGCTTCGTTTGCCTGGAGCATGTGGCTGGTGGCTCTTGGCAGGGACTCCTGGGACGTGGACTCAGTGGAAGTCCACCTGACTTTAAGTTGTGACTGGCTGGGGGTCGTGTCCATTTTGTGTACACTTTGGCCTGGCTGCTAGCACATACCAGGTGGGCCGGCTCTCCAGGGCTGCTTTCTTTAACCCAGAATGCTCCAATTTCAGATCCCTTATTAGCTCTTGCGTTCCCCAGTCTGCTGGGCCTGGACAGTAATGTGGTCCCATGACGTGAGGCCACCATCCATACTTGTAACATGCAGGAAAAGTGCCTGCCCTGGGATCTGTATCCATTATCACATTCAGCCCGCAAAACAACTCAGTGAAATTGGGAGTTTTCTCATCCTCATATCACAGATGAGAAGCTGAGGCACAGCAAGGTTAAAGGAACATGCCCAAGATAAAACAGATGGTGTAGAACTGGGGCTAAAAAAATCCAGGTTTTCCTGACCCCAGAGCTACCCTCGCAGGTATCAGATATCAGTGGAATTCTTGGCTTAAGGATTCCACAGCATCACTAATGAATCTGTGAGTTTCAGAGACAGCGCCTCTCTTAAAATCATCTGACCCTTCTTT
The DNA here is from genome assembly GCA_949820135.1 of Sylvilagus floridanus. Classification (NCBI taxonomy): domain Eukaryota; kingdom Metazoa; phylum Chordata; class Mammalia; order Lagomorpha; family Leporidae; genus Sylvilagus; species Sylvilagus floridanus. Next base: position 38,773,990 of record OX463234.1, on the reverse strand, counting down.
TCCTCTTCTTCTTCTTCTTCTTCTTGGGCACACTTGTTAACATCTTCTGACAGCATTTTGGAAAGGGCTGCGAGGAGGTAATTAAATAGAACAAGTGATAATGTCCTTAATGAATCCAATTCACTCTCTTTCATTGGTATTTATTTCCTTGTGTTGGTGATAGCTCCAACGGCAGGTCTGTAAAAATCAATCCCCGGTTGTTCCTTGTGGCTCCAAAACGAGCAGGAACACCAAGCAGGCCTTTTCTAGGAGAAGCTCTGATGGCTGACTGCTTTGCACCGATCTGAGACGTGATGATGCCTCTCAGTACAGAGGGCTGGGGTGGGAGCCAGAGTGAAGGCTCTCTCTCTCTCTCTCTCTCTCTCTCGCTCTCTCTCTCTCTCTCTCTCTCTCACCCTGATGAATCACACCTCCCTGTGGGACTTTGTCCTTTTGTTTAAAATATGATGAACTCACAGGATGTCAAAGACACCCTTCTGTTGTTGTGCTGGTGCTGTTTTCCTTTTCACCCACTGTTTGTGTATTTGGTCTGTGTTGGCCGTCCTTTGGAGGGGACGCCTCACCTACGTATTTCTTTCTAATCCGCTCAGTGTCTGGTAGAGGACTGGACACGAACAGAAGCACTTAACAACTGGCTGCTGAAGAGGGTCCTCTCTGTTCACCAGCACTGCTGTTGACATAATCAAGGCTTCCATTTTTTATCATCTGTGTTCAGAATAGATTTCCTGCTTCACAGCCAGGAGTCAGCACATGATAGCCCACGGGCCAAATCTGGCCCACTGCCTTTTAAAAAGAGTTTATTGGTGCACAGCCACTCTCATTCATTTACATATCGTCCCTTGCTGCTTTGGTATTGTAGTGACACAGTGGACTGGTTGGAATGGAGACTCCAAGACTCTGAAAAGTCTAAAATGTTTGATCTCTGGCCCTTTCAGAACACCCTGCTTTGTCCACATGTGCAATGTCTTTTCATTCTTGAGACAACCTTAAGAGGCAATGTTCCCATTTCACAGATGAGAAGACCTAGGGCATTAAACAACTTGGCCAACTGATGAGTGCTGTATCTACATTTGAACTCAAGTCTAATGTTCTTCACATAGCTATGCTCCCCAGTCCCCCATTCTGCAGAACATTAAGAGATTTAATTAATTTCATCTTTATTGTTGAACCAAATCTTCTGAGCATCTGAGGTTGATCCTGTTGGGGGGCTACATGGTGACTACCAGTCATCAGTTGTACCATAAGGATGGCTTGATGTCTGGGTAGTTGGGAGCTGTTAACCTCTTCATTGATATATAGATTCTCTCCTGGAGTTGAGGGGTGTCTGGAGCCGCTGATTTGTCCACAACCTTTGAAATCTTGTGCCAATTTATTTATTTTTTAAATATTGATTTATTTATTTGAAAGAGTCATACAGAGAGAGAAGGAAAGGGAGGGAGAGAGGGAGAGAGAAAGAGAAAGAGAAAGAGAGAGAAAGAGAAAGAGAGAGAAAGAGAAAGAGAGAGAGAAAGAGAGAAAGAGAGAGAGAGAGAGAGAGAGAGAGAGTCTTCCATCTGCTGGTTCACTCCCCAATTGATTGCAATGGCCGGAGCTGCGCTGATCTGAAACCAGGATCCAGGAACTTCTGGGTCTCCCATGTGGGTGCAGGGGCCCAAGGACATGGACCATCTTCTACTGCTTTCCCAGGCCATAGCAGAGAGCTGGGTTGAAAGTGGAGCAGCTGGAACGTGATCCAGCGCCCATATGGGATGCCAGCACTACAGGCAGCAGCTTTACCAGCTACGCCACAGTGCCGGCCCAGCCAATTTCACAAATACAAATTAATTTCTTTAGCTTCTCAGTCTCAGATGGCTTCAACATTCATGGTGTTTTCAGCTGCAAAGGAAAGCTCACTCCTAGTGTTCTTCCACACGTGGGTATCCAGAGCTGTCTTAATCTTTGGCCACTTGTCTGTGCAAGGGAGGAGAAGGTGAGTAGTCAGTCCACATGTGTACGTCAGAGTAGTTGACTGTGTCACGTGGGTGGCCACAGAGTGAATAAATATTTTAGACTTTCTGGGGTCATAGAGCCTGTATTACAATTAGTTCACTCTATCATTGCAACATAAAAACAGTCATGGATGATGCTTTTAGATTTTGGGGATCCAGTCTCTTAGTTATTGATGGAATTATCACTTAGGTTTATAGTATGCACATCGTGTAAGCTGGCCAGAGTTGTGGCTCAGTGGGTTAAGCCATTGCTTATGGCACATCCCTTTTTGGAGTGCTGGTTAGAGTTCTGGCTTCTCCGCTTCCAATTCAACTTCCTGCTAATGTGCTTAGGAAGATGGTCCACGTTTTTGAGGCCCTGCCACCCACATGGAAGACCAGGATGGAATTTCTGACTCCTGACTTTGGCCTGGTCCAGACCCAGCTGTCGCAACCATTTAGGGATTGAACCCAGAGGATGGAAGATTGATCTTTCCCTCTCCCCCTGATGCTGTGCCTTTCAAATAAACAAAAATAATCTTAAAAAGATCTGGTAAGGCTAATTAACCAAACCCAGACTCAACACATTTCATTTCGATTACTGCTTTATTTTTCTGATCCAGGACTCTCTCTATATGGATAAATCTTATAAAAGTATTGATTCATATTTTAAAGGAGAAAGCTTTGTGGAAAAAATAAATTGAGGTGAAATCAAGACCATCTGGGAAAATTAGGAACACATTGTGGAATGTTTTAGGCACATTTTGAGGCTATTTAAAAACAGTCTTAAGGGCAGATTTGACCTAGTGAGTATTCCAGGGTATTAGAAGTTTCAAAGCGTGTTTTGTAGAAGAGCAGGAGCCTGTGAGTGTATACAGCTCTGCTGGTGGCCCCTTTCCATGGGAAACTTTTCTCTGCAGAACTATTGGCTTCTGGGATTCCATGCGAGGCACTTTTCCCTCTCATTCTTTTATTATCCTATCTTCTCAGCCTTCTGTGTTAGAATCATGACCCAAATTTTTCAGACAAAAAATTGTCGAGTAATTTGCCAGATGTCTCCTAGATCTGACTATGCTGGAGTTCCCATATAGATCTACCTCAAACGTCTTTGCTCTTTGAAAATATTGTCAATAATGATAGCAATAATTGACTGATGTCAAGTGCCAACCATGTGCCAGGCACTGTGCTAAGCACTTCCCACAGATTTTCTCACTGAGTCTTCACAATAACCCTATACATTATGTTAGACATTAGACCCATTGTCTCTCAACTTGTACACTCCAGACAGGACTCAGACACATCCTTGTATTGATTCCAGTGCTGGAAGGTCATCAACTCTGCTAACTTTTGTTCTACTCTGCTTCATACATTCAACCCAGAATATCTTGACCCTAGCTAGGGAGACACACACCCAAGCCTCTCATCCAACAGAAGACCAACTGGAACCAACTCTTTCCTATCATCTCTTCCCAAAGGAGATTTTTGTCTGCTTATTAGAGAAAGCTCTGGAGTTAGTCTTCTTGCTTATGCCCACTAAGACCATTCATTCTTCCCTAAATCCTATGCTGTATGTTACCAAGGGGCTCAGAGCTCTGATCCTTGGCTGGACAGGGGCAGCCCCTTCTGGAGCCTTGGCCAGGTCAGCCTTTGTTCCCCATCCTTTCTGCCTCTTGGAAGCATTGTTAGCCGATACAGCTTCTCTGTGGGGAATGTGTTTTGAACCATGGCTGACCTGGATCCCTTTATCATTCATCCCCTGCACACAAACTCCTAGTCCCATGTATGGAAATCTGGACTCCCATTTGAATTCAGTCTCACTCAGGTTCACTTCACTTCCTGAGAAAGGTATAACAATGGTCCATGAAGACCAGTTTCTTGGCGATTCCCACTTCTGGCCTATTCTTTTATCTTATTCTTTTCTGTGGCCCAGCACCCAAATCCTCCACTTCATAAAAATCCTTTTCACATCATACCTTTGAGCCAGATGGAGGAAAGGAAAGGATTCTTGGAGAACGAGAGGGTGGCTGGAGAGAAGGGTCTCAGGTTGGACATGTGGAGACTCTTGGAGCTTTGCCTCCTTCCCAGTCGTTTCCAGTCCCAGAGCAGCATGGCAGCTGGAGATGTTTCCAAAGTACAGAGCTGCTTAGCATTCATTCTTGATTTCCAGTTACCAATCAACTTTGATTATGAAACCTTTAATGTGCATAACTATTACTTGGTGAGTTCATGAAGATCCAGATTCCAGGGCATCTAGTCTCAGCCTGATTCAGCAGCAGTGGATTGCCTGTGTTTGCCAGAGGTTGGTTGAGTGGAACTTGGGGAAGCTTTGGCCCACAGGAAAAAATGCAAACTCCTTAGTGTCTGTATTAGTCTGCTTAGGCTGCCATAACGAGATATAACAAAATATCATAGGCTAAGTGGCTTCAGCCCGTAACATTTATTCCTCATAGATCTGGGTGCTCAAGGCCCAGAACCAGGGTTCCAGCAGATTCCTTGTCTTGAGAAGGCACTCATCCTGACTGGCGGAGATGGTGCCTTCCCACCGTGTCCTCACATGGCTTCCCCTCAGTGAGAGTGAGCTCTCTAGTGTCTCTGCTTGTTAGAATTCTTAGTCCACTTTCTGTTGCTATAACAGAATCTCTGAGACTGGATGATTTATGAAGGGCAGAGGGCTGAGTGGCTTAAGAAATAGAAATTTATTTTCTCACAGTTCTGGAGGCAGAGAACTCCAAGACGAGGTGGCCACGTGTGCCGAGAACTCCGTGCTGCATCATGACGTGGTGGGAGTGCAGAAGAAGAAGGTGTGAGCAGAGGAAGCAAAAGAGGGGGAGGAGTGGCCTGGCCACCCCTCCCTGGAAGGGCTTGCATCCCCTTTAAGGAGCCAGTCACCTCTCAACCCTGTTATGGGGCAATCACATTTCATTGCCAGTTTAGGAAGGGATAAACCATATTCAGACCACAGCAGGTGCGAACCCTTTCGGGTCTGGTTCTACTCTTACGAGCTCAGTGAATTTTAACTACTTCCCAACAGGGCCCGTCTTCAGATCCGGCCGCAGTGCAGAGGAGAGACACAAATATTCAGTCTATAGCAGCATGGCACTCACGTATCCACGTATGAACTCCACGTATCCTCTGTGTCTCCACCATTCCTTCCTCTTTACCTGACATGATATGAACCAACTGTGCACACAACACCAGACTTCGGATATTCTGGAGGGGCAGGCTCCCAGACATTTGCAGTTATCATCATCTGGCATTCAGGGTATGAACGTAGCATTCCATCACCCCCCATCTCTGAAGGAATTACAGATGGGACCCAGAGTCTTGCTGTGTTCTTAGCTGTAAATATCCAACATGTCGTTGATCCTGGGCTTCCCTACTCATTGGTAATGGCACAAGAAGCTCAGACGTAGAAAACAAAATGATGACTCTACTCCTAGGTCAGACTGAATGTGGAGGACCAGGCAGATGCTGACCTTGCTCCCTCAACCTCATGCACAACGATGACATCATTGCCCCACTGTCTCCAACACAAGGTTCATGATTGCCAGGCTCTGCTCTCCAGCTGTGGGTCAAGCCTCACCCGTCCCAGGGCTGTCTGGCCGTGGTGGGAAGCATTTGTGGCTGTCACCCCTGGGGGAGGATGGTGTTCCGGCACCTAGTGCATATTGGTCATAGAGACTGTTCAACTGTTCAACATCTTATGAAACCCAGTGTCCTACCCCTCACCCCAACACACACACATAGTGAAGACTTGTCTAGTGCGAAAGTGGTGCTGATGTTGAGATGTCCTGCCCAGGAAACCCTCATGGTGTGCTTACCACACAGAGATGGAAGCCAAAGAGAGTTTCCTGGGGATGGGGGCAGGAAGTGAGATAGAGATGGGTCTTGGCTTCTGGAATTGAGGCTCAGGGTTCATGGCCGCTAGTAAAATGTGGCTCAGTCAATGCATCTGACTCTGAGCAGTCAGCTGAGAGCTTCTCTTCCATGGGAGACTGATGTCAGGGAGGAGAGGTGGATGCAGACTTGGATAAGTCGCCATTCTCTCGTCTGTGGGCCGAGGTAGCAACATTGGAGAAGAGGTTTAGTAATTTCTTAGGGCTGTGCTAACAAATTCCCACATACCATGTGGCTTTTCATCGATAGGGATTTATTTTCTTATTGATTTGAAGGCCATACGTTGGAAATCAAGCTTCGGTCGTGCTGTCTTATCGCCAAAGTCCCCGAGTATCCTCCCTTGCTTTTTCCAGCCTTTGTAGTGACAGGCTTTTCCTAGCTTGTGGGTATGTAGTTCCAATCTCTGCCTGAGATGTCACCTGGCCTTCTCCTCTCTGCATCTGTGTCTCAACTCTCCTCTGCCTTACTTTTGTAAGGACACCTCTCATTGGATTTAGGGGTCTCTCACATAATCCGCGATGATCTCATCCGAAGATTCTTGACTTGGTTAAATTTGCAAAGGCCCTTTAAAAAAATCAGATCCTATTTACAGGTCCTGGGGTATGTACAGACCTGTCTTGGAGGAACATCTGTCATTGGATTTAGGGGTCTCTCACATAATCCGCGATGATCTCATCCGAAGATTCTTGACTTGGTTAAATTTGCAAAGGCCCTTTAAAAAAATCAGATCCTATTTACAGGTCCTGGGGTATGTATGGACCTGTCTTGGAGGAACGCTGTTCAGCACACTACAGAGGAGGATGAAACATGGAGGTGGCAGAGGACAGAACACACCCTGGGCAATGATTTACCTCCTAATATGCACAGAAAGGAGAGGCGAAGGGAGAGGATCAAACAGTCGTCAGCACCTCTCGTGTGCCAACAACCGGGCAGAAGCCCTTCCGTTCTCGTATCCATTAATCCTCACTTACACTAAGTGGATTGGTTATCTCCACTTTCAAGATGGAGAACGCACACCAGCAGCTCAGCCACGTACACAACAAAGTGACCTCCCAGCTGCCGGTTGCAGAGCCCACGCTTTTCTAGGCTAACAGGCGTATTTGCACAGCCTTTGCCGTGGCTGCAGGAAGAGGCCAAACCCGGAATATCCATTTTGCAACAGAGAAGCTGTTGTGGCCCTTCCTGGGTTTACACTGAGCCTGGCATTCACCTGCTTGCCTTTGGCAGCGATGAAACAGGTGCTGGATGGCCCAGCTGGCCCAGAGCCTTCTGAGGCGAGGGGGTAGTGGCAGACTTTGGCTGGTTCCGACACAACGCCTCTTTTGGCACCCTGGGCCGCTTGGCATGGTGAAGGAGCCAGTCCCACAGACAAATATTAAAGGGTTTGGATTATCTGCTCCCACCAGCGCTGGGATTGGTGCAAGCTAGGCTGGATTCTCTGAGAGGCTGTGTAGTGTGCTGGAAAGAGAAAGTTGGAGCAAGACCGATATAGGATCAAATTTTAGTTTTGCCACTTAGAGGCTTCATGACCTCAACTGGGTTATTTTACTGGTCCGAGGCTCAACATCCTCAAGTATAAAACTCGGGGGTGATGATATCCCTCTCCAGGGTGCATGCATAGAGCACCCTGAATAACGCCTTCTACATGGTACACTCTCAATGTTCCCGTGTTGGCCAAGTCTGCAATGCCTCCCTAGACCTGGTGAGTGTCTGTCTGCTTACCTGGAAGGAGCAGCTTTGGAACTGGGATTTCATTGCCAGATGTCCTTTGTCAAGTATGAATATGATGAAGAACTGTTGATGAGAGGGAGCATCTATTGAGAAAGTGACTCTGTGTGCAAGATTGTGGGATCTTGTGGGACTTGTTCTGCAAGGACTTTTATTGAGTATCTACTACAAGCCTTGCCCTGTGCTGGGGTTTTACTACCTTAGCCCATTTGTGCTCATAGTGACCCTGGCATTGATACCAGTGGTTTTTTAAAAAAATATTTTATTTATTTGAAAGGCAGAGTTACAGAAAGAGAGGGACACACACACATACACACACAAACACAGAGAGAGGTCTTCCATCTTTTGCTGGTCCACTCCCCAGATGACCACAATGGCCAAGGCTGAAGCCAAGAGTCAGGAGCTTCTTTTGGGTCTCCCATGTGGGTGGCAGGGGCCCAAGCATTTGTGCTATCCTCCTCTGCTTTTTCAGGTGCATTAACAGAGAGCTGGATGAGATGTGTAGCAGCTGGGACTTAACTGGCACCCATATGAGACGAGGGTGCTACTGGCTGTGGCTTAACCCACTATGCCACATTGCTTGTCTTGATACCAGTATTTTTAGGAAGATTCTTAAAAACTCTATGTATCATATCCTTTTGGACTTTTCTCTGAGTCTCTAGGCATATTTGGTGTCTTTATTCCCTGAATTTCTAGAACGTCTCCCGCTTGCTTTATCATAATACATATAGCACTTTATTATAATTGTTTATTAGATAGGAACAAATTTGGGTACAAATGCTTATTATTCTATTCTTTTATCTTCCTATATCAGTGTTTTTCAAAATTCGGACTCTAGGCCAGCAAAAGAGTCAGCCTCACTTGGGAATTTGTTAAAATGTATTCTCAGCACATACTCCAGACCTACAGAATCAGAGACTCTGGGTGTAGGGCCCTGCAGTCTCTTTGAACAGGGTATTTCTGTTGTAGGTTCAAGCTGGAAAACTGCTCTGGATCACTGGTCCTCAAACTTGGCCATGAGCTGGGACCCTTGAGGAGCATTAGCAAGAGTGATGCCTTGGTCCTGTTTCTGCAGGTTCTGCCTTACCGGGTCAGGATGTGCACAGTCTCCAGAGAGTCCCAATGTCCAGTCATGAGTGAGAACCTCTGACACAGAGCCTCGCTGCTCATAGGCGCTCAACAGATATTTGCTGATTAGTAGGACGTAGTAGTCTGGTGCCTGCTTGGCCATCGGGTACATATAGGTCTCACCCTGACCACCTCCTTTCTGTGAACCAATTCTTCACCTTTTTCCACTTAAATTGAAAGCCTGTCATTGTAAAAATTAAAAAAAATTAAAAGAAGAATAAAAAAGGAAAGAGGCAGGAGGGTGGGAATAAGGGAAGGGGGGGTGGGAAGTAACTTTCTCTTAAAACTGTATATATGAAATACACAAAATTTGTTCTTTTATAAAAAATTTTTAAAATTTTAAAAAGAACAATTAACATGAGCTCAACCCTCTTAATTTTTATACAATTTTTTATTTATTTATTTGAGGTACTCCCCCCCCCCACACACACACATGGGCAGGCAGGCAGACAGAGCTCCAGTCTGCTAAGTTTACTCAAAAAATGCCTGCAGTGCCCAGTGGGATGGACTGGGGCTGGAGCCAGGATCCAGGAACTCCCCAGGCCTGCCCTGTGGTGGCAGGGACTTGACCACTTGAAACATCACCCAATGCTTCCCAAAATCTGCATCATTAGGAAACTCAAATTGGGAGTTGGAGCCAGGAAGTGACCCCCAAGCACTCTGAGATGGGATTTGGGTGTCCCAGCTTCTAGGCCAAATGCCCAACACTTAACAATTTTCAAGTGCACCATGCAATACTATGTTAACTCCAGCTGTCTACAGAGGACTTCTAGAATCTATCTGCTTGTTAGAATTGAGACTTGGTGCCCACTGATTAGCAACTTACCATTTCTCCTTTGCTACTGCCCCTGGGACCCATGCTTCCATCTCTGTTTCTATGAGTTTGACTATTTTAGATACTCAAATTATTTCAAAAAGTGAAATAATGCAATTTTGTGACTCGCGTGTTTCTGTTGGCATCTAGTACTCTGCATCACTGTGTTGTCACAAATGACACAATTTCCTTCTTTGTAAAGTCTGAAGGATGCTCCACTGTATAGATGCAGCTCATGTCCTTTATCTGGTCATTCATTCACTGATATTTGGATTGTTTCCGTGTCTTGGCTATTGTGAATGATGCTGCAGTGCAAACAGAAGCGTAAATACCACTTTGAGGTCCTGATTTTGGATTCTTTTGGATAAATAGCCAGAAGTAGGATTGTTAGACTTTATGATATTTCAGTATTCAATTTTTGAGGAACCTCCACACTGTTATTTTTGCAGCAGTTTAATTACCATGGATTAATTCTTAATCTCTTTAAGCCTAAATTTTCATTCTTTAATGTTACGATGGTTTTGAGGATTGTCTATATAATGCATATAAAGCACTTGAACTTCTAATTAGCTATGAAGAGTAGTACTGTTTACAATTTATAGGAGACTTTGGCCAAGGGAAGGGGAAATCAGGGTCCTTTATGGATCAGCCAACTTTCTAGGGCTTAAGGTTGAAATCCATTGGCTTTGCCTTCAAGGTCCCATAATTACATGGAACATTGTGGTCTGGAAGAGGCCTGTGGATTTTTTTCCCCACATTCCTCAACCACTGTGTCTAAGTCTTTGCAGGAATAGTTATCAATTGGACAGCAAAATATTTAGGGACCTCCAAGATTTCTATTATCAGAATTGATTGCAGTGTTTCCAACAGTTGGGTAAGGGGTCCCCAGCTTTCGCTGGAAGATCTGGGCAACTCTTGTGGATGTTACTACAGGATGGACTTCATCACTATTCTTTCAAGTTATAAGGAGCAGTAAAACTTGTCTCAAGCTAGCTTAAGCAATTAATAAAATTTATTTGACCCAATGGGAAAAAACCCAGGAATCCCATTATACATGCACATGGATTCAAAAGAGGTTGTTAAAAGTCTGGTTTTTGTTTCTACAAAGTAAAGCATAAAATTTATAGTATACACTTAGCTTGCAAACCACCAGTTCATTTCCTATGTATTTACCCATTAAAATTATATCCATACAAAGAATATCACTAATATTCACAGAAGATTTATTCAAAGAAGCCAAATGTCCATCAGTGTAAGACGAATAAGCTAGCTGGTGCATCCACACAATGGAAAAATTTTCAGCAATAAGAGAATGAATATCGATATATTCAGAGCATGATTGAGTCTCAGAAGCATTCTATTGAACAAAAGAAGCTAACACTAAAGGGTATATAATATATGAATCTGTTTATTTGAGATTCTAAGAAGATTATACTGACAGAAGGTAGCCTGGGGCTGTGGTAGAGGTAATTGCAAACATTTATACGTGAGAAAGATCTTATTCAATGGTTGAAATGTTCTGTGTTGATTGTCATGGTGGTCTTGACTTAATTTATATGTTTAAATTTATGAAACTGTGTACCTAGTGTGGCTACATTTAAGTGAAGGTAAATTATACCCCAGTAAAGTTTATTTAAAATAAATCTTCCCTGACCTCTAGGCTCTGCTCACCTCTGTGTGGCTTCTTTATCATGTGCTGTCTCCCTGGAGGTGGCCAAGACTGCCCTCAGCAGCTTAGCAACTCTGTGGAAAGAAAGTTTCTCTAACACACGGCACAGATGGTCACTGGGGCAGCTGGGGGTCACATGACCTTCCTTGAACCAATCACTGTGTCTGGGGATGGTGGTAGGATTCTCTGATTGTCCAGGACGAGTCAGTGTCCTGGAGCCAGCTGGTGGTGTTAGCTCTCCAAAAGCTACAAAGAGAGTGAATGGGGGAGGGTGGGAGGCATTCTTTCCCAAAAGGCTGGTGCTGCAAGATGTAGGAATGGATGCAAATGCCATAGAAGTCTTCCATATTGACCTTCCTTCGATAGAAACCTACCAGCTGGATAATCTCTTTGTGACTTCTTACTCTCCAAGATTTCGTAGATTCGCTTCAGTCTCTTTTGTGATTTCTACCATCAGGAGGTAGCAGAAAGGAAATGATTGGAGTCAGATTGCAGGTAGGTATCCGTCTCAGCTCAGCTTTTTCCTAGCCCTTTGTCCCTAGGTGATTTATTTCAAAGAATCCATTTCCTATAAAACGGAGGATAATTGTAGAACCTAATTTAGGATGCTGCTGTGAGGACTAAGTGAGATAATGCATGTCAAGCATGCAGCATCACACAGGGCACACAGTAAACAATCAATGCCATCGACTATGACCGCTTTTAGTATATTTGAGTGAGTGACTTAAAAAACTAAGTATTTACCCGTAACCAATGTAGCAGGTGTATTGGTGCCCTGCTCATATGCCCTCAGTACATTAATTCCCGTGTACACAGATGGTATCCTCCTCCAAGAACCTCCTACTCATCACCTCTCAGGACTTTCTCTGGCATGGACTCCAGAGGTGCTTCTCAGAATATCTTTCCGCCAGAGGTGGCTACCAAGATGTGTCATCCCTCAGGTGACACCATGCTGAGGCACGTCCTGCAGCCTCTTACAGCCAGCCCCAGCAGGACGAAACCCAGGTCGCCCACTGCGGTAACAAACCCTTCAACACCAGATTGACTAGTTTCCCTTCCTGTCTAACTTCCCTGGTCCCCTTTCTGAGATCACCTCCAAAGTTAGCTATCTGAAGCAAACATTAATTCAGAGCCTGCTTCTGAGGGGAAGTCGGTAAACAAGTTGAAACATCACATGTGTCTGCTCTTGGTTAGAATTGCAGGAATGTTGTGCAGTGTCATGGTGTAGTGTATTTATCTCTTGTGGACCTGAAACACTGACTGGCATCTCTCTTCAGCTTTGATGAATAAAAGATGATAGAAAAGAATTAATTATTCCTTAATAAATGCAGTTTTCTGGGTAGGCAAATGCTATACAAAAGCACTTGTGGGGAGGAATGCAATGGGGGAGATAAATTCCAGAATATACGATTCTGGTGAAAAGGGAGCGAGTCACTGGAAAGTGAGTTCTCAGTACATATTGCTTGAGTGATTGATTAGTTGGGCTCCTAGTACAGGGCTATCCCTCAGTGTCAGAATAACCAGCGTGGTTTTGTGTGCAGCTGAGTGACTTTGCAGAAGTGCAGAGCTTGGGAGGCTGAGCTCAGATCTCCTGGTGGTGTTGATGGTGAGGGAATAATCTGAGTAAACAAGGGCTAACCCAGACCCCTCTGGGCACCAGTGTAGCAGTGGGTCTTCCTGCAGGTTACAGGGAAGTGACTGCTAGGAAATCACAGTCCAGACTTCAGTCTTTCTTCGACCACTGTCTTCCTGCCTGAGTAGGTGAGTCTGTTCTCACTCTAGCCCTCTGTTTTCTCCTGTGCCAAATGAAGTGGGTTGGGTGAAGAGCCCACAGTTCTTGTTGCTTTGTGAGCCATCTGAACTCTGGGGACTTCTCAGTGACGCATTTCAGCCACTGTATCCCCTCTCTGAGGTGGATGGAGAGCGAGTGGACACTGCCGTGTTTCGCACATGGGATCACTGCAGTAGGGTAGGCAATGTAACACAGTCATTACTGTGCCACATTCTTTACTTTAGTTGAGAACTATATGTAGCTCCTGAGATATGACAAGGAGATAGCCAGGGCAAGGAACTTTGTACATATATATCAGGAAATACTGGAGCGCAAGTGAAGCATGCCACTGTGGAATGTTTGTGAGCCCCGGAGTCTGACAGATGGGAGTTGTGCTCTTAGCTCTGCCAGTCGTGGGCTTGCTGAACCTCGATGTCTTCTACATTAAAAACAGGAAAAAAACGTACTCATGTCATAAGGTTAAGGTTAGGTTCATATGAGATAATCCTGTCACAACACTGGATCTGAAAACATGAATTTGTTCCAGTGAGATTGATATATCAAAGAAAACAGTTTGTGCGTGTGAATTTCACATTTGCTTTTGTGCAGTTTCATCAGTGAGAAACAATAGGTCAACACAGATGGCCACATTCCACTGAATGGAACCACACAAGAATACACAGAATGCACACATCTCAAACATCTACCAGCTCCCTAAGTAAAAGCTATGCCCATTCACATCCAATGTTACAACTTTGACCATTTAGCAATAACTCATAACTATGCCCCTTCCAACACCTACCTCCACAAATCAACTTTGGCTCTTTTGCAAGGTAAAATACCATATTTATTATAGTATTTATTATGTATTTTAAGACTAACACACATAAAACTATGCCACCGTTCTATTAAGTTCCTTTTTTTTTTTTAATGTGTTGCTGATGATGTTTTTGAGGGTTGTGCTTCTAACTAATTTCCACTCATTCCTGTAATTTTAACTGTATGATTTTGCATGGTACAGTGGGTTTCTAGGCAGGCAGACGTTGCACTAAAGCTGAACTGACTATATAATGCAGCAAAGTGTCTAGTACAGAGAAAATGTAAGAGTGCCCTCATTTTCTCGCTTTTATCCTGCATGAATTGTGACTCTTGATTGTTATGAAGAAAACTGCTCAAGCTTCATAGGTAGGAAAGAGGGTCCTAGATGTCTAGAGGGATCTCTTGCAGACAGGAATGTTACTTGGCTTGAGGGAAGTCTTGATTATAACCTTTGGTTGAAAACCACAATTACGCTTGCTAATACAAGGATTTATTGGCTTGCAACTAAAATGTTCCCTAAAGATCTTGCTTCAGTCAGAGCTGGATCAAGAAACTCCAGCCATGCAATGTTACCAGGGTTGAATTTCCATCTCTCAGCCCTGCCTTCTGCTGTGTTGGCTACATTTTCAGGCAGGCTTTCTCCTCTTGGTGGCCAGATGGCAGCCAGCAGGTCCTGGATCACATCCATACAGCTTCAAGTTGAGTGGAAAACAGAGGATGCTTCTTTCTTCTAGCCTAAATCTGGAGATTAATGGCCGCTAATTGAATCACGTCCCTATTCCTGAGATGATAATGATGGCTGGAGGATTGTGAAGTTGTTATTTGGCCAGGCTTGGGTAACATATTCTCCCTTTTGAATAGGGGTGTGGTCAACTTTTCTGAAAATTATTTGGGCTGAGGGGCAGGGAAAGTGTTCTCCAAGGGAAATTCAAAGTATTAGTGCCTGAATAGGAAGAATGAATATTGAGCAGGCAAAACCAGCAAAGTTCTATTGTAAGAAGTTACTCAAACCAGGGTCTTCTCTTCAGATTCTACTTCCTGCTCGGTGCTTTGCTCTTTTCTTTTCTGAAGCCTTTTTTTTTCTTGTCTTCACTAATTCACATGCTCTTCATAAAGGCAGTAGCTACCAACTCCACACTTCCCAAATAATGTATAACCTGATTCCAAATTCTATATGAAGGGATTTGGTCAAACTTGAATGAGGACCCCACATGCATCCAAATCAACCAAGATTCAATCACTGGGTGAAGTTGGTGAGTGTCCTGTTGTGTTGACTTCTAGGATCTCACTGTTGTGTCTGTGGCTGGAGCAGTCGATAAGAATTGCCATAATGAATTGGTGAGACTACCTGGTAGGATCCACAACAAGGCATATTTTCGTGACTGACTCCAATCTTACTCTGTTATTTTCAGGAGCCAAGTCCAGTATGGTTTAACCAGTAGTTGGCAAAGTGAAAGAAGCTTCTTTAGATACCTCCATCTGAAGCCAGAGTCGTTGCCTCTCCCAAGTAGAGAAGTAATCTAGCCTATTTTTCAGATTGGAGGGGACACAGTGGAAGGGAGTCGCTGGGAGGGAAGGATGTTGAGCATCATTGACCTCTTATGATCTGTATTCTTAGCTTCTGTTTCACCTCTTGGCCTCATTAAGACCTGCTTTCCAATCTCCAGACTTGCTAATGAGCAGCAATGTTGACTCACATCTTATAAAAGTCAGGTCATTGGGATGTTCTTTTTTTTCTGGGATCAGGAGAATTGGCTCATAGACATTTGCCTCAGTCCAGAATTAGTGAGATGTGAGAGCAGGAAGTAACTTTTTTGTAGTTCTTTAAAAATATATTTTGGGACATTTGGAGATTGTTTTGTCTAGCAGATGGGAATGATAGACCCACTTCTTCAGTACTCCCTTCATGCACACTCTTTTCCACATGACTTAGTAGTTTCTATCACCAAAGAGGTGGCATTTATTTCTCTACCTCTTGAATTTGGCCTGGCTTCATCATAAGCCTTGGCGAACAGAATATGGCAGAACTGACTGTCTTCCAGATCTGGGCTTAGTGCTGAAGAGCTCTTGTGTGTTTTCTGTTTTCTGTGTTGAACCTCTGCCATCAGTAAGAGAACATTCCCAGCCTAGCTGCTGAAATATGAGAGACATGTGAGGCACACCCAGGTCACCCAGTTGCTCCACGCTGGATCATCCTAGCCAGCAGATGGTGAATCCTAGACATACAAATGAGCTGTACTGAGACTAAAGATCTGCCTTGGTGAATCCAGCCTAAATAAGTGGTCACAGATTTTGGAGCTAGATAGACATTTATTTTTTTTTAAGGTACAATGTTTCCTTTTGGAAGGGGTGTTTGAAAAGAAGCATTGTTGTAGCATAAAATAACAGATATTTGAGGGATAGAATTGCTAGGTCCATATAGTGAGTATCAGCTAGGCAACAGAAATCTTTTGTATCTTGACTTCAGCCCTCCTGATAACATGTTTAGGTAGGTTGAATTTGTTCTATTTTTGTAAATTACTGAGATAAGAATTATGGAGGTTGAGTGACACAGGAGTCAATCAACTAGGAGGGGTTGGTTTGAGATAGCAGGACAGGTCTTTCTCACTGTACCTAATCTTCCTACCTTTCTTTGATGTATCCACACCCATAATTCCACCATAGCAATAATTGTTAATCTGAAAAACCCGATAAGTCAGTAAATGGGACATGCTCATGGGTTGCATTATCTTGAAATAGATTTTATCTTCCTATAATTCTCCATTTAATAACTTTTACCATAAGCATTTTGTGTTTGTTGATAATATTAAAATCAAACTTTAGTGAGAAAAATAGTTCATCAAAGAAGATATGGAAATTCTAGTAAAACATGAAAAGATTCTCAATATAGTTATTTGATATAAATAAAAACACCCATTAGAATACATAAAACTAAAAATCTTGATAATAACAAGTGATGATGAAAATTCTTATAGATCGTGGATGTAAAATGGTACAACAGAAAAGTTTGGACATTTTTAAAATATAAGGTTTAACCTAAATTTTCCATATGACTCAACACCTCCACTCATAGGTGTTTACTCAAGGTAAATGAAAGTCTGTGTACACCAAAAGCTGGTATATTAATATTCATAGAAGTTTTTTCCAGAGCAACTCCAAACTAGAAACAAACTATAAAAAAAAATCTGTATGTGAATGGAAAAACTATTTGGAGGATACAGATTAACAGTAAGAATGACTAAATGATTGGCCCATGTAACAGTGTGGGTGAATTCCAAAAATTGTATTCCAGAAATTTTATGCTGAGGGCCAGAAGGCAGGTATAAGGGAATACATACTATATAATTCTGTTATATGAAGTCTAGAAACAAATGATATGGTGAAGAAATCAGTGTTTGAGGCTTAGAATGGGAGATAAATTAATATGGGGTCCAATGGTACTTTTTGGGTATTGGAAATAGTCTATATCTTGATAGTGATGGTCATTTAACTGGTATATAAATTTATCAAAGTCATCCAAATGTACAATTAAATGGGTGCATTTATTGATTATTAATAATACTCTAATAAAGTTTATTTCCCAGAAAACAAAATTATATCTTCTGAAACTTATATGGTTAAGAGTTCCTGGGGTATGATGGCTGAGGAGACATAATCCATTTCTTGGAGTGGAGAAAATTAGGTTTCCAAATGCCAAAGATAATTCAGGACCATGGTCAGCACCCCAGCATTAAATTAATGGGGATAAAACAGCCCAGAACCTGTCAACAGAATAAGTATTTATTAAAAAGCGGCCTAAAAATCCTTTAATGATTGCCTACTATGTTCCAAATATCATGTGAAGCCCTATTTTTATGCATTATTTCATTTTATTCTCACCAACTACTTGTAAATTAAGGGCTGTTATTATCCTCATCTTGTAGTTGAGAAATCAGGTGTTATTCTCAATGTAATTTTACAAATAAAAGGAAAGCAGACAATAGTGAAACACACACTCACAATCAGGCTAAACATAAAGTTTGGTTCCAAGTCCTGAAAGGGGGAATGACATTTTTGCCTTTCTTGTGTACTTGTGCTCTGCACCCAGGATGGCTGAAGGCAGAAATAGTTGACAGCTAAGCAGGTGCGTGTGTCATTGCATGGATGAAATATAGGTACATTTCCCTAAGCCCCTGGTATATTGGTTTTTATCCCAAATTACTTGTCAGGCAGACTTTTTATTCCTCCAAAATTCCCATGGGATAGAAGCAACCATGTTACATAACACACATCAGCAGCACTGGGTTTGCCATGGCACAGTGACCAAGATGGGGAGGAGGAAGTACAGCAAGGGAGAGTGAAATCTATAGGTAAGGGACCCTCCAAGACTGAGATTCTTGTTAGGATACTGAATGAGAGAATGAGGCAGAACTGACTTCTTCTGATAAAATATTGGGCAAGGGCCCAAGCCAGGTCCTCACCCGCCAGTATCTGCCTCTGTCCACCGCTGTTATCATCATGGTTCCAGTCTTCCTTTCTTGCCTGGTCTGTAGAAGTAGGCTTCTAACTGGTCTTCCCACATGCAGCCTTTCTCTTCCAGGGTCTTGACCCTAGGGATTTGTGGATATGTCTGATATGTGCTGAACATATCCTCAGACTTACCCTCCTCTTATAGAATCCTTCATAAGCATCATGGATCTCTCAAATATCCAACCCCAACCACTCAGTCTCTCTCCTTGCTCTTCTCTACCCTTGACCATCAGTCTACTGAACTTGCAGGTCCCTAAAAACATCATGCTATGCTGATCTTTTCTTATGATCTGTTTAATGTTTCTATACTTTTTCTTCTTATATCTATCCCTCTCTCTTTCCTCTATGTACTTCACAGAAATTAAGATAACATCTCTGTGGCCCACAAGGTCCTGCACATTCTACTTCCTGTCTCTGCCTCCCATTCCTGCTCCCCACTCCCATTTACATTATTTCAACAACTTGCTTTGTTAGGTCCTCCAATGTGTGTGCTGCTTCTCCCTACCTCTGGACCTTTGCAAATGTTGTTTGTCGACTGGAATTCTCTTATGCTTCCCCATCGTTGCCCATTGCACAGTTAATTCTTATATATCCTTCAATTTTCAGCTCAATTATTTTTCTATGGAAGGTTTCTTTATCTTTCAGTATCACCTTGTGTGTTTCTCTAAAGATGTATAATAATGTGAAATTAAGTATATTGCTGATTCAATCTTTATTAATTCTTTCCCCAACTCTGATACAATCTTTATTAATTCTTTCCCCAACTAGCCTATAAGCTCCATGGAGGCTTCACATCACAACTGTTTAACATACTACGGAACTACTAGTTTTTGGCTTGTAGTAGAAGTTCAATAAGTATTTGCTGAATGGCTCAGTGGCTTTCTCTACTTCATTTTTTCATTTAATTCAGAGTATAAACCTTGATGTCACATGTTTCAGTTCACAAGTGACTTCCGCTTGTGATACCGTGTGTGATTCTACTTGAACTTTCCAAGGTCCATGGGACAGGGATAATACCCTGCTTTTTATGTGAGGAACTTAGTTGCAGAGAGGTTAAGTGACATACATGCCATCACCTGAGAGTTCAAGACCCTACACTTCTAGCTCTTCCCATGATTCCATGTCCAGCTTCTTTGTTTGCAGAAAGACATGTCTGCCTGATGTGCCAATGCCATGGGTTTGTTTACCTCCATAACTCATCGAGGAGATTGTGAGACTAAGGAGGGTGACATATTCTGAGCCCAGAGAAAGATACAGTATAATGTGGGCCCTTATTACATTATCCTTTGGAAGATGAATTGGAGCTGTCAAGCATTTGCCTAAATCAATAAACAGTGTGGCAATAACTAGTGTGAGGTTCATTTTTTTTCCTCCCCAAATGAGGAGCAGTTGGCATACAGGGAATACACCCCCCCACACACCTGTTCTTTGACAATGACCGCCAAGAACAAAATCTTCACTAAAAAGAAGGCACAATGGAAAGAACGTGGAGCCAAACAGAAGTGGCTTCACATCCCAGCCGTGACAGTTGCCACCTGTGCGACCTGGAGACCTCAGTTTCCTAATCTGAAAGATAGGGATGGTAAGCTTTCCTCATCATCCCCACTGATGATTGTTTCAGTGATTCCTCCCTCACCCAAGTGGTGTCAACTCCACTTAATTAATGTACTCCGAATAGCTCCACTTCCTGGCACCATCTTGGTCCAAGCCTCTCCCTGCTGGCGAACTTCCTTAATCTCCTATTACATTGCCCCAATTCTACCCCTGCTCCTGCTAATGAACATTCCCAAAACAACAGAATTATCCCTCAAATGCAAATCAGATCTTGTTACCACCCCACTGGACACCATCCACATGCAATCTCTTTTGTGCCCTTCAAGATGTACTTGATCTGGTCTCTGCCTCTTGTCCCTGTCCTTCTACCTCTCCCTCTGCCCTTGCTACTGAGTTCTCACTGGCTTCCTTTCTGTTCTCTGAATATGTGCTGTTTGTCCCCAGTTAAGGCCCTTTGCACTTGTTGCTACCACTGCCTAGTGCACTTTCTCTCTGATGTTGGCATCATCTTCTCCTTGTCATTCAGAATTCAGCTCAAATGTCCTTCTAAAAATGATCTCCTTCTCTAAAATGCCTCTTTCCCTACCAGTCTCTTTGTTCTGTAGCTCCCCTTTTAGTATTTATTTGCAAGGGCGGGGGGAGAGAGAGAGAAATAAACAAACACATACAGATTATCTGCTGATTCTCCCCAACATTGGACCAGGCCAGGGTCCACATTTGGTTGGAAGCCAGGGGTAAATTGGACCAGGCTGAAGCCAGGGGCAGAGGACTCAATCCAGATCTCCCATGTGGATGACAGAAACCCAACTACTTGGGCCATTACCTGCTGCCTCCCACAGTGTGCATCGGCAGGAAGCTGAAATTGGGAGTGGAGATGAGACTGGAACCCAAGCAGTCTGATATGGAATGTGAGCATCTCACATCTCAATTTGCTTCATAACTGCTAGGCCAAATGCCAACCCTTGTTCATTTTTTCCACAGCATTGATCATATTCCAAATGATTGATTCATTTGTACCTTTTGGCGTCTATTGCTGGACTCTTCATGAGAAATAAACTTCAAGAGAGCAGAGATCTTGTCCATTCCCTGCCCTGCTCTGTCACTGGTGCCTTGTGTGGTACCCAATGTAAAGACTTCGAATGGAATTAAAAATTATTGAAGAGTCATTCAATATTGATGCTCCTTTTCTTTGTCTTACCATACTGAGGAGGTAGATTTTTGTTGCACGTGAGTGATGAGCATAAGGCTTTAAGAGTCATAGGTAAATATGGATGATGTCTTAAGCTGCTCTACTGAGTTTTCCAAACCCCTTTCTAGGGCCATCCTTGCTTTTTTAGCTCTCAGAGCAGGGAACAAGTATGGCATCTTGAACCTTACCCAAGTGACCCCTGAGCTTTGCTTCAGAGGGGTTATTTAGCAGATATAAAGCCCTTCATTCCTCTGTCTATTAATTAACTTAACTAATACTGTTTGTAGAGGGTTAACTCTGCACACACCAGCTTGGTGAGTAGTGATGCAACACCAAATGACACTTATGTGTCTTCTCCCCAAGGCTCTGAGCTGGGCATGTTGTTTTGATAGCACTCCTATATCAGCACGGTGTAGTGGTTGGTGGGAGTAGTATGGTCCTCTAAAGCAATTCCCTTTCCTCACCATTTCCTCCCTGATCAAATGGAACTTGCCTATTTTTGGTCAATGCAATCAATACCCCTTTTTGCCATCGGCTCCTGTTCTCATCATGACTGACTCAGAATTAGGACTCCTTCCCTTGGTTGCTACCTGGCTTTATCCTATTCCTGACTTCCTGCTCTGCCATTTGCAACAAGCGTTTCTTCTCTCCCATGTCCAAGGTCAAAACCTGTCCCTTCTCAGACCGTTCTACTCCCTGTTGGAGCTAAGTGGGTACCTATATGTCCTCTGTAGAACATTGAAACCATCCTGAGGTTTGGGTTGCAATGAGGGACTGTATACAGCTCCACCCTGATTCCTTTTGTGTTTTGAAATCCTGGGGAAGAGTTGCTTCTAAGAAGGGCTTCAAAACCACTGATCAGATCAGTGATCTGATGCACAAACAGGAGAATCTATCTATGGTAAAGTTGGTTCAGCTACATTCTATCCCATAAATTACTCATTCAAGCCAAAGTAAAGTTGTCATTTCATTAATCCTACATACTAGTGTGATTAGTTCCCAATAGTGTGAACTCTATCTATGAGCAGATGGCAACCACAAGTGTGGATGCGCAAGCAAGTTATTTCATTTTAGCAAAATGTAAAAGTAGTGCCTAGGCCAGCAGTTGCTGTGGAGTACAAGAAGCTCAAAGGGGAAGTCTGATACAATATCAGTTACTGGGCTTCACTAGCACAGATTCCAATTTTGTGTTTTTGGTGAAACTCTGAAATTGGCCACTTTTAACAAACTCTCTGGGAATTCTGAGCTAGGCGTCCAGATGCAAAATCAAGAATATGTAACACATGGGGTGGGAATTTAGCCTGGCGGTAAACACGGCTGTTAGGATGACTGAGTCCCATATCAGAGCGCCTGGGTTTGATTGTTGGCTTCTGCACTTGATTCAAGCTTCCCACTATTGCATACCCTGGGAGGCAGTGGTGTTCACTCAAGCAGATATTGTTGGCTCAAGTAGCTAAATTTCTCTACCGCTCATGTGGGTTTCCTGGGTTGTGTTCCTGGATCCCTGGCTTTGGATCTGGCTTAAACCTGGCCATTGTAGGCATTTGGGTGTGGGGGTGAACCAGTGGATAGAAGCTCTCTCACTCTGTCTCTGAAATAAATAAATGAAAATTGAATAACATAATGTGTTACACATTTAAGAACATGAGTATCCTCTAACCCAAGGTCTTGAGTTCCTTTTCCTCTCCCTGCCCTTGCCAAATGGCTTTCTGGATAGCAAGGGGTCTAGAAGACTTTTGAGGGAGGGGTTCTAGAAGCTGAGTTGTCAGGTGGTATTTAGGGTTCTCAGGGCAGCAGCTGTTACTGAGAAGTATGGCTATATTTCTGTACTTTGGTGACTAACATGACTACCAAGCTCTGGCATGATCTGTTGGGTGGGAGGTCTGTGGTCATAGGGAAAGCTCAGGGTGTTGGACCAGTCCCCCACTTCTTCTCACCCTGAACGTCCGAGTTCACACTAACTAGCATTGCAGGGAGGCTTCTTCCATGCTCCTCAGCAAATGGTGAAACAACACTTGTTGCCATCTGCTTGTAGACAGAATGCATACTGTTGGAAACTGACATGTAGGATTAATGAAATGGCAGCTTTGTTATGACTTAAGTGAGTAATTTATGGGATAAAATGTAGCTGAACCAACTTTGCTGGTGATAGATTCTCCTGTTAACATTTTACCAGGCTTTCAATGCATGCCTGCCTCAACTGTTCTTGTCAAAGTCTTCCCAATCCAGGAAAGTATGGTTTCCTCTGAGTTGAGCATCGAATTTTGGATGAAGATGATTTAAGGGTGATCCTTTATGATGTTCTCTGGTCCTCAGATGTCTGGGATGCTTGTTAGTTCTGATGATGATAAACATGCTGAAGGAAATGATGTCCCTAGTTAGGGAAGTGCCCTACCTCCTACTCTCTCATCACATCATCTTAGCTTATTTCCTTTAGCTTCACTGTCTGGAATAATCTTAGTTTGCTACTTGTCTTTATACTAGCTCTTCCACTAAGGTTACATAAGGTTAGGGACTTTTTCCTTGTCTACTACTGTATCTCCAACACCTGGAAGGATCCATGACACATAGTAGCCGTTCAAAGGATATTTATGGAATCCACTAACTCAAAAGGTATACTAAGGGTATGTATACAAAGGGTATGCTAAGGTAATGCTGGCTTTCAGGGCAGTTCAACCCCAGAGTCTCAGGAGTACAGTAGACCATAAACTTACTTTGCATTCACGTTAAGACCAAGTTATGTGTTGGTGAACAGCATTTGGAGAGTGAGGGTCAGCACGGGCTGCTGTGCTCCCTGGGACCACCCAGGACGATGGAGGAAGTTCCAACTTCATCATACGGCTCTCAGGGTTGCCTGGCCCATCAGGGTCAGCGGGTGTCGGGCACAAAAGACCGGAGGATGCCGTGGGAGGTGTTAAGAGGCCTGACCCAGAAGTGGGTATATCATGTCAATTCATATTCTAGAGGCCAGGACTTAGTCACAAGGCCATACCTAACAGCACGGGAATCTGGAAAATGCTGTCTGGCTGTGTACACAGGAGGAAAGACACATGGGCTTGATAAACAGCTAGCTACTCCCTTCTATGGGGGTATTTGTGGTTGCTTTTTGACTCCTGGATTGGATTTTTTAATGTTCTTGTTGCCATGACAACCTGAAGTTGACATCTTTCTTCCTGCAGCGGGAAGCCCGAATTCCTTAGCCTCCCACAGTCGGAACTCACTGTCCCAGCAGCCTCCTTGGATACCACATTCCTCCTCAGTCCAGTGCTCAGTAGCCCAGAGCCATGCACTTTACACTTCAAGGCTTTTGCTGCTCTCTCTGCCAAGGATGCCTTATTAGCTTAAATGGATTGCAAATTTACTGAATGGTCCTTCCAGTCCAGTCCCAAATTTTCATCCTCAGGATGTTTCCTTGGCAGCCCTCCCAGGGGAACCAGTCTCTATCCCTCTGGGATCGCTCAGTATGGGGCTCACTGCCCTACTCCCTTGTGGCCCCCACCCTCTCCATCCTTACTCAGCTTGCTTCATCCCAGACTGCAAGGACATTTTTGTTCTCTGTGTGTAATGCTCCAGAACTGAGTCTGGCCAAAGAGATGTGTGTTTTTAGTTCCTGAGTTAAAGGAGAAGACTTTAGTGAGAGTTTTCTTAGAAACTGGCTCACAGGATTTGGTAGACTCAACTTCTGATCTGTTTCACAAGGCAGAATCTGAAAACCCTACTGAGAGAAGATCCTAGAAGAATCTTTGAGCTTTCAAATTTCAGATGGGTGAATGTCAAACCCATTCCCACCTGGGCAGCAGGAAGAACTTGGATCCAGGGATACGGGTTTGAATCCCAACCCTAGTGCTTACTGGCCGATAGCCAGTTATTGAACTTCTCTCACTTTGGATTTTCCCTCCACACAATGGTCATTTTAACAAGACACATGTTTACTGTTTGGCTGTTAAGTACTGGTGTGAATGGGAGTAAGTGAAATGCACATAGATCTTGGAGTTAGTGGGCACTGAATCAGTGGCTTTAAAACTTAGGTATTTGGTAAATATACCGAAATACTGGTTGAGATGCCAGTTAAGAGGAGATTTCCCATGCTGGAGTCCCTGAGTTTGATCCCTGGCTCTGGCTCTGGCTCCTGACTCTGCTTCATGCTCATGTAGACCCTGAGAGGCATTGGTGATGCCTCAGTAGTCGAGTTTCTGTCACTCACAAGGAAGACCTGGGTTGAGTTTCTGGCTCCTGACTTTTTTTTGTTTTTCGTTTTGACAGGTAGAGTTAGACAGTAAGAGAGACAGAGAGTAAGGTCTTCCTTCCATTGGTTCACCCCCCAATGGCTGCTACAGCCAGTGCACTGCACCAATCCAAAGCCAGGAGCCAGGTGCTTCCTCCTGGTCTTCCATGCGGGTGCAGGGCCCCAGCACTTGGGCCATCCCCACTGCCTTCCCGGGCCACAGCAGAGAGCTGGCCTGGAAGAGGAGCAACCGGGATAGAATCTGGTGCCCCAACTGGGACTAGAACCCAGGGTGCCGGCACCACATGCGGAGGATTAGCGTAGTGAGCCACGGCACCAGCCATGGCCCCTGACTTTGACCTCCTTCCTGGCTGCTGTAGGCAGTTGGGGAGTGAACCATGGATGGGAGTTCTCACTGTGTGTCTGTCTCTTTGTTTCTGTCTCTCTTTCATATACACACATAATCTAAAGATTTTTTAAAAGTTAGATCTGTGATTGCAATGCAAGGAGAGGACTTCAACCATTACGTCTCACCATCCCTTATATAGGACACCTACAAAGACTTAAATTGAGCAATAAATATTCCACTTATAGAAGCTTTGAAATAAACATTGCTGGTGACATAGTCACAGAATTGGAAACTTGGCACACAGGAGTTCTTAAGTGAGGCATCTCCAAGGAAGCACTGTGGGCTCAGACCCAAAGGTCAGCAGGAGACGGTAGACTGGCAAGGCTGCCAGAAGAGGCAGCCGGAAGCGTGAAGGCTCAGAGGTGGCACAGGGCTGTGCTGCTGGGGGACTCAGTGCACCTGCCCCTGTGGGAGATGAACACCACGCTCACGGCTCCCAGGATGACTGTAGCACGGCAGCGAAGTGATCTCTTCAAATCCTTAAAACATTCGTCGTCGATAGCATTCTTGCTATGTTTAAATGTTTCCTTAAGATGCCAGGTGAGGGCTAATGTTTCCTCTGCTGCTCCCATCCGCTCTTGGAAGGGTGATGTGAGTATTCTGGAGCTGTCCAGTGCTGTGGTTCAGCACATAGATTCTGGGACCTGCTGCCTTCCTGGTTGGATCCTTGCTGTGCTGTTTCCTTGCTCTGTGACCTCATGCCCTTGACTTGTGCCTCAGTTTCTTGATCTGTAAGATGGTGGCAGTAGTAGTAGTACCTGCTTTATAGCATTGTTATAGAGACTCACCACGCTTGTAATTGGCAGTGAGAGTAATTGAAAGTTGAAAACATATACTTAAGGAGCGTATGTTTGGCGCACCAGTAAACCTGCTACTTGGGACACCTGTATTCCGTATCAGTGCCTGGAGTGGAGTCCTGACTCTGCTCCTGATTCTGGTTTCTTGCTAATGTGTACCCTGCGAGGCAGCAGGTGGTGGCTCAAAGAGTTGAGTTCCTGCCACCCAGGTAGGATACCTGGTTTGAATTCCTTGGTCTAGCCCAGCCTTGGTTATTATGGGCATTGTGGGAGTGAATAAGCAGATGCAAGAGTCTCTTTCTTGCTCTCCCTCTCCTCTGCCTTTCAAATAAATTGAAAATAAATAAAAAATGTAAAAATCCCAACATATTTAAATCAAAATTGTGACTCAATCTAAAGCTGTTAAGCTACTAATGGCATCCCTTGAGTATGTGCTAGGTGCTGTTCTGAGGATCTCACACATATTACAGTGCCTACTAAGAGGCAGTGTTATTAACCCATTGCACAGGTACACAGACATAAGTAGTTTGCCCAGGATCCCCTGGTCAATGGCAGAGCAAGGATTCGCATGCTGTTTCCTGAGCCCCCTTTATCACTGGCCTGCCGTCCTGACTTGGTTTAAGCGCTGCAGAGGCTCCACGGCTGTGACGTGGGTAGTGAAAGACTATCCACTCACCAAACGTTCGCTGCGCACCTACTGTGCGCTGGCTCTGTTGAAAACACTAGGGTCACTACAGCAAACAGCACATCTCCCACTGAGTGTTGGCCAACGGGTGATGAATCAGTAAACAGTGTCATCCACCAGATAATTTGAGAGCCAGATACATCCTGTGAAGAAAATAAAGCCGCAGGATAGGATCGAGAGGAGCTGGAAAGCTGCTGTGTAGCTGCCCCCCTGCGGAAGGCTGCCCGGGGCCTGGGAGGAAGAGCTCTGTGCTTTCCCCCACTGCAGCTTGCCTCTCCTGATAGACCGGGCCACGCTGCTGGTCGGAATGCAATCTGCATCTCGAGTCGGCCGGGACTATGCAATCAGACCTTCCAGCACGTGAACAGAGCACACACACTTACTCTGTGTCAACGTTGGTCTGCATGCATAGCTCTCCCACCAAGGAACTGAGCAGGCAGTCTCCATATAAGCATCAAGGCCGTTAATTTGCTCCAAGTGCAACAGCGTATTAGCCAGCGTTGCCCAGAGGCTGGGGTCCAGAGGCGATGCTGAAGCAAGATACTGGCTTGATCTGCCACCCCCGTCCCCCACCTCTGGGAGAAGCAGGTTTTCCTCAGTGACCGTGTATGCATCGGCCAGCCTTATTGTGGCCCAGGTGAGTAATGAAGGCAGAAGCATCCTGGGATTGGGGCCAGAAGGGATGTTATTGAGAGAGGTTGTGTTTTCTCAACCTCAGTTCAGGGCCTGCATAGCCTACAAAAGTGACTTAGGCTGTGTAGGTATGAGAGGCATTCTGGACAAGGAGCCAGCCTCGTAGAGCTGAGTTTTTGCATGGTTTGGGGGCTGTAGGATATCGAGGGCCTCCTGGGCCTGTCTTGGGGAGGCGGGATGGACTCTGGCCCCTCTTAGCAGTGCTCTTGGCTCATCTTCCAGAAGACAAAGCTGAGAGGTGGCGTGAGTAATCCATAGTCACTCAGTTCTTGAGAGCACCAAGAGCTCCCACAAAGCAACCAGGGAACTTTACTGTACCATCCCGTGCCTAGAGCCTTCTGTGGCTCTCCATTTCTCCAGCAGGAGAAGTTAAATTCCTCACCGCAGCCCACAACACCATGACCTATTTTGACTTCTCACCTTGTGCTTGGCCAACATTCCGATTCAGCCATCCTGAGCTTCTTTCTGCTCCCAGGATGTTTTTGTTCCCTTTCCCCTCTGTGTCTTTGTTCACATTATCTCTGCTTCCTGAAACACTCAGCCTCTGCTTTGCCTGGCTGATTTCTGCCCGTGCGTCATGCCTCATTCCCTCCTGCGTCCTCCCGCACCTTTGCGTTAGGGTCATCATGGCCTGGTAGCCTGGTCTTCCCTGGCTGATTTTCTTGCCCAGCGCTGGATGCAGCAGAAAGAGACCCACGGCATTGGTGTTGAAGGTGAGGGCTGGTGTGTGGTTCTCTCTGCAGCTGTTCTGGTTGGGCATCGTCAAGAAAATCAGCCGAGGCAGACCAGACCTTTATTCTCCTAGGGTCTCCCCTGCCCCCAGCTCTTTTTGCTTCCTTTGATTCCGTGTCTTTGGGTTCCATGTTCTAATTCTCACTTGAATTAGGTTTCTTGAAGTTTTAATAAACCCTTCTCTGCTCTTCCCATCGTGGAAGGAGAGGACCAATCCACTGCAGATGTGGGCCAGTAGCTGGGTCTCCCTCTGTGACCCAGACCCCCTGTCCGTGGTGTCTCATCCATCATGGGGCAAACCTGCAGTGTTTCCTGCAGCTTCTGGGGGCCAGGACTTCTAGCTGTGGCTCTCATTGTTGGAACATGTCCAGTCCCACATGGTGGCAGATGGATGGTTTTATTTTAAAGCAAACTTTCTTAGGTGACAGAAAGAAGTTTGCAGTCTGTGTGCCTGGTATTGAGCCACGGGCAGCTGTGAGCTCTGACCCAGAGCCTGCAGATGAGCTTGTTCAAAAAATTACTGAGGCAGAGAGAACACATCCATACATATGTAGGCACATACAAGGTGTGTGTGTGTGTGTGTGTGTGTGTGGTGGGAGGATGAGAGAGAGAAAGAGATAGAGAGAGATCTGCCATCCACTGGTTCATTCCCCATATGCCTCCAATGGCCAGGACTGGTCCAAGCTTAAGAAGGAGCCTCAAACTCCATCCTGGTCTCCCTGTGGGTGGCAAGAACTCAATTACTTGAAAAAGCACTGCTGTTTTTCAGAGTTTGCATGAGCAGGAAGCTGCAAGTAGGAGCTGCACCCAGGACTAAATCCATGTTATCCACGCTCAGGCATGGGTGTCTTAACCACTAGGCTAACTGCCCCTTGGGAATTAGGTTTGTTATGATGGCTTTCCGGAGGATGCCTGGATATTTCCTGCATAGTGATTTTGCCCTACAGAAAATCAGTAAATGCAGAAAATCCCCCATAAGGCTGTCTGGGCAATGTAACAAGAGATGAGCCTACATCAGGTCCCTCTTGAGAGTTAGCACCTGTGCTAGGTTTTTTGCATCTTTAATTTTTACTCGAGGGTTCACACAACTCTTTGGGCTTAATATAACTAATAATTAATAATATTTTTTGCTAAAGTTTCCTGCACACTTACCACATCCAACACCTTATGTCGATGGTTTATGTTAAAATTTTATTTACTTATTTTATAGTTGAAAAAGCTGAGAGACAAAGAGAGCTCCCATTCATTGATAGACTCTCCCAAATGCCTGCAATGGCCAGGGCTTGTCCAGCCAAGAGCTGGGGACTCAACAGGGGGCCATCACCCATTTCTGCCAGGTTGTGCATTACCAGGAAACTGGAATCAGAAATGGAGTTGGGGCTCAAACCCAGGTTCTCTAGCATGGGCTCCAGGCATCCCAAGTGGCTGCTTAGTTCCCATGCATCATCTCATCTGATGATCACCACCTCTGGGAAGAGTAGGGGCCATTAATGTCCCTTCATGGGGAGGGTCTCTGAAACTCAGAGAAGCTGAGGGACATGCACAGGCGTGTGCCCTGGGCGTGGGATTGTGAGACTTTAGGAAGAGTTTTTTTCCCAGAGGAAAGCCCCTCCCCCAAGCATTTTCTTGGGATGGATTCTGAGAGCTCATGTCCTTAACATTTGCATAACACATAACTAATTTCTTATTTGTTTCCCCTTACACTCTGTTGTTTTGAAAAATGGCATATTTTAGGGCCGGTGCTGTGGCATAGTGGGTAAAGCTGCCGCCTGCGGTGCCAGCATCCCATATGGGCACTGGTTCAAGTCCTGGCTGCTTCACTTCCAATCCAGCTCTCTGCTATGCCCTGGGAAAGCAGTAGAAGATGGCCCAAGTCCTTGGGCCCCTGCACCCATGCAGGAGACCTGGAAGAAGCTCCTGGCTCCTGGCTTTGTATCAGCACAGCTCCAACTGTTGTGGCCAACTGGGGAGTGAACCAGCGGATGGGGAGAGAGGTCTCTCTCTCTGCCTCTCTCTCTCTCTGCCTCTCCTTCTCTCTCTGTGTAACTCTGATTTTCAAATAAATAAATAAAGTTGTTAAAAAAATAAAAATAGCATATCTCAAACAAAACATGATGATGAAGTACCAAGGAATTTGTTTGAATTTTCTGCTTGGCACGACTCAGATAAGAACATAACTTCTGATGGTCATGATAAAGAAGCCAAGCATCGAGGAAACCCACAGCTAATCCAGGCACCTCCTGGGTGTGTGATTTCTGATTTTTCTTCTGAACCAGTGAAAATGGCTAACAGATTTAACAGCATTTTTTTAAAAAAAAAGTTATTTATTTGAAAGCCAGAGCAAGAGAGAGAGAAGGGGTATTAGGGGGGAGAGAGAGCTCTTCCATCCATGGGTTCACTCCTCAAATGACTGCAATGACCAGGACTAGATCAGGCTAAAGCCAGGAACCTGAAACTCCGTCTAGTTCTCCCATGTGGGTGACGGAGGCCCAAGCATGTGGCTGCTTTCCCAGGTGCGTTAGCAGGGGGCTGGATTGGAAGTGGAGCAGCAGAGACTCGAACTGGTGCTCATATGGGATGCTGGCATCACAGGAGGCGGCTTAACCCACTGCATAACAGTGCCGGCCTCACTTACTTTCACAAAGTACTTTATGAATGAGGACACCTAGACAGGAAGCTCTGTGCCGAGACAAACTAAGAGTTCTGTAGTGGGCATAGTCACCGGTTCTATTGCTCAAACCTGAGGATTTCATCAAGTAGCCTTTTCAGATGTGAGTTCATTATTCAATGAAATAAATGCACTATTCAATGAATTAAATGCACTCCCTCCCTCATTCATTCAATATTTCATTTCTTCTATTATTTCTTGATTGAGGCTGTTGTTCAACTAACATTTTTGGTCTGACGTGGGAAGTAAAATCTCCAGACTGAAACAATAACCTAGAGGGAAATCTATTTCATGTTCCAGACTCCGCAGGCACTAGCCAGGAGTTATCCACAAACGCAAAACCTTGAGCAGACGTTAATTTTTGGTTAATTGTGCGTGTGTTGTATTTGCAGACTTCGTCTTGGTATTTTATCACGCTGGGGTCTAGGAGTTAATAGAAGTTGCTCATGATGGAGTGGTCCCGACTGCTTTGGGTTAGAAGTTGGCCTAGCTGGGCACTGGGATGGCCCCCTTGCAGCTGTGTCACTTCTTGCTACTGAAGAAATGTCCACAAGCGTCACTTTTCCCACTTCTGAAGTAAGCACGTGGATCGGGTGACCCCGGGTTCGTTTTGCGGTTGTTGGTCAAGGTCAAGTGCCCAGCCCTGGGCTTCCTGTTGGTCATCACTTGCTTACTTTTCTTCCTGGCTTGAGGGTTCATCAAGCAGTGACCTAGTTTGGCTTTGCTCTTCACACTGTGGGGAGGACAATGCATCCTCTGTGCTGTTTCCCCGAGCTGCTGACCGTGGGGAGGAAGCAGGAAATAGTGGACTGCTACCTGTGTTGTAATCAAACCAAGAACAGTTCTGACGGCATGAGTGTTTTCTCTACCCATGGCGTGAACCTTCCCTGTCAAAGGAGAAAGTTAGACCCAGAAGAGACCTGAGAGTGTAAGGAGTCCTCGTCTCCTCCTGTTGTTCCTCCTGCTCGGGTAGTGTAGTCGACATGTCTTGGCGTCACCCACCTGTCCCCACCTGGGTTTATACTGCAGATGGTCAGCTCCTTGTGAGCTGCTCAGCTGGGGAGGAGATACCATGGGGCTTTGGCTCAGTGCAGCACCTGGAACCCCACTCCTGGGTAGTTTTCCTTTGACTCAAAAATAATTTATTTATTTATATTTGAAAGGCAGACAGACTTAGAGTGAGTTATTCCATCCGCTGATTTTTTTTTTTCTCCAAATGCCCAAAACAGCTAGGGCTGGGCCAGCCTGAAGTCCAGAGCCTGGAAGTCAATCCAGGACTCCCATGTGGGTGACAGGGACTCAAGTACTTGAGCACTACTTGGTGCGCCATTAGCACGAAGTTCAATCAGAGTTAGAGGCATGGGACCAGCATTGTGGCGCAGTGGGTTCAGCATCCCTGTGTGCACCTGTTTGTCTCTGCTGCTCCGCTTCTGACTCAGCACCCTCAAAACACGTCTGAGAAGGCAATGGAACAGAGCCTGAGTCCTTCGGACCCTGCCACCAAGGTGGGAGACCCGAACTGAGTTCCAGACTCGGCTTTCACCTGGCCTAACCGTAGCCATTTTGGCCTTTGGCAGCAGATAGACACTCTGTCTCTGTCTCTCCCTCCCTCTCTGTAACTCTGCCTTTCAAATGAATAAATACCTCTTAAAAAAATAAGGAAGAGGATCTAGAACTTAAGCCAGACACTCCACTATGGGATGCAAGCATTCCAGGAGACCTCTAAACCTCTGTGTCAGAAACCTGACACTTGGGCTTTTGTCTTCTCCATTAGCCTCCAACTTGTGTGTGTACATCTTCAGGGACAGAGGTCGTATATCTCCTCTAAAGGGGAACCACTCCCAGGAACCTGTGCTAAGAGAATCATTGTGGAGGTGTTACCTTTAACGCCCAAGAAAGCACATGTTACATGGAGGCCATGCTAGACGCTGTATCCTAGTGGTGCAGAGTGACTGCTGACATGGTCTGAGGCCGAGGCTGGATGGGTCAGCTTTGCCAGGACACAGTTACAGAGTCATGTGGATAATAGGGTGCTAGTTGTAGAGCTGATGAAAATATGGACATGTAGATATATTCCTAAGTATCAAAGAGTTAAAATTAACTTCCAGATAGGGATATTAGGTATACACTTAATTTTTTCCCTTTACTTGTCTATCATTATATGATTTTTGTAATAAAATATGTAGCAACCATTATCTTAGAAGCTAAATGGCGAGATGTGGACAGGGAGAAGTGTCCTGTCCTGTTGCCCCTCAGCAGCCCAGGGACAGATTGGAATGCAGACTTCTTTCTGCTTTGACACTTGAGTAGTCTCCACGTGCCTGCCTGTCTCCTTAAGGTTATTCAAGGAGGATGCAAGGAAGCTCTCAGTGTGGAATATCCTGCCATGTCATTCGCACAGGGAATCCCAGGTGTGGAAGAGTGTGCTATGGAGTTCTGGCTGGCTACTTCTCAGCATGTAACACTGGGCCTTGGCTTTGTCATCTGAAGAACGGGTTCCTAGTCTTTGCTGTCTCTGAGGGTAATTGTGAGGATTCCCTGAGACCATACAGGGTGGGCCTTTGGTGCAGTGGGGAGGATGCTGCTTGGGCGGCCCATATCCTGAGTCCTGACTCTGCTCTCAGTTCCCCGTGTGCGCGCCGGGATGCAGCAGGTGTTGGCACTCTGGCTTGGGTCCCTGCCACCATGTGAGAGCCCAGGATTTAGTTCTTGGCTCTCCAGCTATTGCAATCAGTAGGGGAGCAAACCAGTAGATCTTTCTGCAAGTCTGACTTTAAATGATCTTTAAAAGAAATCTTCAATAGTAGTAGTAATAATAATAACAGGACAAAAGTTAATGAAAAATTTCTGTGTGCGTTTGCACGTGAACTGCTGTTGGTGCCGTATGGGTCGCTGTGGGGCTCAGGAAGTATAATCTACGAATGACCTACCTTCCATCCTCCTGTTTGTATTAATTGTATTTTACATTTTTATTTTCTTAGTTTTTCTTAGTTTCTGGGGGTCTGGTGGCACAAACAGCAACCGTGCTGGGCCACGGTGGTTTCAACAAAGAAGTGAGCAAACCAAAGGCAGTACTGGAAGCCAGCTCTTGTTTCCAGAGTGGACAGAACACCTTGAGTTAGAGCCGGTTTTGCCCTTCTTCGTAATACTTTTATATTTTTAAACCACAAATAATTTTTTTTTTTTTTTTGACAGGCAGAGTGGACAGTGAGAGAGAGAGACAGAGAGAAAGGTCTTCCTTTTGCCGTTGGTTCACCCTCCAATGGCCGCCGCGGACGGAGCGCTGCGGCCGGCGCACCGCGCTCTCGTCCGATGGCAGGAGCCAGGAGCCAGGTGCTTTTCCTGGTCTCCCATGGGGTGCAGGGCCCAAGCACCTGGGCCATCCTCCACTGCACTCCTGGGCCACAGCAGAGAGCTGGCCTGGAAGAGGGGCAACCGGGACAGAATCCGGCGCCCCGACCGGGACTAGAACCCGGTGTGCCGGCGCCGCAAGGCGGAGGATTAGCCTGTTGAGCCACGGCGCCGGCCCACAAATAATTTTTTAAAAAAATGTTTTAAATTTAAATTTTAATACTTCTCGTTGCATGCCTTAAACACCCCCGGGAGGACTGAGTAAATCTAGCTTACCCACAGACAGCAGAAAAACCGCAGTAGTTTAAAAATAATAATAAAATAAGAAGAGGAGAAACAAGTGACGTGGTGTTCAACCACACGGATGAAGTCTCTGCTGAGCTTTGTGCTTCTCTTAGTGACCCGGGGATTCTCCCCCTCTCTCTGAGTGTCCCTCTGGGCTGTGGAAAGGGAATCGTTTTTCTGTAATAACTCCTGGTGCGTGTGTCACCTGAACCGCGTGGCTCTAAAGATGATTAAAGATTCTGTGGAGGGAGGGAAGAAAGGAGGCCAGGAGGCCAAGGAGCTCTTTGTCAGGCATTGTCTTGGGAGAGCTCCACAAACAGTCATTAGCAGGAGCGAGGCCCCCATTGTTCCCCCTGCTTGATGAGTAATGAGTCAACCCCGTCCCTTAAACACTCAGCGCTGTCAATTGCACTGAAATTAATCAACTCTCGGAGCTCATCTATGGCAGAAATACAGCTGACTGACAGGTGCTGTAAAGGCACCATTCACATGGGTTCACAGAACCAAGAAACACACAGGGCTCCACGTGGCTGGGAGTCAGTGCTGTTTTGCTGGGTTAAGTTGGCTTTCTTCAGCCATATGTTGTTCTTTCCCAGTGACAGACAAGCCTCAACCATGCCAATGGAAAACCAGATTTGGATTTATTTTCATGCTCCCTGGGCCGGGGCCCCTTGCCTAGCAGGTGTTTGACTCTCCCAGCAACCCTCCGTGTAGACATGACTACTCTCATTTATGGTTGGGGAAACTGAGGCACGGAGAATTGGAATAAGTTACTCAAGTAGCTAAGCATGTTAGGAATCAAGAGGAGTACCTTCTCTCTGTACTTGCTGTGTCCAGTCTGTCACCGGTTGTCATATACCTGACACCTGCTGTGCTACCTCCCACTGGCACACCCTCCATCACTGGTCACCTGAGCTCTAGCCAGCTCTCTGTGGCCACTGCAACCCCTTGTAATCCACTTCCCACTTCCCGGCCGCAGCCCTACAGTTCTCTTCGAATACGTTCAGTCGCATCGCAGGTTGAGTGTCTCTTATCTGAGAAGCCTAGAGCCAGAGCATTTTCAGGGTTTCTTCTTTGTTTCCGAGTTGGACATATTTGCATGAACATACTGAGGTATCTTGCAGAAGGGACCCAAGTCTAAACACACAATGCCCTAATGTTTCTTGTACTCCTTATGCACGTAGCCTGGAGGTGGTTGTATACAATATTTCTTGTGTGCCTGGGTTTTGACTGAGACTGAACACGAGGGCAGGTGTGGATGTTTTCACTTGCGAAGTCATGCGGCACTCAGCAACGTTAGGATTTTGAGACGGTTGGGTGAGGGCCATTCACCCTGTCCGTGGTTCCTTGATGACACCCTGCCAGTGATTTCCCATCCCTGCCCCCGATGACCACTTGGACTCCTGCCTTCCTCTCTTCTCTCTCGGCCCTCACCTGGCTTCACTCTCCACACCCTTGCTCTCAGTGCACGCCCCCTCCCCATCTTTGTGCACCTTGAACCCGCCACGCTCATTCCTGCCTTGGAGACTGACATCCACCTGCCTCGCTTCTCCCAGGAGCGTTCGGCCTCCACATGATCGACTTGGCTCTTGGCTTCAGGGCCAGGTCGCAGGGTCAAGGTCACCTCCCCAGGGAGCCTCTCCGTGGTTGTGCCAGCCTGGGCTGTCCTCACGTCTTCACTCCAGCCACTCTGGTTCACGTCTCCTGCTTATGCTCTGTAAAGCTCTTACCAGCCCTGACATTATCTTATTGATACATTTATTGACATATCTGTTTACGTATTTGTTTATTTTTTAGAAACTTTAATTTATTTGAAAGAGACGGAGGGGTATTTTTAAGGTCTTCTCTGTTAGAATATAACTTACACGCTGCAGATTCCCAGCCAGGACACAGTTCCTGGCCCCTGGAGTCCAGCAGGTACCAGATGTCTGTTTTGATTTGATGACTGAATCAAGTGATTCCAGTCCTGGATTTGGAAACCATGGTCACTGTGTATGGTAGTAGCTCTATAAATGTTTTAAAATTTTTATTTGAAAGGCAGAGAGAGAGGGAGAGAGGGAGAGAGATCTTCCATCCCCTGGTTCACTCCTCAAATGGCTGCAATAGCCAGGTAGTGCTGAACCAGGCTAAAGCTAGGAGCCTGAGACTCAGTCCACCCAGTTCTCCCAGGTGGGTGACAGGGACCCAAGCGCTTTAGCCATCACCTGCTGCCTCCCACGGAGGGTGCACGTTAGCGGGAATCTGGGTCAGAAGTGGAGAAGCCAGGACTCGCACCAGGCACTCTGCGATGGAATGCAGGCATCCCAAGTGGTGGTTTCATTGCTGCCCCAAATACCTGCCCATACCTCACCTCTCTGTTTATCCCAAGTTCATGGGAGGTACGGGGTGTGAGTAAGCCTGCCGCTTGGGAGGCACATCTATATCCTTTTGTTTGTCCTGCTTTTCTGTTTACCGCCTCTATTGTGGAGGCGCTTCCACACTGGCTCCAGAACCTGCTGTGTGAGGATTTTCCTGGTTGCACTGGCCTGGGGTGTAGAGTGACCAACCACCCTGGTTTGCCTGGAAAGGATGAGTGTCCTGGAGCAGGACGTCGAGGGACAGTCGCAGCAAATCAGCAGCGCTGGCCACCTCCTGGGAGGGGAGCAGCAGATGGGCAGCCTGGCCTTGAACCACCGTGTCGCCTTTCTTCTCCCCCTAACCACTCATCAAGCGAATTTGAGAATGCTCCTAGGTTCAGGCCTTTGGTTCCCACACTGGCCCTCGGCAGGGTCACAAGAGCCTCAGTTTTGGCACCTGTGAAGTGGGACCATTGATTGCCTTTAACTTACAGAGCAGCTGTGAAGATAAAATGTAAAAGAAACCTGTGGGGAGTCCACGGCCCAGGCAGCACCGGGCCCCAGTGGGCGCTCAGTGACCAGCACCCCGCTCCTCAGCCCCCCACCTTGGTGTGTGGCACTGAGGTCTCTGAGCAGCAAGTGAGGGCTGTTCTATTTTAAACTCCCCAATATTTCTGGGAAGCAAGGAGCCTTATAAGTCATTTAACTACACATATGACAACAGAAATTCTTACTAGCGAATCAAGGAGAATGTCTTTAACCTCCCATCCTAACCTCTTTTCAAAAATAGCTGACAAATGTGACTTATTTTCAGGGAAACAGTAGGATTTGGCTAAGAGGGGTCTGTGAACGTTCTCTAGAGATGGTTGATGAAAAGCTGAATAATAAATTGCCTGGGATGAGGAAGATGTAGACCTGCCTGGAGGCAGACGCTCACCATAGAGAGAAGATTCCATCAGGGGCTGCCCCTGTCTGTCCCTCCAGCCCCCTCTTGAGCTCTGCCCACCAGCCAAACCTCCTTTCAAGTTCGATCACAGGACCTTTGCATGTACCTATCTCGCTGGGTCAGTCTTCTCCCCACTCTAACCCTGGGAGGCTTCACATGACTGCTCAAATGGCTCCACATCTCAGAGACCTTCACTGATTCTCCAGGTCAAATCCCTTTATCCTACACTCTCAGAGTGTCCCACAATTATATTTCTCTACGCAGGGCCTTCAAAACGTTCACAGAGAATATATTATGCAAAAATTGTGCATGGATTTCCACTTTTTTTTGCATCCAAATAAACATCTTTTGCTTCTCTTTTCCACAAACGCTGTGAAGCCCCTCCTGTATCTAGGCTCATGCCTTAGGCCTCCCTCCCCTGTGACTGTGCATAGAATAGCTCACACTCTTAGAATTTCTTCTGCACTAAGCGCATCAGTCACACTAGTTCATATAATCCACACAAAACCCGTGCGTGGTGCCATCAGCCTGCCCATTTTCCAGATGGGAAAACTGAGTCACAAAGAAAGTAAGAAATTTACCTGAGACCCGCTTCAAGTACATAGACCTGGGATTAGAACCAGGGCACCCTTGTTCTAGTATCTGCTTGTGATGGCTCTGTTGTCTTTAAGCTCAGTAAGAGCAGTGACCATGTTGCTTTTGGCTCCTTCCTGTCCTCGCAGGTCCAAGTCAGGGACAGACACACAGGAGGTGCCGCCTGAGTATTTCGGGGATGAATGCTGGGCTCCCTCTCTGCTCCTGTTGTCAAGTCTCTGCTTCCTTACAGGCGTGGCGATGGCCACAGGACAGTCCCTTGCCTCCTAGAGTTTGAATCCCAGCTTCCAGAGAAAAGTAATGTGAGTTCATGCGGCCACTGAGGAATGGCCCAGCACCCGCTCTGATGTACAGGAACTGAGCCTGTGTCTACATTCTCCTTCCTTGCCCACCTGCCCCGTGTGGCTGCCAGCACTCTGGGGGCCGTGTGTCACCCAAGAAACGTGAGCATACAATCTGGGCAACGGAAAAGTCAGTGTAATTCCCGACAAAGAAGCAAAGTTGATGTTCTATTACTCATTATTACTCAATGAAAAAAAAAATAAAACCTTGAGCTTAGTCGAGAGTTGCAGAACAAACCGCCAGCTGTCCCTGGTGACAGCTAACAAGCCCTTGCTTAGTGAGGAACGCAGGGAAGGTGCACGCAAGGCTCCAGACTCTTGCTGATGCCACAGCAGAGTTTGCATGATGCTTGTGACACACATGTGCTTGCTGAGTGGTCCATCTGTGGCCCTAGTGGACCATGAGTGCCAGGAAGACAGGACTTGACATGGACTCCCCAGAGCTCAGGCCAGGGCCTGACCCATAGCAGGTGCTCAGGAAGTGTGGGCTGGATGGATGTATAAGGTTCAGTGTCCATACACTTGATTGGGCTACATCTTTTTTTTTTTTTTGACAGGCAGAGTGGACAGTGAGGGAGACAGACAGAGAGAAAGGCCTTCCTTTTCCATTGGTTCACTCTCCAATGGCCGCTGTGGCCGGCGCACTGCACTGATCTGAAGGTAGGAGCCAGGTGCTTCTCCTGGTCTCCCATGGGGTGCAGGGCCCAAGCCCTTGGGCCATCCTCCACTGCACTCCTGGGCCACAGCAGAGAGCTGGCCTGAAAGAGGGGCAACCGGGACAGAATCCGGTGCCCCGCCCGGGACTAGAACCTGGTGTGCCAGCGCTGCAGGCGGAGGATTAGCCTAGTGAGCCGCGGCGCTGGCTGGGCTACATCTTTTTTATAAAATAATTTTATTTATTATTTATTAGAGTAAATGTTCCATCTACTCATTCAACCTCCCTCTCCCTAATATCTGCAACAGTTGGAGCTGGGGCAGACTGAAACCAGGGGCTAGGAACTCAATCGGAGGTCTCCCAGGTGGGTGGCAGGGACTCAGGTCCTGGGGCCATCACCTGCCGCCTCCCTGGGGTGCAAAGAGCAGGAGGCTGGAATTGGCAGTGGAGCTGGGACTTGATCCAGGTGCTCGGATATAGTATGGAGTTTCTCAAAGTCTTCACTGCTGCCGCAAAGGCTTCCTTCACTCTGAGTTCTTTACACCAGGGCACAGAGAGCAGAGGAAGGTCGCCTGCCTTGTGCAGCACTAGTGGAGAAGTGTGTGGCGGGGGCACACTCGGATTGAAGAGGCGTTGTTAGAAGAAGGAAGTGCAGCCTCCAGGGCAAAGCGGGCTTTGTTTCGGGAATTGTCCAGTCACCTGATAGGACCCCAAAGACAAGGACACACAGTCCCACTCCCCATATCCGCCTCTCTTGGCCAATGGTGTCTGCGTTGGGCCATCTATGTTGGCATCGAGGTCAGACATCCAGACCACCATTAGGTACAGGGAGGGCTGCGTTCAGTGAACGAGAAGCTTCGATCCACATCAGATCCATCCACATGCCAGAATTGGGATGAATAGCACGACGCTGGGACCAGAGAGCCTCAATGCAAATCTACTGTCGGCTCTGTAGGCGCACTGAGGTCTTAGCAAAGTTACCTCCTTCTCTGGGCCTTGGTTTCCTGCACTATGAAACATGCCTTCTGCCTCATAGCACCAGGCTGAGGGCTTACTGAGGGCTCAGAGGACTGCCAGGCATGGCAGTGAATGGTGTGGGTATTAGCTCCCTAGGGTGGCACGGTTGCTCGGATTCATGCAATACGGTGGTCTGATTGACAGCCCAGCACTATCACGGAGAGGCGAGAGTAGACACAGAGGGGTTGGAGAGATAGTGAGTGTGGCAGGCTTGTGAGTGTCGGGTACAGATGGGCTCTGGGGCACCTTGCCTGGGCAGCCGGCCGCGGGAGTATGGGGCTCCCCAGTCTCCAGAAAATTATATTTCCCAGGGAAGATCATGTGAATGGGCTTAGTGCTGCTGGGCAGGTCACGCCCTTCCTGGGGCCATTGGGTTGTTCCCAGCTGGGGCACACATGGCCAGTCCTTCACTTGGGGCAGGCCGGAGAGCCATACAAAGGGACAGTCATGGTCTTGAGCTGGCCTTGCCTTGCCCAAGGGGGCCCTGCATGGAATGGGACTCCCATTAGGAAGGCAGGTGCCCTGTTCGTTCTTGGGATCCCCAAGTGAGGAGGTAGCATTTTCCAGGTGGGGAATCTCTCGTTGCCTGGATCTGAAGGGCCTGGCTGGTCTGTTAAAAATGAAGATTCCTGAGCCTCACTGCAGAGACATGGATCTGGATTTTAGGAGAATAAGAGGCTGGGAGTCTGCATTTTAAGTTCTTGCCCAAGGGGACTTGCTCCAGTCATAGCTTGGGAACAGCTTCTCTGTCCCGGCGCACTGCAACCGCCGCACCGCGCTGATCTGAAGCCAGGAGCCAGGTGCTTCTCCTGGTCTCCATGCAGGCGCATGGCCCAAGGACCTGGGCCATCCTCCACCACACTCCTGGGCCACAGCAGAGAGCTGGACTGGAAGAGGAGCAACCCGGGACTAGAACCCGTGGCACAGGCTGGAATATGAATTTTGAAAAAAAAAATTAGCAGAGACTGAGTGAGTGACAGTCTGCTTTGCTCATTGCTTGGTCACTGGTGTGCAAAGGCTTATGAAATTGCAGGTGCTAAGGCCTGGCCTGAGAGGTACTGCATTTGCCTCTGTGTGTAGGGGTGATCACGGCCCTTGGCTAAGGTGGGGATGCAGAGTGCTGCCCAGGGGCTCTCGGCCAGGGTCTCCATAGAGGTCGAGCACCTGCTGTGCATAGTCCTGAGCCACGAGACACTTTGTCAATCTGACTTCATTTATTCCCACAAGCACCAAAAGAGGTGTTCATTATTGTCCCCAGTTTAGATGGAGCAAAGTGAGGCCTTGCAGGGAAATCTCTGATGCTAGGAAGGGGGGGGGGGGGTGGAGCTGGGAAAAAAATGCTTGAGCTACAGAAATGTGTTTCCTGGGGTTTCACCCCAAGGCTGACGCATCTGTGTGTCACCTTGCCGAGGTAAGTCACTGAAACGTTTCGTACCTGCTTAGGATTGCCATACCCTGTGCTGACCCCATGCCACTGGCTGTGTGTGTGTGTGTAGAGGGTATCTTTGGTGGCTAGGGAGCCACAAAGGGCCCCTCCTAACCAGGCAGCCCAGCCAGGGGAAGTGCCTCCTCCTGGACCATATGGCTGGGGCACTTAGTGGGTGTTTAGGGGCGGTCTTTGGGGAGGTGTGCCTGTCTGTAAAGCATATTAAGAGTTGGATTCTGGCCTGGCGCTGCGGCTCACTAGGCTAATCCTCCGCC
Organism: Sylvilagus floridanus; assembly: GCA_949820135.1. Classification (NCBI taxonomy): domain Eukaryota; kingdom Metazoa; phylum Chordata; class Mammalia; order Lagomorpha; family Leporidae; genus Sylvilagus; species Sylvilagus floridanus. The sequence continues at coordinate 38,731,510 of OX463234.1, read as the reverse complement.
TGCGGTGCCAGTACCCCAGGTTCTAGTCCTGGTCCGGGCGCCGGATTCTGTCCCGGTTGCCCCTCTTCCAGGCCAGCTCTCTGCTGTGCCCTGGGAGTGCAGTGGAGGATGGCCCAAGTGCTTGGGCCCTGCACCCGCATGGGACACCAGGAGGAGGCACCTGGCTCCTGGCTTATTAAAAAAAAAAAAGTTGGATTCTGTCCCTTCCTCCCTGGTTCACGTGTTGAGCCCTAGCCCCCTGACACTCAGAATGTGGTGTGGTTTGCAGGTGGGTGCTTCAGGGAGGGAAGTCACGTTCAAGGGCAGGTAGCTCTTGAGCTAGTATGGGTGGTGTTCTCATAAGAGAAATCAGGACAACGACAAGATGTCGTGAGGAGACGTGGGGAGAAGGTGGCTACCCGTGAGCCAGAGAGAGGCCTCCAGGGGAATCAGGCCTGGGCCCCTGGGTGCTGGCCTTGAAGCCTCCAGGACTGGGAGCGGTCAGCGTCTGTGTCTGTTACAGCAGCCCTGGCGGATGGACACAGCCAGTGATTGCTGTGATCCACCCTGTTTTGCGGGGTAGGTGACCAGGGTTCAGGAAGGTCG